>CM068369.1:458350596-459826376 GCA_034769895.1 Magicicada septendecula | reverse complement strand
AAATCCCTGTACTAGCTATGCTGAAGGAGGCGGATGAATACAATCCGGAATTGGATAAAATAGTTTACATTTTCAAAGCCGAACTACCAAAATAAATTTACATAGGCTGCAAGAGGTAAGAGTTATTCCAAACTAAAGAAAGTCTCTTCCGGCGGCTTTAATAAAGTTAATACCGACGGCGCGCAAAGAACAGTGATGCCAAATTGGGGGGGGGGAGTCGCTAAGTCTAGGGGATTTATAGTTTGAATTAGCAACAAAATTTTGTATTTAGGATTAGCACCTTTTCTTGGGTCAGTTCAGGCATTATTTAGGAGAAAATCGGGAGGATGTTTTGATATGAATTAGGAAGAAACATTATGAACTGCACTTAACGTTAATTTCGTCTACCATCATAATTTAACCAATAAGTTTATATTCTATTAAACATTATTGTGCTCTACTTTAAAAGTCTGACGACACTTTTGTCCCCTGAGTATTTGAGAAGCTAACGAAAGACTTACCTCACTTAATTGGTATTGTATACGGTGAATAGAGAGAGCCTACATTGGTAATTGTCTGCTGCTTAACTCGCACATACCCACGACCGATGTACACATTGCACATCTCTGTACAAGGCTGCTGCACAAATGAATAATAGATTCGCAAGGAGGAGTTCCCATACTTATATATTTTTTAATATGGAAGAGTTGTAATAGAAATATGATTGAAATGTTTATTTGTCTATTGCTATGCTTTATAATATAGAAGAGTTGAAATATCATAGTAGAAAAATATCCATTACCTGGGTGTATGCCAACATTTTGAGTTCTATAATATATCAGGTCATTATTATGTATATACTTTTTGGAAAAGTAATATTTTATTAGTACGTGTTAGAGGTTTTGAAAAACATTACAACCAATCGTAAAAAAGCAATTAAAATACTGTATTAAATAATAAATTTTTTAAATCTAGGGTTCCTTGATTTGTAAAATGTTTTGCCTGAAAATTGTGCCTTTTTTGGTGGGATTTAGAGACTTATAGCATGACCAAGTTGGCAGCACTGATGAAAGAGGATTCACACTGAATTTGTTAGGAGGGAAAGAAGAATTTACTACACATCAGACGCCTTGATGTTGTTACTAGATAAAATCTGGTATATAAAAAAATTGCACTGAAATTAAAGTGACTACAGGGATGAAAGGGGTAGTAGTTGAACATTAATGGTCAAATGAGGAGAGAATGGGAATTTGAAGCCACGAAAAGCTTTACATGAAAAGCTTTTGGATTGAAAATAATGAATTTGATTTGGGAAACCTGCGATCACTTCTCTCTTCTGGAAACAAATTTGACGAGCGATCACCTTTATCCAGGTTAAAATAAAACCCATGTGAAAAAATACACATTTTGCGCACTGCTACTGTTACGACAGGTCGTCGTGTTGTAAGTGGAAACAGAATAACTGACACCACGTGAAGTCGTTAATTACAAACTTTAATTTTATTTGAAATTAAACAATGGCAGTCATATACAATTCATTAAGCTAAGCATTGTTCAACACACAGTAATCAAGACTAAACGTGTGCTCTAAATAGAAACAGAAATGGACGTTACAGTCTGAATTACAAGTTGAAAGAACAAACGACACGTACAAAATAAAGGTGTCAGTAAAGAAAGCCATTGGCTACCATGAGTGCAAACTATACACGTAAGTGAAAGTCTCCCCCTAATAGAATATTGTAATTAGATGGAGGGTTAAGGGCTCATGTTGTTCCTTTCTTGAAACTGCACTTTACTAAGTTTAAAAGTTTTAATTATTGTTAAATATTACAGTAAACTGTTTAGCAGGATTCTACAGGACGGCTGAATTAGCAGAGAAATTGATAAAAGAGTTTAATAAAACTTCTATTGAAGGGCTTTCGATCAAGCTAATCGAAGTATGTAATGGAGGGAACGGTGTATCCATGTCGTCTGGTATAGTGTGTCAAAAGTTTATATGTAGCCACAGGTATATTCTCGTACTGCATTCTTTGAAATTTAGCAATAAAACAACTATGATAAATCAAGGAATTAGTCAGGGTTGTAATTTGCCTCCTACGTTGTTTATAATATATATTATCGCGGTTTTAAAGGATATATGATACCATGGAGATCGGTATAACAATGGTGTCAATTTTTTAAGTATTTTATAAAGTATGGTATTAAGTTTGTATGGGCTAAAATATAAATTCTTGGATAGAAAACAAAATGCTCTAAACACTAACTCCCAGAAAACAAAGGAGGCACTTTAAATATATTGGAAGTGCCGTGAGATTTTTAATGTGACATAGATATAAGTAAATATCGGTATGGAGAACCATACATGACTTCCATGTTCTAAGATTTATATTTAAAATCATTTTCGAAGTGAAATATTTCCATAGAAACTACTTCTTTCTACTTATTGCTTCAGCCTTAACCACAGTACTGTGATCACTAACGTATACCACCTCACAGTAGTGCACTCAATTTTTACTGATGTTGGCAGTCGATAGCAATGCCGAAACGTCTGGTTTTGTAGAAAACATTGGATCAAGCCCAAACAGACAAGGAATGAATTTTAACAACAAACTACTTCTTTGTTACCGATAACGTAGTACAAATATAAAAAAATTTTCCCCACCCACTTCAACTGTCATTTTCATTTATAGAAAATTACCCCCACCCCGTTCACCTAACCTCTTCATTTATAGATATTTCATCTACGTTTCTACAGTGGATTATAATGAGCTTCTTATCAGGATATTTTATTTTTCAAAATTAAGTACTTTACTCTTGTTAAAACATAAAACGTTGCAGGTAAACTACCCCTTTCTCTTAACCGATCTTCACCAAAATCAATAGACCTTCAGTCGTCTACAATTCAGGGATGCATGCAAAAAAATATTTGATTCTGTTTGAATGTGCGGCAGTTACCGTTCGTCATGAAAACATTTCTCTTGTTACAACATAAAATGTTGCTGGTAAACTACCCCTTTCCCTTAACCGATCTTCACCAAGATTAAAAGGCCTTGAGTTCTCTACAATTCAGGAACGTATGCAAAAAATTATTTGATTCTCTTTGAATTTACGGCAGTTATCTTACGTCATATAAAAATTACCCTTGTTAAAACATAAAATGTTGCTGGTAAACTACCCCTTTCACTTAACTGATCTTCAACAAAATCAACAGACCTTGAGTTTTCTATAATTCAAAAAGGTATGCAAAAACGTAGTTGATTCTGTTTAAATTTACGGCAATTATCGTTCGTCATATAAAAAATTACCCTTGTTAAAACATAAAATGTTGCCAGCAAACTACCCCTTTCCCTTAACCGATCTTCACCAACACCAATAGGTCTTGAGAACTCTACAATACAGGGCTGTATGCTAAACATTATTTGATTCTGTTTGAATTTGCGGCTGTTATCGTTTGCCATAGAAAAAAATTACCTTGATAAAAAAAACGTTGCCGGTAAACTACCTCTTTCGCTTAACCGATATTCACCAAAAACAGTAGGTCTTGAGTTCTACAATTCAGGGCTGTATGTAAAAAATTTTTTCATTCTCTTTGAATTTGCGGCTCTTATCGTTTGCCATAGAAAATACCCTTGTTAAAATATAAAACGTTGCTGGTAAACTACCCCTTTCCCTTAACCAATCTTCAACAAAATCAACAGACCTTGAATTCTGTATAATTCAAAAAGGTGTAAAAGAGTAGTTGATTCTGTTTGAATTTACGGCAGTTATCGTTCGTCAAAAAAAAAATTACCCTTGTTAAAACATAAAATGTTGCTGGTAAACTACCACTTCACCTTAACCGATCTTCACTAAAAACAATAGGTCTTGAAAACTCTACTATTCAGAGTTGCATGCAAAACATTATTTGATTATGTTTGAATTTGCGGCTGTTATCGTTTGCCATAGAAAAAATTGCCCTTGATAAAAAAATGTTTCCGGTAGACTACCCCTTTCCCTTAACCGATCTTCACCAAAAACAATAGGTCTTGAGTACTCTACAAATCAGGGCTGTATGCAAAAATTATTTGATTCTGTTTGAATTTGCGGCTGTTATCGTTTTCCATAGAAAAATCTAGACACAGACACACACAGAGACACTTTTCGAAAAATGACTTTTTTCATGTTTTGAGTGTAGTAAAATCAGAATCTGCAATAATCGCGAACACGATTTTTTTTGCCATCACCATACTTCCATTTCCTTAAGGAACATGGAAGTAAATATTACCGTTGTTAAAACATAAAATGTTGCTGGTAAACTACCCCTTTCCCATAACCGATCTTCACCAAAATCAACAGCCATTGAGTTCTCTATAGATCAGGAAGGTGTGCAAAACATTATTTGATTCTGATTGAATTTACGGCAGTTATCATTCGTCATAAAAAAATTACCCATGTTAAAACATAAAACGTTGCAGGTAAACTACCCCTTTCCCTAAACCGATCTTCAACGAAAACAATATGTTTTGAGAACTCTACAATTCATGGCTGTATGCAAAACATTATGTGATTCTGTTTGAATTTGCGGCTGTTATCGTTTGCCATAGAAAATACCCTTGTTAAAACATAAAACATTGCTGGTAAACTACCCCTTTCCCTTAAACGATCATCACCAAAAACAATAGGTCTTGATAACTCTACAATTCAGGGCTGTATGCAAAAAATTATTTGATTCTGTTTGAATTTGCGGCTGTTATCGTTTTCCATAGAAAAATCTAGACACTTTTCGAAAAATGACTTTTTTCATGTTTTGAGTGTAGTAAAATCAGAATCTGCAATAATCGCGAACACGATTTTTTTTGCCATCACCATACTTCCATTTCCTTAAGGAACATGGTAGTAAATATTACTGTTGTTAAAACATAAAATGTTGCTGGTAAACTACCCCTTTCCCTTAAACGATCATCAGCAAAAACAATAGGTCTTGAGAACTCTACAATTCAGGGCTGTATGCAAAAAATTATTTGATTCTGTTTAAATTTGCGGCTCTTATCGTTTGCCAAAAAAAATCCACACACACACACACACACACACACACACACACACACACACACACACACACACACACACACACACACACACACACACACTTTTCGAAAAATGAATTTTTTTCATGTTTTGAGTGTAGTACAATCAGAATCTGCAATAATCTCAAACACGATTTTTTTTGCCATCACCATACTTCCATTTCCTTAAGGAACATGGAGGTAATAAAATTAGTAAATCAGTAAATATCACATAATGGGTAGTACCATAAGAAGAGCTCTCAAAGGAATGACGGATTCGACTAATATTGTACTATGCTATAGCCGACCTGGTTCTGCTGTAGGCCTATTACGAATGACTCTTTGATTCTGACGCTAAGAGAGATAACTATATCAGAACAATAGAAATGAAGCTCCTGTGAGCTGTGAATGGTTACTTGATATTAATAGTTACTTGAGAAGAACAGTATAGCTTATTGTCTACGTCATGAGGAGAAGAAGAAGAAGAAGAAGAAGAAGAAGAAGAAGAAGAATACATACTTGACATAAGCCTACAAGATTGCTGGTTAAAAGTTAAGAAAGGAATTCTTTATCTGGAGGGAACAAATTTAAAGAAAAAGACTTTAAGCACATCTTAATATAAATAAAAGTCATTGTATCTATGTATGTATGTATGTTCCACATCTCCTCCTAAACCACTGGACCGATTTCAACCAAACTTGGCACAAATATTTTACGCAATGGGTGAACCAACATAGGACAGGTGTTTTTTCGATGGGGTTCATTGGGGGGGGGGTCCTTTAGGGTCTTCTACATCTCCTCCTAAACCACTGGACCGATTTCAACCAAACTTGGCACAAATATTTTACGCAACGGGAGAACCAACATAGGACAGGTGTTTTTTCGATACGATCCTTTGGGGGGTCCTTTGGGGTCTTAAAAAACTATTAGATCGGGTTACCATGGCAACCCAATAGAATACATTCTGGTTACCATAGAATCGGTGGAAGCCTCCCGCGTAGGGAAAAGCGCGGGAGTTGTCCGACGGGCCTTCCCCGGAGTCCATCCAGGGAACCCGGGGAGTCTTAGGTCGGATCTCGCGAAAAAGGGCCGGGCCAGAGTCCCAGCGCCTCGTCCGGCATGTCGACGGCTTTCCCGGGCTTCGGAGAACCTTCCGTACCCCGGGGAGGTCTCTGACCAAGTCCTAGCGCGGGAGTTCGACCGGCCTGGATGCCGGAATAAGCAGGCGGTGTCCCGGCATAGGTGGAAGCCTCCCGCGTTGGAAATAGCGCGGGAGTCGTCCGACGGGCCTTCCCCGGCGTCCGTCCACGGAACCCGGTGAGTCTTAGGTAGGATCTCGCGAAAAACGGCCGGGCCAGAGTCCCAGCTCCTCGCCCGGCATGTCGATGGCTTTCCCAGGCTTCGGAGAACCTTCCGTACCCCGGGGAGGTCTCTGACCAAGTCCTAACGCGGGAGTTCGACCGGCCTGGATGCCGGAAAAAGCAGGCGGTGTCCCGGCATAGGTGAAAGCCTCCCGCGTAGGGAAAGCGCGGGAGTCGTCCGACGGGACTTCCCCGGAGTCCGTCCACGGAACCCAGGGAGTCATAGGTTGGATACCGCGAAAGACGGCCGAGCCAGACTTCACGGTTCTTATAAATAAAGATATAGGTTATGATATCGAAGATGGTGTATGCATCTTAAGAAACGTCTTAATAGTACGTGAATTCAGGGTTGTTTCAGTTTGAATTTAAAAGTGGATAAGTTAAAATCGAAATAAGTTATAAGCGAGTATAAAAAACAACGTTTTGATAGCGAATGTATTCAGATCGTAGTGTTCAGACATTATAAATGCGCTTGCTTCAGTTTGAATTTAAAAATTGATAAGCTGAAATCTATAGAGGTATTTTATTGTTAGAATAAGTTTAGGAGACACTAATTTAACAAATACCTTATTTAAACATTAACACAATGAATTATAAAACGACAGTGACATACGCACCGCGTGCAAGTACTGTAGACATTTTATTGAAAACTATTTTAGCTGTTCGGCCTCTCCCAGAGTTAGAAATCGAGCAGGAGCGTCACGCGCAACAGAATTCTTCTCCAGCTATAAGAATAAAGTTTATGACATGTTCTTAAACAGGTGCGCTACAGAGTATTCTTCCGGTGAGAATGAGAACGTAACAATATAAGGAAGATTATACAATATAGAAGTAATATAACGTTAGAACAAGTATAGGTGCCTATGAGCCTATGAATAAATTATGAACCCGAGAAACGCTGGGTAAATTGGCTAGTAAATAATAAGTTTTTTCTAAAAATGCAAATATTGTTACATGTCAAGAATTAACGGTTCATCAGATTTCGTGTTTTCAGTATTTGGAGGTAGGAGAAAGTACCGGTACTGCAAAAGAATACTGTTGCATACATATGTCTTATTACATTGAGACAATCTATTAGAGTTATGATTTATGCAGTTGTCAGTTCGCGAACCGGAAAACAACGGGTACGTGGGTGGTGGATAATGTAAGAACTCTCCGTCGTGTAGTTAAGGGAGTCAACACTCCCAAACTTATACTGAGAGGGAGGGAGGTCCAACTTTGCTAAGGACACCACGGGTATCAAACGGGGGCTGCTAAAGATAGCTGCCCACGCAAATAGGCCTATAGCTTTGTGACGCGTGGACTTAAGTGCAGCAGTTTGTCAAAGTTCTTTATGTTGAGCCGTTTATCTTCCTTTTCACCCCATTCTAGTGATTACGTGTTTACATAGGACGGTCGGCGTTTTGTGAAACGACAGGGATTTTGCGAAATAAACGTTTACAAACAGTCATACATTTACAATTAACTACGCATAATATTTTCCAAACATTGTCGGTGTATACATTAATCAGTGTTTATTTGTTGCGTACAGCGCTGTTTAGTTGCTTTTCCGTTGTTTACAATACAGTTAGTTATAGTACCTTTAAACTGTTTTGCCGCATACGCGTTTAATTTGCCTGGGATATATATATGTAGTGCTAAATATTCTGTAACATCGACACAATTCCAATATGTCTCTGTTTATTGCACTCTGTAAATTTTGTTTTACGGTTTGTGATGTTGAACCGTATGACGTAAGAGCTTTAAATTTATCACTACTCTGATAAATTACATTGTAAAGTTAAAACTGATTGAAACTCTAAATAAAATTGTATATATAAAAATAAAAAATATTAGTAACTAATAAGTTTCTTCTGTAAGTATATTTCATTACTGTGTACGAACTTTCCGTACGTTTCGCAGAGGCAATCTGCACTTTCAGAAGGTTTTATATAAATTAACAAATAATCGATCTTTATTTCAATTAAAAATTTTTTCGATTGTTGTAATGTTTCTTTACGTAATCAGTTGTTTTAAAGGGTAAGCTATATTAAAACCTCTACTGTTCATATTTTATTTATTTTATAAAAATTTATAATTTTAAATAAATCGTATTGTTTTGTTTTATTTGAATTAATTTTTTAATTAGTGAATTATATTGTTGTTGTATTTACTGATGTTTTTTAAATATTTATTTTGTAACCTTTTTGAGAACTTTTTGTGCACTTTTTATTAATTTAATATTTAGAAGTTAATGTTCATTATTTAGTTACTATTTGTTTAAATTAGATTTTTTATGTACTCGACTTAAAAATGCATTCGGTGTTGAAGGAACATATTGTGGAGCATTTACTGCATTTGGCCTACATAAAATTTATTGGAAGCGGACATTATATATTATATAGTCTGTTTTGAATGTGAATGTTGGATTCAGTTTTAGACTTTATTTTCAGTTACAAACTACGTTATCTGTGTTATAAGTTTGTCTATTAAGTTTGTATCTTTCAGTAGTTTACTTTGAAAGAGTTTACTTTTGTTTTACTCTTAGGAGTAAAAAGTTTACTTTGAAAGAGTTTACTTTTAGGAGTTTACTTTTGTTTTATTTCCGTAACAAGTAAAGATTATATATTTTATCTGTTTCATCTCTGATTATGCTTAAGTTTAAGTAGGCCTAATTTAATTTATTATCAAGATCTCCCAATGTGAATTTTATATTATTATGTAAAACTTAGTATAGTATATTTCTTTTATATCTTGATAGAGTTTAATATATTAGAAATATTTATTTATTGCATTGTGTTTATATTTATTTATATTATAAATATTTGTACTTTGGGATACATACCGACTGTTATCAACCGACTGTTCCTTAAGTAACTTTCTAATGAGTCGTTCAATTACATTAAATTTATTATTTCTTCATCGATTTTTTCCATAAATATTTTCGAGCTACTAAAATTAAAAAAAAATAAATAACAATAGAGTGCAATAAAAACCAAACAAATTTAAAAGTATCCAACTAAAACAATTTAAAAATAAAAGCAATTAAAGCTGTAACCCCCCCCCCCACACACACACACACACACACACACACGACATACCTGCACGACGTACGTGCTCTGACTGTTAAGGAAAGAAAATCTTTAAATAATTTTCAATCCATAGACAATACTTTATTCTTTCTGAACACGCAGAACGCCTGCTAACGGAACCGGTAACTGATACCAATAAATACAGTTTATGACAGAAATGACAGCTAAAGTCCTGTCATTAAAGTTTAATATTTTCTAACAATAAATCTCCAGTGTTATGACAAATTCATGATATTGAACAGACTTTATAGTTAGTTTTCTTATAGGTTATTCAGAGTTTAAAATGGATGAAAAATAGATTTAGTGGAAGTCGTAACATAAAAGCTAAGAAAAAAATATATAAACTATTTACGGTCGCATCTACGGGTCACAAAGTTTTCCATCAAACCATTTCGTCAAGAAATAAAACAGGGCGATCTTAAGTTTTAATACGTAATGCTATAATCTGATACTACTGCAAGACTACAATCTTGAATGTTTGCATTTCCAAACTGCTTAATTTGGTTAAAACGATACTGAAAATAAGGAAAAGCATGTACGAATGCAATAGCTTAAATAGGTTTTTTACGAATTTAATCATTCTTTTCATTTTTTGTCATCCATTTCATTGTTTCTACCTCATTTCAGCTATTTCACTTTTTTAGTCAACTTTCATTGTAGTGTGCGAAGAATTATGTAATCATATTAGAAGACCTCCATTAAAGTGTTTTATGTGTAACGACTTGAAACGATTAGGATGTCCAGTTAAATTATTCGGCATATTAGGAAGCAGTACGTCCATTTTAAGTCAAAAGTAACCTAGATCACAGTTATTATTGCTAAAGAACGCAATGATTCCACTTGATAAGTGTGCTGATGACAGGCTATAAGTAGTTGTAGGGAATTTCCCCGTTTCATAAGAACCCCTGTGATGTTTTCCTGCTAGTTTTAAGCCAGTAATTTTTAAGCGGCATGGCGCAGAACGATTGTAAACTTAGCAATGTTTTGCAATTTCGCCAGATACCATTTAAACTTTTAATTCAAGAATATGGTTAATTAACCATCTTCAGTTGCCAGGACTTGGTGTACACGTCCCTTTCGGTTGGAACAAAAAAGCGAGAAAGTTTTTCAAATATGTTGATTTTCAATAATATTTCTGAAGATTAGGATATTAGTTGATGAACTGAAGGTTTATTGGTGACCGGCAAATAACAGGCAAGTGTCTGTATTTGAATGAGAAGGTAACATGTGTTAGAAGAAAGCTATAAGAACATGTATGTTTTATTGACAGTGGCAGCGACGCTACAACTCTGTATCACGTCACATGACAATTCGCATTTATTTTAAAAATTACGCTCTTGGGAAAAAGAGGAAAGGAAATTTGAAAGGCAACATAGAAAGTGACAACTAATATTACAATCATCGTATCCCTTCTTGCGTTTTGTATATAAATTTGTATACGTCTGTGCTTTGCTCTCAGACAGATAAGCACACACACGCGCGCGCACTCACGCACGCACGGAGATGTGAGTGTGCTAGGATAGTTTTTTCATTGTTCCTATCATTTACAATAAAAGGAAAGGACTACTCTCAGTTTGTTTCACAAAGGCATTGAAAATTACCTATAGTTTCGCGTTGTTTAGGCTTATCGAGACTTAACGTTGACAGCCGTATGGTACGAGTTACTTTTTATGGCTGCCTTCATCAGTTAGCTATATAATAATTTTTGTAAAAGTATACACATATTTAATTATGTATTGAGAGGAAGGAACATAAGATATAATCATAAAGTACCCTAATGAAGAGGTAACAAATTTCATAGAAGCATGGCAACAAGTGCAAAGGTCACACCGTTCGAAGCGGAATAACCTTAACGGTGCTTCTCGCATACTGGTATATACGGTTGTCTATGTGCCTGTGAACTGTCTCTGTTTATTGTGGTTAGTACTTACTTTGTTATTCTGTACTGCATATTTGAGGACCTATTTTTCGGCCTCTACTTTCCGTGCCTCTCTTTCACACGTAAAGCTACAACAATTTCAAGATAAGATCCACAGCACACTTACAATAACACTAAATATAACAGTCATCTAGTAACTTTCATTTTACGGTGCTACCATCAATTCTAAACATATTGCTCGTGTGCGTTTTGTGTATGTTATCTGTGTCAGTCCGCTTCATTTTTCTTTTTTCTTTTTTCTTTTTCTTTTTTTTTTAATTTTGACGAACTCTGCGAAGTGTTTATAACCGACGATGAGGCATGTGTCTCGAAACAAGTTGTGATCAATACAAGACGAAGTCACAGGATAAATAAATTTGGTAAATTTAAAATGCAATTTTAAAACATCGAAATTCAGCAGTATACTATTTTTTTTAATACTACTGCCACTAAAGTCACAATTTTGTAAATATAATAGCATCTTCTATGCGCACACACTCTTGACGTTGTTTTAAAAATTCAGAAATAGCTTTGTATGAGTTCCTACGACATATTGCCGTGGTTTCTACCAATTCCCAAGTACATTTTAAGAAAATTAGAGAGATATGGGGGCCGAGAGGAAGAGGAAGAGAAGAGCACCTGAATCTATGCAAAAATTTAGGCTTGAGAGAGAGAGAGAGAGAGAGAGAGAGAGAGAGAGAGAGAGAGAGAGAGAGAGAGAGAGTGAGAGAGAACGTGCGGGCGGGTAGGCTTTAGTTTTAGTATGTGACCTTAATATCTATTAGGTAATGTTATCTCGATTAAAATTTTGCTTAATACGTTCTGTACTCGATAACAGCTAAAATATTCTTATTTGTATTAAAATAATTATACTTATTGAAGCTTGACAAAATAAACTTTCCTATTGAAGAAACAGTGTGTATTTTGTATACAAGAACAGTTTTCGATACGAACACTGTAACGAATTTATTGATAGGTTACTTCTTATTTAAATGTTATGTTGTGTGCACTTAAATTACATACGCCTCCCGTTGGAAGCGTCAATTTGTAACAAATAAATAACGTGTCTCTCTTTACTTTCTGCCCCACTGAAGGGTTCGTCGATCTGTAACAAATATATAAATGTAGCGACTTATTTCGCCTCGCACTGGAGTCGTCTATTTGTAATTATTAATATGTTATGTTGAACGGCGAATGATTTTGTAATCTGCCGCTCGCTCCCACTATAGGTACCGTTTCCGTGACGTCACCCACCGTTGCCAACCGTCGTGGTGTCCGCTGTGCTCTGTGAACTTATTTTCTAAATGGAACAGCAATAATAACGACGCAAATATAACATCAAACATATATCCTTATAGAAATCATTTATTCAGTAAAGCATTGATTAATTGTTTCTTAAATCTGATTATGATAATCACAATTGTGGCGCAAATTATACGTCTTCTTTTTACCAGTTGGTACAGTAGTAGCAGATATTATTCCGTATTTAGACAGACCAAAAGAATGCATTGGTTATTGTTTCCATTACAAATAAAATATCTCAGGGCGTATCTGGTTCGGGGATTACATTTAAACAAAATATTATTCTATAAATCAAAATACAAGTTTACAGTTCAAGGATATTACAAAGTTTAGAGTTTAATGTGCACACAGGCAGTCGGATCGTGATTACTAGTTATTATAGGTTATGTCCAGTTTAGGTGTTTAATAATTATTATCAAAATCAAAGGTTCTTGTGGTGTTTGAAAAGGTGTCAATCTCAAATCGTGTTATTAGTGAGTGTTCTTAGTGTTGGTGTGATATGGTGTCTGTAGTTTTAGTTGATTAATTCTTAAAAAGTCGTGTATACAAAAGTTGGTGTTGATACATAATATAATAAAATGTCAAAGTCACCAAATCCTCTTCTTTGTATGGTTCTTGGTCGAAGATAGGGCCCACGTCTGCTTCGGTCCTTCTCCCTGGTTCTTGATTCTTCTATTTCAAATACTGGATGTTCCTCACTTGTTTGTAATAGTTCGTGTTATGTATCTCTATCTGTATTAATATGTCTGGAACGTGTTTTCACAGTTTATTTTTAATTATGTTAGACGTTTTACAAACGCGTCTATACGCTATGATCGTTGTTAAAGAAGTCTCATTTTATTTATCCGAAATTTCTGGATGCTAGGGGTAAACTTGGAATCTGGTTGGTTGATTCGGATATACATTGTCATATACTTTCATTATTTCAAAATCTAAATTCGTTCAAACCCTTTAAATTAGTATAACTTTTCTGTACTGTTTGGGAATTTAAAACTATTAGCAGCATTATTTTGATCTTTACATTTGTGACATATAGACACTAAACATGCCTACTTTTACTTAAGAAATACAGATGTTACAATTTTGTTATTTGAATTTTTCTTAAATAACTTAAGATGGATTATTTTGTTTCTAGATTCGTTGTGTACACTATTAACTATAAATCTATTTATCCTTCCACATTTGTTTTACAAAATCCCTAACATTATTATCTAAAATTTACAAAAGTTGGTTTTACCTGGCCTATGTACTGGTGTTATCTTCATCACCATGTTTATAAACATTTTACCTTAATGTCATTTTCCATGACTGATATCTTAGTAAACCTTTAACAGTTAAATTAACTTTTAACAACCATAAAAACTGTTTAACATATAACACTATCTTAACAAAACAAAAGGATATACTATCCTATTAGTTTAATCTCATGCCCACGTGGTTATGATTCTACTGAACATTTGAACAAATAAACTGCTTTTTACTTAATCTATACAATTGTTTAACACTTAGCAATAACATCTTTTTTTTTTTAGTCTACTTTGCTTTGTTAATTAATTGATTACTGTTTAATACCATAATTACTGGTATCCCTTTCCCCTTTAACATAGTCATATTCCTATAGGTTTAAGGAATTGGGAATATAAACAAATATTCTCCCAATTGTTATCTTGGTATATACTTAATATTAGCACTTGACTGGTGATACTTGTTCAAAAAACACTTGGTTTATTATTTTATCACTGGTTAGTATTGCACTGTTTGGATTCTATTTGTCACACTTATAAATAATTAATCTATCTAGTTTTGACTGTTTGACTAATTATTTGTTACCTTCTCATGTAAGTATTATTTCCACTTTTATCATGTAATCTTACATATAGTATTTTCTTAAAATTAATGTACATTAGTTTATTTATTAACTGTATTGTACTTCAGTATCATTTTAGAATAGTTTTTTTAAATATTTATTCTTATTGGTTTTTATGGGTTTTTACATTTTATTGTCATTAAAAGAACTTCACTCTTGTTATAAAATGTTACTGTGAACAAGTTATTATTTGTTGTTTTCTGGACAATCTTATGATCACTATTTGTTACAATTAGTTGTATGGTTCATGTATCTATAATAAGGTTTGTTATATTTTCATTACATCATTTAAATTAATCACTTACTAACATTTCTTTTTACATAGTATTACATGTTTGGGCCTATTATCCCTCAATTTGTATTTTGATTATCTTGATATTATGATACATTGAATGAAACCATTTGTTTCTTTATAGTACTGGTTCATAAGCCGTCTGTCTTTATAATTATTTATTTTGTCATTATTGAAAGTTCATGTCATAATCGGGGTTGAATGTATTTTGCATCATTTTGCCTAAATCATTAATTTGGGTACGGTCAGTTGTATTACTAGTCAGTCTGAAATGGTTAGTCGTTCCTCTTCACTATCATCTTGGAAGATAGATATTGTTCTTCTTGTTTAGCTTCTTATCCAAAGTCTTCATTAAATCAGGTACGATATTAAGTTGTTCCTAATGTAATGTTACATACTACCCTGCCACCAAATTTGATCATTTTAATAAAATATTGTTTTTGTTGAAATTATCAATTATCTTCTCTTTCACATTATCATTTGTTATTCTTTTTATGATCTGGTATACTTGTCTTTAATTATAAGTGTTCTATCCCTGGAACATGTTACTTCCCTAACAAATTAATCACCATATATTTTGGAATCAGTCGGGGGGCTCTCTTGACCTAATACCCCGCTGTCCTTATAATACATAATACATCAATAATATCGATTGCTGGAGCTATCTCGTCAGTCAATCACATTTAATAATCACTAGTCTATTCACGACTAAATCAAATAAAAATAATATAATAATATGTTCTTGGGATGGTGCACTCAGTTAAACTTCTCAGATCTAAATATTTCCTTCCATTGATTCTTTCAGATGTTTATTTTCTTGTGGCGATATTAATATCATTTTTTATTTTCAATTGGTACTATCTTCTTTCCTTCTTTATCAGTACTCCATAATCTTCATTTTTCATTCACTATCTTCATTCAATTAAAACATAAAAAGTATTTGCATCTTTATTTGTTGTTAAATCTCTCACAATCATGATAGGTTTTTTGTAGTAAATTCGTTTCTAGTCTCGTCTTATTTTCATCGTCGATTGTCTACATTTGTCCTTTCTTATTCGTTTTATAGCACTATGGTTTCTTCTGATTTATGGATCTTGCATCTTTCTTTTATATTCCAATAATAAGTTCATAATTATATTTAATAAGAGGTGCTTATTTTGTTTAGAATTTGGAAATTTATTCCCAGTTGTTTATCCGCTTGATTCATAATAACATTATCAAACTGTACTGTAAGTTGTCCTTACTATTTATTTGAATTCTGAGATATTCAAATTTATTTATTTGGCTTCATTTAAAATTATATTCTGGATTATCAAAGTTGGTAAGATGAGCTTACTGTATTCTTTGAATTTTGAGGTATTATAATAATAAATTCTTCAGTTCCATATTAATTCTCATAAATAATTAGTTGTAAGTTGATCTTACTATTTTTTTAGAATTTTGTGGTATATTCAACTTTGTTTATTAGGTTCATAATACATTTTTAAGGAAACTTGGTTGTATGTCCCCTTAATCTTTTTTGTTTCCACATCACTAATGACATAAGTATTATTGTTATTGTTTTTTATAACAACATATGGTCCATTATACAGTAATAATAGCTTTTTTGCTATTCCTTCCTTGGAACTTGGCAATTCGCGGTTTTTTAACAATACTTTGTCTCCAATCTTGTACTGGATCATTTTCTGCTGAATTATTTTGTATTTTTTCCTTCTTTTCTCCACTTGTTCATTCAGTTTGCTGTGGAACCTCACGTTGTCGAACTGGTAATCTGGGTTGTTTGGGAAGTTGATTATTTCACTAATTTCTCGGGGTGGTAGTCTTTCATGCATTATGGTATATGGAGTATCTTGTATTGCTTCATGGTAAGCTAAGTTGATAAAGCTCTCTGTTTGTGTAATGTAGTCACTCCACTTCTGGTGTTTATCAAAACAATATGTCCTGAGTATACGGCCAACCTCCCTCAGTACTCTTTCCGCCGGGTTGCTATTTGGGTGATAGACAGATGTTTTATATGTCTTGACACCTAGATCTAACAAAGTCTCCTTCCAAACCCTTCCTCGAAACTGAGTTCCGTGATCGGTAATAATTGATCTTGGAGCTCCTAACTCTGGTATGTATTGTTGGATCACTATTTGCAGAATCTTTTTTGTAGTTGCCCGATTAATGGGGTATAGTTTTGTAAATTTGGAGTAATGGTCGAACATGATTATAATAAATTTATACTGTTTTCTCCCTCCACTACGAGGTAACGGTCCACACACATCTAAAAATACTCTCTCTAATTTACCAGTTGATGTAATAGGTTGCATAATTCCTTCTGTTTTTTCGTTATTGCATTTTGCCAATTGACAGATGTGACACTGCCGAATACATTCTCTAACTCTCCTGTTGATATTCTTAATGTAAGTGTGTTCCTCAAGTGCCTTCATTACTTTTAATGCACCCATATGCCCATATCGACTATGGTAGTCCAGTATTAATTCTGTTTCTAATGCTTTAGGTATCACCACCTTCCATGATCCTTGGTTATTATTTGGTTTGTAAAATAATATGTCTTCATGTAGACAGTAATATGCAGTGATTTTTTCATCCTGTTGGATCAGTCTTTGTCTAAAATTGTTGATTTTTGTATCCTCTGTTTGTTGTTGTGAAATTGATTTCATGATGTTTTCCATATCTGATTTGTTTTTTATTATAGTATATACCTTGATGATTGTTTCTTTTTCCCCTTCAAAAGTTTGTTGTTCTATGTTAATCCGGGACAATATATCTGCAGCAATATTCTGTTTTCCTGGAACATACTCCCAATTTATATGGTACTCCTGTAGTGCGAGTATCCACCTTGCCAATCTCCCATGGTTAATCTTGCAATTTTTTAGGAAAGATATTGACTTATGATCGCTCCTCACAGTTATCGGGTATCCAAGAATATAGGTTCTGAATTTCCCACAAGCGAATACAACGCTTAATAACTCCTTTTCCGTTACACTATAATTGCGTTCACATCCATTAAGTATTCTGCTGGCAAAACTCACCACCTGATGTTCTCCCTCACTATCTTCTTGATATAATACAGATCCTAAACTTATATCACTGGCATCACAGTTCATAAAGAAAGGTTGGTTGAAATTAGGATGTTTTAATACAACTGAACTTAGGAAATTATGCTTGATCATTTGGAGTAAATTGTCTTGTTCCTGTCCCCAGGACCATTTGTTCTTAGAGGATAATTGTGGAGAAAACTTTGCTGTCATTTCAGAATAATTTCTCTGAAACTTCCTATAATAATTGCAAAGTCCCAGAAATGATTGAAGTTGCTTTTTATTTTTAGGACTTGGGAACTTCTGGATTGCTTCAATCTTTTCATTGGATGGTGTTATTCCTTGTCTTGTTAAGTTAAAACCCAGGAATTGGACTTCACTGGCGATAAGCTTGGATTTTTGAAGTTTTAGGGTAACGTTATTGTCTGATAGTTTTTGTAATACTTGTCCTACTCTGTTACAATGGTCTTCCCAATTCACTGAAGTAATCAACAAGTCATCAACATAGACTGTGGTATATGGAATAGTATCTGGACCCAACATCTGGTCCATACATCTTACGAATACAGCTACTGAGTTTACCAGTCCAAACGGTAGTCTCTTGAACTGGTAGTTCCTCCCTTCGAAAATAAAGGCGACGTACTTTCGACTGTCTGGGTGTAACTCCACCTGCCAATACCCACAGACAGTATCCCAGGTGCTGATAAATTGTATGCCATTAAATTTTTTCAGTATCTCCTCAATCTCTCCAGGAGATGTTCTGTCATTAACTATGATCTTATTAATCTCTCTAGCATCCAAACAGAGTCGTACTTTGCCATCTTTCTTGGGAACGGCTATTAACGGACTGGTATATGGGGAATAGCTATACTCAATAATATCTTCTGCTATCATTTTGTCTAGTTCAGTCCTCACTGCTTCTTTTAATGCATAAGCAACGGGATATGATTTTTTATTAAAATTTACAGGCTCCTTGAATTGTAGTGTAAATTGATAATCTTTTACTTTGCCAGGTATATCAGAGAAAACATAGCGGCATTTATTATATATTGATATTAACTTTTCTATTTGTTGTGTAGTTAAATTACATTCATTTTGTTCTGGCCGAAATTGTCGGATCTCTTCTAATTTTTCCAACCATAAACTGTCTTCACTCCCAAAGTATTCCCTTCTTATATTCCATGACTCATCTTGATTATTATTGAATTTTCTTATACTATTGCATGAAGGTAAAATTTTATTTTCTACTAATTTTGCTGTCCATTCTATATTATCCACTTTTAACGACACTATGGCCTGTCTCATGTCAATTATTGCTGAATATTTTCTCAAAATATCACAGCCTATTAGTAGATTAAATGGTAGATTACTAGCTATTAGAAAAATCATAGGTATAGCTACATTTCTGCTGGTCACTGTTAATGATACCTGTTTCCTTATTGACTTGTTTTGCCTTCCGGTGGCTCCGATTAAAATTATATTTTGAATTGGTAAAGTTGGTAAGATGGCCTTACTATATTTTTGAATTTTGATGTATTCATTGTTGTCGATTAACGACACGTTTGCGCCCGTATCTATCATGAATCTTGTCTCTAGTCCATTCACTTGGGCGATGATATAAACGATCTCATTATTCGAACTATTGTGCGTTATCGTGTCTTCGTTCAGTAGTTCTTCTCTCACATTTTTTAAGAAGTGATTGTGCACTATCGTCATTGTATCGTCAGTCATTTTGTCTCGTCCTAGTAAGTACCCAAATTGTCGGTTCAGTGATGGGACCTGATGGATTTTCACTGCCGCGGTCCGTTTAAATCAGGGCTGATCTCCTCAGTCCTGTTGTCTGATTGACCGGGTCTGTCTCTATTTTGCAACTCTTGTACCGCAACGGCGTTATTATCGAACGTCACTGAGTTTCTGTTATTTCTGTTGTCGTCGCAGCTCCTACTTCGCCGATGTTCATCACGGTAGTGCTGGTTACTCTCCTCCTGAAAACTTCTCCTACGGTTCCCATTATAATTTGTTCGTCCCTGGTACGAACGTCTTCCCACATCTCTATCGTCAATGCTTACATAATTCACATGTCTTCGATATGTTTGGTTTTGATTGTTATTATTGCCGTTATTATTATGCCTGTATCGGTTATCGTAGTTGTTGTTATAACCTCGGTTGTTCTGGTAATGGTGGTCTCTGTCATTGGCACGCTGGTATCCATTATTGTTATTATTTGTAGGAGAGCTACGGTAATAGTGGTTGTTGTTATTGTTGTTATTATTTGCCGCATTATTTCGTGGATAGTTGTTATTGTTATTGTGGTTTTGGTAACCGCGTTGATAGTGGTTACCGTTGTTGTTGTAACTATTGTTCGGTCTTTGCCCGTTGTTTTCATATTGGGCGTCGCGGCGACCATTATTTCTATTTATTTCATCGTTCCTTCGTCTGTACTGGAGGAAGTTCTTCTCCTGTTCCATCTCCGCTAATAATGTCGACATCTCCTCGATGGTTTGTATGCGTCCGTTTATTCGGCCTCTTGTAATTTCTCCACCATAGTGGTAAGCTAATAGCCTCACTAAACATTCGGTAGGAATTGCAGGCTCTAAATGTCTGGCTATGTTTATTTTCCCAAGAAAATATGCGGTTGGAGTTTGCTTGCCGTGCAGGTCATATCGGCCCAATCCTCTGTCACTTCTTATCATATGTTGCGTGGCGTCGGACCAATACTTAGATTTGAATTGTTTTTTAAATTCTTGGAAGTTTTGTATACTCGGCCGCATCGCCGTCCACCAATTGTCATAGACTTTTCGGAACATTTCGTCCAGCATACTCCTGATCACAAACCATCTGTCTTCTCCGGTTTTGGCTATTTTCTCTTCTACCCGTTCTAAGAATAGCATGGGGTTTCTTCTATAATTTTGGAAATCGATAATTTCTCGATTTTCCTCGCATGTTGTATGGGCACCGGTACATTGTCTGTTTTTTAGGGAATTAATTTCATCTCTATGGGCAGTTGTTTGGTCTTGTACTCGATTGAGACTAGTACTCATACCTTCTAATCTTTCTCCCATCACTGCTTGGTTGGTTCTTATATTTTCAACTCGTCCATTCGTTTCTTCCCGGACGCTCAGTATTTCTTGGTTCATCCGCTCACATTTTTCCTTGGTCTCGGATTCTACCCTTTTAATTTCGGTTACCGGTTCTTCCAGCTTCTTGTCCCATTCTTCCTGCAATTGCCGGTTATTTATTTCCATCTTGTTATTCCACTCCTCCTTCAATGACTCTTTGTGTTAATCCAATTTTTTCATGGTCTCTTGGTAATTTCCCTTCAATTCTTCCCTCAATGCTCTATTATTTTCGTCTATTTTCTCCTCCATTTTACTGCTATTCTCTTTCAGTTCTCGGCTCAATTCCTCCTTTGTTTGTTTATTATCACTCTTTATTTCCTCCATCTTCTTTCTCAAGTCTTCCTTCAATATTACTAAGTTCTTATTACTGTTTTCTAAGTTCTTCTTATTGTTCTCACTTAATTCTTCCTTCAATTTTTCTAAGTTCTTATTACTGTTCTCACTTAATTCTTCCATTTTCTTACTGAAATCTTCATGACTCTGTTTTAAGTATTCCATAATGCTCTTCATGTCAACGCTCTCTGTGACTTTGTCCGGTTCTTGTCTGTCTCCTTGGTCCACTCTTATTATTACTTCTACTTCCTCGACCGGTGTTGCTTCTTTGTTTTCCATGTTTAATTCGTCTACTTTCTTGGTTTCGGCCGCTCGTTTTCGCGATGTTTCTCGCTTCCTCATTTTGTTTATTTTTGTTTGTTTGTCTATAAATTATAATTTAATTTATATTAAATTAAACGCCTCACACGTTGGTTCGCCAATTTGTGACGAATTTATTGATAGGTTACTTCTTATTTAAATGTTATGTTGTGTGCACTTAAATTACATACGCCTCCCGTTGGAAGCGTCAATTTGTAACAAATAAATAACGTGTCTCTCTTTACTTTCTGCCCCACTGAAGGGTTCGTCGATCTGTAACAAATATATAAATGTAGCGACTTATTTCGCCTCGCACTGGAGTCGTCTATTTGTAATTATTAATATGTTATGTTGAACGGCGAATGATTTTGTAATCTGCCGCTCGCTCCCACTATAGGTACCGTTTCCGTGACGTCACCCACCGCTGCCAACCGTCGTGGTGTCCGCTGTGCTCTGTGAACTTATTTTCTAAATGGAACAGCAATAATAACGACGCAAATATAACATCAAACATATATCCTTATAGAAATCATTTATTCAGTAAAGCATTGATTAATTGTTTCTTAAATCTGATTATGATAATCACAATTGTGGCGCAAATTATACGTCTTCTTTTTACCAGTTGGTACAGTAGTAGCAGATATTATTCCGTATTTAGACAGACCAAAAGAATGCATTGGTTATTGTTTCCATTACAAATAAAATATCTCAGGGCGTATCTGGTTCGGGGATTACATTTAAACAAAATATTATTCTATAAATCAAAATACAAGTTTACAGTTCAAGGATATTACAAAGTTTAGAGTTTAATGTGCACACAGGCAGTCGGATCGTGATTACTAGTTATTATAGGTTATGTCCAGTTTAGGTGTTTAATAATTATTATCAAAATCAAAGGTTCTTGTGGTGTTTGAAAAGGTGTCAATCTCAAATCGTGTTATTAGTGAGTGTTCTTAGTGTTGGTGTGATATGGTGTCTGTAGTTTTAGTTGATTAATTCTTAAAAAGTCGTGTATACAAAAGTTGGTGTTGATACATAATATAATAAAATGTCAAAGTCACCAAATCCTCTTCTTTGTATGGTTCTTGGTCGAAGATAGGGCCCACGTCTGCTTCGGTCTTCTCCCTGGTTCTTGATTCTTCTATTTCAAATACTGGATGTTCCTCACTTGTTTGTAGTAGTTCGTGTTATGTATCTCTATCTGTATTAATATGTCTGGAACGTGTTTTCACAGTTTATTTTTAATTATGTTAGACGTTTTACAAACGCGTCTATACGCTATGATCGTTGTTAAAGAAGTCTCATTTTATTTATCCGAAATTTCTGGTTGCTAGGGGTAAACTTGGAATCTGGTTGGTTGATTCGGATATACATTGTCATATACTTTCATTATTTCAAAATCTAAATTCGTTCAAACCCTTTAAATTAGTATAACTTTTCTGTACTGTTTGGGAATTTAAAACTATTAGCAGCATTATTTTGATATTTGCATTTGTGACATATAGACACTAAACATGCCTACTTTTACTTAAGAAATACAGATGTTACAATTTTGTTATTTGAATTTTTCTTAAATAACTTAAGATGGATTATTTTGTTTCTAGATTCGTTGTGTACACTATTAACTATAAATCTATTTATCCTTCCACATTTGTTTTACAAAATCCCTAACATTATTACCTAAAATTTACAAAAGTTGGTTTTACCTGGCCTATGTACTGGTGTTATCTTCATCACCATGTTTATAAACATTTTACCTTAATGTCATTTTCCATGACTGATATCGTAGTAAACCTTTAACAGTTAAATTAATTTTTAACAACCATGAAAACTGTGTAACATATAACACTATCTTAACAAAACAAAAGGATATACTATCCTATTAGTTTAATCTCATGCCCACATGGCTATGATTCTACTGAACATTTGAACAAATAAACTGCTTTTTACTTAATCTATACAATTGTTTATCACTTAGCAATAACATCTTTTTTTTTAGTCTACTTTGCTTTGTTAATTAATTGATTACTGTTTAATACCATAATTACTGGTATCCCTTTCCCCTTTAACATAGTCATATTCCTATAGGTTTAAGGAATTGGGAATATAAACAAATATTCTCCCAATTGTTATCTTGGTATATACTTAATATTAGCACTTGACTGGTGATACTTGTTCAAAAAACACTTGGTTTATTATTTTATCACTGGTTAGTATTGCACTGTTTGGATTCTATTTGTCACACTTATAAATAATTAATCTATCTAGTTTTGACTGTTTGACTAATTATTTGTTACCTTCTCATGTAAGTATTATTTCCACTTTTATCATGTAATCTTACATATAGTATTTTCTTAAAATTAATGTACATTAGTTTATTTATTAACTGTATTGTACTTCAGTATCATTTTAGAATAGTTTTTTTTTATATTTATTCTTATTGGTTTTTATGGGTTTTTACATTTTATTGTCATTAAAAGAACTTCACTCTTGTTATAAAATGTTACTGTGAACAACTTATTATTTGTTGTTTTCTGGACAATCTTATGATCACTATTTGTTACAGTTAGTTGTATGGTTCATGTATCTATAATAAGGTTTGTTATATTTTCATTACATCATTTAAATTAATCACTTACTAATATTTCTTTTTACATAGTATTACATGTTTGGGCCTATTATCCCTCAATTTGTATTTTGATTATCTTGATATTATGATACATTGAATGAAACCATTTGTTTCTTTATAGTACTCGTTCATAAGCCGTCTGTCTTTATAATTATTTATTTTGTCATTATTGAAAGTTCATGTCATAATCGGGGTTGAATGTATTTTGCATCATTTTGCCTAAATCATTAATTTGGGTACGGTCAGTTGTATTGCTAGTCAGTCTGAAATGGTTAGTCTTTCCTCTTCACTATCAACTTGGAAGATATTGTTCTTCTTGTTTAGCTTCTTATCCAAAGTCTTCATTAAATCAGGTACGATATTAAGTTGTTCCTAATGTAATGTTACAACACACACACACACACACACACACACACACACGCACACACACACACACACACACACACACACACACACAATCCGAACCACCACAATTCCTTTACGCAATATATTAGGGTACGCTAATACACTTAATTGGGTCCACCGCTGTTTCATAAGTAAGACACGTTCTGAATGCGTATCGTGTTGGTAAATAAGCAATCGGCTTTATCTTTCAAAAAATAGGAACTATCTATCTAATAATAAGTAATGCAATCTCTTCCACGGAGAATTATTATTATTTTTATATTTTCTTTCGTTTTTCTTTACGCACGGATTCACTCAAACTGATTCTCTCAATTTAGATTTCCTCTCTAACAGCAAACAAATAAACACGTATGGATGACGTCGCCTACAAAAATTTATTATTTCATGGGACACATGTTTTGATCTTCGAGGTTTGTAATCGTTCTTATTTGCAGGTAATTGATTGAGGTGTTGAAAACAACAGCCTGGACGTAAGTGCTTTTTGAACACGAACACTTTGTTACTAAAGGTCAAGGTGTTCAGAAAAACTCCACCGAATTTGGACAATGAGGTCACGAAACACCAATTATTGCGCACTCCTAGTTCCTCCCTTATGTTGTTACCTGTGGCACGCAACGAGACTGAGACTCTACACACGGGCATTAATTGCCGCAAAAGTGTTCGAGAAATAATGAAAAAGAAAGATAGAAGCAAAAAACCTTTCTCATTTTACGCTGTGCTAGAAATATTTGTAAATTTTTGCGATTTAAGATCCTTCTACACTTCCTTCTTGGGCATTTTTTATTTTGATTCTGTGCAGCAGTATAGGTTTAAAATATTGAGTGAATTCTACAGATCATGGATCCTAGTAGTTAACAGTAAAAAGTCTACAGTTTGGAGACATGGCCATAGAAAGATAACACAGATAACGTAGGAAAAGCACTAATAAAAATAGTACCCATTTTTCGGATGAAGCAATATCTGGGTCTAGAAGGAAAAGATAACAAAGGGATGGATAAGAAAAGTTATGGAAGTTGGAGATTAAACCATAGTTGACATAAATACTTGAAAAAAAAATTTCAAGGTGGGAGCATCTATTTTTCTGACAACCAACTTTAACTTCTTTAGAACTGTTTAAGTAGGGGCAGTTATTTTATGTGATCCGAAAGTAATGTGTACATACATTAGATCTCAAATACATTCGTAGTACAGTGTTGACGTCGAACCACTGACGATGCCTCATAGTAGTATGGGCGAAACGTTTGGTGTCAAAAGTAATAAAAAGACGTGTGTTGTTATGATTTAAAAATTGTTACAGACTCGTTTTAAAATCGCTTTGCTTATTATTATCTCTTAGGTCTAGTTAATCAAATGACGACAATATAAAGTCACAGAACATTTTCCTGTAAATTGAAAATGCCATACTGAAAAAATTGACTTTCATAAATAATCTACAGTAACTTTTTGTCATAGCGCTTTCTTCGTTATTTTTAAAGGCATCCTAATACTTTAGCTTTACTAATATTTCATAATAGCAAAACGTAAGGAAAACATATTACCAATTTAGTTTAATGCAGGACTGACTGAGTCTTTCACGGCCAGCGTCGATGTTATTAAAATTGCTGCTTGCCGGGCTGTAAGGTAGTGGTCCAAAGTTGTCTATTGCAGACGTTTCAGCCGAGAACCACAGTAATTTGGTCACTGACATCTGAGCCAGTGTGTGTAGCCTTTTTAGCACTGAAGATGGCCGTTGAAGATACGGCTGAAACGTCTGGAACGAACAACTTTGGACCACGGCCTTACAGCCCAGCAAGCATCAATTTTAATGTAGGACTTTCTTTGACATAACAATGTTTTTAGGGTGGCTAGTAGCGCGATTAATCCTGTTTAAAATACATGGGCAATGCTTTTTAGTGGTCTCGGCTGACACTTGGAAAGCTTTGTATAAGACCGCTGCCTCCATCCTTTCATAGTAGATTTTTCAAGGATGATTCATAATAGTGCATTTTGTTAGCTGTTACGGTGAACGTAATCCTTTAATTTACCTTTGCCAAGTAAGTTTGTGACCACTGCCGTCTGACTATATGATGCTTTTCCAATACATACGGTTGAAACAGTATTATTAAATACAATAACAATTAGTTCTGCATGATTTGAAAAACATGAAACCTCATTGAAATTGCTCATCCAGCTGAGACGTTGGTCAACTCAGTAAAGATGAAAAGAAAATAACAGTGTACACTGTTACTACAATCTTCGTAATACCAAAATATCCGTTGCTCTGTAAAATGCGATGTCGTTCTGAGCTTTCTATGACAAACAGATAATGCCTGATGCCATATATCGTGCCCTGTAAATATATTAACATGTTATTAAATTGTGATGAAATGGTGGTCAGTGCAATAGTTTCAAAGCGGTGTCTCGTTATTTCGAGTTTTTCTCATAGTATAGGCTATTGTTTTCCAGTCGGCCTTAGCAAGTTTTAGTGGTTACACGAATTGTAGTACCGATCGGGAAACGTGCGTGCTTTTTATTTTGGCTAAATAATGGTAGTCCATGCGAACAGGTAAACCTATTTACGTAACTTGCAACATTTTAAGGATGTCAAAATGTATAATTTTTAAATTTTACCAAATATTGTGAAAAACAGGTTAAAATAAAATAGTTCTATGTAGTAGACCTAAACGAAAGATAATATAAGAAGTAACGATAACGTTATGTTAAACATATAGGTAGAACATTTTGTAATACTTTTCACCGTTAGTTAACATTACCTTTGCTAACATTAGTTACGTTAATATGTTTATTACAAAATATGATTTATTTTCAAAATTATGGGTCCCGTTTCTTCACTCAGCAGTCACAGCTGACAGCTATAATTAGTATTCTGGACGGTGTTGTCCTAGAAATGTGGTTGCGTCGGCGGGGGGAATGGATTCGCTGACTACGGTACCGTTTATGTTCAGTCACGTTCATAGTGCATAAAAATCCTGCCTTCCAGATTAGTTTTAAGCTGACAAGATGTGAAAAATTATAAGCGCGCGAGCGTACATACAAACATACTACAATACTGCAACAATACAACAATGTAACATGTAACATGTAACATGTAACAACTACAACATGCAACAATAGTTTGAAACAACTCATGATTGTCTTGACCAGTTTGAAAGGTTTACCATTACTCAAGTTAATTTAGGAAAATTGTAAATATCATTGACACGTTAATTGTACAATTATATCTCAATAGCTGTAACTAAACTTACACAACTGTAAAGTCAGAAAGTTAAAGTTGACTCAACTTTACAGTTGTCGGCAATTGATTCGACTGTAATTAAAGTTTATGAAGTGAAGAAATACATTAAATTGTTAATGGGATTGGTCGCGTCAATGTGTACTAAAAGTCAAACCTTTTTTGTAGTGTAAGAGAATATTGTAACCTGATATACAGAGATGATCATAAGTCGCTTCAAGAAATTTTTTTAACTCCTAGTGGCGAATTTCTGAAGTTCAGTCACTGACTACACACAATTTGGAAACAATTATATCGATGTTTTGGCAAAATGTATTGTCACTAATTTATACAAATTGTATATACGGACTGTTCCTGAAGGAAAGATTATCCTAGCACTAAAAGCTTAAAAAGAAATTCATATACAATAAGTCCGAAAATACTTTGTTCTTGAGTTATGGTACACTGACTTCAATGACTTTGTTAAATTGCTAACAAACAAACCAAAATTTCAAGTAAAGTTTGTAAAGAATTTGTTTTTGTAAAAATTAACTTAAATAACGCTAATTAAAAAAAAGAACTCGTTTGAAGAATCTGTACTTTAAAAAAATGTGAAAAGAATATTACAATTATAAATGAAACAAAGAAATCAAAATTATCACATTAAATGAAATAAAACTTTTATTGAATTATTTTGAACATAATGTAAAAAACAAAAAAAACTAAACTGAATTCCATTACTTTTAGTGAATGATAAATAATTCCACTATTAAAATCGGTACTCTTCATAACTCATTTTTGTAAGTTTTATATTCTGGTTATCCCAGATCATCTTTACTTTCTTGTATGTGGGCGGCAGCATTTAAATTCGAGCGATCAGTTCACCCCATGTAATTATTATCGTGTAAGCGTCACTGTACATTTAGCCCCATAAACATTAAGTCAGGTGGCCAGTTGGCAGGTTGTCCACGACCAGTCCATTTTCCAGCAAAATGTCCATTTTAAGAATTACCCCACATGATGAGTACAATATGTAGGAGTTCCATCGTGTTAAAAATACGTAGACTATCCATTCGTATTGACAGTGAGGCTTTATCCAGTAAGTGGGACTACTCAGTAAACACGGATTAAAGTTAAGTTCTGAACACAAACACGATTGAAACAGCTACTCACCTAAGAAAACAGTATTATTTGTGAGCAACAATGGGTCACATTCAGATTAGATTTCAATGCACTTAGTTAGTGATGCCACCATTTTGTTTACAATAAAACTTGAATACAAATATTTTATAGTTAATAAATTGTTTTTGTATTTTTTTGTTTCATTTAGAACCGTAACATTTTCTGCCTTGTTTTATGTTTAAGTCAAGCCGAATTCTCAAGCCTGTAATTGTTTTTAACTAACATTATTTACATCAAATGTGTGAGAATTAAGTGCTCTACAAATTTGTATATCAACAATTTAACAAATTTATTGTACACCAAACCTAAATCATTATATTTTCTGACTCTAATTTTTGGCATTTATCAAAATGGTCTCGCAAGCTACTAATAATACAGCTCTGAATCCTAATACAGTTATTAAATAAAGTACTCTATAGCATAAAGAGATCGCTTCCGCAGTAAGTGGCACAATGACGTAGTTTGACTTGGATAATGGCTACACTAAAGATGCTGATCATCAAAGAAAAGACAGTCTCTGTAAGATAACATACTGTGATACCCTATTTAATCTTATCGTTTACTATAAAGTTCTACGTGTTTCTCATTCTCTCTCTCTCTCTCTCTCTCTCTCTCTCTCTCTCTCTCTCTCTCTCTCTCTCTCTCTCTCTCTCTCTCTCTCTCTCTCTCTCTCTGTTTCTGTTTGCCTCCTTTTTTGTCGGATGCTCTTCCGCCTTACTCATTCTGCTATGTTCGACTAACAGATGAGAGAACCGCTCAAATGAAAACTTGCACTATATACATATATTTGGTAAACACTTTAGAATACTAATAATATAATTTAGATAATAATGTAGGCAATACATTATTTAGGAATGTTATAAATTCATTTATGACTTATGACGAAAATAGTAAAAGAGTAATATGCAAAATAAAATTTTAGTGTTTTTTTTGTTTTGTTTTGAATAGATTGCAGTCTATCCTTAAACAACAGTTAGTGTCTAAATAAGTGATAACTGATAAAAATCGGGAATCACTTCACGATTTCATGTTGAAAGTATTTTTAGTGTGTCACCTCCATCGGTGCATAAATGTTGGTGGTTTAAATAGTTATTGAGTTAGTACGCTACACGTCAGGAGTTTGAAATACAGGGTTTAAATCATGGAATAATTCCTAATGTCAAAATTGGTTTTATAAAACACGACAAATTGAAGAAATTTAGTGTAAAACTGTTCCCTGCATTGCATAATAAATAAATCAGTGTTATCTAAAAATGTATACCTTACGGTCAAGTGTATTCGCCACATCAAGATGTTTGTTAAGTTGGTTTACTTCTGTAATAAACTGGTATCGTGACTTCAAAATAAGAGTGGTCTAATATCTGTACAGTTCAATATTTTAAAATACTGGATTGTAAGCGGAATGGGAGTTGAAACCAGTACGTAAAGGAATACTCTGATGAGATGTTGGGAAATCGGTGCTGTTGGAGTGACGGAAGAAGACATTTAGAGAACCATCAAGAAATTGTGTTGCCTTTCACAACCAGATTTATCTTCGTCAGTATGTAAAAATTCTGGGTCAATATTAAAGTTGGTGTGTTTGCTGTTGCTGTCGTTCCGGGACCTCGCGCGGGAGCTTATTTCAGAGCACGGAACATGGAAAAATTGTCGCAACACTGGAAACAAGGAATATTGGGACAAGTAAAAAGTGTTGGAACAATTTTTTCCATCTGTTTCCCGCTTTGAAAACGGCCGTCTTCTCGTGAAAAGCAAGTTGTCGAAATCTCAGCGAGGAACAACCTAAATTTTAGTTATACACCACGGCTATCAAACTCAGAATTGCTATACACTGAGCACCTTCAAGATCTTTGTAATAAAAAAGTGAAAATACAGTTCTGATTACATAAGTAAAAAAACTCAGGGACAACACATTGCATGCTTACTACTACAAATCAACAAATTCATAAAAATTATATTCATAAGGAAATCACATTCGTAATAAATATTATAATTATTTGAGTCAATTCACGTGTCATGGTGAATATCTTAAGTAATTATATATTAATATACCGTAATTTCAGATTTGGAAGCGTACGCTCTTTAAAAAGGCTCACGTCATTTCTTAATTTAAAAATACATAAAAGGGAGACAGAGAAACAGAAAGTGCAGAGAAAATACTTTTGATTTTTAATATTACAAAGAGAAACTATAGAAACTTGTATTTCCATTTTACCTTTTGAATGACTGTAAACGCATTTTACTCATTCTCCTTGAGATAAGGAGATATTAGGCTTTATAAAATACTTTCTATTTCTTTTATGAATTTGCTAACTGCTATAATTTTTATTGTTCGACTAAGCTTTTCGTCATCACTGACATCTTGATAACCTGAAGATGTCAGTGATGACGAAAAGCTTAGTCGAACAATAAAAATTATAGCAGTTAGCAAATTCATAAAAGAAATAGTAAGGATGGCTGCTAATTTAAACAATACGAAGAATAAAATACTTTCTAATATGAATTTTTGACGAGCTATTAAACGAGCTTAATTTGATTTACCGATGTGAGGCCATGACAATTATAATGTAGTTCCGTAGCTACAGTGATTTTAAAAGAGAAGAGAAAATCAAACAAAAACATAATAAACTATTACACATACATCATATAAAAAAGATAAAAATAAATTATTGCATAATATTGCCCTGAAAGTCACTAATGTTTTTATATATTACTGTTGGAGTTGAAGTAACTCATCACTCTCAAAAGAGCTCCAAAGAAGGAATATAACTTCATTATAAGAGTAAGAACGTGGCTATGATGATGCATTATTCTAACAAAATACATTTTAAAAGTAACAATTAATACAATATCCGAAAAATATTGTAAATAAACAAAACCTTGTAGATTTTGGATACATTCAGTTAATGCTTGTTTAAGACCTGAAGATGTCAGTGATGACGAAAAGCTTAGTCGAACAATAAAAATTATAGCAGTTAGCAAATTCATAAAAGAAATAGTAAGGATGGCTGCTAATTTAAACAATACGAAGAATAAAATACTTTCTAATATGAATTTTTGACGAGCTATTAAACGAGCTTAATTTGATTTACCGATGTGAGGCCATGACAATTATAATGTAGTTCCGTAGCTACAGTGATTTTAAAAGAGAAGAGAAAATCAAACAAAAACATAATAAACTATTACACATACATCATATAAAAAAGATAAAAATAAATTATTGCATAATATTGCCCTGAAAGTCACTAATGTTTTTATATATTACTGTTGGAGTTGAAGTAACTCATCACTCTCAAAAGAGCTCCAAAGAAGGAATATAACTTCATTATAAGAGTAAGAACGTGGCTATGATGATGCATTATTCTAACAAAATACATTTTAAAAGTAACAATTAATACAATATCCGAAAAATATTGTAAATAAACAAAACCTTGTAGATTTTGGATACATTCAGTTAATAGACATTTAAGGCCGTGCTGATTTTTAGAGCACATTTGTTAAGCAGGCTGTTTTCTTTCAAACGAATTAAAAACTATACAATGTAGGCCTAATAACTGTATACAATTGTACAGTTACTAGTAAATGTTTTCTAAAATTATTAAGATCTAACCCCCCCTTTTAAACGGCTACATAATCTCCTCCACAACGCGCCTCCCATTGTAAAAACTGCTGATTTAAACCATTACACTACGACATACGTTTAAACTTTAAGCTTTTAATAATTTTTAAATAGCTTATAATATTAATTTATTAAGAAAATAATAAGCTGTTATAGTAACTTGGTAAATGGTATAAAATCAATAAGAAAAATGCCAACCGTAAGAGAACTCCGCTTAATAAATAAAAATATTACATTTTGTTTCATTTACTTTAGTTTTGTAATTGACGTTGCCTGTTCAATAGAATAAACTAAAAATAAAATCTTTATAACATTTAATTTTATCAGTGCTTTGCTTAATATGACTCTCATGTTTTTTCTGTTAAATAATCGTTCGATATGTTATCTGTGCTTCTTGACTTTAACTTTTTTTAAGTTAAGATAAAGTAAAATCTTTATCTTTTACCACACTAACACGTTTGCTTTTGTTTTTAAGTTCTTTAATTGTAGGTTAACGAACACGAATGGAGGTTAAGAGTGGAGGTTAACGAACATGATGATACACGTTTTCAACATTTTCAGCAATTGTAATCGTGTTAATATTCGCACCTCCTCGACATGAGAGTTTGCTTTACATAGATAAGAGTTTATTAAGATAACTTCGCCGTAATAATTTGTTAAGATTTATAACTCGGTGGTGTCGGCAGATCAATCAATTAGAGCGTCTTCAGCCATAATTCGGTTAAGACTTACAATTTGTCGGAGAAAAATGTGAAACACGAAACAAAGGCAGCCGGCTCTGGGGAATACACACAGGCTGTCGCTAATCCAATTGTGGCTCAGTAGATTTTATCCGATCCGGCCTTCGTTGTTAATGCCAAAGAAAGCACAATTAATTACGTCCCAGCCCGCGGATATTGTTAAAGTGCAGGGAGGTGCACGACCATTACGATGTACAACATACAACGTACGTAGTTATACGCGCACACGCTGCAACATGTGTGAACACGCTTTGACGGAGCCATGTAATGTAAACGACTTTTTGTCCGATCTTAGGAATTTTCACACGATTAAAAACAAATTCTGTTACACGTGTGTAGATGAAACAGACACAGCCAATCCTGTATGCCAAAATTGCGTCATGTAAGTGCAAATTACGTCACATGAACTTGCAGAAAGCAAATATGTCAAAAGTAAGAAACAAATAAGTGTTACGCTGTGTGTGTTGAGTCCGTCTAAGGTTGTATGCAAACCATAAAAATCTCTACAAATGTAGATTTAATAAAACTGGTATAACAATAAGAAGACTCGGTATATGCATGTGGGCGCGCATGCGTATGTGTAGTTAAATTATAATTATACATGTCAATATTTCTTGTAGTTGAATCTAAATTCTTTCAAAAATAAATTACTTTTGTACGCGCACACTTCACAGACTTAATCTGCATTAAAAGGGGCTGAAATTATCACATGATAAAAATGTTATTATTACAATTGATACCTTCAGTTTGACGATGTAAATAAAAGTTTCTGAAACCTTCAAGAAAAATAATGTTTAACATTCACATTAAATAACTGTTACCATAATAAATTTTACGTATTTATAATATGTATTTATATAAACAAGAGGGTTTTGTTTTGCAGGAAAATTAAAAAGTATTTGATGTACAAAATTATTCATATCTTATTCAGCGAATTCCTTGAAAAATATAAATGGATACCGTACAAGAAAAATTTTAAAATATATAGTAAAATGTGTAGAAATAACCAAAATACAAGTGAATGTACAAATCCTTTAATGACTTTAGCAAGGCAAAAATACATACTGAGAAGTGTCACGACTCCGTGTCTCCCTGACCGAGTTAAGAATTTACATCTGGATAGAAAACAAAGCTTGCGTATAAAAATAAGTTGGAAATAATACTAATTTGAATTATTCATACTGACAAAAATTACTCATTGTTTGAAACTCTAAAATATCAGAACTAAAACTGTCACGATGTAAGCCCGGTAGCGTTTCAGTAATTACTCAACGTTGAATAATTTCTCGTGTTGATTTGAATGCACTTTCCGGATTATGTACACCATTCTTCGTTTCTCATGCTCAACGCGCCATTTTGCTCTGTCCTGGACATTCCCCTGTCAGTTACCTACCTATCATGCCTTTCTTAACTCCTTGATTCGTTGATGTCCGTACAAGTCCTCTTTTCCTTTTTAGCTGACATCCATTCTAAAAAGTGAATATTATGAGTACACACAACGGGATTGCCCAATATCATCTAAAGTGGTAGGGACATCTTAACCGACTGGATGACTGCCGTATCCCCAAACAACAATTGAATTATAAATCGACAAGAGGAAGAGGTGTAGAACATCCGAAAACGATTATGTTTAATTTTTAGTTTAATCCTTGTTGAAGAAGATTACGATGATCCATTCTAATAATTTCAGTGTTCTCTTTCAACTGCCCATTCTTTTAACTTAAACCGTGCCAGACCTTCCTCTGTGTTTCTACCCTACTATTCTACTATATTGTAGTTTACATTCATCATTTCCTTTATGTCCTTGGTATGTGTTGAGTTTTCGATATTCTGCCACTTGTTTCGAATAGGCTACACCAATTTCTAGGGACTGCAATGGTGTTTTGCTTATTTCTTACACTTCAAGCTTATACAGCAGACTCTCTTCTATTATCTATGTGTATTCTATTGTTGATATTCTTGAACGCGAACTATTCTATTGTGAATTTGTGTACATAACATCTCGATTTCAAGTGGTGAAGAATGATGTAATTTTCAATGATTTCCTGCGTACACTCGTAGTGTTAGAAATGTGTAATGTATAGAAAACACTTTGATGACACATTGAGTTTAACAGGTAACTGTAACAATATAGTGTAATCTAGATTAATCGTCATAGTATAATTTAGTAGTATCTTAAACAAGACATAGGAAATCAGACACAACTGTTGGTAAACTGAATAAAAAAATACAGACGTTGCACAACTATTTCAGAAACGATAACTGAATACCACTTTAAAACTTTAACAAACGCTGCTGGTATAAAAAGGTATTATGTACTACGCTTTATGAATTTTTTAACAACCGTGCATCCGATTTGGATACGTCTGTGTCTGTGTGATAGAAAATTTTTAACACTGTATGTACACCATTGCGAATGTGTACACCCTCTTGGAGGTGAACCATAACTGTAAACGATACAGGAAGTGACCAGAGATTAATACATTGGAACGGTACAGATTGTGCTAATAATATACTGCGTTGCATTATGTGAAGTATAAAATAGAAAAAAATTTATTGAACATTCTGTACGGTTTGGAAACTAACAATCCCAGAATAGCGTGTCGACTGATGTGGAGTCAAGGGGGCGAGTACTGTGTGCACGTTGTTTAGCGCTGTATGTAAGTTAATACCGTGTGTGATGCCAGTAGACAGGAATTCAAGACGCACGCAAACTATATGTTTTTGGGATTGCGCGAAAACGAATTATTGCACGCGAAAACGGCGTATGTCGTCAACATATGCAAAATGTTACGCACCCGAGGATTTGTGGTAATCCGAATTCAAGCAAGTATAAAGTGGCAGTGTATTTATTTGTTTGTCACTCCAACATACAAATAATTACGGTGTCATAAAATCATTCAAAATAGTAAAATAAGCTTTCTTGATATGAATGGGACGCCGAGCCTGTTGGCACAATCGGTGACAACCCCAGCAGTGTTTAATCAATCTTCGACAGGACTGTAATGCCTAGAGTATAAAACCCCAAGTCTGGTGAAGTCCATTCTCTCTTTGGAATCAGATCGTCATGAATTGATGTATGCCAAAGAAACTCCAACCCACGTTCAAAGTAATATTATGAATAATTAATAATATACTTGCCATATTATTAAAACTATTTGTCATTGTAATATACTTAGGTTAAGTACATAGGTCATGTTACTCACGTGTGTTTACACTACCAATAATTAAAGTATAATTTGTATATACTGATGCGCACCATTTACAGAGACATTTATAGTATACGCCAGACTGTTCTGTATCAATTTATTATACATTGAAAGACAAACATAGTTTGTTGTACAAAATTCTAGAATATGCGCCTGGAATGAACTCGAATATTCTACTAAGTAACGCATGTTTGTGAATGACGTCGTTACCAGCTATATATAAACAGTGGTAGACAGATAAAAGGTCAGTCTTTATTGAGAGTTCAGTTATAGAGTTACTACCTGTGTTTGATACCACATTTGTGGATTCATATTTTACTTGTATGTTATCTTTTTGTTTGTATAAATTACGGTTGTGTTAATAATCGAAATAGTATTTTCTGTGTCATCTTTTTATTTGTGATACTGGTAAATAAACAAGATGTTGACAGTGAAACGAGTGTTTTATTTTAGTCGCTGACCTGAAAGACGACAGAGTGACCGTTGTGTGTTTCGCGAGTAGCGCTTATTACCGAGACGTCCGACGAGGACGGACCGTCAACACTCAATCGTTAGGAAGACCATCATGGACACACACAATAGGGTAGGGTGATCTACAATATCAGGTGACAATGAATAAATTATTTAAATAAAAAAAGTTTTTAAATACACGTACTGGATGATTATGTCCATCGTGTATTTATACACGTAAATTGATTATGTATGTACAATGTAGAATAACGGATAAATGGATTTTTCAACCAACGTATAGTGTACATAGTTGCTAATATGCGAGAAAGCCAAACAATAAACGTCCTATTTTGATTATACATTCAATATAATAATGTAAAGTGTACAATGCAGAATTTCTGTTTAAATTCGGACAAAAGCAAGCAACTAATTTCCAACCGTATTCTGTCAGAAATTTAATTTAACGATGCGATGGAAGAAAATTTAACATCTGGCTACTGTATGATAGCAGCAGGGGAAGAAAAACTAATAAGTCTCAAGTAGTTCGCTTCAAATCGGGACAGCGTGGCTTACGTTACACTGATTCAACAGCGTTATACAATTTGCTGGCTGACTGCTCGTATAAGTTACTCAGATGCACTGATGTACTTGAAAGAACGCTAGAAAAACCTTTAGCACGGTACGTTGCGCGAAATTCTTAGATAGCTTGTGAACGTTGTTAGATAATTCCATATTACTTACAGCAGTATTTTATTTGGTGCCCTAAGTATAATTCTGATTCCTAAGTGCAGTAATCTGACTGGTATTTGTCCTCTATGAAATAGATAATTTGTAGATGGAAATTATTGTAAATAGATTTAAATAGTGTAAAGCAAGACCTATTTGTTAAAGTACCTGTCTACATTCAAAACGAGGCTGACGAAGTGCATGTATAGACAGTGTATTCATGTGTGTGTGTGTGTGTGTGTTCTTCCGGTCTAGATCTGATTTGTGCTACAGGAAACATGTCTCTAAGTATATACATATTTTACGTACGTGTGTGTGTGTGTGTGTGTGTGTGTGTGTCTGTGTGAGAAAGGGAAAGAGAGAGAGAGAGAGAGAGAGAGAGAGAGAGAGAGAGAGAGAGAGAGAGAGAACTCTCGTTAAGACAGGTATAAATACTATTAATTAAATAAGTTTTATTTAATAGAATTCGCACATTTGAAAGTACATTTTGCGAATCAAGCGGTGCCGTTAGAGGAACGGTAAAATGCCGCGTACAAAGATTCAATATGAGTGCAAATTACGTGAGAATAACTATACTATGTAAACACTAATTAATTCAATATGAATGCAAATTACGCGAGAATAACTGTACTATATAAACACTAATTAATTACTCTAGTAATTAATTAGTGATAAACAATTAATTTGCATGTATTAAACGAGTGAAAATGAATCTTATGCAACTACTGGTTTGCACACTGTTCGCTGTTACTAGTGCGAAAATTTACAAAACCGTGTGCAAACCCGTTACCTATTCAGGCTAGAACAACATTTAACAGGCGTGAGAGCGCATCCAGCAAAATTCGACGGTCAACTTTCACCATACTACAAATACATCGAAAAATTCTGAACGAGGGGACAGACGCTGATAATAAAAAAGGGGATATAATATCAATAATCACTTTCTTGCTCTGATTCTCGTCGTTGGAACTAGGGTTCCAAAATTTTGAAATTTCAGTACTTAACACTTTAATCAGATGTTAGTTGAAATTCTCTTTAATTTGATACCCCACACGGATTTTTACAACGTTTTCACAATTTCGACTCTCTTACATTTCACAGGTGACCATTTTACAGACAGGGAGACAGGCACACACACACACACACACACACACACACACACACACACACACAAGCTCTTGAGTACGCGAGTATAAATAATTTTGTGTACTATGTACGCTGTAAAAATTGATAATGTAATGGCTGTTATTGACGTTACTGGTAAAAATGGCAGGGTTTCGATATTAGTACGCCTACACATTAGGCCGATACACACTGCATAAGGACGCTGTTTAGGGAACAAAAAAAACCCGTCGCTGTAACGGCAAGGCTGGACACGTTTTTCCAAAGTAATATATGTTGGGGCATGTTTGTAGGAGGGGTATTCATTAAAATGCGACAAGCACTTTTATGTCGAGTTATAATTTAAGGAAATGAATATTTACAACGGAAAGCAGCGCTCTTTTCGGTACAAGAATATTCATGACACATATAAATGGATTGTGCAAAACCTGGGGGCCGCTTGAAATAATACGTAACACTAAATGTAAGTGCTATTTGTACACAATGTCTTCCTGGATTCAGCCGGTGGGGACTTAGTCAGTTTATTCGTCGATGGCTTCACAAGTTTGGCTCCGTCACCTTTGCATCGGGACATTTATAAGAAGTAGCCTATACACTCAGTGAGTCCACGTTTTATGTTGTCTCAATTATAGTCATATCAGTATTATCTTATGCCCCTGGCCCTATTATAAAGTTGTAGTGGTGCTCCTAAAACAAATTTAACGTTCGTAGCAGGTTTCCAGGAACTTCGTTTTTACACTGAAAAGTCATGTATTCCATTGCCAATGTCAGGTATAAAAATCTGAAATTCTATAAGACAATGGGCAAACCTGAATGGATATGAAATTTGTGCGTTGAGAAGGAAGCAAGGAAGATCAATGGAGGCGTCAAAGATGTTTGTTTGTTAGTAAAGTTAAAGGGTTTATTCTGTTGGATAGATTGTGGAATGCACCTCTACGAGAAGACCTGGGAGTCAGGAGTATCATGGATAATATAGTCACGTGTTATGGAAACTGAGACAGCGTGTACAGAGAATGCCCATGGAACGGATTCCAAAAGCAGCGTTCCAACGAAGAAATGTTGGAAGACCTCGGTGGCGATGGAAAGATAGCCTTTGAAGTTGCAAAAGGCAAAGTGCCTAATTCCTGTCTGTGTAAAGAAGAAAAAGAAGAAGAAAATAAAGAAGAACTCATGTATTTTCGATACTAATTTTTTTGGGTGAAAAATCGTCGCGCTTTACATCGACCCTAGTGTAACTCCTGTAATAAACACACAGCTACACTAAAACACAGATAACAACATTTTTTAGCTCAGGACTTTAATACTTCATACTTTAGTCTAAGAATAACGGTTATACGTTTGAAGCATTGGTTTTAGGAACTCAAGACGCAGAGAGAGATGTTTTAACATTTGTGCAGAGCGTGATTAATGGAATTTTGGTAACCAGTAATGACGTTGTTGTCATAGCAACGCGATGCCAGTTGCATGTTACCATATAACAACAGTGATGATTACGTTGAAATGGCGGAATTCCAACCATTCCCCAACGATAGCACATAGTAGGCAAAGAAAATCAGTGTGAACTGAGTTCGCAGAAAATTATGCTCAATTATCATTTATTATGAAGATCTGTTGTAAATAATCTTTCGGAAGTTTGAAACCCGTTTTAAATAAGCTGACAGGATCATCCTAAAAAATAAAATGGCATGTTTGATCTGCATAAAAGGTAAATGTTATTGTGATTAAATATTTCTATTGTATATTATGTATAATTAATAGTAATTTATTGTAATTTTTGAGGGTTATTGGACGGGGATACTTTGTTGTAATTAAGAGTTTGTTTATAAAATAGAGGGACGGGATTACTAGCCACTGAGGATGCGTAATCGTATCATGGGGGAAACGTTTTGTGTTGAAATTATTAAACAGACGTGTGTTGAACCGAAAACGGCGTTGTTATTAATTATATTAACGGAAACCACAACAGTTTACGAGCAAGATTGTAAATAATCTGTGTTTAACGTTGAATGATTGAATAATTCAAGGTGCGTTGAACAACAAGTCAACTTCAGCGTACCTGCTGACAAGTGGTTTTTTCCGATTTAGAAACAGAATATGTGTGTGCGTGTGACGATAAATACCGACAACATGTATGTGTTCATGTACATTAGCAAACAGAGCGATCTGAAATTACACCTACTGAAAAACTATCAAAGCCATTCTTCCGTAATCCTAGTATGACTCCTGACTAGTAAAGACACTACAGTTAGCAATATATTATCAACAACACGTATCCAGTAGTATTTGTCATTCAACTGTTACTAGTTTGTGTCATTCAACCGTTTCGTTAGCTTGTTTAATTTACTAATGCCATATATCAGTCTTGGGGGCACTGTATGCGAATTTCTGAAATATATAAACACCATGGCTGCTCTCAGCTGCAATTAGTAAAGAAGTGATTTAAATTCTTGAATAACAAAATTTACAGGCATTGCTAAAATGCAATGCACAGAGAAGGGCATTGAAAATTCTTCAATAAATCTAAAAAATATATATATTTATGTTCATTCACCAATCAATGAATTCATACTTCATTCACCAATCAATGAATTCATTCTTCATTCACCAATCAATGAATTCATTCTTCATTTACCAATGTACAGATTATAAGTTAAATGTAATCGCATTCATAAGCGAAGTTTTATATGTGTACTACGTTATTGACAACAAAGAAGTAGTTTCTATGGAAACTCACCGGTTCCCATTTTCGAACACGCACCAGCGGTCATTTTCAAATGTGCGACACGTCCTTATAAACATTTTCAATGTTAAAAAGAATTATATGGAGATAATACTATGTTACAAAATTGTATTATTTTTCTTTTAATGCAGCTTTCTAAATTTATGTTTTTATTTTCATAATCTTTTTGTAAATCAAGAAGTTTAGTTAGTTTATTATTTTTTGTGAAGCAGCAAGAGGTCTCATTTTTTTCTTGTATATGAGGGAAGCCCCAACACGTTAGTTCTCTATTTTATTTCATCAATATAATATATATTTTAATATTGTCATCGATGTGATGAAATTAAAAAAAAAAACTAATTTTAAGAAGTTTGATGGATCGGGAGTGATGCTGAGTTCAGTGTTTTCACAAATTTCATAATAATTTTAGTGTTCAGTTTAATGGCAGACTGCATGCAATGAGATACTCGATACCAAATTAAAGATTAAAGTCATTACACATCCACGATCGTAATTTAAAAAAAAAAACAACTCGAATATTTGTTGCACAAATGTACTATTTGAGAAGCGTTTCATTTGAAATATTTATTATTAACAAGATTCTTGTACCATCGGGACATAGGATTCCCCGTAGAGATTTTAACGATTCAGGTCCTTTCTAAAAAATGAATTATGTAATGAATAGACACACTCAAACGTACACAGGACTGCTCTATACCGAAAATTGCATACGTCGACGTTACTCTCTAAATCTTTAATATAACAATCCACAAATGTCCAGTGTTTTACGGAATCGTTTAGCGAAGCAGACACGTTCGTTTCACCCGAGGCTTGAATCGCCTCGCTACATACTAATTTGAATGCGTAGTTAAAGTAATTTCTCGACCGCGGAAATAGCGTTGGCGCTTCACTTTATCAACGTACTTTTCATTGTTTTCACGAGAGGAAATTGTCTCACTCTTCCGTGTTAGTATTCATAGTTTTTTGCCGCTTTCGAATATTGCTCTCTCGCCGGGCTTAATTTTGCAAGCCCGTTTGTACGCCTTCATTAATGGCTGCGAGGCAGGAAGCGAAGGAAATTACTTGTGTCATCACAGGCCAAAACTCCGTCGTCGCTGGACAAGACAACCGACTTTTTTTATAAGCACAATATACAGTATAATGCAATGATTTATGGAATACTATACAATGATGTATCGTATGCTATACTAAAGCACTAAGTGTTAGATAGTGTATGTTACATGTATACAATTGTGTATACATAATGTATGATATACTAAAACATTAACATTACTGCAGAGAATAATAGCGAAGTCGGAAGAAGGAATGAAACATGTATAATGCAGGTGAATGTAAGAAAACAAAAATACCAAAAGGATACGACTAAAATATTCCACTTAATTGACATTAAATTGTAGTTATTGTGGTCCATTATTATATCTTTTATGTTAGAGGTACATTTTGTGTTCAGTTCCTCTACATTTAAACGTAAATATAAACGAAAACCACATGACAAATTCGTTACTCGGGGCACCATCTTATGCAAGTTGTATATCTCTATATACAAAGAACACAAACATTTTAAAAAACACGTGTTAATTTGATGCAGACAAATCAAGCTGAAACTGATAAATTGAACATGCATTACGTCTGAGCGGTCACTTGTTGCTACTGCTCCGAGACACATCTGTAGAACTAGTACAATGTTTTCTTCGTCGTGTAGCGCGTAATATAAAAATAATAATAATAATAATTCTTGCTAAGCAACACTATATTTTATTGTTAAAGTAATTTGGATAGCAGACTAAAAGGATGCTCATTACAGTCTCTGACAAGTACTGACCCTGAAAAATAATAGGCCATTCCAGACACTTGAGTATATGCGACGCTCGTAAAAAACATTTCAGGATTATAATGTGCCATCTGATAATTTAATGTATTGTTCACATTAATGAATGCCGCTGACGTTTTTCAGTTACAATTAGGCGTGGATTACATTTTGTTTCAGCAATGATGAGACAGCGGATTTTAAAATAATAATACAATTGGTGTCTTACCATTGTGAACGCGTGCGACCTCGAACAGCTCAGCGAGACTAACGTGCTTACTGTAGTGTCACTTGCGCTTGAAATACGAGCGTGTTCCTCGTCTATATAAATACGGAACCTGAACGGAAATAAATACTATACAAACTATACTTGGTTACTCACAGAGGAAAACGTTATTCTGACCTGTATAGTTTAGTCATGCTATACAGCACAGTCTCCCCAGAGCGTCAGCCCAAAATGAGAATGAATTCTAGAATTATTGCCTAGTTCAGTTCAGCTTTATATAACTATTACGACTTCCTCCAGTCGTAAATTTCTAAAGATAGGGAAGGAGACGTGGTTTCGCACCACGGCTAAATGCGCATTACAAGGCACCAATGAAATCAATGTAGGCTGTATAACGAAATAACTGGGGGCAGTATTGCAAAGTACGTCTGCTTAAATATACGTTACATAATGGAAATTTCCGCGTTATATAATATTCACTAAATTTTTTTATTTCTGTTTGGTTTCTGTTCCGATCAGATTTTTGTAATATTTTCATGTGTATTTCTCGCGCAACCTTTTCCTCTTTTTCGTCTCTCAATACTGCTCTGACTGCGCTACATCGTTAATTATTTCATTCTCCTATTTTTATTTAACGCATTTTTGTTCGCAATCCCTTTTATTATGTAAATTGTATGATCTTTTCTTCTGGCAAAAATGTTGACGTCTTTAGATTTTTTTGGTTTAGACCAGAATATCTGGATACGAATAATTTAGCTTAATAACTAAATTAGCTTAATAACAGTTTGGTTTAGGCATTTTTTAACTAAATTACAAACGTTTCAGAAATCCTTAAACCAATTACGCAAGTAGTGTTTGTGATTCACATTGCCTCTGCTCGTTTAAAGGTCACAACAAGGACAGGTGAGCAACAATAGAAAAACAATTCATTATTAATTTATTGTTAAGTGTTTCGACTTATTATTAGGCTATTAGCACTTGCTTTTCTGGTTTAATATTTTATAAATTTGTAAAAGACTACGATTTGCTGTGTACTTTGTTATGTTATCATTTACGTACATCTTTCCTTTGCGCATAGTTTATGTATATTCCTTTACATATGGTTTCGTACGTAATACGTATTTTATTAACCTGTATCTACAGAAATGATTAATTCCACTTTTGTTCTGTCACTGTTGATTAATTCCACTTTAGTTCGACTGTAACTATTACCGATAAACGTGAGAAATTAATTTAATGACAAAAACTAAACGTTAATAAATAATACAAAAAAACATATTCTTACAAAGAAAATTCGGTATGCGTGTGTGTCTCTGTGCACTTTTCTAATGCAATATAGTTAATTCATCAAATTACTTTAGATGAATAATATAATGGGGGGAGGAGTGGGCTCACAATCAGAGTTAAACAAATTTTAATTAATACTTAGAGTAGCAATCTGTATCTAAACAAACATTACGTCCCTTGAACAGGTCTCACATTTTTAATTTTTAGTATTAACTTATAGTACATTTGTTCAATCTATTTTATTTTAAAACTGTTTTTCTTAATTGTTTCAAACTTTTAAAAAGTGATTCAAGTGGTGAAATTTGCTAATTTCGAAACAATGGTTAAAGTCTCGAGAGTGAGCATTATTTCTATGTAATAATAAATATGTACTTATCTCAGAGTTTGTCATAAGTCAGCTAGACATGTATTAGTGTACTGTATTTATAATAAGTACACTTAACAACAAAATAATCGCTGATTATCATTCTGTTATGTCGTGGCCATGGAAAAGATTTCATATTTCTCTTGTGTTTACTCATGGAAGTAAAAAACTGTAACTTCAGGACTGAAAATTGTGGGTAACTTTTGTGTTGTTATTAGCTTTTGTAATGTATCTGGGAATTAGTCTACCCGACCCGTAGTATCAATCATACTGTTATTAATTTTTATTAATCGTGTGATTAGTCATAGTGTGATCAATATTAAACACAGGACAGTACATTCACTAAGGATCGAAGCCATACTTTGTTAGTACAGTTTGCCTATCTACGAAAACGACAGGGTGTGAACAAAAAAATTACCTGCTGCTGCGAAAGAACTGAGATAACAGATTGTACCGATAGTAAGTAAACAGGTAGGGCTTCCGCTGCAATGAAAAACAACTGTCTAAAAAATGAAACACAGGCTATAGTATGACCAGATACTGATTGGATAAAAAGTCTTTTCGTAATAACTATGTGTATAGAAAAGGACATTTTACAGTATAGGATTTGTTTGCCCAAGATAATTTTCTGAAAAGCTCATAGTAATTTGTCGGAGCCTAGACGAAAGTGCTAATAGGTATGTCAGCCTAGACGAAAAGGGAAACCAGCTTTCTTTACAGAACCTAAAGTAAGGTTGGCAATCGTGTAGGAGACAACTTAACATAAACAAAACGAAGACAACACCCGATACGTATATGGAAATTACAACAGTTAGAAACAAAACTGGACCCACAAAAGAGGACACAAAGAATGCAGTTGTTAACCACAAGCTGCTCCCGGAGCTGCCTCACGTCGGGTGGACGAATTCCCAAACACATCACAGAAAGCGAATAACGACGGAAAAACAAAACAACAGTTCAAGCTAGTCGTTACATAACAAACCACAAAATCTCTATGAATTCCACGATGTGTAATAAGCTTGCTTTTAAGAATGTCTTTGTGATTAGAAGTCATAAGTCGTATGAGTACAAGTCGTTCATAATTTAAGTGAACCTCGTTTCATAAACTGTGGTCCATCTCGTTTACAAAGTAATAATAAGAAGTCCAAAGGAGTGTAACTATTTGCTAACACTATTGACTTGTGCCAGAAAAGGTGATGAAGGTGTTGTAATTAGAGAAAGAATGTTAAAATCAGTTTTAACTCCTGTCTTTTAGAATAAAAACACAGTTTTAGAAAGCTGTAAGTGTTTGAGTCGTTATTAGAAAGTAGATTTATTTACGGCTCTGACGTTTTAGCAATGAATAGAAACCTTGAAAGAAGAATAAATGTAATCTATAATAATAGTGAACATACTAATACTACCCTCTCAGATGACGTTAGAATGAACGATATTGGAGAAAGATTACAGGTAGGAAAGAAAGTGATAAACAGAATGGATGATAAATAAATACAGCTTCGACGTTTTGGCACTAAATTAGAACTTAAAAAAAGAATAAATGTTAACTAAAATAACTATTAAGATGTTCTGGTACTACTTCCCAAATGACGTTAGAACGAGTGATATTAGAGTAAGATTATAGGTAAGAAAGACGCTACTGGTTAACAGAGTTCTGATCACTACCTTGATCTGGACACCGATAAGAAGGATGGAGGATGAAAGGTCAGTTTAGAAATGTTTTGAGTCGATACTACGTAAAAGAAGAAAAAGGAGTTTCCAAAAATACAATTGAAAAATCATTCGATACATCGGATCGAACAAAGAAGTGCAGATACTAGAGAAAATAGAAGAAGATTGGTGCTAAGATTGCGGAAAGCGGCCATATGTGTTGTGGTATTAAAACTTTATTAACAGTTGAAATAGTTATTTTAATATCTGCAGAAAATATTTTAAGTTTGCTTCCTGCTTTCTATCAACATTAATCGTACGTTTTTATTTGTACAGAAACATAAACCCCCCCTCCCGAACCTGTATTTTCACAGCAACGATTTGCATTATCAAAATAGTGAAAACGTCTACAAATACTTTTTAATGTGTATAAATGAAAACATTTTTGTGAAATTTCAAGGATTGAGGCATTCTTTTCAATACAATGTGGTCATTTGATTAAAATTTAATTTTTTGTCCCAATTAAAATTGCAGCTTCCCAATTTTTGGAAGATATGGTAGGATAACGTTCAACACAAATCTAAGTAAACAAACGGAAATCTAATATTACCAATGTAACAAAATAAAAACGAACAGAAAGCGAAAAAAGACAAGACTTCAAACCTGATGATGACGGTGTTGAACAGTGAAGTCCAACGAAGTGAACGTCAGTAAATAAAATAAACAAACACTCGCAAAGTAACATAATATTGTAGTAAAATGAAGTATTTATGTGTATGAAAGAAAAGTCAAATAAGCACTGTGTGTGTGTATGTAATAAAAGTATAGGAAAATTAATATGTACATCAACATAATATGTATCAACTTAATATTATCTCAGTCGCATATATTGACAGAAGTCATTTAACATGTGCGGTATGTTGGTGTTGTAGTCACATTAATCAGAGATGGTAGTGTACTGTACTCCTTGCGTCGGAATATACAGGATTCGACGGTATAATTGTAACTGCAGTTAGAGACGCTTCAATTATGTGCTGGCACGTCTGCAGCTGGACTAATTGATTTTCGGAGTAGTTAGACGACATACTCCACTGCGATCTCTCTCACTAACGGGAAATTTAACTACAACAATATGAACCGTCACGTACGCGAGCACACACACACACACAAACGTAATTTACGTTACGGGCAGACACTTCAAACTTTAGTATTATAGTGTTAATACTGGAAAATGCACAGCCGTCTTGCACGCTCGGTGACATGTTTTGCTTATGTTCCGTGTGTGGGTGAACTTAGGTAACTTTTGAGAACCCCACTGTCACCAGTGTGATAGGTATATGGTATAGTTGATAAAAAGTACTTAAGATTCTGCCCAGTTCATATCTGGTTTGTGCTACAGTTGATAAAACTACGGTAGACCTATATACTTCCTATTGCAAACACTTCTTGCGGTAGTCTATATAGCCTACGATTAGTAACCATTCATTCTGATCTTTATAGCTCCGATCTTTGAGCTCCGTAGCTTTTCTCTACTAGAAAGCATTTCATTAGAGCAGTGCCTCACATCATTAGAGATTTCTATGATAAACGTTTAGATTTATCGTGTCTACAATTGCTAGGTTTATGTTAATTAGCTGTTTAATGTTATGACTTAGATTTATAAAGTTAATTTGGTTTATTTGCATATATATTAAATTATTACCTGTCAAATATTTATTTTGAATTATTGAATATTTCGTTTAACATTTTAAAATAATTATCTTATTCAAATTAACTTGAACTTCTTAGTTCAAAAAATAAAATTCTTAGTAAATTATTATTTTTATAGTACGTAGGCTTTCACGGCCGGTGTCACTATAATTACTTAAAACTTCCGGGCTGAAAGGCCGTGGTCGAATGCTTGATGTTGTGTAGCTAGACGTTTCGGCCACAAACTTGTTACTTGTTCCTAGTTCACTGGGCGACTGTTCGGCATACCATCTATTACGAACATTTTTGCTACTGAAGATGGCCACCGGTGGTGTGGCCGAAACGTCTAGCTATACTACATCAAGCATTCGACCACGGCCTTTCAGCCTGGAAGTTTTAAGTAATTATTATTTTTATGTTTAAGAATTTACAAATCTTCCCAAATATTCATTTTTTAAACACGTTTGAGCCTGAAACCAATTAAATTTAGATAACGTAAATCAGGAAATACATGAAAGTTACGTATCAAATGAGTCGGAAAATTTGACAGATTAGATTAGTTTGATATATGGATTTTCGGCATGTTTATATATCCATTTTTCTGTCAGCGTATATTTACATCTTTCAAATATATTTCTTGGTTTACCATATATAAAATTTGAAACTACCAAGACATTAAATTTTATATGCACCATTGGGATAATATATATTTGTTATACTTTGCTTAGGTTGAATTTTTGACGTTTATAGTTCCAGAATAACTAAATGTCGCAAATTTGTTTATTTGTAAATTATTTATCTCATTAAATTTTCAGTTTAACTTTTAAAACAAATGTGTACTTATAACCTAACTGTGTTTTATTTTTTATAATAGTTAAGTGTAAAAAATTAACGTTAAATTCTTTTTCCAGAATAAATTTTACACATATATTTTCACAATAACATTTCAACACATATTTTCCGTAAAAATTAAGAATCAGCGTAGTATAATTAAAAAAATTGTGTGTGTGTGTGTGTGTGTGTGTGAGAGAGAGAGAGAGAGAGAGAGAGAGAGAGATTATAATCTAAACAAACATAAAATTATAATCTTCTAACTTTTAATGTATTATACGCCTAGCAGCACCGAAGGCATTCATGTTATTTAAAAACTTTTGTGTAAACATGTTTTCAAGAGTAATTTAAACATGGAACAAGTACATAAATATGCAATGTCAGACAGCAGAAAACCCATCCCTCCGGCATCAGTGCCGGGCACATTTTTCCAGATTACTATGTGCCGAGAGGGGGGTGTTAAGGGGAAACACTAATTAAAATGCGCGTCAGCGCCTAATGTTTTCTTGCTGCATATTAAATGGAGTAGGACAGGAATACTGAATGACAAAAATATTTTTTAGAAATTTAATTATCCATATCTTTGTGCATAATCAAGGACAAAGCTGTTAGAAAGAATAACATGAACTAAATTTCAGCCTGTTCGTTTCAAACAATGCAAATGACTTCTTGTTTTTAATGCACAAATTTCGTAATATATTTCTGTAGACCGAAAATGTATTTTGGCGAATATTAGGATATCTAGGATGCTCACAGCAGTACTGAAGTGTTCCATGCCTACATAAGCGATTAGTTATTATTATTACTATTATTATGTCGCTGTACGATAGGAATTGAATCTTATGAGTATACTCGATAGGATTGCCCAGTGTCGGTAAAATCGTTGGAACATGTTAACCGACTGTATGACTGCCCAAATTCATCAAAAATGATTGAATGATAAGCCTAAAAGACGGAGCGGTGTGACAAGTCCGAAGAAGCCTTAGAGTGACCAGCTCTAGTCTATCTGCTGGGGCCGGAGGAAACCATTTTTGATTTAATCCTTGTTAAGTTGATGTTTACGGCCACGACGACAACGACGACAATAATGATGATGATGATTATTATTATTATGAAACTAGACTCATTCCATTGTGATTAAATCTCATGTACTGAAATAGAGCTACTTTTTATATTAGGCCCTACTTAGTGTAATTTAAATTATTGATTACGTAATAAAGGGGATAAAGTGATGAGATTTTGAAGGAAACTGTGGATGGTAATAAACGACACGGTAATGACGTATCAATGGATAGATCGTAGTTGACATAACGGTAATTTTTAGATTAACCCAGTAAGATAAGCGTTTATCCCAGTTGCTGGAGCTTAATGTACCTCATATCAGTAACTGTATCGTTACTATTCGCTTCTCTCTCTCCTCTTTGTATTGCGCTGACACCTCGTTTTCAATGCCTCGTCCTATCTTTAAACGACCGCGGTAATGCAGCATTTTGTTTATCTTTATTTTATAAATAAAATATTAAGTAACGTTGTTGATGCGTCTTGGTTCATTAAGAACAGTGCTCTCCACAGGGCGCTGGGAATGAGCTTCGTGATAGATTAATTTCGAGATTCGCAGTGAAGCGAAAGAATAGAATATATCGCCAAGAGAACATCTGCTAATCCCACCGTCTGCTATAATACGAGGTCACTGTGCAATGACTAAAACAAAATAACACTTTGAGATAATGAACAATATTAAGTGCTCATTTTAAGTGTTAAATGTTGAATCACAAAAGTGTTGCGTAATGTTTATTAACTAATTATTTTATTAACTAATTTATTAAACTAAATTCATTAATGCAGTTATTATCTATAACTGAAGCCAATAAGAAACTATCAGATATATATTAAATAGTAGTTTAGTGCAGAAGGTTTGGGTTTATATAAATAAAAATTATGGTTTAGTCAAAAGTGATCATACTTGTAACATATAAAGTGTAGAATAAGTATTTTACATAAAAACAACATTCTGTGTTTCATATATTTAGTGGTTACTACATGGAAGTAGAAGATACTTTATTGAAGATTAAATTTATAAGAGTATAAAAAGATTAAATTTATTAAAGACATTCAAGGGATGCCTGTTTTTTAAGGCGCTACGTCTAAACAATAGAAAGACAGAAATAAAAAGTTGCTATATTATGGAATGAAGTATAAATTATTGGGGTGAGTCCAACAGAAATAAAAAATAATAAGTTCCTAACAATCATAGTAAACTGTAGCAGTAGCAAAATTAATCTGCTTGAATAAAAAGGAGGCAATGAAAACGGGTGAAGAAGTCTACTGAATGTAGAAATATGGACATGTAGCACAGGCTTTCTGAGAAGAAACGGCCTCCTGAAGAAGCTGGTATCCTATTTGCTACTGCCTATAAAACTATCTATCAATGATCGACATTGTCATTCGAAGAAAATTTCTGAATCCTATTCCATTCTCGAATTATAGCTCCCTCCGTAAGTTTTCTGTGAACTTTTAACTTGGGTGCCATGTATCGTCTTGGTTCAAGTTTGTGATTAGACTGGATGCCAAATAACTTGCACAAATATCCGCAGTTTACATGCACTAATATTTGCATTCTACTCGCATAAAACAACTGTATTCGCCATGACGTCACTTCAAAGAAAGATTTGTGTAAGCGGAAAAGTTTATGACCTGTAAATGAACTCCCGCAACATGCCCGCGGCCAGATGATTGTGAGGCGGGCCGAGTACAAGGCCCAAATAGTAGTAAAATGCAGAAAAATTAGTAATACTCGCATCCACACATATTTTGAATAAGTCTTCTCCTTCATACTCACTGTTGTCGCACTAACATAGTGTGACATGGTTTTATTGCATACTGTGAATTATGGTACATAAAGTAAGTCAGCTCACAACTACTATTTCCTGTGAACGGGGAAGCTATCTGTTATATAAGAATTAATCTCAGTTGACAGCGGGATGTGTATTAGTAATAAAGTATGCTGCATGTCGCCAGCAAGATAACGGCTGCTGCGTCTGAATACAGTTGTAGTCTACGTTAGGATATAACTGAAACTGAATCACCGATGCCAGTGGTTAGTATAATTCTTTTTATTAAATTTTATTTTAATATAAAACTAGAAGAATGGAAAGAATCTGGATCTGTATTTACATATAACACAAAGAGGGGTGCCCATCCCCCCAAGGCCCAATGCGCAAATCCCCCCCAAAAGTCTCAGCACTCCCCCAATTGAAAAGTCCCCCCCCACTGCCCGCCGGTCTACAAAACTTAGCACACGCAAACATTTTTACATTCACGATTTATTATTCACGTACCCTCTGACTCATTGACATGATGTTGCTGCAGGCTACCAGGGTCAGTTTTCCAAATTCCAAAACAAAATTTACTACTAGTTGTACTGGTAGAGACATTTATGCTGCCAGTTCGTTAAAACAATCATAAACATATGCAATTGCTTTAGTTTTTTACTAATAGCTTAGTTTGTTGCACAAACAAGGTAAAAATTTCCATCAATGTTGGATTTAAAATGTTATTCTTGAAAAAATCCCCCCCAAAAATCCTTAAAATACACCCGAAAAATCCCCCCCAAAAATTCTCAATGCGCAACTTGCGCTATAATCCCCCCCCCCCCTGTGGGCACCCCTGAACAAAAAACGTACAAAACCTCAGTTTCAATGTGAATTCATAACGTGATGATATTCTATTTTTTCGAATTAGGGCGGTTTCTTTTGACAGTTTCAGTAACCAAACAATAAACACAAGATCATCCAGGCATAAATGGGGTTCAGTTTTAATTGTTTTCACAATATAAAGGTTAGACACTTTAATGGTTCTACAATTCTAATTTCTTCTATTTCATCAGACAACACTTAAGTAAATTGTAAACAACAATAATATGCGCTATCAAGTTTGTGTTATGACACAGATGAGTTACTATTACAGACAGAGTTGTGAAACTTTTCGTTACGTGTAAACAATTTACAATGCAATGCTAACTAAAAATGAACCAACTTTATTTACGTTGCCATAATTACCGGTAAATCGTCACTGTTTTAGACTTCGAACTGTCATTACATGTAATCAGAAGTAAATTAGAGCACATTTAAATTAATTAATTTCATTTTATAAATTTGTTGAATTATATAAGATTTGTGCGCCTTTATTGCACAAAAATATGGGTTATACTAAGACGTGGTAAAAAGCAAAATGTCAAAGTACCGTCTGGAAAAGGACAAACTGATTTTCAAAAAAATCAGTAGGGAATGCTGTATCACGTTTGCCGTGATACTACGGATATGAAAAAGTGCCACACCCGTTTGCCATTTTTGTGTGTGGTTGAACTGTTTTTGAAATGTTTTAAAACACTAAACGTCTATTATTAAAAACGACACCAACGACAGTGCTATAAAAGCATTCAAATTGTTTCTTCAAAATTTCGGCGCTATCTAGCGAGTAATCACGCTGCCGTGTTCCTTCCCAGTTTATTGTTTGTTTAGTAATTTAGAAGCGATTGTTTATTAAGCCGTGTTTATTAATCAGTAAATGCTGATTAGTTTGTTTTCTAGGAGCGCAGCTGTTAAGATACTCGCGATGAATCGCTCCGCACGCGTTCATCCATCTCTTTCTTTGTTACAAGTATTATGCCTCTTCTCTGTGGCCGCCAGTTTCCTCTCTCATCAGAAGTCTCCAGCTTTGACCTTACAGGTAATTCACATCACTGGTAATTCCATCCTCCAATTATGATTTCTTCGCTGCTATCCATGTACCTTTCTTAATAACTCTTCGGGCGCTTTCTCTTCATATCTTTAAACAGAGCTTTCCTATGCGCTTGTATGTAACTTATTACATTCTCTTCGTCAAGCACCGCTACTACCTCTTGGTTTTTTTCAGCTATTTGTGTTCTACGTCGGGCATACTTTTCAGGTTTGTAACCTTCCTTATTTTCTTCTTCTTCTGCACTACAAGGATTAGGCATTTGCCTATTCCGTCCTAACAAACTTATGACCACCGTTTTCGTGGCCTTCCTATATCTCTTTTCTCTCTTGGGTTGTAGTTAAGTATTTTTTTGGGTATTCTCCCATTTCCCATTCTATTTCCGTGATGTTTCCACCTTTCTGTATATTCAGTTATTTTTTCATTTATTGCATACACATTTAGTTAATTTCGCACGTCTTCATTTCTTACTAAATCTCTTCTAGTGCAGCCTTTGACTTCTTATTTTCTTTATGTATAAATTATGTTGGCTCAATTTAAACATGTCTCTATTTCAACCACGACTTTTGCATAATGAATTCGAAGCTCCAAAGTTTTACAATCGGTAGCAATTCAATATTCTTAACCAAACAATATTCCGTTTTCCCTTGCTACAGTCAGTAGACGAATGGATAGTTAATCATTACGTATGACGTACACTCTGGGGAAGTAAACCTATATATACACAGTCATTTTCCCGTTCCATTTAATTTACGTCGGCCACCATTTTAGTTATGACGTGTTTTATTTGTTAACTGGTAGTAACTCGTTTATATGACGCGTTTGGACACGCAACTCCTCTCTAATTAATCGAGAATAAATTGTCCATCGGAATTATTGCCGTTAAATAATTCAGTAAATGTCAGTCCAAAACGTTTTCATTCGTTATTGAGCGTTTTACGTTACATTTTACGTAAATAATACCTACATTAGGCCACACTGTTCAGGGTTATTAGCCTTCGAAACAACACCCTCCTGAATGAGAAATAATTCGAACGCGACTAATTAATTGTGTTTCTGCGTTGTTGCGCCAGCAAATTGGTCGAAGTAATCTGTTATCTAAACACAGCACAATTTTTTTGTTATATTAATGGAAGTCCTAATTATATTATAACAGAGCTATACATAGAGCACTGACAACAGCTGGGTGGTTTTGTTATAATTCTTTAGGGCTCATTGTCTATAATTTGAATATTTTTTCCTATCACAGACATGCTACATATCAGAAGTATTATTGCTGAGTCCAGAACCTCCAAATCTACGTTCGTGTTTAGAATGGCTGCCACAATTGTCTGTATTAGTATATATAATTATAAAACAAAACAGAGACGCACACACGAGCTGGTTCATACATGCAAATGTACTGTGAGGACATAGTATACTATTCAAAGTATACAGAACAGAATCAGTTGACAGAGTCTTACAGCAGTAAACAATAAATTATTCATGCCACTGTAGTAAAATTATATCACTGTGTGTTGTGGGGATTGCTTATCTAGTTAATATAAAGATTTTTGTCACAAATTACCGGTGAAAGTTTACAAATTTCATCCTGGCGCCTCCAAATTCTTCATGTCTTTGCAGGTTTCTTCTTTTTCATAGCGTTTTCTCATTGAAACGGGGTCCGCTTTCCGGATTAATGAATGCCATTTAGTGCGGTCTGTCGTGTCCTCTGGGCTCAGTTACGTACTCTGAGAATCGGTGATCCGAGGACCTTTTCAACCTCCGAGAAGGCGAACTGTCATGATGAGGGTTTCTAGGGGACTCCTCAGTCCTATACAGAGAGATAACTGACATTCAGTGACAAGATCGGTCCCTCAGTCTACTTTACAGCGCATCACATATTCTTGTCATAGTTGAGTTATCGTTACTTCCTAGCCAGCTGAAGCGTGCCGTCCCTTACGAGGTTAAGACGTTGTTGGCTCGGGTATAGGGTTGGATTTTTGGAGGTCATCATCATCATCATCATCAATAAGTCGCTGTACGGTAGGAACTGAATCTTATGAGTCTACTCGATACGATTGCCCAGTATCGGTAAAATTGTTGAAACATCTTCACCGAATGGATGACTATCTTAAACTCATCCCCAAACAACTACTAAATTATAAGCCGAAAGGACGGAGTGGGATGGGATGTCTGAGGTTGCGTTGGAGTGATCAGCTGTAGTCTATCTGCACGGGCCGGAACAAACCATTTTTGGTTTAATACTTCCTTAAGTTAATGATTATTATTATTATTGTTATTATTATTGATAAACTAGGCTTACAATATTCTCCCGATTAATTCTCGCGTACTGAAATAGAGCTACTTTATTCATTACTTAGTGTAATTTAAGTTTAAATTACAAACAGAAATAACACTATTACACACAACTATAGAAATATTATGCCGATAAATAGCGGTGTGCAACAGTGATAATTCTGTTTGTGATTGTAACCACTAACACAACTTGATGGTAATAAACGACACGGTAATTATGTATCAATGGATAGATCGTAGTTGACATAACGGTAATTGTGAGATTAACCCAGTTAGATAAGCGTTCAGTTCCTGTAGCTTAATGTACCTCATAACAGTAACTGAATCGTTACTATACGCTTCTCTCTCTCTCTTCTTGTATTTCGCTGACACTCCATTGTTAACGCCCTTCTTATCTTTAGATAACTGCAGTAACACAGTATTTATCTTTACTTTATAAATAAAATATTAAGTAACGTTGTTGATGCGTCTTGGTTCATTAAGAACAGCGCTCTCCACGCGGGTCTGGAATGAGGTTCGTGACAGATTCATTTCGAGATTCGTAGTGAAGCGAAAGAAAAGAATATAACAGCAAGAAAACATCTGCTAATCCTAGCGTCTGATATTATACGAGGTCATTGTGAAATGACTAAAACAAAGAAAAACTTTGAAATATTGTATAGGAATGAGGGGCAAGAGTCCACACTTAAAATACGATAACAAATTCTCAGCTACTGAACCAATAAAGTTTATTGAAAATTACTGGCTTATTTGTTACACTATATACTAACAAATGCAATGAGTACACAACAATTTGACTACAGTATTTGGTAAAAAAAATTAAAAAACCAAAGCATGTAAAATAGGAAAGTTGCCCCAACCTTGGGGCAAGAGTCCGGTCTGTGTAGGGTAAGAGTCCTACTGACACTTATCACACAAGAAATGGCCCAATCCACTGTAATTCGTGCACGGCTCTTCCCACCACGTACTACACTGACGACACATGATCCAGTCTGTAGGGGGGGATTCGTAAAGGTGCCCACAACCTCCGCAATAATAATCAACTTTCCCGGAACACGATATTCCTCTTCTTTCTTTGAAATCAGCGGGACTCCCCAGCGGACACTTCTGGAACGCTTAACAACATTGTAGGCCTAATGCAAGTTTTATTTAATTGTAATGTGAAGTTTGTTTATGTGGGCTAAGATTCCGCACAGGAGACCAAGAGGACTCTTGCCCCCGAAAACTTGCCCCACTGTGTTCTATACTTTTTGCTGACTTATTATGATTGAATTAAATAAGATTGACCACTAACTTTAAGTTGATATGTAACCTCAGACTTACCTTTTAATAATATACTGTCGAAAACAAATAATAAGAAACTATATATTTGTATAAATACTCTTAAATTACACTGTAAAATAACTTCAATTTCCACAAAATTAAACAACGTCACTGTTCACTCACCGTAATGGCGCTAGACTCCTTGTTTGCTGTGTCCAGCCAGCAGAATGCATTTCTTCAACTGCCCAGACACCAACTCACGACAGCTATTAAGAAAACTAGTAACTACGACGTATTAGGAATCTTGCCCTGTGCGGACTCTTGCCCCACACTACCCTAAAATATTAAATGTTAATGTATAGTGTTAAATATTAAGTCAGAAAAGTGATTAACTGAAGCCAACAAGAAACTATCAGATATATATTAAACAGTAGTGTAGTGCAGAAGGTTTGTCAAAAGTGATCATACTTGTAACATATAAAGTATTGACTAAGTATTTTATATATAAACAAAATTTATTAATAATATTCTTTGCCATTATTATCATATGCTATGCTAAGGTTTGTCACGAATGAGTCTGCATCCGTCATCCTCAACATCATCACTATCGTTTACTTTCAGTGACTAGGCATTGATATGCATGTTTCAGCCTGACACGTTTGTTGTGACAACTTTACTATGGTAAAGCTGCTACAGACGGTAATATTGTAACGCTCTTTCCATTTGATGCGCACTCTAATATTTTTTCATTAATTGAAAATATTTACTGTTCCTTCCGGTATTAAATCACCGTTCTGAATTTGATCTGTTAATTTATTCTCGCCACTGATCGCAAAAATTTAATTTGTGAAATTCCGTTTTTTGTTAATGTCCACATGTTTTACCATATAACCGAGTATTTTTGTGAAGGATTTAAAACATATACATTAGGTTTATACTTTAACTGTAAAGGTGCTTTTAACTTTTTATTACAATGTTAATGCTCTCTTTGAAGTAACTGCAATATCACATTCAAATTCCCTGTAAAAGCTCCATTACCTCAGATAATCTGCTTAGTACAAGTTATTGTAGTAAATATAGTGATTATGTTCACTCTGCGTACAATATACTTCACTAAGAGTTTGTATAATATTAATATAGAGACTACGTGCAATCCCCACTGGCGAATGAACTCAAAACGGCTATTTCATCATTAAGCTGTTTTTCCTTTTTTTTGTATGGAACTTACATTTGATGCATTGTGACCGTATAATTATACAAGAAATCCCTTGATACGACTGGGTTAAATAAAATGTAAAGTTAGTCTTATTTTGTTTTCTTATTTCCTCTACTGGCTGTCCCATATTTTCAGCGATTCAAGTAAATGGTGTTTTCACTTTTGTTGACTGGTGACATCGACGTTTTAATTCAGCGGTATGAAAGGCTAACGTAGTCCAAAACAATTCAATACGAAACAACTGTAAGCAACATCATTGGGGTGCTGGAAGTTGATTATATAAAAATCTAGAGAATCAACAGAATCTTCCTATCTTTACCTGTACGGTGCATAAACATAACCATTCAAAATATTCTTTAAAGGATGACAACCATGAACTTTGTACATTAGAATTTAACGGACGAATTTTTGCCATTAATTAAATATTTAGACAGCGACGCTTCAGCTACCTTAAGAATCGACAGCAGTCCTCAGGCTAAAATTACCAGACACCATGATGAAAGCGTCAGACATCATGGCATCATCAAGAATTAGAAAATCATTGTAAGAGGGCGAGATTAATACTGATATAAAAAGAAACATATATATATATATATATTTCAATCACTTTCTGCTACAGTCCGTTTCTTGATGTATATAATACTTTAATTTATAACTAAATTTACCTCAAGATATATTTTTTCCTTTAGGAACATGTTTCGGGAGTTCTTGTTCTCCCATCTTCAGCCTTCGCCATCTTGTTTCTGGTGAAGTATTTGTGTGTTGGCTTCTGGATGTTATTAAGGTAGTTTGTTGGTCTTTGGTCCTTCAAAGTTGTATTATTGTGTGTGGTTGTGGTATCTGTTTTTGTATTTTGTGTATTTTCGATGTTGAGTGCTTTGAATATTGTGTCATGTTTTGTATTGATTTGTATTTGTTCTGGTATTAATTTGTTTTGTGTTTTATGTTTGTAAATCTGTAAATTTTCCCAAATGTTCATTATGGTGCCTTTGTGTGGTATATGTTTTATTAGTGTTACATTGGTTATGTCTGGGAATTCATGTCCTGTGTTTATTGCATGTGTGGCTAAATTGGATTTATATATATTTGGTTTTTTGTATGCATTTAGGTGTTCAAAATAACGTTTTTTCAGCTGTTTTTTTGTTTGTCCTATATAACATTTTTTGCAATCTTGGCATTCAATTTTGTATATACCGTTGGTTGTTGTATTATCTTTGTTGTGTGAGCTATTTCGATTTTGTAATTTATTTTTATTAGTTTTGTATGCTTTCATAAAACGTTGCTGCAAAAACGAAATTAATGAGTTTTCGAATCAATAAGAATAAAATACAATTTAATGATCAAGTGAATAGTTTTTAACTATTTGGGGAATAGTACCGGCCACGATAAGGATTAAGGTATAGATGTTAGGTTAGCTATAGATGTTAGGTATAGATGTTACGGACGACTTGCGGCAGTTAATTGTATTTTTATGATCAAGGTAGGGGGCGAGTCAAATTTAAAGTTTCACAACTTTTTGAGATCTTTTAAAAGTTTCACAAGTTCGAGGACTTTACTGCCCTAAGAGATTGAACTATGAACTACAACTAAGGAACAAGAAAACAAAATAGTGTCAGAAGTTACATCCTTAAGAGGAGTAGAAGACACACTATTACTGGCTGCATAAAGAATGAAGATATAATGGGAGATTTACGAAAACTTGAGTGACAGATTAAAAGATTGCAAAGTACAATGGAAAGATATTTAGAGAAAAATATCAGCTTCAAGACTGGCCAAACAGGTATAAGCCTACACGACACAGATCGTGAGCAAAATCAGGAAAAGTGGCTGGAGCACATACCAACTGTTGTGGCTGGAAGGCAAGGCAGACCGTTCCATCCCTTTGCTATGACGTGAAGAAGACGAAGATGATGTAATTGACAGATAAGATTGGTTATTTAAAGTTAAGAAAACAGAGGGCAACAAATTTAAACAAATTATTTTTTGAACATAAAAAATAACCTTTTCTAATAAATAAAATGACGTTTAGCACATCAAGAATACATTTTTTGAAAGAAAATACTGCTACTTCTCAACAATTGACGATTCTTAAAAATTCGTTGGTAGAAGGTTCATTGTTGTCTACACTCCCGAACTAATACTGACACATCAGTTATTTAGGGGGAGGCCTCATTTTGTTCAGGGCGCCACGGGTATTAAACGGCTCCCTGCTAAAGAGAGCTACCCACGCAGCTATACCTTAGTGACGTGTGTAGACTGTGTGGACTAATAAGCACCAGTATCTTCCTTTTGACGTGAATACGTTTTTAAAATCAGACCGACAAATTCGAGTGGGGGCCCGCGACGTCTGGTGTGGGCATTGTCCGCTGAGTACATATCGCGATCTGATGTGCAAGCGTGCTGATTGTGGTGTCAAAATAAATATTGTAACAAGGCATATGACCACGATATTTTAAGTATCAAAATATAAGCACATGCCATGATAATTGAGGGGGAAAAGACCCATCAAGTAGTTACAATGAGAATACCAAGCATGAAACTACATAAACAACTAATAAAGAAGAATGAACTCACAACGCAGGAGTTAATAAAAGTAATGGTAATAATAATTAATAAGAAGAAAGAAGATGCATTAAATAGTGGTTATACAACAAAAACATAACCCAATAGATTCGGTCAGTAAGAAGCCAATAAACCAAGAAAGAAACTTATTATGAGGAAGAAATAATAATACTGATGAAGTCAATCAGAATGGTGACATAAGAAGAACCACAAGAATACAGTGACAACGAGATGAGAAGGCTTAACGTGAAGTAAATAGCCAACACCAGTAAAACACTAACCGAGAGACTTACAACTTGTAGACAAAACAATAACTGACTAACTTAGCTGACCTTTATATGACCAATAGTCTTGTAAATGAGTAGGGCATCCCATATTAGCCAAGAGAGTGAAGGTAACAATACAGTACAAACACTGAGTGTGTTACCATCACACACCTGAATGAAGTTATTAACGTTAAAACAAGATTACACTAACGATAGTTAGTAAGAAATTTGAGGATTGTCAGCTGACTTGATTAATTAACGAAAGTTAACCAATGCAAATACATTTTATGTTTCTTAATTTAGGAAGAGTCTACTACTACTATTTGAATATTTCATTATATTATTAATAAAAGCATGTTGTACCAAGCAACATAATATACTGATAAACGATTACCTCTTTGAAGGAATCCAGTATGACAATCCAGATGATTCTTTAAGGAACACTGCATTGAGTTATTATTTTGTTACGTTCACATTTTGTGTATTGTAAAGAGTTCTTTTAACGTTCATTAACGTTTATTAAATCATCTAACATTCATTGTCGATTGACAATTAACCAGATACCCTATAATGCCGGAAACAGGCATGGTTATAATTTTATTTGTTATACATTAAGATATAAGTGAAGTGTAATCACTCTCCGACTACCTATAATGGTAGAATAAGTTTTTCTAGTTATATTATTGGTATTCTGCAGGCTAAAAGAACCTACACTTTAATAAAATAGTTAACCAAAAATTATGTTAATATAGTCTGATGTTTGTAGATCAGTACTGCCAACCCTGAGACAACTTTTTATAAAACAAATTTCAAATGTAAAGTAAATTTGAACCCAGAACGATTTATAATATTTTAAATAATTAAAGAAATGTTAGATTGAAATAAATTACAATTTTAATACAACAAATCACAGTCAGACGGTTTATTTCAATAGACTAGGTCATTACAGGATAGGTGAACGTCCCTCAATGGATGGCACGACAGACAACGGCAATTCGAATTGTGATAATTAAATCTAAAATTAGATTGTCACATCAACACTGCAAAGTCAGCCACACCCACTACAAGTAAGTAGTTATTTCTTACAAAACTAAATGTATTTTCAGTGAGAGGTCAACTTCACAGATTCATCTAGTCGACGGAAGAACGTCATAAACAAACTTCGAAGAAAAATAGATCGAACTACATTATCAAAACTTTAAATATTTTCTTTAAACAACATCAAGAGGCACTTACCGAATTAATTAATGGAATTAACCCAACATTAATTAATTTAATTAAACAATCAAATTGAAAACTCAAATCAAAAATTAAATGAACTTCATAGGTCAAAGTTATTAAATATTAAACATAAAGATAAATTTAAACTTTAAAATAAAAAGTAAACAATTCTAATATGTACGTACCAGTTCTATTACAATATCTTGTCGAGGTCTGTCGATTTAAGCCGTAAGAAGTGAACTTTGTAGAATATTTGTCAGTGAAAAATCAAATGTAAATCGTGAAATTTCACTACGATACTCAACCATACTCACCGAAAAGCCCAGAGAAAATACAAACAACCCATCTCATCGAAATGGAGGTCTAATCGATTGAATACCACCACGACCGTGGCGGAATGATTGAGGCGGCTTCAGGAACGTCGGAAAGTCGACGGGGTGAAGGCCGGGGGAGGTACTCTGGTGCTGGAGTTGTTGCGATATGTAGAAACATAAACAGCATGACTCACTACAAACTGATCCGCACCATCGACGTGAGTCACAAACTGAAGATAGGGGAATCATCCGTCGGTGTCATATGCCTTGTGAACGTTACTATCAACGATCACACGAAGTTCGTCTTGGGAGTCGTATACTTACAACCGAATGCGTCGGCCTCTGCGGGAGAATTATGTATTAATCGCTCATGCAATATTCGGAGAGCGTTAAAAAAATCTTTCCCAACTTCGAAACCGACACGAAAACTCCGTTCGTTCTAACGGGCGACTTCAACATCGACGCACGACGGAAACAGGCCTTAATTGAATTCATTCAACACTAGTTCGTCTGTAATACGTGCCAACGACGACTACGACCCTGGGCTACACTCGTATAAACTTGATGTTAGTAAGAAACGTTAACATCTCAGTTACGCCTTTCGTAACTTACTCTACTTCCCACAGACCAATGCTAAACAAAATTGTCATATTTAATTAATCAAGTTGTGTTAGTGGTTATAATCACAAACAGAAATAACACTGTTGCACACCACTATAGAAAACTTTTTCCGATTAGCGCTTTCAAGTTTCACAGCTGATCGTCAGATCTGAAATATACGTATATTATATTATATATCATCAGATATATTTCCGAACTGATGATGGGCCGTGAAGCTTGATAGTGTTAATCGGAAAATGTTTCTATAGCGGTGCAACAGTGTTATTTCTCTTTAAAATTGTCATATAGCCTATTACTAGCTAAGACTGTATATTTGTTACGCTAAATAAAAACCATGTGCCCACTTCGTTGCTTTCATTTCATACCCAAATTTTGTCACCCCTTTCTAGTGATTACGTGTTTACACAGGACGGAAGCGACGAGGACATTGCGAAATAAACGTACGTACGTTTACAATGGAACTACGCATTATATTTTCCAAATTTTGTTGGTAGATACATTAGTCAAAGCTTATTTGTTGCTTGCAGCACTGTTTCGTGTTTCGTTATATATAGTTGTTTACAATACAGTTAGTTAATAGTGCCTTTAAATTGTTTAACCGCATACGCGTTTAATTTGGCTTAAAATATAATGCCGTGTTAAATATGTAACACCGAGATAATTTAAATGTGTCTCTGTTTATGGCACACTGTTAATTTTGTTTTACGGTCTGTGATGCTGAACCGTGTGACATGAGAGCCTTAAATTTATCACGACACTGATGGATTACATTGTGAAGTTAACACTGAGTCTCTAATTAAAATTGTATGAATAAAAGTAAAAAATTAAAACAAAAATGACAAGCAATTAAAAATTAAAAAATAAAAAGTAACTTAAACACACACAGACCAATGTACGAATAAAATATAGTACATACAGTACACGCTCAGACCGACAGAGAAAGAAATAAAAGTTTTAAAGTTTTCAATAATTTTAAACTCGTAGGGTATAATTTATTGTCTCTGAAGACGCAGAACTCCTACTAACGGAACCAGTGACTGGTGCCAGTAAATACAGTTTATGACAAAACAGACAGCTAAAGTCGTGTCATTAAAGTTTAATATTTTATAATAATAAATCTCTAGTGTTATGACGAATTCATGATACTGAGTAAAGCTTATAGTTATTTTCCAATAGGCTGTCCGAGTTTGAATTGGATGTAAAATAGATTTAGTGCACGTCGTAACGTAAACGCTAAGAAAACAATATATAAAACGATTTACGGTCGCATCTACGAGTCATAACGTTTTCCATCTAACCATTTCATCGAGGAACAAAAGAAATCTCAAGTTTTTAGTATATAATGATATTGTGTTACTCTACTACAAGATTACAGTCATCGCTGTTTTCAATTTGAAACTGCATATTGTTAAAGGCGATGCTGAAAATAAGGAAAAGAAGGTAATACATGAATAGATACAGGTCTTATTACAACTTTAATCATCCTTCTTATTTCTTCATTAATTTTATTGTTTCTTCATTATTTACTTTTTTATTTCTTCAGTCAGCCTATACTATGTTCAGACTAATCGAAGAGGAAAAGTAAACAAAGCCATATGTAGATTTAACCTGACAAGCGTTTGATTGGCTGCTGTACGCCAACGCACATTTTCCTCCGCGAATGTAGTTCCTTTTAAATTACCGTCTAAATTAAATAAATATCAAAATATTATTTTGTAGTTTCCACAAAAATTAATACTTTTTATTCTTAAATAATATTTGAGTTTAAAAAAAGAATGAATGTGAGGGCTTTTAAATTCCCGTACGCGCATTTGTTGTGTACAGCTAAAGTAATAATGAGACATGAAATGGGTGTCTGGTTGTGCTAGAGCTCTATAGGAATTTTATAGATCCTTAGTTGTGCTGTGTCAAAAGATCTCATTGCGCATGCGTAGCTCTGACGCGTTTTTTCGGACCAATTATTTTGTGTTCAGAACAGCGCCACAGATGGTGTACCACACGGTTGTGTGTTATGGTTGGTCACTTCACAGCCCACATCCTGCACTGCCTTCCCTGCACTGAACCCCACTACGATCTTTGCGAACCGTTTCATTTCTTAGTATTTCATCTGTACTGTTTATGTGTTAACGGACCTTTTGCATAGTGCTTTCAATAGCGATGTGCTTGTTTATCCGTTAAGCATGAGACTGGAAAGGTTTTAATAAGTGGCAAAAAAATGATAGTGCTTAACGTTTTCCAAAAAATCTGTTCAAAATACTCGACTCTAACTCTAAGAAAAGCAAGAGAAATGTCGGCTACAGTCAGTGTTTCAACACTTTTTTGCACTGTAGCATGCGAAGGCTTATGGATCGTCGACTGTGTAAGAAAAGCGCACGCATAATTACATGTATGTAGAGACACACACACAACCATAAAGGTGCTCGTTAGCTCTTTTAAATAAATAACGTATGTTCAACGAATTACAAAGAATAAGACGTTCAACTACAGTAGTGATTATCTTCTGCACAACAGAGGTCAATATGCCCATTTTAAAGTAAAAAATAAACGAGATCACTCTTCTTATTTCTAAAGAATGGACTCATTCCAAGTTGAGAAGTGTATTGATGACAGGGTAAGTCTTTGTAGGGAATTTCACCGTTGTCACCGTTGTAAAAGAACTCGTTTCATGTTTTTCTTGAAGTCGTAAGCCAAATTTTTAAACGGAATGACGCAGAATGATTATTAACTTAAGAGTGTGTTGTACTTTCGCGAGATATGGTTTCAACATTTAATTTAAGAATTTTATTGATCAGGCAACACAAATATGTAATTAGAAAGTAACGAAGAGATCAACAAGCGTGATAGAAACATGGCAACAAGTTCAAAGATCAGACCCTTCCAAGCGGAGTAACCTTGCGCTGATTCTCACATCCTAATATTTAAAGAGTTCCTGTTTACCTACGAAAGATCCCCGTTTCTCTTGTTTCTTCCATACACAATATTCTCTTGAGGTCTACACTTGTTCATTGTTGTTTATTTACAACAGAAATTAGAAATTACAATAATTTCTATAAGCTATTTTGCTGGCGTAGGAACTTGTTGCTAAGCTCTCTTCTGGCGTTTTGAGACTCTCCAGTAAGAACTCTTTTACCCTCTGTCACTTCGATGGCCAATTTCTTTTTAGTTTCTTAGTGTGATGTTCTTTCAGAAGTGGCTGGTTAAGAAGATTGGCAAGCATGATGTTTCCTACTTAGTTCGTATATAATCTCTTGAACGGTTGGTGTTCGGAGACCTAGATGTAGCATCTGGTTAGTGACATACCATAGCGCATCGGATGGTGACGAAGGATTATTGACTGTGGACGCTGAATTATGGCGATGAGGTAAAACTCTATAATTCTATCCCTACAGTATATCCAGGTAGGCGTAGTTACTGTTTTGTAAACAAAGAGCTTGTTTTCTAACGAGAGCTCAGATTTTCTATCTAGTGTGTTCTCTATTTAGGGAATATAGGCTAACGTTTCGTGTATTTTCTTCGTCAATAGAATACACCAACGAAATTCTGACATATATGTTTGTCTAATTCAATTGCCGTTAAAGTTACAATTACTTAAATGTAACAGCGTATTTTTGAAAGCTATGCACACACATATTTGTCATAATACCCTCGGATTTTTAAAAATTATTTTGTATGAAATCCTACGACATACTGCTGCAGTACCTGCCAGTCTCCGCAATGAAAAAGTTAGAGAGAGAGAGAGAGAGAGAGAGAGAGAGAGAGAGAGAGAGAGAGAGAGAGAGAGAGAGAGAGAGAGAGAGAGAGAGAGAGAGAGTGAGAGGGGGGGGACGAGAGAAAAACACAGCTCCAGAATCCACTCTGAAAAATTTATAAGATATAGGCAGATGAGAAAGAGATAGATAGGTAGATAAATACGTAGAGACATAGACGTAAATAAACAGATAGATAGTTAGACAGAGAGACAGACAGAAAGGTAGGAATGTAGATGGATACATAGATAAATAGACGGATAGATTTATATAAATAGATGGATAGATAGATAAATACACAGGTAGATATATAGGTAAGAGGAGGAACAGAAACAGAGAAAGAGAAAGAGAGAGAGAGGGAGAGTGTGTGTAGATTTCGCTTGGCGATGTTACTACGTATGTATTATCGACATTACGTTAATCAAAGTTTGTCTAATGTGTTCTACATGCAATAACAGCAGAAATATACTTATTTCCTTTTAGTAGTTAGGCTATATTTCTTAAGTTTGGGAAACTGAATTTTCTTGCTAAAATACATATAAGGGTGCATTTTGCACGCATGCAAACTTTTTCGATACAGCTACACACACCACAGAAAAGAACCTCCACAATGTCTTTTGTACACAATAAATTATACGCCAAACGCTTAAATTCGATATATTCCTGTTTCAAGTAGTGCATGCTCTGTATACGATTGGTTAATGTGTATGTGTGTGTGTGTGTGTGTGTGTGTGTGTGTGTGTGTGTGTGTGTGTGTGTGTGTGTGTGTGTGTGTGTGTGTTTAGTAAATGAGCAATCGCCAGCTTTTACCTATGGTATCCTTTGACAATAGGGAATATCATCATAGTAGTTATCAACGTAATCTCTTCAATATAGAATTATTATTATCTTTTTATAATATTTTTCAGTGTCTCTCGTTTAGTCTTTATGAACGAATTATATCAAGGTTTGTTTATTTTAGATTTCCTCTCCAACAGTAAAAAAGTTTCCACGTGCGCACGTACACACAGAGTAATTTATTATTTATTATATCATGTGAACTTATTATCTATTGATCTTCGAGGTTTGTAATTATTCTTACTTGCTGGTAATTCATGACTTACCCGCAGCAAACAGTCTGGACGAAGTGATTTCTGAACACGAACACATTCTTTTTAAAGGTCGAGGTGTTCAAATAACTCCACCGAATTTGGACAGTAGCGTCACGAAACGCCAATTCTTGGGCATGTCCAGTTCCCTCCTTATGCTGTTATACTTCGCACGCAACTAATCTGGTATTATAACCGCCGGTACTAATTGCGGCAAAGCGTTCCAGAAATTGTAAAAGGAAGACATAGCCAAAACAATTTCTCTTTTCATGGTATGCGGGAAACGTGTGTGATGTTTTGCGATTTTGTGACTCTCTTTATACTTGGTAAACGTAGAAGAACTTTGTAAACTGGTGTATAATGTATCATCAGTTACAAGAAAAGTTAAAAGCACTCAGAACTGCGATACATGACTAATAAAGCTATTAGCTTAATAAACAGGATTGTATGGGATCATCAGAAAGGAAAAGTAAACGGAAATGAAAAGAAATTTATAACACTATAATGCCAGTTAACAGTATAATGACCTACAGTTCGGAGATATGGCCACAGAATAGTAATATATAGAAAAAAAACATTAACAGCCACTGAAATGGATTTTTGCAGACAAGCAGTCGGTAAGTATAGACGAAGAAAGGAGGCACAGACAAATATGTCAGGGAAAGGGATCTTGGTGATGGCTTACGGAACGACCGAGCGAGATGAAATCTGAATCTGTATGATGTAGTCTGGATTCATACTCGGAACTGTATGAGTGGTTAGTATAGCTAAGTTATTGTCAAAGAGACACTATAAATAAAAAATAAATGAACTTCTGTTCAACAGTCCGTAAAGGACCAAGGCATACCGCGCGGCTTTTGTGATTAGTGTGACGACTGCATGGCTAGGCTAATACGAGAATGAGCCATCAACAGCTAGTTCCGGTACTAGCCAGGAGGCGCCGCTGTTATCTCAGTCGGCTACTCAGTTCTGCCCCTCGACGCTGAGTGTACGACGTACGGAGCCTCTACCGGGAATAGAATCCGGGACCACGAGCACATCAATAGCCCGTGCTAGCCACTACACCACCTGGAGGCTCGTGAAAGAGACACTGTTGACAAGAAACGTGCCAGAAGCTGTCAGTTTGCGATGATCACACGAAGCACGTGCCCTTAATTTGCTGCCGCTTAAGGAAAGAAGGGTGGGTTAAAAAAACGTAAAGTTACTTTTTTTTACGATAAAGATACTTCACTCTTTCCTGAAAAATTTGATACATAAGCATGTTAAGAAATGTTTATCAATAATTTTTTTTCCTTTAAATGTTTGCTTATCTACAGTTTTCTAGTTTTCAGATAAAGATACTGATGAGGGGCGTGATATTGCTTCTCTTCATAATTATATACGAATTTTTTGGATTAAATTATTTCTTTCTTGCGTAAAAGAAATTGCATAGGAAATAAATACACTAAGATAAGTGACCTATGAAATAAAGCTCCTGACCAACAATCTCAATTGACTAAATTGTCTCGATTATCAGAAAAAGTACTAAGAATTGATAAAATGAACAGAGAAACATCGAACTAGGTCATTACTTTTGCTTGTTAAATTTATAACTATAACGCCTACATGACAAATAATTACGTCCTACCTCTTAAGCTTATGTGTGTTTTCACAGCCAGCTATAGATCTAATGTTTTTCACAAATATACATAACTGATGAGAGTATGTAAAATGTTTTGCTAACATAGCTTACAAATTTTTTTGATGTTGGTCCAAAAATTGGAAGAGGTATTGACAGATATTTATATAGTCTAATTATTATCGAATTCGTGTTCTGAATAAAATTCTTCATCAATAAACTCAGGTACGCTCAGATAACCTACACAGATTTTTAAAAATTTTATTTCATTCTTGGTCCGTGGTGCCTCTAAGGTTAAACAATTTTTAGAATTATTACTATATTTGCGTTCGAATTAAAATTACTTTTAATCTAATGTGGATGTATGAATCTGATCTCTTGAATCTGATTTACAATCAATCAAGCAATCTGATTTACAATAAATTTTACAATTTTTTTGAAATTTTTGCCACTTTTTCGGGCACTGGTTAGTAAAATTCTCAAAATCTTAAACTAAACACTATATTCGTATTTCCCTAAACACTCTCTTTAGTGTGATACGCACTTGGATTTTTGCAACCTTATTACAGGTTTTATACACTTTTTGAACCCTGGTGTCCCAAAATTTTAAAATTTCCAAAACTGAACAATATATTCAGATTTCGTTTAAAATTCTGTTTATCTTGATATCCAACATTAATTTGAGAGATTTATTCTAAATTTTGCGCCCTCAGATGTTGCTCTCTCCGTTTTTTTTTGGGGGGAGGGGATGAACAATAGGAGTCTGTGGAGTAAAAGTGTTGACACGCTTTCCAATTTTTACGAAAAACGGTTGCGGCAACCAAACCTTATCTTGAGACATGCAGTAAACAAATAGACAGACAGGCAGAGAGACAGACAGACAAATTCTTAACGGTCGAGTTAAAACAGAGAACTCGCTTAGCTCGTTCAATAACACTTTCATCTGAAGAACGAGTATTTTGATGTCATTTGCCAGACGGAAGATTTCTCATTACAATATTATCTTCTTAATATAATCAAGTTCAGTATGTTGGCAGTGTTAACGACATAAACACCTCAGATTATTTTAATGTCTATGTGAATAAAAACGTAATTACCGTATTGTTGGAAATTATATTATTAATGCTCAGGTTAAATTAATTGATGTCAGTGTCCTCCGGTACCAGTTCAAAGCAGATGCAATTTGCTGAGCTACAATTGGATCACAATATAAAGGGAAACCGGCAGCGCTGTGTTCCCTGAATCCGCCTTTGTCTTCTGTTTCACTTTAATCCCTGACAACCTGCTACGCTAACGTACTTTGCTACTAACTCCTGGAAGTTACGTTAAATAACTGTTTCGCAAACAAAACAGGGTGAGAGTAAGGACCGAATTACAAAGCTAATCGGTACTATTTCAACTTGGTACTAAGAGACGATGATGTAGAAACAAAACTGAATCAAAGGAGTGAAAACAAAATTAGTCCATGCGAGAACATCTGTGGTCTTGGAGTTATGTCGCGATTTGTGTCAAATACTCATTACTGCTGCTAAGGTTTGAGTGTGTGTGTTTTTTTTTTACCAGCTGATCAAATAATATAGTAATGCAATGCGTACAACCGGTCGGAAATCCGTGTAACTCACGAGTTAGACCTTAACGGCTTTTACTCTTTCTGTAAATTTTACTCACAGTTTGTACATAGGTAAATTAAGTTGTATTTAAAAATTATTTTTAAATCGACAGCGTCCTTGCGTGTAAAACATATTTGATAGTTTATGTAAAACATATTCGCTGCAATGTGATGCAGTTTTATGGCAGATATCTCTCTCATATTAAACTTGTAAGTTTAGAGAACCTGAGTGTAGGCACCATCCGATAATACCATGGCTTGGTTCAGGTATGAATATTTCTGTTTTCTGAATAAAACATCTTTTGATTATCGTGACGTGATTGTTAACACAAATACGTTGGATCTATAGAAAATCTCTGCCTCCATCGTTTTGTAGTTGATACTGTCTCTCAGTGGATGATATAGAACGGTGCATTCTGTTGGCTGTTAGGGTGGTACGAAACGTCCTAATTAGAATTTCCAAATAAGTTTGTGACCACTGTATAATACAGTATGCTATATTGTTATTTATTAATATTTAGGGTAACATACAATTACGAATAAAACAATGATGCTAAATAAACAGATATAGTTTTGCGCGACCTGAAAAACAGAAATTAGGCCTACGTTCAAATATTTCGTCCGGTGCACCATAAAATTAATAAACCTGGACAGAGAATAACAATATGGATACTGTTACTATTATCTTAGTACTACCAAGAAAACGTTATTTTGTATAATGCAATGTTGACATTGTGAGCGTCCTATAATAAATTCCATTATGATGTAATTTTTCATATCCTATAACTAACATGTTATTAAGTTCGGGTTGCGTGGTGGTCAGTGAAATAGCTTCAAAACGAAGCCTCGTCAGTTCGAACCCATTCTATAGAACGTTGTTTTCCTCGGCGCGAGTCCCAAACATCAATACTAGCAAGTTTCGATAATTACACGAACTGCAGTACAACTGGAAAACGTGTGTTTTTAATTTGGCCAAACTAAAGATATTCTATGCGAACATATGGATTTATTTACGTACTGGAATATTGTGGCTGTGCCGCATTCTAAGGAAGTATTTATTTAAATTTCAAGTTTTATTAACTATTGTAAAAACACTTGTAATAAAATAATTTTAGATATTAAACAAAAAATGTAATAAATATAGGAGGTTTTATATTAAACAACAACACAGTGACTCCATTGACGGCCCTATACATAAATAATTACAAGTAAAGGTGTGTGTTCGTAAATTGTTTCACGTTCTTATCAAGCGGGGCTAACTTCAAGGTAATACCAACATATAAACTTTTTTTGACATTTTCACAATTGTTTTTATCCTTGTTAACATCAGTTGCAGTGATGTATATTGTACATACTTTACAAATATGGTTTGTATTCAGATTCCGGGACCTATTTCTTAACATAGGAGTTACAATTGCGGTACCAGCTGACAACAGTAGCCTAATTAGTATTATGGCCGCTCTTGTCCTAGAAATGGGGTAGTGTCGGCGGAGAACTAAGTAACGTTTGTGTTCAGTCACGTGCTTAATACATAAAAAAGCATGCCTTCGAATTCGTTGTAAGCTGACAAGGTTTCAAAAGTGGTAAACGCGCGTGCTCACATTTAAACAAACACACTCCTGAATGTAACAAATATTACGAAACTACCCGTAGTTTGAAACACTTACGTTACACAAGTTAAGTAAGGTTAAATGTTAAAGGCATTGACCGCGTCAATTGTAATATTAAAATAAAAAGATTGTAATGTAAACAGAAATGCCTTGGAGTCTTATTCTTAAACTCTGACAATTGTTTCAGCCGATTAGGCTATTCACAGAACAAACAAAAATCAAACACGTTGGAAAAAATAGAATTTATCAAATACATTGTGTAGAATGTGATGCTATTTATATCGGACAATGTGGCAGTGCTCTGAAACATCGCATTTCTGAACATAAGCAAGCGATTTTAAATGATAAACGAAATACAGCTTTCAGAGATCACTTCTTAAAACACGACCACTTCTTAACACAAAAAACATTAATATTACTGCACAACAGAGAAAAAGATAAAAAAATTGATTTACTTGAAATTTTAGAAACGAGGAAACCAATTAAAAATAAGAAAAAATGTAACAAATGAACAGACAGAATTCTTTCTATCTCCTTTGTTAAAAGCAGTAATTTAGTTTAGTTAACTTTAGAATTTTCATTCCCATTATATTATTTTTTTAGAGTCACTTGATCTTCTCTATACTAGCGCCTCCACCCCCTTCATAATACATACCCTACACAAATGTGACAAGCAATTAAAAATTTAAAAATAAAAGGTAACTTAAACGTACACACACTCTCTCTCTCTCTCTCTCTCTCTCTCTCTCTCTCTCTCTCTCTCTCTCTCTCAAACACAAATTTACGAATCAAAATGCAATACTTACACTACATGCTCAGACAGACAGATAAAGAAATAAAAATGTTATAGTTTTCAGTCATTTTAAACTCGTAGATTATACTTTATTCTCTTTGAAGACGCAGAACGCCTGGTAACGGAACCGGCGACTGATGCCAGTAAATACAGTTTATGACAAAACAGACAGCTGAAGTCATGTCATTAAAGTTTAATATTTTACAATAATAAATCTCTAATGTTATGATAAGTTCATGATACTGAAAACACTTTATAATTATTTACCTTACAGGCTATTCCGAGTTTGAATCGGATGAAAAATAGATTTAGTCCAACTCGTATCATAAAAGCTAAGAAAACAATATACAAAACGATTTACGGTCACATAAAGCTTTCTATCTAACCATGTCATCAAGAAACAAAACGGATCTTAAGTTTTTATTACGTAATTCTATTATGTTACTCTACTACAAGATTACAGTCATCACCGTTTCTATTTGAAACTGCATTATACTGTTAAAGGCCATACTGAAAATAAGGAAAAGGATATAAGACACTAATAGATAAAGGTTTTATTATAACTTTACTCATCCTTTTATTTATTCATTCATTTTATTGTTTCTACAAATTAATTACTACTTAGTTGTCTTCACTTCCGTCCACATCATATGCTATCGTGTGACGTGTGAGGCGGCGATCAAAACTGCCATCCACTATGGTCGGGTACCGAGCCACGGACATTGGGATCATGGTCTATGGGCAGCTAAAGGCCATGTGTACGTATCTCTCCCTCTCTCTCGTTCTCTCTCCCTCTCTCTCTATGCACTCTCATTTTTTCTCTCCCTTCGTCCCCTTTCTTTTTAACATCCGAATTTTGAATTCGGTGTAAACAGATATTAACTCGTATTTTGCTTTAGATTAAATGAGAACGTTTGAGGAAGTTAATTCTCATTATCACACGGTATATACAGACCGTGTCCTCTCGTTTAAGTAGAACTGAACTATCCATTCACACGCGGATAGAATAAATGGTCATAATTTCACTTCTCGTGAAGTTTGTGGAATTCACTCGTTTCTACGTGAAGAACAGTTTCACTTCTTATTGTTATTTAAACAACTACGTTGACTATCGTAACATTTCTAGCCCCCCCCCCCCCAAACAAGAAACCTTTTGTAACACGCAATGCAATTAGGGTGCCTAATTCGGCGAAAGAAAACGTTTTTCCGTTTTCATAATACCTAATAATAACAATTTCAACAATATACTAGGCTGAAATAGGCGTCTGTACTGATGATTAATCACTGACTTACTTACTGGTACAAATACGTGATTTACATCAGCTAAATGTAGTCGTCACCAGTGTCTGAATATAGATTTTGCATTTTCAAACAGTTGTCAAGATACATACTTGTTGATGATCATAACTGGATCATCCCAACATGAGTCTGAGTGATTTTTTAAACTACACCTACAGACTTAATGAATTCGTCCCACAGTTTTCTCATACAAAATACAAGAGGTATATTAGACTTCTCTAATAACGATAAGCAGACGCGTATATGACGAATACCAACATAATAGGAGCTAACTTTGAGCGAAATATGAAAACTCAAAAATGGTGAAAAATGTCCGAGATCTACAGATAAGAATGAATTGCACGATATAAAAGTATCTTTTGAAAGCAACAATCTATTAAACTATTAATGAAGCATTTACTTTAGAGCAAAAAGGAATCGTTTCCGCTGTAAATGTCACAGCGGCTGCTTACGACTCGTTTGACTTGGATAATGTCTACACTAAAGCTGCTGTTCAGCAAAGATGAGACAGTCTCTGTAAGATAAGATACTATGATACCCTATTTAATTTTATTGTTTAACGTTGAAGTTCTATGTCTCACTTCCTCTCTCCTCTCTCACTCACTGTCTCTCTCTCCCTCTCACGTCCTTTATCGTCAGATTCTCTTCCGTCTTAAACGGTTTGTTATGCTTACATTAAACAGATGAGACAACTGCTCACCTGAAACCTGCCGTTGGAAACAGGCGACCACGACTTAAAACACGAATGTGACGTTAGTATAATATTACATTTTATATGTTACGACGGGCTAGTGATCGTCGTATAGTAGTTACGTAATGCAGAAAAAATGTTATGTCGTTACGGAACGTTCTGGTACATTGGAGAACGATCCCGCAGCTGTAATGCATAAGTGACACTTGACATGTGAGGCAGTATTACGTAATGCGGCACGTCTCGTGCGTTCTGGAACCATCTCAATTAGCCCAACGGTGCGCGATTCTGCGAAGGTCGCGCTGAAGTGTCCTCTAGAATTTTCGGTGGCTTGTTAAGGATGCATGTTATGGAACACAGTAGACTATTAGCCCATACGTGCTGCTTAGTTTTTTAGTTATTATCGAGCGATATTACTGTGTGCGTTCAAGTGTTTATTAGTGTTGTGTTTTATAATCGGGCGGTATAATTGTAATACAATTGTGTTTAATATTAGTGGACATTTTATTTCGTGTGAACAATTTTTATTTGATTTGTTGTAAGACACTGTGTTGTTAATTACGAACTGTTTAACTGTGAAAATTAAAGCTGGTGATTAGTGAGTTAATTGGTGTCTTGTATTTTGTTGTTTTCCACTGTACATACGACGATCAAGTAGACCGTCGTAACAGTACAGTGGAAGACAAAATACAAGACACCAATTAAGCCACTAATCACCAGCTTTAATTATCACAAAACAGTTTGTAATCAACAAGATAGTCTCTTACAACAAATAAAATAAAAATTATTCACAGGCAATAAACATTTATACTAATATAAAACACAATTGTAGTACAATGGTCCCGCACAATTATAAAACACGTAACACTCCGCCACAATACGTCGAACCGCACTGTAATAATTCGCAACTCAAACTCACTGTGTAATCGCCCGATAATAACTCGCAACTCAAACTGAACTGAACGTCGCCGAGTACTTGTATTTATACCCCGCCAAAAATCCAGAAACATCCATACTACGCATTGACAATAAAGGAAATCATTAGAGCCTAATTCATTGCGGCCTTGACACAGTGCGCGCGGCTTCGCGACTTCTAAGACAGTCTAGTAAACGTGTTGAGAATCACATACTCGCACACATTACAGCTTAATTCCACTGGAACGTTCGATAAACACGTAGATTGTTCTGTAATGTCGTAACAATATTCTCTTATTATAATTATTTATTAATAAAAAATTATTATAAATTATAATGTATTTTTATTAATAATACTTACCAATTAATAATTATTTATCAACGTAAATGTAACATAAGTGTTTCATTTTGGTGTTTCTTTTCCTCAGGAAGGAACATCCCTGCCTCCGATTCTATCTACAACACTACCTGAGACTCCTTCTTACCAGCCCTTTCACCCAGGAATGGACGCGCACCTCAGACCAAATAGAACTCTCTATAGTCTAGGTCTAATTATAGTCTATAATTCGTTAAATTTTCCCAAAAGTTTTATGAAAGCACAATGGCAAAAAAAAATAATATTAATAAATGCATCACTGTTATGGAATTAGAATGAGCAGATTTCTTTTTCTCAGCCTAAGGTGAGATTGATACAAACGTTAGACAACGACGAGAACATTAAAGTTAAGTGGATCGTCTACGATTTATTCAGTAAATAAATTTCTCCGTTATTAAAATAAAAATTCACTTATTAATCTACAACGTTACTTTATGACGTATGCAATCACTTACCTAAGCAGCACGGAAAAAGATTAAGTGTTTCAATAACGTACCTGAAAACAGATAAAACAAAATTGATTAAAACGATCTGCGGAAGATTTTGCTAGGAATGAACTTAATCAGTATTAAACAAGAACAAAACTTATTTTTGATTACAGTTGGTATTAATATTTCTATACTGTTATTCAGATCACGATGGCATATTGATCAGAACAGTTTGATTTAGCAACGCATGCTGTAAATGAAGGACACGAATTCCTAACGGTAATAACATGATTCTAATAATCCAAACTAGTATTATGCACGTACAAAATATACGCACCAATAGGACGAACGTGTTTTATTATATTTGTATACAGGTACAAACATAAAACAAAACACCAGTTACTGAAAAAAATCAACTAAATTTTACAAGAGATGACAAAATTATCTAAAAACTAAACAAAACTTATAAATCAAAACTATTCACCGACACAAACAACCAACAGCAATCTAATCTAGTTTTCTGCGTCACAACCAAAATACACCACTCAACGCCATTATTACCGATCGACAGTAAAAACAAAGCAGGGTACAGCTACTAAAAAATTGTCTCATGAGACTGAAATCTGTGTCTCTGATGGAGGGGATAAAGTATGAGTGAGTGTGATTGTGTTAATGTCGTTAGTTTGTCAAGGCCAATGAGTCGTGACCGTTTTCACAGTAGAGGTGGGGTAAACTAGTATTTTAAAATAACAGGTACGAAAATACCGTTCCAAAAAATAACAGGTACAAATACCTGTTATTATATACTTATTATACATAATCTATATTATTTCTTTGTAAGAAAACTCGTTGAGTTTCCTACAGGTCTCCTATGCAATATCTTCAAATAAATACACTGCAAGTAGGTTTATTTTCAACTAAAAAAACCTATTAATATATTATTAAACCCACTTGCAGTGTATTTATTTGAAGATATTACATAACCTACATTAAATAATTTGTTATAAGAAATAAATTGAAACTAAAAGTATTAACAGTGTTACTTTACACTGTGACTTTTTTAAACTATTACTGTTTAAAAGAAAATAAGAAACAAGGTTAATAAGATAAGGTTAATAAAAATAAGAAAGAGAATTTATAGGGCTATCTCCATTTGGGAATACTAATTTAAGTTTTCACTAAGAGTAAACAAACTAACATTGACTAAATATAACTATATCACTATCGGGTCGGAACACAAAGTTTTTTATTGGTAAAAATGTAAAAGTTTTACTTTATATCCTGAACCAGTTTCCGCTTATTATAAGCTTCGTCGGAGCCTCTGAAGAATTTAATTTTTACCAATAAAAAACTTCGTGTTCCGGGTCGGTAGTGATATACTTATATTTAGTTAATAAACGGTCACGTCATGGGCAACAAAATCCAAGAAACTAATATTGGTTAGACAAATCAGTTGCGAAACTCAAGCAATGAAATTTAGAGTGCACGTAATAGCACAACAAATAATGTGAAAAACAAACATCAGAAACAAATAGACTAATAAAAACATAACAGCAAGCTACAAGAATGAATGAGAATAAACATGATTAAACCGATTACCCTTATAAAAACACAACCTAAACAGTATGCAATAAAAATTTCATTAGATATGTGCTCTTCTCTTATTTTATATTCTTATCAGGTGGTACTCGAAAAGATCGCGGAAGACCGAAGTGGTACGCGGGTCCGGAAAGGTTGGGAGTTGGGAACCACTGCTAGTAGATCAACTGTGCAACTGATAGGTCCTGGCAAAAGCACATGTTGGGCAAATAATGGAAACTTCCAGCCATATCACAAATCAATCATGAATCTTTTACAGTCTCCAAGAAATTCAGATAAACTTGTAGCTTTCTCTTCTTATTGCCTTTTTTATTGATGGCCTTCTAATAAGTTTAGTAAATTCTTATCTTCATCAGATTGTGTATTTATCTTAGGCTGCAGTTTGACCATTTACACCTAAATGTGTTATCTGTTATGGAGTTTATTTTTATTTCTTTACTAAGTGTAAACTACTATTAGTCAAATGATAAGTAAAGTGATAGAGACAAAAATTCAAAATCAGCAGTTTCGATAAAAGAAAAAAATTTACGAAAACACCTTGTTTTTAGGGTAGCCGTATCAGGTCAGTAAAGATTTAATGAACAGGACTAGATAAAGTGCATAAATGTCCGTTACAACAATCTCATCATTTACGTGAGATGAACAGTGAAGTTAAAATCACATTAACAAAAGTATAATGTATAGCACAAGAAATAATGTGAAAAAACATCAAAAACATAATAAAAACATAACAGTAAGCTACAAGAGTGAATGAGAATAAACATGATTTAAACCGATTACCCTTATGAAAACATAACCTAAACAGTTTGCAGTAAAATTTCATTAGATATCTGCTCTTAGTGGCCTATCAACTATTATCAGCCACTCTGTAGGTTATAACACAATATAATTTGTTTTTCAAAATTTACCAAGTTGGTGACTAGTATAATTTATTAAAATCTGTATTATATATCTGCATAAAACACGAGAATAAATGTAACATCAGTATGAATTTTGTTCATTTATATTAAAAACAGCTTCGTCTCTTACGCAAAATTAAGTATTCAGGACCAAAAAGTGGCTTCGTACTAGTTCGTACTCGAAATATTCCTAAATACTAGTTGTTCCTTGTGTACTTAGTGTTCCTCGTGATACGCCTAGTATTTGTAATACTTGTTTACTTGTTGTTCCTTGTGTAACAGTGATACGCCTAGTAGTTGGCGTATACTTGTTAATTGTGTATTCGTTAGTTGCGTAGGGGCGTCCCTCGACTCGGAACAGCGAGGACGCGAATAACAGATATTTCAACTTTTCAGTCACTGTTACATCCGTTCCACAAAAATATCGTTCCAATATACCGTATATCGGCCCACCTCTACAAAAGTCCTTTCATGATTTAGATATTTATGGGGTGTGCTATTTTAAAGGGGGAAACTGTAAAGACTATTTTCGACGAAACGGTAGTATCTAACTTCAACTTCCACTTTAAATACGGAATCTTTTAAAACTACAAAGATCGACTTCTGAAAGTCAGTACTGTTCTTGAAAAAAAGCAATGTAAAAGTAAAGTAAAACATTATACTTGGAAGTTCTATAATTTTATGTAAAGTGTGCCTCACCACAGTAATATGAGGACCGAAGTACCATCTGTGCACGAAATGTATGCCCACTTCCTAGTGAATTTTATTAAGATTTCCGTCACTTTCATACTAGTATTGAGTCTTGTCAATGTTTGTCGCCAACATCTGTTGCATTCAGTAGTATTTTCCTAGTTATACTTCCGCTAGTTAGATCATCATAGTTTCTTAACGCAATAACAGAACTTGGTATTCTTGAATTTATTATCAATAACTGGTATTTCAGTGATATTGTCTTATTGTATCATCCATACTTCTCCTAACGTCATGTAACTCAGTTCTACATTATTTTAATTGTGTACAATTGCAGAGCTTCGTCTGCCAATATCTTTGTATAAGCGGAAGGTAAATTGACCTTTGCATTCAGCTAATTTATTTGGGTAACTCGATGCATACCGTATCGGTACGATAAACTCATGAAACGTAATCTTAAATCGCTGGAGTAAGTCGTTGTAGTCGATATTCACAATTTTGGGGATCACTTTTATAAAACTACGATACTCGTAATATGATAAATAGTTCTCCTAAGTTATGCAGACTATACACAACAATAAAAGTAATCAAGTTCATGTAATTTATCAATCTGCACATATATAACTGGATAGTGATAATCATTATCGTCTTCACGGACTAAACCAAGGATGGTTTGTTCCGGTCTCAAATAGGCAAAGATTAGAGCTGGTCACTCCAGCGCTTCCTCGGACGTCCCACACCTCTCCTTCCCCTCGGCTTATAATTCCAGAGTTTTTTGGTGGTGCGGCAGTCATACATTCGGCAAAGATGTTCCCACCAATTCAGCCGATACTGGGCGCTCCTGTCGAGTATACTCATAATACTCAGTTCCTGCCGTATATCTGGATAATGATAAGAGTCTATTTATATGCTCGGTAATCACCTGTATAAAACTTAGCGTAACTAACTGATTAACTGGAGTCAGATGAGTGCAGCCAAGATCACGTGTGGTATAATAGAAGTTCCAGATGTTACTAATTAATCCAAGGGTTTCAGGAATGTGCGAGCGCATGTTCTTTTTGCTATACCGTAAGCTACAGGAATATCATTCTAGTTTTCAACTCAGTAGTACCTACATGACAAACTACTCTCACGGCGTTCCACCAAACAAAATATACACGCACGCAAAATATGGATGTACGCGGTGCAAAAATATGAAAGACAAAGTAAAGAGTACATTTTGTTATTGTTTCACTTAACTACACGATTGACCTAAAATTAATATAGAGTAGCTGTATTGAAAGCAATAGGCCACAGGACAGGGAGGACGTACGGGACCGGACCCCCTCCCCCATAGATTCGATAAGGGTTAACCAATTTTGTTAATATCTTAATTTTTAGGCTCTTTTATTGTGTTTCAGCTGCGTTTTCATCTAGTAACTCTTTTTTAATATTCTGTTACGACGGTCTCACTGATTGTCGTACGGTACGGTGGAAAACAAAATACAGAGACAAGTGAAATCACTTATTACCAGCTTTAATGAGTCACAAATAACAATTTGAAATCAACAAGATACTCTCGTACAGTAATTCAAGTCAAATTTGTCCACACGCAATAGTAATGTCAACTATAAGGAGTTCCGAACTAATTATCACTTTCCATAACACCATTTTATCCGCACCAAATAAATCGCCCAACGTAACTAACTAACTAAGCGGTCGCTGTTTGTTATACAGAGTGACACATGGGAGTCGGACAGTTTTTAAGTAACCAATACTCAGTAAACTTTAAACTTCAAATGGGTTTCTTGACACAAAATTACAGCTTAATACATGCCACTTGAGTTATGTTAAGGTCACCTTAACTGTGAAAAATAATTTTGGCGATGTGACGCCCATTTACTTGAATGCAGTTTTCAAGTCTCCGCTGGAAATCCTGCATCACACGGGCCAACGTCTCTTGAGGGATGGCAGCAATTTCTTGAATGATGGCATTCTTCAACTCATCCAAATTGCGGGGTTTGTTAGCGTACACACGGTTTTGAGGTATCCCTACAGGAAAAAAAATCACACATTGACAAGTTGGGAGATCTTGGAGGCCACGGAACATCGCCAAACATGAAATGAGACGTCCGCGAAACATGCATCTAAGAACATTCATTGAATCGTTCGCGGTGTGTGCTGTAGCGCCATCTTGCTGAAACCAGACATTTTTCAAGGTAATTCGTCGTCTTCGTAATTCGGGCCTGAAGAAAGTTTGAAGCATGTGAATGTAACGAGCCGAATTGACAGTGACTGTGACGCAATTTTCCTAAAAAAATACGGTCCAATAATTCGAAAAGAGCCAACAGCACACCACACTGTGACTCGTTGAGAGTGCAGAGGACGCTGGTGAATAGGACGTGGTTGTTCAGGTGTCCAAGAACGCAATTATGCTTATTTACGGTCCCGTTCAGATAAAAATGAGCTCCATCACTCATTAACAATTACACATTTTCACTCAATATCACTTGCATTTTCACAACAAAGTCCTCAAGTTGTCCGTAATCTACCGCTTTTAGGTGATGCACAATGTGAATTTGGTATGGGTGGAATTTCAAATCGTTGTGTAAAATTCGCCTGACCGTTTCACGGCTGATTGCTAACTCACTTGCATGTCGTCTAGCCTTTCATCTTGGGCTCATAATCAGTGCTTCTCTACCCCTTTCCTACGTTCTCCGGTGTCGTTACACTGTGCCTAGGGCCTGGTGGCTTATTCTTCATAATGTTCCCAGTTGACCTAAAATTTTCTATCCGCCTAAGGATTGTGACCCGACTCGGAACGGGCCCACGTCTACTAACATTGAATTGGCAGCGAAAGAGTCGCTGCGTAGCTGTGATAGACTCCCCACTTCGAACAAAACTGTCATACACGAACAGCGATGTTGCAAGGTCCACTGCTCCATTGCTACTAAAATGGCGTCTCGTTGGGAGATCAACGAGCCCCACCACAACCTTCTGCCACCACCTTGCATTCAGTACCACGCAATTCAAAAACGTCCTATTCCCGTGTGTCACCCTGTATACAGTCTCCAGATGTCCCGGAATAATACTCCATGCCAACATAATTTGCGTAGTTAACAAGCACTCGAAAGTTCCAGAGGATATTTTAGTACACGGCACTGACAGGGACACGCACGTGCTCGGTTAGCCGAGAAACGGTAGAACGATACTCTCGACTGTTCGAGAGCCTTCCATAATTATCTTGACAATACAATCAAGTTTATTACACTACTTTTGCATATACGTTTGAAATATGAAATATAGGAAAATAAATTAAGTCAGTAAGTATCATGTAAACAATGTTTTAGTAACGCGTATTTTTATTGTATTTTTACCGTTTATTGTAATGGGATTAATTTCAGTATGTTAAAACGCGTTTTTCACAGACTTTAAAGATAGTAATCTTGATTATTCTTGTTTTTTCTTTTGTAAGAAGTGAACTCGACCAGAAACCGGACCCCCCCCCCCCAAGACCAAATTCTAAATATGCCGTAGGATTTTTATTAAATATTGCTACGTTGAGAATAACAAACAGCTACGTGACGTTATACACGAATCAATTACTCAACACTCGAGGTGGATCGGGACAGACGTTCCAGTCGTTTACCGTTTATTCTACCGCATTCGGTCGGCGAAGTGTGTCAGGATCATGCACTGACCTAGCTTCTAGCGAAGTCCAGAGCGCCTGTAACTCTTCTCGACTTGTCGGCCGGAAAATGGTAGCTATCTTTGAAACCTCTGCGGGGTATATATAAGCGTCAGCGGCCCGCTTAGCAGTTCAGTTTAAAACTGGAAATATTACTAGTGGAATGTTATTTTTGTGTTAATTAGTGCGCAAACTGTAATAAGGGGACGTTTATGGTTATGTGTCGTACAAATTTAACTTCAGTTATTGTATAAGAGTGCCTTTGCTGATTTCTAACTGTTGTTTGTTTTCTTAATTAACGGTTATAGTTCGTGACTTCACTGGTGTCAATTAATCTGTTTCCACTGCACAACATGATGATCTGTGTGATCGTCGTAACAATATTATACATCAGTTTTTTGGTTTAATTCCACGTCACTGAACGTTGACTTTGTACGTGTTTCTACAAGCATTACAGAACATTTACTGGCCTATATGACAACATGTATCAATACAATTCTCATACAAACACATGCGGCGATACATGATTTCGTGTTTGTGTGTTTGGCTACATACGAGCGTTTAGAAGCAAACTAGAGGCAGTGTTGAACCCAGTTTACTGGCACCAGATACACAATTTGGGGTAAACCCAATGAACAAACAGATTAAGCTCTGTTCGACAGACGTTGTATCTGCTGTATTGTGGCTTATGCAGGTTGCTACACGACAGTCAGGTGTTGACAAACAGGTCACTGACTCAAATTTACAACGTTCTCGATGCCACAATACGTTGGTTTCCTGTTTCACTATACGTCCAGTTTCTGTCCATTTGGAACATCGTACGTATTCAGTACAGATAAAAGTATTATATAGAGAGAATACCTTCACGTCTCTAATTCATATGAAAAGGAGAGGAGACAAGTGTTAAAGAATTATAGATTATTCGTATCGAAAGATTCATTTGACAGCTCTATGAAATAATAATAAAGAAACGACTAGAAGAGAAATTACAAGACTTAGGAGAGCAGAGGGGGTTTACGTGCGAGTCGTTCTTGTATCGATAACAATTTTGTTCTCACAACGGTTACTAACAGATGAATTTTTAATAACAAAGCAGAACATCTTATAGTCACTGTCCTGCGGAAGGTGTAGGATATCGTTCCGTAAGGAGACCCGGTCGTTGAATAAGAATAATTAATTTTTTTTAGTTATTTATTTTTTGATTGTAAATGACTCTTTAGATCTCCCTCTTTGATGTATAATTTTATACTATAATAAGAATTTTTTAAGTTATCGTCTCACGCTTTTCAAACGTGATTATAACTGGAGCTCGACAGAGACTAGCAGATAAAATTACACGATATTTATTGACGTGAGAGCAATGTAACCAGATTCCAAAGCTACAATGATTTTAAAAGACAAGAGAAAATAAGTAAACTATTAAATGATTAAAGATACATCATAAAAATAAATAATTGCATAATATTATTATGAAAGTAATTAACGTTGGTATAAATTACCGTTTTGGGCGAAGTAACTTGTCAACTGCAGAAGAGCTCGAAAAGGCGGACGCAACTTTACCAGAAGCGTAAAGCTTTCGTGGTGATGATACGTTACTTTAACAAAATAAGTGTTTTTGAAATAACAATTAATAAAACATTCTAACAGGTGTCGTAACTTACTCAACGATTCTTTAATGTACACAAACGCATTTAGGTAAACGACTACGGTACACGAAACGTAGGTTTTAGATATGTTCAGTTACAAGACACATTAGAGCGTACTTTGAATTCGTCCGGAAAAATTGATATTTCAATCTTTATAACAGGCAGCCTTTATGAAGATATTTCAATATCTAAATATGATTTTCACAGCACATGCACGAGTAAAACTGTGTTCCTTTGTCTTACATGATACTTTAATTCTATGAATGGTTTAACGTTACTTACACAAGGATAAAAGATTACAGAAAGCTCTGCTGGTTTCTCTTGACAATAAAAACAAGAGACATAAAAGGTTGCAAAGTCAATTTAAAGGGTCATAAATTTCGAATCAACCTAAATAATGTATAAAATATAATCTAGAGTAAACAAAATATATTTATAAAAAGGTGAAGAGATAAATTTGACTTGGGAAAATTTCTTCTCTTAAATTTCACCGTGTTTTCAAAAAACAAAAGTTGGCAGAAAAAGTTATTTCTCTTTAGTTAATATTGGATAATGAATACTGAAAGAATATTTACATATAAAAGAGCTTTTGTGTGTAGTTTCCTACAGTGGGAAGTTTCCTGACTTGTCATCTGACTTTTAGTTCATCTAATGTTTGAAATTTTCTACTTTACAATCTGTAGGTTACTTTCTTACTTCTAAGAACGACAACCTACGTTTGAATGGTTAAAACATAATTTTAAGACACTGAAAGAACTCAATAAATTATAAAACATATTTAAAAAATGAAGGTACAAAAAAATTAAAATTACATAAAGATGAAAAGACAGATTTCTGTTAGGAGGAGAATGGTTTATTAATTTCTTTTCTTAAATTCTACCGCATTTTCAGAAGTAAGAAGAAGGTGAAAATGTGTTTTCTTTTTATAATTATCTCGAGCGCTGGTTTATAATGGATATTTACGTATAAAAAGAGACTGCTATTTAGCATCCCATTCCAGAAAGTTTTTAATTAATTTAGAAAAAATGTCGATTACAAAATTAAGATGAAGGTAAAAAATTCACCTTAAATCTAACTCGAAATTTGTTTGAACGATGTACTTACACACACACACACACACACACACACACACACACACACACACACTTTTTTATAATTTCTTTACACATTCAAGCCATGACAGAAACGAAACTGTAATTGTGAATACAGAATCAACATTGTAATTGTAAATTCCTGTAGATACCGAATAGACGATTTGTTTAATCCAAACCACAAAATAGTAATTAATCACTGATATGTCTTCTTCTGTTTGACTCATTTTTTTTAGAGTCAATCGTTTATAAGTTTCAAGATTTCTTTTGTTCTTTCAATCCAGGTCTCAAAACTCTTCCATGGCTACAAATGGTACGCGCCATTTACAGAGTGCTGTATCGACGAAGCAATGGATTGTTATATTTCTCCATCAAAGGGATGATCGTCTCCATCAGAGTAACCAGTGTTTCTTCCGGAACCGTCTCTACTATTAACTTACACACTCTCAAGTAAGTGTGCGAACTCCTAAAGACTGATAATTAGTACTTATCCACATTCCTGCTACAGTTTTACTGTATCTAGTTTTTTGTTTATCCTAGCTACAAACGTAAAGACTTCGTAGAAAATCTGACGATATTGTTCTGTCCGTGGTATTTACTTAATATAATATGACCACAGACGACTTTCTATTTTTTTAAGTTTATTCAGTTTGCTATAAGTAGTATTCTGTAGGTTTCTATAAGATGATCATAAGATTCCATACTGCGTGTTTGTTCTTTTACTATATTTATAAAACTAGTTGTATACAAAACCACTTGTTATTAAAAACCTGAATCAATAAATTTATTACTACATTAGTAGTGTTTTTCTACAATACCGCTCCATTATTCTCCAATATGCAGATGCCTTTTTATCCATATAAGCCTACAGTTATATTTAGTTATTTAAAAATTAAAATTTTTTACTATTTAAATAATATATTTTATATCTTTTAGTAGAGTTGCAAAGAGAACTTCGTCGTAATTAATAAGTTAGGTTTACTTGAATCTGTTATTTCATTTTATGATTGATTAGGTATGTTACCTAATATTATAGATTTAAGAAAAAATGCAGAAGCAATAAATTGTAATACAAGAAGTCAGCAAAATCCAAAAGAGATGAAAAATATTAACCAGACTTCCGAAGATTGAAAACAGATATTAGAGAATGATGACTTTCAAAGAAATATGCTTTTCCCCTATCAGCCATGTATAGTTTCTGAAACATCCAGACATCCAGACCTCTATGAATAGAACTCCGCTGTGTACAGTACAACGAGGGATAAACAGACCGCTGACGGACGAAGACAGTTGGCAGAGCAAAACTGTTGGAAGTTGGAAGGTAGAAGACACGGCAGATGCTTCAACTTATTCGGGAAAAAAACATTCAAATCAGTATAAGTAATTGTTTTGTCTGAGTAATTAATGGTAACTCTTCTTCCTTCATCGTAGTAATTTTTCTTTGTACGTTTCGGAATTTCAAAGTACAAGAATTTGTTATCTTTATGAGTAATTCAAATGAGAATTATTTCAAGTTTTGCATAGAGTATTCGATGCGTAGCTAGATATATAATTTACTGTTTGGTGGAAGGCATATAGGCCTACGTATGTTTCACATGTGTGATACTCTAGTATTTTATAAGTAGCCGAAAGAATTAAAACTATTTTTATAGTTTTAGTGTATAATTTTAGTGTCTGTGATTAACTGGGTTACTTTTCATAATTAATAATTTTAATTTCCCTGCTTTTACCTATTTATTATCGATTAATTTATTATATTATTCTGTAGACGTAGCATTCAATGCAAAATTACAACCATTTAATTCGTTGTTAGACGGAATAGGTTCTGATTTCTCTGAAAGACAAAACCCTTTTGATTAGATAAATACTTTTCATAAATATGCGTAATTTATCACAGTAATAATTCGGCTCTTCCGTGAGTTAAAACCAAACTTACAACATTTTTTTTTAGCTTTTACAAACTTATATTTGCACCATCAGACTGAATTTGTCAATTATATTAAATATGTAGAGTATATACTTGTCAGGGAATAAAATAAGCCTATCTTTATGCAGATAATAGTATGTGAAACTTGGTAGACAAAACAATTTTACATCTGCAGAAAAAACATATTAATTTTGTCATATTTTTGATACAACTGGAAGGAAGAAACTTTCGCATATAGAATTAGACGTTAACCACACACATTTGTTTATTTCTTTACTCACTAATGCCATATTTGGTTTCTGCAAATATAACGTATATACGTATAATATAACGTATTTTCTACATTGATGGTGTGATTTTGGTGCACGTTTGTGTCTGATTCATCTAGACCGACTTGCATGCAAGTAACTACAATGTGATATTACGCAGGCATAGTTGTTTTAAAAACATAGTTATGTTAAAGCATGTTCGCATATTATTCGATCGTATGCGCGTATAACTATGTTGTGCGTTGTACATCGTAATGCTCGCGCGCGCTCCTACACTTTATCAATATCCGCGGGCTCAGATGTAATTAATTGTGTTTTCTTTGGCATTAACAGCGAAGGCCAATCGGATAAAATCTACTGAGCCACAATTGGATTAGCGACAGCCTGTGTGTATTCCCCAAAGCCGGCTTCCTTTGTCTACTGTTTCACATTTTTCTCCGACAAATTGTAACTCTTAACCGAATTATGGCTGAAGTGGCTCTAACTGACTGATTTGCCGACAGCACCGAGTTTTAAATCTTAACTAATTATAGCGACAAAATTATCTTAACAAAATCTTATCTATGTAAAGCAAACTGTCATGCTGAGGAGACAGAATATTAACATACATAAGAATGTATATCGTGTGCGTCGTCGCTTGTCATACATTTAACTGACTTAAAAATACGTGCAAACGTATTAGTTGGTAGATGATAAGGTTTTGACTTCAAGTTAACATACAGAATTTTAAAACAGAGAAGACTTTCAATGTACCAACAAATAACATTTATTGTCCAGTTATTTTAAAAATAATAACTGAATAGTACTTTCAAAAGTTATAACACATACTGCTATAAGAAAATTATGTAACACAGTTTAACAATTTTGCATCGGATTTGAAGGTCGTCTGTGTGTGTGTAAACAAATTGTAACATTAGGTATATATCGTTACCAATATGAGAAAGTGATTGTGGAATTTGTGTATCTAGGAAAGGATTGTGGAGGCGAACCGTATGTGGAAATGATATAGGAAATGACCAAAGAGTAATATATTTTAATATATCTTTATTTAATATATATTTTAATTAATCCTTTAATATATTTTACGCTTGCCAGTGTTTTTAAACAAAACTGTAAGTGGCATATTTCTTTTAAAATGCCCAGACACAGAACATACTTATCACTTATTACTTCTTTTTATTTTCAATTTGTTCCTTTTAACCCGACATTTGTGGTTTATGAAATCGATAAATTTAGTTCCAAATATTATTACGAATGCTCTTGAATGTATAATTCTTTACAATAATGATTTTCGTTACAAATTGAGCACGTTTGATCTACAGTTGTTGCATAACGTCGGATGACTGTTTTGACGATGAAGTACGTACTGTTTTGTCTATGATGTCATGACTATTGCGATGTGGCAATCACTTCATCAAATTTATATAATAAAAGATACTTGACTTATTATGGTCAAAAACATAGTTTTCTTTGACATAAGTGTGAATGATTAACAACTTAGATTTAACATACAACAAGACGTTTATAACATAAACTATAGTGTTGCGTTTGTGAAAAAAAGTGTCAGTGAAATAGTCAACGTAGGTTTCGCGTATCGGAAACAACACGCGTTAGAGATTTCTACTCATTGATAGTCACGCTACTACGTAAGCGGATGATAAAACGAAAAATAGACGAATAATTTAAAATTGAATAAAATATTTCAAAACCTAATTATGTGGTTTTAATGGTAATAATTCTTCACTCAAGCCAAGTGGTATCGAATGTTCTCGATTGCCGGAAGTTGGACATTTTAGCACGTGGTCTACATGTTAGAAGACTTTTTATTTTGTGAGTCTAATTAAAGCTAACAAAAATGCAGTATTAATTTTTCTGCTGTACGATACAACGTTATTAGATCGTAGAGTATGAGTCATCCTTTAAGAGACTTCATCTTCATTACAATTTCCCGTCGATTAGGAAAACTTTTCTAACCTCGACAAATTTGTTTGACTAATGTGCACAACTGTGTGAGATCGTCCACAATTGTGGTGCCTAACTAACCTAGTACGGAAAGTGGACCGACTGAGGGCATACCAGTAAATCTCGGGAGAGTCACGAAACAAGAGGGCGGTTATAATTTTTTACAGGGATCAGCGATTACAGTATGAAGTGTATATTTTTACTGTTAATAAGTGAATAAATATAGAAAGTTTCTATACGGACACTAATTTGTATTGACTATATTTTTCTACTCAGTATAAAAGTCAGTACATTTTAATTCACTCCGTTCGAATATTTCGGTACAATTTCTGTCGTCAGTAATGCTAATTTTTTAATACTTTAATTTTTAATTAATATGTTTTAAAAGTTAAGATAGTACAGTGCTTACTATAGTTTTAACATAACTACTTTTAAATACACTTTTTGAAATTATAATGACGTAAATTGATTTTATATGCGAATTCAACGTGCACAGAACATGGTTGCGAATGTGCAATGAGGGTCAAGTGGTATTTTCATTATAGGTTCAGTGGTAAAAGTGCAAAATGTTCAATGGAAAATTTCTGTTTAAGCTTAAACAAAAAACAAGCAACTAATTTCGAATCGCAATCTGTCAGGAATTTAGTTCAACGGTGTGATGCAAGGTAATTTAACATCTGGCTGCTGTGTGATAACAGCAAAGGTAGAAAAACTAATAAGTCTGAAATTGTTAGCTTTAGCTGTAAAGCGGAACAGTGTGGCTTTCCGGTAAGCTGATTCAACAGCGTTATAAAGTGCACTGCTTGATTGTTCTTATAAGTTACTCAGATGCACTGAGGTACATCATATAACATTCCGTTATATAAAGTTTATAGACAGCTTGTGAAAGTTAATAGAACTTCTCATTATGTTTCTATATTACGTACATAGCAGTATTTTATGGACGTCATAAGAGTAATACAAGCCAGTGTTCAATTGATGTGTATGCTCTGGTGCTCTGTAAGATAAATAAGTAAATATAAGGTTTCAAATTCAACGGTAACTTTCATAACTGCATAGGATCGTTGGATTGAAAACGTATACGAATTATTATACCATTGAAAACGTATACGAATTATTATACCACAAGCCGGTGGTTCTACGTTCGACAATTACAAACACTTTTTTCAATTATGTTGTTAGGCATGTGAAATAATAATTATTTATTATCTCTTGTTGACGTATCAAATGTGTTTTGTTGTCTCGTAATGAGAACAGTGTGTCCTCGCCATCCATTTTAAAACAATTGTGATGTCTTACAAAATCATGCGAAGAGTTCTGGCCGCGTTTCGTATAAAAGAACGACTTGGTGACCCAAAAAATTGCAGCATGTCGGGCCTCTGTCTGCTGCTGGCGCTGTCAGAACTAGTGGTGCGACCTCATGTGAAAGAGCTGATTGGACTTAATGGGGTCTCGTGTGAAGGCGCCGGAGCAGACACATGGCGCATCAACAAACAAAACAAAGAGATCTTAGAGGCGATGGAAATGGATATGTGTCGGAAATCCCTAAGAATTTATACACAGGACAAGACTTCAAATGAAGTAATTAGAGGCAAGATGGAACAGGACATTGAAAGAATGCGGTTGATTTGGTACGTCCATAGGATGGAGGATGAGGGACTTCAAAATAAGATGATGCAGTGGTTTCCTCCCTATCGTCAGAAAGGGAGGAGACAGAGTGAATCCTGGAAAGAAGTCATACCCTATAGGTTCGTGAGTGCACGAGATCTCCGAAAGGGATCGTGGAATGACCGTATCGCGTGGATGTTAGGCATCAGATGACGTCGAAGGACAACGTAAATTATATTTATATAATTAATGTCTACTATCGAACAGAAGTGATAACTTTAATAATTAATAATTTTTGAACATACAGGCTAATAAAATGTAGGCCTATATAAAATGAAACATAACAAAGTTAATACAAATATGTACGGTATTCTTTTCCAGATTTATAAAAAATTACACAAGAAGAACCAAATACTAATAGCCTACATATTAATAATTAATGGTTTTTCCGTTGGTGGCCCCATGTTATTACCGTGACGTTTAAACAGGCAGGTGCAATAAGATTCGCAAATATTACTTGAGTAATTGTCTTAAGCACGCGATTTCTAAAACATCTGTACTTAGTTCAGAATTTAATAAGCTAAAAGTTAATTAAGCAAAAAATTTGTTATCTCCACGGGTTCTTGACTGTAAAAAAAAACGAAAATAGATGCCTAAAGACGTCATCAAACTTCGGCGACGAAGAAGATCAGCCGATTTACATAGTGAAGAACTGGCAATCATGTGTAATCTTGAAGCGAAAATTATGAACAAAATACGCGATAAATAAAAGTAGTAGTTTGAAATAATTAACGATGTGGATCAGTGAGACCAGTAGCCTACTGAGAGTGGAAAAAAGATTAAGGTTGTGCAAGAAACAAACGAGAATACGTTGCAAGATCTGGTAGGAGCAGTGATTAACTGAGAAATAAAAAAATGTAGTAAACATTCTTTAAAGTGGAAATTCCCATTATGTAAGTACTTTCAAGGATCAGATCGGCGACGTATATATTAGGCAGAGGTACTTGCAGTACTGCCTCCAGATATGTCGTTACATACATTGATTGCACTTGTGTCTTGCAATGGATTTAAAGGCTCTAATATAAGCTAGTGTGTATTATATCGTAGCATTCTTTTTATTTACATTTAGGTTGTTAGCTGCTACATATAACTGTAAACGTAAAACTACTCTACATAAACTATGTACGTATAAACTATAAATATTTTTTATTTTACACTCGAAGAATTATTTTCAGCTACGTATGTTAATTACCAGTGTTTTGTACAGGCTACTTCGGCCGTGGTGCGAAACCATGTCTCCTTCCCTACATTTAGAACGGTCGTCAACATTTGACTATCTCAGGGCCATAAACACACTTCCTAATGCGACCATTCCTAAGCTAGATTAAATAATATTTAGAAACGTTCTATTCGTTTATCCTAGAACGTAAACTTGAAATTTGTTAATCGTTTTTCAAAGTAGGAAAACGTAAAGCATAGCGTTGATGCATCGCTATAAAATAAAACTAATCAAACACTGAAAAATAAGTAAAACGTTAAACAATTTTAGGAATTCTTTTCTTCTACAGGTGTAGGATGTGAGCTATCGCGTTCCGAGACAAGGTAACTTCTTTAAATTTGCTCTTTTCATAATATTTCGATTCAATAAGACACTTGCTGACTGTTAGACATTTAGACTGTACATTTTCTGAGAATGTCCTGGATAGGGCGTATGATCCCTGATGAATGGAGAGTAGCCAAAGTTATTTCTGTTTTTAAGAAAGACGATAGAACTGTTACATCGACTTACACAGGAATAAGCTTAATAAACATAATTTACAAGCTAAATGAAAAAGTTATTAATAAAATTCTTCGTTCTATCTCGAATATTTTACTTCTTGACAAACGGTCAGAATTCCAGAAGAGTCGTTATTATGTTGATGACATAATCTCTTTTAAAATACTGATTAAGAAAAGAAGGGAATTTAATTTGAAGACAAACCTTGCATTCACTGACTATGCGAAAGTATTTGATAGAGTTAACAGATCCATTGTTTGGGACTTATTGCATAACAGGGGTTATCCTAGATAAGTAACAAACTTCATAAGTAGCTTATATTAGCGTACAAGGATAGTATTATCTATAGGACAGAATCTGACGGAGGAGATGTACATTAATCAAGAGATACGTCCAGAATGTAGCTTATCGCCGACATTGTTTAATGTACCTATGTATTCAAGTCATAGTTAGAGAGGGGAAATAAGAGTAAACGCAAGAATAATAATAATAAATAATGAAACATATGTAAATACAATGTTTAGGTAATCATCCAGAACATTGAATACAAACCTGGGAACTATAAAAAATACCCATTGCGAACGAAAATTGTATTAGATAGAAAGAGTATTGAGCACGTGCCACATTTCCACTATGTAGATTGTGACATCACATAATGTTGATGATAAGTTGGCCAACTTATCAAGCCAACTGATAAATGGAACAGATCATCAAGCATTGTCAAGAAAAACGATGAAAGCGACTCTACTAAAACTTCGTAAGGTATTGGCTGTGCCAGTGTTGTTGTTTCGTTCTGAAACTTGGAGAAGAAACATCTTAGTAGAATACAGAGAAGATTCTTGTAATATCTTAAAAGCCGCACACGAAGGGATACACTTTACAATGAAGACATTCGAAAAGAGTTGAAAATTTTGAATATCCAATATCGCATTACAGAAAATAAAGACAGATAGGTTATTAATCTGAAGAGGATGTCGGATGGCAGGTTGCCCAAAGAAGTTAAGCAATTCATGCGTATTAGACAAAGAAGTATAGGAAGTCTGGAAACGAAAGATGCCATTCGCCTACTCCCTAATGAAGAAGAAGAAAACGTAGTAAGAAAACGAAGGTAGTCATTTATAATGGTACTAATATGTTACAAAAATTTAAAGAAATATTAAATTGAACCATTTTGTGAAACTCAATAATTTTTAATTAGAAAAATGCGTTTAGTCTTTATCGTTAGCACAGATAACATACTATCAAATCAGATTCTCTCTCGGATATTGAGACCGCCAAAAAGGCAATTGAAAAGTAAGGTACCAGTATAAGATACAAATTGGTCATCACACGTAAAGGTTTTAAGATGCGTCATGTGACTTACATCAAGAGGTCCGGTGAGAAGTAGTGATACCGACTTAGCACAGAAACGACTAATATTTTTTATTTCTTATTAAAACTATTAATGTTATCTCTATTAAATTGTCCGTTCATCATACACATTTAGCCCGCTGAAGAATTCTGTTGGAGCGTATATAACCTAATAAGACAGAAAATAATGTCCAAGCTACAGATTTTACCGTATGAAATTTGGATATGAAACTTTATTGAAAATGGAACCCAAATACTGCAATTGACAACTTGTTATACCTACTTTCTTCATTAAAGTAGTGCATGTTGTTGAAGTTCACCGTAATAAACAGAAATGTAAGGATACAGAAGATGAGTTAAAATAAAATAAAATAGCAATGTTTGATTTATACAACATTTTTAAAAATACACCACAGGTTAGATAAAAATCTGTGAATTAAAGACTGAATTAAAGACTATTACCAACTGAATATTGTGTAAAGAGCATAAAATTATATTATACACTTACGATTATCGCTGAGGTAGATGACGAGCCAGCGACAGATAATAGAATTAAAGTAATATGATTAAAGTCACGGCATTTTACAGTGATGGAATAAACGAGTAACAAAATATTTTAAATAGAACTACAACAATTGATAACAAATTCAACTAATGTTTGTAACTGTTATTATTCAGTCCAACTGAAGACGTAATGAAAGATCATTAAAGTCCAACATGACGCGACTGAGGTACCCGCCAGATTACTAGAAAAGACAGAATAATTATATTAATTTTAACCGATCTGTGTTGTAATTTCAGAATTGTTTATTACCTAAGAAGCCAAGGTTTGGGCTGACGAGCAAGGAACAATATGATGTGCAGCATGAATAAATTATGTAGATGACAATACCGTTTTCCAATTTGGATGAACAAGTATATTGTGTATAATTCGGTATTTATATGGTGGAGGGGGAAACACTCGTGTTTTAAGCGCGGGTGACAGTAAGCTCATTAGTATCTCGCTGAGCTGTTCGAGGTCGCACGCCTTCACGTTGGTATGATGTAAAGTTGCATTATTTTTGAAAATCCTTTCGCTTTTCGCGGCCGGCCTGGCACACTTTACTTCCAGACTTTGGACTGATCAGGACTCTTCTCTTCAGCTCTACTCTGAACGCTGCTACAGCTTCTTGCTGCTACCGCCTGCCTCTCCGCTTGGACGAGGAGACCATCTTTCTTCAGGAAAGAAGACCCAGGAGCCAGCTGCTACCGGTGAATTGAGTAGCTGGTAGAAGAAGCAGCTGGCGGAAGTTGGTTGGTCCTAATAAGGACCACCTGTCGCCGGCAAACATCTCACAGGACAGGAAAGAAGAGGACTGCTCTGGGCTCTTGGTGAGTGCCGAACATCTGTGATTTCTCCCTAACCTGCCCACGGCTGTTAGGTAGCACTGCCCCGGACGATCCTTGCGAGCCCCCACCAGTGGTAAGCGAGCTTGGATATCGCCGGGTTAAAGGGACCAGTGGACACCAGTGTTGGGTAAAGACTGGTATCTAACGAAGCTGGTCGTTAGCCCAGCTCCTCCTGTATCGCCGTGAGCAGGGAAGTCGCGTGGGTTACCCGGCTTCGGCCGGACCCAAGATCCCTGGGGTCCGGCAGTGACTGCCTAGCAGTCTCTGTCCGGCGGCCACACTTGGCCAGCATACCCACTACGGGCGACGGCACGAGTGTCGAGTCGCTCGGCTCTGCCTAGCCCCACGCGGGCGACTTGCCTGAATCGCCTCGAGCGATGGAAACGGACGATCCTCTTCCTCACCCGTTACCTCCTCTCCCGGCGGACGAGTCGGACGACTTCGCGACCGTTGGTCGGCGTAGACGCCCGGCTAAGAAGCCGAAGAGGAATCATTCCACCGAATCCGCTTCCTCTCGGACCCCGGCCATGGACATCGGTCCTTTTCAGGGCCAACAGGCTGCGGTTCCGACTGCTCCGGGGACAGCTCCGGCTGTTTCCGCTGTTGGTCGCGCGCCGCCCCTGTTCGTCCACGGGGTGTCCAATGTCGCCGCCTTATACAGGCGGCTGATCGCGGCCCACGGCCTGTCGGCCGACAAACTTGACCTTAAGCTGCTTGGCGGTGACACGGTCAAAGTTGTCGTCCGTCGGATCGAGGACCACAGCTTGGTTGAGGCCTTTCTGCAGGCAAATAACCTGCAATACCATACCTTTTCACCCAAACGGGTCAAACCCTTGTCTGTAATTCCGCGTGGGCTTGACGCGCACACCGATCCCCAGGAGATCCTTTTGGAACTCCGCGAAATCGGTTACCCGGTGCAGGCAATTTTTCGCCTGTTCACCAATTCTGAAAACCGAGTACCTCTCCCACTCGTCCGTCTCCACCTCGAGAAGGGCGAGGCTGCAGACAAGATATTCCACCTGACGCGGCTGTTTGGCTTCCGCGTCAGGGTGGAATCCAGTCGCCCCCCGGGCAAGCTCGCGCGGTGCCACCGGTGCCAGATGTTCGGCCATCATACCGTCGTCTGTCGCAGTGCCCCGGGCTGTTTACGTTGTTCCTTGGGACATTTCACGCAGGCCTGCACTGTGGCAGACATGTTCTAGTATCGCTGCATCAATTGTGGCGAAGGCCATGCAGCCAATTACAGTAACTGCCCGGTATACAGGGCGGAACTCCTGCGGAAACAAAAGCCGCAGGGGCCCCTCCCGAAGCCGAGGCAGCCAGTATTCCAGCCCCAAACACAGAAGCAGCCTAAAGTACAGGCTAAGCCGCAACCAAAGGCACCACCGGCACGGCGCGCGCCCTCTCCGGCTGCAGCCCCTACAATGGCACAAAAACGAACCGCGTCGCCTTCCGCAGCAGAGACACGCCCTGTAGCCAATATCTCGGTATTAGAGCCGGAGAATCAACCCTCCACCTCCGCGGAACCACCAACTCCCGCCTCTGAACCAGAGGTAGCCTCACTACCACTGCCACCTCCGCGATATCCGCGAGCAGGCAAAATAAAACATCCAACAAAAGGGATAACCACACCGGATGCTCGGCCCCGCCCACAGTCTAATAATTGCTGCAACGAAATGTAATCCACGCCTAGTTGTAACCGAAAACGTCAGCGGCATTCATTAATGGGAACAATACATTAAATTATCTGATGCCACATTACAATTCTACAATGATGTGTTTTTGCAAGCGTCGAGTATATACTGGTGTCTCGAATGGACTGTTACTTTTCAGGGTCAGTACTCATGTAGCATACGGGAGAACCTGTACCACTTTAATGAGTGCCCTTTCAATCTGCTAGCCAAATTACTTTTAAAAATAAAATACAACATTGCTTTGCAAGAACAAAGTTTTTAATTGCGCGGTTCACGACAAAGAAAAAATTGTACCGGTTCTATAGATGTGCCTCGGAGCAGTTCCAATAAATGACCGCTCGAACATAATACATGTTTAATGTAACAAATTCAACTTGTTTTATTTGCATTCAATTAATAAGTGTTTTTAAATGTTTGTTTTCTTTATATACAGAGGTATACAACACGTCCTAGGTGTTATTCTCAGTAACGAATGATGTACCCATACATTTTTTATGACACGTTTATATTTAAAGCCCACATGTAGAAGAAATATATACAAAATGTTGCTTTGAGATGAAACAGATAAAAACAGAATTTATAATAGCGATTGAATGTGAATAAAATATCTTTAACAAGTACATTTGTTGTAATTTTCTTATATTTATCTACATCCTACATTTTTCATCCCTTCTTCCGATTTCGCTATTATTCTCTCCAGCGCTTCAGTATATTATATCATATACATCATTATATTATATTTCACAATTAACTGCATAGTCTGCATACACAAAAAACCCGTTTTGTCCAACGACGACGTAGTTTTGGCCTGTGATGACAGAAGTAATTTCCTTCGCTTCCTGCCTCGCAGCAATTAATGAAGGCGTACAAACGGGCTTGCAAAATTAAGTCCAAGCAACCCGGCGAGAGGGCAATATTCGAAAGCGGCAAAAAACTATGAATACTAACACGGAAGAGTGAGGCAATTTCCTCTCGTGAAAACAACGAAAAGTACGTTGATAAAGTGAAGCGCGAACATTATTTCCGCAGTCGAGAAATTACTTTAACTACACATTCAAATTAGTATGTAGCGAGGCGATTCAAGGCTCCGGTGAAACGTGTCTGCTTCGCTAAACGATTCCGTAAAACACTGGACATTTATGGATTGTTATATTAAAGATACAGATCGTTAAGTTTCCAAACCTAAAGTCGATGTATGCATTCGCGAGATGGAGGAGTCTTGTGTACGTTTAAGCGCATATGTTCCGTAGAAAATAATTCCACTTATTATACGCTTAATTTTGTTGAAACGATCTAAATAGTTACAGTAACGACGAGGAATCCTACGGCCTATACTACAGGAATCTTGTTAGTAAATGTTTCTAATTAATCGCTTCCAAAATGTTATGTCTATTTGAACGTTTGTATTCTTATTTTAAAAATTGCGATCGTTCACATGTAACAACTTCGATCTTTAATTTGATATTGAGTATCTCGTTGCATGCTGTCTGATAAATTAAACACTAGAAGTATTATAAAATTTCTAGCTCCTAATCCGATTAATCAAACTTTTTTCAGTGAGTTGACCGAATTAGTAATATTTGATTGACAAGCAAAAACTAATTGACGCAGGTTGTTAATACTACAGTATAACGTTAAGATTACTGTCATTACCGGTCACGAATCAGGTTATTGGCACTGTTCGGTTGAGATCTTGCAACTAATGTTATGTCATCCAATAACAGTTACCCCCGTATTGAAAATATTGAAGTTCCAACTAGAATACTTACTTGTTTGCGGTTTACTGTATCTGTGTGTTTATAACAGTAGTAGCAGAATAAACCCTCGCTTAACGATGGGTTCAGGTTCTTAAACGTCACGACGTTAGGCTAATCAAGTCAACGTAAAGCAGAACAACGTAAGAAAAAATGGTAATGGTAGTACCTAAAGCATAAAACACTGCCAGGAGTTATCCACTTTGCATGTTCCGACTTCCCCGAGGTCTTCCAACACTTGTGCGTTCTACAGGATTGCATACTAACGGTGCTTTTCGATTTCGTCCCACGGGCGACCTTCTCTCTAAATTATGCCTTTGTACCTTCTGACACGTGGCTATGTCATACATAATAGAATACTCTGACTTCCAGGTCTGCTAGTATAGCCATAGTCCACAATCTATTCTATAGACTACGATCTTTAACTTTTCTCAAGAAAGACATCTCTGTAGTTTTAATTAGGTATCCTCGCTTCCCTCTCAACGTCTAACTTCCACATCCACATGGTAGAATACTTTTGGCCATAGTACAATAAAATTTCAGCTTTTTAAATAAGAAATTTTAAAGAAATATACGCCTTTTGCGTGTAAAAAATTGCATGCATTACGATTAAAGAAGCAGACAGTATGCAGTAATAATTGTAAATTAATTGTTACATATGACTTGCAACTAGTGCGTTATACATTAGTCAAGTCCACATAATGTTTACCGTTTAGTACGTGATCGGAAGGATTACACTTGGGAACAGAAGCGAAATCACTTTCCATCAGAACGCTTAGCTGTTTAGTTGCTTCACCTGTCGGCTTAAAGGTCTGTTTTGTATCCTTTCTTTGTAGATTTCCCTGTAGCAACTCCAGGCTCTCTTTCGCAATACGCTGAACTTCTGAGAAGTCTTCACGGTCCATATTTTTATCACAAAAAATCTAAAGTCTTCGTCAATAAGCTGAAACGCTTTTACCAAACCCTTTTAGCCGTTAAATGTCGATTCTGTGCATGTTCTTCCTTATAGATGTGTCCTCGTTTGCTTTATGTGTGTTTTCTAGTAAATTTTACATTCAGTAGATTTTGCCGCACGACAGTCAAGTACTTCTCTAATGTCTTCCGTCTTAAGTTCGTGCAAACCTGGCAGAAACGTTGTTGACTGCTACAGCTTTATAACGGAACAGGCGCATAAGATAGTATCAAACGACGACTGAGGCAACTCAAAAGGAAAACCCAGTGTGCGTATACTTCTTACAAACACTCCAATTTGAAGATGAACGAGTTAGAACTAAGAGCGAGTGACTGATCTCCCACTAGCTATTATCCAAGAAGAGCAGCGACATTATCTAATACGATATTATTTCAAGCGACCCTTTAGCTTCTGACACATTCCATTTATAAGCGTCATGAATAATTCCTTAACGAAAAAGAACGCTGTTTTCCGTGGTAAACATTAATTTCCTTTCGTTTAGAATGCGATATAAAAGTTCTGTTCTTTGGAACTATTTTAATGAGTACTCCTCCCTACAAACATACCTCAACATACGTACATTACTTTGAAAAAACGTGTCCAGCCTTGGTGTTAGAAGGGGAAGGTTTTTAATTCCCTAAACTGCGTCCTTATGAAATGGGTGTCGGCTTAATGTACAAGGCTACTGAAACTCTGCCACGAAATGCGTTTTACATTAACGACAATGACAGAAATTACAATGTACAAATTACATCACAACGTGTACAGCGTATATAGTACACAATATTATTATACTCGAGCATACTCGAGTGCTTGTGTGCGTGTGAAGAATTAATACTAGCGTTTTGGTATCTTTAGTTTGTTTTACATTCACAGTGAAGTATTGACGAAACGGTCTGTTGTTTGTTCATCGCCACTGACTGTCGTTTTTGGACTAGAAACAGAATTTGAACTTCTTTAAATGGTTTAAGTTTATGTTTCCAGCTATCTTATTTGTTACTGGGTACGCGCAACTTTATTAGCAAGCTGCTTTCCCTCAGTAGTTTCAAAATTTTGTCTTTACAGTGAAATTAGCTAATATTGATAACTGTGGTGAAAGCCTTGAAAGAGGGGGGAGAAAGAGAGAGAGTGAGAGAGGGGGGACAGAGAGACAGGGTGACTGAGCGAGGGTGGCAGGGAGAGAGGGAGAGGGTGACAGGGTAGGGAGGGGAAGAGAGAGAAGAGACAAGGACAGTGTAGGGAGGGGGAGAGATAGAAGAGAGAGAACTACTTCCTAGATAACGCGACGTTAGAATGAGAGTTATTAGACAGAGATTACAGACAGGAAAGGCGGTACTGGATAGAAGTCTGGACACACATGAGAACGTTGGAGGACGAAATACTACTCTAAGAATATTGTAAATGGGTACTATACAGAAGAAGGAAAAGCAACTGCCAAAGAATACAACGGAAAAGACGGAGTTAAAGAACATTGGGTAGATTTGATAGAACAGAAAGAAGCGAAGATAATTGAGCAAATAAAAGAAGAATGATGCTAAGATTGTGGAAAGCGGCCAAGTGCGCTATAGTAATATGGCCTACACGTGCGTACGCACGCGCGTAAGTGTAAATGTAAAACGTTCATTAGTAGTTTAATAATTCTTTTTAAATCTGTACAAAATATATCCAGTTTTTCTCATGCTTTTACTCAACATTAATCATACGGTTTTATTCGTAGAGAAAAATATTTTTGCCTGAACATTGTATTTTCACATCGAAAATTTGGATTCTGAATAGTAAAAACTTATACAGATTTTTCTATGTGTGCATGATAATTAAATTTTTTTAACATCCCAAGAATTGAGAGATTTTTTTTAATACAATGTGACCATTTAAATAAACTTTATTTTTTTTATTTGTAATTGAAGTTTCCCAACTTTTAGAAGGACTGGTAGAACAACGACCATCAATCAACACAAAGCCGCGTGAATTATTCACACGTGTCCCGTTAATATTACCAATATGACAAGAAAGACAACATTTCAACGTTGAATATTTATTCGCATGATGCTGAACAGTGAAGTTCGACGAAGTGAATGTCAGTAGCTACGTAAAATAAATAAACACTTGCCAGGTATCGTGCTATTGTAGTGCAATAAAGTACTTATTGTATGCAAGGAAAGTGAAAGTACACGCACATTCACACAAATATAACTGTGCGTGTACGTGTGTACAGGATAATAAACATTTATAAAGAAATATATCAATATGTCGCAAACGCGTGTATTCACAGAGTTCCGGCCACACTGATCAATAAGAGACGGTAATGTATTGTTTTCCTTGTGTCTGGATACCGAGGAGACGAGACAGTATAATTGTAACTACAGTTAGTCACGCTTCAATTATGCGCTGGAACGTCTGTAGCTCGATTAATTGATTAAGGGAGTAGTTAGACAACATACTCCACTGCGATCTATCGAACTGATGAGGAAGTTGAATTATGCTGGTACAGACTACAACAATATGTACAGTGACGTGCGAGCACACACACACACACACACACACACACACACACACACACACACACACACACACACACACACACACACACACACACACACACACACACACGTTGCGGACAGACACTTCAAACTTTAATATAATTGTGGTTTAGAGGAAAATGCACAATCGTTCGTTAATAAGTCTCATGTTCCGTGCGCGCGCGTAAATGTGTGTGAATTTACATTACTTTTGTTAGAATTAGTGATAGCCGGACTGTTACATTACTTTTGAGTCTTCATTGCCACGCCTATGAAAAATACATGGTATCATTACAAAACTCTTATTAATTCATATCTGGTATAGTCTACAGCTGATACAACTAGGGTAGGCCTATACAGTATTTACTGCATATATATCTTGCGGTATATACGTACGTTTAGTGACAAATAATTCTGATCTGCCTAGATTTTATCTACGAAAAGGGCGAGGTGGGAGACCATATGTTATCACTGAATCATCCTTCGGTCCATTCAATAACTCTATTGTGGCTGTATATTACGTTTTGAGGTAACTGGATATTTGCTGATGAAAAGGAAGATCTGCAAGAGGAAAATGGGGGCTAGAGGAAAGCACAGGAACAACGAAATACTTACCTAATGGAGATGACTTCTCTAACGTGAGTATAGATAATGAAAGAATGTAAAGAGTACACATATTTAGGAGTAATTTTTTATTAAACTGGTATTGACGACAGGAAAATTAAGAAAACGATATTGCAGGTTATGGAAACTATCGAATCCTCTATGCGATTTGATGGAGAATGTGGCAGTATAATATTCATGACTCAATAGTAGAAGGTAGATCACTATGTGTAAAAGAAGCCTGGCGAATCTGAGAATATTAGAAATTACAAATTAAAAGTTGTGGAGACGGTTGTTTTCAGAAAATTCTTTATAATTATCCTTTAGAAGACGTCAAAATTTCAAGAGAAACTTTCGTTTCAAGGCGACTGCTTGAGAGAAAGCAGTTAATTTTATATGGCCACGTCTAAACAATAGGGATGACAGGTTTCGAAAAAAAAAGTGGCGCAATGGTCTTCTCTACATCTCAAAACGAAAGTTCAGAATTTATATTATACATAACGTGTGGTGTGATGTATAATAACACATCTTAACCACATAAAAAATAAAAATGAACGTCTCCTGTAAACAATAGATAGCCTTATGGTATGTATCTCCCGCCTCTGCCATCCAACCTGGGTTGATAACGTTAGTTGTTAAAATTTTGGACAAATATTTGTTTTGGGCTATCAAAAGAAGGGCAACGAAAAAATATTCTGTGCCCTACAGTTTGAAAAAATAATGTAAAATTCTGATTTTCAAAGCATATTACGTGATTCGTGGAAAATACTATTTGAATGCTTTAATATAGACTAAAATACTTGGTAACCCGAAAGCTGACAAACAAAATAAAATGATACGAGGTTTTTTAAAATATGAAGTGCATCGTGTCCCTAAAACTACACATTCTTGCAACCTGTTACTAAAACTGGCATCTAGACGTTTTGGCTCACAGATTAGAGAAAGACACATAGCAAATATGGTAAACGATTTTATAAAAACATTTCCGTAAAGGTTTGCAGGAAGATGGAACTATTTGTCTCTGTTCGGAGAGTCTCCAGAACGTAGAGATCTCAGAACAGAAAGGATCTAGAAATTCATTTTGAAGTTCAGTATAAAATAGCTATTTCCATATAAAAAAGTATCATTCATAAATCACACGACGCTACCGTACTTAAAGGTTGATATGTGATACAGAATTTTTATTTCCAGATCCTGATCCATCCAGTTAATAAAAACGGAAATCACACTACTTTAATTCTGTGAACAAGTTTTATTTTTGTACTAGTTTGTACAAAGTTTGTATTTTGTTTGTACTAATCTTCAAAATCATTTTCAAAACTTCTCGTTTTTTTAAAAAGTTCTATTTATTGCACAACTGCGTGATTGTGTATTTATTTATTTTGTAAAAGTTTCCAAAATACAGTAGGTATTTTATTAGTTTTGATAATTTACACTTCATTAGAGCGGTGTATAACATCAGTAGAGCGTATTTAGACAAAATTTTAGATTTTCTATGTGTATTGTTGTTATGTATTATGTTAATCAGCTGTGTCATGTTACGATTTTGATTTATAAAATTAAATTGGTTTATTTGCGTATATAGGGTACTCCAGGAGGAAAGGGAACTATTTAATGATGTAATTCAGGAGATATAGGCCTAAAAAAGAAAAAAAGGCCTAAACATTACGGAAAAAGGCCATAGACGGTGAGTACAGTGCATTTGGCTAAAAAAGAAAAGATTGGATAAAAACACAGGCCCGGACTCGGATATGCTTTGTTTCCGAGTTATGGCCTGTTAAAAATATTGCACACGTTTCTTTTTGTAGTTAAAATAATGCACCTCGAAAACTCCAGGAATACAAATTATTGGACAGAATTAGTAGTCCCAATATGTTGTTTGACCTAAAATATACAAAAACATACGTTTCGCAGCTGTACTACTAGTACTTTTCATGAACTAAAAAGTGCAGTCGCAAAACAATTATTTTTTTAATTTGGTATCTAATGACTGTGCTAAAAACATAGTAATATAAATATATAACTAATAATAAAACATAATAATAATAATAATAATAATATAAAAAACATTTACTAATAAACATAGAAAAAGTTCAAATAAAATATGGAGAGAATAGGCCTATATTCGTGAGAAAACTGATGTATCCCAATACAAGTTTGAGACATTTTATATAAATTAAAAATAAAACCCGACAGAAAATATTATGATTATAAATGAAACAAAAATCTAAAGGAACAATAGATGATTATAAAATATTTTTATTTTAGTTTTGTTACTGTGAACAGAATGCTGCAAATGTTTTTACTTGTGAGTTATTTGTATTAATTAATTTTCATTTTAGAATTATATGTTGTTTAAAAATATAATCTAATTGCAGTATATGTTAAATGTTATAATCGAATTGTTATTAATAGTTAACTGTAAAAAATTAAAATTAAATTCTGATTCCATAATATATTGTATAAAAATCGTAACACATCCAGGTAGATTTTCGTAAAAATAAAGAAATAGTGTAGTACAAGTAAAAATTATTGTGTGTGTGAGTGTGTACTTATATTCCTAAAACAAATTAAATTATTATTTTTTTATCATTTTAATGTAGTATACGCAATATAAGCAATGAAGACATTTAAACTATTTAAAAACTTATCTCGAGACGTGTTTCCAAGAGTAAATTAAACTCGGAAGAAATACATGAATATGCAATGTCAGACTCCAGAAAACTCATCCCTACGGCTTCAGTGCCGGGCACATTTTTCTAGATTACTTCGTGCCGTGACGAGGGGGTGATAAGGGGAAACAGTAATTAAAATATATCTAACGTTTTCTTGCTGCATATTAAATGGACAAGGGTGGGAACTGAATGACAAAAATATGTTGGACAACTTTTATTATCCACAATTCACAAATTTTGTGTGTCACTAATAAGAATTGTTCGTATTAATAATGCACGATGCTACACGAAAATTAGTGTGAATGTTATTTAAATAATTTGCACTTGGTTTGAAAAATATACTGCAGTAAATATTTATATTGCAAAGTGCAGTTGGTTTGTAAACAATATAATTTACTTGTTTTTAATGAACATTTTTAATGTATTTCTGTAGACAGAACTGTATTGTATCAATTATTAGAACAATGGGAAATGCACACACAACAGCATCGAAATGTACAAGGCCATTATAATAAAAATAAAAATATATGTTAAAATAAGTGTGGAATCTCTCAAAGAATATCTTTTAATCAAGGTGTGTGATCTGGGTGCAGCGTATCACACACACTTTATAGCGTTTATACTGACGACGAAGTGAGTCAGTAAAAGCAACTAGTGAATAGCTCAAGGCATATGTGTGGATGTACTTATCTTTACTGACGACCTGCATATTTTACATAATAAATGTCTGTACTATAAAAATTAGTTTTTGACCTTATCAGACTTTTTGGTTAACATAATGTGGAATTATCCACTGTCGAAACGAAAGTAAAAGTATTTCGAGACTTCAGTCAGTGAGAAGGAGGACAGTGGTAATTGCTGGTCAAATTATACGCAGAGCAAGCCGTTTTACCAAGCTGGGGAATGATATTGGCTACGATGAAGATTATAACATAATAGATGTGAAGTTACTTAAGTTTCGTACTATTTGTGGTGCAGTTAATCGTATTTTTAGAAACAATATCGACGAGAGACAAAAACAAAATTTTACAAATTATAGTTGTCCCTGGACTGCTGTTCTTCGGGAGTCACTGACGGCTTTCAACTAAAAAGCACGAAAATAAAATACATGTGTCAGAAATGTATAACTAATTTTTATTAGTTTACAATAAATGTGTATAACTAAATTTTGTTTATTTACTTTAATTATTTATGTCCCGCGTGTTTGGGACGTCAAGTATAAAGATAATGTGTTTTGATGTTAATTAATTGGTTTGTTAACTACTTCACAAGTTATTACGTATGAAGTTGTAATTTAAAATCTTTTTAAGCTTCCTAGGTGAAGCGTCAGATAGAATAATAATTTGTTTGTGATTGTTATTGATTACGTATACCTATGTAATATTAAATTATTGTTTTAGAAGTCGTTGTTCAATTTCTTTGATGTCATATACTAAATTTTAATCTTTAGGTGTTTTCAAATAATTGACAACATACACAAGCCTTTACAAGGTTAACTTAATTTATTACAATTAATAGCATTGATGTCACTTACTTAATTTATTACAATTAATAGCAATGATGTCACATTCATGATTTCCTGAAAAGAAATACAACATATATCTTGCAATTTTACTGAATACTTCAATCTGTAATTTATTATTTTGTTAACACTTGCTTAATCTCCTATACTCTTCTTCTAGATACTTATTAGACTTTAACCATCATTATTATACATTTTATCCTATATTAAACAATTCCTAATAAATGGATTCATGAAGATTGGATATAAATTACTATCATCTGTAATAGTTGTCTTATGAATTTACTGTGACTAGCTACTATTTATTAATTTCTTTAGATATTATTATTTATGAGTTCTTTCAGATGAACAGACAGTGTTTTACTCAATTAGTTTTGCACGAATATAAATTTTACTTGATGTATGTTAATCCATTCTAGGGCGAAGTGTCCTCTGCGCTGTCATCCTGTTTCCTTCTCTCTCCAGGTTTCTGGAAGTCCTTGCCGCTGGCATTATCACCTCGTAGAATGCACTCGCACTAATCACTTCTTCTCTCGCACTCCGACACATATGTATATAACTTATGGTTTAATTCTGGTTATTGGACTTTCGAATTTTAGTACATGTTATTCGATAACTCTAAATTTTGCTGAATTGTTTCTACTCAAGTGTCATTGAATTATTATAAGTATGTTAAGGGCTGCTTGGAATTACACTAAGTGTTGTATGCTCTGTGTTTTTATTCGCACTGTTCTCCCGCGGATTAACTTTGTTAACATGCCATTTGATTATATTTAATGGTGTTAATAGTGATGATTGTCTCTAATTTCATGACCGTAATTAGTTCAACTACCGGTTCTCTTTTGCTATCACTCTTTCGACATTATGGTTTATCTCTTACACATTTTACAGCACTTCAGATCGGATTAACGTCTTTGGTAATGATATTAACACAAGACGACAAACTTAGTCGATTTTAGTTAAACCTCGACATGTCCCTTAAATCACTAAGTCCCATTACCGGCTTCCGATTCTCGACTGTTCGTACTTATAAACTCACACCGACTCTTCAACCGATTACCTTACTCCGTTACGGCATCCGCACTCCCGACAGTTCTGATATATAAGTTATAATACTCTTGATATCAGACTCTCGACTTCGGCTTCTAGATATAATATATAAAACTTCCGATACAAGACTTCCGATATACAACTTCAGCGATCATACTCTCTGATCTATGACTAATAACTTAAGACCCCCGCTCGCACACTCTCCCGCTATCAACACTCTAGTTTATACCCCAAAAATCCCACTACATTCTCTAATTCCCACTTAACTTCTCAACCTCTGCGCTTCTATTGGTTTTTAGTAGTTTTCTGATGGAAACTCCGCCTTAATACTCTAGATTTTCTTCTGCCTCGTTTTCATTCGTTCCTCCAGCTCGTTTCCTTGGCAACCACTTCTTGCAGGAACGTTCTCCTCAATTCTCGACTCTGATAGGCTTTCTTATTCCCTACCCTTACAAGTTCCTGGTTGGCTCCACCCATCGTTTGAAGCGGATGACCAATTTAACGCCTGTCTATCATCCTTGTATCTTGGCGTCTTGTCCTTTCAGACAAAGTGCTTTTAATTGCTGTGTGGCCTCACATCTGCCCTTTTGTTCAACACGTGTACTGCTGCTTACCCGTGACCAACGCTCGCATTGTCTACTAGCTTCTCCTAGCCGTTCTCACAACTAGTGTGGTCAATTCTGAGTATTCCTGACAGCTGCTACATCTGCTCTCCAGGCCTTCCTTCGCCTACGCACCCTTCTGGTAAAGCTGGATGTCCCGCAGTTCGTTAATTGTGCAAACGTATTGTCGTCACTCAAGCCAGGCCTTTCCTGTCTATTGTTGCAATGTAACGCCGTGTTTGGTGTTCAGCTCAACGCACGTGGCTTATTGTCTTTCGTATAGCGTCGCTATGTCGCCCTGTCTGCCTTTCTTTGTCTCTTCTTAGCGATATATTTCTCCTTTGTTTCTCTTAGGTCCAGCGCGTCGCCCGCAATTCGCTTAACCGAACAGCTGCTACGACAGAGACATTGTTCTCCTACACCCAGTCTTCCTTTGCCTTGGACAACACATGTTACCGAGCCATCGTATATCTTTGTATACCTGTCAGAAAATCCTAGTTACAACGTTCACTTACAAAAAAAATTTAATTAGAAATTTTGTCGTTATAAATGATATTCCTAGGAGAAGTTGACACTCCTCCTAATAAAATAGATTCTTGACCATATAAACAACGAAAATATAAGGAAAGAATTACAAATTATCATCTTAAATTACAGAGTAACGGCAATGAAAAAGCATTTAGAAAGAATTTTAGAACCCAAATGGCCAAAGAATTAGGCATTTTGTCTGTGGGACAAAATATAAACACCAAAAAATTACTTTGTCTTGTCGAGTAGGAAACTTGAAGTACCGGTATATTCTTAATAGTAGATCTACATAACTAAATTCTGCAACGCTACAATAAGGTTGCGATTAATCTCCTCAAGGTACTGACAGTCTTAACCTTATCACTGAAACTGGCAAGCTATTCGGAGGCAGTGTAACATGGTAATCGTTCGAATTAGCCTTCTCCTTCATATTCACTGCTTTAGTACTAACGTACTTTCACATGGTTTCTCTTCATTATTGTAAACTATGGCATGTAAAGTAATTCAGATAAAAAGTATTATTATTATTCCCTGTTAAAGCAAACACAGGGAAGATATCTCTCATATAGTGAATTAATCTTAGTTGACAGTGCGACGTCTGTTAGCAATAAAATATGAAGTACGCTGAATGTTGCCGGCAAGATAACGTCGCAACTGCTGCATCTGAATTAAGTTTTCATTCAACGTTAGAATATAATAAAAAACTGTATCAACGAGGTCAGTGATAATTCTGTTTTATTATACTGGCCTTTACATAAAGCTAGAAGCATAAAAAACATCAGGATCGGTAATTACAGATGTCACACAGTCATTATAAACCTTAGTTTCAATCTAAACTCAAAACGGGGTGACAGTTATATTTTTTTTTAAATTGAGACCGGGTTTTTTCTAACAGATTTAATAATCTACTGATAAACACGGTTTTAAAAGCGTAAATGGGATGTAGTTTTTAAGATAGGCCTATAGGATACATTGAAAGGAAAAACTTTAAGTCATTTTTACCATTCCAGTATTTTTTATTTCATCAGAAACAATAATTTGAAAATTGTAAACAACACATACACTAATATGCCAAATCAATTTGTTTTATGCCACTGATGGTTTCTGGGATTATCGACTGAAGCAAGTTTACTGACACTATCATAATTACCATTAAAACCTCACTGTTCTAGACTTCTAAATTAAATTGTTATTACAACTAATCATAAGTAAATTAGAGCACACTTAACATAAATAAATTTATATTTGAATTTAAATTTTATAAAGTTATAGAATTCTAAGATTTGTCCGAATTAAATTGCATTTTACCAACCAAAAATGGGATACACCAAAGATACGGATAAAGTCTAATACCAAAGTCTGTAACGAGTCCTGCAGACTTTTACCGTGATGCTACATATATGGCAAGAAACCTATTTGTCATTTTTTATACACGGGTGACATTGGTTTTTTTTTTAAACGTACATTACTACAAAAACTTGATTTGACGAACAGCTGTGAATTATGCCCATGTGATAGTGTCGTAGTAACGTTGTGATGTTCGATACATATTGTGTGACCAGCGATGTGTTACTGTGGAATCTTCTTGCAGTTTCTGAAGACGTGTACGCACCCAAATATGCTACAACGGTACTTGAACTATCTTGAAACGTGCGTAAGATTGCTCAGTCCTTGCGATTTACAAAAAAAGCACCATGTAATAGAGCGAGTCAGTAGCGTATTGTGAAGCGAAATGATAAGACTTGTGATTGCGGTTGCAGCCAGTTGTGAAATTGCGATTCAGTACGCGTGTGTTTTACAATGCTTACTTGTAAAGTGATTATTGTTTGCGGACGTCTGTAATTGATGACTTGTATTATTTATTTCGACAGCGTTAATTCGGTGATATTTATTGTTTGTTACGTTAGCTTGTGTTGGGGGAATCGTAAAATGGAAGACTTGTTGTATATGGATGTTTTTTTGCATATGGATACTATTTGTTTGATGGATTTGCAACTAAAGTTGTAATACCAATTTTCTGCTGTTTTGTTATTTATTCCACCGCTGAAATACGACAACAGTCGTGACTGTTTTTAATTCTGTAAGCTGACCCACAAATTTTGAAGTTTCAACTACTATTTTCACATCTTATGACCTCTGATTATGCATACAACGAAACATACACAAACTATATAGTAAAGTGAAACTTTACTTAGAGCCCAAAATTAATTATTGTATTATTACAAACCAAATAATGTGTTATTGTGCCAAACATTATTTAATTACTGCAGGAAACTCTAAGAGCTTCAAGAGTTACTCTAACGAATGAAAATTTCATTATTTGTTTAATAATTCGAAAGCGTTTGGTTATTAAGCAGTTAATTTACTGAATATTGAGAAATCCACTTTTCCAGAAGCGCAGCTGTTATGGCAATTCGCGCTGAATCACTCCGTACGTATTCGTGCATCTCTTTTTTCTTGATTACAAGGTTTATGCCTCTTCTCTGTCTTCGTCAGTCTTCTCTCTCGTCAAGTTTTTCTTTCCGACTGACCTGCACTTCTGTGCATCTGATCCTCTAATTTTTATTTAGTCAGTGGTCTCCATGTCCTTATCATCCTTAATATCTCTTCAGGTGCTCTCCCTGCAAACCTTCGAACCAGCCATTCCTATGAGCTTTCAAATAACTTATTATATTCTCTTCATCCTGCACGGCTGTAATCTTCCCTATTCTTTTTATATGCATATGCTCTTGTCTGTAATTCAAAAATAACTTTCGCCAAAAATTTCCACATTCTTTACCAATCAATATTCCGTTCCTCCTTGCTACAGCCAGTAGACGAATGGATAGTTAACCATACGTATTACGTACGCTCTGGGCAGTAAACCTATGTAGTCACTGTCACATTCCGGTTCCATTCAATTCACCACTTTAATTGCGATGTGTTTTATTTATTACCTGGCAGTAATTCGCTTAAAAACGCGTTTGAACACTGAATACTGAATTATTATAATTAATCGAGAATAAATTGTTCGTCGGAATTATCGTCATTAAATAATTCACTAAATATGAGTCCGAAACGTTTTAATTCGTTATTGAGCGTTTTACCGTTACATTTATGTAAATAATAGCTACATTAAGCCACGCTGTTCAGAGTATTAGCCTTCGAAACACCCTCCTAATGTGAACGCGACCGATACTAATTAATTGTGTTTCTACGCCGCTGCACAAACAAACTGGGCGAAGTAATCTGCTATCGACAAGCAACATAATGTTGCAATCAGAAAAGGAATTTGCAGCAGTACGATATTATAATGCAGACCCTTATAAAATTATAACAGACCTGTACATAATGCACTAACAACAGTTGGATGATTTTATTTCAGTTCTTCAGAGCGCACGGTCACCAAATTGAATATTTTATCTATTCATGATCTATTACATATCAACAAATTTATCGAACATCCAAATCTATGTTCGTCTTTAGAGTAACAGCTACAAGTACCTATATGAGAATGTAACTATAAAACAACAAAACAACACGACACGCACGCGCGCGCACAAGTATACAGTCAGGATATACAGTATAATGTTCACAGTGTGCTCAATAAAGGAGTTCAGTGACAAAGTTTTCCTGCAATAACTATTTACAGTATTCACGCCGCCAGTGTAATTCAATCACAACGTGATTACAGGATCGTACGTCATTATAATATAATATTTTTTAACACAAATTATCTCTACACCTTTATTAATTTCTTTTCGATGCTACCTTTATATTTCGATTATTTATTCAACTCTTTGCACTGTGTTTCTCCATGTAATATACATTTTTTTTTTTGAAACTCAAACGTACTCTTTGAAATAAAATATCAAATCCATTAGCGTACATTAGAGAAAGGAATTTTTTGGGGAGTTGTGAATTAATTATACCGTGTAATTCACAACCTTAGTTAGGGACCAGGAACTGTTCTTACGGGCAGCTCGTACTCTAGAAGGAATTGGCATGTACCAGAAAACCACTATCTACCCAAGGTTGCAATCGTTGGGTTCGTGAAGCTCCTCCACTTCACAGAAGGTTCACATTCTTCTGGCAATGCACAAACCCTGCCAAGCCCAGGCTGCGCTATAAAGAGTTTCATAACGTTCCTGGCTGCCTATCGAAATTGCTTAGCATGACCGTGTAGTGAGCTTGGCGGAAAAAGGTGACGTAGAGACGTTAAGAGGTTCTTAAATTGTTAACCAAATACACTGTACTCACCGTCTATGGCTTTTTAAAAAAAAAAAAAAAAAAAAAAAAAAAAAAGCCATAGACGGTGAGTACAGTGTATTTGGTTAACAAACACGTGGCTTGGGACTACAATAGGATTTATTCCATTTAAATCTTAAATTGTTCAAAATTACAATAAAATTATGCAGTATATACATAATGCACTGGAAGACTTCTTCGATTCTTCAGGGCTAAGGCCCTTAATTTCTCTGAACGCCACAAGATAATGCAAAGGATCATATCGACGTTGAGCAAGATACAAAACTTCACCTATGAAATTCCAGCATTGCTAAATTCCTTTTACATACTAGAAGATACGCCTTTTAAGCATTCTAATACGCCAGTGAGTAAACCATTCTGGGTGGCTGCCTGCATAAAGTGATAAATCGTGTTCTAAAATAATTTAGCACACGCAAGAAGTTGCCAATAAATGAATCACTTTTAGCTAAAATACTGTAGGCGTACACGAAGCGTAACCTGCAGGAAACTTAAGGCTGTACGTGCCACGCAAGTACTGGCGAAATTTGAGGACAATAATGTGATAGATAGTTCTTAATGTGTATTATAACATGAATAAGCTGGAAATATTTTATTGCTAAGGAAAACAATCTGTATATAATAAAGCGATGATAAAGCAAGGAATACAAACGGAAGAAGATCATAGTGATTATAAACAGTGATTTTAACTGTAACATATTAGTAATGTTATTTCATTTTCTTCCCGACCACCGTTTCTTCTCTTCGTCCATTACAAAAAGTGATTTCACATAAAACAAACCACAAGAGTGATAATATCGTTGTCTGGTTGGAACTCCGTTTTTGTCCGGCGGGTACTTTTCGAACGTCGACCTCAGCCAGGCGGGTGTAGCAAAAACATAAAACCGCTTTCCACAGTTGAGGGAAGGGAGAGTTGTTGCAGGAAACAAGGACACTGTGTTCAGATGGCTATCGCTTTATTTTGCGCACAGACATTTGAATACAGTGCAACGGGCAGGTAGACAGATATATGTTGCCGCAAGTATACACACAGCGCTTGTTAGTTCTCCTCTGACATTAATTTATACGGAAATTTCCTGTTAATCGTGTATTTTGCAAAGTCGCACACACCCACGAGCGCGCGCGAGCAGTTTAGTTTAGCGTGATCCAATACTAAACTTTTTCAGGGTGCTGCGGGTAGGCCTATTTATACTATGAATAGGCCTGAATATAAAGAGAGGAAATCTTCATTGGTCGAATAATATAACAGACATTGGTCGAATAGAGAGGGTTAGAAAGTTTAAGTATCTAGGGGAAATAATTGAAGATAATGTTTTAGAAAAATCTGCTATAGAAGAAACGATTCATAAAATGGAAAGAGCATATGGTATAACTAAAGATATTTACAATAAAACGTGCATATCTAAAAATGCGAAAATAAGGCATTATAGTACAGTAGTGAGGCCAGAATGCCTATATGGAAGTGAATGCCTTGAATTGAATTATAATTTAGACAAACTAGAAATATTGGAAAGACGAATTATTAGGAAAATATTAAGCCCACGGAAAACTTCAGAAGGTTGGAAATTAAGAAGTAATGATGAAATATATCAGAGTATATAAAATATAACACAAACAATGAGAAAAAGAAGACTATTATTTTTTGGACATTTATATAGAATGGACGACAATAGGCTAATAAAAGCAGATCTTCAAATATCTGTGGGAGAAGAAGCCAACATCAAGTTGGATTAAAGAAGTCCAAAAGGATTTAGAAAAAAATAATATAAACACAGAAGAAGCAATTATAAGAGAAGTTTTTCAGGCAAAAGAGTTAAAAATGGAAGGAGTCCAGGGCAGGAGAGAGAAAAACGCAGGTTCAAAGTGGACTGAAGACAGGACGAAGAGACATAGTGAAAATATGAAAGAATATTGGAGAAAAAGAAAAGTACAAGGAATAAAGAATTGAAATTGGCAAGTGGTCCTCACATGGCCTATAAAAAAAGAGAGAGAGGAAATGTAACATCAAAAAAGTTAAACATGTAAAAGATAAGCCAACTGAGAGCTATATTTTCAGATACATTCTGTCAAAGCTGTGACTCATTTCCGGGCTATTAGGCCGTGGTCTAATGATGTTAAAATGAACAGACGTTTCGGCCCCACCGTTGGAAGCTATCTTCAGTGTAACGATTGAAATGTAACTGGCACGGTACACCAGTATCTACAGTACTCGTTCATCTTTGCCACTTGGAGCACTTGGAGAATCAGCAGAGAAGATGATTCAAATTTCGATGAGTATAGTTTTGTTTTGTTTGGCGACTCGAGTGAGCTTGGAGAAATTTCCCTTAAAATAACGCTTTCCTCCGACAGTGAAAGTCACTTGTCTGCGCGGGTTTGTAAACACTCTAAGGTGCCCTTTTAGTGTTAAGTGTACCTGTCCCTTTTGTGCGTGAATGTGTGCATATATGGTGTAAACGACTATTGCAGACTTATTTGTGGTGGATGCTTTATACGTGCATGTGGATTGGCGCACATAATTTTATGAAATGGTTGTTTGTGTCGACCAGTTTGTGTCTCTTTATCCTTTTTTATCATTGTTTACGTTCTCATTTGTAAAGTTAAAACATCGTATAGAAGACTTATAAGACCAGTTTCCTTTTCAGATCCCAGTTCATTCTGCTACAAAAAATTCCTCTTTTCCTATTAAACTCTTTCTTTCCTTCAGCTATTCTATTCTTAATCATTGGCCCATTGCTTTTCTTGCTCAGATTAACATGCTATCTTAGCACGTGTTGTTGAATACTGACTCTATTTACCTTTTTTGTACTTTATATTTTTTCTGTACTTGTTGAATCAATTTGGTATTTTAATAAGGGCACTACTTTCATCCTCAGTGATTCTGTGAAAATGTGTTTTCCGATGTTGATATTTTTCTTTACTTTCGAACATTACTAGCATATTTTTTATAATCAAAATTTTATTTAATATATAACACCCTAATTGTCATTTAGTTAATAAATGTGCTACAAAAAACTATAATACTATACAGTTTCAATTTTCTATCCCATACTATCCTACACTATTTTATATTTTAGGTTCATCATCTTGTTTAAAATAGTTTCATCTCATTGTTACCGTACTCACAATTAGCAATGACTTTCTTATCGGTCTCCAAAACATTTTCATGTATGAGAAGAAACGAGTAAAAAATAGGAAGAAGAAAGTGATTTAAACTGTAACTATTTTAAAAATTGTTGCAACCGTGAAATCTTATATTTATTTCTTACTTTGTGTATTAACATAGCTAGAGAAGAATTTAAATCGGAACTAAGGTCCGATTGTTTTGTAAGCAATATTGTTTCTCATATAAAATCTATATTAGAAATCTATAATATTAAACTAATTTAACTATAATAAAAATATAATAAAAATTCTTTCTAAAGATAGAGGTACTCTAAGACCACCATCTTTCTACAGACGTCTACTTAATTTTGCATTTCTCTAGTTGGCGGTTGCTGACTGGACGATAAGAAGACAATCACAAGTGTACGGTTAAAGGTGCACATATGTAGGTCGCTGTGAGTACACAAACTGAGTCTCAAGTTCTTACTGACAACATTCGTCCACTTTTTTCCCAATATTACATTTCTGGAGTTTGCTATTAGTCCGTAATTCCAAATGTACAGAATAGGAGGAGCAACAAAGGTAGTGGTGACATTGAAGAAGGTACAAGAAAGAAGACTACGGAGTTATGGTCCTGCGAAGAAACGAACAATCACACGTGGTGATAAGGGTGCTGGGAATGGAGGTACAGGATCGAAAACGAGAGGCAGGCCTAAACGGAGGTGGATGGATTGTGTAAGGGATAATCTGAGAAAAAGGCAACTATCGGTGGAAGATGATTACGACCGGGCCAAATGGAGATAAGTAGTCAGCAACATGACCCCATATAGAATGATAAAAGATGTACAGAGAAAAAAGGAGAATTGACTGGTCTAGCAAAATAAGTATACTAAAACAGGTAACTAGTATTTAATTCCAGACAGTTGTCAGTTTATTTTCTTTTTAATTTTCTCACTGTTGTAAAGATTATTTGAGACAAGAATCGTAAAATTAACATGTGTTGAGGGAGTTAGAGAAAGGATTACACAGGAGGATTATAAATTAGGTTAGTGTAGGGAAAATAGACAAAGAAGATATTGTGAAGTATATAAAAGTGAATAAGCTGAAACAGTTGGGACACATCCTCCTACAGCTACAACATGAGTGTCTAACTTGAAGAAGATTGAAAAATCGAAGTTCCAGGTTAAGAGACTCAAGAAAGGCGGGGACGAGATGTGGAAGATCAGGTATTTAGGACAGTTATGAGAGTGACGGCGTATAAAGAAATTGTAAGGCACGGAACGAGGATACGAACCTCTGATGGAATGTTGTTGTCTTAATTTTTCAATGTTTCCTCGTTTGCAATGAAGAAAGGAAGTAGGAGTACAGTTAATGGGTCTATAAATAGTACTCTACAAGTGTCAAGGCAGATCTATAAACTGTATGTAAACAATGGGACAAGGCGTAAAGTGGCTTACCCAAAGAATAGAATTTAATCAACGACACAGGTGGCTTGTCAACTGGGTAGAAAATTCAATAGAATAAATAAAGCGCTTTACGTGATAAAGAAAGACGGGCTTCCAGTGTAGGAGACACGTAGAGAAGCGAATGAAGTGAGAGAATGTGCAAAGAGCAACGTGGCAAGTCGATTACACAACGTGAAGGTTGGCTGTTGCTAAGTGACCGCCATTAATAAATGATTCACTTCAACACACTCCTGTCTACAATCTGTCTACCTGTCGTTTTGTCTTTCTGAGTCTTTGTTTGCCTGTGTGCCCCCCTCTCTGACACTCTTCTCAGTCACTGTCCCTCTCTCTCTCTCTCTCTCTCTCTCTCTCTCTCACACACACACACACACACACACACCGTGTGTAAGAGCTGTGTTCGAAATATGTATGAATGTATGTAATTCAAAATTCATCATGTGGAACAATGACGGAACGTTCTGGAACAGTGAAGTTGTCGTTCTAAACGTTTTTCAGCTTGCCCAGCAAGTGCGAGTTTCTGCCAACGCCGTAATCAAGTGTTATCTATAGCAATGGCTCCCAAAGTGGGGTTCGCGGTCACTTTTAAGAAAAATAGGATATACCGTAATTTTCTCCGATTTTTTATAGTCTAGAATCTAAATTTTAGTATCTTAAAACAGTTAGTAGCAGGTTCCAATAATTTTTTGGTTCAAACTAATTGTAATTGTAAAAGTAATTTCAAACTAATGGCTTTAATAATGTCTTTAAACCATGTCTTGTAGCAGATCTGTTCGTCAGCCGAACTGCCTAGAGCGCCGCATCTCCGCAGAACTGATCGCGCTGTTTTAGTCCACGTCTAAGCATTGTATCTTACTTATAAGCACAGTATCTTGCGTATAAGCACTGTATCTAAGCAAAACGTTCTTCCGTGTAGCTGGTTTTACGTCTAAGTAGCTGGATTTCGACACGTGTGGCTGGAAAAATAGAGCCGAGGTTGAGAAAGTTAAGAAATAAACTTGATGTCGAGATTGACTTAATATCAGACATTAAAATTAATACTGCAGAGCTAATTGTTCAAAAGCAGCTTCACTGTTCACATTAAACTATGTTTGATATCATTAATATTATAACTTTGCAAGTTAAGAGAATTTTAATTTTAATACATTTTCATTAAAATATAAGAGTTTGTATCATATTTACTGTTTGTTTTATTTCATAACTCAGACGGGGTCCGTGAAATTTTAAATTATTTGGCGGGAGGGGGTCCGTGGACTCAAAATTTTGGGAACCACTGCTCTAGAGTTTTCGAGTGCTTGCTAAGAACGCATATTATGAAACATTAGTCTGAAACTCTTCAGGCTATAAATAGGCGACAGTTGTTGCCACTTAGAAGTTTGGGTAGAATTAATTATTAGAAGCGTGTTTCAAAATATTGTGGCGTAGTGATTATTGTGTTATAATTAGGGTGAAACTCTAATAGTTGACACTGTTATTGTGTGCGGACAAATTTCACTTGAATTATTGAACGAGTTGATTGCAAATTGTTTAATTAAAGCTGGTAATTAGTGATTTCATTGGTGTTCACTGTACCATACGATGAATCAGTGTATATAATTATTTTCCTACTATTTTTATTAGAATTGTTTGATAAGAAAATTGGGAACTCAGAAAAAATATCTTACCTGAGATATATTTATTTCAAAAATAACTTCTTTCATGGCAAGGAAACCAGATTAAGAAAAAAAAAGTAGCTGCTATCTTGCTCACAAGCCACTAGTACGGTAACATGTAAAATATTAAGTCACCATTAGAATCAAAAATATAACTTTCGCGATATCGTCGTATATTACGGTATTAAAATGTGGACATCACGTACAAGGATAGAGAATAGGCCTACTTAAGAACTTTCGAACAGAAGATTCTGAGGTAAATATTCTAAACGCTCTAAAAACTCTACGGCCCATGTTATATTAAGATAAACTGTGATTCAAATTCCTTGATATAAAATAAATCAGGGTACAATCTGATGCATAACAGAATAACCAAAGGATAAAATAGTTAAAGCGTGCAACAGTTTAAAGGACTAAGGAATATTCAAAGCAGATCGTTTGAAAAGCAGAAGAAGAAGTAGATAATGAACGAGGTGGCTGATACGTGCAGAGCACGACTTGAAGGACCTAAATATATGATAGGAATCGTAACTATGTAGAAAGAGTTGGCTAGGAAATAAAGCAATGGTTATCTACATTACAGGAGGCCCAAAACCCATACATGATTATTGTTGCATATAATGAAACAGAATGAGGAGGAGGAGGAGGAGGAGGAGGAGGAGGAGGAGGTGGAGGAGGGGTGGAAAGGGAAGAGAATAAGGTGGAGTATTTTTCATAAACCAAGGCTGTGAAAGACAGAATATTTATTCTGCACGCGCTTGTAAGTGCTACTTTCCAAATACTTAAACGTCCCTCTTCTTTCACCACAAGTGCTATAACGTATCATAATACCCATCAACCTGTTAGTGCGGAAAATCCGAGCGTGAAAAAAACACAGACAGAGAAAACAGAGACAGAGGGGTTTAGTTTAACTACTGTTTTGAACTACTTCATAGGATTATAAAATTTCTAACAGTCGTAAAACCTTAATGGACCATTCACGGGACTGTAAAATATTGAGATAAACCCACTTAATTCTAACAGACACGTAATACAAACTCATTTATTCCGGTTGGCCTCAAAAACATTAAAAACAGTATGGCCCCTTGCCAGCACAAGGCATCTTGTAGCCAATTATTTGTATTATACTACTCGGATAATGTTCGCCCTTATTGTTATTACACTGCTTAAATAATCCCAGCTGATGTACGCCCTAATTCCAGCTGATTCGCCATAAAATCTGCACGACGTCTTGGCGAACAGAATATCTTGTGGCCAATAACATCTCTCGCTGTACCAGACTAATTCTGTCCTTACTGTTCCGTCCTTACGCTGCTACTTAATGAATATTTCATTAACACGTTGTTAAAACAGTCTGTTAAACGGGACTGTTTCGTAGTAATTTAGTTGTTGAACGGGGAACAAGTCCTTAGTTGCATACAAACGACATTATATCGACCACAGAGAGTGTATACTGTGCACACACATACACACGCAGGCGAGCCATGCAACCTAAAATGTATTGTGCAAAATTGAATTAAAGTAATTTGTTAAATACTCAGTTTACTTACGAGTGAAGTGGGGTTAGTAACAAACTGTTTCAGCAGGCAATAGAATTTTGTTTCAGTTACATTGTTTTGTTTGAATCCAATGTCACAATTACGAACCCGTTATTGCGCATGAATCTAATTATAGATTTCATTACGTCACATTGTGAGACAAATCGAGAAAACAATATTGAGATGTTTTGTTCCAACAGTGTTTTCGTATCACAAGAATCTGGTAAAGAAGCTAGCGTAGTTTTTCAAGACTTTAGGAAAAAATAAACGAGAAAACTATTAATAAAATTTGAAAGCTATTAATGGCCAATTGAATGTAATCTACTAACTACAGATAACGGGTCACTCTCTCTCTGACATTTAATTTTCAGCTATTAATAGAGACTCACTATCTTGAATGCATGAAAGCGTTGGAATTAATAGTAGGCTACGTCGGTAAAATTAAATTATTTTCGATTTAATAACAGTGAGTATATTTTGCGATGAATGGCGCATTTGCACACAACATTAAAAGAAAATTATATCCCAACACATTATTTGATTAAATATAAATCAATGTTGCAGAAAAATGATTCAGATAATAATAAATAACTATAACAGTCTCGTTTGAATACGTCCAGCGACTTTGTCTCGTGTGCAATTTCCAACCCATTTGTAATTCCTTTGACTTTCTGTCAGGTCTCTTGGGCTCATTGCATTCGCTATACTTTCTTTCCGAGTATTATAAGATCGCGGAATAAATACCACACCTGTCAGTTAGTTTTCGCGATTTTTCTCAAGAACTGAATGGTGCAGAACAGTTCAAAAAACTAACAAGGAGTCCAACAGAAAACACGCTGAGAGAAGTAAAATTAATATCTAAAAATCGGACGAGGTGGTGGAAATTTGTTGAGTCCCTTTGCTACACGTAGGAGTCACAGAAACACACACACACACACACAGCTTAGGTAAACCTCGCAATCTAACAGTCGGTGAATCGTTTTCTGTCCTTTTCACAAATCAAGAAGACTAAAGGAAAAGTTACAGGGTAACAACGTTTGTACTTACCAATTGGTGTTAAGTAGTAAGCGTTTTGTTTGGGAGGGTTCGCGAGCTTACCTGGAACAGAAAATACAGATCACATTTTACAATGTACTGTATTTTTTAATTTTTTAATTATTTTATAATGTACTGTATTATAATCATAATAACAACAACAACAACAACAACAACAATATATTTTTACTTGACAATTTTTCTTAGTCATGAGAGTTTTATCCTATCAAAAAGCACAATAATATGCATTACTTACATGTTTAAACAAATTTCAAAATATTAAACTTGTTATTACAGACATTTTTATCTACATATAGATTTATTAAAGATATTACAGTAAAAACGGAATTTTCAAAATACATAAAAAATGTACATCTTTCCCCTTCCATAAAGTTTCACCATTTCCGCCTGACGTCAGGATCCTCTAGGTAAAGACCATTCTTGTTCGAGCCCTCTGCACACGCTTTATTCAGTTCTTCCTGCACTTTCCTTTATGGCTCCTTTGCACTTTCCTTTATGTCTTCTTCCATCTGTCCCTCATGCTGCCATTGTTCTGGGGATTTTATCTTCTTCTGTCCTCAGATGACCGTACCATATTAATAGTTTTGTTCTGCCGTTCCATAACCGTGTTCTCTACTTCTAATATGTTCACGATTACATTGATATTCTTTCTATCCTGAACTTCTTAACGATCTTTCGTGTTGATCAGTTTGTGTAGATGATGATGTTATTCACCATCATCACCGTCAGCAAGGATTAAACCAAAACAGTTTGTTCTTGTCCCAAGCAGAGAGACCAGAGCTGGTCACTCCAACGAGTCTTCGGACGCCCCACACCTCTCCGTTCTTTCGGCTTATAATTCCGTAGTTGCTTCGGAATACTGCAGTCACCTATTCGGTTAAGATGTTCCATCCAAGCGGTACTGGCCAATCCTATCACGTATACTCGTAATATTCAGTTCCTGCCGTACATCGACAATTCTTTTGCGATAACGAAGAGTACATCCTGCCACGTGCCTGACAAATCTCATTTCGGCCGCTTGAACACGACTGGCCTGGGATTTCGTTAAAGCCCAATTCTTAGACCCACAGAGAAGTGCGGCGAGGGCCATTTTACCCTGTAGAATTTCCGGCGTGTTTATTCACTCGTTAGTTTTAGAATTAACCTGATGGTCCCACACGCATGGCTGAATTTGTGCAGCTTCTTCACCATATCACTGTTTTTGTAATGTAAGACACAGTACAGCCCAGATATTCAGAATTAGTGATCTGCTCCACTACACTACCAAATACAACAGTTTTTATTATTATGGGGCCAGCTCCTTGGAAAGCTATCTCCTTGGTCTTCAGTGTAAAGATTTGTAATCCAAAATCCTTGCATATTCGAGTCAATGATAATGTTAATAATAACAGTAATAATAATAACAATAATAATAAAAATAAGAGCAATAATAGTAATACACATTACTATATTCTCAGCGCAGCGACTGAGATAACAGCGGCGGCTATTGGATGCGGATACCGCAACTATCGGCTGGCGATGCGTTGTACACTAGCCATGCAACCGTCACACTAAACACAAAAGCCGCGCGGTATGCCTTGGTCCTTTATCGACTGTTGAGCAGAGGTTTCTTTCTTTCATAATACATCAGCCAATACAACATTACAGTGTACATTGAAGTATACTGAATCAGTAACACATAATTGTTAAACACCTTCTCTTTTTCTTATTCTTCTCTACAAGAACATGTCTTTCAACCAACGGTTTTATATTTCAGCGCCGCTTTGGCAATCGATATTCCGTCAACCTTTGCAAATGATCACACCATTGTCTTCGATCACATGAAGTAATTACATTTATATTTTTTACTTCCGGGGCTGTTTTTAGTCCTGTAAGTATCTAATAGTTTCTTAAATCAACAGGTCACTAGCCTGTTGCACAGTCCCTACCAGGGGGACCAGAGACTCTTCTTTTAGAGTTACCGTACCTTAGCCGAAGGGCCCCTGTCACAGGGGCGACCTCACCCTCGTCTTTCTGATGTTGGCTTAGTATCTGTTATTCTGATACTAGACGTTTCTTAGTATTTTCAGCGCTCATTTATCGGTATCAGTGAGCACCGTAAGATCCTAAGCCACCCAAAATTAAGAAATAACAATGAAAAATGAAAGAAACCCTGGCCTTCGAACCTTCTAATAGAATCGGGCTGAGAGAAAAACAGCAGTAGTCAAGAGAGACTAGACCGGAAAGATTAAAGAAAGGGATCTCACCCAAGACAAGTTGAAGCAAAGTGGGAATCCAGCTAGGGCACTTCGAGATTGCCAAACCCGTATCCACAAGAACTGGACACCTGATGAGATTGTTAAACATAATTAAGTAAATGTATTTATGCAGTCATCACACGAGTTGTGTTGTTCCCGAAAGCGTTGTGACAGTTTTGAAATGATTACGATGGAGAATATTGCTTACCTTGTGGTTTACATAGATCAGAACGCGTTCAGGTCGATGATCGATTCCGCATTTTATCCAAACTTATTAATTTTTAGCCGTTACGAACACAATGTTCACCGTCGAAGATATTACTGGTAGCGAGAGGAGGAAGGAGTATACTCGGAAACTGTATGTTATTAATTTCCGTATTAATCATTAATAAGGAAGCATCGGAGCGTTAATCATTGGCTTTAGTGGCAAACTGATCAGGAATTGCATTATTAATTAATAATTACATTTAACATAATTACTATTATCAAGCAATAGAATTCAGTGCATTAAATTATGTTGAAAAGATTTGCTACTTATGTGCTAAACATGTTTTGTTTTTATAGTAAGAATAAGAATGACTTCTAGTATCTGGGGTATAAACCTGGTGTATGTGTGAATTACAGTGTAGATACAAGGAAGATAGTATGGTCAGTGACAGTTAGGCCTATTAATCATCGATGTTACTTCAGCTATTCATTTTTACAGGTGGAGTTGAATACACATACGATTCAGAAACGTAAACGCGCGCATTTGCAGCTTTGATATTACATTTACCATCGTAAGTTTTAAAACACAATGTTAAGATCACTGCGTGTCTGTGATAATCTTCATAATATAATAAGTTATAATATAATCAGTTATTAATAAGTTATAATTATAATTATCAGTTATTAGTATAGTACCTTAGCTTAGCTTAGATTTTATCTTTTTAATTCAGCAATTTTTTAATTTATCTTTTTATCTTCTTAATCTAAGACTCCTGTTGTAAGCCACTTACATATTGCTGATGCTAAAACAGTTCTATACTGGGAATTCATCGACGTGAGAACATGTGTCCAATATTGAGAACTGGTCTACAAAACAGAGTATACAGCTCGTCTGCAAAACAGCATTTTATAATGCTTTGTAAAAAGCATTTAACTTAACACCTGAAGTTATGTAAACTCACAGTGATGGGAGGAACACTCACACGCTGAAGAAGACGACGAAGAACTCTTTAGACCCGATGAGAAGAGAAAAGAGTCGGTTGTCACACGACATAGGCTAATAGGTTCTATGTACACAGAAAATTGGTATGCGATTATCGTATTTATCAATTGAGATTTTACGACTTGCTATAGTGGTCATAGTCTCATAGCAGTAGTTGCACTTCTGAAGTGTGAATTCTACGAAACAATATTTGTAACAAAATTTACATAACGTCTCAAAATCGAGTCTCGGATTAGTAAAAATGTGTAAAGGAAACAGTTGATAAAGCGAAAGAAACTGGTCAGACATGACGGCCAAAAATTGGAATACGTATTTCCATTATAATTCAACAAATAATAGTAAGAAGAAGATGAAAAAGCAGAAGAAGGAAAACAACAACAACCACAAAAGAAATAATAATAATTTCTTTTTATTTATTAGTGATGGCCTCTATATCTCCTCTAATAGCCATTCAACCTACCTAACAAGGAAGATTTCTATTTAACAGGGAAACAGAATGACTATATTGTGATATTAAGAGAGTGCATAGAACAGTATGTATACCTGGTGTATGCACTCTACCTAACTGGGACGTATTTTAAGGAAACCAAAGTACGAAAGAGAAAGAAAGAGAAATATACTACACATATATAAGACAAAGAACAAGTAACATGAATTTATACACAACCTACATTTCTAAAATGATTAGACATTATTAGATAATAATAATAATCATAATTACTATAATAATAAAAATTATTATTATTATTATTATTATTACTACGAGCAGTAGAAGAGAGGAACACCTAGAAGGAGCCCGAGAAGGGCGCAATAGGCTCCACTCTGAAATAATGCGTTAAGTGGTTCCAGGATGGATATGAATACCTAAATTAGAGGTGGGTTTCTTAGTGGATGAGAGTCCCAAACACCAGAAGAAGCACGGCCTCCTCTGACGGTGCATGAAGTATTTTCCCCTCTATAAAAATATTATTATTATTATTATTACAATAACAACAACAACGAAGGCAACGAAAATAATAAAGATAGTAGTTCTTCCTCTTTTAAATTAACACAATTCTTACTATTTTACCAGAATGTTCTAATGACAGAAGGGAGAGAGATACTCATTCAGATAACGGATAGTGCTACATGATCCACTTGAACAGCGTCGTACAATTTTTAACAGTCGTAAAATATACATACTAAAATTAGTAAGTCTATTTTTAATGAAGATTCAATTAAAGGAACAGATTGGACGAACCTACTAAGCCCAAGTAACATCTATGGAAGCAACGTATCTCGGATTTGTTATGGAAACAACTTGGCGTCTCGCCAGAACAGGACATCTTGTGGCCAATTGCTTGTCTTAGGCCTACTGTACCCGACTAATGTTCCCCTTATTGTTATTCCATTGATAGCCTAATGAATATTTCATTAACACGGTCCTAAAACAAACTGTCCTTAACGATAAAGGGTGAACTCAAGTTTAGTTGCTTGTAAATGACTATTACGATCACAAAGGTGTACACAAACACATGAACAGAAGTTATTCGTCTGTTACAATCCATACGTAAACTAAATATGTGGGTATACTCTAACCTCACACTTTTTTACTCGAAAAAGTTTTAAAACCGTTTTGCGCATTAATTGTGAATAGTTTTATAAATAGAAACTTTGTTTGTTTGTTTGTTTTATGTAATTTAATTTTTATTGACAATTTAAAGTTATCCCTCTGTTATATCCATAACTGAAGTCTTAGTAAATCAGGTAAAGAGTTAGGTATGTAAGGATAACATAATCTAATGTTTTTTTCTGATAGAAAAGCGTTTTCAAGGATGTAGTAAATTTTAACGCTATGCTCTGCAGTATCTTGCCTTGTTAGCACCGTTGTTAGACAGTTGTTCTATTAACTAATTTTTCTAGTCTACTATTTGATGTAAAGATGTAGATGGATGTAGAAGCAAACGAGAAACCACTACATTAAAGATCGTTTAGATATCTTTAGTAATTTCATCATGGCTAAGCAGTGAAGATACGAAAGCTTCAGTATCATGGAGATCTTATGAGCAATGATCAGAGATTTTACTTATTGCAGTCTATACTATACAGGAAAAGTACTTTTAAAGAGAAGAATTGGGTGACCGAGAATCTCTTGGCTGAGAAATTTAAGGACCTGGATTGACATGAATACAACTGACATTCCGTGCAGCAGTACAGAAAGTTAAAATAGTCTGTATGATATCCAACATCCGAAACGGATAGGAACTATCAGAAGAAGAAGACTATTTGATGGTTGTATTTTGTTGTACTCTTCTGGATTTCGTCTCTTATAAGTGGCAATTTCAGGTGCTGTGATTGCTGACGTAGCATGGGTATATACTAGAGGTCGCAGCAATTTTTAATTTATAAGGGCTTTTAATCTTATAGGTTTGGCGCATTCCCATACCTGAAGTCTATTTTTAGCATGATTTTGTATACCTACAGTATACTATTATTTCTTTATTTAATGATAGTTTCGACTTACGCCCAAGGAACCAGCACATCTATGTGAGCTAGACACCTAAAAACTGTCTTCGTTTAATTTGTTACACCATTCGCTGAGTAGGTTCTGATGGATTTGTCGGTTGTGAGAAGTAACTTGCGCATTTCCGTTAATATCACAGCACACACTACGCTGGGTGTATTGATGAAGAAGAACAGAGGTCCGAGTATACTGCTTTGGAGAACACCTGATTCAATAGAATAGTAGTAGATTTGGAATCTACTGACTGAATATTTTACTAAGCAAGCTGATGAAACTAGGTTAGTTGCCTTATTGGGGCACAAGAATCTTCAACGAACTGCAAATAAGCAGCCGACGTGCTTTGGAACTCGACGTCTGTCCCGTAAGAATCTGTCAATCATTCAATACTCGATGATTGCAACAATCACAGAAAATAATCTATTGTTAACAGTTACTTGAATGGTTAATCACGCTTGAATGGTTCATAAACCAACTGAAGGTTTTGCTCTACTGACTTTTGGTAAAGCGAAATTACACCTCCGTAACGTAGAACATATTATGAAATACAGAAACTATAGGTGTACCAGACAAAAAATAGTTCCAGTGCGCATGCGCTAGCTTGGTGGAGAAGGGTCTTGCCCGCACCGTGTCCGTCAACAACTTTGACGGCTGTGTAAGCGGCAGTAGGGAGTGTTGTGTTTAGTCAGAGGTGTATATGTACTTTTAATTTGTGATTTCTTTTAATTTATAGTATTTCTTTACATCCCATTAATTTTTACTACAGTGGTAGGCACCTCAAATTGTACAGGCGGTTGCTTTAAGTAAGATTTGTTTTTTAAAACATGCCTTCCATAAATTTTGTGGTTAGGTATTGCTGATATTATTTTCAAACTACGTATGTATAGAAATTTAAGGATTTTCGAATTTGTTAATACATTTTATAGAAATGTCCATGATTATTTTTGATCTGTTACAAATTAATAACATACATAACTTATGTTTTTGCACACGATGAAAGAGCGTTGATGGTATTACTTGTTGCAGTTATTCGGCATTTCTGCCGAACGCAGCAACGGTTAATATTAACTTAAATAAAAATAAGTTTAAATAATGGCGCGACATATAATTGACTGAGCATCGGTCAGTCCTTCCTTGACGTCACGCCCCCCTACATTTTCTAACGAAGTCGTTTCGCCGGCTATCTGAGTTCAGTCGACCACCTGACCGGACCGTGAGCAGAGTCACCAGCGGTCGCCTCAATGGGCACTTTTCGTTGGCAGCCGCGTCTACCAAGGTAATTATGAATTCTTGGCCACATAAGTCAATGCCAGCGAAGAATTATATTCGTCAGTCACGCTTGTAAAAGAAAAGTATGTATTTTATGTAAAACACTGTAACTCGTTGTAAGCAACCATGATGTAACTTGTCTGCAGCAGTTAGCCTCTTGAGTTAAACTATTTTCAGTCAGTCAGTTAAAAAAGAAAAAGAAAGATGTTTAATGTGAGTCACTTATTTTAGACTTGAAGATGTGATTTTGTAATTGTTGTAACTATGATCTTGTAAATTGCGATCATGCATTATGAGAGTGAATGTGCGCGTGCAGTAACTGTTAGCCTGTACTAAAGATTCTGGACCTTTCAGCATAAAGCTTGGTTCCACGACCGGGTCCGCGTATACAAGAGAATTTTGATTTGCTCAAGTATTTCTTCGGCCTACGTTTGAGAACATACACGACAGCACTCCGTGGGACCAGCGGAGAAACACGTGCCTACAACGGTTTCACGCACGGCATGACCGGCGACAGCAGGCTGCGAGAGGACACACCTCCGATTTCCAAGTAATGCTATTAATAATTAATTACCATGAAGCAGGAGTTTCCAGTCAGCCAGATTGCTAGTTGAAAAGAAAATTCCTTACTTTGTGTAATGCGGACTCATATCTTTACAAGAACTTTGTAATATACTAAGAGGTTAAAATTTTATGAACATATTATAGCTTTTGCACAACGCGGAACAATATTGTAAACTGGTATTGATTTATCCAGTAATTGATTTATCCAGCAATTGATTTATTCAGTAATTAATTTATTCAGTAATTGATTTTGCTTCGCTGGCTGACTCTAATTTTATAAAATTAAGAGGCTGATTTTTCATTCTGAAATAAATAGGTTCATGTTGACTCTGCTCACTAGTTAGTGGTATTAACTGTTTTCTGGCGCACCTTCCTTGTATTTAGTTAGATATTACGAATATTTCAATGTATTTTGTGTTACGTTCATTTGGGCCCAGCACGGCAGCGCGTAACATACTATACTGCAGTAATGAGTTGACTGACGACAATGGAGGGGTTGGTAACGTTTCCTCTTCGCTGTGACGCGGCTGTGGTAGCAATCCCCTCTCCAGATTTGTTCTGTCTGTGGTCGAGCTATAAATAGAAATTGTAAAAGTTACATTCCTTTATTTGATAAAGGAAAAACTGGCACATGTTATTGAATACGTGTCTCCGCGGGAGACAAAGGGAGAGGGAAATTATAAATGTTTAATTGGCGGCTATTCCCGGGCCCGCACCATAAAATCAAGGTGCGTTTTTCAGCCCCCAGGTCGACTCAGCCTGTTGAAAATGAGTACCTGGGAAAACATCATGGGGATAATAATGGGCGAAAGGTGAAAATAAAAATAAAAAAACCTATTGACTATTTTATTTTTTAAATGGGGCAGTGTAAACTGGTTCACGCTAAGTGTAGAATTTAATCAACGTCACTGTTGCCTTGTTAACTGACAAGAAAATTAAATAGAATAAAAAGTGCTTTAAGAGATAAAAAAAGAGATGGGCGTCAATGTGGAAGGCAAGAAGAGAAGAGAACAAACTGAGAGAATATGGAAAGAGCAACACCAGTAGATTACACAGTATAAAGGTGGGCTGTTGTTTACTGACAGCCATTAATAAATGCTTCACTTTAACACACACTCCTTTACCTTACTATTTCTTTACTTTCTGTTGGACTGTCGATCTGTCTTTGTGAGTCTTTACCTCTTAGGCCGTCTCTCTCTCTCTCTCTCTCTCTCTCCCTCTCTCTCTCTCTCTCTCTCTCTCTCTCTCTCTCTCTCTCTCTCTCTCTCTCTCTAACACACACACACACACACACACACACACACACACACACACACACACACACACACACACACACACACACACACACACACACACACACACACACACACACACACACACACATTGTGTATGAGGTGAGTGTTCGAAAATGCATGTAATTCGAAATTCGTATGTACGCGTATCTAATAACTTTAGGTAAAATTTTATTGGGGTCATTGGATAAAAATATTGGGAAATCGTAAATGCAATCTGATGTCTGTTTTGAAAACAACTTATTTCGTAGTAAGCAAAATTAAAACCAGAATGACAAAATCAAATAGGTGACACCTTGGTAATAAATAACGCACCTTTGATGCTAACGTCTAAAATATTAAGCTACTATTCGAAATGAAAAATAGAACTTTCGCGAGACTTAGTATATTACAGGCATCAAACGTGGATGCTACTTATAAGGCATTGATAATAGTTAAAAAATGTGTAACGAAAAATTCTGAGGTACATATTTGGTCCGATCTTAAAAGTATACGGCCCATGGAGGTCAGGATGAACTATGATTTAAATGACTTGTTATAAAATGGAGGTACAAACGTATACATAAAATAATAACCAAAAGATGAGATGTATCCCATGGTTAGGGCGTGGAATGGTTTAGGAAACCAGAGAAATAGCCGAGATCAGATCATTTGAAAAGCAAAGTAGGAGGTAGAACGAAGAATGAGGTCGGTGGAAGATGCAAAGGAGGATTTTAAGATAAATAAGTATTCGTAGGTAGAGAAGAGTTGACGAGGGTAGGAAGAAAATATTGTCTATAGAACAGGAGATATAGTCCCATGCATGATTGCTGTACTGTTGGAATAAGAAGGAGGAAGAGGAGGAGGAGGAGGAGAAGAAGAAGAAGAAGAAGAAGAAGAAGAAGAAGAAGAAGAAGAAGAAGAAGAAGAAGAAGGAGGAGGAGAGGAAAAAGAAGAAGAGACAGTAGTATTCATCATGATTCACAGCTGTTAATACAGAAATATTCTGCATGCGCTCATGTGCCATTTTCGGAATACTTAAACTTTGCTGTTCATTGACCTCATACGTTTTTACGTCTCTCAATACATATTACGAGTTTAGAGCGGAAAATCCGAGCGTAAGAAAAAAATATATAGAGACATTAGAGACACAGGGCTTAGCTTAATTACTCTTTGAACTACTTCACGGTACTATACAAATCTTAACAGCCGTAAAATTTTAATGGTACAATTAATGGGATATTGGAACAGATTGACATGAACCCACTTAATCCTAACAGACATAATGCACACTCATTTATTCTAGTTGGCAGTAAGAACAGCGTGGCGTGCTGCCAGCACAGGGCATCTTGTAGCCAGTTATTGGTATTACACTACTGGGATAATGTCTGTGCTTATTGTTATTACATTGCTTACATAACCCCAGTTAATGTACGCCCTAATTCGTGCCGGTTTGCTGTAAAAGCTACAAGACACATCTTGGCCTGGCGAACAGAACATCTTGTGGCCAATAACATGTCTCGCTATACCAGACTAAATCCTCCCTTACTGTTTTTCCGTTGCTAATCTAATGAATATTTCATTAACACTTTTGTTAACACAGACTGTTTTTGTTGTTAAATGGGAAACACGGGTTAGTCGCATACAAACAACATTATACGACTGCAGAGAGCGTATTCACACACACACGCGCGCGCGCGCGCGCGATCTATTTACAGTTGTAAAGCATTACCCACCTAAAAGCAATCTAAAATGTATTCTACTAAATATCACTAAGTGAATGTATTAAATGTATTTACACAGTAGACAGTTTACTGATTAAACTGAGATTGACAAACAATTTGTTTCAGCAGTCAACAGAGTTCTGATTCTGTCACGTTTTTGTTTTTACGTAGGCTAAATAAAACTCAGAATGAACATGACAGTATTGTGAAAGAAACTAATCACAGATTTATCTATGTCACTTTATGATATTATTTGAGAAAACAAGATTTGTCTGTTTAGTCCTCTCAGAGCAGTGTAACTATTTTGTCCCGACAGCTGATTAGTGAAATACCATGACAGAGAAATTAATGTCTTTTCTGGATCGAATAAGAAGTAATTAACTGGATGGGCGCAGAATGGTTCACAGGATCTAACACATGCAGGAAAAAAGCTGAGAGAGATAAATTAATAGCTGAAAATCAGACGAGATGGCAAACTAACGAGCGGTGAACTGTTCCCTGTTCACTTACTCAGCTCGGTAGAACAAATATCAGTTCGTAGACAGAGTAACAATGTTTCGCACTTACCGATTGGAGTTGGAGTACGTTCGGTAGAGTACGTTTGGAAGAATTCGCTGAGCTTACCTGGAACAGAAGACAACACTAAGATCACATTTCTTTAATGGCACATCCTTTTATAAAGATATAATACTAAATAAGTTATTATAATAATACCCTAACAACAACAATGATAATAATATTGTTTGAATAAGTAATAATATTTTCGTTAACTTACAAAATTTTCCTCAGCTATAAGGGTTTTCTCCTACCAAAACAACGAGAATCACATCGTACCATACATTCCTTATAAGTTATACTTAAAACAACACTAAGATGTTAAATTAATGTCATACATTATGTATTGAACGCATAAAAAGAATTTCCAAAGTATAAAAAAGAATCCATTTTCCCGTCAACGCGTTTCGCAAATTCTGCTTGTCAAGAGCATCCTCTGTTTGAAACCGTATTTGTTCATGATACATTTATGAAAAAGTATTCGCTTAAAAATATTACTGTTGGATTTTCATTTATGCCTTCTTCCATCTGGCCCTTATTTTGTCACTGCACTTACGATTCTACCTTCTTCTATTCTTCTGATATGACACTGTCGTAGCCGTAGTCAACATCAAAGATCACGCTTACGACCCACCTCTTCTTATGACGACTCTGCGTCTTCCAGAAGGCATGGGCAACCTGTCGTCTGCCACACATGATCTTCTCATCGATAACATAAGCTCAGTCGACTGAGAAGAAAATGCCAAACTCCTCCTGAACCACATCAGTCCTAACTTGATACCTTAACAGATCAATGCATCTCTTTTTTCTAAAATGACTTCCCATTTCCATAATCGTATCCAGTACCTCCATTATATTATTTAGCACATGGTTTGTTTTTCCATTTTGGATATTCTTGCCGGTCTTCTGCAATAATCAATTTCTTTCGATGACGATAACGACGTCGACAACGACGACGATGTTGACAATGAAATAATAATAAGGAATAAAATACCAATCAATATAACATTACCTTTAAGTATTCGAAATAAGTAACACATAATTTTAAAATATAGTTTATTAATGGGTTTTGTAGCTAACACACTAATTTTGTGCTACGGTAATTTTAACCATCTAGAAAGAGTTGTGACTGTTTTGAAACAACTCCTTCCAGGTAACGTTTAGCTTACCTGGTGGTGTATACATGGATCAGAACCCTTTTACGTCAATGAACGGTTGGCGTTTGTTTCAAACGTACCTATTAATTACTTGACGTCACAAACACCATGTCTGTCGTCAAGACGTTATTGGAGGCTGGAGGGGGAAGCAGTAAAAGCTGATGCTGTTATGTTATTAATTTCCGTGTTAAACGTCAATACGGACTAATTACGGGCTGGATCGGTGATAATTATTTACCTAAGTTGCAAATTGTACATTAACTGCATTATTACGTAACAATTATATATAACTACAATTACTAGTGCCAATCAGTAAAATTTAATTTTACATATGATACTATGTTTTAAAGGATTGGTACTTATCTGACAAATATATTTACTTTCTATAATATAATGGCCTCTTTTGTAACACCGATGAACATATTTCTATATGAGCTGTTTCAAAGAAGTAAGTTATAGAAGGACGCTATAAGTGTGGTTATATTAGGTAGGGTTAGGTTGGTGTGGTGCATGTCATAATGGGTATGTCATAATGTCAGATAGGTATGTCATAATGATTTTTGTACGTTGAATTACCTGAGAAGGTATGTTGACTGGACATAAGGCGCTATTGCACATAAGCACTCTTTAATATAACACATTACGCACACATTTTGAAAACGAGTACGTCCAAACATCTGTGACTTACGACGTTCAAATAGTAATTAAATTAGGTCAGAGAGATTAAAAAATTATTAATTGCATACACACACGATTAAAAAAGTATCTAGTAGCCGCACATGCGCATTTGCGACTTTCACTGTGTAAAGAATTTGTTCGGAAGTTTAATATCTTTGAATTTAAAATAATACGATCACGCATCCCCGTGATCATCTGTAGACACCACAGAATATTAATACGTCTGATTAGAAGTATTTTTGGACATTCAAAAAGAAATTGCCAAGTCAAAATTACACGTAAAACAAAAAAGTGTAACTTAAAAGACAGTAAATAAAAATACAAAATAAAACGTTTAAACAAACATAATATAATAATTTCATTCCTGAGAACTGATGAGTGGTTGTGGTTGTCGCTTGAGGTTGTGGTCGGCTGTTGTTAAAGTGATTTTTTTCTTGATATTTTGTTTTTTATCTTATTTTCAGTAATTTTAGTTTTAAATACTTTAAATAATTTATTTTGCTTTGTAAATTTTCATGGTTTTGTTAATTCTTGGTTTGGGGTTGATGTGTAATATCTGTTTGACTGTTTTGCTTTTGTATTTGCGGATGTCTTTAATTTCAGTTTAGTGTTTGGGACCAGCATTCCAATACTGCTTCATTTTTGGTTTTCCGGGTTTTATCCCTAATTGGTCTGTTGTTATCTGATCATCAGATGAAATTTTCGTTTACACCAACGGTACTCCATCTTCAATGCCAGTTCACTGGTGGGTGGTCCATAAGCTTGCAGAGAAGTATCCAGATGCATTCGTTCGTCTTCAATCAAGTGCGGCTCCCACATCTGTAAGTCTCGATAAATAAGTGTCTTCCTGATCGCCCGTTTTTGCCCCGGATTATGGTCGTTGTGAATCGGTTTTCGAAACACCCTGTGATTCAGCCTCTTCATCATCAGCACATCAAGAAACGGAAGTTGTCCGCCTTCTTCTCTCTTCATGGTGAACTGAATCCTGTCTTGTATACCGTTCAGGTATGATAGAAATTTTCCAAACTCTTCCTCCCTCAGCAGCCCAACTGGTTTAACTCTACAAGATGAGGTTCGCAGATCCATGTTTCAACCCCTGCATCGATTTGTTCAAGAACTGTCGCAAAGGTCCTCTACCTGAAGGATATATCAAATACATTTAATATTGGTCAATCAGAATTTTTCATGTAGAGACTTGGTAATGATTTAAATAGCTCAACCTTGTACAAGATTCCTTTGTTGAGGAACACTTGGTAGAAGTTAAACGTATACGACGTATACGCACTAATAATGGCACCGCAGAATTAGCAGTTACACGGACACCCAAGTATGGTCTTCAGATTATTGTCAAATTGGGATCCTTGAATTGAATTAATTCCCATCTACATCTTATTCTATAGAACTTTTCAATGTGTCTGAGACCTCATGTCAAATACGTTTCTCAAAACTTACATTAAAAAAAGTGATCTTAGATTAGCTATCCGTGAGGAGAGCCTGAAAACCTCGGCTGTTATGTCTACAGAAAAAAATGTATTTATTTTGTATTATAATGACATAACAGATAAATCCAGTAAAATAGATGGTCGAGAACATAATTTAATTTCTATGTAAGGGAGTTGTTAATGAATCAATCTGCGATTTTTCTCGTTTCAAACTTTTTTTTTGTTTCGCTAAAATTTATAAACAAAGAGTAAAGTATTTAGGTAAGTAGGCCTATCATACACGCACGCACGCGCGCGCGCGCGTGTGTGTGTGTGAAGTAGCTGGAGCCGCTCCGAGCTTTGGCTAACCTCTGCCCACCACAGCAGGGATGCTACTTAATTTAGAAACCTAGCATACAATACTCAGCCACGAAATACGTTCTTATATTTTGACTGCAACGTTTGTTGCACCATGGTCCGCATCATATGTTTGTAAGGCAGAAGGCACATAATTAAGATATGTAGCCTACATGCAGTTTGTCAAGTATTCGCTGTGCAATAGGGCATGGTCTAGAATCACCTGAAAAAAACTAGCACACCCTATGAATTGCCCGATTAACCGAGAACTCTGTAGAATTATCTCGTTATCAATAATCACCACCAACGTCACCTTGCCTGCTTATGTAAAATAAACTACGGCTGTTGGCCAGTGCCGCGAATTATACCAGTGAGTAGTTCAGATTCTGCCAATCGGGCGTTTATTCACTGCGATAAAACACTGTGTAAGAGAAAGTGAAAAATTTGTATTGTTATTTGTATTGAGCACTGTGTATTTTATCTAACTTGGCGACTTTTTATGACTGGCTGTGTGTATAACATACATTAAATAACTTTATAACAAGAACCGTGGTAATACGATTTTAATTATTTGTGCCAATAAAAAGTCAGTATCGACTCCTGTAGTGTTTGATGAATTTATTTCACACTTTTAACGTACACGATCCATGCGATTCGTATTACAGTAAGCTCATTCTTACTAAAATCTTAAAGTACCATATTTGACAGTATTCCTAAGACCATTATTGGAATTGATATTTGAATATTTTGGCTTTACTTTAGAATACTGCAGTAAAACATGCGTTATCCGTACATAGTTTATAGTTGTGTTTGAACCAGGCAACGTGATATTCGCCGAATGATACCCACTTAATATAGTGTATCAAGTTTCACAGACTTCAAATGAATACAACTTCAAACTTCCACGACAAAAAATAAAATAATGGCATATAAAGGAAAATTGCCAGTACGCTCCAAAATAGTAAAAGACAATAAAATTATTGGAAAAATATCTCACTATAGCTAGCTAGGGTGCGACGTAAACTACGAATATGAAAACGATATCGATAGTAAAATAAACAGATACCAAAGGATGTGTGGCACAATTCATAAGAGTCTGGGAAAGAAAGTACGAAAAGATACAGAATTGAAATTTTATAAAGTAGTGTAGTGCCGGCACCGGTATTGATGTACGTGAGTGATCGTGGACACTCACCCAGAATCAAAGAAAACGAATTGAAGCTGCAGAAACGGAATTCCTAAGGAAAGTCAAAACATGCACTCCAAGAGATCACATAAGAAATGCAGACGTAAGGCAAGAACTAAATATATACTCGATAAACGATAAAATTAACCAAAATAAAAAACTGGACACAACACATAAATAGAATGGGTGACTCGAGAATACAAAAAAGGATAATCCAATATAAGCCTCTTGGAGCACGATATAGAGGCAGACCAAGAAATCGGTGGCTGTGAAGATGGAAGTGAAGAAGAAGAAGAAGAAGAAGAAGAAGAAGAAGAAGAAGAAGAAGAAGAAGAAGAAGAAGAAGAAGAAGAAGTCTGATTCTGCAAAGTCTGAATTGTATTGCAAGTCTAATACGTGAAGTGAATAATAATAATAATAATAATAATAATAATAATAATAATAATAAGAAGAAGAAGAAGAAGAAGAAGAAGAAGAAGAAGAAGAAGAAGAAGAAGAAGAAGAAGGAGAAGGAGAAGGAGAAGAAGGTGAAGGAGAAGGAGAAGGAGAAGGAGGAGGAGGAGGAGGAGGAGGAGGAGGATGAGGAGGAGGAGGAGGAGGAGGAGGAGAAGAAGAAGAAGAAGAAGAAGAAGAAGAAGAAGAAGAAGAAGAAGAAGAAGAAGAAGTTTCACAAAGTGATTACCTTTCTATTTTATGCAATAAGTGTAGTTACTAGTGTAACTAGTAAGTGTTGAGCTGACTGTAAATCATCAACAAAAACAAATTATAGTTTTTTTTTATACTACACTGTAATTGAGTAACAGCTAGTAAAACTTTTATAACTTTATACAATTATTTAAGTAAAATACATGGATTCTCTCGTCGCTTTGTGTTGGAAGAACCGTTTACCGAAACAGTTTCACAAACAGTGCATAACCAAACTGTACCATGATAACTTAATGATTAGTAGACCTGCCCGATAAACCACGGTTCCCAATTTATACCGTCAGATGCAACACTGTGTACTTCCACGTAGTTATAGTCGGTTTAATGTGTCGCAAGGGTACTCGTAAAATATTTTATTGCACATGCCTGCAATATCTTAATAGTGCATTTATATCGTTACTTTCTCTCGGCGCGACATGATTTTCTCTCTACTTGTAGCTTTTGCTACTCATACATGTATAAAATAATGTCCAAGTTCACAACGAAAAGGTGTTTATGTATCGTATTTTAATAATAACATTTAATTTTTAACGAGTCTTTGAAAGAAAAATTCTAAGAACAGTCTTTGGACTAATGAAGGAAGGTGAAGAATGGCGCATAGGGAACAATAGGGAATTGGAGGAATTGATAGATGGCGAGGACATAGTGAGGTTCATCAAGTTTTAGAGAATCAGCTGGCTGGGCATGTGATGCGCATGAAGGCAACAGAATGCCCAAAGCAATTCTTAGAGCGACAATAGATGGACAAAGAAGGAAAGGGGAAGAGCTTGACGAAGGTGGCTACAAGGACGTAGAAGATGGTTATCGGGTATTGAAGACAGAGGTTGGAGACAGAGACTAGTCGGGGGGGGGGGGGCAAGGCTCATCGTGGGCTGTACCAGGGAGTAGTAGTTTTTTATTTTTAAATAAATATTCGTATGCTGTTTTGTTAACACCGTTATCAGTTATCTGAAATTTCAGATCAGACCTGTAAGCAGTAAAAGTAGAGAATTCCTGTGCCGAGAAACTTACAAAAAAAATTGAAAAAGTTGAAAGTGATCACGATTTGAACAATAGGACACGATCTGAACTACACAACACAACGCAACCACTGTTCCGATCTGAACGGAACGCAACCACGTCAACTATACTGGGGCGCTGACGTGGAATGGTCTGTATCTTTATTTTATTATTACTGGTGTGCCGTGGCTATATTAAAGGTAAACACCAGATTTGAACAATAGGACACGATCTGAACTACACAACACAACGCAACCACTGTTCCGATCTGAACGGAACGCAACCACGTCAACTATACTGGGGCGCTGACGTGGAATGGTCTGTATCTTTATTTTATTATTACTGGTGTGCCGTGGCTATATTAAAGGTAAACACCACGGCCAGTTTAATTGCATTTCCGTACGTTCGGTGCGTCATCGCTGCATGTTACTATGCCCGTCTTCGATATCTAGACTTAGTCGGCCACCGCGATCTTGATCGGTGACGTCATTTGGTTGGCAGTGGCATCTGTGCTTTGACAACGAGATTTATGCAGCAGCGTTTTAGGTTTTATAATTTCACGCGGCGTCTGCTCTCGCCTCTGACTGGGATAAGGTCATGCGACGACTTCACCTGAATACCTGACTGCAGTTTGTCAGGGTGGCCGCTCCGTCCGAATTGAAACCACGACCATCGACAGTTTCCGGCTCGCCCAGAAACTGCTGACCGATCGTGGTATCCCTTATTATACCTACGCCCTGCCGGAGGATAGGGAACTCAAGGTCGAGATCATCGGCATCCCCGCCGATGTTCCCGTGCCAACAATCTCTCACGCCCTTGAACTTTTAGGCTTCGCTGTCAGCTCTGTGACTCCTCTCTTCTCCCCCGGCAGACGAATTCCCAGAAAAGCCTTCCTTGTCAAAATACTCAAGGTAGGAAAATTCCAAGAAATATATCAAGTAGATTCTCTCTTTTACCTCCGGGTAAAAGTATCCGCTTTCGGGTCCCGACCCGGACCCAAGCAGTGCTACAACTGCCAGCGGTACGGGCACAGCAGCGTCTGTTGCCACTATCCGACACGCTGCGTTCGTTGCGGTGAAGGTCATCACAAGGGCGATTGTCCTCGTGAACGTATCGCCACTGCCACGAGCGCAAACTGTCGAGAACCACATCCGGCAAGCTCTCGCCAGTGTAAAAATTATCAAGATGCCCTAAAGCGCATCACCAAGGTCCAAAAGCCTATCCCACCTGCCCCCAAGAAACCCTCAGCCCCTGCATCTGCCGCCCCGGCGGTCCCAGTTCCGGCTACCTCGTCTGCGCCTGCAGCCGCTGTAGTCCCCCCGACCTGCCCAGCGCCTGCCGCCGCCTCCGATGCATCTTTCCCTCCTTTGGCCTCTTCGCGAAAGCAACGCGCGCCAAAGAAGAAAAAGTCATCAACCACTATCCTCACGCAGCACAAGCCCGCTGCACCCAAGCCAGCATCTCCCCCCGCTCCCAAAGAGCCTCGGCAGCCTACAACTAAACCTCGGCCCGATAATGGCATCATGTATCGAGTGCACCCGCCCACGCCGCAGACGCCATCGACGGAGGAAGGGTCCTCGGACCCGACCTTTGCCGATCGTTTGCGTGCCTGGGTTGAGACCCTCATCCCTCAAATCTTGGCTGCCAAGGACGTCCAGTCTCTGCTAGTCACCATTCTTACCTCCCTCATGACCCTCCTGCCTCCCAATGTCTAGGCCTCTTCGGCTGGTGGCACGGAATGCACATGGCGTTCCGTCTCGCCGAGCCGAATTGGCTAACTTTGCCACTGAGTATGACTTGGATGTCATACTACTCTCAGAAACTTTCCTTACTCCTGCTGTTTCCTTTCAGCTTTCGGCGTACACTACATATCGCACGGATAGGCCTCGGCTACCACCCCCTGCTCATCCCAGCGGGGGTACTGCTATTCTCGTCCACAGGCGCATTGCCCATCGCGTCTTACCCCCTCCAGATACTAGGTATTTGGAGACGACGGCGGTGGCCCTCTGGATCGGGGATCGGGAGGTTCGCCTAATTTCGGCGTACCTCCTCCCGCGCCCGGCAGGCCTACGCCGCCGGAGGAGTGGGACGCCCTCCTCGACCACGAACTACCTACTATAGCTGCCGGAGACTTCAACTCCAAGCATCCCTCTTGGAACAGCCGTGTCACGAACCCGCGTGGCCGCTCGCTCTACAGCTACGTTCAGCGTCATCTGCAGGTCTCAGTTATTGGTCCTGATTCACCGACCCACGTGCCTACTAGGGGCCTTCCGGATGTCCTTGACATTGTCCTTGACATTAATGTCACTGTAAGTGCAGTGTCGGACCTCTCGTATTTAAGGACCCGGTACTTATCACTGTTCGCCCCCCGTTGGGCACACCTCTCCAACCCCCCTCTCGTCCACGGGGAGTCAACTGGCGTTCCTATCATGACGAACTCCAACGAACAGTACCATCTGACTTTGTCCCAGAGGCAAATCGCAGGTCTCAACTACCTGAAGAGGTGCTCCTCGCCATCCAAAATCGGGGCCAGCTCCGCTGGAGATGGCAACAAACCCGGGATACTGCTATCAAACGCAGGTTAAACGCCCAATCTGACCTTGCCAAGCAGCTTCTGCTTGATGCCACTGCACATCGTTGGGACTCGTATCTCGAGTCTCTCGAAGTCCGGCCCGAGTCTGTCTGGCAGGCTGCGAGCCGACTTAATGGCAACAAAAGGACCCGCCATCCCCACAGATCACCGGACGGCATTGTGTACTCCGCGGCCGGCAAAGCACAAGTCTTTCCCGCTACCATGGAGGAGCAATTCACCGTCCACGGAGACGTCTGCGACCCCGTCCACTCGGCCGAGGTCGCAGACTTCCTATCTGGATATTTTTCCCGCCCTCCAGCTGACACCCCTGACCCGTTCGACCGAGCCGATGTTGTCTCGGCTATTGGTCGACTTCGCCCTAAGCGGGCGCCCGGCGATGATCGTATCGGAGCGGCGCTACAACACGCTCCCCCTAGCCTCATCAACTTGGTCCACGAGCTGTTCAATGAATGTCTCCGGCTCCATTACTTTCCCAGCCTGTGGAACCATGCGAAAATCATTATGATTCTCAAGCCTCGCAAGCTGCGTATTGACCCCCTCAAACCATCGACCCATCTCACTGTTGCCAGTCATATCGAAGGTACTCGAGCGACTCCTGCACGGTCGTTACGCGCCTCTGCTGGATGGTTTCATTCGGCAGGAGCAGTTCGGCTTCAGCAGAGAGCACTCGACGATCCTTCAACTCGTCCGGGTTGTTACCGATTTGATGGACGCTTACAACAAGCATCTGTCCTCCGTCGCTGTTTTGCTTGACGTGAATAAGGCCTTCGATCGAGTCTGGCACGAAGGCCTTCTCTATAAACTGGCCCACTCCCCTCTCCCTGCCTCATTCGTTCATTTTCTCCGATCGTACTTGTGCGATCGCATCTTTAGGGTATGCGTCGATGGGTCGTACTCATCCGCCCGACCAGTCGCCGCAGGCGTACCTCAAGGATCTGTCCTTGGCCCCGTTCTGTACCTCGTGTACACGAACGACCTGCCTGTTCAGCCTGGAGTCACTCTCTCGCTCTATGCGGATGACGCTATGTACCACGCCAGCTCAGTGAGTCCTAATTTCGCAGCTGGCCTGGTGCAACGTCAGCTCGCCGTACTTCCGGACTGGCTACGGAAGTGGTGTATGGCGATCAATGCGGAGAAATCCGAGGCGATCGCCTTTGCTCATAAATTAACTTCCCGCTGCCAGTCCCTCTCCCTTGAAGGGAGGCCAATCGAATGGAAACGGACTTTAAAGTACTTGGGCGTCACTCTTGACCGACGCCTAAGCTTTGCATCTCACGTCTCTCTGAGTCTCCAGCGCGCCAGAGGCGTCAGAGCCAAACTATTTCCCTTTCTCTCTCATCGGGGTTCAGTGCCTGTGCGCACTAAACTCACCAGCTACTTGCTCTTTCTTAGGGCAATCCTGACTTACGCAGCCCCCGCCTTTTGGGTACTACTCAGCCCATCCGTTGTCGCCCGTTTGGAAGCTTTCCAATCCCGAACCTTCCGCTACATCTCCAACTGGTTTGTCAGAAATGATGCCATCAGGCGAGGGTTGAAGGTTCCTTCACTCACCGAATTCGTTCGGTCCCTTGCCCTCAAACTATTCACCCGAGCCTATGTCTCGACCCATCCCCACATCCGTCGACTAAGCCCAGATGTCGGCCCCCCACCTAGACGACACAAACGCCCCCGAGCATTGCTCGACGACCCCCCATAAGCAGTTACAGAACGTCTGCCCAATCCCCCCGACCTTGAGTATTTTCACGCTCCTACTCCTTCCTTCTTTCTCTTGTCCGCGCTGGCGCTCGGTGACAGACTAGGGGGGGTCTGCGCTTGCCCTAGGTGTGCTTAGTGCCACCTCTGGTGGACGCTGCCTCCTCCTACGCTCTCTCCCGTGCGCCGACATTGCCGCTTGGCAGCCCTCGGCGACATTTCCTGAGCGGCTAGGGGCGCCCTACCCGTTGTGGGAGGATAATTCCTGCTACTCAAGCGAAACGTCTTCGAGGCCTCCCCCATTCTGCCGTCACGGGTCTCTTCGAGGTCCCAGGGTCCAAGCAAAATAATAACATCCTGTCCCTCCAAAATAAAATCGATGGAGGTTCCATTCCTTTGAAAGCGCGAGATCGCTAGCCAAGGTAACAAGCAGGCAACATGCAGTCATCGGGTATCACCCGGACACTGCGACCACCGGAGCACGACTAGCTGCTGCTCCGTTCAACTCTGGACTCTGGACTCTGGACTCTGGCTCTCGCCTCTCTTTCTCTTTCAACTTTGTGCTGTACGGATCGTGACGGCGTGCCGTGATTGTCTACTATGATCCTATAATTCTATAAAGAGCTTCAGGTGAGTCAGTATTCAGGATTTAATTATTAATATTAACTCAATTGGGGCTTGTGTGTGTAAAATGTAATGATTTTGTGTGTGTGTGTGTGTGTGTGTGTGTGTGTGTGTGTGTGTGTGTGTGTGTGTGTGTGTGTGGCTCGGGCTGTCCATGTTCGTTCCGGTATGAATAAAGCACGTGGTAAAGTAATTTAAAGTAAATTTAAAGAAATAATGTTAGAGGCAGTGTAAACTTAAAACAAGAGAATTAAATGAGTTATGAAATTATATAATTGTAATTGCACTGAAGTCTGGTTATTAATTGAAATAGTTTGTAAATGTAATTGCAGAGACCACGTGCTTGTCAGTCATTCATAATGTAAAGTTAAACCTACAATGTAACCCATAAAAATTTTTAAGCTTAAATTGTAATGATTTCTGTGTGACGAAGTGATATTTAATATTCAAATTAATAACTTGAAGGGTGACTTTTACTGGGGTTAATGGCAGGCATTTGTTGTATTGAAACTATAGCGGTGTGTGTGATCTGAGTGCCTTGACGAGGGGATGTAGGGGTGGTATGTTCTCTTCTCTGAATCAAATATACAAATAAACTTTTTCACAGGTTTCCCCGCTTAGTCGGGAGGAAAGGGGTCGACGAGATGGGAACTCAACATCTTCTCCCATCCGCAGAGCGGTGCGTAAGGATCCCCAACGCCGTCACGCCATGCAAAATCATGCTTCACACCTAACTTGGACGGCAGGAATCTCTTTTATGTAATCTAAAAGATCAGGTGGGAACTTTCCTTTTTTTTATGCATCACACACGAAATACTCCGCTGGTTACCGGGTAACACATACAGAGAAACTCAGTTCTAGAAATTAGACTCATGCTTCAGAGTTAACATTGCCTGACATGTTTTGTGTAGACATGCTAAAGTGTTGACTGTGTTATGAATATGTTATAAGTATTAGTATATCACTCTTTCATGATGTCAAGGGTTACCATTGTCATAATGTAGATATTTAATTTTAATCCCTGCAAAAGAAAACCAATTTCAAAATTCAATTTATAAAAAACCAGACTTTGAGAAAATGTAATACCCAGACAGTACTTGCATCTACCTGTCATGTGACTTGTGATCCTGGGTGTTCTACTTTTCCGGTTTATTCTATTCTAAATTAAAACTCCTGTTGATTTAATTAATTATTATTTGGTTCTGCTTGACTATACAATATTTATTAAAAAAAAATTTTATAATTACAGTAATTAACAAACTTCAATCTCTGCTTTAATGTGATCACAGGTTTTGATTTTAAGGTTACGTGCCTTTCGTGTTATTAATCCAAGTGCTGGGGACGGATAGATGAAAGTATTTGAACACACTTGAGTAATTTTTTTTTTTAATTTTAATTATTATCTACGGATAATGGATTCTCATCTTTAAGTACTTATAATTATCTCATATTAATTGTTCAAGCATTATGAATGCAAATTAAAAAAAAATCTTTTGAAGGTGAAATACTCTGTGTTTAGTAGTTTGGTATGTTGTTATTTAATTGTTAGAGATATTTTTGGAAATATTATTGTTGCAATCCAACCACCATGGTGCTTTAAAAGAAATATTTAAATTGATGTTAAGCCTTAAGAAAGACTCAAACAGAAGTAATGTAGTTGTAAAAGAAGTTGTTTCGAAATCAAGAAGCATAAATAAAATCTTGTTGCTGTTAATCAAGTGTTTCCTTGCAAGGCCTGTCACGATGGGCTCAGCACATTTTATTTCCATCTAGGCCACGCGTCTAGTCTTAAATATTAAGTGACGCCTTCCCAGAAAAAAAAAAATTTTTTTAGGGGGGAAATTAGAAAACGGGTGTACTATAAAAAATTTTGAGGTGGCGTTTCACTGGAAAAAATCTGTTATAAACAAAGCTTTATAAAACAAAAACGCTATTTACTTACTTGTTAAGTCAAATGTTACCAAAAGTGGGACAGGGGGAATGAGAAAGAGAGAAATCAGTACAGTGCCTTTGTAAATACGACATTTATACAATCTCTATCTTACAGGAATAATTATATGTTTTGGAATTAAAAGACGTAATATAACCTAGAATTAAATAATCGCACACTTAGTGTATACAATTACATAATTTGTTAGTTACTCAGTTTCTCATTTTATTTTTTGTAGGTAGACGTTCATTATAAACACTATCTTCTCTGGCCAGGCACAAACAAGTGATTCTTCCATGTAATATGTATTCCAAATAGGAGTATAACCGATATGTACTGTCATATTTAATCCTTCCTTGTGTCATCTCCTGAGTTACTGTGTTTCTGTCTTGCACATTTTATATAGGCCTACTTGGGATTCAGAATCCACTGAACATCGAGGTCTAACAGTCCAATTACACGCTTCTAATCCAGCTACATAGTCAAATTTTTCTAACGTGTATTAAAACTTTATAGTAACTAGAACTTTCATTACTCTCCTTTGCAGTGCTGTCTTTCTAATTTTAAAAGGTTAGTGTTACATTGTTAACGGTTACTTTTTTAATTTATGAAGGATATATTTTTACATATTGTACTATGTTGCTCATAACAATGCATATCAGTAAATAATTAACTGAACTCGGTTAATCAAAGAGATCCGTGTAACCAGTTCAAATTATAGAAAGGGCAGATCCAGCACTTGCAACGAATGACGGACGTAGACGGCGTAAAAGCAGTTATTTAATAGAGACCTGGAGAGAAAAGAGATGTGGGCGTTCGGCTATGAGACTGGTGCCGTAGCAGGTATTTGTACTGAGACAGAAGAAAGAGAGTAAGAATATTTAACATCTTCTAGGTTTTAGCAACAGTTAGGCGATAAATCTACAGGTAAGTTATGTTGTAGGCCTATTTGAGTACAAAGTGTTGAAGATTCTGTCTTGAGAGAGAGAGAGAGAGAGAGAGAGAGAGAGAGAGAGAGAGAGAGAGAGAGAGAGAGAGAGAGAGAGAGAGAGAGAGAGAGAGAGAATCGTGTGTTCGTGTGAAAATATTTAGTCGCCTCTCCTACTTATTTCCACAAACCTTTACTCTTAAAACGTGACGGTTAAAACATGTATGTGTAATGTATATTGGTGTCGTTTGAGAGGGCATGTGACGTGAGTTATACAGCTTCCCATTCATACGCTCGCCGCAAACTACACAATACTTATCGTTAATTACCTGACTGTCTACATACTCAGACACGTCACTCTAAGTCAGCCACAATCGGCAATATAATTATCAGTGTTTCAGATCAGCATGTCTTACGTGGAGGTGTCACTTCCCTCACAGCCTAAAGGTCCGGATTTCTACGAGGACCTGTAGTCTACGGCCTAACAGCCTGGAAATGTTAAACAACATTAAGACCGCCCGTAAGAGTCTACGTTTTTAATATAAAATTAAACAAATGTTAATATAATACTTCCTTTATATAATGTGTTTTTGTCAACAAAACTAACACTACTTTTCGATAAAATGAACGTTTGCTCAGTGAAAGCTAACTAAGTTAAACCGAAAATTTTAAATTAAAAGCCACTGTCTTTTTGTATGTAATATACATTAAGAAAAGGTTGTGACTTTTATATTTTATGCGGTTTAAAATATTACAAAATTATTTCACAAATATTATCTACTTGTCAGTGCGTCAACCACATTGGAGCAACTTGTGATCATTTTTGCCTAGTACATGCTAGGTGGTTGTACTGTTTCTGAGTGCGCGCGCGTGTGAACCATTCTCAGAACTCAACCCACTCAAATTTAAGGATCCTCGGATACGTGTTCGAGAAAAATCTGTCATATCCTGTACGTTCAGTCAAAAAAATAAGGTAATTTATTGATGGGGAGTCTCATTCACTTTGATGTTAGTACAGTGCAACCAAACTGTATGGTCAGACACAAAGGAAAAGTAAGGATGTCGCTACCACCGAAGGTAAATAATTATGATAAGAGAATAATAAGAATACCGTCTTCTTAGACCATGACTAATTTAGAGATGGATTTACGAATAGTATACTGGAAGTAAATAAACGATTATTGAATTGTATAAAGCGGAAAAAATAAGCGAAAATCGTCTATGTAAATTTACTCGCTTGTAAAAAACTAAATAAAATAAAGCAATTATTTTGTTTTATGAGAATTTACGTAAACCTTTTCTGCGTGTCGTGTTTTATTTGTATACACTATGCTGCATATTTTTTCTAATATTAGAAACGGTGTGAGCTGACGATGGGCAGACAAACTGTCAGAGTTTAAATTTCTGTTCACGCGGTATAAATTAGACGGAACATAAAAACGGAATACAAATAGTTGCCTTTCTGTCTATTTTCTGTAAACCATATATTCCATTTCAACTATATGCAAACAAGCGTTACCATGGAAACTTCATCGTACATAGGCTGAGGTACATACCGGCCAATTTCAATTGTACGTTGTCAGTGATACAAAAAAATAAACTCTATCTCCCCTGTTAATTAAACAGATTGAAATACACACGCAGATTAATTTGTCCGTCAATAATTTTTCCATAGTTGTTTCAAACATATACGCAGAAACACAAAATGCTAAAGCTAATTTTTTCTGTTCGAGTTATAGAAGAATACTGAATATACTCTGTATTCACAACCAACACTGCAGTTCCTCATACTCAACACCAAATATTATGCTACCAAGCAAACACAATTTTTGATATCTAAACTTTGATTTTGTAACTTCTGATTAAGTCTGATCATTTTAATTTTTAAAAAAATGTAGGCATTCACTGCGGCGAAACGGTATTAAAAGTGAAAGAGAAAGAATGTATGAGGGAAAGAAAGAAAAGGGTAAGCAGAGACGGGAAGAGAGAGAGAGTGAGAGAGTGCGGGAGAGAGAGAGGGAGTGAGGGTGGGGGAGCCGGGTGCAGGTAATGGACTGCCAAGATCTACTTGCAGAGAATTATACAGTTTTTAACAGTTTATGAAATTTTAAGTTCATACTAAAATTAATGGTACTACAAAACATATTGAAAGAAGTTACTAAATCCAAGTAACATCTATGAAAACAACATAGCTCGTGTTGGTTATGGAAACAACGTGGCGTCTCGCCAAAACAGAACATCTTGTGGCCAACTGCTTGTCTTTCTATGCCTGACTAATACCCCCTTATTGTTATACCACTGCTAGCCTTATGAATATTTCATTAACACGGTCCTAAGAGAAACTATCCTTAACGATAAAGGGCGAGCACGAGGTTAGTCTAGTGAACGACTATTAGGACCACAAAGTTGTATACAAACACATCCACACAAATTATTTGTCTGTTACAATCCATACATAAGTTTTGTGTGTGTACACTCCAATCTCATACTTTTCCCTCTGAAAAGTTTTCAACCGTTTGTGCAAGTTTGGATACTTATAGAAACGCAAAATTCTTTAATTTATAAAAGACAAAATATATTGAACAAATATAGAGATTGAGACTGCTGGGCATGTTATATTTGAACGTGCAGGGTTACAGAAGAAGCGATTAGACTTGACGGTTTCAAGCCGGTGAAATTTTTGTTTGTTTGTTTCATTCATTTTTCCTTTTTTATTTATAATTGATAATTTGCAATCACAACCAAACTACATGTATATTTTGTTGCAATGTTCTGGATTTCATGTCTTATGAGTGGTACTTTGAGGTCGATTTGAACTGTCTGATTGCTGACGTACCACGGGGAATCTAATAAAGCTCGGAGCTATTTTGATTGAAATCTTGTAGGTTAATTTCTAATATTGTAGGTTCAACGTAATCCCATAGCTAAAGTCTGTAGGACCATTTTGGTTTCAGAACGTTTTTTCATAGTAACAGTTGTGTCGTGACGGTTCCCTTAAAATAAATATTAAAACTCATACATGTTGAAGAATAGACATATATGCCAAAGTCCATAACCTAACTAAGTTACTAAAGCTAGTTGAAGTACAAAATAATAGTAAAGTAGTAAGTTAATTTGGAAGTTATATATGTCTTAATATGTTTGGTTAAGATTACAAAACTGATATAAGTTACAATAATCAAGGAATTTATACATGTCAGATCAAAACATTGTGACACTTATTTCAATTAAATACTTTATATCATATTGTATTAAAACTAGGTAAGAGCCATATCACATTATGTATAACTGATTAATATTATATTGAGAAGGGAAAGTGTGTTAATTCAGGAATCCGTTATATGAAACATAATTGTGTATCAGTAGGTGTAAAACTGTTACTAGAAATTATGACTTGACTACGTATTTGTGTTTACATATTTTAAAAGAACATAATGACAATTAAAGTGAAAAGAAGACTAATACCAAAACGTTTTAACTAAATTTTGTTACATAAAACTTGTGTGATTATTAGTATAAATCATGAACTAACTAGGGAGTATTAGGGAATATTATCATGAGATTTCATTAGGGAATTGGGATTTCATTATCATGGGAATCATGAATATTATGGAGTATGTCAGGATGATTATTATGTTAGATATAAGAAATTATTTAGTTAAATGTTATTCTACAAAACTTGTATTTGTGTTAGGGTAAGTTTTAAAATAACTGTATTAAGGAAGAGAGTAGATCCATAGTATGATTATATTTTATAAATAAGCAATGTGTATTAAGAAATTAATGATTTTAAACATAAGACAATATTATGTTTGTACCACAGTCAATAGGTTTTATAAAACAATGATGTTAACATTTGTCATGACCAGTACTGATATCAATTTATTTAACTATTAATATTATATATATAAAGTAAATAGAAATTGTTTTATAACATTTAGGGTACAGGAGGGGTACTTTTAAGCATAAAACATAAATTTAGATCAAAAATCAGAAATGTAACATATAAAGTGTAACGTGACGAAAAGACTCGGTCTTATCTGTAAAATGTTTACACTTGTTTTTTATGTGTATAAGTGTTAATTTGGTGCGTTCGCCTCACACCGGTCGTTACAATAATGGTTGTCACTACTGAAGGGTGTAGCGTGGTCTCAATTATCAGTACAACCTACCTGTTTATTCATAGGGGTTGCGAATCCCGGGTGGCGCCAAATTGTTTATATTAAAACAATTAAATTTGTTAAATTACAAGTTAAACACGTGTTGTCAGCGTTGACGGCTGGAGCGTTCAAATGATTCCCGCCGCTGTACAGCTTGTCGTATTGTCCACTCGTGAAGAGCGCTAGTTGGTTAATCGGTAGTAATTGCTAACACACATATATTGTACAACGTCCTACGAAATAAAACAATGGTAATGCTCTGTACTGTAATTTTAATTCAAATTTAGTCATTACTCAAAATAACAAAAGTATTATAAATCATTTTTTATTAAAATTGTTCCGGCTTAGAACATGAAACAAATCTCTAGGTTGGCGAAATTGATTTTGAAATGAGTTACATTAATGCCGAGATGGCGTCTGTTTACACACAATATATTAATCTGTTCCAAAATCTGGGGTTCTTTGGACTATAAATAAAACATAAAAGCTGGTTACATTAAAAAAGTACACTACCATACCTTATACGTACTTAAATAGTATAAAGTGTTTTTACAAATTGTTCGGTAGTGTCGTATTAGTTGTTACAAGTTTCGCACTCTAATGCGAGGTTATATCTTAATTAACAATTGTTTTACGTAAGTTGATTATGATTCAAACCTTTGAAAGAAAATTAATTTTGTTTAATAGTGAGAAATTTTGATTGATTTGAGAAATATTTAAAGTGATTTGGTTTCTGGGATAATTGAATTTAGTTGATACTTATCAGTTCAGACGGTGGTGATATGTTGTCGTCTGGGGTAATGGAAATTCATCAATTTTGGGGCTGATTTAGGCTTCGGGCATCTTCTTCTATCTCGTCTTGGGACTTTCTGCTATTTAATTTCTTTTATTTGGTTCCAGGACATCGGTGAATATTAGAAGCTTTGCATCTATTCGTCATTGGTTCTCGTAGTCGACTTCTGAACGTCTTTTGAACTTGTTAAGGTAAAATTTTGGTCATCTCAATCTTGCGTACCTCTTACCCACGCGTCATTTTTTAGAGTGTCTCTTTTTAACGGAAAATTAGTATTTAACGGCCCGTTTCTATGGTAACAGAAACCCTTTGATTGGTTAAGGCCGAGATTAAAAGCATTGTTAAGAGATTTTAAATTTTTATTCAAATTTATTATATATTTTCTGACTGATTTTATTCTTCTGACATCCCTTCTGGGTAATAAATAATATCACTATTGTCTTTATTTCCTTTCAAAGTTTAAAATGATACCTCATAAGGTCATATTCTATTATATATTAACTTTTGTCTAATTATGTTGATATTTGATAATTACATATCTCTTTTAAATTAAACCTTTATATTAACATTTCTCTTTTAAAATGATTTACACATAATTATTTGCTGGTTGCTTGCCTTAGATTTGTAAATTTCCTTGGGAAGTTGTTATAATTGATATTTGTGTGTGTCTGACAGTTAGACATTTTCATTGGCTTAAGTAGCCATCATGGCATCTTACTTATTTCATTTAATTATATTTCATTTCATTCTGATAGGCTTTACTTTGTTATTATAATTGTTTGTGTTGTGTTTTGAGTTTGTTGGTGTTCTGATTACATGTCAATATTGCTTTCTCTATCTTAATATTTAAAACATAACAATTAGGCTTATGGACTGCTAGTTTCCTTCAGCCATATCCTATTCATAACATTAAAACGAATAATTCTTTATAAGTTATTACAGTTATTATTTTGAGTGAGAAATATCATCACTTCCTTCCAACTTATTATTTGCTAATTTTTGTTTACAATACATATTATTTTTATTGTGATAAACAACATCACTTTTATGAATTTTATAACTATCCCTTATAACATGGGTGTTTTTGATCTGTCTCTAACTTCTTAATTTTTAAACAATCTTTACATTCTCTCCATGTCAACACCTTCAATTTATTCTTTCCTGGGATCCTCCCTTTTTATTACTATCGGTTATAATTAAACTTAAATCTATTAAACATCTTTTCTTAACTAATAATGTCATCATCACTTTCCAGTGTTCAGTACATCTTATTCTCTAATTCATACTTAATACTATTTTTCACCATATATTTATTCACTGTTATTTTTCCACTTTTAAACATTTAGTGTTTTTTACAGATTTATTAAGTGTCTATTTCCTTTATCATTCACTATTTCTTATAATAGTCATATTCTATATCTTACACTATTCCCATTTATACTTCACCTTCACTTATAAATTATCTATAGTTAATTACAATTTAATTAGCGTACCTTCTTTATCACTTCACTTTGGGGTTTTTACACATACACTATTGCACTGTATCACTGTTTATCTATGTGTTTTTTAGTGGCTAATCCCTATACTTATTTCTCTTTCTATTTCTTTCATTATAACATGATACTTATTATTAATGACATTTTGTTATATCTTTCACTACATCTAACTTTAATGTTTGGGTTAGTGTACTTTTCTTTAGTAAGTTATTTTTTACTGTTTTTCGTTTAAAACAGGTATGTAAATTATCTCATTTACAACAATATTTATTTCCATTAGTGGATAATTATTGGGGTTTATTTACAATATTCTATCTTTGAGTATACCATTTCTCCCTTTTATATGTGGTGTCTCTTATTTCTTGGTTTCATTTCGTTTCCTCTTCCTTCTTCTTCTTCTCCTTCGTCTTCTTCATCTTCGATTGTCTTCATTTTGATTCGGTTCTCTTCTCCTCGTCTGGTTTAATTTCTATTTAGTTGTAGGAATTCGTTCACTTCCTTTTATTCTTCTTTGGTTCTGGTTTCTTCCCTTCTTTTGTTAGTTATTATTTGTTTGGTCAATCACCTTTTCTTTGTGTTTGTTTCGTGGTTCCCTTCTTCCTTTGTTTTCTGTTGTTGGGTCAATCACTTGGGTTGGGTAATGTCGTCGTTCGTCGTGTCATGGTTTTTATATTTTATTTATTTATAAACATTTTATTTGATATGAAGTATTTTTACATTTATAAATTATCTTTTTATCCCTAGTACTCGGTTGGCTTATTTGTGTTGTAACAAAAGATACTGAACAAAAACCTATCTTGTGAGGTATCAAAATGATCAGTGAAAAAAGGGAATTTCATTGATGACAATATCATTTACATTGTATCCAGCATAAGATGTGAGTTTTGAAATTAGTATTTGGAGGTATATTTGAACTAGAAAAACCGACGCCATCAAATGACAATGCCTAAGGCTTCGACCAATCGGAATTTTGCAAATTCTGCACCGAGAAGCCAGAAAAATTGACACACGAGAGTTAGTTGATTGTTGAACCTCGAAGAGTTAAGAACGAGATCCCTGTAATACTAGTGGGCCGTAAATTATTAGTAAGTCTCGAACGCAAGACAGGTTAGGTTACTGATATCCAAAGTGATTTTTAATTCAGTGAATAATCAACCAAGTGAACTTAATAGTGACGTATATATATATATATATTAAATATATATATTATATATATATAATGTATATATTAAATTGTGAAAATATCATACCAGAAATAGGAAAGTGTATAAAAAATCGGTGAGATTAATCCAAATTACTATTTCAACATAACCCAACTGTGACACTGAATATACACTATTTAATTATTTGAACAAACACTAAACACTAACACTGTTGTGAATTATTAGTTGTAAGATAATTATTTATTTGTACATAGAATTAAGAAGTGAAATTGTTGTTAACCAAGAGGCACTCGCGAAAACTGTTTCGTTCCTTAGTTGTATGCAACTATTTATTTTATATAATATATCGAAGAATTGTGATGTTTTGTACTTCACTGAGGACATTTTCGAAAAACGTATTGTAGTCAAAAGAAAACACGTTATAATATTTAAGTCGAATTAACCTAAAATGTAATAAACGTATTCCCTGAGATTTTTCAATAGTGCCAACCTCTGAGCAATTAATTGATTAGCTAGGTAACTAATGTTCAGAAAGTGTTTATTTATTTTATATTAAAGGAAAGGTTTAAGAAACCAAAAAAAGAATATTGAAGTAAACTGTATAAGACCTGGTGTAATTATTTAGAATAATTAGTAAATTAACGAAAATACGGATGCTTACGCTGACGAAAATTGAGGCGAACTCTGGTACGGGCTTTTAGTATCAAAGTGAGCCACGATAATATTTCGATTTTAAATTATTATTAATTTCAATCAATTTTTGAATTCAAGAAGCAAATACCTAACTAATTATTTTTATATTGAATATAAAATGCGTAATTATCTCTACACCAGTTACATCAATTAAAAATCATTGCATTCAAAACTTGGTGCTCCAACGAGAGGTGTTATTAAGAACACAGTTAATAAGAACAAATCAAATTTAAATAAAATAATTAAAAATAAATTAAGAAACAATCAGATTTTTATTTACATATTTGGCGCCTACAAAGGGAGGCTTGTCAACCATTAAAAAAAAAAATATATAATTTTTTTAGAAAGCTATTCATTTAATTACATATTTTGGTACTCCAAACGTGACGCACATAACGCAGTTTATTACTTAATGATAGATTAACGTGACGCCCGAGAAGCCGAGAAAGCCGTTTGAGAATTATATATTTTACTGCCTTCGTTTCATTTAAGTATAAGTATATACTTCTGGCAGGTGAGCCGCTCATCGAGATGAATATTTAATTTCAGATTTGACTGGTACAGATGTGCTGTTAATTGCTGCAGGTGGAGATAATATATTTATGTCGTGTCGGGTAGAAATTTGACATGAACAGATTATGTTTATTGGTTTTTGTTTGCCATTTGTGACACAATTCGGTGAGTAAGTTTAGTTAGATTTGTAGGTTGTCAGGAGTAACTCGCAGACTTTCGTTAGTAGATAACTCAGCAACATTGTTGTGGTACCGTTTGTCAACGTACGTCGAATCAATAGAGTAGTAATTACACTTGGAATCGTTGTGTATTACTAAAAAAGGCAGATAGATAGTCTGTTTATTGGGGCACAAAATCTACAAGGGTTCACGACTTACAAATAAACGGCCGACGTAATTTGGAACTTCAAGTCTATTCCATGAGAATCAACCAATCATTCAGTACTCAATAAACATAACAATCACATTATAATCAGGTCAGGTTACAGCACTAATTTAACGTTAACAGTTGCCATTCAAAAATACGTGGTTTATAAACCGACTGAGGGCTTTGCTCAACTGACTTTTGATAAAAAGAAAACTACGCATTGTTAAACCATGACAAATTGGAAAATGCTAAAACTAGGCGTAGATGATAGAAATTATATCTTCTCATTTGATATAGGGAAATTTGGCATATTTTATTAAATACATATTTCAATTTTTCACACGCAATGATACAAGTAACTCTTACTCTAGCACCTATCGAACAGACGTACTCTCATGGCTAATTTTTGTCAAGTCGAATTATCTTAGCAAGGACTCTTATACTTTGTGTGTGTGTTCACACACGCGCCCGCCTGCGGGACACATAGTGAGGGGGAACTGTACATGTTTGCCAGGCTAGTCTACACATTTGTAGAGTGTAAGGACACGTCTGATGATGTGAAATCATATGCAGTATATTCCAGTTGATGTAGCTAGAGAGGTGAATACTTCTGTGACACGGGCGTCATAAACTACTGTTAATTAACTGATTGCCAGTCAATGTGTTAACAGTGTGACTCGTGTAACCCAGACTGCAATGGAACGTAGCCGACAATGTAATTTTCTCTCGTAAGACCTTTGCGGTAATGTGGGTTTAAACGCTAAAGACAGCACCGTTCTTAGATTAAACACAGATTTTGTTCCCACCGCAAACCACCAAAGATTTTTGTATCTCTTCGGTTTGATCATTGGACTTCCTCCGTTTCATCAACCACGGACGAGGTGGGACACACCACGATATCTCTCAGGTTTATAACGACGCAACATTTTTGGGCCGAGGTTACCATCCGTTCTGTCCTTATGTTCTTTTTAATTCGCCTCGTGTCTCTGTAATTTCTTTTCTAAATGTTCGGCAATAAACGCTGTGTTCTGCTCTATATTCTAATTCTTCCGCAAAACTTCACTTCAGATGTTCAGAATCTTTTGCCTCTGCTGATAACCATTTTCCATTTTCACTCCCACATACTTTCCATTTTTGCTCCCACATACTTTCCATTTTCACTCCCACATAATTTACATTTTCACTCCCACATACTTTCAAAGAACCAAAATATTATACACGTACACGCGTACGTTGTTTCGGAATTCGGTTTACTTTTAAGTGTTTCCATAATTAGTTACTCCATATGCGCATAGATTTTTAAGAAGTTTTTTGATTATTAAAATATCTTTACATCCAAGACAGTTGAAGTGCGAAGTTGTTTCAGGGATCTGGTTTTACTGAATTATTTTTTGAACCGCCTTTTACACCAGTGATTAGCTTTTAAAACGGTTTTATTTCTTTTTATCTGTTTTTCAGCTTTGTATTCTTTCTAAATATCCTTCCGTCACACTTTGCTATTATTCCATTTATAGGTTCAGTGGGTTATATTCATTCGAAAAGTGTGTATTTGATCACCGCCATCATCATCAAAATCTTCAAGAAGGATTAAATCAAAGATGGTGTTCTGGTCCCAAGCAGATAGACTAGAGGTGCTGAATCCAACGATTCTTCGGACACCCCACACCTCTCCGTTCTTTTGGCGTATAATTCAATAGTTGTTTGAGGATATGGCAGTCATCCATTCGGTTAAGATGTTCCAAGATGTCCCAGTCGTTATAGCCAATATATGGCAAATTTTTGTGTATAATCATAATATTAAATTCCTGCCCTATATCTACATTGCTTCTACGATCCTGAAGAGTATATGTTCTGCTACGTGGCTGAGAAATATCATTTCTGCTGCTTGAATTCGACTGGCCAATTCTCAGATCCATAAGGAAGCGTGGGGAGAGCCATCGCCTTATAGATTTTTCAGCGTGTTTCTTTATTTTTTTAGAGTTCTCCTAACGATCCCGTATAGCTTATTCACCATAGCTTATTCAACCTAACGGTTGTAGCTTATTCACCATGTAATTGTTTGTAATATAAGGCACATTATAGTCTAGATATTCTGAATTAATGACCTGTTATAGAACAGTATCATCTACAACAATTTTTCTCTTATGGGATCAGCTCTACTGAAGCCATTACCTTGATCTCCAAATACAAGACCTATAATCCGAAATCATTGCAGATTCGATGAACTGAGTGTTCAATCAACTGCAAGCCGGTTTCCGAGTTCGACAGGATAGCTTGATCATCAGCAAACAAAAAAGTGTCAATTGAAGAGTTACCAATCGTAAACCGTATTCGGTAATTAGAAATTATCAACGTGTTCAAGAAGTAGCGTTCACTTAATTTTATTATTTATTTCCGGTATTCTGGTAGTCGCTATTTTACCATCATCTTCGATGGGAGCGACAGCTAAAGGCAGAATACATATTTGCCGACGAAAGCATGCATTTGCTTAACATTAAGCGAATAATAATAGTTGCAGTAAAAATATCTTGCTTAAAAAATATTTTCAAATTATTAAAGCTGAATAAAGCTTTTCTCTGACACATTTTATAAAATCTGTTAAAGTGGCGTCAAAAGCATTCGTTAAAAGTTACTGTTCAAATTAGTGGTTATGTAACAATGATAAGTTGAAATTACTTCAGCTTCTTTCATAATTTATTTCTCTCTTCTTGATAAATACAATGGCTGATTACATATATACGTCGGTGACGTTTTTCACAGTCTCCATGCTATTTATGTACAGCGAAATATTTCACAGCGAGAGCGGACGTAAATTGACAAACGTGCCCTGTGTAATGTCACTAGACCCCTGAGGAAACAAATAACAACACATACCCAGATCAGTCAAAGATATCATCTACGACTACTCACTTCACTACTTCATCGCAAATTTTACTCGTCTACCTCATTTTGTTTGAGGAATCATTTTTCCATAGATGTCAACTCAGAAGGATCTGTGTAAGTCATCTATATCGTAATTAACCTCTGCTTCTCAAAAGGATATGTTGTAAGCAAAATTTGTAACTATTATGACAAAATCCAAGTGATCAGTTTAGTCATAATGTTGATGTTCGTCGTAACAGAGTTTCAATAGTTTTTAAAATCGGAATGGAGATGTTGACGAAAGAAAAATGTTTATGAAAATGGCCAAAATAAGTTTTGTTTTAGCCTCCTCACTATACGGGTACGTGAACTCCATTTAACGTCGTTTGAATGTGTTTAATGTTTAACATTTGCTTTCATAAAAATCACGAATATTAATAGTAAGTAGTTTCAAAATGTTCTTCTAATATAGATTCCTTCTATTTGTCTGCAGTGTGAAAAACAAGTTGCTTCAAGTGTGAATGGTAATAATAATAGTGCATAACAATAATTGCTTGCAGATAATTTCCATACTCACTTAACACCAAATGTTGTTGGACATTGCTAGCTGTGTGAAGGTCGTAAATAAAAAATGTTAAAATTATACGAAATGTGATTTTTCATGTGAATTTTCTTTGTGACAACCTTCCTTTTGCGACGTGGAAGACATTATACTTTGATTTAAAATATCGCAAAATTCTTGAACCATTTACCAAATGACGTAAGTAGTGACAGTACCTGTTTGCTGCAAATTCCATTTCGTCAGTATTCATTCAATTTTACAAGTTTTCGAGACAGATCGTGATTTGTGTCCGTAGGAAGTTCCATTGTAGTTTTATCTCCAAGTACATTGGAAGGAGTTTCTAATACTCCAAACTTAAAATCAATTAGTCTGCAGTTCACCAAGTAATAGGAATTAAATACTACTTTTAATGTTTCCAGTTTAAGTCCTACGCGAGCAATGCATTTCGGTTCCGCTCCATTGATTATGGATGCCTAAGGTAAGACAAGAAACATCTCGACTTACATTGCGGCCTATGTCCAGGCAATCTTTAATCATGTCGTATACATGTTTATGTGTGTGATTGCTCACGCAATACACCTACATTGCTAAACAGGAACACAGCGCGGTCGTCAACAGGAACAGTTCTAGTAACAGTGTTAAGCGCGGAGCAGATCGCCGGAGATAAGATTGACAGTCACAAAAATATGCTTCTCACAAATACAACTGCGGAAAAGGTGTCAGAACACGGAGAAGACGACAATCGACACAGTGAAAAGAAAAAGCTTGATATACAATGGTAGGATAAACTAAGGATCATTTATCATGCTAAGGTAGAACGTCATGCTACAGGAACACACAAGTAAAACAACTATCACAAAAATGAATCATTTCTTCTTCAATTACAAACTTATTTTGTCTAATAAGTTTGTCTGTCTGTACTATCAAGATTTTTATATGTCTGTGATGTGTTCGGTTTAAGCTCAAGTCAGCCAACCGCGTCTGCCTGCTGTTGTGGCAAACCCAACAATGTGGCAGAGACTGTTTGGGGGTGATGTGGTATCAGCTACACTACAGCTAGAAGGTGGAACGAAAATGTAAAATATCGGTATGGAGAACCATACATGACTTCCATATTCTAAGATTTATATATAAAATCATTTTCGAAATGAAATATTACCATAGAAACTACTTCTTTCTACTTACTGCTTCAGCCTTAACCACAGTACTGTGGTCACTAACGTATACCACCTCACGTTATCGCACTCGATTTTCACTGATGATGGAAGTCGATGGCATTGCCGAAATGTCTGGTTTTGTAGAAAACATTGGACTACGGCCAAATATCCCGGGAAGGAATTTTAACAAAAACTACTTCTTTGTTGCCGATAACGTTGTACACATATATATCAGTGGCGAAGTTACATGGAGGCAATTGAGGCAATGCCTACCCTAAAAAATTCTGTAGAATAAAAATTATAAATACGTATGAACTACATAACGTAAAGATTATACATTGTTACTGCGACTGTCAAATTTATTAAACCGAAACGTGCTTTATTGAGCGACCGCTAGATGGTGACAGGTGAGATTCGGCATAGTTCGTTTAAAGCGAATGAGGCAACCTGAACTTGCCTCAGCATTTTTTGTATACATCGTATGTAAGCAATGTAGTGGTGTGATAGGGAAGTGTAGGGAGGGGGGATTGTCCCGCGCTGTACACATAGAGCGTTGAGGCATGCCTCACTTCTGTGGTCCAAACAGTTAAGTTAAAGCGCCTGTGTTGTTTCTAAGTGTTTATTTTATGCGGTTATTAAAAGTGTCACTGTTATTCCGCTGAACTAACAGATGATCAAGATTGTTATTTGAATTATTTGTAACATTAAACATATATATAGAAACTAATCAAGTTTAAATATTTGAAGTTCAATCAGTTGTATTATTGTGTGTGACTAATACAAGGATTGTTCAATAGAAACACGTATAGAGCCGTAAAGCATTTTTTATTCAACGATTTTAAAAGAAGTCTCCAATAACATTAAGACATGAGTTCCACTGTTGCGCTAACCTGTAGATTCCCTGCTAGTAAAATTCTTACGGCTGTTTGTGGAACCATTCGGTTACAGCAAACTCTACCTCCGCGTCCGATTTGAACCACCGTCCTTTTAGTGATTCCTTAAAAAAAATTTAAGTTAAGATTTTTGCCTACCCATTCATTAACTACTAGCTTCGCCAGTAAGCAAATTGATGTCCATTTTTTCGGCTTGCACGCGTTATGTTGGTGTGGGTTTCGGCACTTTCCATTTAAAAAGCGTGCAAATGTAAGAAAATAAACATGAGTGAGGCCAGAAATAACGTGAATTTGTGTGTGTGTGTGTGTGTGTGTGTGTGTGTGTGTGTGTGTGTGTGTGTCTTACCTGCCTTTTTATTGCTGTATTAAATGAAAAATATTATATTACATTAAAATGAAAAAATTATAATTTTATTGCCTGGCAACAAAATTATTTTATTATTAACAATTACCATTGTTTCAAAAAGTTTAAATAAATTTTTAAGTACTTTACTCTTGTTAAAACGTAAAAGGTTGCAGGTAAACTACCCCTTCCCCTTAACCGATCTTCACCAAAATCGAAAGTCCTTGAGACCTCTACAATTCAGGGATGTATGCAAAATATTATTTGATTCTGTTTGAATTTGCGGCTGTTATCGTTTGCCATAGAAAATACGCTTGATAAAAAAACGTTGCAGGTAAACTACCCCTTCCCCTTAACCGATCTTTACCAAAAACAATAGATCTTGAGTACTCTACAAATCAGGGCTGTACGCAAAACATTATTTGATTCTGTTTGAATTTGCGGCTGTTATCGTTTGCCATAGAAAATACCCTTGTTAAAAAAATGTTTCTGGTAAACTACCCCTTTCCCTCAACCGATCTTCACCAAAAACAATAGGTCTTGAGAACTCTACAATTTAGGGCTGTATGCAAATAATCTTTTGATTCTGTTTGAATTTGCGGCTGTTATCGTTTGCCATAGGAAATACCCTTGTTAAAACATAAAACGTTACAGGTAAACTACCCCTTTCCCTTAACCGATCTTTACCAAAATCAACAGATCTTGAGAACTCTACAATTCAGGGCTGTATGCGAAACATTATTTGATTCTGTTTGAATTTGCGGCTGTTATCGTTTGCCAAACAAACAAAATTACCCTTGCTAAAAAAAAACCGTTGCAGGTAAACTACCCCTTTCCCTCAACCGATCTTACCAAAAACAATAGGTCGCGAGTACTCTACAAATCAGGGCTGTATGCAAAAAATTATTTGATTCTGTTTGAATTTGCGGCAGTTATCGTTTGCCATAGAAAAAAAATCTACAGACAGACAGACAGACACACACACACACAGACACACACACAGACACTTTTCGGAAAACGACTTTTTTCATGTTTTGAGTGTAGTAGAATCAGAATCTGCAATAATCTCGAACAAGATTTTTTTTGCCATCACCATACTTCCATTCCTTAAGGAATATGGAAGTAAAATGCAAGAAATTTTGGAGTGTAGGGTTCCACGGGTCTGTCTATCTACGTTGTAGGTGCGTTCGTGTATGTGGACACAATAAACATGGACTATTTAAGTAAGTAGAGGTACGTCCATTCATCTTCTATCCACTTCTCTCAAACTATAGATGGACGGGTTAAACCAAACCATTACTGGGATTGAGTAAATCAATCGATACTTCACGGTAAGCCTCCGGGTATAATATTGTATAGAACGTATTTACACCGTTACTGTCGCTCTGATATAGCGCAACGACAGCCCGTTAAACATTTCAATGCTCATCGTAGCAGTAGCTCAGAATTTATAGCTCACACTGCCCTTCGCATTCTTTACGTTGCAGTCGCTTGTTCATGAAAAATGTCTAAATGGACACAAAAAATATGCTTAATCTTGATATTTGTTTTTCTTCACTTACTATGAATTTACTCTAATATAACCTTTTCCTCAGAAAGGGTATAGAAAATAGATATTCGATACATATAATATGTCGATATGAGGTTATGCAATAAAAACGGACTACCTCAAAAGCACAAAACAACAAACAAAAATTAGTTTTAAACAATCGATATTATAAAAGACACAACATGACTAGCTACAGCCACTGCCAAAAATACAGTGGTAAGAACGGTTTCGCTTAAGAACTACACACTAATTAAATAGTTCGTTGTATATTGTACTGTATTGTGTATATTATTATATGTTGTACTGTGTATTTTGTTATCTGTTGTATAGTTTGCAGTATAGCCAACACATTATAGATTTCAGTATTCGGTTTACAGTAACCCTTAACTATTTATAATATAGCGTGGGGCAAGTACAAAATAATATCTTAGAGAAATATTGCAGGACGCTGTGTAAGAAAGATTGTAAAATTCCTTTGTCATACGTATATGCTGGTATACAGTGTAATACGTTTATAATTTATACAGTTTATGTAACGATGCCCCCATACCTATAAAATCAGAAGTTAAATAACTGGGGCTGCATTTGGACGACAAATTAACATGGAAAGCCCACATTCAGGCTAAGAAACAACAACTCAACTTCAAAGCTAGGCAAATTTACTGGCTCATAGACAGAAAATCTCAACTATCTCTCGCAAACAAAGTCATCATATATAAAATTGTGCTCAGACCAATCTGGACTTACGGTATAGAATTGTGAGGCTGCTCTAAACCTTCTAACACAAAGATTCTGCAGACAGTTCAGTCAAAAATCTTGCGCTGCATAACGAATGCTCCCTGTTTCATCTCTGATCATACTCTTCACAAAGACCTTAACATTCGATACATTTCTGATGTCATCAAGATGCACGCCGCTAAGTACAGGAACCGTAACATAGGACACAGCAATAACCTGATCAACGAGCTCCTCAATCCATCACTGGATGTAAGGAGGCTGACGAGACAGTGGCCAGATGACCTGACCCGGTGAACGTGGTAATCGTCGCTGGATGGTTCCCACCTCAAGTGACGACTTGTACATCACTTTTACTTATTACTCTGTGAAATGAGTAGATTGTAAAACTGCATTATAAATAAAAAAAAATGTACACAGTTTATGTTAATTAGGCATAAGTATTGTAGTAGACTTACAAATGTAAAGTGAGACACCTCAAATTGTTCATAATTTGTCCCTTTATCCATATTTGTGCAGGAATCAATTAAAAAAAGTATCGTAATGAAACTTGAACTTGAGAGTATAAATCATGTTTAAAAGCGACAGTTTCACAATATCGTGTGAACAATTCGAAATATGTAAATAAGTTTTTTTATAGTTTTATTCGTATAATATTTTAACAGGGTCATAAAATCTGCAGATAACAATCGGACATAAATCTGCTACTTTCTTGAAAGCCTGGCCAAAGCTTGGCGTTTCATGTTTTTGTCGATGACGTGAAAAGAAGTTTCAACCAATGAGAACCCTTGGTATGTGAGACAGATCGTGAATTTGTACTGCTTGGTTAGGCAGTTCTTCAGACAGAGCTGACCAAAGCAAATGTTCTCCTCCTGCGATATTTTCGTGCGGCGTGCCGCATGCTGAGTGCCAAGGACGAACTCGGATCATTATTACAATTTTTATTACCAGTATGAGATTATTAAGAAAACTTAAAATCCCTATATTATAGGGATAAAATTTGTAACATAATTAACAGTACGAGTCAATATTATATAGTGCTGTCCGTATGAGTGGAAGATGGCCGACGTAAGTTATGCTCATCCGGTATTATAACTTAAATATACGCGAGAACACTTCAAGATTGTGTTAAGTGCAAGTTCAGCACACTTGTGTTATTGAATGTCTAAACCCGTATAAACAAACCCTGAGAAAGAATATTTAACTAAATAAATTTCGGATCTTATGTTGAGACATGCGAAATCGAGTGAACCGACGTTGGATTGAAGAAACAGAGGATTCCAACAGGAACAGCCCTATTACACATGTTAAACATTGCCGGAAAAAAGATCGACAGTCACAGGAGAAACATACTTCTAACAAATAAAAAGGAGAAAAGATGTCAGAATGTAGAGAAACTAACAATCGACACAGTGAAATTCAGAAAAGAGGAAGCTCGATATACCATGATGAGATGAACTAAGGATCATGTATCATGCCGCAGTAGGATCAATACACTTAAGGAGAAGGAGCTAAGAGAGGAATTAGTCTGTCAAGCAACAACACCCTCTAGTTTAAACAGTTATAAACACTTTAATTATAATTTATACGGCCAAAGACTATAATTTAATTGGATTTGTATAGAACTATTACAGACAATATAAAAGCATTTAGTTTGATCATTTTAATAGTACATACCAGTTTATATAATAGCAGACTTTTTTATTATTTATCTATGTATCGTATCGTTACATAGATAATATTGCATTATATTGCATTTGATTATATATGTCACTTTGCAATAAATGTGTGTGTGTGTGTGTGTGTGTGTGTGTGTGTCTTTATTGTTATATAGTTTAAATTTCACTTTCTGTCCATTTCATGAATGTGCGTCATCTGGTACAACTGAACTTGAAACAACTCGCGTCTTGTAAATAAAACTTAATAGTGTACTTAATAAAGTACGTAATTACACGTGTGTTGCTTTTGTTTAATTTCCGCTTTCCTGATTCTAGTATTTAGTTATTATAATTATTTTTAATTAACGATGAATTGTATTGAAATACTTTTGTTATTAAACATAAACGTGTTCCTACCTTTTTTTATTGCGCATCATATCTGTTATTTTTGTAAAGACGCAAGACTCAAAATTTCAATATGTGCATTGGCTGTGGTCGACTGGCAGTGCGTTGTGGACTTTTGAGGAACACTCTTAATATATTTTATCTAAAAGTATGTTGTAGGATTCGTTGTAGAATTTTGGGGGAATTTTTCTGAGTATATTGGTTTCCTATTATGAAGTCATCAAGACTATTATTACATAAATTATAATTATTTAAATTATTCAACATCTAAATATACCTGATTTAGCGGACTAAATATATTTTAGATTGAGTAATAATATATTTAAGGAGCTCCTACAAACAAAATAATTCAGCCTATTTCCTCCACTGCTACTTTCGTATTTATCTTATGTTATTGTACCGTCATCTAAAACTTGAAGACGAACTATTAGGAGTTTCCATAAATGATAAACAGAGTTCTGTTTCCATAAATGTTATAGAGCTGCTGGGATACAACAGTCCTGTCTCACACCTATCCCAACAGCTTCCTTTTCTTGACATCTTTTATTCACATTCTCTATCTTGTTCACAGTTTCTTGGTACATCTTCTGCCCCTCCAATTCCTGCAATTCATTCTGCTAAAGGCCTTTTCCCAATCAGTGGAACAGACATATATTTTGTTGTCCATTTCTATCATTGAACGAGCGAAGCAAGTTCTCAGTTTAACTTGTTTGGCATGTGTCTGTCTGTCTGTCTATCTTTTGGGATATGTCCCATAGCAACTATGAATGGAACCGATTTCCGTAAAACTAGGCTCGCGAGTTCTATCTTTACCCTACTGAGCCCTATTGTTTTTGAGATTGATCTACTCCAAAAAGTAGGGGGCAAAAGAAAAATATGACGGATCAAAATTTTTAAATTTCGCAAGAATCAAATTAATTACAATTTTATTTACAATATAAAAATAGAGTTAATTTTAAAATTTCAACATCTTGGACACCAGGGCACAAAAGTTACCAAAATTTGGAAGAATAACAACAATCCCGGCCATAAAATTAAAGATAATTTTAAACGCGATCTGAATATAATGTTCTTTTTTTGAAATTTTAAAATTTTGGAACTCCAGGGCATAAAAAGCGTACCAAATGTTTGAAAAAATCGCACAAACCCATGCCGGTTATCATATTAAACAGAATTTAACCAAAATCTTAAAAATAATATTGATGTTTGAAATGTCGAAGTGTAAGGATTCTCGGCTCCAAAAAGGAACAAATTTATCAAAAATTGTAAAACTCCATGGCGTGTATCAGATTAACGGGAATTTTAACCCAAACTCCGAATATAGTGTTTACATTGAACCGTGGGTCCAAAATAAAAGTTACATTTTGAAAACAATTGTAATAGTCTGTTGGGCCCAAATTATGAGGAACTTTATTCAAATTACGAACTCGTTATTTTTAATACTTTGACAAAATTAATATTTATGAACACCGCTTGCAAATTTTGGGCCACCTTCAGATTTTAAGCTGTGTTTAGAAAACCCTTACATATTGTTATCAGTTACACATATATGAGTGAATAGCATTTCATATAGGTGTAAACATATGGATGGAAACATAAATAAGCGTAGAATCTAGGACAAACGTATTTGTTATTTTGACACAATAGGTAAAATTATAACTAAAACAAAAAAATGCAATGTTCTGGAGTTTTATTGTATACTGTATTCATAATAACAGAAAAAGGGAAAACAGTTGTCTGCTTCACAATTTTATTAAAAATACAATAAAGTAATTGGTGTTTTTACCATTTTTCTTTCTTTTTTTAACAGCTTTTAAGATACAGCAACATCTCTAGTAACCCTGGTAACAGTGTGTGGTCACCGTCTCTTTTTGTTTCTTGCCTAACACTAAGAATTACACACACGAAGAACTTTACTTATAGCTTGATAGATAAAATTTATCACTTTCATTTCATACAACAATGAATGTATTTCGTTAAGAATAGTGAGCGAGCTCTGCAGCTCATGGAGTTTTCTAGTCATGAAAACTGTAATCACAGGCCCTAATTCACGAAGCGGATTCCGTTTATACACCGCTAGAAAGAAGAACCGTAACCATATTTATAAAGCATGCTCTCTAGGGTGGTTTTGACAACTGCTTGTAGGCACCTGTACCTTAAAATATCCGACAGGATTTTTTTCTTTTCTCAATTTGATGCTTGCCATGATTTCTCGTAGCACTTTTCAGCCAGAAAGTATCTAGCAGTTCTCAGGAACAAACGAGTAGCTCTGATCCTTAAAGTCCTTTCTCTTTACTTGCGCACACTGGTCTCTAGGGGAGTCAAATAAGATTCATAAACTGACTGACCCGTATACGGTGGCAATAAATTACCGCTACCATTAGTGACTCGATTTTTTTCGTCTGAAATACTGTATGTCAAATTGCAGCTGATGTTATGGTACACACCGGATCAAAACTGTATACGAGAATGTCGTTTTAACTTGAGCTATCCCCCGGAGACCACATGCTCACATGTTTCAAAAATCAGCTTTGTGAAACCAATGAGAGCTCGTACAACATCTTTCCGAGCAGGCCTACGCGTCGACTATGGCTACAAACTATAGCACGTAATTCCGAAGTAACGACCCCGCAGCTTTGGTGGAGGTACTCGCAGCGGTACACAAATAACTATAACGCAACAAAATTACAAGTGCAGCTGCAACAGTAACAGTAACATTAACAGTGCAGTGACGGTTGATGTAGAACCAAAGACGCAAGAAGAAACGGAATCAGAAGAATGAGAAAAATATAACCACAGAACTTATAAAACTTATAACAGATTCCTAAAAACTGTATGGAATAAAAAGTCAAGTGAATTTTGTAAAGGTAAAAAATAAAACAAAATTGTTCATAAGGTTGATTACTGCGACAAACAATTAATTCACACAAAATATTTATATATGCTATTTTGAGAGAATGAATCTGCAAACAGTTCATTTTGCCTCGAGTGGCATTCAGCCGGCAAAATATAGTGGGCTGCACATTAACAAACATCAAATTGTGTGTGTGAGCTGCACAAACCTGAGCTGTATAACATTACACCAACTACTACGACCCACAAACTGTATTCTCCCTATAGTTATTTAGACGGTCAGGAAAATAGGAAATAAATACTTTAGTTACACATATTATGTCCTCTCGATAAAAATACGTTTTTTATGTGCATTTATGCACGTTACCTCCAAATTCGAACTTACTTTTTTCTATTACCAACATTTTTAAAGTTACAGTAATGCTCTTGATTGCTAATATTGAGGTTTTTTGTTATGTATTATTGTCTCTTCAAAAAGAAACAACAAATAAAAAAACTAATAAATAGAAATATTTTACTTAATGTCAAATAAATTGCTATTTACTCTTCTGAATAGTACTGCTATCTGTAAGATCCCAATGGAACTAATTGAAACTTCCGCCATCTTGAGATTGTCAGTAATGGTTTGTGTTGTTTCATATGTGAGACAGTAGCTTAAACGAAGAACGTTTTGTTATAATAACAGTGTTTATAAATTTGCGATATATTAGTTTGTGTAAATTAATATAAATATACACTTGAAAATGTTTAAAAGGTGTGTAAATAGAACAGCTGTAATACGTCTTGTTATAATTGTGGTCAACTAACATTCAAGTCGCAAAATTATAACCTGTTCGCTGTTGTAAAAAAGGCCTATGAACTGTATTTTGGACGCAAAATAGGAGACGAAGTTAAGCCTTGGTCTCCTAAAGTATGTGGTAGAACATGTACAAGGAATTTAAGAAATTGGCTTGAAGGCACACGAACATCAATGCCATGGTATGAAGAGAACAGAAAGATAATGTTGCAGATTGTTATTTTTGCCTTACTAGTATGAAAAGTCTCTCGGTTAAATAAAAGAAAACGTATTTAGATACTTCGTTACGACTTATCCCACATGATGAAAATCTTCCGATTCCTACTCCTCCAGCAACCTGGGCTCTTACTGATAATGAAGACAACAACAACAAACAAGGTGAGAGCGACCGAAATGATGATCCCGATTTTGCACTTTCCGTATCATCTACGCCTCATCTTATAAGTCAAGAAAAATTACATGGTTTGGTGAAAAACCTAAACCTCTCAAAAGTCAGTTAGGGTTATTAAGATATTGTTTAGAAGGTTGGAATCATCTGGATAAAAATGTAATAGTTACCGTACCTCATGTCGACAAAGGCAAACAGATTTTCAAATTTTTCTTCCGGCGGCAGTATATTCAAAGAATATTTCATAAATCAATTATGAATATCAAAGATATTCATCTTCTTCCATCAAACTGCAACTGATTGAAATGTCTGTGAAAGCCTTCAGTTACAAAGGTGAAGCCGTGTATTTAAAAAACAAATCCCTATGATTGGACGATGAAAACATTAAGGATGGTGTTTCCATCGAACCACAAATAAAGCAGTGCTAAAGGATAAAGAATTTAAAGATAAATTAAATAATTTAGAGGAAAGACCTTGGACTTCATTCAAGTCTGTCAGCAACAACTTTCTTGGGAATAAGAAATCAGAAGATGGCGGGAGCGAACTAATCAAAGCTTACGACAAAATTAATTGCATTTACATTAAATTCTCACACCTGGATTTTACCATTGAAATTTGACTGCAGTAAGTGACTAACATGAGGAAATGTTTCACCAAGACGTCGCCATTACGGAGATGAGGTAAGCAGGAAATGGACATATGTTTAGGGCGTGTATCCTGACATGTGTGGAGTGTGAAGTTGGAAGGGGGGTTGTAGGAGCTAAGTGTCTGTAAAAACTAAATATAATCTTAATGCAAAATATACAAATTAACTACACTAATTAACAGCTTTTAATAAAAGGGATACACAGAATTCAGTTTGTTCATTTGTTAAATTTTTGTTACTTTTTATTCTTTTCTGTCAAGATACACGCCCTAAACAGATGTTCACCACCCTAACATCATCTGTTTTAGTTGTACACTGATCTCTTTGACAATAGCTTGAGAAGCTGAAACAGCTGCCATAGTTCAATAAAAACTGTGAAACGTACCAAGTGTTTATATAGTTTTATAAACCTTTGTAAAACTATACATAATAGAGCTTTTCTAATTGGAGATTCGAATTCCCACAAATTAATAAAAAAAAAACCACACGATTTTATCAAAAGAACAAAGTCTGATTAAATTTTTTGTCCAGTGTTACATAGGGTCATACTCCTATGTTTAACTATGTGCAAAACCAACGTTTCCATAGAAACATACGTATTGTGTATGCAGGACGAAAATTATTAAACCGGTAAATTTAAATAGTGCACGAGGTCCCGGAAAGCGCAATAATCTAGTCTGTTACTGCCTTGTTACTCCGTTGTTAATTAAAAACCATTCAAATGCATGTGAGCTTTGAATTTCTATGAGTGTGCGTTACTTCTTTTGAAACTAGGTTCATTTGATTGCGAACCGTAGTAAAACGTGTATGGCGACTTCAAGCAAGTGGTATTATTTTAATCTGAAGATGGGTCTGCCATTGATTTTTTACGACTATATCAAATATTGTCACAGAAAAAGATAGGTAAACACCTACATTACATACTGCATACAATGAAACAATACAGTTATAAATTGCATGGATCGTGATCTTACATCGATGGAATAAATAAATAAATGTCAGAGAAATAGGTAGTTATGAACACGTCTGAATTATACTCGTATGCGTCAATCCTGCTATGCTATGCAATACACAATCCGTAACACAAATATACAAACACTTTACATTAGCACTAATATTGAGTTATAATCCCTTTAAAACAATTCGCAGAACTACTCGAACAGTCTCCGATTCGTCAGAATAATCTTAATTAAATTTTTTATAGTATATTTGCCTGAAGCAAAAGAGATACGGCACGCTATCACTGTTGGAATTTTAAAAAATTCACATTTTAAGAATTAAAACTTTTCTCTGTACTGAAAGTAGCGGCAATAACAGGCGACCGATACCCCTTATCCGTATTGCGTACGTATTGGGTAGGATCCAAGGGATTCAGATGTTTGTGTACGCTAACAACCACCTATGCCTATAGTACTGGAAGAAGGACGGTGAAAAGAAGGAAAAGAAGAAAAAAGCGACGACCAAATAGAAGAACAAAAAGAAGTGCATTTAATGGCTTCTGCTTTCTACACGCAAACTGTTTGATGATCATACATCATAAATAACGTTAGGCAGTATTAATTCGCACTCACACTCATCGACCAGCTAATCCATCGTCGTAAATCACTGCATAAGTCATGACACATCACCATACACCATAAACCATAGTGGTCGCCAATCCTGTTTCAGTGACCGCAGCTGAATCAGTTTCTGTCAATTCTGTGTCTGTTCGACTACTATTGTGTGTGTTCCGCTACCACTCTCGTTCGGAACTGCACATCATCCAAACTGATGAACGGATGATGCATCGTAGGTAGGCTGAATGCGACATTGTGTTAAATGGGAGATTCAAATGATTTTCGCAAAAAGTAAAGAAGCCAAGTTGCGATTATATATAAAATATATATAGTCAAATACACAGTCAAAAAATATATATCCCTTTTCTATTGAGAAAACAAAAAACTTACGTAATAAATTTTGAAAGTCTCAATATTAGAAGAAAAATCAGAAATACCTAACAAAAGTGAGAGAACTTGGCAGAAAGTTTGCGAATGATTTTGGTCGGTTTTCTTTCCATAAGCTCTTCGAACGTTTACTTACGGTTATAAAACTTATTAAAATATACTGCCCGTCTGAACAGTTATAATAACTACACCGACATGAAGGTAGTAAAAGAACACTCATTGTTAGGAGGATGGCCTGTAATATATTTTCTATAACTTGATTTGGATAAAAAGCTCTTGAAAATCTTTTTTTCAAATACATCTCTATTGTTGTTGTATAACAAGGAAATATCAATGGTGAAAACCTTAACAAATTAGAACTGTTATACACTCAACGAAATTACAGATGAGATTATAATCCGTATCTCTCATAAACTCTGTAGACAAAAGAGAGATAGTCTGCACTGTAGAAGGCCAGAATTATGTCTGTGTTAGGAGTAAATATCACACATTTACTCTTTTACTGCACTGATTATGTGCATGTCTGAGAAGTTATTACCATTTGTTTCATGATACAATATCGATGAATTCTGAATTCTTGAGTCGTATCATGGTTAAATGTAGGTCTATATAGCTGAAATGATCTCGAATAACAAACGAAAAGTTATAAATATTGTATTATAAAAATTTATTGTAATTTAATTTGTCCATTTGGTTCTCATTTTACTGCGATTACCATTACGATTAGACTTATTGAATTAGTGAGGACATGAACCTGCGCTTAATGGACTAGTGAAGACACAGTTAGCTTATAAGTATTATATAGTAGGCCTACCTGGTAACTATTTTCGTGGCTCATTTGGAATTCTGTTTCAGATGAGTGTGGCCAGCTATATCTGTAGTTGGACTGTATGCAAAATTCTGTATAATCCTTGGCTCTTAGTGTATGCTTGCACAATGTTATTACTGCAAAATTAGTAGGCTTATTTATTATTTTGATTAAGCTAATTTAAACATTTTATCATTGTTTACGATCAATAAGATAAAAAATTCAGTTATTATTTGGGAGATGTTTTCTAAACTACAACAACTCGCTCCTACTAATAAAAAGCAATTAATTGTAACTATAAAAATAAAACGTTCTGTTGTGGTACACACTCCATGAGGTTTACTATACAATTTGTAGACGACAGACGCAAGATATGTCATTTTAATGCCATATGTCATTTTTCTTCTCTTCTTCGAATGTTACTGTATTAACCGTAACGAAGTAGTGCCGCAGAGAACTTTTAATTTAAGAGCAATCTGAAGTGAGTAATATTTACAATGAAGACGTACTGAGGCGGCTGGTCTGCAAGAATTAGCGAGCATTTCGTAGCATAGATTGTGGATGACTATTTTGCAGGAATCGAGTTTTACTGGTAAGTTATACAAATTATCTTTACGCTGTTTGATATGGTAAAGCAACTCTCCATTCACATTTGCAGTTAGTAGTCTATCATAAATTTACGTGTTACTGCAATGTCTATGTCATCATATTTAACTACGATTAGATCGAGATAGTTGCTGAAAATGTAAGGCTACCGAAAAATGGCTTTGCTTGGAGTTAGAGCTCTGTAAGGATGACGAAAAGCGTATTATATCAGCCTAGAGAGGCGTAATACATAAACAGGCCTGTAGGCTTTATGCCGATTTATACTTCACATCAAACTCTACAAAACTCGAGATACTCATAGCCTAAAAGTGTCAACAAAGTTAGGTACAATTTACTGTTCATATAACACCATATTCCTTACTTCCATTTTGCCTGTCTTCCTGACACAGGTGTATATTTTCTGCTTGGAGAGACAAGAACAACATTACTCCGTACTTTTTAAATTGCTGTGTGTTAATAAGAGTGACGAAATTTTAACATGATAATGTTTTTAGGCTGGGGGTCATTCCACAGAATGCCTGATGCAAAATGTGTAACGTCATCGAAAAATGTAACGCTTCCACACTTTCTATTCCCCACAGTCTAGAAATCTTCGGTCTCTGTCGTTTTAACATGATAATATTTGTTATATAGTAAATATATTTGTTATTTAGTAAATATTTGTTATATGCACATTATACGCTTCAAAAGCCTAAAAACATTATCATGCTTCGATGTTTCGGTTTCGTCGAAATTCTTCTTTCTTTATATTTATTACGCCAGTGAGAAAGTAAAATATCGTTTGCTGAGTCATTAATAGAATTTCTTTTAAGTGACGTTGTGAAAATGACTGATAATAAAGCCGAAAAAGCAAAGCCAGATCTTGGTCTGCTTGAAGAAGATGACGAGTTTGAAGAATTCCCCGTGGAAAGTAAGTAATTTAATTTGTGTAATCACATTGTCCTGTATGTAGGTTAGTTTATGGGAGTTGGAAGTGTTCATTAGTGTCTTCTAGCTAAATATATTAATTTATAATGAAATGAAGTATGAAGAATGGGTTCTCTTCTTTATTTTATTTATGACAATGAATACTTCCAGTTTTCATTGCATTTTCATTGCATTGCACTTTATTCTAAAGCTAGGCAGCTAACAAAAAAAAATGATCCTCATATTTATAAAATATGCTTGTACACATCCTCAGTTTATATAAAATAAGATTCAAAAGGAATGGATATGACTTTGAAGGCCACATTTTTTATTTAAAGTAAGTCATGTGATTCGCGTAATTTATGTTGATGATTGCACTGGCCGTGTGCTCAGGTGTTCATCGTTTGGAGTATGTAGCCAATCCTGGGACTTGAGAGACTCTGATTTAATATCACTATAATTTTTTATTTATGTCCCATTTTTACTTTAGACCAAACAATTAATACAGCTAACTTAATTTAAAATTTTAATAAATGTTGTGTGTGTCGTTAATCAATCGAAAAAGTGACCTGAAGATAACAGTTTATCTAAAATGCTATTACCGACTTATTTCTTCAAAATCCGTATTATTGTTTATGACACCATAAAGTTAATAAGGGAAGCTGCATGTTCGTGTCATTCTCGTTTCCATAAGAAGGTAATAAAGTGTATTTCACTATATCTGTACGCATTACAATGTTTTATACCCTGTATCTGAGATTACATGAGATTACATTGGGAAAATGAAAAGTACGAGTTGGTTTGGAAAATACATTAAATTTATTTGTTTTTAAGGTTCTAATAGTTGACAGATTGTCACTCGTCTTCCCGCCTCCCAATAGAGTGTTAATAAGACCCGGCCTTCTTCTTCTTCTTCTTCTTCTTCTTCTTCTTCTTCTGTAGCACTACAGCCCAACGTGAACCATGTTTTACAACACCAATCTTCTCACTGTCTCATATCCATTGCGCTCTCAGTGTAACCCCTAACATATATTCTTCTTAGATCCTCCAGGACATCATCCAACCATCTTATTCTAAGTCGGCCCCTCTTTCTGCTTTTATAGGCTTGCGCCCTTAGGATTTTCTTTAACATACGCTAGTCCAACCGACCTAGGTATACACTCTAAGTACATAGCCACTGTATTTGTTGAGCCTTTACAAACCCTACAGTGTCCTCATGCTTTAATGGCTCATATATCTCCTGGATATTTCTTTTTCTCCATTCATTATCTTCTTTAACCGGGCCGTAAACACTTCTTAGAATCTTTCTTTCAAACGTTCTTAATGTTTCTGTTCCTTTTTTTTGTTAATGTCCATGTCTCGCATCCATAAGTACCAACAGGTCTGATAAGTGTCTTATATATTTTTATTTCCGAGTTATGACTAACGAGTCTCAATATTCTGCTGTTGACATAATATGTCCTATTTTCAATTTGTATCCTGTCATGTATCGTCGTGTTTATGGACCCTTAATTATCTATCATGTTACCCAGATATACGAGGGTAAGTCAAAAAGTAAAGGCAAATTTTTAAAAAGGAACTTTTTATTGTGAAAACAAGATGACAAGTAACATCATTTCTCTACATAATCTCCCTCAACTTCTGTGTACTTGGTCCATCTCTTGACAAGCTTCGTAATTCCGTCCTGGAAGAAGATTTGTGGCATCGTGCACAGCCACTCGCGCACCGCCTCCACAACCTCGTCATCCGACGAAAACTTGGATTCACGCAGGTGCTCCTTCATCGAACCAAAAAGGTGAAAATCACTTGGAGCTAGGTCAGGACGGTACGGCGGATGCTCCAGCAGCTTAAAACCAAGATCTTGAATGCACTGGATCGTTTTCCCCGCAGTATGAGGACGGGCATTGTCCTGAAGCAAAAGCACACCTTTTGAAAGTTTTCCTCGCCTCTTTGTTTTGATTTTGGGTTTCAGATCTCGCAGTAGCTCACAGTAGCTGTCACTATTCACTGTTTGACCTTTAGGAGTGTAATGAATTAGAAGTGGACCTTTCATATCCCAAAACACTGTCATCATCAACTTTCCTGCAGAAACTTGTCTTTTGAACTTTTTTGCTGTAGGCGAGGATGGATGTTTCCACACCATACTCTGCCGCTTACTCTGTGGTTCGAAGTGATGGACCCACGTCTCATCAACGGTTACTATGCGACTGAGAACTCTTCTCCTTCGTCTTCTAAACGCCTTAAATGTGATTTTGAAATTTCCAAACGTTTCTATTTGTGCTGGTCTGTCAGTCGATGTGGTACCCAACGAGCACACACTTTGCGATAATTTAGTGACTCGTGGATGATTGCAACTACTGAACAATGTTGAACGCAACATGTTGCTAATGTTGAACGCATGCGCAATATCATCAATTTTGACACGACGATCATCATGAATCATTCGCTCAACTGTCTCGATGTTCTTGTCCGTCTTCGAAGTGGATGGCCTACCTGAACGCTCTTCATCGCAGATAGATACACGACCATTTTTAAAGCGATTTATCCACTCATAAATTTTGCGTTTACTAAGACAGCTCTCACCGTACTGCTGCTGCATTCTGCGAATAATCTCCGCAGGTTTAGTCTCTTCAGAGTGCAGAAAACGTACCACTCCCTTCATTTCTTCCTTGGTGCACACGGACAACGGGGCACTCATAATAAAATGCCCTGAAATCACTACGAATGGAGATGAGCACTGAAACAACACAGCTAAAGTACAAAAAAACTTTGAGGTTATGATATGTCATTGTTCAGTCAGTGCTGCCATCCACTGCAGCAGGGAAAATAAAATTTGCCTTTACTTTTTGACTTACCCTGTATCTGTACTTATTAACTGCATCAAATGAATTATCCCCTATCTATAAATTGTATAGATTTCATCTCCTTTCTGATGCAGAAATTATCGTGTATTTAGTTTTGCTGATATTTACATTCAGTCCCATTCCAGCGGATTTTTTATTTAGCTCTTTGTATACCTCAACTAGCCGTTGTATTGATCTGACTATTATCACAACTTCGTCAGCGTAAGCACATATTTGGCTTGTCTTATTTAATATTGTTCCTCGCTGATCTATGTTCACAGTCATTTTGTGTCACGATGGAGTCCTCCATACAGACAAAACACAAGGAGATTGCAAAACAGAGATTTTGTGGGTGGGCCCAGATAGTCATACGAAAAACTACAGCATCGTCAGGCGCTGGAGAATTCTTTTCCCTCAAGGTCTGAAATATGGTTTAATTATTTTAATCCCTCTTTTAACTGATGATTAATAATTTGTTTAACTACAAAGTACGGCAGAACTGGTTTATTAATTTTGTTGAGTGCAGTGTCTTTTTTTGCCAACGTATCTGGTCGTTCATTTTAATCCAGTGGCACTCATTGTATTATAATGACTTTGTTTTACCCTACCTAAGTTTCAAGTCTTCTTGAAGGTTTTCACGGTTTTGTTTTTGGGTTACGGACATTGGTTACTATATTGACCGCAGCTCTGAAATTTCAGAGAATTTTGTAAATTACTCAGAAAGCTGTACAGTTGACTAAGTGCAACTGATAGCTTCTACTTTTCCTCAACTTTGGTGTACAAAGATCATAATTTTGACTAAAGCAGCAAATATTTTTCTACATGACCTTCCTACATGTTCATCTGTCTGCATTAAGGAACCATTGGTATAAATATGTAAACATTTCTCTTCGGGGCACCTTAGATGAATTGTTTCTACTGCAGCTGTTCTTGTTGCTCATTCTTTAGTTATATCTTGTAGAGACTTTGAAACGAAATTTCTTTTTGTAATTTACGTGAGACAGTTCTATAAAATGCAGTGAAAAACTGAACTTCTTTATTGTCTACAAAATCATTGTAGGTCACCCTGATTTTGTAATGCTTGAAGCTTTTCAGTGACATCCAAAGATGTTTTCAATCGTCTAGCCTTGTTAGTACACCATATTCTATGCATTTGGTGTGATCCGATATGAGGCAGTCTTGTCTATTTTTCTCATTGCAACAGTGCCAGGTTTTGACAACTCTCTCAGTGAGTTCGGTTTTAATAAGAATTCTCGTTATGTTAAAAATGATGATTAACTACGCCAGTGATAATTTTCTATGGCTGCTTCTCAGTAACTTAAAACGTTTTAAAATTCTGGAATTAGTTGTGACTAGTTCTTTAAAACCCTACATCAGGATAGGCTTTATGTTAGTTTTGTCTGCGTTGTTGAGGACTATTCTTGATCAACCCCATTTTGAATGTTGTTGTTGAACAACGTACATTATTTGTTTTTTAAATAATTATTTTGCAAAGTTTTGCGAGTTAAAGTTTAAACAATATTAAAACACCACACATAAAATTCATAGAATTCTTATCATAATATTGTTTTTTTTCTTCTGTCAACTGAAGCTCACCATACTACAGAGATTTATTTCATTTTATTTAGATAAATGTCGGCATATTTAAAAAAAATAGACATTCATTTGTGTTTCGTGTTTCATAAAGTGACACGTACATACCCAATGTGCTGAAATCGCGCATCCTACGTATAACGAATATAGCGATAACCAGCGATAAATCACGGTTTGTGAGCGTTGCCACTGGGAGTAACATTGTGCAGTATCTGTACGCTGAATGTCGTTCTAATGTTTCACAACGACCTCTATGAAATATTTCTATAGCACATCCCACCAGCGGCTTCAGTTACAGACAGAATTTATTGCTTATAGCACTATTCTACGTCACCGCTTCGCTCATTACCCCCCCCCCCCGTCTAGGACGGAGTGCTTTTTAACATGATCTCTTGCAATACATGTTCATTTATGGATATATTTGGCAACGAATACGTTCACTTGTGGACAGAGACTGAAACTGAATCTGAAGAGTATAAACAAAACTCGAGGATACTGAAGGACTTGAAGGAAAGGCACAATAATGAGACGTTCAGGATGTTTAGGTATCGTTGGGAAGGTGGTGATACCGAAATTATGGGCAAATAAAAATGTTATCTATAATGCACTGAGGATTTAAAATAGGATACCGCCCTTAAAACCCGCGAACTGAAGGTTTCCGTGCCAACTAAAATTTTCTCTATATATAGTTCCGGAAACTAATGACTGGTGTTGTTTTAAGGTAAGGCTGCACACGCATATGTGTTGTGTGGCAGCCTCTCTCTCTCTCCCCTCCCTCCCTCACACACACACACACACACACACACACACACAGAGAGTCGAATTTGATTTTTTAGATTTACATTGAAAGATAACCACATGTTCCAAGATGGTCGGTTAGTTCAGTGTTCTAGATTGATAGAATCGTAATACTGTCATCCAATACATAAAATGCAGATTTTTACTTCCACTCATGATTAAATTATTTATTTAAGCGAACTGGGGGGGGGGGGTAATACGAACACGGAAAGACGGAAACAAAGAAAAGGCAAGGTGTATAGACGCCTGAAGAAAGTTGACAAATACAAATGAACATAAAAAAGAAAACATGAAATCAAACGGATGAAACAACGTGGCAACGAATAAAGTAGCGTTTTTTTAATAATAGGGATAACCTTTGGAAACTTTCGAAGGAGAGTGAAAGTCGATACATCCTCTCTGGGTTTGTTTCATAACTTAACACTGATATATATTTAAAATTTTGGCGAATTATTCAGTGAGTACAAGAGCAGTGAAGATTGTTATTTTTATGATAAACAGAAACAGAGATCTTACAACCCACAGTCACAGAAATTGTAAGTATAATTGAAAACATTTCTGGGGACTAGAGGCATAATTTTAAATGTATTTTTCATAGTCTTTTAGCTTTTTTCATCGTACTCGTTTACTTGGTATCCATCACCTTATCACCTGACATAAGTTATTTAGAGTACGGTTTTGATATTTGTGGAGGGCGTGGTCTAACATAATAATGGTAACAAATCATAATGTTGTCATAGCAACGTCATATCAGGTGTAGATAATGCAGCAACAGTAGTAGATCTACATGACCAAACTGCAATAGTTATAATGACGCTGAGGTGGGAGAAATTTCAACCACTCCTCAGCAACTGTTATAGCATAACATATAAAAAACTAAATATTTTCTAAAGATATTGAATTCGGAGATAATGATGCTTACTTGTCGTTTGTTATCAAGAGTTTATGTTTATAACTAATCTGTATTAGCACTGAATCCGTTAGGACGAGCTAATTTCAGCTTAACATCTGATAAAAAGTTTTCATGGGGTGTGTGTGTGTGTGTGATAATAAATACAATAATACTTGTTTGTAAGTATGCATTTGGCAAGACCGATGTGGAATCACGCCTACTGACAGCTGCCAGAACCATTCTTTACACAATACTGTCATAATTATTACCTTAGAAAAAAGAAGTCTTTCACATTTTTACACATAAATACAGGCACGCAAAAACACATATCACTGGGAAAACCAGATTTATAAGTTCAATATAGACCGTAAACATGTAAGTCTAAATTACACAAATTAAAAATTTCATTCTTATAATATTCTTATTAAATTTTATTCCTAACGTACTGCATTATCGTTCTAAAACGGAGTTTCTAGCTTAGTAACAGGATTAATATTTTAATAAATTCAGAATTTATTTCGAACAAAATATGATATATATATATATATATTTAAAACTTTAATGTCTTAATGATTAAAGGATTAAGACCATTAAGCGTTACTGATTCATTAATGTTGTGACGTATATTTTGATTTTGTTTTAACGTTAAACAATAAGCATGATCTATGAACGATACTTAACTTCAAGCTATCATACTATTGTGAGTACACGGTAAGGTGGATTAGAGAGCTCCCAATTGATTTTTTTTTTTTGATCCGCCCAACACATGGTATGCTAAAAACGTTACACTCACCAGCAAAGCAAACTAAAAACAAAAGTAGAAAATCCCAGCAACTAATTAATTGTTAAATCTAAACTAAGCATAAATTGTAAACAATTATCACAAACGCCTGTCATATCAGCCTCACAAAAAACAGTTTTTAATGGAACACATTTAACACAGAAAATTAAAAATATGTCACTAACTATTTGATTTAACATTAAAAGAGGTTTGGTCAAAAAAATTCGTCCAATTTTTGAATTTTCCGCGCTCCAAGATTCCGATTAAAATCTGTTTTCATGTAATGTTTGCAAACATATTGGTGACAATCGTCTGAAATTTTGGCTCCATTGGTCGCATATTTCATATTTTACACTTAATTAACCAAGTTGTTTTTTGTTGTATTCGGCGATTGTTTTTGACAATCTACAACAAAGTACTGAAGAAGATGGATTATATTTTGTGAAAAAAGTGAGATAAAGTGCTCTATCGTGATGAAAGTGTTGCAGAAGGCTTTGCTGATGAGTTTGGTATGCATGCATTTGGAAGCGGTTTGGGAACGGTACAAAGGCCTCACAGACTCTTGAATAAGTTAATGATAGTGACAGTAGATGAAAATGTGGTTTAGTGTTCCATGAATTTTCATCACTAGGTGCAATGGTAAGTAAAGTGTATTATTCGGATATTTTACGCCTCGTGTGTGATCAGATTTACGGAAGAATAATTTATGGAAACTGCACCAGGACGCGTGCCGTTGCTTTCGTAGTTTTATGTACTGATTTCGCATGGCTGTTTGCAATGTTTATATACTGTTGCGACCAATCTACTTTCTCTGTGCATTTTCTTGCATATTTGCACTCTACATACTGAACCGACATGTGACAGACCTCTGAGCTTGCTTCGCTCTGCCTACATAGGCATCGAAACCGTTACTTGTCTTTTGGTCGCCTATCGATTGGCAGGCTAATAAAAACATCACTCATGTGTTACAGACATCGAATGAGTAGATCGCAACGTCTCGCCCTTTAACGATCCGTTCTGCTCGCTCCGCTCGCAGCTAAGAACGTGTCACATGTGGATCCACTGCGTAACAAAACACCTACAATAGTCACCTACAATAAAATTAACACATTCGTCAAACGTCTTTACCTAGCTACATAACACAACATCCTACAGCTCATTGTAACATGCATATTACAACTACTTTCCCATTGTACACTAACTTCATAAGTCTCCGTCTTACTTGTAGATGGAAGAACCAAACCAAAAGGACGCCACCTAACTAACTTGAATTAGAAGGAACTACAACAGCCCAGCATAACCTAACCTAAACAACCAAAAATATTGGAAGAAAAAGGTTACTCGCAGAAATGAAAAAGTTACAGAATTGAAACCTCATTAAAGTCTGGAACAGGAACGTTTCTACTAGTCGCCACGGATTCGGACAGTTACGACCGAGGGGCGCAATTGACCAGGTAAGAACAGGCAAAAACGTCGTTTCCTCGCCACCGAGACCGAGACTCGCGTTTTCTTCCTTAACTTTATACTTTATAATACGCTAAAGTTAAATATTTTTAAATCTGTTGTTATAAGGCGTACACATTTTTCAATTAGTTATTACACATACAAAGTATTATAACAATATTTTTGTTACACAGTTTCAAAACTGCAGAATTCTACTACAAGAAAAAAAGTCGTAATCAGTATATGTTTATTAAGAAAATTGTGCAATATTAAAATATGTGTTCAATAAACAAGAAACTGGTGATAATTTAACACAACCCCATTAGCAAAAGTTAAGTGAAATGGAGGGGTATTCACCTCTATTGGAGGTACATTTCAGACCAGCGGTCCGGCAAGACTGGTTTCTTTTCAACCAGATTATTTCCGGGAGCGCATTATGACGGAAGAAGTAGAAACGAAATCACTTATTAGCAGTAATAAACCAATATTAAAACGTTGTTCTACGAAACGTTACATTTTTACTTTTATTAATGTAAATAAATTCGTAGTGGAAAATACATTAACGGGAACATGAATAATTTCTACGTTTGACAGTTTTTCATACTGTCAAACGTTTTTATTAATTAATTGGCGTCACACTCATACAGTTTCCCCTTTCTGTTACATACTTCGTGCAGTTTACAAACAAGCGCAGGTGAATTCGAACTGTAGTTAAATCAATGGGAATTGAATTTGAATGTAAATTGATTTTTGTTTAATTAACTTCACTACACTTCGTATGCGACAGAATTTATTATTTAATAATAAAAACACGAATGCGTACAGGTCCCCTCAATTACATCAAGCGGACACGGATTCGCGAGCGCGAGCGCACGCACACGCACACACGAATTTTTAAAAAATAAAGAATTCCTATCGTTGTTGAAAATACAATCATGCAGCAGAAACATGCACGTGTACTGGTAAACATTATTTAATTGTTTACGAACGTGATAGATCTATACGAAAGCGTGAAATATAATTGTATTGACAGCAAACCAACAAAATTATTTGTACACAGAGCTAGAAATAACATAGGCCCTATATTTAAACTCTGTCTCTCTCTCTCCCCCTTCTGTCTCTCATTACGGGGGAGGGGGAATTACGGGGTTACTGCGGGTTGTATCCATAGGACACTATCACTCTTGATGTGCTGTAAGGCTATGGTGAGAAAGGGAGTGGGACAGCGGCAACATAGCGTCATACTTTCATATTGAACATATGCACTGTGTCTTATAAATTTGATAAAGCATTATAAATTATTTAAAGCTGAAATGTATAATTAGCTTTCACTGTAATTTAATTTCAATGATAATCTTCTACAACAAAAATGAAGTGAAAACTGAAAAGATGAGAATGATAAATGAAAAAGTGTAAGCACCGGAAAATGCAAAGAAATTTAATTTTAAAATGCATATCATGTTTTGTTACTTAGGGTCGCGCAGAACGACCAATACCTTTATCTGCGAGCCACCACTGCCGTATAAATAAGTTTATTTACTAATGTAAAAGAAAACCGAGATGAAATCGTAACCGGATGTGCAGTGGTAGAATAAGACTCCACCATGTCACCATGTGATCCGAAGGATGACGGATGTTTGGAGCGACTAAGAAAAAGTTGATCATGTTAAACGAATATACGAAACGAGGAAGACAAAGAACACCAGGAAGTAAAATTTGTATTTTGTATTTTTTATTATGCACATATACGTTCGTAAGTTCTACACGAGTTATTCTGTATTTGTCGATCTTATAATTCATTTTGGTTCAGCAATATATTGGAACTCTTTTGTAATTAGGATTTTCAAATATATAATGTGCTAAATGTTACTTATAACAAATATACTGTTGCTATCCAAATAGCAGTAACGACTAATGGCAGTGTAGATAGGCCTACTCTGTAATGAGTCGATGCACTAAGTAACCGCCGCTAAGGCAAGTATGGACTGCGACTGTGAAAGTATACAGAAGTTTCCCGACCTTAAAAGCAAACAATTGTGAGCATTCCCAGTTTACCCTCGAAAAAATAATTCCAAAAAGATTCAAAAACATGATCATCGGGGTCTTAGTATGCGATTCAGCCAAAGCACCTCTACTGTTTATAAAACAATTCGGAGAACTAACGCCCAGAGAGAGAGAGAGAGAGAGAGAGAGAGACAGAGAGAGAGAGAGAGACAGACAGACAGACAGACAGACAGACAGACAGACAGACATGGAGGGAGGGTGGGAGGGGAGCTAGATAAACAGACATAGACAGGTGCGCGCGAGCGCACTCACACACACACACAGATAGTGATGAGACGATGTGTGAGGAAGGGGGTTAAGTGTAACGCACAGCCCGTTGTGAACCTTGGTTTAGGTATTATGCTGGCTGCACACCAAGACGATACGATGCACATCTTCAACATCGTAAGCTACAAGACAGTAATATCTTACAACACAGGCATCGCTTGTACAAAATTAACTTGATTGAGGTGACTAAACTCGTTGATACCAATACGATGACGACATTTATCGTAAGATGTGCGTATTCATCCACACACTGTGCTGGCCTCTTCGTTCAGTTCGTATATTTCCAAAGCAACAGTCTGTTTTGGAGGTAGTTCCAGAAAGTTTGACAATATAAAGTTCCTAATTTCTTTCCTTAATATGATTAAAAACCATAATTGTTTTTGACAAACCATAAAGCCGATTTGACAATCTTGGCGTGGAAGACCGTTCATCTGAATTAAAAGGCCAGGAAAACAATTATTTTTTATTTGCAACTAGATATTACAACTTAATTTGTTAGTCATAACTTTTGTTATGTGATCCAAACTGTTCAAGTAAATAGAACTGTTTCAGTAAAAGTAGTAATTTCATATTTTAGTGTCTACAATTATGGTCGAATGATTATTAATACTGGTTGGAATGTATATTAAAGACCAATTCATCACGAGATCGTCACCTTCCCTCGAAGACCTCAAGGTTACATTGGCCAAACAATTTTTCTTGTCAAAAGATCGTGTTGCTTTGGTACATTACAAACATCTTATGCATTACAACATCTTAACATACAATTCGGACATCCGAATGGTCATAATATTAAAAATCGTATCGTGCTGGAGTACAGCCCGCCTGAGAGGCAGTCCTCTGTTAGATCCCATCCGTAATTATTTATCTTCTCTGACAGCTACTCAGTTGTCGAGGTAATATCGTACACATTTTCCGTGAAACTCCAATACAGCAGACAAGAACGTTAGTAACACACAGAAAAATAATAAAATCTGAACGATATTTTCATTGTTTTTGAACGAGTAAAAAGTTATTTTGATACTTTTAAACATCTGTAGATAAAAGTGGAACATCTGTTCAATTAATGACGGTTATGGACATATTTGCTTGAATCTAATTCAATAATACTAATTTCAGACAACAGACACTAATGAACAAATTTAAACTTATTTCAGACGCCTTTGTCGTAACATAGGCAGTTTGCCAGAATTATTTCGTACAAAGTATGTAAAATATATATTTAAAACTTTAATGTCCTAATGATTAAATCATTAAGACCATTAAGACGTCTTACGCTTAATAGACGAAGAACGATCTATTACGGCAGATTACGACATGCTATGTAATGCTAGTTAAACATTAGCATCACGTGGCTAATGTTGTCTTATTGTAACGTGCGCCTTTAAAGTTGTTCTCTCGGAAATCCCAATGAATATTTCATGAATGAGTTCGCTGAAACAATGATCTCTCGTCACAATGAAGTACTATATATGTTCCTACTTACACCCTACTGATACTCATCTTGAAGCTTGGAAACACAATAACAAAAAATACAAGAACATACTCATTCAAACACGTCTATTACAGATAAGAATAACATCTGGAATGATAATATGATTCAATATTCTGAGTTTATAATTATGAAGAAAAATAAATAACTACCAACAAAAAAATTAAAGTAATTTCAAAATAGTTTTTCTCCTCCCCCCAACGGATATTCAATTTTCTGTCTTAATTTAAATGGACAGTTGAATTTACATATACGTGAAATGAATAACTGCCTGATTCGACAGTTGTTTTTATTTTTATACGGTTGTATTAATTAGTGGCTGTCATATTGGTGCTGTCCCTCTGTTTGTATACCATACAGTGACACGCCCATGTAAACTGCAATCAATATGAAATTAAATTACGTTGAATTAATTTTGAATTTATTTGTGTGCTTTTGCTAATAAGATTTATTTGTTTAATGCATATTCATCGACCATAATAACTTTGAGAAGGGTACAAAAACGAACAAATTTATCATTTAGCTACGTAAAAGCACATGAGTAAGCACAAGCGATTATAATCACACATCGTAAAATAAAATAAAAAACTGGGAAGACCATATACAACACGTCAATACGGTAGACGATGAGCATATATAATTTAATGCCAAAATATTTTCCAAAGAATAGTGTATGTGTGCGCGACCAACGGTGAACAATTGAAAATTCAAGTGACGAAACAAAACAGGCGTAAGAGAAGAAAAGCGACGGGTTAACCTCTGAAAAATATAGGCAACTTAAATTTGATATTGTTAATATTGCAGACTGTCACAAATTAATTGTGAGAGCAGAGAGATCGGTTGCAGATACTATTCTCCAGCGAGCAAAATGCTTAACGTTTTGAAGGAAATTACGGTTTCCCGCGCACTTGAAAATAGGGTACAGAAACGAAAAGGCAGTGAGGGTTAAATTAAAAAATGATTTTAATATTACCAGGGAAGTGTGTTTAGATTTGCCAAGTACAATTATAAAAAATGTAATAAGAAAGAGCTTGTGAAGCTGATGTGATGTCTACTATCAACTTGTATTCATTTATTATAATTACTGTTGTATGTTCTTTTAGTTGTAGCAGGTAACAAAATTGTAAAGTAAAGATTTCAAATTTAAATTCTATTTTCCAAAATAAAGTAAAAACAAAACAAAATATCAAATAATGTGCATGTGTGTATCACCGCATCTGACGATGAGGTGAGAAGCTTGAAAGCGCTAATCGGAATAATTTTCTATAGTGGTGTGCAACAGTAAAAATTCTGTTTGTGATTATAACCACTAACACAACTTTCATCATAAAAACTTATGTAATTTTATTTCTTTGTATCAACAAGTCACGAACAAGAATAAAATGCGCTCTTCGGGAAGAGAGTAAAATAAAATGCTCAGTTCGTGGAGCGGGTATTTTGATTTGCACAAACAATCCCCGAAATAAAGTTTCATTTCGGCCAGTGTGTAAATCAAATCACCCAGGCCGAGGATTCAGCAATTTATTTTGTCAATTTCTGAGTTATAGTGCTTACTTCAAAAAGTGAGCAAATCACTCGGGGAATGCCCAAATTCGGTAATGGAAATAAAACACACACACACTACTGATTGATTGGGTTAGAATGATTCAAACAAATAGTTATAGGCTACGTATAGGGATATAGTTAAATAACAAAACTGTGCATAAACAACATATTACTTCTTAGCTCCACGAAATAATCATGTAATTAAGATCATTTGTTTCGCTATGAATACTATTAAACCTCAGTCACTGCGGTACTTACCACCATTAGTCACTGGGCACAGAGACAGTAGATAACCGCTATATTGCAACAAAAACCACTGTGTATTCCTTTCCGATACACAGTTTTCACATACCTGTAACAGAAGGATAAAACATGAAATTATTTTTCTTTTTTATGTTTAATATCAGCTATAACAAAGATATATTAAAATAAATCATCATCTCCAACAAGTATTAAACCTAAAAAGGTCTCTTCCGGTCTCAAGCAAATAGACTAAAGTTGGTCATTCCAACGCTTCTTCGGACGTCCCTACCTCCCCACCACTTCAGCTTATAATTCAATAGTTGTTTGGAGATGCGGCAGTCATCCACTCCTACGTTATTTGTTTATTTTAGCCGATATTGGGCAATACTATCGACTATACTTGATCGGTGATGGCCTTCTCACATTTTTATATGGATCTGAGAATTGGACAATAACGAAATCCTTGGTCACTCGTATTCAAACGGCAGAAATGAAATTTCTCAGGCACGTGGCAGGGTATACTCTTCAAGATCGTAGAGGAAATGCAGATATACAGCAGGAACTGAGTATTTGAGTATAGTCGGTTAATATGCATAGTTATATTGATAAGCTATAAAATTAAGTCGTAATAAAAACAGCAACAATTTTCATATCGAAATCAACTTAATTACCTATTTTTTGGTAAGTTGCTTCTTTAACTCTGTTACTGATGTTATATTTATAATTGTTTGTTGTACTTCTGTAAACTTTTCTACGGCTCACAGTGTTGGATTTTTAGCAAACTCCTGTTTTAATGCATATTTGGGAATAAAATCCACTGTCGAATGGACAAATTGTTATACAAAGGTCAGTTGAAATGCTCGCGGAGCGATATACAGGAACGACTACAATTTTTCGTCTGTTGTAAGACTTTATGTAAGCACCTGTTAATTTCCAAACTTACCTGTCAATTAATTCATTGTTTACCAGCTGTTCGAAATTTACGTGTCACGGGGTTTTTTAGAAATGGACAAAATCAGACACCGTGCTTAATTTTGTTAAAAAATATCTGGCGCAATGGAAATTCACAACAAAATAGTAGATTTTAGGAATGGTAGGTTTTAAAGGAATGTTGTGCCTTTACAAACAACAATGAGTAAGCTACACTTGAAATGTTGTCGTAAAAGCACTGAAATGATACATCACTGGCAATTCTCTGAACTTTTTGAATTTTTAAATCTCAACATCGAATAACCAACATTTTTTATATTTATTTGTATTTATATTTATATAAAATATATTTGTATTTCTATTCTTAATTCAAGCAGTATACCCCGAAAAGAGCAACTCCAAATATGGCGCCCACCTTGCGTAAAGTTGTTTTCACGTCAAGTTCTTGATTTAAAATATGACGCACACGCTCATATGAGATGTCTGTGATCTTAGCAATATCATCAACTTTCAATCACAGGTCTTTTAACACAGTGTATACAAGTTTTTAAATGATATCTGTAGATTTTGCATTTCTGGGCGTTCACTGAGGGAATCACCTTCTGAGGGAGGCACGTCATCTCCCAACATACCATTTACCTGTGGATTTACATTAGCGTTAGACACTTTTAAAGAATATATTGAATCACAGCATCATGTTTGATTTTTCCTTTTCTCAAAACATACGTGACACGGAGTTTTCGAACAGCTGATAAAACACCGAATAGATTGACAGATAGATTTGGAAAGTAACAGCTGTTTACACAGAATATGAGTCTTTCAACAGAACACACGAAAAATGCGTTCTATCGCAAAGCTATAGGTATCGCTCTACAAACTTTTCAGCTGACTCTGGAACACTTGTCTTTCGTAAACAGGCTTGTTCACTGAACTTGCCAAATCGTATTTATGCTTTGTGGTAGATAACTAATTTATGAATTGATGTTAATTTTGTCTTATTGACATTCGTGTTGTGTGCTAGTTTTATTTACTTTGCTGTTGGCACACAATAGGCCAGTAGACCGGGTCTACGTGGGAGAATGCTGGCCTTACCGGATACTTCCACGTTAGTGTAGTTGTTTATAATTCTGTAGTTGTTGACAACTATTTCTAGACTGTTTGATTGAAATTTATTGACCTTGTTTGTTTCTTTCAGGTTTAGAAATTATGTAGTAAAGAAAATCTCTGCGACAAGAAAAGAAATTACAAGAAGCTCTTAAAAAGCATCTATCGACACAAGAAAATTATTAGAATTATTAATAGATAAGATCTTGGGTCTCTTAGGTAGGCTTGTATGGATAGACTGAATACGACTGTACATAAACGAAGTACACTAAAAAAATCTGTTAATTTATGCAGGAAGTAAAGCAGTCACTTGGAGAATCTTTTACCGGATAGGAAGATGTAAATGTACCATGTGTGTTCACTCTTGCCCCATCAACATGTAGACTCATGTTCGTGTAGCTTACATATGTCAACGCGTTACTTAGCAACGTTCTTGATGAAATATTTGCGCGGAAGCTGCCAGAGCCACTGGCAATTTATTATTTATATAGCACCTATTACTCGCCCTTTTCTGAGTATTTCGGTGACGCATAATATTTTTTCAGCGTGTTTTATATTTCTTAAGGCACCGTGAACATATATCACTTCGCATTTTAAAAAATTAATCCCCGAGCCACTCGAGATACTGCATTACAGAGTTTACCTCACTGCTGTTAACTGCATGTGTGTGTGTTTCGTATATTTGCACTACATATTTTCACACCTTGGTTGTGTTGTATTGTGTACTATAATATCCAAAAATAAATGTTTTGTATCTATTGAATCTCTATTGGACGAAAGTTGAAAAAGCAATAATTAAAAGCTGCACTGTTAAGTGTATTATTATGAACTAACTAAATAATGTTAGTATAACATCACAGTGCGGTTAGTATTAAGGTCTAGTTTGACCCAACCTGTGATACTGTGAACTCGGAACAAGGTCCAGGGGGGAGGATAATGAGAGGCGATTGAAGGGTAATTGTGGCCATACTACTTTACTTGTATGCCGAACACCTTATACTGTAACTTACGTCCACATAGTGCGCAATTAAATTACGCAGGAATTAAGAATGTATAAATAAATAAAAAAAAATAAATAAAAAATATTGATTATTCGTTGTTGAGATTTAAAAATTTAAAGAGTTCAGAGAATTGCCAGTGATAGTGCAACACACACGAATGTTTGCGTCTCGTTAGTACTTTTGGCTTTAAACCCTCGTGCCTAATAAGGACGCTGGCCTCGCAGAGTAATGCTGGCGTCAACGTTAGTACGATAAAAAAACAAGACTGATGTAAACAAGGTGATAGAAAGTACTCATAAAGTTTGGTACAAAAATAAAGCTGCGGAAATTCAAGAAATTAAATTGATGTGGTTGGACAGATTGCCAAAAAATTAACAACATTGATTGACGTAATAGGAGAAATACTTACCAGAAGCGTTTAGCAATAACACTTCTAGCAAAAAATCAAGAACAAAATTGTCTCCTCCGTTCAGAGAAATATGAGAGGGAAAACTTGTCCAAAGTGTGGAACACAGCACGTTTATACCGTATGCGTAAATCTGTTAACCTCGAATCGCATTCCGCATTATATTGTTACAGGGGTCACACCGATCGCCGTGTTGTTCAGTACAAACAGACTAACAGACATCGATGAAGTCACTAATTACAAACTTTAATTAGACAGAAACAGCAGTTACACATAAAAAAAGCACTCTTATACTATACCTAATTCAAGTTAAGTTAGTCCAACTATAAATGTCGTTTATTACAGTCTGGCACTAATCAACACTATGATCACTTTTCACTAATCCGCCACAATAACTCCGCAAACCGTACTGTAATACTTTAACATCGCTGGTCTACCACTGCAACTAGGCCGCTCCGAAAGCCAGCATTTACACCTCCGACGCCTTCCACTGTAGCAAACTAGCGGGTTTAGCCGCTGGTAGAGTAGTCGAGTAAACGTCTGGAAAGGGCACAGACAATGTAGAACAATCCAGAACGCTACGCAGCTGTGCCGCGCAGAGTGATCTGTAAACACCGGGAAGAACGTGCTTTCCCGCGCAAATATATACGTGTAAAAGGCCTCACGTAGTCAAGCAGCGATGCGGTACTATTTATTTCGTCAGCGTAAGAGTATTCTTTCATATGAGGTACAAACATATGATGGAACGTAACACGAGACGGAGTGTTGTTGTCTTTTTTACTTTCACTCATCAGTGCGTATATAATCTCCGTCACAGTATTACAAAAAAGCCTGTAGTTTATTTTAAAGAGGAATACAAGTGTGTATATAATAGGAATCTTATGTAAATAAATCTTATGTTTAGAGATTTACAAGACCTTAACTGATAAGATCTCAAAACAATGTGTGAAGAGATATGTCAACGCTGCTGACTTCCTGCTTCTGTTAAAATTCAGAATGTAATTAGTTAAATTTATTATTGTTAAAAGTAATACGATTCTGAAACAGTGTTGCGATGTGTTAAACAACAGAGAGAATATTTTCTGATGCGCATCTTAACGAAAAACTGATTGTAAATACGTAACGTCAAAACATCCGACGAACAATAAAAGGAAAAATAAAAAATATTAGTTGCTTTTTACTTCTGTCTCTATCAGGAACTAGGCGAATCACCTGTTCTGGCGCCAAAGAAATGTATCCACTTTATCAACGCTTCCTACGTCTTCCAATACTTCTTTGTCCAACAGGCTTGTATCGCCAAACTTCCTTAGGCAACGTGCCATCTGGTATCCTATTCAGATGAGCAATCCATCGCTCTTTGTTCTCTACAGTACGATCTTGAGTATTAAAAATGTTCAACTCTTTACGAATGTCTCCGTTGGAGAGTCTTTTCTTCGTGTGCAGCTTTTAACAGATCGCAAGAATCTCGTTTCCGATAACACTGGCACAGCTATTACCTTATAAAACTTTAGTCGAACCTAGTTCCTTGTTCCATTTCTGTAATTTCTGTAAATAGTTAAATTTAATTTGTTTTCGAGAAACGAATAGTCTACATAAAGTATTGTTTTCTTTTAAAGATTCAGCTGATATTACCACTACATTTAATATTTGCTGATCGCCGTCAAATGGACATAACTCTAACAGTACGTAATTCAGTTACGATAACGTGGTAGGTCTGCCTCGAGATCCCATATTATGAGCTCAGGATAAAATAAATCAGTTTGCACGTAGAAAAAACTCTACATACCATGTAACCATATGGATTAATTCTGCTAACAATAGCAGAAATTATCGCGTGTGTTTTTTAATTTTTACTCTATTTTAGGGGCTTTACGGACCAGTGGGTATGGGGTTTAACTACTAATTTTGAGCCGGGTTGAATTCTCGGATGCACAATAAATAGTGGTGCTGATTTCAACTTGTGCAAGTAGGTCATATTGGCGTAATAATGAGGGGCTGAAGCGTACTCAATATTACCTCCCTGTATGGCAAACGGCCTACATAAAACAGCCTTACCTAAACTACTTGGATGGTACATAAGGTAGCAATTATTATTATTATGTAATATTAATATTGTATTATTATTATTATTATTTAATTGCTTGCAGGGCACGCATACGTCTCTACGTATCTGCACTGAATGGGAAAGGTGGAAGACCCATCGTGTATCTTTGATGACTCAGCCTTAGACGATTCCCAACACACATTCTTTAAGTATGATAGACGGGTTTTGGAGAAACGAAGGCTTGAGATGAAGTTCGGCCCTATTACGCCCAGTAACACCGTACGCGTCATGCTTACGAACAGAAAGGACTGGGACAATGTAGCGTCCTTTGTGAGAACTGTCCTTCAGATGAAGAACTCGGCATTAGACCGACTCTCAAGGTGAAGAAGAACAGGAAGATGTAAGAACCTAGTTGGCGAGATACGAGGCGCCATCCTGAAGTAATAAAAACAGTAGTCTCGCGGCTTCCTGCCTGATAAGAGGAGGTTTTTTGGTCCCACACACCGGGGGACCAATAGGACGTCTCCTGATGGTGCAAAATGCATTTATCCTCTTCCGGAAAACAATTATTTCTACTATTAACATTGTCATTATTATTGAAATATTTTGTTCAATAATATGTTGTAAGACATATTAATAGTGAATTCACAATTAATAGTGAATTAATTTAAATCTAATGTGATATAAAAAATAAACAAAACAGATTTAACAAAATATCCCGTCAATTTGCCACCAATTTTAACTGCGACACTTTTACCGCTACGTTTTCATCTGGGACACTGATACGAGAACATTTTGACGCGGAATTTTGGAGAAATAAAACACATGAGATTTCACGTGGAAAGACAAATAACAGATGATTATGAAATTCTCATGTGTTTATTAGTGTTTTTTTAATGTTTATATTTGCTGAGGAAGTATAGTACGGTGAAATGTATAGGTATATGAACATTTCAAAACTTCTGTTTTTGTTTGAGTTTTGTAATATGTCATATTATCATTCATACCTAATATATGTTGATCCATATTGTAACGTATCAGTTGTATGGGGTGATTCTAATTAGTTAATTTTTTGAGTTCTGTTTGTACTGTTAAGTCATTGAAGTCACTTGATTAATAAGTTTATGTCAGTGTCAAGTTACAGCTTAGGGTTTTAAATCAAGTTTGTTAACTCACTCTTATTTTCTTTTTCATTAATAATACTTTTATTTTCATGGTTTAACTTATTCTTATCTATATTATCTCCTTTTGGTATCTGACTTGATTAGGCTTTTTCCCTAATTGCACCGATTCTTCCATCACACTTAATAAATTTCTTCTGGTTATTGTTTTCATTGTTTTCTTCTCACTGTCTGATCTATTGGGTAATTGGGTACGTTGTCTTGTCGTTAGTCGTGTCTTCGTTTCTTCAATTATACATTTACTAATAATTCATAGTTTAGTTTATTCCCTTACTTGGGTCATAATACCTTCTATGTTCATGATTGCAAGTTCATTTTTTGTTAAGTAATTTATTTTTGGTAGCTTTTCATCCATTTGTTATACATTGGTTTTGGGTGTGTTATATGTACCATTACATATTGCCTCCTTACTAGAATTGATTATTTCAGAAATTCCCTTTTTGGTATTGAAGAAATTATCAATTGTTACTTTCTTCTTCTTCATAATACTTCTTTAGCGATGCTTGGTTGTAAACTCCCTTTGTTCTTTTGGTAAGTGGGTCTATGATTTCGTAGGTGTTGTTCTGGTTGTCTGTGATTATTCTATACGGTCCAGTGTATAGCAGTAGTAGCTTTTTAGCAATTCCTTTGATTGTACTTGGGAGTTCTCGGTTTTTTAATAGTACCTTCTCCCCTATTTTATACTTTATGATTTTGGGTTGTAACTTTTTGTATTTCTCTCGTAGCTTTTTTGCTCATTCTACCGTTTTGTTATAGAATCTCATTTGGTCGAATTTGTACTCATCACTTTGAGGAAAGTATATCAACTCTGTAATTTCTCTGCGTGGTCTCCTCTCAAACATGGCTGTGAATGGGGTGGTGTCTATTGCTTGATGATGTGCCAAGCTGATAAAATCTTCTGCAGATGGTAAGTATTCTTCCCATTTTCTCTGTTGCTTGTAACAGTAGGTTCTCAAAATTCTTCCCACTTCTCGGAGAACTCGTTCAGCTGGGTTGCTGCTAGGGTGGTATACCGATGTCTTAAATGTTTTTTCTCCATGGTTCAACAGTGTTTCCTTCCATCTCCTCCCCTTAAACTGAGTCCCATGATCCGTTATTATCGATCTTGGTGTTCCCACTTCTGGTATGTATCTTTGGATAATTATGTCTAAAAGTTCCCTGGTTGTGGCTCTGTTTATTGGATAGAGTTTTGTAAATTTTGTATAGTGGTCAAAAATTATGACAATGAACTTATACTGCTCGAATACTTTCTCTAGTTTTTTAGCGGATGTTATCGGTATCATTAACCCCTCCTTTCTTTCATTATTGCATTTCACTAATTGGCATAGGTGGCAATGTTTAATGTATTTACGCACTCTCCGGTTAATGTCTCTGAAGTATACATGTTCCTCCAACGCTCTTATTACCTTCACTGCCCCCATGTGTCCATACATAATGTGGTACTCCATGGTGATCTCCTTCGCGACTGTCCTCGGTATTACTATCTTCCATTGGTTACATCTGTGTCTGTCCTTAATAAATAATATATCATTGTGTATGCAGTAGTATGGGGTGATTCTGTCATCTTGTTCCTTTAGTCTTTGGCAAATGTTACTCAGTTTGCTGTCACATTCCTGTTGATGTTTTATTTTGTCGATAATCTCTGCTAATTCCGTTTTGTCCTTGATGATGTGGTATATCTTGGCTATTGTCTCCTTTTCCCCTTCAAACGTTTGATTTTGTATATTAATTCTTGATAACACATCTGCTGCTATGTTGCTCTTTCCTGGTACGTACTCCCAATTGATGTTGTATTCCTGCAGTGCTAGTGTCCACCTTGTTAGTCTCCCATGACTTAGTCTGCAGTTCTTTAAAAAGGATATTGATTTGTGGTCTGTTCTGACCGTTAGTGTGTAACCCAAAATGTAAGTTCTAAATTTGTTGCACGCAAATACAATGCTGAGTAGCTCCTTTTCGGTTACGTGATAGTTGCGTTCACTTTTATTCAATACCCAACTTGCGAAGCTAATCACAAGGTGATTCCCTTCGTCGTCCTCTTGGTACAAAACTGATCCTAAACTCACGTCGCTGGCGTCGCAATTCATGTAAAAAGCTCGGAAATTGTTGAACTCCCGCTGCTGTACCTCGGCTATTTTTTCTTTGTCGCTGTGGACTTGGTTTCGAACATCGTTCACAGTGGCTATCTCTTCACACCTAGCCCCGAAGTTCGTCTGTGCCCGCGTCAGGTCTTCTTGTTTTTTCATCATCGATTCGAATTTAGTTGAGTTATTTTCTTCGATGTGGTTGATTCTGGTATTAATGTTTTCCTTCACTTGTTGTAGTTCTTGACTGTTTAGTTCGCACCTCTCGTGGACTTCGAAAATCTCTCTTCTCACTCCTGTTATTTCCTCTTCTATTTTCGTATTTATTTTCTCATGGTTATCCTCGATTCTCTTACTGATAAGTTCCATGTTTTCTTCCATCTTCTTGTTTAGTAATTCCATGTATTCGATGCTGTCATCGATCTTCTTACTTAATTCTTTCTTAGTTTTGTTTAATTGTTCCACCATATTTTTCTGAAAATCCTCTTTTAACGATTCTATATTTTTATTAGTCTCTTCCGTTTTTTTTATTCAATTCCCCCTTGAAATCTTCCTTCAATGATTCGATATTTTTCTGATTGTTTTCTTTTCCGTCATCCATTTTCTTATTTAACGATTCTATATTCTTGTTTAGTTTCTCATTATTTTTTCTATTTCCTTCCATCATATTTCTCATCATTTCCATGACGTTATCGTCCCCTGTTTGTGTAGGTCGGTTAGGTTCCGCGGGAGGTAATACTACTTCTATGTCTTCAACTGGCGTCGCCTCCTTGTCGTCCATGTTTAACTCCTTTTCCACTTCCGCCGCGCGTTTCTTAGATGTTGCTCTCCTGGGCATCTTCAGTATTAATGTATTGTAGCTGCCGCAAAAATTAGGTTAATTATCTTGATTATTTATTTATTAGATTAAAAAATTTTTTACCTAATTAAAGCCCCACGTTGGGCGCCATGTTGTAACGTATCCGTTGTATGGGGTGATTCTAATTACTTAATTTGTTTAGTTCTGTTTGTACTGTTAAGTCATTGAAGTCACTTGATTAATAAGTTTATGTCAGTGTCAAGTTACAGCTTAGGGTTTTAAATCAAGTTTGTTAACTCACTCTTATTTTCTTTTTCATTAATAATACTTTTATTTTCATGGTTCAACTTATTCTTATCTATATTATCTCCTTTTGGTATCTGACTTGATTAGGCTTTTTCCCTAGTTGCACCGATTCTTCCATCACACTTAATAAATTTCTTCTGGTTATTGTTTTCATTGTTTTCTTCTCACTGTCTGATCTATTGGGTAATTGGGTACGTTGTCTTGTCGTTAGTCGTGTCTTCGTTTCTTCAATTATACATTTACTAATAATTCATAGTTTAGTTTATTCCCTTACTTGGGTCATAATACCTTCTATGTTCATGATTGCAAGTTCATTTTTTGTTGATTAATTTATTTAGGTAGCTTTTCATCCATTTGTTATACATTGGTTCTGGGTGTGTTATATGTACCATTACAATATTTGTTTAGTATATTTTAGTGTATGTAATATTTAGAAAATTTATAAGAGTGTATAACTTGGTAATTCTTAATTTTAATTAAATATTTTGTTAGTTAAAATAAAAGAGATACTTTTTCACGTAAATTCTATATGACGTTTTTTGTAAACAGATTACTCTTAAGTCATTAGCAATAGCTAAGATACCTTTACAAAAAATTCGCCAAGTTTTAAACTAACGTTTCAGCTCCAAAATGATAAAACGTTCAAATGTTTGTCCCTTCTTAAATTCTGAGATTAGCTCATGAAGTACAATCTGAAAACAATCTCAACCTAACCAAGACTTTTATTGAAAGTGTTTAAAAAATAAAACAAAATCTGAATACACCACGTATTCATGAAGATATTCGTACAAAGAGATTCACATTTAAAGGGAATTGAAATATAAATATTGATATAATAGACAATATTGTATTTCTCCTCAACGGGTTATATGGCATGGAAGAGTTGATCGTAATTTAGTGTTTTCTTTGAAATCAAAGGAACATTTCTTGGAGTTAAAATTTCATTTAAACCGTACATTCAGAAAACCTCAGTGTGTCTAGTTATTTAAAACGTATTTTCCACTGCCAAAAAAATATTTCTTTTTAAATTTAAAATGTGTGTAAAGAAACAAAAACAAAAAGCCACGCCTAACACATAGATATAATTACTTTTAATTTACGGAAAATCTTATGGGAACCGAACACATGGCAACGATTACAGTCAGGCGCAAGATTATTTATTCGAACACGTTACACTGATGTAGAAAAACAAGTCCTTCATGTGCTCACGGTACTAAATATTTAATCATTAGGTGAAATCCGTCAGGAACAACGTGTACGCTTCTATAAACACTGAACACCCTATTCAAGCATAAATGTTTAATTTGTTAGAGAATTTTTTGTCTCTCTATTCGGATGTTGTTATACACAGAGTAAAAAGAAATATTTACTTAACTTTTTAATATTCGATACAAAAATATTTATTAATTATCACTTCACTTTATATAAATCAATTACTTAAGCCTATTATTAAATTAAACCTTTTTGAAAAACATCAAAAACCTTCAGTAAAATACTTGAAAATTAAAGCAAAATACACAAGCATTTTCAATTTATAACCGCAATATAAAATTATTTAAATGCGACGAAAATACTGTATTCTAAAGCATTAACCAAACCGTTTTTCTGATATACACTTTTTTACCATGTACTCAGATTTCCCTCAGTACAATTTCCACGTTTGCTGAAGAGTAGGCTACAACAACGTTTCCAAGTTGACATTTTATGTGATTGTCGTTTTTCAGGTGACAATGGGCATTTAATCTCACTGAAATTCATAGTAAATATAATAATTTTGAGAAAAAAATTTCCTTAATTATACTGTAATCATGCATGTTTAAACCGTATATCGGTGTATTGTTTAATAAAGTCTACATGTTAGAAAAGTTGCCTTTTGACACTGATTAGTATCCGGTCCACGTGGACCGAAAAATTGAATAAGAATGATGATCCAGCATGTGTGGACAAGAAAGTTAAGAAAGTGGGCCCAAGTGGGCTAAATGTATGCTTCTTGAGTTAAATATTCTGTCGGCTGGTCTTCCATAGTAATTGAAATGATGTGTAATAAATGAATTGATTCTGCAGGAAGAAAATGACGAGAAGTGGACTGTATACGAATAATTTTAATATCTGAACTAGTTACATTACAGTTGTTAATTTGAATGAGGCTGGCTAATACTGCATGTTGCGAAGTATTATGAATTTAGATAATCATGAAGTGGGCCTAGTCGGCCATAATCGAGAATATAAGGGCCTAAAGCCTACATTTAATGTCGACACTAATTGACAGCGAAGGTATCGGCGAACCGAACGCCGAGAGAGCTAGCTACGCACTGTGTATTATTTAATTGATGATAATTATGGCGCTAATTGGCCATAAGTACAAATGTGCGGCCTACGGCCTACATTAAAACGAGAATAAATGACAGAGAAAGGTGTGCTCGGCTCGGTACTACCGCCGCGAGCGTTTGATACGCACTGTACAAAGTACAAAAACGCGAATATTGAGGCGAAGTATAAAGCAGATTAGCCAACCTAGAAAATAAAATCATCGCGCTACCGTACATAAGCTGCCCGTCAAAAATCAAAAAGATTTTTTAATACATTTTTTAATAAATTATAATACATTTACAATTTACTTTAAAGAGTACAGTTCTTACTAACAATGGTTAGCTTCAAGGCTAAGTTGAACCTTGAGTTATAAGATTAGATAACGGCAATCCGTTACTAGTTTAGAGATAAGCATGCATAAGATAAGACTAGAGATAGGCGGTTGTACGCCAAGTTTGGCGAACAGCTGTTTCATATATGAATAAGTCTGGTTGACCAGTATTACTGACACAAGTGTGTGCAGTCTAAAACATTATAAAACATGAAAGAAAATACATAATTATACAATGTTTAATGCATGATCGGAAGCTCATGACATGATGGACCGATCGCTGGTAGTCCTATGCAAGTCATAGACGGCTACCTTAAAGTTACTTGAGGCCCGTAGACCTGTACAGAGAGTTTATTACATGAACAAAATTGTTGTTGAACATGTTGTAGTTACATGTTCTATTGTATATTCAGCAGGGCGGCATGTATTGACCTAGACATGCTATTCCTGATGTTTCAGGAATTTACAATATAATGACATATGAACAAGCTAGATGCTGAATGCAAGCCCAGTTATGACATGTAGGTCATAATTTTAAGTAAGAATTGTGCATGCTTACTTGCAAAATGAATAAAATATAAAGTACAATATACAATGAACCTAGACGTGGCAGTTACATACGGCAGACGCTAACAATAGTTTTTTGCATAGACATAATTTATGCGAATACGGTAACAATAATTTGAATAATTACAAGATAAATAGAATAATTACAAGATAAATAATTGCAATGTCAAATAACAATACAATACTGAAATTACAGAAACAATTTAAAGACATTCACAGAATAGTACATATTTATCAGCAACAATATAAAGAAATGAATGCATGATTGCTAACAGCTAGACATGCAAATGTTATGCAATAACATTTTATAAATGAGACCACCAAAAAACATGCAATATACCCCATAACATCAAATGAAAATGTGTAAGACATAGTATGCCACACAAATTAACATACAATACAAATATCAAGATACCACCAAAACTGTGATAATTAGAAGCGTGCAATGACGCAAAATTGACAAGAAAAATATTGTGATGATTCATCACGATTGTGTTGACCAAATGGTCGTTAAGTAGTAAGCCAATGGCTGAATAAAGTAGCATTGTGCTAAGTAATCATAATGTCAAATCTCGTCTCGCGCTGGCAACAGACATAATTTATGTATGGGTCTCCGCAAAACACCCGTAGGCGTGCGAATCTCCACGACACGAACCAAGTTATCTGGGCCGGGAAATGTGGCGATGATCACGCCAAATTTCCAGGCTAATGGAGGCAAGTTGTCCTCAATAAGCAGGACTAAGTCACCAATGGAAACATTATCTTTGGCAAACTTCCACTTGTGACGCTGCTGCAACTGGTGCAAATAATCGCGAGACCACGCCTTCCAAATGCCTTGGACAAACCTCTGAAGGAGTTGCCAACGACCAAGGCGAGAAACAGGAACGTGAGAAAGGTCCGGGTCCGGAATCGCCGTTAAGGGCGCGCAAATCAAAAAATGGCCCGGTGTGAGTGGCACCGGGTCGTTAATATCCGATGAGATAGCAAATAAAGGTCGAGAGTTCAGACATGCCTCTATCTGAGACAAAACGGTTGTGAACTCTTCGAAGTTTAGTATAGATTTGCCTACCACGCGGCGCAGATGAAATTTTAAACTCTTTATGCCGCTCTCCCAAAGGCCACCGAAATGAGGTGAGGAGGGCGGAATAAATGACCATGATATCCCCTGAGAGGATGTGAATGACTTAATCGAGGAGATGGCATCCTTATTGTGCCAAAGGTTGTAAATATCATGCAAGATGGTGCGGGCTTTCCTGAAATTTGTGCCGTTGTCGGAGTACAGTTGACTGGGTATACCCCGACGTGCCATGAAACGACGTAAAGCGGCTATAAATGCGCTGGCCGTAAGGTCGGACACCAATTCCAAGTGAATAGCCCTAGTCGCTAAGCAAACAAACAAAGATACATATGCCTTAGTAAGAGTTCTAGACTTCTGCCCGCCATGACGAATCATGAAGGGACCACCATAATCAACCGCGCAAAATAGAAACGGCCTTGAAGGAGTGACTCTAGGGGATGGCAGAATACCAAGTCTCTGAACCTGCTGTGTGGCACTAAACCTGATACACTTGAGACACTTACGAATAATGGAACGGATGACCAGCAGGGCATTAACAATCCACCAACGTTGACGCAGTGAATTATGCACGAGTTGAGCACCAGCGTGAAGTAAACGAATATGTTCACGTTCGATGATAAGGCGGGTAATATGCGCCGATGGGGGTAATACAATAGGATGTTTCGAATCATAGGGTAATTGGGAATGCTGCAATCGTCCGCCCACGCGTATCACTCCAGAATCGTCAAGAAACGGGTCAAGAGAAGCCAACTTGCTCCTAATGGAAACAGAAGATCCGTTCCGAAGACAATTAATTTCGGTTGCGAAATGGATCGACTGGGACTGTTTTATGAAGAAATTGAGAGACTGATGAATTTCTACAGGGGTCAAATCGCCCGAAATTCTGTCCGCCGATGAGTGCCTAATATTTCTGATGAAACGAAAACAGTACGCGTATACACGTGTCAGCCGGTGCAACGAGGAAAAGTCCAAAGATAAGTCAACAGCCAGGGTAGACATTAGCGACCGGTTATGTATAGTTTTCTCTTCCGCGGTAACTTCAGAGGACGACTGAGTGGCCGGTACGAAAGATGGGAAGGAATTGAACTCTGACGATTGAGACAGATAGCTAGGACCGTGCCACCAAAGCGAGCAATCGCGCAAAACGTCAGGGAAACACCCTCTAGAAATAATGTCAGCAGGATTGCGTCGCGAATCAATGTGATGCCAGGTATATGTTTGCGTACGACTCTGAATTTCAGCAACTCGATTAGCGACGTATGTTTTCCAACGCGTAGATTGCGCATGAATCCAGTAAAGAGCAACCATGGAATCAGAATACAAATGTACACCATCAATAAACGAATAAAGAGCAGGAATAACCTTAGATACAAGTCGCGATAATAACAAGCAAGCGCAGAGCTCGATGCGAGGTAATGACACCTGGCGTAGGGGAGCCACGCGAGATTTAGAGCACAAGAGGCGACAGGAAGCAGTAGAATCTTGATAAATGACTCGGATATATATGCAACAGCCAAATCCCTTCTCTGAAGCATCCGAAAAACCATGCAACTGAACTGCAACCGCCTCATGAATGCAACGAATGGATCGCGGGACCACTATTTTACCAATCAGAATCAATCTGTCACACAAAGAATGCCAATCCGAAAGTGACTTGCCGGAAATCGGATCATCCCAACCAAGCTTACAAAGCCACAGTCGCTGCATGAAATGTTTATACAAAAAGACAACTGGTCCGATTAAACCAAGAGGATCATATATTCCAGCAATAATTGAAAGAATCTTTCTCTTGGATATGCTAGGATCAACCGGAGATAGTTTGATATCAAACAAAAATGAATCAGCAGTGTTGTTCCAAAGAATGCCCAGGGTACGCACATTGTCCTGTTTATTTAGGGGTCGCGAAAGGTTGTGATGATTTGCGACCGCTGTGGGTTCATTTGATGCCCATTTGTGCAACGTGAAACCATATTGACCAAGTAACGCACCTAGATCGGATTTCAGCTTGGATAGATCGGGGATAGTGTCCGAACCGGTAAGTAGATCGTCGACATAAAAATCGTTGGTTATGGCTAAAGCCGCTTGGGGAAACGAAGTCTGATTGTCTCTAGCAATTTGCAGAAGGCACCGAGTGGCCAAAAAGGAGGCGCTAGCCGTGCCGTAGGTTACCGTTCGCAGCGCGAAATGTTTAAGTGGTTCGAGGGGAGAGTCACGCCACAAAATGCGCTGATAGTGACAATCTCCTTCAGCTACGCGAATCTGACGATACATCTTTTCGATGTCGGCAATCAGGACATACTTATGTATGCGAAAACGCAACAGAATAGAGAAGAGATCTTGCTGAACATTGGGGCCTACTAATAATATGTCATTTAACGAAAGGCCATTAGTAGTCTTGGACGAACCATCAAAAACAACGCGCAGCCTGGTAGTCAAGCTAGACTGTTTAAACACGGCATGGTGAGGCAAGTAGTAAATATTTGACGCTCCTAAATTGATAGCGCCATCATCGATGAGTGTCATGTGCCCAAGATCCATGTATTCCCTGATAAAGTCCGCGTAGTCGCGAGCGAGCTTGGGATCGCGCCTAAATCGACGCTTTAAACCTAAGAATCTTGATTCGGCACTTGTGTAAGATTCCCCCAAGTGGGGATTATCAGACTTGAATGGGAGCGACACTATAAATCTACCCTCGTGGTTGCGCTGAGTAGAGCGCACAAAATGCTCTTCGCAAGCCGACTCGCTATCAGGGGTATCGTCAGGGATTGTTTCTGCCTCCCAAAATCTCTCGAGAGATTGCAGAATTTGGCTGTCATTGTTCCTTGCCAGGAACGAAACAGCAGGACCCTGGGTGTGGCAGTGTTTGGGCAGATTGCCGGCGAGAATGTAACCTAGTTTTGTTTCCTGAATGATAGGGAAGTTGGGTCCGCGTGTGTATTTATTGGCTAATATTAAATCCAGATAAAATTGTGCCCCTAATAGTATGTCGATCTGTGAAGATATATTAAAATCTGGGTCGGCGAGAAAAATTTTATTTGGAATGTGGAACTGGTTGATGTCAAACGAGATTGAAGGCAGATTGTGAGTTAAGTTAGATAGGACGGCACATTTGGCCTCGAAACTATGTCTCTGATAGCGAGAAATAATACGTATAGAAACCGTGTCAGTAGCGCAACACGCTGTGTTGTTTATTCTTGTGATTGGAATATTAGATCTGGTTAGTTTAAGGTGCAACCTTTTCGCAAATGATTTCGTACAGAAATTGATCTGGGAACCGGCGTCCAGAAGCGCTCTAGCTTTATGCGTGTTGCCAGCCTGATCGACGACATATACAACCGCTGTGGATAAAAGAACATTGTTTTTACACTGTAATTTAAATGAGCAATAATTGCTGCTGGCAGCTGTTGATTTCGGCACGTAATTTGCGTGCAGCAATGTGTGGTGTCTTTTTGAACAAATTTTACAGACTTGTTTACTCTTACAATTCGTTATCAGATGACCTGCTCTAAGGCAGTTGATACAACATTTATGATTTGCAACCAATTGCCCCCGCTCAGCGGCACTTAATATGCGAAAATTATTACACATGTAAAGCGGGTGGCCAGATTTACAACACACGCATGAATAATGCTTTGCCGCTGCGTGATAGTTTTTAAAGGTATTGCTGCCAGCAGTATTTCTTAAGCTACATTTCTCAAATTTATTGTTGGGTTATACGCTAAGTTTGTTGAATTGCTGTCCGGATTCAATAGGCATTGTATTTTCTAAAAGCTGTCTGCGTAAGTTTAAAAAATGCGTAAAGTCTTAAAAGCTGGGCAAGTTGTCAGGGTCTATTGACTCCTTCCAAAGTTTTAAAGTAATAGGGTCAAGTTTGGTGGAGAGCAACTGTATGGTAATAAATTCAAATGAATTCACGGACAGCTTCATTGCCGCCAGTGAATTAACGGAAGACGTTATTGTATTCGTAAACTCCGCCAAGCTTTGGACTGAGTCCTTTATTGTGGACTTAACCTGAAGTAGGTTTTGTACATAGTATTTGGCTAATATAAATGGGTTGTTATACCTTTCGGACAGCAAGTTCAACGCTATTACATAATTTTCTTGACAAATGGGTAATGATTTAATTAAATCTAATGGTTCACACTTCACAGAAGAATGCAAATAATGCAGTTTTTGCACTGGTGTTAAGTCGGATCTCGAATGCACTAGATCACTGAAAATTGAATAAAAATGTTGCCACTCAAGTATGTTGCCTGAGAAGGAGGGCAAACTTATCGGCTTTAAATGCATAGGCGTCGATAATACAGGAGGCACAGTCTGAGTATTAAAAGTGTCAAGAAGTTGTAAAATGTTTGCCTCAGTTGAGTATATCATTTCTTCAACCTCAACTCGGTCTGCCTGAGCAACGCTCGTGTCTTTACTGATAAGCTCTATCTCAGACTGTACCTCGTCGTACTTCGAGGCCAAGCTTTTAAGACTTTCCAGTCTTACAGTCAGAAAATGTTTTGTGCTTAAATTAATATCGAATGAATTTACCGCGGATTGTATCCGCACTATCGCCGACTTTAATCCGCCTCTCTTTCTGTGTGACGATTTAAATTGTACCAATAATCAAAATAATAAAAAATTTTTAAAAATTAAGGTTGCGAGCTATTAAACCATTTAAATCTCACTGTATTAATATAAAATACCTGTATGTAATCAGTATGAGAGGAAGCAGTAATTAGTTAGTTAGAAGATACTCTAATAAAAGATAAATTGTAAAGAGTTATTAATATCGTATTTAACCCTTTGCTTGTAAGCAGGCGCTGTCCTGTTGATTCCAGACTCGACATGTTTTCCGAGTCTTGTGTAAGTTAGAATAAGATAAAAAACCTAATGTTAATAATTAAAAATCTGAAGACACATATAGTCGCTAAAACAACTGATTTAAATTATGTATATTTGTTTAGGGATAGTTTGTATAAATAAAAATGTTAACTTAAATATAGTTATGTAAATAAACAAGAGATTTAAAGTGTAAAACTCGAAACGTAAAAAAAGGTGTAACACAAGATGACTTCGAACTTCAAGAACTAACAACACTTCCAACGTCATACCTGGAGATGTGAACTATCAGAAGCCACAAACTCTAGTACACGCGACAGAATATGCAGATCAGGACATCCGAGAATCTACAAGATCATCGTAGAAGGTTCAACCTGCGAACTTTGGAGCCCTTTTCTGACGGAGACCAGACCGAGATGACGACGTAGCTGTTCCTGTTTCCCAAGACGGATACCCCAGGACGAGTCTTCTGCATACCAATTAAAAGGTGACTCGATACCCTGTCTATCGAGGGTTACTAATATTTGTTACACAACACATCTTGAAAGAGACTTTCAGAAACTATTAACTTTGTAAAGACTTATAAATTAAATCTAAGAATTTCATGTAACTATTCTAACTTCATACGTTGTAACAGTTTATATTCTAATGTAGAGTAATATAATTCAAGCAATAATACCATTCTTCCAATGGTTGAATAAAAGAAAGTCTTGCAAGCTAATATCATGAATTGATTATTACTAAAAGTTTTAATGAATAAATACCGAAGGTTACCCGGATCCGAGGTATAGCTATATAGAATCAATGTTGATCCCAAAGTTTAAAGAAGCCTTTCAAATAACTTAACAATTGAATTAGTAATGTCATGGGATCTGTCAGTAAATGTTTTTAAATGTTAAATAAAGAGAAGTCTTCTTGTTACACACATATGAGGAGTGCTTAAATCAATTGTATACCTTGCCATTGTTTCCTTACACAGTTAGTAAGTAATTTGTTATATTAATTATTTGTGATACATTCTGTTACAACGTAGGCAGCCCATCTAATTAACGGAGTTTAATTACGATGGGTTCCCTGGATTTGTAACGCGGCGAAGAGACGTTACAAAAGTGCGCCACTCTGCTGATTTTTATAAAGGTGTTTTAAGCATCGTGACGCAAACAAAATTGCGTCACTCTTTTTTAAAAAAAAAAAAAGGAAGCAAAGGAAAGAGTTTTATTTGTGTATAGAGTGTCACAAACAAAATTGCATCACTATGCGTGGATAATTTGTATGAACAGTAACTAAATATATAATATTGATCTATGCACTCAGAAAGTTACTTTAATAACTTTAATGTTCAAAACATATTTAATAGTGTATTAAGTTACGTAGATGATAGTATGTATAAGTGAAATATCCTTAGCGTCATACAATGCATATAGCTTTTGCATTCTATAGGCCAGTAGGAACCTGCATTATTCGATATAATTACTTGCAGACATGAATTGTGACCAAACATAACAATTTTGGTCAACCGAACAATCTGTAACAGGTTTGTTTACGACAATCCATGACCTGTTGTTTCCTGAATCATTCTGCACAGTGTATGTCCAACTATATAGCTTACATACACTAGTATGTGTTATAAAAAAAAAATTAATTAAAAATAACTTTGTTAATAATAAAGTATGTAATGCAGACCAAGATAATTAAGTAGAAGTTCGTGATTTAAAACTTGTGAACAAAATAAGTAATTTATTTAATTGAGAAAAGTTTATGAATGAATGGAGTCAAAGTGTTGTCAAGCGAAATAATAATAATAAATTTGTTGAATAAGATTGTGCTCCCCTTCTCTCGTTTATAACGGTATAAAGTAGTTGTGTTATTCAGTCGCATTGTGTAGAGAACAATAAGAGTAAAACCCCCTTTCTCACTGACACACCAGTTCCTTGTTAACTAAATACAGAGGGTGACCTACATTCCAGAAAACAGCTGATCGGCTATTTCACCTTGAAAAAAAAGTGTGTGTGTGATTTCTGTCTCTCCCTTAGAAGAGAAATTGTTCTTTTCTAATTTGTGTAAGTTGATTACTTATGAATTTATTATATATATATGTAATATATGTGTAATATACTAGTATTAATTTTAAGTACGTGCTAAAGTGTTAGAACAAAATGGCCCAATTTAACCCGGATTTGTTATTAAAAGACGAGCTGTCTTACGAAGCCCTTTTGCGTGGACTACCCCATGCTGATGTAACAGTCGCGGAATTACGAAGGTCAATTCGCGAATGTGGATTTGATGCGCCCGTGCAATTAAACTATCTAAGCCAACTCGATTATGAAAGCGAGAAAGAAATTTGTAATGCCAAGTATAGTGAACTATACTTATTGTCTCAAACACTCCAAGACGAGAAATCTCCGGCAAAAATTTTGCGGACTACCCAGAGAATAGAGCATTTAACCAGGCGAATGAAAAATTTGTCGATCTGGCCGAATCTCACAGAAATACCCGTTGATGTACAAAAGCTAGCAGACGAAGCTCTACGCCGCTTACCTTCAATTATTAACGATTTAAGACGAAAATCCGACTCATTCAGGATGGACGAAATAGAGAAATCATTAATGAAATTACACATCTCCCCAGTACAATCCCCCACCACTGGTTTACCTCCGCCTAACTCGGATCGGAACTCACCAATCATATCGCAAGTGCAAGCGAACCCAGAACAAAATACTGATACAGATGTAAATGCCCCTCCTCCCGAGCATTTTCAGTTTCGTCCCGGAAATAATGAATTGACCACCACCTCCAATGAATCCAATCGCCCTCATCGAGGAATTACACCTATGAACTATAACACAGATCTATACGGTGTAACGTCACAGAACGTTCCATAAAAAGAAATCATTTATATAGTAAGTTAGCATAAGAGGAAAGTGAAGTGAACAGTATCGAACCCAAGTAGTCCCAAAAAATTGTGTAATTTTGTATAATAATTATTTCTATCAACTTGAAAAAAAACGACCAAACTATGACTAAGACAAAACCCCATACATATTATTAAAGTGAATAAGAGTGAAAAAAACCATAAGACACTATAAGAGAGAGAAATAATGTCAGAATCCACCAGAATAAAGTCAATAATTATTAAGTTTTATAACTATGAATATAGTATTAAAAACTATTTTTTGTGAATAAATGGACAAGATCCATTATTATATGATGTGATGTAAATAAAATAAATGTATTAAATGACTTAAATACATTATTAGAAAGAGTTTAAGTTAAAATAAAAATTGTATATTTGCAATGACAAAAAATATTAATGTGTTGGATTTGAGACCATACACCAAGATTTCATGAAAAAATTAATTATTATCAGATTTAAATAAAAACTATATGTAATTGTCAAGCAGACAATAGTGAACAATTTATCTTAAATAAAGGAAGCTGTCAAATGAATAAAAAGCAGCCAAAATAGCCAAAAACAGTGTTAACTAAAAACATGTAATAGGCATCTAATATTGTATAATTTATGAATTTAATGTTGCCAAAATGCAACCAAACTGTATTAGAAAGCTGTAATATGATATAAAGCAACTATACTAATATACCTGACCAACTTTAACATTGTAATAATCAAGTCAGCAAAATATTTACTTATACCATGTATGGCTGAAGCCAATTATCCAGTACAAAAATAATCAGATCTGGCTAAAATACTTACATAATACTAACAAAATAAGGTAGAAAGGTACAATACATCAAAATACCTTAATAAGAAATAAACTCAGTTGAAAGTAAAATCAATTCTAAAAGAATTTAACTAATTAGAGTGAGACTTGTCACACCATAAAAAATGACATCTCAAGACAATCAATGATGCTATGTCATCTTGTGATAAATATAATATATGTACCAAGTAACCAGGTATCACAAAAGATAGACAAAATAATAAACTCTGTGTGTATAGTGGTGAAATAATACATATATTAAGGAAAAAGACTAATCATTGTATTAGAAAACTGACAAGAATATAGGCCATGAGCAGAGGCCATATAAAATTGTATTTATTTGTTTTATTGATGTTAAAATTTGTTTATTTTGTTGTAGGAGAGTAGTAGTAGTAGATGTCCAGCTTGTGAAGGGAACTTTATAACTCCACAGCAATTTTTGTTATAAATATTGTGTTTTTAATGACTACAACTCAAGGTGAGGGTTGTAAATTGTAATGTTTTTTAGACTTAAGTTAATTAGATACCAATCATATTTAGTATCGCCAGATTCAGTAAAAAACAAGGAATCTAAATACATTAATGGCATACAAATTGTAAGTACTAATGTGAAACTGTTTGATAAATACCAGTGTAAATTTTGAAATATCCATTGTATGAAGAATAAGAAATTCGTTCTAAAAGCTTCTACGGAAGTGAAAATTGTTCTATGACATTCCATTTCGTTTATTCTCGAACAATCTAGAAAGAATTTTTACACAAATGTACCGGAAGTCGACGAAAACAGTCATCCCGATTTAGTATAAAAGCGAGACAAAATTTGACCAAAAAACACTTGAAGACTGAACTCCAGAACTGATGCATCTCACACAACACTGATCAACGGAGCTAAGGCGAAACCGAGAGGCGAGAAATCGACAAGACACGGCAGGAAGGCTTTTCCCGTACATAGACATACCCGACTGACTTAACCTCAACGAGAGTATACGCCAAAAAATATCGCTGAAATAGAGCAGCGATACGGCAAATTTTAATAGAAAGCACGCAGCCAGAACGTCGACGGCCCAGGAGGGTCCCAAACATTTAATAGAGAACGAATTCTGCTGTGTTCGCATTGACTGACTAACGTGACAAATAATTCCCCCGAACGTAAACAAAACAATACACCAAGCCTTCCTCAAAACTGCATGGGAGTCAGCGCTGCGGTGGCAGATTTCTGAATCAACGCTAAACAGATGATTCGTAGTGGCGGCGTTTGAACGAGATTTTACTGCCAAACGTTTTGACAAAAAGTGCGGAAAAAGTAATGATCGAAAAAATTGACTTTAAATAGATTCAGTGTACACCCGAAGAGGCGAGATCGAGAAACTACCCGAAGGAAGTGTCCAGTGAGAGAATGAACGACCATTGGAACGTGAGTTACCAAAATTAAAATCATTTGTTACCTGGTTACATTTATCACACAGTTGTACTTTACACGCCACACATACACCTTCAAATCACTTAGTTTTTTCTTGTAAGGCATCTAATTGATATGTCTTGGTAGTTCAAAGGAGTCACGTCCTGAGAATAAAGATTTTTCACATATTAAACTCATGCTTGTCAACTGAGTCAGAATCTGAAATACTAGCCGATACTTGATTGGACATATAAAAAAATTGTCAATAATAATAACTTGTAAAATTTTTTCTCTGCAAATTTTATAAATTTTATAATTTTTTATGAATGATAGTCCTTCAGACAATTTGTTTTTTTTTTTTTTAAGAACCATTAAACTTAACTGATTTTTCAAAGCTAAACTGACTTGTTTAAATTTTTTTTGTAGATTTAAAAATTTTATCAATCACATTTTTTCTTGGAACAAACGTTTCCAAGTGGCGCCCACAAAAAGCATAGTTTTAAGTTGTGTTACAGGACTACATCACTGCAGAGGATCCAGTCAACAGAGTAAGTAACAAAAGTGCGCGGAGGTAACGCCCGACACGATTACAACACTTTTACAATTACAACACCCTATACTTGTTTTTCTATAACGGTAAAATGACTCACCCTGTGGAGAAGATTTTAACCGAAATCCCTTATACAGATGGCTTAAATGTTTCCAAATTACTAACATTTATTAGTTACCTTCTTCAGATAAAGGATCTACAGCAGCTGAATGACTGGCAAATTTTACAAGTTCTGTTACCAAAGTGTAAACCCCCGTTAAAAAATCGTGTGCTAGAAGCCCTAACCTCTACCTTCCCAGTAGAAGAGCTACATAGCTCTATAATAAAATACTTTATTCCCACCGGCATCTATGAGGAAATAAAAAGAAAGACAGTACTCCGAGTACAAGGACATCAGGAGAGATTAGCTCACTACATCTCCGATATTAGGGAGTCCTCTCGACTACTACGTGTAAGCTGGAATGAAACACAACTGGTGGACACCATTTTAGTAGGCGTGTCACCTGAAGAAAGATCTCGACTATCATTGATGAATAGACCCAATACAATTGCTGATCTAGAACAGTGCAGTATCCATTCTTCAAATGTATGGTACTCAGATCAAAATAGAGAAGCAATGAAAACCTCTGGAACTAATAGACATCAATTGCGAGCACTACTGCCTGATGTAACAACCTCGTATGAAAAACAAGTTTCTAGTAGACCTCACCATGTGCGCAAAGCTGGTAAGTTAACTGTAAACCCAGATAAAACGGAAACCAAGTACCCACCTCGCAGAAAACCCACCTGTTATAATTGTGGCAAATATGGGCACATAAGAAGAGAGTGCAAAAGTAAGCCATTGGAACGGAATAACCCCAATTCAAAAAACATGTAAGGCAGGGAGACCCGAAAACCTGTGTCTTCCGCAGCTACTCGAAATTGGGTAAACTAAAAGAAACCAGTAATAATAATAAGAATGAATTATTCTGTAACCAAGTGAAAAACAAAAAAGGTGCGAAAGAAATCGACCCCTATGTGCGAGAATTTCGTGAAAAGTGTAATGCGATTAATAGATGTAAATGGAAAAAAAATCTACTACCGTTAATACGAGTCGACTTAGGCGTTACATCCCCCATCGCCTTAATTGATTCGGGATCTAGTAGAACCTTAATCAGCCAAGAATTAGCGGACATGTTAGCTAATCATCATCTAGTAAAACGGAACCAACCTGTGAATATAAAGTGTGCTACCGCTGATAAACGTAAAATAAATATAAACCTGAGCATTACCGTTAAGGTTAAAATAAAAAACCTAAGTTGGATGTTTACAATGTTAGTATGTAAAGAATTAGGACCTGCTTTAATATTAGGTGCGGATTTTATTAGTAAGACAGGAATGATTCTTGACATCTACGAGCGAGAATTTTATTTCAGATTTGACCGTGCAAGAAAACATAAATTTGATAGTAATGAAGATAAACGTTGTTCATCTACTGCACATGTAATACACCAAGATTCAGATTTATCTCACCTAGAACGAAGAGATAGAGTCAAAATAGTAAAACTAATAAAAGAATTTTCCTCGGTTCTTACACCAAAACTAGGACTTACGGACCTAATAGAGTATAAAATTAATCTGAGTGATCAGAAAGTAATACGACTACCTCCGTACAAGTTGTCGCCTCCCAAGATGGAAGTCATGCGAAACCATATCAATAAGTTATTGGACCAAGGAGTCATAGAACCCTCTATGTCCCCATATTCTTCACCCTCCTTTTTAGTACCGAAAGGGCAAGATAAACACCGACTAGTTGTAGACTACAGGCAATTAAATAAAAGAATAGAATTTGAATCAATCCCTCTTCCAGACATCCATAGTGCGTTTCATTATTTTGCTAAAGCTATGGTCTTTACGGTAATGGATCTGAATCAAGCTTTTCACCAAATACCTCTTTCAGAAGAATCCAAACGTCTAACCGCGTTTGCAGTTCCTTTTAACTTGTACCAATTTACTAGGGTACCCTTTGGAATATCTCAAGGAAGTTCCGTATGTAGTAGACTATTGGAGAAGATATTTCACGACATTAAATTTAAATATGTGTACCACTATTTGGACGACATCGTAATATACAGTGAATCAATGGAACAACATCTCAGACATTTGCGTGAAGTGTTATCTCGTTTACTAAGAGCAGGATTAACGGTGAACCCAAATAAGGTAAGTTTTGCTGTCCCTCAGTTTTCTTTCTTAGGACATATCGTGAAAGCGAATGGAAAGGTAAGCATTGACCCCGAACGTACCCGTGCTATTAGAGAATTTGCACCCCCACGAGATGCAAAAGGTATAGCCCGATTTTTAGGTATGGTGAATTATTTCCACAAATATATTCCCCATCTTGCCGAAATAGCAGCACCCCTAAACTCCTTACGAAAGAAGGGAACGAAGTTCGAATGGAGCTCAATACATCAAAACGCGTTTGAGCAACTTAAAGAAAGCATTATATCTCCCCCAGTTTTGCAATTAGCTGATTTCACAAAACCATTCGTCGTGCAAACCGACAGTTCCAGTGTAGCGTTAGGTGCAGTGATATACCAAGAGATAGATAACTGTAGACTACCAATTAGTTATGCATCACGAACACTGAGCGATCAAGAAAGAAAGTATTCCGCATATGAATTGGAATGTTTAGCAATTGTTTTTGCGTTCGAAAAGTTTAAACCCTTCCTAGAACATAAAGAATTCCTTTTGGAAACCGACAATCAGGCGTTATCATGGTTATTGAATCACCCTAAACAATTAGGACGAATTGGCAGATGGATATTGAAATTAAACTGCTACAAATTCAGAGTGCAGCATATTAAAGGTACTCAAAATGTAGTCGCCGATACCCTGTCCCGTATGTTCCAGTCACCCACTAAAACTCCCGAAAACATAGTGAAGCCGGAAATAGCAAGTGCTAACGCCGTAATTACTGAATTCCCCCTTGCCTTTATAAACATTGCCCTGTATCAACAACAAGACCCCTTACTGAAGCCTATTATAGAACAACTTACCCAAGGTATTCAATCCGAGAAGTACGTATTGAGTAAGAATGTACTGTGTCTCAAGATAAGAGACGGAAAGGAATTAAGAATAATAGCCCCGGATGTAATTAAGCCCATGCTAATGGAATACTTCCATTCATCTACCATAGGAGCCCATATGGGAATCAATAAGACGATACATCGTATTCGAAAGGAATATCATTGGAACAATATGAACTGCGAAATAGCCGACTTCGTAAAGAAATGTTCATTATGCGCCCTTAGTAAACCCGCCAGAAATACTCAAGTAAGCCAATTGATATCAGAAATCCCAAAGACCCCTTTTTCGAAACTTTATCTAGATTTCTCAGGTCCGTATCCACGATCCAAATCAGGAAATACCATGTTACTGATATGTGTAGATTCGTTCACCAAATTTGTTTGGATGTATCCCATGCGACGAGCATTAGCGTCGACAACAGTTAAAATACTACAGGAAAGACTATTTAAAGACTACGGTACTCCAGTACGTATAGTATCTGATAACGGTCCGCAGTTTAAAGCAAAAGAATTTAAGAATATGTGTTTCAAGTTAGGGATAGACCATATAACCACTACAGAGTATCGACCGCAAGGCAATATTGCTGAAAGGTATCTACGAAACCTCAAATCTGCGCTAATCGCCTATCATGCGAACGATCACACGTCGTGGGACCAAAATCTATCCTGGATTCAATACGCTTTTAATTCAGCTTACCACGAAGGTCACAAGTCGACCCCGTTCGAGTTACTATACAAGTATCGACCAAACCACCCTTTGTCCACAAGATGGAATATACACGATCTGCTGCCGCCGCAAATAACGGATAAGCAGATAAAGCGAATATGGAACAAAGCCCGCTCTAACTTAAGAGCAAGCTTGGAAAAATCCAGAAGATACCACGAGAAAGGTAATCATAGCAACTCAGTCAGGTACCAAGTAGGTGACTTAGTAATGTACAAGACTCACCCCATTAGTAGTGCGATTGATAAGACCACCTCTAAACTATCATTCCGATGGTGTGGCCCTTACCAAATCCAAAAGTACCTAACTCCAGTTACAGTAGCCCTGTGCGAACCTGCAACTCAGAAATATGTGCGGAGAAGGCATATTTCGCAACTAAAGTTGTATAAGAAGAAGTGACGGTATAATATACCCAAAAAGAAAAGGGAATACTAGGGAGTAAAGAAAATTATATTTCTGAATCCACGTGAAAAATGTAAAACGTAGAGTTTGGAAACGAGGCCTGATCAACCTGAGTTCCAGTTCTGCGAAGCATGCATTAATGAATAATCATTAACTAGATGGGTACTAACACTCATTAACTACATGAGTTATATAGGACTCACAGAAGAAAAGATAGAATTCTAAATAGTAAAGATTTAGAAAGTTACTCTACAGAAGAGAGAGTAAGACAAACAAAAAAAACCGGTAGTAAAATTTAAGTGATAGAGATAAGAAAGAGTTTTGTGTTTTAATTGTGTAAATATTAAGTGTAAATAGTATGTAAAAAAAAAAGGTAGTTAATAAGAATATAAAGTATACTGTGTTGTAACTATAGGTAATAACTATGTGGACAACGTTGTAAAGTGTCCAACAACTATGTGAAAGAAATTACACACACTAACCCCATTCAATATCCCAGTGCCCAATTGTGAGTTAGACTAAAAAAAAAACCAAAAACCGTAAAGTGCAAATTAAGCGGTGGAGTCTGTGACGATTTAAATTGTACCAATAATCAAAATAATAAAAAATTTTTAAAAATTAAGGTTTCGAGCTATTAAACCATTTAAATCTCACTGTATTAATATAAAATACCTGTATGTAATCAGTATGAGAGGAAGCAGTAATTAGTTAGTTAGAAGATACTCTAATAAAAAGATAAATTGTAAAGAGTTATTAATATCGTATTTAACCCTTTGCTTGTGAGCAGGCGCTGTCCTGTTGATTGCAGACTCGACATGTTTTCCGAGTCTTGTGTAAGTTAGAATAAGATAAAAAACCTAATGTTAATAATTAAAAATCTGAAGACACAGATAGTCGCTAAAACAACTGATTTAAATTATGTATATTTGTTTAGGGATAGTTTGTATAAATAAAAATGTTAACTTAAATATAGTTAGGAACTATATTCTCGCGCGGTAATTGCCCCACTACCATTTTGTCCAGTACCAGGCGAAGGGAGCAGAATTTCGCTCTCTCGCAATGGTGACTTCGTACAGTATAGACGTAAGAGCTGTGCTCTTAAAATATGTTACCTTACTTTGTTTTACCTTAAGATGGTATACCAGAAATAGCTGCATAAAGCATCTGGATGTGTTAACTAATATAGTTATGTAAATAAACAAGAGATTTAAAGTGTAAAACTCGAAACGTAAAAAAAGGTGTAACACAAGATGACTTCGAACTTCAAGAACTAACAACACTTCCAACGTCATACCTGGAGATGTGAACTATCAGAAGCCACAAACTCTAGTACACGCGACAGAATATGCAGATCAGGACATCCGAGAATCTACAAGATCATCGTAGAAGGTTCAACCTGCGAACTTTGGAGCCCTTTTCTGACGAAGACCAGACCGAGATGACGACGTAGCTGTTCCTGTTTCCCAAGACGGATACCCCAGGACGAGTCTTCTGCATACCAATTAAAAGGTGACTCGATACCCTGTCTATCGAGGGTTACTAATATTTGTTACACAACACATCTTGAAAGAGACTTTTCAGAAACTATTAACTTTGTAAAGACTTATAAATTAAATCTAAGAATTTCATGTAACTATTCTAACTTCATACGTTGTAACAGTTTATATTCTAATGTAGAGTAATATAATTCAAGCAATAATACCATTCTTCCAATGGTTGAATAAAAGAAAGTCTTGCAAGCTAATATCATGAATTGATTATTACTAAAAGTTTTAATGAATAAATACCGAAGGTTACCCGGATCCGAGGTATAGCTATATAGAATCAATGTTGATCCCAAAGTTTAAAGAAGCCTTTCAAATAACTTAACAATTGAATTAGTAATGTCATGGGATCTGTCAGTAAATGTTTTTAAATGTTAAATAAAGAGAAGTCTTCTTGTTACACACATATGAGGAGTGCTTAAATCAATTGTATACCTTGCCATTGTTTCCTTACACAGTTAGTAAGTAATTTGTTATATTAATTATTTGTGATACATTCTGTTACAACGTAGGCAGCCCATCTAATTAACGGAGTTTAATTACGATGGGTTCCCTGGATTTGTAACGCGGCGAAGAGACGTTACATCTGGTCAGCACCTTGAGGCCTTCTTCAGACATTTTTACGCACCTTTTTTACTGTTGCTGGTGGTACCTGGTTGGCGACGTCCCGCAGCGTCGGCTCCTTGGTAAAGATGGTGAACAGCTGGCAGAGATGACCACTTTGAATAAGCACTGCAGCCGGCAGGAACTTGCTACCACGTTGTCCGAAGATGACGAGCGAAATGGCGACGCAAACCACGCCACGGTCGCATTAGCTGACGTGCCAATCCGCCCGTGATGGCCAGAAACAGATGTAAAAGATATTAGATGGCAATCCAGGTCCGGAGTGACCAAAAAATGATTAGTATCCGGTCCACGTGGACCGAAAAATTGAATAAGAATGATGATCCAGCATGTGTGGACAAGAAAGTTAAGAAAGTGGGCCCAAGTGGGCTAAATGTATGCTTCTTGAGTTAAATATTCTGTCGGCTGGTCTTCCATAGTAATTGAAATGATGTGTAATAAATGAATTGATTCTGCGGGAAGAAAATGACGAGAAGTGGACTGTATACGAATAATTTTAATATCTGAACTAGTTACATTACAGTTGTTAATTTGAATGAGGCTGGCTAATACTGCATGTTGCGAAGTATTATGAATTTAGATAATCATGAAGCGGGCCTAGTCGGCCATAATCGAGAATATAAGGGCCTAAAGCCTACATTTAATGTCGACACTAATTGACAGCGAAGGTATCGGCGAACCGAACGCCGAGAGAGCTAGCTACGCACTGTGTATTATTTAATTGATGATAATTATGGCGCTAATTGGCCATAAGTACAAATGTGCGGCCTACGGCCTACATTAAAACGAGAATAAATGACAGAGAAAGGTGTGCTCGGCTCGGTACTACCGCCGCGAGCGTTTGATACGCACTGTACAAAGTACAAAAACGCGAATATTGAGGCGAAGTATAAAGCAGATTAGCCAACCTAGAAAATAAAATCATCGCGCTACCGTACAGACACAGTCATAAATTAAACGTTAAAGAATAATTTAAAATATAAAGTTTTCTAACTTCTATTTCTTACTATTCTTTGTAATTTGTAACTTATCAATTTTGTCATTATTTATAAACCAACTACTTCTTATTTACACAGAAACCGACTAATATTATCTACGTCTCTCTTACAAACTAAACTTTTTTACGCCAATACAATTCTCGTTACGGTAGAGGACCATTAACATCGTTTAATATGGAAGTCATTAAATTCAAAAATTTTGGGCTGAAAAACAACCATTAGTTTTTAATTTATGATATCGTTCAATAAAACATTTCTGTAGACTATATTTTAGTATCAGTTTTATTTTCATTATTAGGCCTATATGATTTTCTATTTTGCAGTTTGTACAACTTTTTACTCTGATATAAATTTAGATGAAAATTAAAAAAAAAAGATAATTCACGCATTTTATTAAGTCACCTTTTGCTTCATTTGAAGTAATTGTATATCTGAATATTTTTTTTGACCTCTTAAAAGGTCAATGGAAACAAATTATTAGACAGGTTTTCGGAGTGGAAAAATGTTGTCTACTTATTATCAAATTCACTGTCCTGTCATCAGCGAGAATGAATTGGATTAATGTGTTCCACATGAGTTATTCAGGGGAATGAACGGTAACCGGTTATCCTCGGTACTCACGACTTAATATAGTCAAATTAATTAAGTAGTAGACTAATTGGTTATTACATGGTGCAGCTGTGGGACGATCGAATCAAATCGAAGGAGGGACCACCGTGAAACTAATTTGTACAATAATATTTGTGCTGGCCAATTTGCCTGTTCCCTTGGAATAATTTATATACGATTATTGATGTTGCGTTTTGAATGACGTCAAATGTTCCGATAATTATGTACGGCTGATCATCATCTCAAGCGACGTTTTGTCATTGACGTCAACTGAAGGTAGATAGTTCACAAAGATGGAACATGATTGCAATTAGGTAGAGCGTTGAGTTATATATAGTGTGCCTCAAATTGCCTCAAAGTCATTCTTGTGAAGGAATGGAATACATTAATAAATTATTTACCTTCAATTATCCGCCTTGTGATTTCTTGTAATCTCGTCTATGACGCGTTTCAGAGCTTATGCTCCATCATCAGATATTAAAATAAAATAAAACTATCACTCTTGCGAGATCGTTATATAGTGAAATGTCAAAATTTGCATGTGAACCGTACGCGAATTTGGGTGCGCACCCGTTCAAGTTCAAACTGCCACTGAGCGGTTGCTAACTTATCGCATTCTCAGCGAGCAGACTCAAGACGGTATCGTACAATCGGTTGGATACAAAGTTCAGTTGGTCATTTAACAAGATATCGCGACTCCTTAGATTTGCATATGCACTGTAAATTTCAAATTCCTCCAAAGCATTCATGAAACGGCCCTTCTTACACACATGTAACGGTATTAAGTTGGACCTAAAATCTGTGTAATTATGATTGCGTGAAGTCAGGTGTCGGGCGTAATTTGATTTGATGTTGTCAACGTTTCTTATTTTCTTGGGTAAATGTTCTCGAAAACGTTTAAGGAAACCTCTCTCAGTCTGTTCAATGTAGAAGCAATCGCAATCATTGCATATTAACTTATATATATACCTACTTTTTCTTCTGGAGGCGATCAAACCGAAAAAACACACGCCTCCAGAACAAAAAACAGGTATATATAAGTTAATATGCAATGATTGCGATTGCTTCTACATTGGGCAGACTGGGAGAGGTTTCCTTAAACGTTTTCGAGAACATTTACCCAAGAAAATAAGAAACGTTGACAACATCAAATCAAATTACGCCCGACACCTGACTTCACGCAATCATAATTACACAGATTTTAGGTCCAACTTAATACCGTTACATGTGTGTAAGAAGGGCCGTTTCATGAATGCCTTGGAGGAATTTGAAATTTACAGTGCATATGCAAACCTAAGGAGTCGCGATATCTTGTTAAATGACCAACTGAACTTTGTATCCAACCGATTGTACGATACCGTCTTGAGTCTGCTCGCTGAGAATGCGATAAGTTAGCAACCGCTCAGTGGCAGTTTGAACTTGAACGGGTGCGCACCCAAATTCGCGTACGGTTCACATGCAAATTTTGACATTTCACTATATAACGATCTCGCAAGAGTGATAGTTTTATTTTATTTTAATATCTGATGATGGAGCATAAGCTCTGAAACGCGTCATAGACGAGATTACAAGAAATCACAAGGCGGATAATTGAAGGTAAATAATTTATTAATTCGTTCAAGTGATTTGGTTACCGTATTAAACATGAATATTAAAAACGGAATACATACACATACGCAGCTTACGTGATCTTTAACGTCAATATCCGATTATTAAATTTATTACAAATTATGTTTTTACGAACAGTGGCGATAGTTAATAATTTAGAAATCTCAACGTTTCCCCAACTAACAATCTGTCCATCTTCAAATGAGCTAATAACATTAAATTAAACAATAGAATAAACTATGTATCAAACGCTACGGTTCGCAAGAGTTAGACTTAAATGACCAATGATAAATCATGAGTTGGTTTAAGATAAAAATTAAATGTATTAAATAAAAATTCTATTAAAATACATGATTATAAAGAAATTTTAAGAAGTTCGCGTGGATGAGTGTGAAGGGTTCCGCAGCACTGCTAAACTGCGGTAAAAGACGGTGATATCTATGTATGCTGACCTACTCATTGGTGGTAGACGATCCCTGCCTACGTGTATTCTGCGTTCACTCTGGAGTAGCTGCACACTTGAAGGGGGGAGGGGCAGCCTACTGAAAATCAAGCTTACTTTCTGCTACGCTTAAAACATTCGCGATTGTTCGTACGCTAAATAGAGGAAACTTCTTTACCGGCCTTGCTCAGACAGTTGTCATCAGGGGCGGTAAAAGATCTTGTTTTCCTGCCAGCTACATTCACGGTTTCCCATAAAACTTTATGACAGCCCTCCCACATCTGCTTACCTATACTCAGTACTGCATAATATTTAAAAGATAGAAACAGAAAAGTTAATACTAAATGTAAATTTGTTACGTAATAAAACGTGACTATAGAAGAAGACGAAGAAGAAATAAAATAAATATTATGTAATGTTTTGCATTGAAAATTAATAATTTTACGTCTCTATTGGAGTAAATTTTTGAAAAAAAAAATACGCAAAATTACTAAACCTCTACAGGATTACCGAACCTTATTGCATATGTTATATCACTGTACACATATAATCAAAGGACTTAGCAAACGATTAAAATGTGTCCAGTGTAAAGAATATTAAGGTGGCTCGGATAAATTCAGTAATTTTGACGTTATTAAATATTACCCTTGGGCTACTTATAAATTTTAAAAGTTCACAAAATTAAATATCCAATGAGTGAATAACAATAAATAAAATAATAAAATTAACTGTGTATCAAAAACCACGATGTCGAAAGAGTTAACCTAAAATGACCGTATCTTCTGTGGACATATTTTCCATGAATTATGGAATACAAATATTTTTGCGTGTACCTGCAACTAACTTATAAAAAATATAAACAGCACATTCATACACAAAATGAGGCATCTATCAAATGGGTTGGTCCTAAGTTGTTGGGAAGTACTCCATAGCCCAAGATTATGAGATACCCGTTCAAAGGCTAACTTTACAAAATATTCTTCATACTTCACAGATATAAAGGATGATCTTGAATCAGCACATTAGGGAAATTGTAAAACCCGTTATTTGTGTAGCTGATGCAGAGATAAAACTAAAAACATGTCTTGCCACTTCGCAACTGTAGGCAAAGTATTATAGGCAACATACGTGTTTTTGTAATATTTCGTCTGGTAGCTGAATATGGAATGTGGGTTGATTACAGTGCCCTTTTTATCTACGAGGGGCCTTACAATACTCCTCTGATATACTGTATTCTTATCTAGTGTTCGGTGGTCATGTCATTTGATTTACACAATTTTGTCTTAAAACCTACGTCTCGTATACTGCCTAATCCAATTATTGTGTGCGTTTTGTGATACTTTTTTGGATCCATCCACTTTTTAGAGTTGCCGAATGTGGAATATTTTAATCTTGACTAGATTATAACGTGAATTACCAATTTAATTAGTGTCATTCTTGATATGTAAAGTTACTCAACTGACTTCACTTAGCGACGTGGCTTCTAGAATACGCTGCTCGAAGTGGGCATTAGAAACAAAAAAGTTTTACGTAGCCGGAATGCAGTTCCTCGTTTTAAAATTGAACCAACATTAATGTGTTTGTTTGTTTCGTATGGCGAATATTTGTTTAGACGCTGTTACATTGCGATATTAAAATTGTACTTTTATTAACAGGGGAAAAAGATTCAGGCTGGTGTAAATCTTTCATATTGATGTTTAGAAGGCAGTACCACATCTGTTTTGGCCATTAATACGTACAGTTACAGTTCTATTCACAAACGTAGAGGCAGTATATGTGTTTTACTGCTACACTGCACGTAATTTAGACACGTAATAAGCATTAGTTTTAATGTACCGCTGTGCTTCGTTCGGATATATGACTGTACATTCGAACGTACGCTCGTATAGTTTACAATGTGTATATGTTACACCAAATGCATATGACGCACTACATAAATGCAGTATGAGACTTAACTCCTTTTTCATCATAAATAATAGAAACATTAAAAAACGCTTATGAAAATACGTCGTTGCAGGTCTCCACTTAGCCATTGTTCATATTCAGCTTTATTTTTACGACCCATTTGTCATTCAGCTTTTGACGACTTTTAAGTTAGGAATCAGAATTTAAATTATGTGTCAGAATCGTGAGTAAAATTTTTCGGGACTTTTAAAAATTATGAATTTTTTACGGATAAATTATACAGGATTAGAAAATTAATGTAGAGTTACTGCGATATTATTAAAATTCTGTGTTATCCGTGAAAGTGCAAAATTGTCCGTTTAGGAGTAGATAGGTACTTCAACCTAACTGGTAAGGAGTAAGCCTAACACACCAGACAAGCAGTAACAGTATCGGTTCGCGGTGTGAAATTGTATGTAACCGTGCCCGCGAGAAATATCTACACGCCCGAAAGTGACCATGAAGTAGTTTATGGTAGACCAGTGGTTAACTCTCATATAGAGCTTATTGACACAGTATTCATCCAAATTATCTAAACCCATCGTCTAAAGGATCAGCAGTTGACATTATCTGCAGTTCTTTATATTATATACTAGCAAAATACCCGTGCTTCGCTACGGAGTTTCAACTCTTAGTTTGTTTATTTACATTCATAGCAACAGCTATTTATTATTTATTTCGAGAAAATCGTTAGAGCCGTTTCCGAGAAAAAAAGGACATACATTTATTAATTAATTGAACTTCGAAATTTTCTCGACTATAAGAACCTGCAAACAACGAAGTTTTTTTCAATTTAAAACAATGATTAAAAACTCAGGACTAAATGTATTCGGGGTTTCCAGTAAACTGAGATGTCAACCACTTCATTTACAAAGTATGCAATTCCTGCGATAAATTTCAGTATTTGGTTTTTTGCCCCTTAGGAGTGAAAGTTTTTAAAACCGTTTCTTAGTGAGCACCTAAGACCTATGAAGAATGTTCAAAGTTTCATTGATATCCATTCAGTGGTTTCAGAGATATCGTGATCAGTGAGTGAGTCAGTGGTATTTGGCTTATATAGATATCTATATCTAGCCGATTTACCCAGCGTTGCTCGGGTTCATAATTTATTCATAGGCTCATAGGCACCTATTCTTGTTCTAACGTTATATTACTTGTATATTGTATAATCTTCCTTATATTGTTACGTTCGCATTCTCACTGGAGAAATACTCTGTAGCGCACCTGTTTAAGAACATGTCATAAACTGTATTCTTATATCTGGAGAAGAATTCTGTTCCGCGTGATGCTCCTGCTCGATTTCTAACTCTGGGAGAGGGCGAACAGCTAAATTAGTTTTCAATAAAATGTCTGCAGTACTTGCACGCGCTGCGTATTTAACTATCGTTTTATAATTCATTGTGTTAATGTTGAAATAAAGCATTTGTTAAATTAGTGTCTCCTAAACGTATTCTAACAATACAATACCTCTATAGATTTCAGCTTATCAATTTTTAAATTCAAACTGAAGCAAGTGCATTTATATTGTCTGAACACTATGATCTGAATACATTCGCTACCAAAACTTTGTTTTTTATACTCGCTGATAACTTACTTCGATCTTAACTAATCCACTTTTAAATTCAAACTGAAACAACTCTGAATTCACACACTATTAAGAAGTTTCTTAGGATGCATACACCACCTTTGATATCGTAACCTATATCTTTATTTATAAGAACCGTGGACTCTGGCCCCGCCGTCTTTCGCGGGATCCGACCTAAGACTCCCCGGGTTCCGTGGATGAACTCCGGGGAAGGCCCGTCGGACGACTCCCGCGCTATTTCCTACGCGGGAGACTTCCACCGATGCTATGGTAACCAGATCTAATAGATTTTTAAGAGCCAAAGGACCTCCCAAAGGATAGTATCGAAAAAAACACTTGTCCTATGTTGGTTCTCCCGTTGCGTAAAATATTTGTGCCAAGTTTGGTTGAAATCGGTCCAGTGGTTTAGGAGGAGATGTGGAAGACCCCAAAGGACCCCCCGAAGGATCGTATCGAAAAAACACCTGTCCTATGTTGGTTCTCTCGTTGCGTAAAATATTTGTGCAAGTTTGGTTGAAATCGGTCCAGTGGTTTAGGAGGAGATGTGGAAGACCCCAAAGGACCCCATCGAAGAAAACACCTATCCTATGTTGGTTCTCCCGTTGCGTAAAACATTTGTGCCAAGTTTGGTTTAAATCGGTCCAGTGGTTTAGGATGAGATGTGGAACATACATACATAGATACATACATACAATGGGGGGGGGGGTTGCCCCTTAGGAGTGAAAGTTTTTAAAACCGTTTCTTAGTGAGCACCTAAGACCTATGATGAAGCTATGTTCAAAGTTTCATTGATATCCATTCTGTAGTTTTTGCTCTACGTTGATTCTATGTCAGTCAGTCAGGCAAACTTCCCCCCCTTTTACCCCCTTTAAAGGTCGAATTTCCAAAAATCCCTTCTTAGCGGATACCTACATCACATAAGGAACCTACATGCCAAATTTCAAGTTTCTAGGTGTCATAGTTTCGGAGATTTCGTGATGAATCAGTGAGTCAGTCAGTGAGTCAGTGGTATTTCTCTTTTATATATATAGATACTTGACATAAACCGTGATAGCTAAGCTAATGGCTTAATCTATTGGCGAAAACTTGAATAAAATCCGTTCAGTACTTCCTGAGATTAGCGATTTCAAACACAGAGAGAAAACGGACCGACTTTACTTTATACTATGTATAGATTACACCTAACTTATATTATATATTTACGCTTATAAAAACTTATTTAAAATTAAGACTCTAACACAAGTTACACAAGTAAAGACTTTATAGTTTACATACGACAAAAAGAACTTTTTAAATATTAATTTATTTTATTGTTCAAAAATTCAATTTTACTTCCATGTTCCATAAGGAAATGGAAGTATGGTGATGGCAAAAAAAAATCGTGCTGGAGATAACGGCAGATTCTGATTGTACTACCATCAAAACATGAAAAAAAGTCATTTTTCGAAAAGTGTCTGTGTGTGTGTCTGTCTGTCTGTGTGTCTGTCTGTGTGTAGATATTTTTTTGGCAAACGATAGCAGTATATTCATACAGAATCAAATAATGTTTCGCATACAGCCCTGAATTGTAGAGTTCTCAACACTTATTGTTTTTGGTGAAAATCGGTTAAGGGAAAGAGGTAGTTTACCAGCAACGTTTTATGTTTTAACAAGGGTAATTTTTTCTATGACGAACGATAACTGCCGTAAACTCAAACACAATCAAATACTTTTTTGTATACCTTACTGAATTATAGAGAAATCAAGGCTTGTTGATTTTGGTGAAGATCGGTTAACAGAAAAGGGTAGTTTACCAGCAACATTTTATGTTTTAAAAGGGTAATTTTTACTTCCATGTTCCTTAAGGAAATGGTAGTATGGTGATGGGAAAAAAAATCGTGTTCGAGATTATTGCAGATTCTGATTGTACTACACTCAAAACATGAAAAAAAGTCATTTTTCGAAAAGTGTGTGTGTGTGTGTGTCTGTAGATTTTTTTCTATGGCAAACGATAACAGTCGCAAATTTAAACAGAATCAAATAATGCTTTGCATACAGCTCCGATTTGTAGAGTATTCAAGACCTATTGTTTTTGGTGAAGATCGGTTAAGGGAAAGGGGTAATTTACCAGCAACGGTTTTTTTTTAAATCAAGGGAAATTTTTTTCTATGGAAAACGATAACACCCACAAATTCAAACAGAATCAAATAATTTTTTGCATACAGCCCTGAAATGTAGAGTTCTCAAGACCTATTGTTTTTGGTGAATATTAGTTAAGGGAAAGGGGTAGTTTACCTGCAACGTTTTATGTTTTAACAAGGGTATTTTCAATGGCAAACGATAACAGCCGCAAATACAAACAGAATCAAATAATGTTTTGCATACAACCATAAGTTGTAGAGTTCTCAAGACGTATTGTTTTTGGTGAAGATCGGTAAAGGGAAAGAGGTAGTTTACCTGCAACGTTTTATGTTTTAACAAGGGTTATTTTCTATGGAAAACGATAACAGCCGCAAATTCAAACAGAATCAACTAATTTTTTGCATACTCCCCTGAATTTTATAGTTCTCAAGATCGGTTGATTTTGGTGAAGATCAGTTAAGAAAAACGGGTAGTTTACCTGCAACATTTTATGTTTTAACAAGGGTAATTTTTTCTATGACGAACGATAACTGCCGTAAATTCAAACGTAATCAAATAATGTTTTGCATACTTCCCTACATTGTAGAGAATTCAAGGTCTGTTGATTTTGGTGAAGCTCGGTTAAGGTAAAGGGGTAGTTTACCAGCAACATTTTATATTGTAGCAAAAAAAAATTTTCATGACGAACAATAACTGCCGTAAATTCAAACAGAATCAAATAACTTTTTACATATGTGTGTCTGAGTTGTAGAGGACTCAAGGTCTTTTGATTTTGGTGAAGATCGGTTATGGGGAAAGGGTAGTTTACCTGAAACATTGTTTGTTGTAACAAAAGTAAAGTACTTAATTTTGATAAATAAAGTATCCTGATAAGACTATCTTAATAATCCTCTGTAGAAACGTAGATGAAATATCTATAAATAAAGAGGCTAGTTGAACGGGGTGGGGGTAATTTTATATAAATGAAAATTATAGTTGAAGCGGGAGGGGATAATTTTTTATATATGTACTACGTTGTCGGCAACAAAAAAGTAGTTTGTTGTTAAAATTCCTTCCCGTCCTCTTTGGCCGTAGTCCAATGTTTTCTGCAAAACCATAGATTTCAGCAGTGCCATCGACTTCCATCATCAGTGAAAATCGAGTGCGATAACGTGAGGTGGTATACGTTAGTGACCACAGTACTGTGGTTAAGGCTGAAGCAGCAGTAAGTAGAATGAAGTAGTTTCTATGGAAATATTTCATTTCGAAAATGATTTTAAATATAAATCTTAGAACATGGAAGTCATGTATGGTTCTCCATACCGATATTTTTATGACGAATGATAACTGCCGCACATTCAAACAGAATCAATTATTTTTTTGCATACGTTCCTAAATTGTAAAGGACTGAAGGCCTATTGATTTTGGTGAAGATCAGTTAAGAAAAAGGGGTAGTTTACCAGCAACGTTTTATGTGATAACAAGGGTATTTTTTTCTATGACGAATGATAACTGCCGTAAATTCAAACATAATCAAATAATGTTTTGCATAGTTCCCTACATTGTAGAAACCTCAAGGTCTGTTGATTTTGGTGAAGATCGGTTAAGGGAAAGGAGTAGTTTACCTGCAACATTTTATGTTGTAACAAGAGATATTTTACATGACGAACGATAACTGTCGTAAATTCAAACAGAATCAAATTTGTTTTTACATATGTGCCTGAGTTGTAGAGGACTCAAGGCCTGTTGATTTTGGTGAAGATCGGTTACGGGGAAAGGGTGGTTTACCTGAAACATTTTTTGTTGTAACAAGAGTAAAGTACTTAATTTTGATAAATAAAGTATCCTGATAAGAAGATCTTAATAAGCCACTGTAGAAACGTAGATGAAATATCTATAAACGAAGAGGCTAGTTGAACGGAGTGGGGGTAATTTTATATAAATGAAAATTATAGTTTAAGGGGGAGGGGATAATTTTTTATATTTGTACTATGTTATCGGCAACAAAGAAGTAGTTTGTTGTTAAAATTCCTTCCCGTCCTGTTTGGCCGTAGACCAATGTTTTCTGCAAAACCAGACGTTTCGGCAGTGCCATAGACTTCCATCATCAGTGAAAAACGAGTGCGATAACGTGAGGTGGTATACGTTAGTGACCACAGTACTGTGGTTAAGGCTGAAGCAGTAAGTAGAAAGAAGTAGTTTCTATGGAAATATTTCATTTCGAAAATGATTTTAAATATAAATCTTAGAACATGGAAGTCATGTATAGTTCTCCATACCGATATTTTAGTTTGTGTTACGAAGGTCAACAAAGAAAAATAAAGTATATTTTATAAACTGTATTAAAGGCATATTAGATTGTGAGAAAAATCAATAGCATTATTAATAAATCCGTTTCGTTCCAATGACACCTATCTCGATTAATTATTCTATGCGACTCTTATACATAGCAATATACACAAAAGTTGATCCGTAAAATGAATTCTCTTCCATGGAGCAAAAAAAAAAGGTCAGTATTGACACAAAAATTATATAAAGTCATCGCTTATTTTATCGCCTGTCAGGAAAACTGTAATAATTTTGTTTAAATTTTAATTATAACTAACAAACAACGAGTTATATTTTTTATTATCCAGTATCTACAAATTTTTCAACTTATTTTTATTTTCGCTTATTTGATTACTTTATATACATTTTATCATGGCTTTAAACCGCGTTTCGTCGTTTCCTGGTTTTCCATCCCACCAATTTCTATCTAGCTACCACTGTCGGTCAATACTCTTCAGTACGTTGTAAACGGTCTCGCATATGATAAGCATGTGACATTTTCCACGCAGAAGTTTGATTCTCATGGAAATCTGTTGTCTAGTACGTAGCGGCGTCATGCGAAAAGCAATAAAATATGAAATTTGCAATGGATTTATCACATTCCTGTAAAAAATGTGTATAAAAAGATAAGTCCCACTATTGACACGGGCTAAAGATTAGGGCTAGTATTCTTTAATGAATCTGTTACTAATGCGACGTTCATAAATTACACTATCTTACGAAGTCTGATCTCTTAAAACAAGTTTGTCTTGTTTGGATAACAAAGATATTTAAAATATTTCATAAAATTCAAATTGGCAACGCGGTACAATCACCAAATGTAAATGTTCACATTATATTTTCATAACTACATTTTTAGATGATATTTTTAAACAAATCAGATGTTGCTGTTTAAAGATACAATACGAAAAAGTGGAAAAATGTATTTCCACAAATTACATAAACAAAAATCTACGGCGCTTGAATTTTATATTTACAGTAGGCTACTACGTCATTTAATTCTTACGGTCTTTGAAACGCTGAAAGAGAAGTAGCATATAAACTAGATGTTTTGACAAACGAAAGAAAAAACTAACACAAGAAATAACGTTACGTAGCTTCTCATTGCCTGTTAAGGACTTGACTAACCCATTATCCCGTAGACAGTGGCTGCCAAAAAACGAGACATCGCCTTGTCGACATTACAGTCTTTATCTTTTACTTTATTTTATTTCCCAGTATAAGTGTTTCGCATAAAACTAAATTTTATATAAGTGTATATTAGTTGCTCATACAGGTAAAGTTTGCAATAAGTGCGACTTGCGGCTCTTGGAAGTTCCTTGGGTTTTTTTCTTTATAGTTTGTTCTCTTAGGTTAATAATATTTGTATTCCGTTAAGTATAATTACGATTCGTTGCTCCACACATAATGTGCAACGAAATAAACATTAATCATTCTATACCAGTTAAACATTCTGCTTCAATCGAAGTTCTGCAGCTGCTGTTGGAATCAAAGTAAGTAAAAATTAGATTAAATTGACGCATTTAGTGGAAAAATTAATTTAAAGATCAAAATTCAGATGAAAGTGAGACCATGTTAATGGAGAATTAAATTGTAGTGACTGTCCTCAAGATCTACATTATCTGAAGTACACAATACTCATAATTAAATTATTTTACCTTAATCCGTCACTGTGACCGCTTGGTTTCTGTCTTCTTACGCGTTTCGGATTAAACTTAATCCATCATCAGAGTAAAAAATCCGTCAGTTATGACTTCGTTAAAACATTAAAAGGAGACACTAAAGTACATCTATGTATATATTATACAAACACAGCGACGTACGCGGATGTAAGTGCGCACTCGACACCGGTTGAAGACGTACTCAATAATATATTGAATTTAATTAATAATAATAATAATAATAATAATAATAATAATAACAATAATAAAGTAATAATAATATTGAAGAATTTAATTATAATAATTGTGACGCGGATACCAGTACAATGACTTTAACAATACTCATGTATGTCAGTCCTGTATTTGATACGTTTTTGTCATATACTTGATCCTTAATAAAAAGCCTCCAATAAGTATTGCAGAAGATGGGTTGATGTAATAATTAGTTTTTACATATTTTTAAAGTTTTTTTGTATTTTATTGTTTCCTAATACTTAATCCTTTCATTTTCATTAGATAAAATGAATTATATGTATTGCAGAATGTAAAATGTCATGTAACGGAAGGAATATTACAGTAATAAATTTGCCTAGTAGATAATTTTCTAAAATGGTCAGTGGTCTTGAAGGCGGAGAAGAAAAATTACTAACGGCGGAGAGAGAGGAAGAACGTAGGAGGTGGGTCTCTGAATGAAAACCAGGGCAGGTCTAAAGGCTCGAAGGTGGCAGCCCCATCACCGGACTTTCCAGAAATCGGTTTAGTATATCACTAAGGGCGACTTAAGCGCTTTCATTCTTCTACAAATGAAAAGGGGGACTAGAGTCAAGTACCAAACGTTAAGTGTAAAAATTCATCAAAAGGTAGAAGAAATCTGGAATGACCGATGAAAAGCTGGAGAGATCAATTGTAACAACGGGAGACGTAACGGGCTTTAAGTCTTATGCTTGCTAGGAAGAAGAAGAATTTTCTAGGCGCTGAGGGTTGTAAATGGTCAATAAAAAAGAGTCAGAAAAAATTAAATCAACAAATGTGTTTAATGTAAGCAGCGGTGTGAGAAAATCTTAATAAACATTGATAAAAGAAAGTATGTACACAAAGAATTTTATCTTATGTGTGTTGTGTTACCCACAAATATAACTACATACGTTAATAGACATTCTAGTACACGATGTTACAGCTTCATCTAAATGCCATTTTGCTGACAGTATAACCCTTTAGGATTAAAATAACGTACATTAGGTTGCAATCAATTAGTCTGCCTGTCTATCTTCCTGTCTTCCTCTTTCTCCCCCTCGCCCCCCACAAACACACATGCACAACACGTACGAGGTATTTTACTAACAGAATAGTTAATAATCTTAAACTTAGGGCTTTTGAAATTAACCGGGGCAATAAGGAAACCAGTGCTACTGTAGTGGGTACGTCTGCACTTCTGCAGATAAGCAGGAATACGTTCGCAAATACTGACGTACGGTGTACGGAAACAAGGAAATCAAATTCTCAGAATTTAACACTGCTGTACACAGAGCTCCCAGTTTTCCTTAAGACAGAACCTAGACTTTCATTAAGACGATGTTTTTCACAGAAACTATGAATAGACTGTCACAGTTACTAAAAATATTTACAGAAAAAATTATGAATACATTAATCACATTAATTGAAACACATAACAATACTACCACAAAAATGACGTACCGCTCTCGAAAATTCGAGAGCGTCATTCTACACGTTTCTCGACTATCCCAGAGCGTGCGATCGGCATCATTCATGGAAGTTCCAGACGTGACGTCTGTGTCAAGATCGTGAGTTGACATAGTCTCCAGATCGAGCACTTGTAAGCAAGCAAATTAATTTGACATGCCGCCCGGAGAAACAAAGAGTATTCTGGAACCTCTACTGAATATATAAGCGCCAGCGGCCGGCTTAGTTACACATGGCGATATTATAGAGTGCGGATCCAGTGATTGTTGCGGATTACTGGAAAGTGGTTATTGTGTTAATCAGTGCGGTACTACAATAAGGTGGCATTATTATTCGTGTAGACACATTTAACTTGAATTATTTTAAGAGAGTACCTTGTTGATTTCAAATTGTTACTTTTGACAAATTAAAGCTGGTACTTAGTGACTTCAGTGGTGTCTGTATTGTGTTTCCACTGTACAATACGACGGTCCGTGAGACAGTCGTAACAATACGTTGTTCTCCATCTCGTAATATATGTACAATCTACATAAGATAAGAATAAGATTCTAAACGTTTATCCGTCGAAAGTTTGGTATTAATTGCAAGATAATAGTAACAGTCCAGGTGTGGTGACAGTGTATTTGGCTATTTTTAAGGATGTAAAATTCAAATCTACAGGGACAGTACAAACTATGTCATATCAGTTTGGTACTTCAAACGTAGAAATGGGAATTTCTAAAAATTCACGAGAAAATAACGTCCTTAATATTCACGGAGATAAAGAGTAAAGTTCGTATGATTGAGCTCTCGGAGCACCATATACACGGAGCGGAGCTATTTGTACGAGATTACCCTGTACCCTGTGGAATGATATACCAAGACAAAAACGGCAGACATAACATGAGTGCTGCTGCTTTGTACACGAAGCGTGATTTGTCTGTGAAATCACGCTAATTTAGTGCGTCAGTAACTTCCACATTGTACTCAGGCTTTGCGAGAGTATAAACATCCACAAAACTCCACAAGGACACAAAAGACTTTCTTTCCACGATGTCAATTTCCACGCTTCGTCAACTCCATGTTCTGTTATACTCTGTGCTGAGATAATATGCCTGTTATGTTATTTTTACTTTACTACCGATGCAGCTTTTGAGGTTAACGGTATGTTACTGAAAAAACAGTACAAAAATAATACAATGAAAACACAATCTAATACAAAATCTTTGCTCGTACCGGATGAGTTACGTAACTACTTTTTGACAAAATGTGTCCCCCCATTCCCCTTAATCTCTTTCAACTCAAATTCTGTCTTTCTTAAGCCAGGTTACAATCTTAAAATAAATGTTTATTGAAGACAATATTATTAATTTTGACTTTACTGTAAAATAAGTAATTTCATACTATAACGAATGTCAAATGAATACGACTTCTTCTATAGTGCAAATTAGCGTGTACAAAATTACACGTAAGAATATAATAACAATTTCTTATAACGAACGCGTATTTGAACAGTGAATATGCTAATGTTTTGGTTTTTGAATATTATTAATATTTTTAAATCATAGAGAATTATTTACAAAAGTAGTATTATATTTATTAAATATTACTGTTAATATTTTTGTAAAGTAGAATTTACTTTAAGTAAAATAATTATTTTCTAGAACAAAGCACCAATTTTTAATTAACTAGAAAAATTATTGTTAGTAACGCTTAATTATAAAATAATTTACTAAAATAAATGTATTTTTAATTCCATACTACTTATTTTACTTTGACTATTTACACTATTCACATTTTACATATTAATTTTATTTGATTAGCTTATACTTCTGTTCTTTCTTTCATTCTGTTCTGTTCTTTCTTTGTTACAAAAAAATGATTATACATTTGCCACATGTGGATTTATTGAGTTTCCGTTGCGAAGCTGTTACTGCATGCGTGCGTGCGTGCATGTGTGTGTCTGTGTGTGAGTGTCTGTCTGTCTATGTGTGACCTGGATGTGGAAGATGACGTCCTGATTCCTTTGTAGATCGTTAGTTGTCTTGTGTGATACGATGATGATGATGATGATGATGATGATGATGATATGATGCTCCTTTGTCGATCATGGTACGTCTTAGTTTACTGCTTTATGATGATAATGATGATGATGATGGTGATGATGCCGAAGCCGATTCTCTGTTGCTAATCAAACCGACACAGTGCCTCCGCGAGTAAGTTATAAGCGTCCATCCCTTGTTCAAAATTGTCGGAGGTATTTATAGTGTGCAGTAATTCTGAAATGTCACATATCAAAATATAACGTTTCTAACAAATTCAATTTGATCTACGCCTGCATAGCGGTAGAATTTCAACACATCACTTTTTGTCTGTTTTTGCAATAACGGTAGAATTATTGTTTAAGCTAGCAATTGCATTAAATGCGCAATTTTCCACATGTTATTTGCATATAACACAATTGTTTATTATTTTTTAATTAAGGCCGCAATTAACTTTAGTATATATATAGGAAGGAGGGGCAAGAGTCCGCACTTAAAATACAATAACAAATTCTCAGCTACTGAACCAATAAAGTTTATTGAAAATTACTGGCTTATTTGTTACACTATATACTAACAAATGTAATGAGTACACAACAATTTTGACTACAGTATTTGGTAAAAAAAATTAGAAAACCAAAGCATGTAAAATAGGAAAGTTACCCCAACCTTGGGGCAAGAGTCCGGTCTGTGTAGGGTAAGAGTCCTACTGACACTTATCACACAAGAAATGGCCCCAATCCGCTGTTATTCGTGCACGGCTCTTCCCACCATGTACTACACTGACGACACATGATCCAGTCAGTAGGGGGGGGGGGGGGGGATTCGTAAAGGTGCCCACAACCTCCACAATAATAATCAACTTTCCCGGAACACGATATTCCTCTTCTTTCTTTGAAATCAGCGGGACTCCCCAGCACACACTTCTGGAACGCTAACAACAATTGTAGGCCTAATGCAAGTTTTATTTGATTGTAATGTGAAGTTTGTTTATTTTGGGTAAGATTCCGCACAGGAGACCAAGAGGACTCTTGCCCCCGGAAACTTGCCCCACTGTGTTGTATACTTTTTTGCTGACTTATTATGATTCAATAAAATAAGATTGACCACTAACTTTAAGTTGATATGTAACCTCAGACTTACCTTTTAATAATGTACTGTCGAAAACAAATAATAAGGAAGTATATATTTGTATCAATACTCTTAAATTACACTGTAAAATAACTTCAGCTTCCACAAAATTAAACAACGTTACTGTTCACTCACCGTAATGGCGATAGACTCCTTGTTTGCTGTGTCCAGCCAGCAGAATGCACTTTTTAACAGCCCAGACACCAACTCACAACATCTATTAACAGAACTAGTAACTACGACGTATTAGGACTCTTGCCCTGCATTACCCTACCTTTGTTATTGTTGGACTTTTGCAATAATTTTACAACAAAACACGCGTCTAAAAAAGTTTTTCCGCTACGAAATATATATATATTTTTTTCATATATATATTTGAAATAAAGATATATATTATATTTATGTAAATATATATATATATATATATATATATATATATATATATATATATATATTCAGAGGTCTGAGGTCTGAGGTATTCGACTAACGGCTATGAGATAACTGCCAAGAGCACGCCAGTAAACAAAACGCTTGTCTTTAACGCAGCATATCATGCTATACGAGGTGGATTTGTCATATGCAAATGACATGCTGTGCCGAGGGATCGGTGAGTATGTACAGTTCCAGGTTTTGCGCATATAATTGTTTAATCAGTTCTAACTCTGAACTATAACCAATTTATATTACCTCTTCGCGAATATTGACCTGCTAGCAGACCTGTCTGGTCTATCTAGCGGTTTGCTAGACAAATGTGGAAAGTATTTGAAAAATTTTAGCAATACAGGAATATAGACAATAAAATTCACTTCAATCCGGAGAAGTAAAATTTATATGATAATCACTCCTTTTACCCATTTGTTACTCTAAAAACAATGTGAACAGTGATCGTGTATGCGACTCGTGTGTGGATTACATAGAGTAAGTGAAGTTAGAAAAGTGAGTTGAGAAGTTTCCCGTTGGAATTGCATAACAATTTCAGTCGACTGTGTCTAGCAACAATTCTGTTACCACAAACAAAGTAGGTCATGTTAAGTTACATTAGCGGTACCAGGATGTATGTCTAATAAGCACGTTGAAACTTGTACAATTAATAAATTAGTGAATATCATTGCGTGACTGGGTTTTGCTGGCGCCTTTTGTAAGAACACAAAACACATGCACGCGGTGCAAATTGTCTCTGATTATATTTAACACTGTACAAAGTACAATAACTTTACTTCTAACGTCTTATAAGTGTTTCTTTTATCTTCATTAATGTTACTGTAATACCGTATTGTTATGCTACAAGAAGTAGGTAAATTCATAGTATCAATGCTGTTAAATTAGTATACTATTTATTTTAGCTATAGGCATTTCTACATAATAGTGAATGTTGCAATATTTGTAACTGTCTTCTAATATTAGGCTAATACTTCATCATTAACTGAACAACTGAAATTACATTAGTTGATAGGAAACTATAACTCATTACTACATTACCATATTTTTTTAAATCGCCTTCTTGTTGGCAATTCGTCTACCAATTCAACACAGGGGTTACCAACTTATAATACACAATACTAGTTGCTATTGACGTACTTAGCACGTGCCCACACTTTCGGTGAAGAGTAAAGCATAGAAATTTTGAAGTGTCTCTTCGGTTTCGTTATTGCTTAGAAGCAAGGTACTCTTCTTACCGATTGCGGTTCAGTATTCATAACATAACTGAAAGAAAAGAAAAACATCCTGGAATCGCAGGAAGTGCGAATCCGGTTAACCTAGACGACTATTGCAAAACGAAAGTGACTTTTGTAGTCTAAATTGTTTGTTATCGATTTGGACGATACGCGCAATCAACAATACGGTTCAACGTGTTATAGTGCTAACAAAACGGTAACATTATTGCGAAGAAAGTTTGAATGCAGAATTCTTTTACTTTTATCACTTGATACAAATTTATTTTTTTCAGGTGTCTACATCTTGCTGATACGGGTTTGGCAATCCCGATGTACCCTAGTTGGATTCTCACTTTGCTTCAACTTGTCTTGGGTGAGATCCTTTCCTTTCGTCTTTTCTGTCTAGCCTCTCTTGACTGCCTCTTGTTCTTTTCTGACCTCGACGCTATAAGAGTAATCGAGGGCAAGTGTGTCTTATTTTTCAATTTTAATTTCTTAATTTTGGGTGGCTTAGGATCTTAGAGTGCTTACTGATGCCGATAGGTGAGCCCTGGAAATACTAAGAAATTTTCAGTTTCAGAATAACTGATACAAAGCCACCAAATCTTATCTCAGAAAGAGAAGAGTTTGAGGGCGAATCTCCTGCGCCCCAAAACAGAGGCCTTTTGGCTAAGGTATGGTAACCCTGACAGAAGTCTCTGGTCCTCCTGGTAGGGGGTTGTGCAACAGGCCAGTAACCTGTTCGTATAAAACTTTGAAAAACTTGTATCATCCAAAGCAGCATCGGAGTAAGGACTGGAACTATAAAGCCATTGGTAGAAGAGACGTGGGTCGTCCGAGAATGAGATCGGTGCCGGAACTGGTTTATATAACCTAATCCTTAAAGACTGTACAGTCAGCATACTGTAGCCATTACAAACGAACCCCTAAAACAATACTACAAACAAAATTTACCTTAGAAGCATGCCGAACATTAGAGGAGGTGAATCGAAATTGGTGTGATGCAGGTTGGCGGGAACCCTAAGGTCGCGCACTCACCAGAATACAACTGTGTGTCTCACACTCTGGACGAGCACAAAAAAGTACATACAACTGTGTTCGAACTATATGTGGAGGGGATAACAAACAGTTCACATACATCTGATATATAAAGCTGCCTGTTTGTATGCGGTCAGATGGTTGCTAGTAGTAAGTACGAGGCCCTGTTATGTAGGTACTGCCTAAGTGTTTAATCAATTATTTTTTAAGTAAATGCATAATCGTTATCAAAACTTTAGCTCGTCCTTACTTCAGGGCAACTAAACATAAGTTGTATATCACTGTTGACATCAATCGTATGCACTAAATTGATCAAAAACCGCCATTGAACACAGAGCAACGTTTAATTTATGGAAATTCTCATGGGAATCGAACACGTGATAGAGATTACAATCGGGTACGAAGTCATTTATTCAGAATAAGGTTACGCTGAGAAAAACAAGTCTCTCACTGTGTACTCTGTACGAAATATTTAATAATTTTTTTTTAAGCCGTCGGGGAAACGTGAATGCCGGAGTAAACACTACACACCTCACCAAATTATGAATAATTAATTTGTCATAAACACTTTTATTGCATTGTCCACATGAATAATATCTACTGTTAAAAACATTATGTGTAAACACTTCATACAAATGCTAGAGAAAAAATGTTTACTCACATTAAGTTAAACGTAAAGTATACGTAAATAATTATTGTAATTATACATAAACAAATAAATGTAACCAAGAACACATATAACAATAAATCAATACTCATTAATGCCAAACGTAGGCGTTATTCAACAGTAATTTGCCCGGAACCACTGTATGCAGCTGCGTGTCTGACTCTGAACAAGAAAATGATGATGGAAGAACAGGAAGTAACAGAAAGGAAAATATTAAGAAAAATCTTGGGATCAATAAAAGATGGAGAGCAGTACAGAAGACGCCACAATAATGAACTGTACACACGTCTTGAGAAAACCACAGACGTAATTAGAAAAAGAAGAATTACTTTCTACGGACATGTTCAAAGAATGAATCCTGACAGACTAACAAGGAAGCTTTTAACTATTTCAAAAAGCGTAAAATGTCCAATACGTGGTTCAAAGAAACAGAAAAAGACATAGAAGAACTCCAGATTACTAAAGAAGACATTGAAGAATGCTTGCCACTCAAAAAGAAATTTAAAAATGCCCAAGGTTTTCAGGAAAACCCAAGAAGACTACAGGTGCCATCTGTGCTGACGAAAGGAGGGAGAGGCATCCATCAAGAATGAAGGAGATGTGGGAGAGGAGGAAGGGATCTGGGAAGAAGCGAGGAACCAGTTGAACCAAACGTAATCCACAGTGGCTCATACGCAAAAAAAAAAGATTCTGTGAATATAATTAAAATATAATATGAGCATACTGAAACGCGAAAGAGTGAAGATGACAGTGATAATGTTTCTAAAATCAATAAACACCGCGTCAACTCTTTGTCAAAAGATTAATATTAAATTAAATATTTTTCCAAAATCACAAAACCATAAATGACTAGTTTTACAAACTTTTTTGTTATAAACTCTAGCATTCCTTCAACGAGTTTCTACTCTTTATCACAGCGTCCATCCAAAAAGCGAAAATCTTTAGTAATTTTTCTTGTTAAAGAGTATACAGTATTGAATTTAGTTTCTAATGACAAATATTTTGTTATGGTACAGTATATGAACAACAGTATGTAGATTTTTCAGCTTTTTTATTTTAATATTTTTAGTAAAAATAATAAATAATATTATTGGCGTTTAAAAATGCTGTAAGCTTTCAATCTACGATACACTCACGGAAATAGCATTGCAAATTTTAGTCATACTTAAAGTATCACATTATGATGAAATTTAAATCAGTCATACAGTAGTCATAATATTAATCAAAATTTTAACTTAATTAATAATTTCCATAGCAATATAAATTTTTCTATAAAACATGAAACAGATAATAAATTAATTTTTTTTAGATATGCTATTATGAACAATATCAATAAAGTCGAATATACTGTATTCATGAAACCTTCTCAAAATTCTTAATTATTAAGAAAAATTCAGTTCATCCACTTCTATATAAATATGCTTCATTTAATTCCGTGATATATAGAATGAATAACAAATTAATTCCTTTAATTAAATTATAAAAACGAAAAAAGAAAATTATATACGATATTACAATACAAATATAACATACAAAGTATAAGATATAACTCAAAATTACTGATAATATGAAAAACAAAATTCATCATAAAATACTAAATAGTTCTTTCAATACAAATACACAAAAAATTAAATATAGTACAGTACAGTCATAGGCACCATTAATCATAAAATTGAAAAATTATTATTCAAATATAAAAATATAATAAAATTACCTATACCCGAAATGTAAAAATTATCTATAAAAGTAATAAAACACATTTTAACAGAATCAAACCTAAAACAACTAATTTAATTGATACTTTAAATGGTGTATTTAAAGTTAAACGCCCTGACTGTATTAAATTTTATGTAGGCCAAACTGAAATCCTTTAAAATAAAGATTTATTCAATACTGTAACTTGTATTTAAAACCGGAAATTTACAAATCAAATTTAGATATACACTCGATAATCACATATTTCCAAATACCGTACAAATAGTATTACGTTATTAAAGCACACTTCCAAAGGTTAAAAAATGACAGTATGGGGAAATTTGAAAATATTTATACATCTAATAAGTAATAAATTATTACCGGACCAAATCAAAATGAATACCAAAACTAATAATGTTTTATAAAATACTAATTTAATAAAATAATAGATTAAATTAGTATTAAATTTCTTATTTCCATATTAAATTTCTATATTCATTTACACAACTTATTTTTATATACATATAAAATATACATTAAATTAATATGGTCTATATAAAACAGCTGTTACTAACGACTGGTTTCAAATTTTATTAATTTGTTAATAAACTCTGAAGATGACAGTTAATAATGTCGAAACAGCGTAATATGTAAAATATACTATTCTTCTTAAAAACAGTATTATTTACTAGTAATAATAATAATTACACAAGAATAATTGTGAGAACACACACACACACACACACACAAATATATTGTTACTGAGTATCCCGTATAGTTGTATACGCAGAGAAAAAGTACTAATTGAGAGCTATTGTTTTTTAATTATTTTTCTTAAGAATTTTGTCATCGCTAAACATTGACTCGTTTCGCTTAACACGCAGGTTTGTTAATTATTAAATATGTATATATGTTAATTTTATTTCTTTTTATATTTAAACAAGTGTCTCTTATGTATTCCTAGAAAAATCAATTGTATATACTACTGAACAATTTATTTTTTCTTTCAAAAGTGTAGACCAAACGAAAAAGTGGCCATTGTTATTCAGAAACGACTAAAGCCATATTTCTTAACCATTATTACGCCGTGCAATGTTCTTCTGACATTACTCTAACTTAATTCTTTCATATATTCTACGAGCGCTACGGGAGCAAGGAATAGTAAACTGCTCATGATTTCGTGTAATAAAATTATTATACTCAATATTACACCAACTGCCTATTACATAGTAGCGTACGTTCTTGTACTATCAAATCAAAGGAGTTTACATGAGACCTGGTGAAAGGCATTTGTATGATAATTTGTTTGAAACAATTTACTTGTTCCTCTAATTAGAACCAGTTTAAGTAAAAACTTTGCTATATGTCTTTAAAACCGTCAAATGATACAATTTTTGCAATTATCTGTTTTGTTTTGTCATTAGTCTAAATTTATTGCTTGTATATGGCCAACCATGTACCCCAAATCAATACAGGGAAAGATCCTAACAAAAATTTATTTGATTAAATGTTTGAGGTGAAATACGTAAATTTCGCAGCTCAGATGTTAATTAGACTAGAAAGGAAATTCAATCGGTAAGCTATGATGACTCCAACGTTTTCTAGTAACATTAGTTTTTCAAATTGATGAAACCAATCCGAGTGTAGTGTTTATACTGAAAATATAACTTTTACGGCACCGAGAGCCAAATATGGAAAAGTCAGCAGTTTACAAAGACTGTGAAAGTTTGTGTGGAGTATCAAGTTATGAGGAATTTTATTCAGAATACAAATTCAGTATCTTCAATAGGTTGAAAACATTAATATCTTGTAGTATTGGACCTCCTTCAAGAAGTTTGTAATCTATTTTGCAAAAACTTCACAACTTGTTATCAATTGTGTAACTGTGAAAAGTATTAGATAGGCCATCAGGTATGTCCTCTTTATATACGCGTTAGTCTATTATAATTTAATTTTATCGGCTCATCTGAAAACGACCGCAGATTGTTAGTGGTCGAAACAACGTGGTCGACGTCGTGTCATGATTAAATTATTAACGATGGCGGAGTCCGTAATAATATAATTAAAAATCTCGAAAGTTTGTTTCAGTGGTATAGAGGGGCATCACGCTTTTTGTGTACCATAAACTACAGTATTAAATATCATTTATTTAAAAAAGAAACAAACAATAAGATTGGAATGAATTTTACAGTCAGATTCATTAATTCACCCTACGGTATAGCCATTAATTCTGTGTTTTCACATGGCTATATTTAATGTGGCCGGCGGAATTTTACTGGAAACATTTCCGTAATTTGAACACGTAACATGCATTAGTTTTAATGAACTATTGTGTATTATTGTCGATTCATTAAACATTGGCACATTACGTACAATTGTAGGCACGCTCATTCACTTCTTTGCATCGTACTCTATAATCAATAAACGTAATTGACATAACGACGGGGACGGTACACAATTATCGAGCACTTGCCGTTATGTCTGGATAAAATGTATACCGATTTATACGTTAAAAACACGTAAAGTATTCATAATTATTTGTTTAAAATAAACAACAAATAATTATAGTATTCAAATTATATATAAAAAACTAATGTTGAAAATAATTTAGATGAAAATTTCCAAAAACGAACGGATGTGAGTAACGGACTTTCTGTGGTATTTCACGATTGCTGCAAAACAAAATACTCGATGTTCGCTAAATCACCATTTATTGAAATTTTTGTGCACACGTTACAGCGGGGTTTACTATCATAATCTTTAACACTTGAATGTCTAACGGGTGATTTGACTAATCTTAATTTTGCATTTTCCGACATACCTTTCGAGGACAAAAAATGGGGTAAGTTTCAACCGTTCTACTTCCAGCTTTAAATTGTGGCAATAATATCTTTGTCATTTTTGTCTCCTACCACTGAGACCTGACATTTAAATTCTAAGTAATTTTTAAAGGTATACTGATTAATTACTAGCTCTTGCCGATTGCTTTGGACTCGATTTTACCGAGTTACTTTCATATTGTAACGGTACAACGATAATATACGATATAATGTAAATGTGTGATTATGACTGATTGCAGATACGCTCCGGTATCCACAACAATATTGTATAGTAAAATTTCCAAAAATGTAATTATTATTAGCGGTTTGATTGTTATTAATAATCGTGTGGGTATTGCCGTTTAAATCTTTTAATTTAAAAAGTATTTTCGCACTCCGCTGATCACCTCCCCACTTACCATATGTGGATATTACTGTTCTGTTGGGTGACTGCTTCAGCTGTAACATACACTCTACACATACAAGGGGATATTCTATTTGAATATCATACGTGATAAGCATGCACAATAAAATAAAATAAAAACTGAATTATGATTTGAATTATAAGGAATATTCAAATTCTGCCGCCACCTTTTGATAGAACTAGCTATTAAAACTAAACTATTTTAATTTTGAAATTAAACACTTTTTCCACTGGTAAAAAAAAATTGAGGTTTATTAACAGTTTTGGAATGCTATTAAATCTTTTAAAATCAACAATCAATCACTAATAGTTTTACAGAAAAATAATTATTATGAACAATTTTAAAAAGAAACTCTTCTTAACCTCAAGGCTGGTAACACTGTAGGTTAATACAATCATTTTTATTTAGAGAGGTTATGTCCTCTTTACATAGTTGAATTACCAAGTTCGTGTGATCTTTGAAGTGACATGATGCCAGATACAAGATGTTGTGTTTTATAACAATATTTAATAAAGAATTAATAGAAAACAAACAAACAAATTTAAAATTGAAAGTCGGTACCATATAATCGATAACTATCGTATTATCGTACTCGGGATTCAGTACACAGTAGTTACTTTAATAAACACGTGCGTTGATTTGCACTGCTAAAAATTTACTATTATTATTTAATAGTTGGCTATAAAAATTATTTATTGACAAGAGAAAAAGTTTATAATAAAAAAAAAAACTTGTGATAGCTTTCATTTGGTTTGTATTACTTGAGAACAGACTTATGACAAAAAAGGTGACAAGTTGTTGTTATTATTTCTAGGTTAGCTAATAACGTAAGTAGTTATTAGGGTTAAATATATTATTCATTGATTTCTTATTAATCTAAACATATATATACTATTCATAATACTTCTGATGCGTAACTATCAGTCAATTTGAATGATTTTTTCGCAAAAAAAATAAAAATATTTATTTTCATTAGTCAAATCAAAAACGACATGAGTCAATTGAGCGACTATTGCGACACTCATATTTTGTAATATTTAAATTAATCTTGACTCATTTAATTATGATAAATAGTAAAAACATTTATTTCTTAAATTAATAAATGCGAAATAATTCCTTCATTAATTCTGATAACTTTCATCAGAATTGCTACACTTCGATACTACTGATTAGAGTAGTATCTAAACAATCATTTACAGAAATTATTATTTCTGTTTTATTTTTTAAATAATGAAAATATAGTACTCCCTGGTTTTTTACCAACACAAAACTCGAAAATACGACCGATATTATACACTGGTCGTATTTTATTATTATATTCACTCCGCACTGTACACTCGTTAATTGTTTGTTATGTGTAGGTTAGGCGTGTGTAGTATGACTCATGTATATGTGTCGCGCACAATTCAAATAAAACTTCTTCATCGATTTTGTCCGTCGAATTATGCGTGTTGACTCCTTGATGATTGAAAGATGACTGTGTCGCTTCTCCTAAGCGTCTCTGGCTTGTCTGCCGGTTTTCATTCATTTGATTGGTTCAATTCTTCGAACTCTCCGACCCAAAACACCTTGATTTAGTAAAACTTTTAATTTATTACCAATTTCGTATATGGGTTGGAGACTAAAGTGACGTAAACGCCGATGCACTAAATGATTAAAAAGTTTATAGTCGTTATAACTTTTTTATTAGTTGTCATATCGTTGAATGGTTGGTGTCAATAAATCGCGGACATCCTGGGCTTTAAATAAAGTCAAAACAAGAATGAAATCCGTCCATTATTAACTTACTACAACGATTTCACAAATTCTTATGGTGAATCTTAAAATTAATAAGTTTATTTCACCAAATCTTATCTAATTACACAATAACACTTCTGATTAAACGTTTTGAGTCCACTTCTCAATTGCTTAATACAAAAATTTGGGAGTAATTATTATTCAAACAATGTTTGATAATGGCGTCTCAAGCGTCCATATTCGATTATTTATAATCGCCCTTAATACTATTATTCCTTATCTAATGACATTTTTTTTGTATTCTAATAATAATAAAAACGTTTATTTACATTGGTTTACACTTTAGTATATGCACAATGTTGTGTTTCATATACTAGTAGTCTTATCTAACTACCTTCTGATCTCTTTCCTTTAAATTGTCACTTTGTTTTTGTTTTCCTACATAAGGTATATAATGTTGAAAATGCAAATAGTGTACAACTATAGTACCCAGTTCATTTAATATATTTGTTAGCCTTTAGCTATCTGAAAACCCTTCAATTCCTAGTATTGGGTTTGTTTACATCAGGTCATGACATGGCAGTCAGTTATTTTTTAATAAATCAATAACTAAATTGTTATTATTACATTTGACATAGATTCTCAAAGTAGTATCAGATATCCTTCTGATTACTGATAACATTTTTATTTACCTTTGAACAAGTTTGGATGGTGCATTTTGCTTAAATAACTTGCTACATAGTGTTTGTTTACATTCTGATTCCACCATCATGGTCATTTAGTTTTCAATAATTTGTCTATAAAATTACTATTCTTATGCTTATGATCTGTTCCCATAGTAGTATTAGATGTTTTTCTAACTACTGGTAACACTTTCATCACTCTCTGTGTAAGTTTTAATAAGGTATTTTGCTTAATTAGTTTGTTACATTGCCTTTGCTTACATCTGGCTATTCATTCATAGTCAGTTAGTTTACAATATTTTGATCATAAAACTATTATTATTACACTTATAATCTGTTCTCATAGTAGTACCAGATGTTTTTCTAACTACTGGTAGTACTTTCAGTGGTCTTTGTACAAGTTTTAATAATGTATTTTGCTTAACTAATTTGTCATATTGGGTTCCCTTTCATGTAGCTTTGTGCTATCATATTTAATCTGCTTTATGTGCAGTGTATTTCAATATAAGACATTATTTATTAGCGTGCATCATTATTTATAATTAATCTTTGATTGAAACAATTGTTGATGGTTGTTTGGTTTAATTAACATATGTGATTTTTTGTTTTATAGGTGCATTTCCTATGGGGTTATGTATCAATGTACAACATATTCTTATGCAGCATTTGCTACTACTATTATGACTTCATTATGGTATTCTATTACAATGGTTTAATTGTTGATTATTACACATGTTTACACTATTTCTTCTAAACAATAATACAAATATTCTTGAACTAATGATAATACATTTCTTGTTATGGTTTGTACCTAATTTCTGTTACATTGTTGTTTGATACTTAACAAACTAGTTTGTTTGTTATTATTTTTTCTGGCCTTTCTTTGTATTGTATTCTGTTTTGCCAGTTACATTTCTTTTAAAATTTACAAAGGTTTTTATTATCAGGTTCTATGAACAATGATATTACTGTTCTATCTTACATTTCTTGGTGGTCTTATGATTATCTATTTGGATTACAATCTTCATTAAATTAGTCACACTAACTGTCTGTGTATTTTGGACTATTTAATCTTTGATGTTTCCACTATGAAGGTAACACGTTTTCTTCTGCTATAAACCTTATCACTTGAATTGTCTGTGGGGTTTATTTGGTTAAAATTGGTTAACTGGTCACAGGTTCTCACACTTACATTAAGTATTCACTATTACTGTTTGTGATTTCTTAAATATGTTAAACACTGTTTCTTCATAGTTGACAATCGCTATTCTTCTGGTTACTAGTATTGTCTCTAGTATACTTGGTGAATGGTGATTTCTTGTATTGTCTATTCATTATCTTCTCTCTTCATGTCATGTTTCCTTGTCCTTCTTCTTCCTTTCTTCTTTTGGTTTACACGTCTTCTTCAATATTTCCATTGTAGTAGTCGTTGTTCCATAATATTTATATTTGTAAATATATTGGTTTGCCTGCCATTATTGTGGTTGCTCTTGAGTTGTCTCTTCCTTTTATTTTATATAGTCATTTTATTGGTTCCCCTCACTGTTGGAATCCTGTCTTCTTCTTTTACACTTTGATATAGTCATTTTATCGTTTTGTTGGTTCCCCTCACTGTTGGAATCCTGTTGTCTTCTTTTACACTTTTATATAGTCATTTTATTGTTTTGTTGGTTCCCCTCACTGTTGGAATCCTGTTGTCTTCTTTTACACTTTTGTATAGTCATTTTATTGTTTTGTTGGTTCCCCTCACTGTTGGAATCCTGTTGTCTTCTTTTACACTTTTATATAGTCATTTTATTGTTTTGTTGGTTCCCCTCACTGTTGGAATCTATTGGGCCTGGTTTCTAACATTTTATTTTGGCTCATGGTCATTTTCCTTCTCTCTTTTGTGTACGATGCTGCTATGTTACACTTCCTTCTTCTTTGTTGGAATTTTACACTAATATATCTGTAGATACACATTTTTTGTTCACATAATTTTACTTACTTAGAAATATTTTCATGCTTTCCCGTCACTTGACGTAATAATTGCTTACTTTATGTAACTACCAAATTTGGTAACGTTACATATGCCTTCCTATAAGAATTGATTAATTCTGAATCAGTATACTTATTTTTCATTGAAGAATTAATCAATTGTTGTACGTTTCCAAGTCGATTCATATGCTTTTTATATATATCCCTTCACTTTCTTCTATTTGAATCATAATTATTTCTCTTCTATGTAATTATCTCCCTTGTTTATTTAGCTTCCCTAACATAAGCTTAGCTGGGGCAGTTCAGAGCGGCTCACTTTGGCATACAACTCCACTGGCCATACTAACTTCAATAAATACGGAGGCACATCATCTCCATCAATAATAATAAATGATTGCTGGCATTATTCATCAGTCAATTCATCTCAAATAATCAAAAAATATAAAGTGGTCGTTCTTTCGACAAATAATAAATATCCTTGGGATTATCTCACGCATCTGCGGTTTATACATTGTTATACTCTCTTCTTCTTGATTCAACTCAACTAAATTCTTCACATATTACAGGGATAGTTTGTTTTACATTTCATCACTGGTATACTCTCATGATCATCTTCGTTAATATATTACTTTTTATTCTTCTTCGTCATTGATTAATCTCTTCTCTTTGTATCACATTAAACGTCATCTCATAATCTTTTTCATTTCGGGGTTTACTTCTCTGGATGTAATTCATGAATATATTTTCTCATGGTTTCAATTGAGATATAGTCCATGTGGTATAGGCTTTCTTCTAGTAAAAGACACTAGAAAACATTGTGGTTGTGTGTTGTTTCTTATCTACATTAATGATACTTATTCAGTTTTGTTCCTCCAACTTCTTATTTTCTCCTTCTTTCATTGGTAGTACGGGTGTGATGGTAACTTTACTTGTTGACGTGGCTCTTGGAATTTGTTGTGCCTTAGGTGGTATGTGTCTTTCTCGTATAGTACTTCTTCCTTTCATTGGTAGTACGGGTGTGATGGTAACTTTACTGTTGACTTTGCTCTTGGAATTTATATACTTTTATTTTTTCATGCCATAGATCTTGGGTGTCCGTCTCGTATAGTACTTCTTTCATTAGTAGTACGGGTAGGATGGTGATTTACTTGTTGACGTGGCTCTTGGAATTTGTATACTTTTATATAGTCATGCCATAGATCTTGGGTGTCCGTCTCGTATAGTACTTTTTTCTTTAGTAGTACGGGTAGGATGGTGATTTACTTGTTGACTTGGCTCTTGGAATTTATTTTATGCCGTAGGTGGTATTTGTCTGTCTCGTATAGTACTTCTTCCTTTCATTGGTAGTACGGGTGTGATGGTAATTTTACTGTTGACTTGGCTCTTGGAAATATACTGTATCAAACATACATTTGTGCCAGAGATGTAGGGTGTCTTTCTCGTATAGTACTTCTTCCTTTCATTGGTAATAGTACTATTATTTGTAAATACAATTTTCTTGATCTTTTACATAACTTCTTAGGAACATATTTTTTCACATTACAAGATTACAATATAGTCAACGTTCATTTTCATAGTTATATATTCACTTCTTATTTAATATAAACAACAAATAATCTTCATAGCAATATTCCATCCTTTCTTCTTTAGTCAACATTTATTTTCACAATTATCTTTTCATTTTTCACTTATTAACAAACAATAATCTTCATCGCAATGTTTCACTTTTTATCTTTATATAGTTAATAGTTATATTCACAAGTATATTTTCATCTTTCACTTAATATCCATAACAATTAATTTTCATCGCTATATTTCACTTTTATCTTATCATTTAATCTTCGATATACCGTTTCATTGAAGCTTGGTTGTATGTGCCCTTTATCTTCTTGGTTATTGGGTCTTGTAACTCATAAGTGTTATTGAGGTTGTTTTTGGTTACAGTATATGGGCCTGTGAATAGCAGTAGCAGTTTTTTCGCAATACCTTCAATTGTACTTGGGAGTTCTCGGTTTTTTATGAGTACTCTGTCTCCCACTTCGTACTTTATGACTTTAGGTTGCGATTTCTGGTATTTGAGTCTAAGTTTGTCAGTTCGTTCAACTGCGTTATTGTAAAATTTTGTTTTATTGAATTTGAATTCATTTTCTATTGGAAAGTTTATGATTTCTGTAATTTCCCGGGGTGGTCTTCGCTCATACATAGCCATATAAGGTGTCTCATCTGTTGATTGATGATAAGCTAAGTTCAGGAAGTCTTCAGCCGGGGATAGATATTCCTCCCATTTCCTCTGCTGGCTGTGACAGTAGGTTCTTAAGATCCTTCCTACTTCTCTCAACACTCTCTCAGCAGGGTTGCTGTTGGGGTGATACACAGACGTTTTGTAGGTTTTTATGCCCTGATGGATTAGAGTTTCCCGCCACTTTCGTCCTCGGAATTGTGTTCCATGATCTGTAATTACTGATAGTGGTCTTCCCACTTCGGGTATATACTTGGATATCACAATGTCCAGTATTTTGTTAGTTGTAGCTCGATTTATTGGATAAAGTTTTGTGAATTTTGTGTAGTGGTCGAATATGATTACTACATATTTGTATTGATGCCTTCCACCACTTCGTGGAAATGGTCCACAAATATCTAAAAATACTTTTTCCAACTTTGCTGTTGATGTTATGGGTATCATTACCCCTTCTCTTTTTTCATTACTACACTTAACCAATTGGCATACATGACAATTTTGAATATACCTTCTCACTTTGCGGTTCATGTCTTTAAAGTGTACATGTTCTTGTAGTGCTTTGACTACTTTGACTGCGCCCATGTAACCGTAACGCACATGGTAATCAATTGCTAGTTCTTTTTCAATGGTTTTCGGTATAACAACCTTCCATTGTTCACTATCTTTTTTAGTTTTAGTGAATAGTAATCGGTTGTGAGTACAGTAATATGGTGCTATTTTTTCATCATCGTTTGCCAATCTTTGGATGATTTGTGAGATTTTGGGATCCTTGTTCTGATGAGTGTTTATGTCTGATAGGATGTTGGTTAATTCAGATTTGTTCTTTAATATGTGGTAGACTTTGGCGATGGTTTCTTTTTCTCCCTCGAATGTCTAGGCTATGATGTTCACTCGGGACAACACGTCGGCCGCTATGTTGCTTTTCCCTGGTATATATTCCCATTGGATGTTATATTCCTGGAGTGTCAGTGTCCACCTTGTTAATCTACCATGTTTCAGTCTGCAATTCTTGAGAAAAGATATAGACTTGTGGTCTGTTCTCACCGTAATAGGATATCCTAATATGAAGGTTCTGAATTTCTCACAGGCAAACACTATACTCAGTAACTCTTTCTCTGTCGTGTGGTAGTTTCGCTCGCATTTATTTAGAGTCCTACTTGCGAAACTAATTACTTGGTGATTACCTTCTTGGTCCTCCTGATATAACACTGAACCAAGGCTAAGATCACTAGCATCACAGTTCATAAAAAATTGTCTTTCAAAATTAGGATGGTGTAGCATGACTGTATCGAGAAATTTTTTCTTTATTAACTCAAAGGTAGTGTCTTGGTCAGACCCCCACTTCCACTTTTCCTTTGATGATAATTGTGATGAAAATCGAGCCGTTAATTCAGAATAGTTGCTCTGGAATTTTCTGTAGTAATTACAAATTCCGAGGAACGACTGTAACTGTTTTTTGTTTTTCGGTATTGGGAAACGCTGGATTGCTTCCATCTTTTCTTGGGCTGGTGTGATTCCAAACTCTGATAAGTTGAACCCCAAAAATTGTACTTCCTTGGCTATCAACTTTGACTTGTCCAGTTTGAGCGTGATGTTGTTCTCTTCTAATTTCTTTAACACTTGTGCCACCCGGTTACAGTGTTCTTCCCAATTATCTGATGCTATTAATAGGTCATCGACATATACTGTCGTAAATTGTAAAGTATTATGTCCTAATATTTCATCCATGCATTTAACAAAATGGCCACAGAGTTCACAAGGCCGAAGGGTAACCTTTTAAAATGATAGTTACGGCCTTCGAAGATAAATGCTGTGAATTTCCTGCTATTGGGGTGTAACTCAACCTGCCAATAACCACAGACAGTATCCCATATACTGTAATACCTTATGCCATAAAATCTCTTTAATATCTCGTCGATTTCGCCAGGCGACGTCCTGTCATTAATTATGGACTTATTAATTTCCCGTGCATCCAAGCAAATCCTCACTGCGCCGTTTTTCTTGGGTACAGCTACAATGGGATTAGTGTACGGGGAATTGCTAACTTCAATGATATCGTTCTCAATTAATCTTTGTATTTCTTCACGAACGGCTTCCTTAAGTGAAAAAGCGATTGGATAGGACTTTCTCTTGAATTCAGTTTGGTCCTTAAATTTCAGTTCACATTGAAAATTTTTTATCTTGCCAGGTGTATCGGAGAATACATGACGGTATCGATGGTAGATTTGTATTAGTTTGTCACGCTGTTCATAAGTCAACTCATGGTTAATGTTGTTTGTCTGGAATGCTCTAATTTCGTTAATCTTTTCTACCCATAATACTTCTTCTGGATTGCTGCGAATTTCTTGGTTGATAGACATCTTCTTATGTTCATGGCCTTCCCGTATATAATATATGACATGTTCTGGGGGTGCCTTCCTATGTTCTATAAGATTTGCAGTCCATTCAACTTCATCTGCCTTCAATAACACTGTATCTTTGTCCATATTGATTATGGCTGTATACTTCCGCAGTATGTCGCATCCGATAAGTAATGTGAATGGCAGTCCACTTGCTACGAGGAACACCATTGGAATTGTCTCTCCATTACTCGACACTTCCAACTGTACTTGGTGTCGAATGGTTTTATTTTGTCGCCCAGTGGCTCCAATGAGTATTATATTATTGATGGGTAGTGTTGGTATTGTTGTCTGATTTTCTGATTGTATTCGGTTTAATTCTAACTTATCGATTAACGAGACATTAGCTCCTGTATCTACCATAGCGGTGGTACTTATTCCGTTGACTCTTACAGATATATATGCGATTTCGCTGTTAGTTGTGTCTCCGATACTGTCTTCTTTTTCCTCCATTAGGTCCTGCCTAATGTTCTTTAGATAATTATTGTGGTACATTTTATTATAAGCCAATTTTGTTGCCAAAATGTTAGACCCAATAGTCCGGTTCAGTGAGGGTGTTGTTAGTCTTTTCACTGCCGGTTCCCATTTAAAGGCAGGTCACCGTTTGTGTGCCTGTCTTGCGAAGTAGATGCTATTGGTTCCTGGGCTCCTTGCCCGTGTTCGTTGTGATAGGTTTCGGTTGTTCGTGTGACTGGTCTGTTACCTTCACTACTGTCGCTCCTGTTTGACCTATAACCCGACTCTCGGTCTTCTCGGTCGCTGTGGTTGGAATTACTATGGTGATTCGGAAAACTTCTCCGTCCTTGATAGTAATTCCGTCTATTTCCACCTCTGCTAGCGTGGGCGTAGTTCACTCTCCGGAACTGATTATTGTTGTGGTTCCCATTGCCCTGTCGCTGTTGGTTGTTTGGGGATTGGTTGTTGTAGGGTCTATAATAATTATTACCCCGTTGGTAATGTCCGTCCCTTTGATATCCATTTGGTCGGGGGTTATTGAAATTTCCTCTGTCCACATGATCACCATGATTGCCACCTCCATTTTGACGTGGTCCTTGCTGGTTCTGGAAACGTGGAGGATTGTTGAAAGTCCTTCCAGAATTGTTTCTGTCATTGTTATTTGTAGGGTTGACATTTCCGGGTCCTCCCCGATCATACACTTGTCCAGGACCCTGGCGGTTCCGCTGGTAGTATCTTTCTCGCTCATGACTCTCCAGTAGAGCACACATTCCCTGGATAGTCTTGATTTGTGAGTTTAGCCTACCTTGTGAGATTCCTTGATTGAAGTGATATGCTAACTTGGTTACTAAGCATTCTTCCGGGATGGCTGGCTCTAAGTTTCTGGCAGACAGATCTTGCCTAGAAAATAAGTGGTCATTGATTGTCTGCCGTTTATGTCAAATTTTCCGTTAGTAATATCATCTCTAATTATGTTTTGAGTCGTCTCGGACCAGTATTTCTGTTTGAAGGCTGTTTTGAATGCGTCGTAACTCTCTACTTCATGTCGAATCGCCGTCCACCAGTTATCGAAAGTATTCCGGAATGACTCGTCCAGCATTCCTTTGATAATGGACCATCTGTTTTCTCTATTCCGGTTTATAACTTCTTCCACTCTCTCCAGAAATTCCAACGGATTCTTCACATATGCACGGAAATCGATCTGCTCTCTACCTTCCAGGTGCGTTAGTCCTGACAGAATGTTTGGGAGTGTTCGTAAACGGTGCATTTCATCCCTAATATCATTAAATTCCCTCTGCTGGCGTTCTGTCAATTTGTCTCTGTCGTTAGTTACTTGGTGTTTGATGGCATCCACCTTTACGGAAACCTCCTCACATTTCTCACTCAGTGTAGACTGTGCTATCTTCATCTCGACTTGCTCCCGCTCTACAACCCCTATCTGGGCGCTGTGTTCCTTCTCAATGTCGTTGATTCGGCGGTTGACATCTAATTCCGTCTGTATCAACTTTTGATTATTATTTCCTCCCTCCTTCCGTATTTCTGAGATTTCTACATGAATTTCGGCTGTTAATATGGCCATCCGCTCCTCTGTTGCCTCTAAATTTTCTTCTAATTTTCTTTCGACCAACTCGATTGTATTTTTAGCAACTTCTTCCGCCTTGTCACTATTATTGGCCATTTGTTGCCACATTCTCTCGTTATCGTTTTGCATCAATTCAATATCCCGACTAATCTTCGCATTTATCTCGTCAATTTTCTTGTTGGTTTGGTCAATTTTAATCCCCAACTCTGCAGACAAATCCTCCTTCATGATTGCCATCTTCTTCTCCAATAGCTCTTCAGTCTTTTTCTGTCCGTCTTCCATCCTCCTGTTGGTTTCACTTATTTTGTTATTTAACTCCTCCTTCAGGGATCCTATGTTTTTACTCAACTCCTCCTTAGTGGATCGACTGGTTTCGTCCATTTTATTGTTCAATTCTTCCTTCAAAGTTCGATTGTCCTCCTTATTGGACCGGCTGGTTTCATCCATCTTCTTGTTCATTATTTCTATCTTCTGGTCTGTGGATTTCAGGCCTTCTTTCAGTGATTGATTTCCTTGGATGATTTCCGGCTCTCTTCTATCTTCTCCATCACCATCTTGAACATTTCCATGAAGTCGATTTCTCCTGGTACTATTGGTTGTTTAGGTTGGCTTACTTCCTGTTGAACTTCTTGGGGTACGACTTCCGGTTCATCGTCCGGTTGTTGAACCTCCTCCGCCGGTTCAAGTTGTTTATCCTCGATTTCTAATAGAATCTCTTCAACATCTTCTGTTGATGTTGCCTCCTTCTCTTCTAGTCTGGCCTCCCTCTCTGCCTCTGCTGCTCTCTTTTTTGAGGTTGATCTTCTAGTATACATCTTGTCGCTCTGGCAATGCACTTGCTGTCTCTCGACGGATTGGGTTCGGAAATTATTGGTTAATTTGTCAATTGTTTTCTCCCTAATCCGCGCTCAGACGTTGGGCGCCACGTTGTAACGGTACAACGATAATATACGATATAATGTAAGTGTGTGATTATGATTGATTGCAGATACACTCCGTTATCCAGAACAATATTGTATATTGTATAAACAATACGAAGAATATGTATAGTAAAATTTCCAAAAATGTAATTATTTGTAGCGGTTTGATTGTTATTAATAATCGTGTGGGTATTGCCGTTTAAATCTTTTAATTTAAAAAGTATTTTCGCACTCCGCTGATCACCTCCCCACTTACCATATGTGGATATTACTGTTCTGTTGGGTGACTGCTTCAGCTGTAACATACACTCTACACATACAAGGGGATATTCTATTTGAATATCATACGTGATAAGCATGCACAATAAAATAAAATAAAAACTGAATTATGATTTGAATTATAAGGAATATTCAAATTCTGCCGCCACCTTTTGATAGAACTAGCTATTAAAACTAAACTATTTTAATTTTGAAATTAAACACTTTTTCCACTGGTAAAAAAAAATTGAGGTTTATTAACAGTTTTGGAATGCTATTAAATCTTTTAAAATCAACAATCAATCACTAATAGTTTTACAGAAAAATAATTATTATGAACAATTTTAAAAAGAAACTCTTCTTAACCTCAAGGCTGGTAACACTGTAGGTTAATACAATCATTTTTATTTAGAGAGGTTATGTCCTCTTTACATAGTTGAATTACCAAGTTCGTGTGATCTTTGAAGTGACATGATGCCAGATACAAGATGTTGTGTTTTATAACAATATTTAATAAAGAATTAATAGAAAACAAACAAACAATTATTAAAATTGAAAGTCGGTACCATATAATCGATAACTATCGTATTATCGTACGCGGGATTCAGTACACAGTAGTTACTTTAATAAACACGTGCGTTGATTTGCACTGCTAAAAATTTACTATTATTATTTAATAGTTGGCTATAAAAATTATTTATTGACAAGAGAAAAAGTTTATAATAAAAAAAAAACTTGTGATAGCTTTCATTTGGTTTGTATTACTTGAGAACAGACTTATGACAAAAAAGGTGACAAGTTGTTGTTATTATTTCTAGGTTAGCTAATAACGTAAGTAGTTATTAGGGTTAAATATATTATTCATTGATTTCTTATTAATCTAAACATATATATACTATTCATAATACTTCTGATGCGTAACTATCAGTCAATTTGAATGATTTTTTCGCAAAAAAAATAAAAATATTTATTTTCATTAGTCAAATCAAAAACGACATGAGTCAATTGAGCGACTATTGCGACACTCGTATTTTGTAATATTTAAATTAATCTTGACTCATTTAATTATGATAAATAGTAAAAACATTTATTTCTTAAATTAATAAATGCGAAATAATTCCTTCATTAATTCTGATAACTTTCATCAGAATTGCTACACTTCGATACTACTGATTAGAGTAGTATCTAAACAATCATTTACAGAAATTATTATTTCTGTTTTATTTTTTAAATAATGAAAATATAGTACTCCCTGGTTTTTTACCAACACAAAACTCGAAAATACGACCGATATTATACACTGGTCGTATTTTATTATTATATTCACTCCGCACTGTACACTCGTTAATTGTTTGTTATGTGTAGGTTAGGCGTGTGTAGTATGACTCATGTATATGTGTCGCGCACAATTCAAATAAAACTTCTTCATCGATTTTGTCCGTCGAATTATGCGTGTTGACTCCTTGATGATTGAAAGATGACTGTGTCGCTTCTCCTAAGCGTCTCTGGCTTGTCTGCCGGTTTTCATTCATTTGATTGGTTCAATTCTTCGAACTCTCCGACCCAAAACACCTTGATTTAGTAAAACTTTTAATTTATTACCAATTTCGTATATGGGTTGGAGACTAAAGTGACGTAAACGCCGATGCACTAAATGATTAAAAAGTTTATAGTCGTTATAACTTTTTTATTAGTTGTCATATCGTTGAATGGTTGGTGTCAATAAATCGCGGACATCCTGGGCTTTAAATAAAGTCAAAACAAGAATGAAATCCGTCCATTATTAACTTACTACAACGATTTCACAAATTCTTATGGTGAATCTTAAAATTAATAAGTTTATTTCACCAAATCTTATCTAATTACACAATAACACTTCTGATTAAACGTTTTGAGTCCACTTCTCAATTGCTTAATACAAAAATTTGGGAGTAATTATTATTCAAACAATGTTTGATAATGGCGTCTCAAGCGTCCATATTCGATTATTTATAATCGCCCTTAATACTATTATTCCTTATCTAATGACATTTTTTTTGTATTCTAATAATAATAAAAACGTTTATTTACATTGGTTTACACTTTAGTATATGCACAATGTTGTGTTTCATATACTAGTAGTCTTATCTAACTACCTTCTGATCTCTTTCCTTTAAATTGTCACTTTGTTTTTGTTTTCCTACATAAGGTATATAATGTTGAAAATGCAAATAGTGTACAACTATAGTACCCAGTTCATTTAATATATTTGTTAGCCTTTAGCTATCTGAAAACCCTTCAATTCCTAGTATTGGGTTTGTTTACATCAGGTCATGACATGGCAGTCAGTTATTTTTTAATAAATCAATAACTAAATTGTTATTATTACATTTGACATAGATTCTCAAAGTAGTATCAGATATCCTTCTGATTACTGATAACATTTTTATTTACCTTTGAACAAGTTTGGATGGTGCATTTTGCTTAAATAACTTGCTACATAGTGTTTGTTTACATTCTGATTCCACCATCATGGTCATTTAGTTTTCAATAATTTGTCTATAAAATTACTATTCTTATGCTTATGATCTGTTCCCATAGTAGTATTAGATGTTTTTCTAACTACTGGTAACACTTTCATCACTCTCTGTGTAAGTTTTAATAAGGTATTTTGCTTAATTAGTTTGTTACATTGCCTTTGCTTACATCTGGCTATTCATTCATAGTCAGTTAGTTTACAATATTTTGATCATAAAACTATTATTATTACACTTATAATCTGTTCTCATAGTAGTACCAGATGTTTTTCTAACTACTGGTAGTACTTTCAGTGGTCTTTGTACAAGTTTTAATAATGTATTTTGCTTAACTAATTTGTCATATTGGGTTCCCTTTCATGTAGCTTTGTGCTATCATATTTAATCTGCTTTATGTGCAGTGTATTTCAATATAAGACATTATTTATTAGCGTGCATCATTATTTATAATTAATCTTTGATTGAAACAATTGTTGATGGTTGTTTGGTTTAATTAACATATGTGATTTTTTGTTTTATAGGTGCATTTCCTATGGGGTTATGTATCAATGTACAACATATTCTTATGCAGCATTTGCTACTACTATTATGACTTCATTATGGTATTCTATTACAATGGTTTAATTGTTGATTATTACACATGTTTACACTATTTCTTCTAAACAATAATACAAATATTCTTGAACTAATGATAATACATTTCTTGTTATGGTTTGTACCTAATTTCTGTTACATTGTTGTTTGATACTTAACAAACTAGTTTGTTTGTTATTATTTTTTCTGGCCTTTCTTTGTATTGTATTCTGTTTTGCCAGTTACATTTCTTTTAAAATTTACAAAGGTTTTTATTATCAGGTTCTATGAACAATGATATTACTGTTCTATCTTACATTTCTTGGTGGTCTTATGATTATCTATTTGGATTACAATCTTCATTAAATTAGTCACACTAACTGTCTGTGTATTTTGGACTATTTAATCTTTGATGTTTCCACTATGAAGGTAACACGTTTTCTTCTGCTATAAACCTTATCACTTGAATTGTCTGTGGGGTTTATTTGGTTAAAATTGGTTAACTGGTCACAGGTTCTCACACTTACATTAAGTATTCACTATTACTGTTTGTGATTTCTTAAATATGTTAAACACTGTTTCTTCATAGTTGACAATCGCTATTCTTCTGGTTACTAGTATTGTCTCTAGTATACTTGGTGAATGGTGATTTCTTGTATTGTCTATTCATTATCTTCTCTCTTCATGTCATGTTTCCTTGTCCTTCTTCTTCCTTTCTTCTTTTGGTTTACACGTCTTCTTCAATATTTCCATTGTAGTAGTCGTTGTTCCATAATATTTATATTTGTAAATATATTGGTTTGCCTGCCATTATTGTGGTTGCTCTTGAGTTGTCTCTTCCTTTTATTTTATATAGTCATTTTATTGGTTCCCCTCACTGTTGGAATCCTGTCTTCTTCTTTTACACTTTGATATAGTCATTTTATCGTTTTGTTGGTTCCCCTCACTGTTGGAATCCTGTTGTCTTCTTTTACACTTTTATATAGTCATTTTATTGTTTTGTTGGTTCCCCTCACTGTTGGAATCCTGTTGTCTTCTTTTACACTTTTGTATAGTCATTTTATTGTTTTGTTGGTTCCCCTCACTGTTGGAATCCTGTTGTCTTCTTTTACACTTTTATATAGTCATTTTATTGTTTTGTTGGTTCCCCTCACTGTTGGAATCTATTGGGCCTGGTTTCTAACATTTTATTTTGGCTCATGGTCATTTTCCTTCTCTCTTTTGTGTACGATGCTGCTATGTTACACTTCCTTCTTCTTTGTTGGAATTTTACACTAATATATCTGTAGATACACATTTTTTGTTCACATAATTTTACTTACTTAGAAATATTTTCATGCTTTCCCGTCACTTGACGTAATAATTGCTTACTTTATGTAACTACCAAATTTGGTAACGTTACATATGCCTTCCTATAAGAATTGATTAATTCTGAATCAGTATACTTATTTTTCATTGAAGAATTAATCAATTGTTGTACGTTTCCAAGTCGATTCATATGCTTTTTATATATATCCCTTCACTTTCTTCTATTTGAATCATAATTATTTCTCTTCTATGTAATTATCTCCCTTGTTTATTTAGCTTCCCTAACATAAGCTTAGCTGGGGCAGTTCAGAGCGGCTCACTTTGGCATACAACTCCACTGGCCATACTAACTTCAATAAATACGGAGGCACATCATCTCCATCAATAATAATAAATGATTGCTGGCATTATTCATCAGTCAATTCATCTCAAATAATCAAAAAATATAAAGTGGTCGTTCTTTCGACAAATAATAAATATCCTTGGGATTATCTCACGCATCTGCGGTTTATACATTGTTATACTCTCTTCTTCTTGATTCAACTCAACTAAATTCTTCACATATTACAGGGATAGTTTGTTTTACATTTCATCACTGGTATACTCTCATGATCATCTTCGTTAATATATTACTTTTTATTCTTCTTCGTCATTGATTAATCTCTTCTCTTTGTATCACATTAAACGTCATCTCATAATCTTTTTCATTTCGGGGTTTACTTCTCTGGATGTAATTCATGAATATATTTTCTCATGGTTTCAATTGAGATATAGTCCATGTGGTATAGGCTTTCTTCTAGTAAAAGACACTAGAAAACATTGTGGTTGTGTGTTGTTTCTTATCTACATTAATGATACTTATTCAGTTTTGTTCCTCCAACTTCTTATTTTCTCCTTCTTTCATTGGTAGTACGGGTGTGATGGTAACTTTACTTGTTGACGTGGCTCTTGGAATTTGTTGTGCCTTAGGTGGTATGTGTCTTTCTCGTATAGTACTTCTTCCTTTCATTGGTAGTACGGGTGTGATGGTAACTTTACTGTTGACTTTGCTCTTGGAATTTATATACTTTTATTTTTTCATGCCATAGATCTTGGGTGTCCGTCTCGTATAGTACTTCTTTCATTAGTAGTACGGGTAGGATGGTGATTTACTTGTTGACGTGGCTCTTGGAATTTGTATACTTTTATATAGTCATGCCATAGATCTTGGGTGTCCGTCTCGTATAGTACTTTTTTCTTTAGTAGTACGGGTAGGATGGTGATTTACTTGTTGACTTGGCTCTTGGAATTTATTTTATGCCGTAGGTGGTATTTGTCTGTCTCGTATAGTACTTCTTCCTTTCATTGGTAGTACGGGTGTGATGGTAATTTTACTGTTGACTTGGCTCTTGGAAATATACTGTATCAAACATACATTTGTGCCAGAGATGTAGGGTGTCTTTCTCGTATAGTACTTCTTCCTTTCATTGGTAATAGTACTATTATTTGTAAATACAATTTTCTTGATCTTTTACATAACTTCTTAGGAACATATTTTTTCACATTACAAGATTACAATATAGTCAACGTTCATTTTCATAGTTATATATTCACTTCTTATTTAATATAAACAACAAATAATCTTCATAGCAATATTCCATCCTTTCTTCTTTAGTCAACATTTATTTTCACAATTATCTTTTCATTTTTCACTTATTAACAAACAATAATCTTCATCGCAATGTTTCACTTTTTATCTTTATATAGTTAATAGTTATATTCACAAGTATATTTTCATCTTTCACTTAATATCCATAACAATTAATTTTCATCGCTATATTTCACTTTTATCTTATCATTTAATCTTCGATATACCGTTTCATTGAAGCTTGGTTGTATGTGCCCTTTATCTTCTTGGTTATTGGGTCTTGTAACTCATAAGTGTTATTGAGGTTGTTTTTGGTTACAGTATATGGGCCTGTGAATAGCAGTAGCAGTTTTTTCGCAATACCTTCAATTGTACTTGGGAGTTCTCGGTTTTTTATGAGTACTCTGTCTCCCACTTCGTACTTTATGACTTTAGGTTGCGATTTCTGGTATTTGAGTCTAAGTTTGTCAGTTCGTTCAACTGCGTTATTGTAAAATTTTGTTTTATTGAATTTGAATTCATTTTCTATTGGAAAGTTTATGATTTCTGTAATTTCCCGGGGTGGTCTTCGCTCATACATAGCCATATAAGGTGTCTCATCTGTTGATTGATGATAAGCTAAGTTCAGGAAGTCTTCAGCCGGGGATAGATATTCCTCCCATTTCCTCTGCTGGCTGTGACAGTAGGTTCTTAAGATCCTTCCTACTTCTCTCAACACTCTCTCAGCAGGGTTGCTGTTGGGGTGATACACAGACGTTTTGTAGGTTTTTATGCCCTGATGGATTAGAGTTTCCCGCCACTTTCGTCCTCGGAATTGTGTTCCATGATCTGTAATTACTGATAGTGGTCTTCCCACTTCGGGTATATACTTGGATATCACAATGTCCAGTATTTTGTTAGTTGTAGCTCGATTTATTGGATAAAGTTTTGTGAATTTTGTGTAGTGGTCGAATATGATTACTACATATTTGTATTGATGCCTTCCACCACTTCGTGGAAATGGTCCACAAATATCTAAAAATACTTTTTCCAACTTTGCTGTTGATGTTATGGGTATCATTACCCCTTCTCTTTTTTCATTACTACACTTAACCAATTGGCATACATGACAATTTTGAATATACCTTCTCACTTTGCGGTTCATGTCTTTAAAGTGTACATGTTCTTGTAGTGCTTTGACTACTTTGACTGCGCCCATGTAACCGTAACGCACATGGTAATCAATTGCTAGTTCTTTTTCAATGGTTTTCGGTATAACAACCTTCCATTGTTCACTATCTTTTTTAGTTTTAGTGAATAGTAATCGGTTGTGAGTACAGTAATATGGTGCTATTTTTTCATCATCGTTTGCCAATCTTTGGATGATTTGTGAGATTTTGGGATCCTTGTTCTGATGAGTGTTTATGTCTGATAGGATGTTGGTTAATTCAGATTTGTTCTTTAATATGTGGTAGACTTTGGCGATGGTTTCTTTTTCTCCCTCGAATGTCTAGGCTATGATGTTCACTCGGGACAACACGTCGGCCGCTATGTTGCTTTTCCCTGGTATATATTCCCATTGGATGTTATATTCCTGGAGTGTCAGTGTCCACCTTGTTAATCTACCATGTTTCAGTCTGCAATTCTTGAGAAAAGATATAGACTTGTGGTCTGTTCTCACCGTAATAGGATATCCTAATATGAAGGTTCTGAATTTCTCACAGGCAAACACTATACTCAGTAACTCTTTCTCTGTCGTGTGGTAGTTTCGCTCGCATTTATTTAGAGTCCTACTTGCGAAACTAATTACTTGGTGATTACCTTCTTGGTCCTCCTGATATAACACTGAACCAAGGCTAAGATCACTAGCATCACAGTTCATAAAAAATTGTCTTTCAAAATTAGGATGGTGTAGCATGACTGTATCGAGAAATTTTTTCTTTATTAACTCAAAGGTAGTGTCTTGGTCAGACCCCCACTTCCACTTTTCCTTTGATGATAATTGTGATGAAAATCGAGCCGTTAATTCAGAATAGTTGCTCTGGAATTTTCTGTAGTAATTACAAATTCCGAGGAACGACTGTAACTGTTTTTTGTTTTTCGGTATTGGGAAACGCTGGATTGCTTCCATCTTTTCTTGGGCTGGTGTGATTCCAAACTCTGATAAGTTGAACCCCAAAAATTGTACTTCCTTGGCTATCAACTTTGACTTGTCCAGTTTGAGCGTGATGTTGTTCTCTTCTAATTTCTTTAACACTTGTGCCACCCGGTTACAGTGTTCTTCCCAATTATCTGATGCTATTAATAGGTCATCGACATATACTGTCGTAAATTGTAAAGTATTATGTCCTAATATTTCATCCATGCATTTAACAAAATGGCCACAGAGTTCACAAGGCCGAAGGGTAACCTTTTAAAATGATAGTTACGGCCTTCGAAGATAAATGCTGTGAATTTCCTGCTATTGGGGTGTAACTCAACCTGCCAATAACCACAGACAGTATCCCATATACTGTAATACCTTATGCCATAAAATCTCTTTAATATCTCGTCGATTTCGCCAGGCGACGTCCTGTCATTAATTATGGACTTATTAATTTCCCGTGCATCCAAGCAAATCCTCACTGCGCCGTTTTTCTTGGGTACAGCTACAATGGGATTAGTGTACGGGGAATTGCTAACTTCAATGATATCGTTCTCAATTAATCTTTGTATTTCTTCACGAACGGCTTCCTTAAGTGAAAAAGCGATTGGATAGGACTTTCTCTTGAATTCAGTTTGGTCCTTAAATTTCAGTTCACATTGAAAATTTTTTATCTTGCCAGGTGTATCGGAGAATACATGACGGTATCGATGGTAGATTTGTATTAGTTTGTCACGCTGTTCATAAGTCAACTCATGGTTAATGTTGTTTGTCTGGAATGCTCTAATTTCGTTAATCTTTTCTACCCATAATACTTCTTCTGGATTGCTGCGAATTTCTTGGTTGATAGACATCTTCTTATGTTCATGGCCTTCCCGTATATAATATATGACATGTTCTGGGGGTGCCTTCCTATGTTCTATAAGATTTGCAGTCCATTCAACTTCATCTGCCTTCAATAACACTGTATCTTTGTCCATATTGATTATGGCTGTATACTTCCGCAGTATGTCGCATCCGATAAGTAATGTGAATGGCAGTCCACTTGCTACGAGGAACACCATTGGAATTGTCTCTCCATTACTCGACACTTCCAACTGTACTTGGTGTCGAATGGTTTTATTTTGTCGCCCAGTGGCTCCAATGAGTATTATATTATTGATGGGTAGTGTTGGTATTGTTGTCTGATTTTCTGATTGTATTCGGTTTAATTCTAACTTATCGATTAACGAGACATTAGCTCCTGTATCTACCATAGCGGTGGTACTTATTCCGTTGACTCTTACAGATATATATGCGATTTCGCTGTTAGTTGTGTCTCCGATACTGTCTTCTTTTTCCTCCATTAGGTCCTGCCTAATGTTCTTTAGATAATTATTGTGGTACATTTTATTATAAGCCAATTTTGTTGCCAAAATGTTAGACCCAATAGTCCGGTTCAGTGAGGGTGTTGTTAGTCTTTTCACTGCCGGTTCCCATTTAAAGGCAGGTCACCGTTTGTGTGCCTGTCTTGCGAAGTAGATGCTATTGGTTCCTGGGCTCCTTGCCCGTGTTCGTTGTGATAGGTTTCGGTTGTTCGTGTGACTGGTCTGTTACCTTCACTACTGTCGCTCCTGTTTGACCTATAACCCGACTCTCGGTCTTCTCGGTCGCTGTGGTTGGAATTACTATGGTGATTCGGAAAACTTCTCCGTCCTTGATAGTAATTCCGTCTATTTCCACCTCTGCTAGCGTGGGCGTAGTTCACTCTCCGGAACTGATTATTGTTGTGGTTCCCATTGCCCTGTCGCTGTTGGTTGTTTGGGGATTGGTTGTTGTAGGGTCTATAATAATTATTACCCCGTTGGTAATGTCCGTCCCTTTGATATCCATTTGGTCGGGGGTTATTGAAATTTCCTCTGTCCACATGATCACCATGATTGCCACCTCCATTTTGACGTGGTCCTTGCTGGTTCTGGAAACGTGGAGGATTGTTGAAAGTCCTTCCAGAATTGTTTCTGTCATTGTTATTTGTAGGGTTGACATTTCCGGGTCCTCCCCGATCATACACTTGTCCAGGACCCTGGCGGTTCCGCTGGTAGTATCTTTCTCGCTCATGACTCTCCAGTAGAGCACACATTCCCTGGATAGTCTTGATTTGTGAGTTTAGCCTACCTTGTGAGATTCCTTGATTGAAGTGATATGCTAACTTGGTTACTAAGCATTCTTCCGGGATGGCTGGCTCTAAGTTTCTGGCAGACAGATCTTGCCTAGAAAATAAGTGGTCATTGATTGTCTGCCGTTTATGTCAAATTTTCCGTTAGTAATATCATCTCTAATTATGTTTTGAGTCGTCTCGGACCAGTATTTCTGTTTGAAGGCTGTTTTGAATGCGTCGTAACTCTCTACTTCATGTCGAATCGCCGTCCACCAGTTATCGAAAGTATTCCGGAATGACTCGTCCAGCATTCCTTTGATAATGGACCATCTGTTTTCTCTATTCCGGTTTATAACTTCTTCCACTCTCTCCAGAAATTCCAACGGATTCTTCACATATGCACGGAAATCGATCTGCTCTCTACCTTCCAGGTGCGTTAGTCCTGACAGAATGTTTGGGAGTGTTCGTAAACGGTGCATTTCATCCCTAATATCATTAAATTCCCTCTGCTGGCGTTCTGTCAATTTGTCTCTGTCGTTAGTTACTTGGTGTTTGATGGCATCCACCTTTACGGAAACCTCCTCACATTTCTCACTCAGTGTAGACTGTGCTATCTTCATCTCGACTTGCTCCCGCTCTACAACCCCTATCTGGGCGCTGTGTTCCTTCTCAATGTCGTTGATTCGGCGGTTGACATCTAATTCCGTCTGTATCAACTTTTGATTATTATTTCCTCCCTCCTTCCGTATTTCTGAGATTTCTACATGAATTTCGGCTGTTAATATGGCCATCCGCTCCTCTGTTGCCTCTAAATTTTCTTCTAATTTTCTTTCGACCAACTCGATTGTATTTTTAGCAACTTCTTCCGCCTTGTCACTATTATTGGCCATTTGTTGCCACATTCTCTCGTTATCGTTTTGCATCAATTCAATATCCCGACTAATCTTCGCATTTATCTCGTCAATTTTCTTGTTGGTTTGGTCAATTTTAATCCCCAACTCTGCAGACAAATCCTCCTTCATGATTGCCATCTTCTTCTCCAATAGCTCTTCAGTCTTTTTCTGTCCGTCTTCCATCCTCCTGTTGGTTTCACTTATTTTGTTATTTAACTCCTCCTTCAGGGATCCTATGTTTTTACTCAACTCCTCCTTAGTGGATCGACTGGTTTCGTCCATTTTATTGTTCAATTCTTCCTTCAAAGTTCGATTGTCCTCCTTATTGGACCGGCTGGTTTCATCCATCTTCTTGTTCATTATTTCTATCTTCTGGTCTGTGGATTTCAGGCCTTCTTTCAGTGATTGATTTCCTTGGATGATTTCCGGCTCTCTTCTATCTTCTCCATCACCATCTTGAACATTTCCATGAAGTCGATTTCTCCTGGTACTATTGGTTGTTTAGGTTGGCTTACTTCCTGTTGAACTTCTTGGGGTACGACTTCCGGTTCATCGTCCGGTTGTTGAACCTCCTCCGCCGGTTCAAGTTGTTTATCCTCGATTTCTAATAGAATCTCTTCAACATCTTCTGTTGATGTTGCCTCCTTCTCTTCTAGTCTGGCCTCCCTCTCTGCCTCTGCTGCTCTCTTTTTTGAGGTTGATCTTCTAGTATACATCTTGTCGCTCTGGCAATGCACTTGCTGTCTCTCGACGGATTGGGTTCGGAAATTATTGGTTAATTTGTCAATTGTTTTCTCCCTAATCCGCGCTCAGACGTTGGGCGCCACGTTGTAACGGTACAACGATAATATACGATATAATGTAAGTGTGTGATTATGATTGATTGCAGATACACTCCGTTATCCAGAACAATATTGTATATTGTATAAACAATACGAAGAATATGTATAGTAAAATTTCCAAAAATGTAATTATTTGTAGCGGTTTGATTGTTATTAATAATCGTGTGGGTATTGCCGTTTAAATCTTTTAATTTAAAAAGTATTTTCGCACTCCGCTGATCACCTCCCCACTTACCATATGTGGATATTACTGTTCTGTTGGGTGACTGCTTCAGCTGTAACATACACTCTACACATACAAGGGGATATTCTATTTGAATATCATACGTGATAAGCATGCACAATAAAATAAAATAAAAACTGAATTATGATTTGAATTATAAGGAATATTCAAATTCTGCCGCCACCTTTTGATAGAACTAGCTATTAAAACTAAACTATTTTAATTTTGAAATTAAACACTTTTTCCACTGGTAAAAAAAAATTGAGGTTTATTAACAGTTTTGGAATGCTATTAAATCTTTTAAAATCAACAATCAATCACTAATAGTTTTACAGAAAAATAATTATTATGAACAATTTTAAAAAGAAACTCTTCTTAACCTCAAGGCTGGTAACACTGTAGGTTAATACAATCATTTTTATTTAGAGAGGTTATGTCCTCTTTACATAGTTGAATTACCAAGTTCGTGTGATCTTTGAAGTGACATGATGCCAGATACAAGATGTTGTGTTTTATAACAATATTTAATAAAGAATTAATAGAAAACAAACAAACAATTATTAAAATTGAAAGTCGGTACCATATAATCGATAACTATCGTATTATCGTACGCGGGATTCAGTACACAGTAGTTACTTTAATAAACACGTGCGTTGATTTGCACTGCTAAAAATTTACTATTATTATTTAATAGTTGGCTATAAAAATTATTTATTGACAAGAGAAAAAGTTTATAATAAAAAAAAAACTTGTGATAGCTTTCATTTGGTTTGTATTACTTGAGAACAGACTTATGACAAAAAAGGTGACAAGTTGTTGTTATTATTTCTAGGTTAGCTAATAACGTAAGTAGTTATTAGGGTTAAATATATTATTCATTGATTTCTTATTAATCTAAACATATATATACTATTCATAATACTTCTGATGCGTAACTATCAGTCAATTTGAATGATTTTTTCGCAAAAAAAATAAAAATATTTATTTTCATTAGTCAAATCAAAAACGACATGAGTCAATTGAGCGACTATTGCGACACTCGTATTTTGTAATATTTAAATTAATCTTGACTCATTTAATTATGATAAATAGTAAAAACATTTATTTCTTAAATTAATAAATGCGAAATAATTCCTTCATTAATTCTGATAACTTTCATCAGAATTGCTACACTTCGATACTACTGATTAGAGTAGTATCTAAACAATCATTTACAGAAATTATTATTTCTGTTTTATTTTTTAAATAATGAAAATATAGTACTCCCTGGTTTTTTACCAACACAAAACTCGAAAATACGACCGATATTATACACTGGTCGTATTTTATTATTATATTCACTCCGCACTGTACACTCGTTAATTGTTTGTTATGTGTAGGTTAGGCGTGTGTAGTATGACTCATGTATATGTGTCGCGCACAATTCAAATAAAACTTCTTCATCGATTTTGTCCGTCGAATTATGCGTGTTGACTCCTTGATGATTGAAAGATGACTGTGTCGCTTCTCCTAAGCGTCTCTGGCTTGTCTGCCGGTTTTCATTCATTTGATTGGTTCAATTCTTCGAACTCTCCGACCCAAAACACCTTGATTTAGTAAAACTTTTAATTTATTACCAATTTCGTATATGGGTTGGAGACTAAAGTGACGTAAACGCCGATGCACTAAATGATTAAAAAGTTTATAGTCGTTATAACTTTTTTATTAGTTGTCATATCGTTGAATGGTTGGTGTCAATAAATCGCGGACATCCTGGGCTTTAAATAAAGTCAAAACAAGAATGAAATCCGTCCATTATTAACTTACTACAACGATTTCACAAATTCTTATGGTGAATCTTAAAATTAATAAGTTTATTTCACCAAATCTTATCTAATTACACAATAACACTTCTGATTAAACGTTTTGAGTCCACTTCTCAATTGCTTAATACAAAAATTTGGGAGTAATTATTATTCAAACAATGTTTGATAATGGCGTCTCAAGCGTCCATATTCGATTATTTATAATCGCCCTTAATACTATTATTCCTTATCTAATGACATTTTTTTTGTATTCTAATAATAATAAAAACGTTTATTTACATTGGTTTACACTTTAGTATATGCACAATGTTGTGTTTCATATACTAGTAGTCTTATCTAACTACCTTCTGATCTCTTTCCTTTAAATTGTCACTTTGTTTTTGTTTTCCTACATAAGGTATATAATGTTGAAAATGCAAATAGTGTACAACTATAGTACCCAGTTCATTTAATATATTTGTTAGCCTTTAGCTATCTGAAAACCCTTCAATTCCTAGTATTGGGTTTGTTTACATCAGGTCATGACATGGCAGTCAGTTATTTTTTAATAAATCAATAACTAAATTGTTATTATTACATTTGACATAGATTCTCAAAGTAGTATCAGATATCCTTCTGATTACTGATAACATTTTTATTTACCTTTGAACAAGTTTGGATGGTGCATTTTGCTTAAATAACTTGCTACATAGTGTTTGTTTACATTCTGATTCCACCATCATGGTCATTTAGTTTTCAATAATTTGTCTATAAAATTACTATTCTTATGCTTATGATCTGTTCCCATAGTAGTATTAGATGTTTTTCTAACTACTGGTAACACTTTCATCACTCTCTGTGTAAGTTTTAATAAGGTATTTTGCTTAATTAGTTTGTTACATTGCCTTTGCTTACATCTGGCTATTCATTCATAGTCAGTTAGTTTACAATATTTTGATCATAAAACTATTATTATTACACTTATAATCTGTTCTCATAGTAGTACCAGATGTTTTTCTAACTACTGGTAGTACTTTCAGTGGTCTTTGTACAAGTTTTAATAATGTATTTTGCTTAACTAATTTGTCATATTGGGTTCCCTTTCATGTAGCTTTGTGCTATCATATTTAATCTGCTTTATGTGCAGTGTATTTCAATATAAGACATTATTTATTAGCGTGCATCATTATTTATAATTAATCTTTGATTGAAACAATTGTTGATGGTTGTTTGGTTTAATTAACATATGTGATTTTTTGTTTTATAGGTGCATTTCCTATGGGGTTATGTATCAATGTACAACATATTCTTATGCAGCATTTGCTACTACTATTATGACTTCATTATGGTATTCTATTACAATGGTTTAATTGTTGATTATTACACATGTTTACACTATTTCTTCTAAACAATAATACAAATATTCTTGAACTAATGATAATACATTTCTTGTTATGGTTTGTACCTAATTTCTGTTACATTGTTGTTTGATACTTAACAAACTAGTTTGTTTGTTATTATTTTTTCTGGCCTTTCTTTGTATTGTATTCTGTTTTGCCAGTTACATTTCTTTTAAAATTTACAAAGGTTTTTATTATCAGGTTCTATGAACAATGATATTACTGTTCTATCTTACATTTCTTGGTGGTCTTATGATTATCTATTTGGATTACAATCTTCATTAAATTAGTCACACTAACTGTCTGTGTATTTTGGACTATTTAATCTTTGATGTTTCCACTATGAAGGTAACACGTTTTCTTCTGCTATAAACCTTATCACTTGAATTGTCTGTGGGGTTTATTTGGTTAAAATTGGTTAACTGGTCACAGGTTCTCACACTTACATTAAGTATTCACTATTACTGTTTGTGATTTCTTAAATATGTTAAACACTGTTTCTTCATAGTTGACAATCGCTATTCTTCTGGTTACTAGTATTGTCTCTAGTATACTTGGTGAATGGTGATTTCTTGTATTGTCTATTCATTATCTTCTCTCTTCATGTCATGTTTCCTTGTCCTTCTTCTTCCTTTCTTCTTTTGGTTTACACGTCTTCTTCAATATTTCCATTGTAGTAGTCGTTGTTCCATAATATTTATATTTGTAAATATATTGGTTTGCCTGCCATTATTGTGGTTGCTCTTGAGTTGTCTCTTCCTTTTATTTTATATAGTCATTTTATTGGTTCCCCTCACTGTTGGAATCCTGTCTTCTTCTTTTACACTTTGATATAGTCATTTTATCGTTTTGTTGGTTCCCCTCACTGTTGGAATCCTGTTGTCTTCTTTTACACTTTTATATAGTCATTTTATTGTTTTGTTGGTTCCCCTCACTGTTGGAATCCTGTTGTCTTCTTTTACACTTTTGTATAGTCATTTTATTGTTTTGTTGGTTCCCCTCACTGTTGGAATCCTGTTGTCTTCTTTTACACTTTTATATAGTCATTTTATTGTTTTGTTGGTTCCCCTCACTGTTGGAATCTATTGGGCCTGGTTTCTAACATTTTATTTTGGCTCATGGTCATTTTCCTTCTCTCTTTTGTGTACGATGCTGCTATGTTACACTTCCTTCTTCTTTGTTGGAATTTTACACTAATATATCTGTAGATACACATTTTTTGTTCACATAATTTTACTTACTTAGAAATATTTTCATGCTTTCCCGTCACTTGACGTAATAATTGCTTACTTTATGTAACTACCAAATTTGGTAACGTTACATATGCCTTCCTATAAGAATTGATTAATTCTGAATCAGTATACTTATTTTTCATTGAAGAATTAATCAATTGTTGTACGTTTCCAAGTCGATTCATATGCTTTTTATATATATCCCTTCACTTTCTTCTATTTGAATCATAATTATTTCTCTTCTATGTAATTATCTCCCTTGTTTATTTAGCTTCCCTAACATAAGCTTAGCTGGGGCAGTTCAGAGCGGCTCACTTTGGCATACAACTCCACTGGCCATACTAACTTCAATAAATACGGAGGCACATCATCTCCATCAATAATAATAAATGATTGCTGGCATTATTCATCAGTCAATTCATCTCAAATAATCAAAAAATATAAAGTGGTCGTTCTTTCGACAAATAATAAATATCCTTGGGATTATCTCACGCATCTGCGGTTTATACATTGTTATACTCTCTTCTTCTTGATTCAACTCAACTAAATTCTTCACATATTACAGGGATAGTTTGTTTTACATTTCATCACTGGTATACTCTCATGATCATCTTCGTTAATATATTACTTTTTATTCTTCTTCGTCATTGATTAATCTCTTCTCTTTGTATCACATTAAACGTCATCTCATAATCTTTTTCATTTCGGGGTTTACTTCTCTGGATGTAATTCATGAATATATTTTCTCATGGTTTCAATTGAGATATAGTCCATGTGGTATAGGCTTTCTTCTAGTAAAAGACACTAGAAAACATTGTGGTTGTGTGTTGTTTCTTATCTACATTAATGATACTTATTCAGTTTTGTTCCTCCAACTTCTTATTTTCTCCTTCTTTCATTGGTAGTACGGGTGTGATGGTAACTTTACTTGTTGACGTGGCTCTTGGAATTTGTTGTGCCTTAGGTGGTATGTGTCTTTCTCGTATAGTACTTCTTCCTTTCATTGGTAGTACGGGTGTGATGGTAACTTTACTGTTGACTTTGCTCTTGGAATTTATATACTTTTATTTTTTCATGCCATAGATCTTGGGTGTCCGTCTCGTATAGTACTTCTTTCATTAGTAGTACGGGTAGGATGGTGATTTACTTGTTGACGTGGCTCTTGGAATTTGTATACTTTTATATAGTCATGCCATAGATCTTGGGTGTCCGTCTCGTATAGTACTTTTTTCTTTAGTAGTACGGGTAGGATGGTGATTTACTTGTTGACTTGGCTCTTGGAATTTATTTTATGCCGTAGGTGGTATTTGTCTGTCTCGTATAGTACTTCTTCCTTTCATTGGTAGTACGGGTGTGATGGTAATTTTACTGTTGACTTGGCTCTTGGAAATATACTGTATCAAACATACATTTGTGCCAGAGATGTAGGGTGTCTTTCTCGTATAGTACTTCTTCCTTTCATTGGTAATAGTACTATTATTTGTAAATACAATTTTCTTGATCTTTTACATAACTTCTTAGGAACATATTTTTTCACATTACAAGATTACAATATAGTCAACGTTCATTTTCATAGTTATATATTCACTTCTTATTTAATATAAACAACAAATAATCTTCATAGCAATATTCCATCCTTTCTTCTTTAGTCAACATTTATTTTCACAATTATCTTTTCATTTTTCACTTATTAACAAACAATAATCTTCATCGCAATGTTTCACTTTTTATCTTTATATAGTTAATAGTTATATTCACAAGTATATTTTCATCTTTCACTTAATATCCATAACAATTAATTTTCATCGCTATATTTCACTTTTATCTTATCATTTAATCTTCGATATACCGTTTCATTGAAGCTTGGTTGTATGTGCCCTTTATCTTCTTGGTTATTGGGTCTTGTAACTCATAAGTGTTATTGAGGTTGTTTTTGGTTACAGTATATGGGCCTGTGAATAGCAGTAGCAGTTTTTTCGCAATACCTTCAATTGTACTTGGGAGTTCTCGGTTTTTTATGAGTACTCTGTCTCCCACTTCGTACTTTATGACTTTAGGTTGCGATTTCTGGTATTTGAGTCTAAGTTTGTCAGTTCGTTCAACTGCGTTATTGTAAAATTTTGTTTTATTGAATTTGAATTCATTTTCTATTGGAAAGTTTATGATTTCTGTAATTTCCCGGGGTGGTCTTCGCTCATACATAGCCATATAAGGTGTCTCATCTGTTGATTGATGATAAGCTAAGTTCAGGAAGTCTTCAGCCGGGGATAGATATTCCTCCCATTTCCTCTGCTGGCTGTGACAGTAGGTTCTTAAGATCCTTCCTACTTCTCTCAACACTCTCTCAGCAGGGTTGCTGTTGGGGTGATACACAGACGTTTTGTAGGTTTTTATGCCCTGATGGATTAGAGTTTCCCGCCACTTTCGTCCTCGGAATTGTGTTCCATGATCTGTAATTACTGATAGTGGTCTTCCCACTTCGGGTATATACTTGGATATCACAATGTCCAGTATTTTGTTAGTTGTAGCTCGATTTATTGGATAAAGTTTTGTGAATTTTGTGTAGTGGTCGAATATGATTACTACATATTTGTATTGATGCCTTCCACCACTTCGTGGAAATGGTCCACAAATATCTAAAAATACTTTTTCCAACTTTGCTGTTGATGTTATGGGTATCATTACCCCTTCTCTTTTTTCATTACTACACTTAACCAATTGGCATACATGACAATTTTGAATATACCTTCTCACTTTGCGGTTCATGTCTTTAAAGTGTACATGTTCTTGTAGTGCTTTGACTACTTTGACTGCGCCCATGTAACCGTAACGCACATGGTAATCAATTGCTAGTTCTTTTTCAATGGTTTTCGGTATAACAACCTTCCATTGTTCACTATCTTTTTTAGTTTTAGTGAATAGTAATCGGTTGTGAGTACAGTAATATGGTGCTATTTTTTCATCATCGTTTGCCAATCTTTGGATGATTTGTGAGATTTTGGGATCCTTGTTCTGATGAGTGTTTATGTCTGATAGGATGTTGGTTAATTCAGATTTGTTCTTTAATATGTGGTAGACTTTGGCGATGGTTTCTTTTTCTCCCTCGAATGTCTAGGCTATGATGTTCACTCGGGACAACACGTCGGCCGCTATGTTGCTTTTCCCTGGTATATATTCCCATTGGATGTTATATTCCTGGAGTGTCAGTGTCCACCTTGTTAATCTACCATGTTTCAGTCTGCAATTCTTGAGAAAAGATATAGACTTGTGGTCTGTTCTCACCGTAATAGGATATCCTAATATGAAGGTTCTGAATTTCTCACAGGCAAACACTATACTCAGTAACTCTTTCTCTGTCGTGTGGTAGTTTCGCTCGCATTTATTTAGAGTCCTACTTGCGAAACTAATTACTTGGTGATTACCTTCTTGGTCCTCCTGATATAACACTGAACCAAGGCTAAGATCACTAGCATCACAGTTCATAAAAAATTGTCTTTCAAAATTAGGATGGTGTAGCATGACTGTATCGAGAAATTTTTTCTTTATTAACTCAAAGGTAGTGTCTTGGTCAGACCCCCACTTCCACTTTTCCTTTGATGATAATTGTGATGAAAATCGAGCCGTTAATTCAGAATAGTTGCTCTGGAATTTTCTGTAGTAATTACAAATTCCGAGGAACGACTGTAACTGTTTTTTGTTTTTCGGTATTGGGAAACGCTGGATTGCTTCCATCTTTTCTTGGGCTGGTGTGATTCCAAACTCTGATAAGTTGAACCCCAAAAATTGTACTTCCTTGGCTATCAACTTTGACTTGTCCAGTTTGAGCGTGATGTTGTTCTCTTCTAATTTCTTTAACACTTGTGCCACCCGGTTACAGTGTTCTTCCCAATTATCTGATGCTATTAATAGGTCATCGACATATACTGTCGTAAATTGTAAAGTATTATGTCCTAATATTTCATCCATGCATTTAACAAAATGGCCACAGAGTTCACAAGGCCGAAGGGTAACCTTTTAAAATGATAGTTACGGCCTTCGAAGATAAATGCTGTGAATTTCCTGCTATTGGGGTGTAACTCAACCTGCCAATAACCACAGACAGTATCCCATATACTGTAATACCTTATGCCATAAAATCTCTTTAATATCTCGTCGATTTCGCCAGGCGACGTCCTGTCATTAATTATGGACTTATTAATTTCCCGTGCATCCAAGCAAATCCTCACTGCGCCGTTTTTCTTGGGTACAGCTACAATGGGATTAGTGTACGGGGAATTGCTAACTTCAATGATATCGTTCTCAATTAATCTTTGTATTTCTTCACGAACGGCTTCCTTAAGTGAAAAAGCGATTGGATAGGACTTTCTCTTGAATTCAGTTTGGTCCTTAAATTTCAGTTCACATTGAAAATTTTTTATCTTGCCAGGTGTATCGGAGAATACATGACGGTATCGATGGTAGATTTGTATTAGTTTGTCACGCTGTTCATAAGTCAACTCATGGTTAATGTTGTTTGTCTGGAATGCTCTAATTTCGTTAATCTTTTCTACCCATAATACTTCTTCTGGATTGCTGCGAATTTCTTGGTTGATAGACATCTTCTTATGTTCATGGCCTTCCCGTATATAATATATGACATGTTCTGGGGGTGCCTTCCTATGTTCTATAAGATTTGCAGTCCATTCAACTTCATCTGCCTTCAATAACACTGTATCTTTGTCCATATTGATTATGGCTGTATACTTCCGCAGTATGTCGCATCCGATAAGTAATGTGAATGGCAGTCCACTTGCTACGAGGAACACCATTGGAATTGTCTCTCCATTACTCGACACTTCCAACTGTACTTGGTGTCGAATGGTTTTATTTTGTCGCCCAGTGGCTCCAATGAGTATTATATTATTGATGGGTAGTGTTGGTATTGTTGTCTGATTTTCTGATTGTATTCGGTTTAATTCTAACTTATCGATTAACGAGACATTAGCTCCTGTATCTACCATAGCGGTGGTACTTATTCCGTTGACTCTTACAGATATATATGCGATTTCGCTGTTAGTTGTGTCTCCGATACTGTCTTCTTTTTCCTCCATTAGGTCCTGCCTAATGTTCTTTAGATAATTATTGTGGTACATTTTATTATAAGCCAATTTTGTTGCCAAAATGTTAGACCCAATAGTCCGGTTCAGTGAGGGTGTTGTTAGTCTTTTCACTGCCGGTTCCCATTTAAAGGCAGGTCACCGTTTGTGTGCCTGTCTTGCGAAGTAGATGCTATTGGTTCCTGGGCTCCTTGCCCGTGTTCGTTGTGATAGGTTTCGGTTGTTCGTGTGACTGGTCTGTTACCTTCACTACTGTCGCTCCTGTTTGACCTATAACCCGACTCTCGGTCTTCTCGGTCGCTGTGGTTGGAATTACTATGGTGATTCGGAAAACTTCTCCGTCCTTGATAGTAATTCCGTCTATTTCCACCTCTGCTAGCGTGGGCGTAGTTCACTCTCCGGAACTGATTATTGTTGTGGTTCCCATTGCCCTGTCGCTGTTGGTTGTTTGGGGATTGGTTGTTGTAGGGTCTATAATAATTATTACCCCGTTGGTAATGTCCGTCCCTTTGATATCCATTTGGTCGGGGGTTATTGAAATTTCCTCTGTCCACATGATCACCATGATTGCCACCTCCATTTTGACGTGGTCCTTGCTGGTTCTGGAAACGTGGAGGATTGTTGAAAGTCCTTCCAGAATTGTTTCTGTCATTGTTATTTGTAGGGTTGACATTTCCGGGTCCTCCCCGATCATACACTTGTCCAGGACCCTGGCGGTTCCGCTGGTAGTATCTTTCTCGCTCATGACTCTCCAGTAGAGCACACATTCCCTGGATAGTCTTGATTTGTGAGTTTAGCCTACCTTGTGAGATTCCTTGATTGAAGTGATATGCTAACTTGGTTACTAAGCATTCTTCCGGGATGGCTGGCTCTAAGTTTCTGGCAGACAGATCTTGCCTAGAAAATAAGTGGTCATTGATTGTCTGCCGTTTATGTCAAATTTTCCGTTAGTAATATCATCTCTAATTATGTTTTGAGTCGTCTCGGACCAGTATTTCTGTTTGAAGGCTGTTTTGAATGCGTCGTAACTCTCTACTTCATGTCGAATCGCCGTCCACCAGTTATCGAAAGTATTCCGGAATGACTCGTCCAGCATTCCTTTGATAATGGACCATCTGTTTTCTCTATTCCGGTTTATAACTTCTTCCACTCTCTCCAGAAATTCCAACGGATTCTTCACATATGCACGGAAATCGATCTGCTCTCTACCTTCCAGGTGCGTTAGTCCTGACAGAATGTTTGGGAGTGTTCGTAAACGGTGCATTTCATCCCTAATATCATTAAATTCCCTCTGCTGGCGTTCTGTCAATTTGTCTCTGTCGTTAGTTACTTGGTGTTTGATGGCATCCACCTTTACGGAAACCTCCTCACATTTCTCACTCAGTGTAGACTGTGCTATCTTCATCTCGACTTGCTCCCGCTCTACAACCCCTATCTGGGCGCTGTGTTCCTTCTCAATGTCGTTGATTCGGCGGTTGACATCTAATTCCGTCTGTATCAACTTTTGATTATTATTTCCTCCCTCCTTCCGTATTTCTGAGATTTCTACATGAATTTCGGCTGTTAATATGGCCATCCGCTCCTCTGTTGCCTCTAAATTTTCTTCTAATTTTCTTTCGACCAACTCGATTGTATTTTTAGCAACTTCTTCCGCCTTGTCACTATTATTGGCCATTTGTTGCCACATTCTCTCGTTATCGTTTTGCATCAATTCAATATCCCGACTAATCTTCGCATTTATCTCGTCAATTTTCTTGTTGGTTTGGTCAATTTTAATCCCCAACTCTGCAGACAAATCCTCCTTCATGATTGCCATCTTCTTCTCCAATAGCTCTTCAGTCTTTTTCTGTCCGTCTTCCATCCTCCTGTTGGTTTCACTTATTTTGTTATTTAACTCCTCCTTCAGGGATCCTATGTTTTTACTCAACTCCTCCTTAGTGGATCGACTGGTTTCGTCCATTTTATTGTTCAATTCTTCCTTCAAAGTTCGATTGTCCTCCTTATTGGACCGGCTGGTTTCATCCATCTTCTTGTTCATTATTTCTATCTTCTGGTCTGTGGATTTCAGGCCTTCTTTCAGTGATTGATTTCCTTGGATGATTTCCGGCTCTCTTCTATCTTCTCCATCACCATCTTGAACATTTCCATGAAGTCGATTTCTCCTGGTACTATTGGTTGTTTAGGTTGGCTTACTTCCTGTTGAACTTCTTGGGGTACGACTTCCGGTTCATCGTCCGGTTGTTGAACCTCCTCCGCCGGTTCAAGTTGTTTATCCTCGATTTCTAATAGAATCTCTTCAACATCTTCTGTTGATGTTGCCTCCTTCTCTTCTAGTCTGGCCTCCCTCTCTGCCTCTGCTGCTCTCTTTTTTGAGGTTGATCTTCTAGTATACATCTTGTCGCTCTGGCAATGCACTTGCTGTCTCTCGACGGATTGGGTTCGGAAATTATTGGTTAATTTGTCAATTGTTTTCTCCCTAATCCGCGCTCAGACGTTGGGCGCCACGTTGTAACGGTACAACGATAATATACGATATAATGTAAGTGTGTGATTATGATTGATTGCAGATACACTCCGTTATCCAGAACAATATTGTATATTGTATAAACAATACGAAGAATATGTATAGTAAAATTTCCAAAAATGTAATTATTTGTAGCGGTTTGATTGTTATTAATAATCGTGTGGGTATTGCCGTTTAAATCTTTTAATTTAAAAAGTATTTTCGCACTCCGCTGATCACCTCCCCACTTACCATATGTGGATATTACTGTTCTGTTGGGTGACTGCTTCAGCTGTAACATACACTCTACACATACAAGGGGATATTCTATTTGAATATCATACGTGATAAGCATGCACAATAAAATAAAATAAAAACTGAATTATGATTTGAATTATAAGGAATATTCAAATTCTGCCGCCACCTTTTGATAGAACTAGCTATTAAAACTAAACTATTTTAATTTTGAAATTAAACACTTTTTCCACTGGTAAAAAAAAATTGAGGTTTATTAACAGTTTTGGAATGCTATTAAATCTTTTAAAATCAACAATCAATCACTAATAGTTTTACAGAAAAATAATTATTATGAACAATTTTAAAAAGAAACTCTTCTTAACCTCAAGGCTGGTAACACTGTAGGTTAATACAATCATTTTTATTTAGAGAGGTTATGTCCTCTTTACATAGTTGAATTACCAAGTTCGTGTGATCTTTGAAGTGACATGATGCCAGATACAAGATGTTGTGTTTTATAACAATATTTAATAAAGAATTAATAGAAAACAAACAAACAAATATTAAAATTGAAAGTCGGTACCATATAATCGATAACTATCGTATTATCGTACGCGGGATTCAGTACACAGTAGTTACTTTAATAAACACGTGCGTTGATTTGCACTGCTAAAAATTTACTATTATTATTTAATAGTTGGCTATAAAAATTATTTATTGACAAGAGAAAAAGTTTATAATAAAAAAAAAACTTGTGATAGCTTTCATTTGGTTTGTATTACTTGAGAACAGACTTATGACAAAAAAGGTGACAAGTTGTTGTTATTATTTCTAGGTTAGCTAATAACGTAAGTAGTTATTAGGGTTAAATATATTATTCATTGATTTCTTATTAATCTAAACATATATATACTATTCATAATACTTCTGATGCGTAACTATCAGTCAATTTGAATGATTTTTTCGCAAAAAAAATAAAAATATTTATTTTCATTAGTCAAATCAAAAACGACATGAGTCAATTGAGCGACTATTGCGACACTCGTATTTTGTAATATTTAAATTAATCTTGACTCATTTAATTATGATAAATAGTAAAAACATTTATTTCTTAAATTAATAAATGCGAAATAATTCCTTCATTAATTCTGATAACTTTCATCAGAATTGCTACACTTCGATACTACTGATTAGAGTAGTATCTAAACAATCATTTACAGAAATTATTATTTCTGTTTTATTTTTTAAATAATGAAAATATAGTACTCCCTGGTTTTTTACCAACACAAAACTCGAAAATACGACCGATATTATACACTGGTCGTATTTTATTATTATATTCACTCCGCACTGTACACTCGTTAATTGTTTGTTATGTGTAGGTTAGGCGTGTGTAGTATGACTCATGTATATGTGTCGCGCACAATTCAAATAAAACTTCTTCATCGATTTTGTCCGTCGAATTATGCGTGTTGACTCCTTGATGATTGAAAGATGACTGTGTCGCTTCTCCTAAGCGTCTCTGGCTTGTCTGCCGGTTTTCATTCATTTGATTGGTTCAATTCTTCGAACTCTCCGACCCAAAACACCTTGATTTAGTAAAACTTTTAATTTATTACCAATTTCGTATATGGGTTGGAGACTAAAGTGACGTAAACGCCGATGCACTAAATGATTAAAAAGTTTATAGTCGTTATAACTTTTTTATTAGTTGTCATATCGTTGAATGGTTGGTGTCAATAAATCGCGGACATCCTGGGCTTTAAATAAAGTCAAAACAAGAATGAAATCCGTCCATTATTAACTTACTACAACGATTTCACAAATTCTTATGGTGAATCTTAAAATTAATAAGTTTATTTCACCAAATCTTATCTAATTACACAATAACACTTCTGATTAAACGTTTTGAGTCCACTTCTCAATTGCTTAATACAAAAATTTGGGAGTAATTATTATTCAAACAATGTTTGATAATGGCGTCTCAAGCGTCCATATTCGATTATTTATAATCGCCCTTAATACTATTATTCCTTATCTAATGACATTTTTTTTGTATTCTAATAATAATAAAAACGTTTATTTACATTGGTTTACACTTTAGTATATGCACAATGTTGTGTTTCATATACTAGTAGTCTTATCTAACTACCTTCTGATCTCTTTCCTTTAAATTGTCACTTTGTTTTTGTTTTCCTACATAAGGTATATAATGTTGAAAATGCAAATAGTGTACAACTATAGTACCCAGTTCATTTAATATATTTGTTAGCCTTTAGCTATCTGAAAACCCTTCAATTCCTAGTATTGGGTTTGTTTACATCAGGTCATGACATGGCAGTCAGTTATTTTTTAATAAATCAATAACTAAATTGTTATTATTACATTTGACATAGATTCTCAAAGTAGTACCAGATATCCTTCTGATTACTGATAACATTTTTATTTACCTTTGAACAAGTTTGGATGGTGCATTTTGCTTAAATAACTTGCTACATAGTGTTTGTTTACATTCTGATTCCACCATCATGGTCATTTAGTTTTCAATAATTTGTTTATAAAATTACTATTCTTATGCTTATGATCTGTTCTCATAGTAGTATTAGATGTTTTTCTAACTACTGGTAACACTTTCATCACTCTCTGTGTAAGTTTTAATAAGGTATTTTGCTTAATTAGTTTGTTACATTGCCTTTGCTTACATCTGGCTATTCATTCATAGTCAGTTAGTTTACAATATTTTGATCATAAAACTATTATTATTACACTTATAATCTGTTCTCATAGTAGTACCAGATGTTTTTCTAACTACTGGTAGTACTTTCAGTGGTCTTTGTACAAGTTTTAATAATGTATTTTGCTTAACTAATTTGTCATATTGGGTTCCCTTTCATGTAGCTTTGTGCTATCATATTTAATCTGCTTTATGTGCAGTGTATTTCAATATAAGACATTATTTATTAGCGTGCATCATTATTTATAATTAATCTTTGATTGAAACAATTGTTGATGGTTGTTTGGTTTAATTAACATATGTGATTTTTTGTTTTATAGGTGCATTTCCTATGGGGTTATGTATCAATGTACAACATATTCTTATGCAGCATTTGCTACTACTATTATGACTTCATTATGGTATTCTATTACAATGGTTTAATTGTTGATTATTACACATGTTTACACTATTTCTTCTAAACAATAATACAAATATTCTTGAACTAATGATAATACATTTCTTGTTATGGTTTGTACCTAATTTCTGTTACATTGTTGTTTGATACTTAACAAACTAGTTTGTTTGTTATTATTTTTTCTGGCCTTTCTTTGTATTGTATTCTGTTTTGCCAGTTACATTTCTTTTAAAATTTACAAATGTTTTTATTATCAGGTTCTATGAACAATGATATTACTGTTCTATCTTACATTTCTTGGTGGTCTTATGATTATCTATTTGGATTACAATCTTCATTAAATTAGTCACACTAACTGTCTGTGTATTTTGGACTATTTAATCTTTGATGTTTCCACTATGAAGGTAACACGTTTTCTTCTGCTATAAACCTTATCACTTGAATTGTCTGTGGGGTTTATTTGGTTAAAATTGGTTAACTGGTCACAGGTTCTCACACTTACATTAAGTATTCACTATTACTGTTTGTGATTTCTTAAATATGTTAAACACTGTTTCTTCATAGTTGACAATCGCTATTCTTCTGGTTACTAGTATTGTCTCTAGTATACTTGGTGAATGGTGATTTCTTGTATTGTCTATTCATTATCTTCTCTCTTCATGTCATGTTTCCTTGTCCTTCTTCTTCCTTTCTTCTTTTGGTTTACACGTCTTCTTCAATATTTCCATTGTAGTAGTCGTTGTTCCATAATATTTATATTTGTAAATATATTGGTTTGCCTGCCATTATTGTGGTTGCTCTTGAGTTGTCTCTTCCTTTTATTTTATATAGACATTTTATTGGTTCCCCTCACTGTTGGAATCCTGTCTTCTTCTTTTACACTTTGATATAGTCATTTTATCGTTTTGTTGGTTCCCCTCACTGTTGGAATCCTGTTGTCTTCTTTTACACTTTTATATAGTCATTTTATTGTTTTGTTGGTTCCCCTCACTGTTGGAATCCTGTTGTCTTCTTTTACACTTTTATATAGTCATTTTATTGTTTTGTTGGTTCCCCTCACTGTTGGAATCTATTGGGCCTGGTTTCTAACACTTTATTTTGGCTCATGGTCATTTTCCTTCTCTCTTTTGTGTACGATGCTGCTATGTTACACTTCCTTCTTCTTTGTTGGAATTTTACACTAATATATCTGTAGATACACACTTTTTTTCACATAATTTTACTTACTTAGAAATATTTTTATGCTTTCCCGTCATTTGACGTAATAATTGCTTACTTTATGTAACTACCAAATTTGGTAACGTTACAATATATATAGTTTTCTCTTTAGTGAGTCCCGTTTCCTCGATGCCATTGCTAAGAACAGTCTTCGTCGTATACAAAGGTTTAACTTAATTTTCGTAGAGAAGGTCCTGTTTTATCGTCGCCAGACATTCGTACAACCCATTCTAGGACTAGATTGAACAACAAAATCGACATAGCTCCCCTTTTAGAGTTCTGAGCCCCAACTCGAACTCTCATATCTTGAAACCATTTCGACCATCTTAGTTAGATTGATTAGTTCCTGTGGGAATCAAAATTCGTCCACTACCTTCCGCAAATTTTCACCGTTTACTGTGACACTGGCTTGCTGGAAATCAATAAATAAAAGGATTCTCTCCCATAATTCCATCATTTTTCCATAAGTTGTCTATCATATAAAATATAGACAGCAGTAGAGCATCCTTTCCTAACACCACTCTGGTACTTCCCACAATTCCTTTCACATAGAGTTTCAGTTTTTTTACGTAAGTACACGGTAACGTCTTGTACGCGTTGTAGTGTGTGACCATTAAAATTCTGTATCAATTTTAGATAGAATGCGATTTTAACGAATGCGAATTAGTAACATAAAGTGAAAGCTCCACGTTTAAATAAAACGTAAATATTTTTACATAAATTTTCTATTTTCAAATCATGTGTTATTCAGATTCACAGCGACTGATAGAATATTACATCAGCAAAAAATTGTTTTACCAAAACATACAAAATCGGATGTTGTCTGTGCTTGTCTTTATTTTTTGGGGAGAGGAGGAAACCTCATTTCCTTCGCGCGGTTGTTGAAATCTTCGTGTATGAAGTGAGGAGTAAAAACTCAGATGTCGTTCGACATGGGCATGTAGACAATAACAAAGAAATGGCATTTAAGATACTCTACTCATTTAAGATTAATTAATCTTTTACAGGACAGTTCTACACTGTGCAGGCTCCCACAAAACAAGTAGGCCTACCACTCTATTTAACACTGCAGTGTTCGTCATTTAATTTTCTTCATTTGGCACCAAAATTGTTTCACTTAAAAGAAACCGATGAAGTGTTTGAATTATTAGGCATATATTAATTGCAACCATTTATTAAGTCATTACACTGAACTTCACATATTTTTTTAGTTTCTGTTAGAGTATCATATAGACCGGTTATGCTTATCGTTCATATTTTTGTTACAGCCTGCCCACAAGTACGAATGACTAGCAATTACTAGCCATTTGGGGCTAAATTATAATATTCCTTATATCGGTAAAGACCATATAATTCGAGAAATTATTAGTGCGGAGGCCACCGTAAAAACAATACCAAACCAGACATTACAAAATGAAATTTGTAATTACGTGCCGTAATTAACAATAGATTGAATAAATGCCTAAAAAATATAACAAATGACAAAAAGCTCCATAGGGTAAATCATAGATACTTGAAAGAAAATAAAACCCTGAAACAAATAAAAACTAAGTTGATAGATTACAATGCACTGATTACAAAAGCGGATAAGGGGAATACTGTAGTCGTAATAGACAGAGATGAATACACGTCAAAGGTTAATGAGTTCATATTAAATAATAATATTGTAATGATACAAACAGACCCAACTACAGAGTTTGTCAAAGTTTTGAATAACAAAATCAACCAAAGTACAAAGTTGTTTGATAACGCCACACGTCAAGCACTAAAACCCATTAACGCAGAAGCACCGCAATTTGTTGGCCTACCAAAAATCCATAAGACCAATATACCGATCAGGCCATTGATAAATTTCACAACTGCGCCGAGTTACAATGTCACCAAAAAACTTGCAGTGAAAATAAAAAAACCGTATAAAGTTAAATAATAACCATAGTATAAAAAATAACACTGACTTTGTTAACTAAATGAAAAACATTAAAATACGACCTAATTATAAAATAATGCCTCATTTGACATTGTTGACTTGTATACGAATGTCCCTGTTCAAGAAACACTCACTATCCTTAAGGCAAATCTTATTAACGCCAAAATATGTAACTCTGAAGAAATCAATGATATAATTAATTTACTGGAAGTTGTAATTGACCAAAATTACATTACATTTAATAATAATTATTATATCCAAAAAAGGGTCTAGCCATGGGGTCACCTCTGTCTGGCTTACTAGCTGATACATACCGGGAAAATAATATCATATACACGTTACGTTGATGATACGTTCATAATTTTTAATGGCACAATAAGACAAATAGAAAATATGAAAAAGTACATGAACGATATCAATAAAAACATACAGTTCACACTTGTGACGGAGGTAAATAATAAACTTAACTTCCTCGACCTAACAATTACAAGACTGGATGAAAAATTTCAATATCAATTATACCGGAAACCGACAACCATGGATCTCACGATAAATGCTGAGTCACATGACCCCTTTTCTCAAAAAATGGCAGCATATCATAGTTTAGTACATAGGTTATTTTCCATACCATTGGAAGACAAAGATTTTCATGAAGAACTAAACACGATCAAATACATAGCTAAGGCCAATGGTTATAAAGGCTCAATTGTGGAAAGTTTAGTCAAGAAACACCGAAAAAAGAAAAACAACGAAGAATTACAAGAAAATAATAGAAATAAAGTTAGGTATATAGCATCAGAATATGGTAACACCCTACCCAAAATTTAAAAAAGGATTCAATGAGATAAATATAAAAATGGCTTTCCAAACTAATAATAACGTTAATAAGATACTCTTACCTAAACATTCAAAATCGGTTGAGGACGTTTACAAGATAATGTGCAATGACTGTGATAGCTTTTACATTGGCCAAACTGGTAGACTTTTTAAAAAACGCTTTAAAGAACATTTACCTAAAAAAGAATTTTGTAAAACAGTGTCAAATTACGCGCGCCATCTGATGGACAAAAACCATAATTATACCGATTTCAAGACAAACTTTCAAACCCTCCACATATGCAGAAAAGAGAGTTATATGAATGCTGTCGAAGAATTCGAAATATGTAAGGCTTATAAAAATAAAAACACAAAAGAAGTTCTTCTTAACGAACAATTGAATTTCCAATCAAATCCACTGTACGACACAGCGATAAGAATACAAAACAAGGTCCATAGTGCGCGACCTGTAACATGAGCAGAGCAGTCGACTATAGTATTTCGTGGTGCGCACCAACGATATCGCGTGTGTTCTCACGTTTGGGAGTTTTTATGTATTTTTTGTGTTTATGTTTATATTTATTGTGATGTGTGTAAAATTGTATATAAGGTTGTTTTTAATATTTTAATAATTGACGAACTACACCAAGGGATATTCCTGATGATGGGACATGTGTCCCGAAACGCGTAGATATACATAAAGGATAAAGGCCACCAGACGGAAAAGAAAAGGGTAAAACTATTTTACTATTTATATACATATAAGTGGCCTGGATACCAAAAAGCGTGGATCTAAAACAATCTTAATTCTTGAAAAATTAAGGTGTGAGAAAGGTTAACAAGATGTAGTAAAATTGCCTACATGTGTAGGGGTAATCCAAGACATTTACGGTGACCGTTGCCATTTAACGACATCTGTTTAATATAAACTACATAAACGTAATACAAACCTACCCTTTCTCCCTCCTTTCATATGCGCAAGACGCGAGCGCGTATTATCAGAGAGGTTTTTTTTACCTCGTTTTTCTTGATACACATATATTCGTAACACATTTTATAAGTACACGCACACACGCACACGCACACACACACACACATATATATATATATATTGTTTAATGAACGTGGTACATAACTTCCATAATTGAAACGTGTTTGTGTAGGATTCAGCTCCGTTAAAGTTGTAGGCGGCAACTTAATAAAGGGATTATTAACGAATTACAATTACGACGAGATGAAAATAACTGAAGTTGTAAGTAAATCATACCGCAGGCGGGTAAAGTTGAACACCTACAGAAATCATGAATTTATTCATATCCACCAGCGTGGGTGTACACTGTACATAACGGCAAACGAACAGAATCACTAAGAAAATAATACCACTGTATGCAAAGCCCTTCATAATTCTAATTTCGTTTAAAAATATACATGTTTAATATTAAAATTAAAATTAACTGTTTTTTGTCATCACAGAGTTGGCCTCGTTAAGTAGTACTGTTACGACGGTCTACTTGGTCGTCGTATGGTACAGTGGAAAACAGTGTACAAGACACCAATGATGTCACTAATCGCCAGCTTTAATTATCACAGTTAAACAGTTCGTAATAAATTAACAAGACAGTCTCTTACAACAAATCAAATAAAACTTGTTCACACGCAATAAAATGTCAACTAATATAAAACACAATTGTATTACAATTGTCCCGCCCGATTGTAAAACACAACACTTCACTAATAACCACTTGAACTAACAGAGTAATCACCGACAATAACTCGAACCGCACTGAGATATATCGCAACTCAAACTCACAGAGTTTCGTCCGACAATAAATGAACTGAACGTCTCTGAGTACTTGTATTTATACCCAGCTGAGGTTCCAGAATATTCGCTAACTGCACGTCAAGAAGGCAACTAGAAGACACCAGAACATAATTGATTGCGGCCTTACACACAGCAGGCGCAGACCGGTGAGTCCCGGAACAATCTCGCAACGCTTGTCGAGAGTCACATACGCCATGACATTTTACATTATAGCTGGATTCCACTGGATCGTTCGAGAAACACGTAGATTATTCTGTAATGTCGTAACAGTATGTTACATGTGGATATAGAGCAGAGGAAAAGATTATTTTTATAGTTTTTAAAGTTAATATTTTTGTAGTTTTCATTATAAGCGTTTTTCGTTTACAGTTAAAGGGAACAGATTTTTTGTTATCGATATTCTGAAAAAGAAAAGTTACTACAGGGAGGCGTTTTTAAATATAGTTTACCCATCGTGTGGGAGTATCAAAGAGCAGATTTATTAACATTAAGGAGAATAAACAGCCGGTGAGTCCACAGATCTGGCAGCAGCAAGTAAGTGGAACTCTGCAGACGTGGAGTTTGCAGAGTTGTTTGTTTCGTAAGTATATCTGTATACTTTGTGAATTATTACTAAAATACAAAATAACAGACAACGATGTGTTTTATGACTTGTACACAGGGTGCACACCTGTCCGCAAAATGACACTCTGCCTAATGATTTACTCAGATTTTGTAAGTGTAAGAACATAAACAAAACTTTCCAAAGGCACAAAATATTTTCAGTTGCAAAGGCGCGTAATGGGCTTCTCTGTTGTTATTTTTATTCAAGTGATGACGTAACGTGTGGAGTGAAGTTACTTGTTTGACGAAACTGTCTACAGTAGTACTAAAATGCAATGTAGAACACGCAAAAGTAGACGAAACAATATAATTCCGGTCATGTGGCTAAAGAAGACAGTAGTGGGATAGAGAAAAGAATGAAAACAAAGTTTAATGGAGGCTGAAAACTAAGGTTTAGAAAGTATTAAATGTTTGTAAAAACTATTAGGAGATGAATTTAATGTAAAGTCAACAAAATTAAAGTAAGTACAAGTCGTGAAAAGTTTTAGAATCGAGAGTAAGCATTCCTGAAATATCAAAATTGGGAAGGATTATTTAGCGGAAGTGGATACATTCACTCCTGTCAATGTTGAATTACCAATGAGGAAGATGTTCCTGAAGTTTGATGAGGTTCTGAGGACGAGTAGGTGAAAAAGGACGCCGATTAGAACCACTGTGGGAAGGAGGAGTACAGAAAGAAGTACATGGATAATGTAAAAGAATAAAGAAGGTAAGTGCTGGCCAAGAGACTGTCTACAGGAAGGAAGGAATTGAAAGCCCACCAATCTCTAGGTTGAGAAGAAAGAGGAGAGGAAGGAAAGATCGAACTATACGGATGAGAAACCTGTACTACAGGAAAAGCATAATGACCACAAACAGAAGAAAAGAAAGGTGGTGCTGTAGGAGAATGTTAAATTAAAATGTACGTACAAAGTAACAACTGAAGAAGTTTTGTAAATAACGTGGGAAAGAAAAGTTAGTTGATAACTGTACGAAAGAACGAGACAGTTTGTGAAAAACTGGTTGAGACCCCCAGGTTTTACGACTTCGTTGATGGAGGGCGCAGTGTAGGGAAAGTAGAGATTGAAGGTTATGGGACGTAGTAATTGTTGAGGATATGGGACGTTGTAAGTACACGAGACGAAGAAGTCGCCTGAGGACAGAAGAGCTGAAAGACCACATAAGAAAGAGAGGGACAGTAAGAGAGCGAATGTAGCATTAAAAATTGACAAACTAATGGAGGCTAGAGTTTTGTTTTACAGAAGTTATTACCTCAATGATTTCAACCTCGGTTAGGGGTACGTTCGGCTCTCCAATCTTATGTCGAACACTTTATAAACTTTTTTCTACTGAAGAAGGCTTACGGTGAGTGGCCGATACGTTTAGACAATGACAGAACAAAGCAATCGACCTCTGCCAAACAACCCGGATATAAATTCCTTTATCAGCGACTCCAACACTGATAGCCTATGTAATAAACTTAATTAACAAAATATTATGAATATTTATTATAAATATTATGAATAACCTAACCTAACATCCATTTTCATCTTCCAAACTAACCTATATTAAAACATCAGTCCTAACAGTAAATAAGTTTCTTACATTAGAAAGTTATTTAAGTAGCACAATTTTTTTAAAGAAAAAGTGGCAGTTAGTTCATAATCAAAACGTATGACAAAAAAGTCTTGCACTGAAACGGTGCTTATCGTATATGGACGTGAATTTTGATTTTTTACAGAATACAAATAATTAAGAAATCATTATTTGGCAAAGATCCAACATAATCGGTTTCATTTTTCAAATGTGTTTCAAGGAATACATAAATAAACGTTACGACGTGGCGGCTATTAGAGTAAGGTATGCTCAGTGTTTTATTTGCTTACAGTTTTCCCCGACAGCAAAGCGTCCAGTAGCAGAATGTTATGTACAGTTCACAACTGGTTTAGCGTAATGGAATTACTTCCTGCACTTTTTGTTCTGCCTTCTGTAACACAGTCTTTGTTCCTTTCTTCTTCATAACTTAAAAAACTAAACCAACACATCGTACAATAGGGCAGTCCCGTTTATTTTACTTTTCCCTGCGCCACTCGTTTTTGAAAGCGGAACGTTTTTCAGTAACACAAAAGGAAAATGAGCAAAAACACTGTGGTTAAACTTTATACTAAACAACACGTAACGTACGCTTATAAAGTGCGAGATGAAAGAAAACTTGTTTCGGGTTTAGGTCTAATAGGTCTAACTCATACACATTTTTTACATGTGTTTAGAAAAAAACAGCAGATTATCCATAATTTACATGTAGTTGGATGTAAACATTGTGCATTTGTTTACACAAATCTGAATGTACCGCACAATATCTTATTACCGCAAGCTACTATTAACTGTTTTCCACAACGTTTGTTTTTCTGGAAAGAGAGATTAAAATCTTTCTAGTCTGGTCTGCATAGTTTATACCCCTTTACAAAAAGCACTGATACATATGTCAGTTTTAACAAAGTTATGTTATGATGGAATCCAACACTAACCAAAGTTTTAACGTTTACAATTACTGACTTTCAGTTAACAATTGTTTCTTCTAAAATTTTTCATTGTTTTTGCAACATTTTACACGTGTTACTTAAATAATATACACCAATTCTTAGTTCAGGGTTCTGTTGTTACAAACGATAATATTAGTTGTTTGTAGTGTATGGTGTAGTTTATATTTCTCATTTGTCACCGACGTATACAACACATTTATCCAAACTAACTTCTTACTATATTTTTTCATTATGCTAGTTATTGACCACTTAATGCTTCCCAACGGTCTACTGCTGATACTTAACAATCTCGGAATATAAAAGTCTTCTTCCCCTTGGTTTTTCTTCCTTTTCAGCTTTGAGCCTCAACAAGCGTAATAGTTTCTATACGTCCTCGTATGTCTCGGCTCAAATAAGTTGTTGCCTTTATTTACCTATTTACCTTTTATTTATTTTCTATTTACCTTCAATTTTGCCAGGTACCTTACAAATTTGCTTAAATTGAAATAAAGTCTAAAGGTACCTTAGGTCGAGCTTAAAATTAAATTATAATTAAGCTCTATTTTATAAATTACAAATTTTCTTCTGTATAGTCTCAATGCAGCTCCAATAAAAAACATATAATGCTAATCCACTTTCCTTCTACCACTGTTGTAACTTCTCATTACAACCAAAATAAGGAAATGCTTGAAAAGGGAAATATTTAAACATTCGTAAATTACTCTAGCTTGCAGAGCTCAATAATGTCAAACGAAAATAGCGGAACACCCTCCTTGTCGAATGAATGAGTCACAATGTTACAGAACTGGCATAAGCATTATTAGGCGACGGGTAAGAGACACTTTGCAAGAAATCGTATGAGATAGGCTAATGCGATTACTAGTGTAAGACATCTGAAACAGGAAGAATTGTAGGCAGGAAACAGGAAGACACTTAACAGGCTTATTGATCTCCAAAAAAGGAGAGGAAGATACGTGTATGAGACAATACTTAGTGAACAACTGTCCGAGTATTTCAGTCAACATCAGTGAACGTAATAATAAGTCTGCATCAGTGAACGTAAAAATATAGTTCTTATTCTTATTTTTGTGGTTCTACAGGCCTTCATTGCCACTAATCGTTTCCACCCTTCTCAAGTGATCTCCTTCTTACAAGGAATATCTCTGAGGAAAACGTAAAAATAGTTTGGCATTAACGGCATGTATACATAATTTATCTGCAGCTACGAAATTAGCAAGACTTCCTAGACAAGCACGCAAATGGTCTATTTAGTCTTGAGGTTACTGAGGTGAAAATATAATTGTAGACGTGTGTTCACAATAATCTGAAGAGAATAACGAAAGCGATGAAATTACATGCTCCCAACTCCTGGAAGGTGAAACTGTGTACATACTGTCTAGAAGGTTTATAAACCGAATCGACTCTTTTTTATGCTCGGAAGCGGATTGTATTGACTCTTTATACGTACTGAAGCTGATTCGTCGGACATCCTTGAGAAGGAAACGAAGGGGCTTGTATGTCTATTTGAATTCTGTTCTAATTTTTCATAAGAATCCTAAAGAACCTTACATAACCTTTTAACCTTCCAAAAGAACCTTCATGTAACATATGTACTATCTACTATAACTACAATAAGATTCACTAGACATGAACCAACCGTTTCCGTGCTAACGGCGTAGGTTACGTAATGCGGATGCGCCAGCAGAGAAACAAAGTTCAGTTTTCTCCGAGACACCGGGGAGATTATTGTATGCGTACTTTTCAAAAAACATCAGTATTCATCAAAAGTGAAGAGTTTGGTTTCATTTCATTTGAATTAGAACAGCGTAATAGGAATAGACAATGCCCTCTACCACAATGTACAAATAAATCCACCTCCAACATCATTAACAAAAAAGGCAGACATGATTAACTGGTTAGAGAACCATGACATTCTTTGTAGTCCATCTATGCACTAATTAAACAAAATAAACCAACATACAAAACGCTGTTTTAAAATAGACGCTGTTTTGGCAAACCATGGATATTCCTTTTTACGACTTCCACACTATCACCCGGATCTTAATCTTATCGAACTGAATAAATTGGACAAGCGTGAAGGAGCGTGTTAAAAGAAATATTGATGTCTAGGCTCGACTTTGGAGAAACATTGCAACAGACACAACATGCCAAGTCACTGTTTACAAAATAATGGCAGTATTAAACATTTTATAACTCTGTGAAATCTTTATAGGCCTATAGTCCCATTCTGTTGTCTCTGACGCTTGTTTCATCTTACAAAATATCCATGTTTACTGTTCGGTCGTGTCGTAATCGAAACCAAAACTTACCTACAACCAAATTTTTAGTATTTAGTAACTTAGCAAAAAAAATAGTGAATTAAATATAGAACGTACTAAAATGTAAAAACCTTAAAACAATTAAAAAAATAAAAAACTATCTTAAAATTATAAGAATAATTAGTTAGTAAAAGTTAGGTAAGTTATCAAAAAGTAAGTTGTGTGTGTTGTGTGTGTGTGTGTGTGTGTGTGTGTGTGTGTGTGTGCGCGTGTGTTTGTAGGGGTGTAAAAGTTAATTCGGTAAAGTATTAATAATATAGTTAAAAATGAAAAAAACAATAAGTACATTAAAAAACGTTAAGAAGTTAAACAACTGAAAACATTATAAGAATGTATAGACAATAGAAAATTAAGTAATAAAAAATAATCAAATAATAAAAAGAAAATAATTGTGAATCGACAAGGCAGTATAACTGCTTTATTTCAGCGGTCATTATAAGGGATATAAGTTTTTAAAGAGTAATTTTACAGGGAAAAACGTAAATTTTTCTATTTTCTTTCATCTTTAATTAAAGAAGATGGCGTAACTTCGCCACATTAGGTAGAAAAAGTTAATCCGTCTCAAAATATATTACATACATACGCGCGTCTTATTCACAATTCAGAGAGTAGGCCAATATTTTCAACTGCGTTAGTAGACACTTTCCTCTCTCGTGGCTAAACCGCCTTAACCTGCGCGCTGCTGTTTGATTTACAGTACTTACTATACTTCATATAGTCAGTCACCAATCTATCAGCAAGTCTTTATTGGTTTAGATCCTGTTCCTTGGATGTAAGGATTTCGACGATGGAAATCACATCTCAGCAACACAATTTCTGCGATAAGTTATGCGGTGAGTGAGTGATTGAGAGAGAGAGAGAGAGAGAGAGAGAGAGAGAGTGTGTGTGTGTTTGCAAGCGCATATGCGTATATATTTATTACGTTAATAAAAATAGCTCAATTAATTCAGGCAAAGTGCACCATATGCTGCTAATCACTTCCAACTCTGTTACCTTCAAAGTTGTTTACATAAGGCATGTTAAAGTACTGTAAACGATGTTAAAATTTGTGTTCTGATAGGTTCAGTCGTAAAAATAAACGCATATTGTGAGTTAACACATCCAGTGAAAGTCTCTAAAACAATTTTGATGGCTACATTTAAGGACAAATATTTTACTAACAATAATAATAAGTGACTTCCCAGGTATATATGGTTTAAGTGCAATATTCCGAAAGGAGAATTTTATTTTCTTTATTGCACGCATACTCTGTGTCTAAGGATAAACGAAGAATAGTACTACTAACTTTGTGGCGTGGGTAATATTGACGATGTCATTATTATGAGTGCATTACTTATTTCATTATTCACTGAAGAATACAATGCAGCACATCATCGATATGTGTGGTGATATGTCAACGATACAAAATTTGTTACAATCGTAGTCACTGAACAACGCGATAACATTAACAATGTTGTCTTGTTTAAAAACACTCGTACTATGATGGCAATTATACTGGTTATCCAAATATTAACTGTAATTGTGTTCTTGTATCAAATATTAGTGACTGTAACCGCTAATGAAAGTATTAGAAATGAAAGAAATGAATTAACCAAACTACAGAATAACTGAATAAAGTATGCGAATTAGATTTACAGCGAAAAGTATCGAATCGACAAGATTGTCAAACAAAACCACGGAAAGTACACGGTTCTCCAAGGAGAACATCCAGGAGACTCAAACAGGCAGTGGGTTACAGGCTACTGCCGTCCTCCCAGTCGTGACTGTTAACATCCATCGTATACTGAGCTACCTTCAAGCGGAAGTGGTAACGAAATTAGAACCACGATTTGTACAGAAACGAATGCTTTATAACCAACAGAAGTAGTGACTGACATTGCAAGGAATTTCTTATAAATAAAATAACATAAACACGTCGTCTCCGTCGTGCCCCCTGGGACCTTCTGTAGCCACATTGTAGCTACAGATGCTAACGGACCTCTGTAAAGGCCAACGGACGGAATGGTGGAAGAGATCTCAATGATCCAACAGCAGGACATGCGGAAGAGTCTTACAGGAGCAGACCTCTTCAAAAACCTGGGTTCATCTGGCTCCGGATGTAGCACCCAGTAAGGGCCCCTGCCTAGGGTTACAGGTGAAACCCGGTCAACGGTTTCAAAGGCGGATGAGGCACCTCGGTTCCCAACGGCAAAGAGAGCGGAAGAACCTAGTGGAGTAAATCACGAAAAACAATCATTTCGGACTAATAATCCGATCTTACTTCGGAATTTAATTCCTACTTTTGGACTCTATACAATTTCAATTGCAGTATAGAAAGTCCGCTAAATAGAGGAAGCAATTGAAAATTGAAGGAGAAGTTTTTAGGGGAAAAGTGTTAAAAATGGAGGGAGTCCAGGGTAGGAGAGAGAAAAACGCAGGTTCAAAGTGGACTGAAGACAGGAAGAAGAGACACAGTGAGAAGATGAAGGAATATTGGAAAAAAAGGAAAGAACAAAGAGTAAAGAATTGAAATTGGCATGTGGTCCTTAGATGGCCGATACGGAAGAAAAACATAAATAACTCTTCCTGTGTGCCGATACCGAGAAGTAACTGCAGTTAAGAAGTCCTTGAGCAGACTGCTCAATATCTTTATAACTTCCATTTACTAAAATGTAGATTTGGAAAATATATAACTCCTACTAATTGTGACAACTAATCCAGGTGCATATATTTAGTATTTACTACACAAACTTTAACATGTTGGTCGGTTACAACAATCAATCTACAGTCTAACTTTGTAATCACTGGAGACGTGTGAATCTTTGGAGGGTTGTCTTGTAGCTGAAAGTGTGTAGAATACATCGCGATATGGATACCATTGACCGGCAACTGGGATGACTAATTATATTTTAAAAACTACATCAAACTTGGGGAATACGTTCACTGAAATACTTTTTAGCGAATAAATTGTTTACTGATAAATATATCTTCATCTTATCAGCTGCTACCTTATTGTTGTGTTATTTTTGGCAGCAACCTTGGGAAAGTAATGTACTCTAATTTAACACGTTTCTATAACTTTTACGTTCTTATAAAATCTATAAATGTAATTATTATTTATATAAAAAAATCACACTTCTGAACATTCCTAAACTGTACACTCTATATTATTATTTAAATGTTATATAACATCAAAAGAATTATTTTTATAAAACACACTACTATATTACACATTTCTAAATACATTTCTAATTATATTACACATAGTATTAGCAATTGTGCTTAGAAATCAATTTCGATATAGTCTACTACACCGGTGTAAAATCAAACAAATGTGACAAAATTAAATTTATTTATTTTTATTTGCACAACACGTCAATTGTGAAAAACTTTGTTTGTATTTATATTGATATTGCACTTTATTTGCATATCCATACATTTACGTCTGTCAGCTTCAGTTACAAACATGAGTTACAATAATCGTACTCATGTATGTCAAGGATGACAATAATTTTATAAAATATAAGTGTTGGTCACAAAACACTGTATCCTGAAACATGAAGCCACATCATGTAAATATTTTCCTTGTTAACAGCGGCGTTAATTTAGTGATGTATTCTAGTGTTTCCTTTCAGATACGGCAGTATTATTGTATGATAATATGTAAACATACCACGAGAAATAGTGTAACTTAGAAAAATGGTAATGCTGTTTTTACTACACCAATCCTAATTTCAGTTTTACTATTTGTAATACTTAGTACACTGTATATTGTAAAATATAGTTGTGAATATCCTAACACGTATGTCGAGTATAACTTTTTAAGTTAAGTGAACAACAGAAATAGCATTAGACGATCTTGAACTAGAAGTTATTACTTCGTCTGTTAAATTTGGTCATGGCATTGCCTCTCGTTCAACACAGTCATTATTAAAATGTTATTCACATAAATTAATATAACAAACATACATTTACTATATTAAATCCCGTATATAACAGTTTAATATAGGTACACACGAATTCTTACGTTTCAGTAGAAAGCGGGAAAAGGGCCCTGGTTATAAGACGCGAACTATTTGGAGCGAAGCTTGATTTGAGTTCCCCTACCCCTTTCTGCACTGAACGCAGTTCAGCGGTAAAAAAATGACAAGGTTACGCAGGAAGCGAAATAAAGTGAAGAAAGTAATAGAAGTAAAAGAACTTTCTTAAAACGTTTAAAAATCTTCTTCAGCTGTGTCTTATGGCTTTCCGTAAACTTATGGGAAGGCAAGCTGTCATCACATATTGTGTATAAATACAAGCACTACTTTAGCACTACTTTACAATCCCGATGAAAATTCTTATGCGATTGAGCAAAGTTAAGTTGGCGAAAAGGTTGTAGCAGCGGAAATGGTCAATTGACTTTGTATGTACGTATGCTTTATGGAAAATGTAGGATTTGAATTTCAGTAATTTGTTTCTTAGACTTTCCGAATTACTTACTTAATATTAAAGCATCAAAGTACAGAAACCATAAACTTTTTAGACATTATGTTTTCATAAAAATATACATCAAAACCTAGTCAAAGGATTTCTAGACTATCAACCGGTACAACAGTAATAATACTTTTAGAAAGAAAAAAGTAATTACTACTGACTGATTTTATTTATTACTGATTGAGCCTGAGGGCAGCGCAGAATTTCGTATTTTATGGGCTCACATACAAAGTAACTGCATCGGGACACAGCTCGACCTACAAACTAAAAGATTCAACAACTTTCCTAAGGTAATTTTAATATAATCAAATTTATCACATATTATATTACATAATTATTATAGCAAATTATCGATTTTTATGAAAATATTCTTATTCGATCATACTTTTCATTTGAATTTATAAACAGTTCATTTCAAATAATGTCAAGTTATCATACACTGGCTCTAAAAGACGCCCATTCCACTGGTACTGTTCAAACGCTGTTCCAATTTTAAAATAAATAATCACACATACGTGCGCGCGCGCAATCACAACACAACACTTAACAAAATTAACACAAAAAGTGTAGGTTATTCACACCCATGAATGTAGCAAAAATAAAAGAATACTGCAGTAAATAAAGTGCTTATCCAAAGTTTAACTCAACAGAGAAGCATTTATCATTATAGGGAAAAGTTTGCAAAATATTAGCCTACTCCAGTTACCGTTCATCCCAGACAGGATACTATTAAAATTTCACTTTTGTTTCCACTTTTATTAAAGTATCAAAATGTCAGGCATCAATTCCGTACATGTAGCTGTATTATTATGTATAATAATGCATACATAATATTTATGTACATATGTATAATACTTATACACACCATTATGCATATATAGTGCATTATTACGTTTTATTATTTGTATATACATGAATTGTATATATTATATATTACATTAGCTAACAATAATTATTTCTGCAAGTGTATTTTTCTTATTTTTCATAGTGTATTTTTTATTGTTATGAAACGCTTATTCCTTGATTCATGCTTATTCCTCTGAAACATGCACCAGTTAAAAAAACAGAAATAAACATAAGAAAACACTTGGAGAAGTAATTATTAATATATAATACACACCCACACCCACTCATCCACTAGTTGATGTTTGGAGAATAAGAAATAACTTGGAGACAGATGAGCTATTGAAGCATGAAAACATCGTAAGAATCATAAATGCTCAACGAATATAATGGCTAAGTATGCTAGAAAGGATGGATGATTAGAGTATACCAAAGAAAATCCTGAGATCACAGGTGTTTAAAAGCAGAAAGAGTCGTCGATCTAGTATAAGATGGTTGGATGATGTGCTGGAAGATCATAGAAGAATGAATGTGAGGAGTTATGCTGAGACGGCAACGGATAGGAGACGATAGATTGGTGTTGGAAGCCAAGGCTCACGTTGGCTGAAGAAGAAGAAGAAGAAGAAGAAGAAGAAGAAGATGATGATGATGATTACGACGATGATGATGACAAAGAAAACAGTCTACGTATTTTTTAATCAGTTGGTGGTCAAATACATGAACAAATGTTGAAAACTAAATTCAGTGTTAATTTAGGACAACAAAAACAAGAGTCGCAGCGTATTTAACTATTGGCGTAAGTTATGAGGTTTACGTTTAGTAAGCAACTTATCAGAATCCAAACACAGAACTCAGGGCTACAATTAATTTAATAGAAAAATCGCATGGGAATCGAACACATGGCAGGGACTGATATCGGGCGAGAGAATTAGAGATTTATTTGTGAGGAAAACAAGTCACTCAGGCGTATGTATACCGTACACAGATGAAACATTTAATCACTCTGTAAACCGGTCGAAAAAACGAGCACGCCCGAGTAAACACTACACACCTCGTCAATTTATAAATGTTTAATTTAATTTCTAGGAAATTCTTTTCTCCCTCAGCGATGCGAAAACAAATGAACAAAAATGTACTTCACGTGTACACCGTACAAGGAAATGTTTACTTAGGCCTATATTAAAACTTCATATAAAGTATGTTAATTATTACTATAATTGTTAATGAATCAGCTTGACTGAATATAATTTATTTATAATGGAACCGAGAAAGTAAGTTATTAGGCCAAATACTTGAAACTCCGATGATGAAATTAGAGAATAACTCCTTAAAGATAATGTTAAATTCAATCGGTTTTGCAGCTGTGAAAGCACACGGATACTTTCACAAAAATATTGCGATCAGCTCTATGAATATCGGCTAAACTTGTAGGCCTAACATCTTATCAGAAAATAGAGGAGTGTTTTTCCGATACATTCGGAACGAGATTTTTGGAAGTATTAGTACGATTTGAAATTTTTCGCCAAGTGTTCAATTAGCCTTTCTTCTGCGCAATTAATACAATGCCATTACTATTAACTAAATTACGTGTAAATTTGGAAGTCCCGGCACGGGCATTTCTATGGTTCCCCTATCTTATTTCATCACTCTAATCTATTATTGTAAGATTCATGTTTCATTGTGAAGTAACTCTTGTTATTTGAGTTTCGTGCAGTATTTCTGTTATTGTTCAACAGTAGATTATAGGCCTATACATATATATATATATTATATTTAATATTTATAACCTCAAGATATTTTTTCTTGCTTTTGAGGTAATTTCAGTATAAATATTAAATATATTATATACATCAAGAAACGGATTGTAGCAAAAAGTGTTTGAATATATATACATATATTCTTGTGTGTGTGTGTGTGTGTGTGTGTGTGTGTGTGTGTGTGTGTGTGTGTGTGTGTGTGTGTGTGTGTGTGTGTGTGTGTGTGTGTGTGTGTGTGTGTGTGTGTGTGTGTGTGAGATTATGTATATAGATAATTCAAGAATATTCAATAAAAACTATATAAACTTAAATGTTTGTAATAACGTTTTTTTAATATATCCTGATAAAAATTAAAATACCCTTGCAGACGTAATCTTTCTTGTCATAATATTGTATTTGTAATATTGTGAAGACATAAAGATTAAAAACAAAATTATACACAAACTATAATTTGAGTTAAAGAGTTTTAGAATCATTCAATTCGTGACAAATTGGAGATAAAAAGTGAAATTGATGTAAGTGTATACGTATTTATAATATCATACAAGAGGCTTCAAAATTGTTGTTACATAATTAATTACATAATCAGCACTACACAAGTGTAATTATGTATTGACTATTATTAAACAATCTACGGTTATTAATTGCAGTATTAGTTTTATCATACGGCTCCGTATTTATATATTTTCTGACTTGTAGTTTTCTTTCATTGTATTATAATATTACATTCTTCAATAGCTATCTTGTTAATTGTTTATGAAGTGTTTGGGAAGAAATTTAAATGAACACGTATAGATACGATAAAATTTTAATTTAAATCAAATGTATTATTTGTATAATCCTACGAAATTTGTTGTGTATCTATTACGAACTCATTAATTTTTTCTTTCGAGATTAGTTTTATAAACTTGAGGGAAATCTAACACTCTATACGCTGCTTTGTCATTTTGCTGAAAGTGAATATTTTCACAGATTATGTCGAGTGGTACTCGGATCAATGAACGGTAAACGGCTTTACTTGGCATCCGTGCCTTAATATAATCAAATTATTAAATATTATAGGAATTCCATAGTCAGTTATGGAACAAAACTTATCATTTTGTCGTGATCGAACAAAATGTGTTGACATGAAAAAGCCGTGAAAGTAATTTACATAACAATTTGTGTACAACAATTTCTTTCTTCCACTGGCAAAAATAAATTTAAATACGTATTCGTCGTTTTCGTTTATGTGGATTTAATAATAATTGAAATTGAAGTAGGTTAAATAAAAATAATACGTCGTCTCAGGATAAAAATTTACATTAGTTGTTCTGCAATCAGTCTGAATCAGTACTTGGATACAATCCAATTCCACACAAGTCAGATTAATAACGAGAGGAAGAGGACTTAAAAATGTAACAGTTTCAATTTGAAATTAAAATCTCTGAATCTGCAGCTCGAACTTTGGAGAAATGTTATCGGAGACTGGACGCCAGTACTGTAATAACAGACTGGCGAGGAAAATAGAAGAACTTTTCACTTCAACTCTTTGTATTATTTAAGGGCTGTTTGTTCCACTAACGTTACCTTCTTTATAGTAGCAGAGATACAAAGAGAAAGGACACGTTAGTTGATAACTTTGTTTATATTACTGTTTATTTAGAGACAGATTTTTCCTGGAAATCTATTGTTCCACAATTTTTTCCATATACCATGTATAAATAATTTCTATTAAAATTAATACGCTTTGTCTTCAGATTTTGGTATAACTAGACACAGTCCTTACGTTTACAGTTGCTAGGTAAATTAATCAATGAAGGGTTTAATCAAACAACAGCACCTGGGCTAGTATCTGAAATTCAGAACGTCATTTATTACAAAATGAAGAGGTAATTATAGAGTAAATGATGATACGATTTATGTAGTATTTATTCACTAGATATTTAAAGCATTAGAAAAAATTATTTTATTTAAAACTACAATGAAATTATCATATTACAGGTTAATACGATTTTACCATGTTCAGACGATGTTTAATTAAATTTTTCCCAAAATAGAATTAAAATACATTTCATTCTGTTCCGAGGCAATTTGTCTTCATATAAAAGGGAACTAAGATGATCTGCAAAGACTTTTGTGGAAATTTAACAACGCGCGCAAACAATGATGATCTCTATAGACAAAACTAAACCTATGCCTATCATTAGAGCACAGGTGGAATACAAATTTGTCGTAGATGATAAACTAGCACAGCAGATAATGGGAGTCAGCCATCCAGGGGCACTGATAATCAAAGGTTCAACAGAAAAAGAATTTTGCCGCCAAATCACGAAAACAGACAAAGGTGTGTGGAAGTATGAACGATGTTATCTGGAAAACAAATTAAATTTAGAAATGAAAAAAACAAGAATACATAACAGTACCGTTAGAGCCATACTGATGTGCGGAGCGGAGGCAAGACCAGAAATCACAACAGCCAGAAAATAAACATGGGTCGTTGAAACGAACACGCTTAGAAGAACAACAATCAGAACACGACGAGACAGAATTACATACGTGAATGTTCGAGGAACGTGAAAAAACAGATATAATGGCCGTGGTAAAGGAAATACCACGTTGGCAGGCTGTATGATGACAGATCAGTCAAGAAGTACCGAGGTAAATCAAGTATTTTTCATCGGCTACCAATACTGTTTAAATATAAGAGCTCTGAAATCGTGTAGAACCAAACATCGAGAAAAAAAATACAGTTTTGGAATTTAAACGGAACAATATGACATTTATTCTTGTACACTGTTTCGACAACTGAATATCTTTATTCTACTGTGCGACTAATATTTTCATTTGCTTTAATAGTCAAGCGGACTGCGATGTAAAAGTGTATTGTGTGTTCACGTGTGGTATAAAGGACAATACTAAATGCGGTTACATCTTCCAAAAAAGAAAAAATAATGATAGCGTTGAAATTAATTGTGTCATTAATATTATCAGTCTCCCCATTACAAGACGTTTTGCCATATATTTATATAATTTTGTGTGACCTGCGGTATTTTACTGGAAACACTGCGTAATTTGAACACATTAATGACAATTAGTTTTAACAAACTATTGCATTTCGAGTGCATTACAGCGGCTGCAAATGGATACACAATCCAGAAAAACGCTTTTGCAAATAAAAAAATGACAATAAAATATAAGTCACATAACCGCACTTCGTAATGCTTCGAGATCGGTTATCATTTGGAGAAAATTTGTATCGCTTGAAAAAAAAGAATAAAGTATGTAAAAAGTATACTATATACAAAGTGTCTGAAAATATGAAGGTTTGAAAAAATACAAATTACGTACTAATTTTGTAAAATGTGCAAGTGGTAAGAAAATATGTAATATAATCACAATATCAGGCAGACTAGTAATATTTGCAGCGATTTCCTTATACGACCAAACTTTAAAATCGTTTACGAAACGTAAGACTTTTTTCAGTATTAGTATGATACAATGATTTTTTTTTAACTTTAATTCGTGAAGAAATGAGCCGTACCAACTGCGAAAAGTACAAGGCCATCACAGTGGCGAATAGTGCACGTTTTCAACTGCAAGCGGCCGTAAAGCAAATTCCCCTTCTTCACCCCTTTCAAGTTCACTTAATTACAACCATACTGGATATAATTATATTAACGCCTGCCTATGCATTTTTACGACAGTACGTTTAAATAAAGGATTTTTTTCTTGTTTGCTAATCTATTTTCCTTTGCCTGGAATCATGTAATTGAAAATAAACAACACCATTAAGAAAATAACATAAATTATTTGCATTTGACTCCGTAACATAGTGCATCACGTAAGGAAGTAATAAAATTGGGTGCATACAGTAACAATATGCTGCAATAGAATTACATGGACTGGTAGGAGCTAACAACGAAAAAAGAGACAGTGGTTAGAAATTACTCGACGTTTATTCGTTACACGTATTACATGAACACGCTGTAACTGCTGCAGCTTATTAAGCCACTGTAGGGATATGGGTTTCCTCCTGCACTGAAATATTCTTCTCTTTGCCATACAGTGGCAGGAAGCACTGAAGTCCTTAGGCATTCCGTACGCGGCAGCAGGGCAACGTACAGTACATGGACGGGTAGTTACGTGTATTACCGCTAACATATAAGCACCCTCCTTGTCTGTTGATTAATGTTACCTCATTTTGATTACACAGAAAGCTTTTAGGATTTAGCATTGATGCACTGATGCAGAAAATTTACTGGGCTTAATAAAAAAAGGGGTTTTAATGTCAAAATATATTTTAAATTGTTAGTAGAGCTTACGTAGCGTACATGGACGATTGGCACTGGGTCCGTAGTAAAGCAAAGGCGAATTTAGTCGTCACATTTAACGGTGTACGAGTAGACGACCATATTATTATAAATACTACAGTGTTTGTCTTTCAGTTTGCTTTATTTGGTGCTAAAATATTGCGTAGAATTAAAATGGCGGAAGCGTCTTGAATATTTATATTTCATTGTTTGTACTCAGGTTATTAAACTTGTATCTTTATTAAAAAATTATTTTTTACATTTATTACATTTTCTATTATTAGAAATATTTGTCAATATTATTTAATGCATTTGAAGAATATTATATTTCATATAAGGTTATAAAATTTAATATTATTTTAGTGTTTAAAATTATTATTTTCTATTACCTCTTTTTAAAGTTTTTGCCAAACAGGCGATAAAGAAATTCTAAGAACGTTCCCCAAATTTCTCAAGGGATTCGATATACTTAACTTTGATACGTAAGCGATCCAAAATCTTCAAAAGCGCTTTAGATGATTTTATAATTTAAGTAGGGAAACGTCAATTTATTACATAAAAAATACATAAATTTATAAAAATATTTACCTTCTTTACAAAAACGTGAAAATGTGCCTGAGGGACAACGAAACAATTTCATCAACTTCTTAAAGCATTTTATGATAAAATTTGCAGGAACCCGAAAGAAAATGAATATTGGTAAGGCTGCATTCCTATCTAATGCCATAGTGTTCGGATATTCCGGTGTATGAATAGACTTACGTCAATTAATACGGTGTTTATATTTGTTCTTCGCTTTGCTGTTAATTGCATATTTTGAATTTTTGAATTATTGTTACACAACTTGTAGGCCAATTTTTCCACTGAATACAGTGTCTGTAGTGCAATTTTTAAAAATAATTAGTAATCAACGTAACATATCACACAGCGATGGGTTAATGAATGGTAATTACAATGAGATAAGCACAAGATGTAGTAAAATTGCCTATGTGTGTAGGAGCTGTCCAATTAAGATGCACCTTCGTTGTGTGTTCTCACTTCGTGTTCCTTGATACAAAAACAAACATATTTTAACGTGGTATTTCCCCTTTCTGACGAGCGCGCGATCGTGAGCATTAATACACTCATATAAAATGTAAGGGGTAGTTTCCTGGCAGACAAATCAGTTAATATAAATCTTGCATTTGTTGACAATTGAAGCTGTATTACACCAAAGTTTAGCCGAGTATATAAACTCAGACATTTCCTTCGATGTACGTTACAAGTAACGCAAAGGAGCCACTTAAAGATCACGTCTGTAAGCTTATACAAAGCCCTTACGCTTTACCTTCACTGTAATATTAAACGCTCGGTTTACATTCAAAATTACGTGCATGCTATTAGAGGTAAATTTATCTGTGAACAGTATGATGTTGTGTGCCGGGGTTTGAATTTTCCCGGCGCGGTGAAAGCGATCAGTGCCGCCAACACGCGTAGCAGCTGTGCTCCCCAAAGCTAACTTTATTATTAAGATGTGATTGCCAAGGCCGTGTCTGCGCCACGGCGACGCGATCTAGTAAACCAGTCAACCGTGTCAGCTGCTTGCTGAACGCAGCTGTTAGTAAGCAGGTTACGAAGGGGTTTGATCGGCAAATCGGAACAGGTCGCTTTTATGCCGGGTAGTGGGACCGTCTAATCCAGGCATCATTCTCATTCCTTAGCCAACCTTCAAGGAGAGTGTTCAATGGTCTGACGGCCCAGGGTTAAGTGCTTCGTAGATCTTTCCACATGACTTCGTAATCCAGTAAAGAGTTTTCAGGTTAGGCTCAAATATATTGTTTTGTGTTAATTTAATGATGGATTATGTGTTATGTTTGTGTAAATATATGTGTGGCCCATACATAGACACATACATAGACGTCTGTAAAGCCTATTTCATTGTAAAACCTTTGTATTGTAAAGTTGATGTACACGTTACTTCCGGTCTGGAAACACGTGATGACATGTATTTAATTGTCTTTTGATAAAGTTAAAAGTAAAAGTTAATTAAAAAGTAATGACTATAACTGGACAATGTAATCCATGCTAAATTAATAAGAGCAAATAAAATGTTGATAAAAAGTGTGACAGTGTGCATGGTGTCTGTGTTCCGAGGCGAGAGAGTGTATGGGTGGGTGTATTGACTGACGGCTGATCTCCAAATGAAAATGTTATAGGGTCCCCGCACCAGCCGGGAGAAAGGGTGAGCAGAGATAGTAACATCGACACCGGTCACTATCAGCAGAGCAGTGCACCAGGGTGCTCCCCGAAGCCGTCAGGTCCATGAATACTCCTCCAGCAGAACACCTAAGGACCCACATCTGCCCGGAATGAAATTCGCTGGAGATTCAACACACTCCAAGGACAGTGTGCAGTACACATGGCACACTGGTCAGCATGGTACCGGTTGAGTTCTTCAACAAAAGTACAGGTGGGAGCGTTCTAATTATTAGCATTCAGTCAACATCTACTCAATAAACTGGCCTCCGGGTGTTCACGTTGAACATCTTGTTGGAAACTCGTAATAACTTAGATCAAGAACTCCAAGTGTTTAAAAGACTTGTAACTGAATATTTTGTGATAACTTAAATTAATGTTCTTAAAGAAAATGTTACTAGAATCCAGCTGTTTAACAAAAAAAAAAACTTATAACTGAATATTTTGTGATAACTTAAATTAACTTAAATTAATGATCATAACAGTGTGTCATATGCTAGCACTAATAAAAAATTGTTACTGGTTACAAGAGTATTGATTGGAAATCCTGTCACTCTGGGCTCCAGCACACTTTTCGCTTCCTCTAGGCCAAGTAGAGTAGATTTAAATTTTGCGTGACGGCTTAAGTGGCCGTTACAGTTGTTCCATAAATATCATCTTACATCAGAACACAACTGAAAGAGTACAAAGTATAGTTTATAGTTTACCAGAGTATTATAGTTATTGTACGCTACTCAGTAACATTATTTGGAAAACCAGAATAAATTGCAGCACTTCGGGTCTCTTTACATTTTTGTGTTAACTAGTAAAATTTAATTGTTTTAATTTTTATTGCTATTATTATTAGGACCTATTTTAATCTGTTTAGTTAAAAAAGTACTTTTGTTTATCAATCCATAACGAGCCATAGTTTTCGCACGATACTCGTGGAATAGTGGAATGTAAACATTTGATTATACAGTGCAATTAAATAAGTGGAAATCGTTATGTTAAAACTGATTCACCTCTCATGTAATGTTTATTCAAACAACTGTATATTTATTTCTCTCATTAAGTTTTATACGTATCTCCTACAGTTAGATAATTTTTAGCCGGACTTAGAATAAAATATTAACTTCCATGGATACTTTGCTTAGAAAATAGTTTTTCCCAAAAGCACATCCACTAACAAACTCCTTTCTGCTAAGAGAGTATGTGGTCGGTCCGTTCAGAAGCAGAAAAATATACACATACCCAAATATAAGTATACACGGCACTCTTAAATATGCAGAAACACACTTACTTTCAAATCATATAGACTGACACTCCTTGGCCAGTCGACCATACGGTATACACAGCAAGTATGGGAGGGAGAAAGGGAGATAGATAGACAGACGGATAAAGGAGAGACAAGTTGGAAAAGAAAAACTTTCAAAAGATTCAGGTAGTTTCTGAGCCTAAGTAATATAGAAAGCATGGATCATTAAACATTTTCAACACGGAGTCTTGAAAAGTTTTTGTTACTGGTAAAACGTACAAGTTGTTATTTACAAAACACACCGACCAGCCTTTATAATTACGAGCCATTTACAGAGCATTTTTATTAATATAGTAGTTTATGGTGGTGATTATTTTTTATTAAAACAGATGTGTTCAATTAATTATCGTATTGATAAGTGCGTTTATAACTATATAAAACATAGTTATAATTCAGCGATATGAAATTCTTAACACATGTTAAAGTGTGCAGTAACTGCATTTTCTGTCCTTACTTCGTTAAATGAACTGTAGTTGTTAAATTGTAAACAGGTTATAGAATATTCTTGAGTGGGCTGATATATTAAAATAGGAAAAAATGTATCAATAAATGTGCTAATAAATAAATGTGTTATAATTTACGCATACCATAAAACGAAATTCACGATAGTTTATTTGTTCATGAACTGATAACAGATAAGTAATATACTTGCATATTCAAACTAAACAAGGCTTAAGGCAGAGGGATGTACTGTCCACGGCTGTCTTCATTGTGGTACTGGAAAATGTACGGAAGTTACCGACAAATCAAGGGGTAACATATCAGATCGAATGCGTCTCATTAATCTATAGATTGATCTCGGCCGAGTACTCTGCAGCAGAACACACTTCAAATAATGCGATTTGATGATCCCATAACACCAGACCGTTTTAACAGCAGTGGTAAAAACGCTCAGTATAACGTCAACGTAAGGCTAAACAAATTCACATCTGGTACTGATTAATCAATTTGTTCAAAAAAATTATTTATATTCAACAGATTTTTTATAGAAAGCATTAAAAGCATTAAAACATTAACTGCCGACGTTCAGCATACCGATGTACGACATAATACAAATTGTTGACAAAACTTGTTTGTATTAGGGCTGCTGTTTTACAAGTATGTACACGAATGTTGATAGAGTACAAGTCACTAAATCACTATGTGAAAACACGTAATGTAGTCAGTTTCGGTTGTCAGTGGTAATTCACCATGCACAGAAATAAATGTTACTATATGCGGCGTATATTTGATGTTAGAATAAGGCACGGAATAAGATATGCTCAGTGTTTTATATGCCATGTCGTTTGTCCGAGACTAAAGAGTCCAGCTGCACGGGTGTAAAGTGTAAAGTTCAGACTAGGAATTTCTTCCTATACTTTTTGTTCTCCCGTCTGCAACTCGCCATTTCTTTCTTTCTTTTACCTTCATAGCATAGGAAAGGACGCGTATTATTTACTTTTTTGTTACGCTACACGTTCTTTGAAAACGGACCATTTTCACTTAAACTAACGCAAAAAGGAACAAAAACGCTGTAGTTGCACGTTAGACTTAGCAGTATATAACGTACATTTACACATTACAACTGCAAACAAAAACACGTTCCGCGTATAATCGAGATATTCAGTGGACAACACATACTTTCTATATGTTTTACAAACAAACTTAAGTTGTACTTTTATTGTACTTGTTTTTGTGCATGCGTGTTCTCAAAGTGCTCTGCCATGAAAGTCCTACTTCGGCGGGAGTCCCTGTAACGATCACCACATTCATTCCTTCACGAACGTTTGAGCTATCGTCAGTATACCCGATCGCTTTTACGATTCTCGGTCTCACAGTCGGAGTTAAGAATTCAATCTTATTTCATTTACTGACGACTTTTTTAATGTTAAGTATTTAACTTTTTATATATGTCATAATACATAAAGCTTTTCCGCTTCTCGTCTTTCAAAGTACAGTCGTTCTACGCAAGTTATTTATCGTCTTATCCTCTTGAGAGTTCAGAACTGGCATGTGTGAGGTCAGTAACTTTTATTGCATTTACTTAATATTTTATTACAATTTTATCAGGGTCTATAAAAATATGTTACTCTAAATGTGAAATCATAATTTTATTACTGGTGATAAACTATAATTTCATGAAATTGATTTCACTCCGCAGAAAGAAAATGTATTGCTTGTCTCTCTTTCTTTCCCCTCAAAATCTTCACTGTTTCGGTCTTCTGATCCCGTTGGGGAAGAAATCCAATATAGCTAGAAATAACTTTTGTTTCCCATTTTTGTATTTTGTGAATTAGTCGAATTACTCGATTGTTTACAAATTATTAGCAAGTTGTTTTTAAGCTTTATTTTATATTTGCAATCTGTTACAAGAACAGCTGGTAACACTAAGCAACACTTCTGAGTGAAAGCAAAGAAAATCGATGTCATATGGAAGGTGCTCCACACAGCACTTCTCCCTTACTGATGAGATATTTCAGTATGACGTGATTTAGCATGTATCACGGAACATTGACCACCCTCCTGAGAAACATATTCTGGAAGAGCTGCATTATCTCTATGTTTGAGTTACTTGCTGTCCTACACCGGGAAGTAAAACTATGTATGTAATGTGTGTGCGCGCGCGCTCACGCTCGCGATAGCAAACCGAAGATTTATTGCGTTAACAAATATAGCGTAATTCGTTACAAGGCAATGAGGTTACCATATGACTCGTAGCTGGCATTACGATAACGCACAAACGTGTTTTAATAAACCCGACAATTTAATTAAACACAAGCACAATTACAAGGGACTCGATGACTGATAATGAAATATATTTTAAATGTGGCAGTCTGTATGTTTGTGTGTTTGCGTGCGAGAGTTCCCTGTGTTTATCTACTTGCCTGTATGATTACAACGAGAAGTACAAACACAACTACAATCACTAAATTTCATTTGCACGTTGATTATATAAATATAACATTGACTAACGTTGACTTATATTTCATTGTCAAATAACAGGACAAGCGTTTCCGCAACTCTTTACGCAGATAAATCATTGAGTTGATATCTTGGACATAAACTTGGAGAGGGGTACAGTGAGTGTTCAATCTACGCATTGCTTGCCGACAATTGATGTTGATGTTACGCAGACGTGTTGAAACGGTGTTGTTCGTCTTAAATAAATATGAAGTTATTGTGAAAACAAAACATCTCCGAGTGCATCGCAAAGACACATGGTTCTTAAAATAAAAAATAGATTTTGAAAACTCTATAATGGTGTAAATGTAATATTTTGAGAAACGTTTTTTGCATAATATAATAAACTGAACTGTTCCAGCAGCCCTTAAGGATCACCGAAAAACTATTTTTTTTAATAGCGTTGTTACCATGAGGAGAAGATTTACTACCCGGTGAAAAATATTTTTACACACATAGTTAATGTAATTTATTCAACATATTATCATCTGACAATAAATTAGTGTCAATCGTAAAACTAACTGAATAACACGACGGAATTTACAATGTTGTCTTTATTTACAATTACACGTATTATGATGGTGGTCCTGTTAGTTTTCCAAATACTAACTGCATCTGTATTCTATTATCAAATGTCGGCGATTGTAAAAAATACTGAAATTATTAAGAACGAACTAATCACACTACGCAATAACCAGTCTACCGAACTACGAACCACCGAAGAAAATTTAGAAACGAGAGGTTGGTCAAGCGAAAGTAGCAGCATCAGCATTACTACAAAAGCGAGAGATGTTTTACCAACGACAGTAGACACTAGCGACGCAACGGATTTTTTAGAAATCAAAACTGTTAAGAAGTATTCCGACTTGCTGATTCCAAGATCTAACTGGAGTTCAATGCCTGCCGAAGAGTGTCCAGAACCTCTGAAACTCCCCGTCACCAAAATTTACATTAAAGAAACAAATTCTTACAATTGTGATAGCTACTCTACGTGCAAAAAGCTTGTTCTTGATACACTGGACTATTACGTGTGGCTCGATTACAAACACATACAGTCTAATTTCTTGATCACCGGAGACGGATTGATTTTTGAAAGTCTGTCTTGGAGTTGTAAGACGTGTATTCGGTTTGTGGCTGTAAAAGATACCGAAATAGTGGTATTATTGACCGGCAAGTCAACCGACCAAGTTCAATACATTAACCACAAGCAGTATAGTTCACTGAAATTATTTTTAATGGAAAACGTGTTTAAAGGTAATGTAAATTCATCTTATCAGCTGCTGCCTTATTGTTGTATTAACGCTAGTAGCAATCCGGGAGAATCTGTGTTTCGGAATTTAACACATTTCGATAATTTTTATGGTGAAGAGTGTCTTAGATCCACTATACTTAAACGTAGTAAATGTAGGTACTAGCGTTATTAAGGTTGAGTGAGTATAGGGCATTTTTCGAGAGTATAAAATATGTCCCATATTTACTTAAATTTAACAGTTTTATGGTACGTTGCTTATCTCTTTCGTATAGTTGCTGACCATTGCTAGTCAGTACAAGAATGCGTTAATAATCGGTCACTTTTAAACTGACGTATTTCCTGGCGCATCGCAGTATCATAATCTTAACCTGTTTCTTACGCTTTCACGACCGATGTCATAATTATTCAAATTATAATCCGAGGTGTAAGGCCGTGGTCTACTAAAATTCTCATTCTATCAATGTTGTTGTCATAATCAAACGTTTTGGCCTCACTTCTGGAGGCCATCTGCAGTGAGATAGAAGATGGCAGCAAGATGTGAGTCAGTGGACCACAGTACTGTCGCAAAACCTTTGCCACGTCAACATGAAAACAAACGTTTTTCCGCATAAGAATTTTTGTAGACAACGGTCTTAGAGCTCGGACATTAATTTGAATAATTATCAAGTTCTTGTTTAAAACCAATCGCAATACTGTTTACTGGCAAAGTAACAGGTAATTACTGGTTACTAACTGGTAAAAACTCAATAAACCTTAGTTAGTAAAACATGGCAATAGATGCAATTGACGTATAAAGATTACTACTATATTGCTTAAAAGCGTCTGGTATCATTTTAAAAACTAGTCATTACTTATATAATAATTATAAAATTACAATTGTGTAATTTATATACAATAAAGTACGTGAAACCGGGATGTGACTTACTTTTAAGTTTTTCTAAAACCTGATGACATAAAGACTTTAAACATACACATATCCGTTAAACCTCCTTATGTCATTAATACAAATATTTTTGATAACCTACCAGAAATTCTAATCTGCTTAATGTAGGCCACTATTTGGGATTTCTAAAAGAGTGGGAATGTAGTGTTCTTTTACTAACCAACCCTTTATAATGTAGGCTATAAGACGCCCCTCCTTTATCTGTAGCCAAATGTTAGCGGTTCTTTATCGCCTGATAAACATTACTTTTGTTTCCAACACGTTCCATATTAGACTCTCTGGTAGTTTGTTTTTATTTGCACCTGCGTATTTTACTTTTTTAACAATATTAGGCTTGCACAATAGTACCCAATGATTATTCGTCAGTATCGTCTGCATTTGGTCTACAAAAATATAAATAAACTATAATTGTTGTAACGGTATACCATTGCATCTTTACGGAAATTGCAAATGTTCTGATGAATAGTGATTATTATATGCATTGGTACAAAATTGTATACATAAAAAATTTATTGATTGTTCTTTTCATATATTTGTAACAACTTTGGGTTTAAGTCGAATTTATAAAACAAAATGTAGCCACGGCACTTTATAAATAAGTAAAACAAAACTTATTTTGTATAATGAAGATAAAATAAAAAATGTTAATATATTGAATAGCTTAAATGTAATAATTAAAATGAAATTGAAAATGTAAGAGGAAGCAAGTCAAAACAAAGAAAATTTTATAGGAGAAATGTACTGTAGAAAATTGCCCTTGAATCTCAAATCTTTGTGCGCATGGAGTTGTCCGTGGGTGTGCTGTCATGTGCCATCACTGCTTCCCATCACTGCTATATTGCTGTGGTGGGGAGTCGTGGGGTGAGAGTGGAGTTCCATGCACTAATTTGTAGACTCAACAGATTAGACCCAAAATCTCTTATAATTAAACAAAAATTAGAGTAATGTAAAACCGCGTTTATAAAGGCTATAAACCAGAGAATACTGAGGAGTGAGATGTTACTGTCATTTCAGTATCCGTATCCGTATTTCAGTATCTTAGCTAATAAGATACTAAAAGATGTTAACTGTATACAGTAAGTGATTATTCAACATGCATTTCATAAGTTAGTGGTTTATATTACGGTTGATTTTTGGTTGAAAATAATGGACTATCATATACAGAGTGGCCTCAAATGCTCCTCTCCGATGCACCAGAGTGGACCAGAGTGAACCAGAGTGGTCCGATACACCTCTCCCACATTCTCTGTCTTACTGCCCCCCTTACCTTTATAAACAACACACGGTATAAAAACCCCTTTCTATAGTTTACATACGGTGTTCGGCAAGTGAATGACCCCTTCCATACAGTTGCCTTGCGTCATGTGACTTTCTCCTATTAATGTTCCAAGTTTTTTTGAAAACGTTTGTTCTGCGCAGGTCGTTTTCAAAGTTGTATACCTATATAACAGTAACAAGCAATATATTTTGTTTCTAAATTTACATTAAAGTTTATATATAAAGAAATTACAAAGTATGAACAAAGAAACGACCTTCGTAAAACTGTCTTCAGAATGTCAAAAATCCCAATTAGGACAAGTGTTACACTATGGGTTTTCACCACTGTGGTTACGGTTGCATCATATTCAGTGACCCGGCTTAAATTGCCGTACATATTCAGATAACCTAGAGTCAACTTACTGCATGAGTTTGTCCCGTGTGATTTTTAGTGATTATACAGTAAAATTCTAATAGGTTTAACAGTAACAGTGAAAACACATAATTAGTGAAAGCTTTGGTCTACTAATAACTTACAGCAGCAGTTATTTACAACAATGCATTCTAATCATGTTGCCATACCAGACCTTTCAAACCGCAATGGCAAAAACACAGAGCAACGCCGGATTAGTGCTCCTATAATTAACTTCTGGTACCGATTATTTAATTTGTTCAAACATTTCATTTACATTGCACAGAATTTTTAAAGAAAGAAACTGCCGATAGTACCCGTCACAATGTACGACACAATCCAAACATTGACAAAACTCCGTTTGTATGAATACTGATGCTTTACAAATTACTAAACCACTGTGTAACAAAAACAGAAAGTAATCTGTTTCGTTTGTTAAACGTAATTCGCCATGCACAGAAATAAATGCTATGGTATGCGACGTACATTTATTTGACAATAGAATAAAACACGGAATAAAATATGCTCAGTGTTGTATATGCCTTATCATTTGTCCCAGACTAAAGAGTCCAGCAGCATGAGTGTAAAGTGTCAAGTTCAGACTGGCCTGGTGTAACAGAATTACTTCATGCACTTTTTTCCGCCGTCTGCAACTCTGCATGCATTTTTTTCTTTATTTGCCTTCATAACATTAAAAAAAACAATACACAGAAGAGGACGCGTCTAATTTTTTTTTTCTAGGCCACACGTTATTTAAAAACTGGAGCATTTTCACATAAACTAAAGGAAAAAGGACAAGACGCTGAAGTTACACGTTACATTTAATAGTATATAACATGCACTTAGACATTACAACTGGAACAAAAACGCGTTCCGCGTATAAACTCGACACTCAGTGGTCTACATAGTTTCTATGTGTTTTTACAAACTTAGGTTGGACGGTCTGTTGTACTTGTTCATGTTGTTCATGCGTGCACTCTATCCGCTCACAAAGTAGGCTACAGTGACATAAGAGTACTATTTCTGCCGATAGTCCACGTAACGTTGACCGCATTCAAACCTTCACGAACTTCTGAGCTACCGTCAGTATACCCGATCGCGTTTACGAATATGTATCCGACCAGAGTGCGAGTTACAAACTTTATCTTAATTCATTGACTTCACAGTTAATTTATTTTTTCAGTTTTAAGTATTTAACTGTTTATATCTACCATAATACATAAAAAGTCTTTCCGCGTCTCATCTTTCACAGTATAGCCTACGTGTTATACCCTGTTGATCCGTCGACAATCATCTTATTCTCTCGACAATTGAAAACTGGTACCTGTGAGCTCAGTGCCTTTTGTTGTGCTTACTTAAGATTTAAACGAAAGGAAGCACCTAGAATAGCCTAGACAGTCTTCCCCCCCCGTCCTCCCGCCGAGTGTGGCAGGTGTTGCCTCAGTCAAGGCCGCGTTTAAGTTTGTTCTGGATTCTTCAAGAGGCCACTTGAGAGACGCATTAGCGTCAGCATTAACTGGCGTGCACATTGAGGATGGAAGATTTGTAGAAGGTGTGCGCTGCCTGTAAAAGCCATGGCAGCCGGCTTATCAGTTCAGTGGTGTTGAGCGATTTGTTTAGCGCGGATAGAGTGTTTATAGCGAAGTGTTATAATTAGTGCGGAATTCTTTGTAATTGACATTATAAGTTGGTATAGACAATTTTTACTTGAATTGTTGTAAGAGACAAACTTGTTGATTAGAAACTGTTAATTGTGATTATTAAAGCTGGTTTTTAGTGAATCTATTGGTGTCTTGTATTTTGTTTTCCACTTTACCATACGACGATCAGTTACACAGTAGTAACAATATTTACCTACCATTTTTTCAGTGTCCGTAAAAATATGCTTACTCTAAAATAAATTCAGTTAGGTTGAATTTATAATTAAAGTTAGTAAAATCATAATTTTATTATTAGTACTAAACAATAATTATATTTTCTCATAATTTTGATATTTCTCCTTAAAGAGAAGATTTATTTACTATTCCTCTGTCTTTCCCCAAAAGTAGTTGCACTCCTTCGGTTTTCTGAACCCGTTGAGGAAAATATGCAAGGCAGTTGTTTTTAAAGCTTTATTTTATATTTGCAGTCTGTTACGGGAACACTCAGCAACATTAAATAAAACTTATAAGTGAAAGAAAAGAAAATACATGTGAAGTGATCTCTACAGAGCATTCATCTCTTCCTCTGTTTTGTATGGTCGTTTGTCCGAGGTGTTTTAATTGTGCCTTTTTTGCCAACTCGTTGGGGCGCACTGTTAATCTGCTTCTGTGCTTAGTGTTTAACTCCTTCTCGTACAAAGGGTATCTTGAGGTCCGTCTGTATGACGTGACTTGGTACGTATCACGATTGTCCTAAGTAACATTTTCTGCGAACGCTGCAAGATCTGTACGTTTGAGTTACTTGCGTTTAAGTTATTGCTGTTAGACCATTGTGGTTTAAAAATGGTCTTACAAAGGAGGGATATGTTTCAAAATTCTCCAGGACCACCTGTGACTTCCTTCCAAGCAACTAAGTCTGTTGGCATGACAAAGGTGCTTATTAATTAGCTAGTTGCAGTACAGCAAAAACAAAACTGACTTTTGTGTCTACCATTGACTTTGACTGTGGAGGATGCCAGAGACGGCAGTAGTTACAGACGGCTCGCAGTAGATGGATGGATGGATGGATCTTAAGCTGGTGACGAACAGAAACAGCTATACTCTAACACCCATTTGCAGGAAACGAAACGGTTTTTTACATCTGCTTGCTCCTTTCCTTATATACTTTTCCTTATAATCTTTAAAAAAGAAGATAACATAAATGTGTTATCTTTAACATTATTTAATAATACAGACATTACACTTTACATCTGCAATATATTTCTGAGTCAATAATAAGTCAAGACACTGGGAACGTAAAACACCAGAAATTCAGTGTCGGTGTTAGAGTTCATAGCGGAGCATATATTCCGGGAAGTAATCCTATGTATGCAAAGTGTGTGTGTTTGTATGGTCGCGTCGCGATCGCATGTGGACAGGTTTATTGCCTTAATAAAGCGTAAGTAATTCTTTACAAACACAATGATGGTACCGTATGACGCTCGTCGCTTGCATTACGATAACGTACAAAGGTGTTTTAATAAAACTGAAAATTTAATTAAACACAATTACTGTAACACGGTACCGTATAACTGATAATAAAATGTATTTTAAATATGGCAGTCTTTATCTGCGCGTGCGTGCTAGAGTTCCCTTGTGTTTATCCGTGTGTGTTTATCTGTGTGATTACAACAATAAGTACGAACGCAATTACAATCACCAAATTTCATTCCCAAGTTGTTTATATAAAATTTGTCAGTGTCGAATTTCAGAACAACCGTCTGTGCATTGATGTTGTTACTGTGATACATGTTGTTGTACAGCATTGAAATGTTACTGTGGACAATTACATTTAAAATACAGAAACGACTTAGACAGTGGTAACTTGTAACTTGGACAGTGGTACGGTCTTCTGTCTGCTCATTACTTGCCGCTACTTGATGCTGATGTTTCGTAATGGTGTTGATATGATATTGTTCAGATTAATTTCCTCTTAAGTACTTGCAAAGTTATTGTGACCGCAAGATATCTACTTCGTGCACTGCAAAGACAAATGGTACTTAAAGAATAAAAAACTAAATTTTCATAAGTCTATAAAGGCTTAAGTGTCACTTTCAAGAATATCTTTTCGTATAATACATTGAAGTGGACTATTCCAACGGCCCTTAAGAATCACCGAAAACTATTTTTTTTGCAATTTTTTGTTGTCATGAGAGGAAGATTTACTACCCGGTGAAAAATATTTTTACACACACAGTTACTGTAATTTATTCCAACATATTATCATTTGAAAATAAATTTGTTTCAATAACAATCAGTCACTGAATAACACGACGGTATTAACAATGTTGTCTTTAATTACAAGTACTCGTAGTTTCATGGTGGTCATGATAGTTCTCCAAATACTAACTGCCATTGTATTATACTGTCAAATGTCGGCGATTGTAAACGTTAATGAAATGATTAAAACCGAACTAATCATACTACGGAATAACCAGTGTAGAGAATTACGATCTACAGAAGAAAATTCAGAAACGAGACAGTGGCCAAGCAGAACCATGGAAATTACAAGATTCCCCACAGAGTATCGCAGGACTAGTATCGAAAGTAGCAGCAGCAGCATTACTACGAAAGCGAATGACGTTTTACCTACGACAGTAGACACTAGCGTCGCAACGGAGGTTTTAGAAATCAAAACTGTTAAGAAGTATTCCGACTTGCTGATTCCACGATGTAACTGGAGTTCGGTGGCTCCCGATGAGTGTTTAACACCTCTAAACATCCCCGTGAACAAAATTTACATTAGAGAAACAAATTCTTACAATTGTGATAAGTATTCTAAGTGCAAAAACGTTGTTCGTGATAGGCTTGACTATTACGTGTGGCTCGGCTACAAAGACATACAATCTAATTTTGTAATCACCGGAGATGGGTTGATCTTTGAAAGTTTGTCTTGGAATTGTAAGAAGCGCGATCCGCGTGTAAAAGACACCGAGATATTGGTTATATTGACCGGTAAGTCGAACGACAAAGTTCACTACATTAACCACAAACAGTATGGTTCACTGAAATTTTTTTTAATGGAAAATGTGTTTAACGGTAATATAAATTCATCTTATCAGCTGCTCCCTTTTTGTTGTATTGATACTGGCAGCAATCCGGGAAAATACGTGTATTTGAATTTAACACTTTTCGATAATTTTTATGGTGATAAGTGTCTTAAGTACAATGGATGTAAGTACTAACGTTATTAAGGTTAAATTAAATATAAATTATTTTATACAGCGTATAGAAAGTGTGCAGCGGAAACAAACTAACTGATTTGTGTCTGTCAGTGGATTTGTGTCTTTACTTTGATTCTGCCTGTAGAGGTGAGTAACCTTGACGTATTTATAGTGGTGTCTACGTGTTAGAGAAAACTTGAATACAATGCAAATCAATAATGAAAAAGTTTCTAGTTGTTAAAGTGTCGACTCGAGTGCGTGATCAGAACTTTCTTATAATAGTCGTTTTGGCCATGCAGTGAAAGTTACAGGCAGTTTGGTCAGATATGGCGACTAGAAAATACGAACAGTATGGTGTTGAAGACTGCGCATCTATTTGGCAGCCGCCATGTCTAAGCGAAATTACTGTATTTGTTGGCACCTGTTTACAAATGAACTCTACTCTTAAGAGATTATATCAGTTCGCGCGCGCTTCCATGAGTGGATATAAACATTTTCGGACAGAAACTTCTGGAACGTTTTTAAGTCGATCTGAATGTGTGTTGATGATGCACCGTCATTGATAGTGATTCTTGAAGTTTGGTTGAGATAATTCGAGGGGCGCAAAGTCAGTACAGCCAAAACTAACAATCTTTATTCGTAATTATTATAGAGGTTACATCACTGCAACATATTCCAACTGCGTAACGGTCCGACACAGAATATTGAAGCATATGAGCACGACTGACCGTACACAAAGAAGAAAATTGTTAAAGACACAAATTACAATATTAAAGGCAAGTACCATCCTATGAATATCGGTCACTTTTCAGGACAACATGGAATTATAATTTCATAAGAGGGTCTTTATTTTATGTGTTTAGCTTCCATTTTATTTCAAAAATAAAATAATTATAAATTAATAATAAATAATTATTATGTTTATCTTTGTGTATAATAATTAATTCATTGATATTTGTTGTATTATCTGTAGAATGTAAAGTATGTCTTTGGCATGTAAATATATATTATGAGATCTGATTATCTGATAATCTATTAAATAAAAAGCTTTTGTTTAATATAGGATTAATCTTTATGTTTATTATGTTCATTAGAGGATTAAGCTCCTGATCGATTATGCAAATGATTTGCTTGCGTCACACTTACTTACCTCGAGATAGTCTCAGTGATCATGTAACCTAAATAATTTTTATTTATTTATTGTTTTAAAGCTGTTGTGCTCTTGAATACGTGAATGTGTTTTGTTTTACATGTAATGCCTTGTGATGCTTTGAATGTTTAAAAACAAAATACAATTTTTCTAATAATATGAGATTTGAAAATATATAATTAGAACTACATCTAAGAGTTTACGGTCAAAATCTGGAAAGTCGTCGTAAAATGTGTGACAATTTAAAATACTATTCAAAAAGGACTTGCACAAAATAAAATAAGCCTGTATTCACGTATATGTTCAACTTAAAGTGGAAAAGGACCATTCTTCAGTAAACAGTTAAACCCTGATTTCTCAACTGTGCTCTCAAAACTTGTTTGTTATAGGCTATTTAGAAAAATTGTTATCGGCCATCAGTATAGGGTTTGTTCGGTTCACTTAACAAATCTTTAGCAGTTCAGTTTTAGTTTTAATTATTTCAAAATGTTCTACTGTTTATTTTTCCACTTTCTATACTGTCGAGAAAATGTCGCTATTCTCATGACTATTTGATATACTAATACACAAAGTAATATTAATCAAGAATGCCGTAAGGGCAGCAGCAAAAAAGAATAATCATAATGTTATGTTAATCTTTCATGACATATCAACAAAACTGGACAACAAAATGTAACAGGTAACTCCTTATAGTTTAAATAAAAATCCCTCAACAAAATTCCATGCACTTCAATCCAGTAAGTCTGGTGAAAAATGGCTGCGGTATTTTTGGTTCTGTATGAAGATTAGTTTTGTCCTCACACACCATACTATTCTTCCTGCAAAACTCGTTGTGAAGTATGTCTGGATGCAACAGATGGCAACCCCAAACCAGACTCGAGCGTGGAAGCATTAAACTTCGTGATTAGCGAAACGTCAATAAGTTAAAGCCGGACTGTTTACCTTTAATCACTAGTTAACAGCCATTTTGCATTCAGTATGTGATACGTCAGTTCTTATGTAAGTATGGGTGTAGAATCCCAATCTGTCTTTAGAAATGCTGTACCGTTTAAGGTTTTTAATTATTTCACCATTATGCAAAGTTAAAATAAATGTTTATTGTTTTGTTTGTGACCACTGTTTGTCTCTTTTAAGATAAAATATATAAAATAAAATCAGTAGCTATCCTGATTACACCCTTTACTTGAAAGTAGTACGCAGTGGAATAACTTTGGAAAACTGTTACTAGATGGCAGGACATTTGAGTTTCTCAGGAACGGTGCCGGCATTAGCCTACAGAGGTCACTAAGTCTTGTTAGCTGTTTAGTGCATTTGGAAACCTGCTTGGCACACTTCTCTTAATTTTTACATTAGTTTGTGTTTAGTTTGTGTTTATCGCTGAGTAATATTTTACTCTGTGAGCTAGTGGGCTAGTGAAATATTCTGCCATTTACAGTTACTACTGTAAAGTCGACTACAGTTACCAGTAAATCGTAACTGATAAAACTCGTCGTTGTGTGAACCACCCCGACAACTTCTGTTATGTGTGCGGGAAGTTCACTCCAAAAGCACAGGAAAAGCCTATTACTGATTTAGTTAGGAACTATTTTAGTTAAGAAGCTGTATTTAGATTGTGGATTGTGTTTTCATTGATCAAGACAAAAGTAACCGCACATTGCTTGTATAACCTTCATAACTAAACACTCCACACTAAACACTTCATAACTGTCTACTCTAGTAGAATGGAGAAAAATAAAGCGTCATGCCATGCCCTTTGCTTGAGTTGAGCCAAAAGATCATACGTAATGTTATTTTTGCGTCACAAGTAGGCCTATGTAGGATATTCCTGTAAAACAAAGCATAAAATAAAATATCCTGATAAATCTTCAGTGCATGAGCCTGATGGGGAAGGCTTGCCTGATCTTACCTGTAACTTTCAATCCACTGCATCAGATCCATCAGAGGATAGTGAATCAAAAGATGCAGGGCCTATAGAAGAGTGTGTCCCCGAACCTCATGACAGATCACCTCATTTCGTAGAACAAAAGGAAATGAACGAGTTGGTCCGCAATTTAAAACTTTCTAAACAGCAAGGATCTGAACTGTTGGGATCAAGATGGCAGAAATGGAACTTTCTAGCTACAGGGACAAAGATTTCGAGTTTAAATCAAGAAGTAGCCATTTTCCTGCATATTTTGAAACGAAGAATTCAATGTGTGTATGCATGACGTGAATGTTTGATGACTGAGTTGGGTGTTCATCATAGCTCACACGACTATTTATTGATTCTATTAAACCAGCTTAGAAGCTGTGGTATTGCATAATGGTAATAAACTCGTATCAGTGGATATGGGAACTTTGGTTTATGCAGTGGATATGAGAGAAACGTATGAAAGCATGGCTTTTCTGCTGGAGGCAAGCAAGTAAGACAATAAGTGGCTGGTTTTATTGTTTGCTGTGATTTAAACGTTGTCTCACTACTTACAGGTTACAAGGTTTTTATACTATACTATTGTTTTTATACCTCAGCCAAGACACTAAGAATCACTACAAAGTCAAGGACGTCATACGTTACTACAAAGAAAAAAGGTAAAGTTCATTCAATTGGTTAAGCCGAGTAAAATAATTCTGCCTGCTCTTCATATTAAGCTGGGTTTGGTGAAGAACATCGTAAAAGCAATCGATTAAGGAGGTCAGGCCTTGAATCATTTGAAAGAAAAGTTTCCCAAAATGAGTGAAGCAAAGCTAAAAGAAGGCATATTTGTTGGGTCACACAGAAGAAAGTTTTTGAAAGATCCAACGTTTGATGCTAACCTAACAAATCTGGAATTAACTACTTGGTCCTCGTTCAAAACGATTGTGCATGGCTTTTCGATGAACAGGCTACTCGATAACTATGTGTCCACTATGAGTGATCTATTGGAAACTACAAGAACGCTGGGTGTAGAGTGTACTGAAAATCCACGTTTTACGTGTGCACCTTGATTTTTCCCCGGAAAGAGCAGAGTGAACGATTTCACAACGATATTCTTACTGTAGAGCATCGTTATCAAGGACGCTGTAGTCCTTCGATGATGGGGGATTACTGCTGGCTTCTTCTTAGGGAGCCTGGTGAGACACCATACAAAAGACAAGCATCATCATCCCATTTATCATAAGTGACAATAATCTGTGTGATGTTTATATATAGTGAATTATCATTTTAGTGCTTCTGTTGGCCACATGTCCACACACACATTCACATACATTACGAGATGAGTTCTGAATGTTATCTGTCTGTAACTTAAATGGTGAACATTTGCCAATATTTTATTATTAGGTTATATTTGTATTACTGCTGTGTGTCTAGAAATTGTGATGTGGTAGATAGAATCTGATTTTTACACTGAATTCAGCACCCTAAAGTAGGTAAATTCACGCATTTTTTAAACCAGATACAGAAAAATTTCAATTTGTTGAGTATAATAATCTTTAGCGGTAAGTCAAGGACGCGATTTGGGATATGAAACATACGCCTCCTGTTTACACCCAGTAGACTTACCCACCTGACATGTGTAATGGAAATGCACAAAATTTATATTCTGGGGCTAAGTACAGTTAGCTGGCCAAAAACAGATGAATTTTCAGATTTTGCAAATGGTAAGGTGTTGCTTAGGAACAGGAAAGTTAACTACGCTTCGTGGAGTTATACAGGGCTTCCCGCACTCTCCACTGCTATTTAACATTACGACTGATTCGAGTTTAACAAACTCGGACGTGAATAAAGTTTTGAGAAGAGAAGAACGCAAGAGAGCGAGAAGGGCACTTGATTAGAAGCAACAGTGTATAGACTTAGAGGCGGCCAAGAACAAAATAGCACAGAATAATGTCACATGAACTAACTAAGCAAAGGGAAAAGTGCAGAGAAGAAAAACTTAAAAGCTCAAAATCGGACGAGTTGGCGGAATTGTAAACGAATAACAAAGTCAACGACATCCAAGCTCTTTCAGCTGGAAGTGGTGTGCACATCTTCTACACCAACGGTTTCCAATTTAAAGGTACAGTTAAACACAGGAACATACCGGCGAAACGCATCATAAATTGTCAACAAATAATGGAAAAAGAAGGCACTTTATTGCAAATAAGTAAAAATAGGTAATTTACACATTTAATATATGTTATTACATAAATTTTAACGGTAAAAACTTTATTTTGTATGTTTAATAATTAAAATATTTGAAAAATATTTAATATATTATATGTATTGTTTTTTTGTTTAGCCGAAGCATGGAACGAAACAGACAGGGTCTTGTAATATGATGAAAATAAAAGACGAATAAAGCAAACATATATTGCATTTAAACAAATAAAATGAAATTTACTGGATGTTTATTAGTGAATCATTGAAATATTTCTTCACAGGATTCTGCTGCGATACCACTCTTAACGAAATAATGTATTATTCGTTTCTTGTTAAAGTAAATAAAGTAATTAATGAATTGTTTTCCCAAGACAAAGTTGCGGGCCTTCAGTTGGAAGTCACTGTTTTAGAGGTTAATAAATCCTTTGTTATGCTCTGTCGAACAGAGACAAAAATGTCCCGCGGAATCCATGCGAAAGAAACGAAACGGGTTTCAATTCTGCTTGATTCGATCCCTATATCCCCTCTTTTAAAATTCTGGAAGAAGGTTTCTATGAGATAAATGATAACTTTTACATCTGTAATACGATTCGTCTGTCTTTGACCGAGTCAGCAAAGACATAGCGAACGTTAAAACCAGAAAGAAAACGGCGTGGATCTTATTACACGCGGTAATAAGCTTACCTTGTACGTAAATGTTTTGATGTTGTGCGTTTGCGTGCACAATACACGCGCGAACATGCGTATACATTTATTACGTTTAAAAAAAATAGAGTAATTAATTCTTTACAAGTGCAATGAGGGTACCACAATGACAATTTACCATATGTGCATCAATTCTAAATATGATTATCTCCTTGGTATAATACACCTTACAACATAATCAAACACAATTGGTATTTACACTGTTTTGCATAGTAGATTACGAAATACGTATTTTAATTTAGCGGTGTGAGATTGTGCTTGTGTGAGCGCGCGCTGTCCCGTGTGTTTGTCTATTTATCTGTGCGATATTAAAACATGAAGTACAAACACTCATTCACAATCAGCCAATTTAATTGCAGGTAAACGGTTTGTATAAAACTGATCACTGTTCAACTTCAGAACAAACGGTTGCGTACTGTTTGCTCGACGCGACGTTGACGAGTTACTTCAGACAGTTATATTTAATACACAAGGCATACGAGGCAAGAAACTTGTATAGGTGTAACGTGGCTGTGATCCATTATCTGCACGGGCCTGCTGACGTTTGCTAAGTGGTACTAATGAAGAATTGTTCTGACTAATTCTATTCTGAAATATAACGAATTACATAGCAGCTGAAAAACATCTACAGAGTACAAAGAAACTTTCTATTACTGTAAACAAAAATAGAAAGGATAATGAAGTTAAAAATCTGCAGTTTGACAAATCTGTAATAGTTTGACGCTTTAGGTGTAATATTTTGAAATATTTTTCTTCTTATACAGAACACTAATGAAAATAATTCTGCCAGCTCTAAAGTTTTTACAGTGTGATTACTAAGAGACTAAGATGTAACTTACATTGAAATAAAAAATATTTTTCATTCCTAAAATTAATACAGGTTATACGACAAACGTTTATCTGATAACAAGCGCGTTTGAATCGTAATCAGTTACTGAACAACGTGATGGTATTAACAATGTTGAGTTTGTTTACGAACGCTCGTAATATGATGGCGATCCTGTTGGTTGTCCAATTAGTAACAGTTATTGTATTATTGTACCAAACGTCAGTGACCGTAACCGCTAACGAAAGTATTAAAAACGAACTAACAGAACTGCGCAGTAACCAAGACAAAGCCTGCGGATTGCGATATACAGCAGGAAGTGCAGAACCGACAAGATTATCAACCGAAACCACGGAAATTACGAGACTCTCAACGAAGAGCGTCGGAGTGACCAAACTGTTGCAAACAGACAGTGCGTTACAAACTATTACCGTCACCTCAACCGGGACTGCTACGTCAGATCTCGTGTCAACTTCAAATAAGGAAAGTAGCAGCAAGATTAGCACCAAAACCAGTGATTTTTTACCAACAACAGTAAGCACTAGCGACGCAACGGATTTCTTAGAAATCGAATACGTTAGGAAGTATTCTGACGTGCTGATACCAAGAAGTAATTGGAGTTCAAAAGCCGCCAAAGAGTGTACAAAACGTCTGAGACTCCCCGTCACTAAAATCTACATTCGAGAAACAACCTCTGCAAACTGTGACGACTACAGTTGGTGTAAAACTCTTCTATCTTCTACACTTGAGTTTGTCATATACGCCGGCTACAACGACATACAGACTAATTTTGTAATTAGTGGAGATGGCCTGATCTTCGAAGGTCTGTCTTGGAGCTGCAAGGTGGAAGATAACCGAGTAGAAGACACCGCGATATTGGTATCACTTACCGGTAACTCGGAAGATAAATCGAGCCAAATCAATCTCGACCAATATGATTCACTGAAATTATTTTTAATCAAAAACGTGTTTAATGATGGTAATATAAATTCATCTTATCAGATACTACCTTATTGTTGTATTGTTGCTGGCAAGAATCCGGGCAAATTTGTGTATTCGAATTTAACACTTTTCGATAATTTTTCTGGTGACGGGTGTCTCAAATGTAGGTATTACCGCTTAAAAGATTAAAGTTAATCTTATAAGTTGTATCAAGTAGAAAACGGTGTTTCCTTTTTCACTTAGATTTGTCAATTCTAAGATATGCTATATACCTTATTCGTAAAGTTTACGAATGATCAGCACATAGGCCTACGTAAACTGCTAATATGACACGTATTATGTCAGTTTTAAATTCATGTATCATCTAACATTTAAAGTGAGAAATTCTCATAAAAAACAGTTTATATAATATAAATAAACAGTGTGTATAATTCATTATATTATATATTATATTATACTACATATTATATATTATATTAATATAATTAAACTGCTATAATTCGATAAATGTAAGTTAAGTAAGAAGTGATTGATAACGGTTTCAAACAATGTTTGAAGATCTCTACTGTGTTGCTTAAAAGTGTTTTGAATTATTTTTAAAATGATAAATTGTTATTTTTGTGTTTAAAATGATCAATTATCATTATTTTATAATTTTATAAATTATAATTACATAGTGCTGGAATTTCACTTACATTTATGGTTTCAAAGACTATCTTTATAAGCAACCTCTCCCCCCCCCCACACACACACACACAGTCATAGTGAACTGTCTTATACGTACATATAAGATGTATAAACTCATAACTAGGTGTTATTACTGCCGGAACTAGGTGTTCGATATATTCTTGTTGTTCTGCCAGAAATCGTATCACGACACTACACATCTTTGTCAGCACGCTAATATGTCACCTTGTTACATGTTTCTGATGTAAAACTGACCCCTGTTAATGTAACAGTGACCATTTCTAAATAACGGTGTATGTTAGAATAATAATGTAAACATACTACTACACAATACGATTATGTAAACTATATTTTAGAAACATATAATTAATATTGTTACGTAATACGGAACGTTCTACAAGTATCTATGCTATCCCAGCAGAGCCCAGCTGTGATGTGTGTGTACTTATTGCTACCACTTTGAGAAGGAAGACAATTACGTGACACTTATCACGCGTCAACAGTCGAAGCTGTTCCAGACCGCACCGGTCCGCGCACCCTGTGTTGAAGGCCAAAAACAACACTGTTTCTAGTGGATTCGAGAGCGCCTGTAAGAGGCAATTGTTTAACACGTCATCCAAAAATGACAGATTATTCTGGAATTTCAGAGGGGTATAAATATAAGCATCCAGCGACAGTCAGTTCAGTTTACTTCGGGTGATTACTCAGTGCGTTTAAGTGGCGATTTATTGAAGTGAGTTTCGAAGTATTGTGGCGAAGCGTTATTGTGTTATAGTTGTGCGGAACTCTATTAGTTGACATTATTATTGCGTGTGGGAAAATTTAATTTGAATTACTGTACGAGTATGATTTTGTTGATTATAAACTGTTAATTGTGATAATTAAAGCTGGTTATTAGGTACATATTTGGTGTCTTGTATTTTGTTTTCCACTGTACCATACGACGATCAGAAAGTCCGTCGTAAAGATATAATTAAATAAGATATGTTTACATATAAAATTCGTTTTCGCTAGGCAACATATTTTTTAACAGTGCTTACCGATAAGATTAGTTTTTAGTACGAATAAGATAATATATAATATCGAGTCAACAATATAACCAGTATAATCTGTAACCAATAATATAACCAGTATTTAATCAATTAGATTGCTTACTAATAATCGCCATAACACACAGTTATGCGATGTTGATCACATTACTAGGCCTAATGGATTATGTAATAATGTATACCCCTTAATAATTATATCACATGTCATTAATAAAATAATAAAAACATAAAATTGAATTATATTAGTAACTAAAAGTGTTAGCCATTCACTGAGTGATGATAGCAGTAAACTTCGTACTCTGCAGTTTAGTTTTTTGACACGTCTGTTGAAAATAATTTACTATTTATTTATTACATTTATCAACTAACTATTTATTATAATTTATGTTTATATTTATAACTAACATACATTCAATAATTAACTCAGAATAATTCACATTGTCTTCCGACGTTTTACACACATTCAATACGCACTACACACGCACCATGTACACAGCCAGTAGTATGGTACCGCAACAAATTAAATAATATTAATATTTAATCACTAAAAATCTGACTAATACGGCACTCTGAGTGGTGTTTCTACATAGGTTGTCGCAACGTAAATAACGACATGATAGCCACAAGAGCGCTAGACTTCTTCACTCGAATTTTCTAGAACTAGCGGAAAACATCATGATAGCGGTAAAAGTTTCCATTTATTTACGCACCTCTTAGTGATGACTAGTAGCAGTACTCAGCAAGCTGCACGTATGCTCTTTATTTACAGACATGTCACCGCAACAAAGAGTATTTGTAACCTTAAACTTTCACAGAAATTACCATTTTTGTACGCTTATTTATGCAATCTGTTATTACATATCAATAAGCATAACTGTTGTCTTTAAGCCTGTGTGAGCATAAGGATCACAGTTTTTTGGAAATGCTTCTAAAACCAACGTCGCTATTATCGAAAGGTTTTAGATCAGGGTGCCGTTTGCCATAACCGATGCACCGTAGTTCGTTAGCAATAAAGATATCTATAGCGACGTAGACCTGCCAGTCGCGGATCGTAGAATTTGGACTTGGGAGGAGTCATAACGGATATTGGGGGTTCTAACGCACAAAGGAATGCCGCCTTTCTTAAAAAACAATAAAAAACACTAAAACACATGATCTAAGAGATGACGCCGCCACCGCTGGACCCGCAGCATCCCGATGGACCACAGCACCGCGAATTTCCGCGAATAAATTTTTTAATTTTTTTAATTTTATTTTTTTATTTTTTTAATTAAATTGATTTGATGGGATGAGGTTCAATGGACCACCAGCATCCGTGAATATAATTTTTTATTTTTTTAAGAAAGCTGATTTGCATATCAGTGGGTGGCGTTGGGTGGGTGGTTTTTTTATTTCATATCAGTGGGTGGTGGTGGGTGGGGGGTGGTTCCAACTCGATGCATTATAGTGTATATTAAAATATATGATCAGGTGTACCAACCTTTGCATGAGTTCAAATTTGTTGTGTGTTATAATGTATATTAAATCTATATGATCAGGTGTACCAACCCCTGTATTATTATTATAGTGTATAGATATTTTATATGAGCAGGGTTGTCAACATTTTCTGCGGTGGGGGGGAGGGAAATTCAAATATGTGTTATATAGTGTATATATTAAAATATATGATCAGGGTTACCAATCTTACATTATTGTGTGTGTATAGAGCAGATCTGCCAACATTTCTTTCTCTTCTGTGGTGGGAAATTCAAACTATATATGATCATAATTGTTACTCTCTCTCTCTCTCTCTCTCTCCCTCACATTGAATGTAAGTAAAACTATCTCTCTCTTGTTGTCAAACCGTTTTCTCCTGGGTGGGGGGTGGTTCCAACTCGATGCATTATAGTGTATATTAAAATAAATGATTAGGTGTACCAACCTTTACATGAGTTCAAATTTGTCGTGTGTTATAATGTATATTAAATCTATATGATCAGATGTACCAACGTCTGTATTATTCGTCCTCTCTCTCTCCCTCTCTCTCTCTCTCTCACACGTTGTGTATGTCTCTCTCTCTCGTTGTCAAACGTTGTGCTCAAACTGTTCTCCTCTCTCCGTGGCAGTACCGCACGCATGTATATGAAATTAGAAAGTTTATTCGACATATATTAACGCCCTCTCTCTCTCTCTCTCTCTCTCTCACTCTCACTTGTTTCAACTGTGTCAACAAATAGTAACGTCCTCTCTCTCTCTCTCTCACGCGTTTCAACTATGCAAGCTCTCTCTCTTTCTCTTACCGTGTACATTGAGTAGTCGGTGTGATGAGTAAATAATTTTTAGCTCTCCCTCTCGTTGTCAAACGTCGTCTTCATTTTCAATGTATTAAATAATTAATTAATAGTTTTATAATGCAGTCAGTGTGATTGATCCTTGTTAGAAATATGAATAAATAATTTTAGCTCTCTCTCTCTAGGTTCAGTGGTGTATAGCGAAATAAATTAAAATTATACACACACATGAAAACGGCGGTTGAAATTCATACAAATCTTCTGATGTAACAGTTCACAAAAATAAATTAATTGTACACATGTTCAGAGGTGTAGAGTGAAATAAAGTCATAATTTGTTTAATGATTAAATATATTTTAACATTCACAATTAAATAAATACATTAGAAATTGATATTTTTCGAAAGTTTATATATAATCGTGTGTCGTACTTGTAGAAGAAGCAACCTGCAACATAACAATACAACAACATTAAAATCATGTTAAATATCACACACACACACACACACACATACATACATACGCACACGCATACGTAACGTAATCATACACATACATACATACATACAACGTACACACGTTTGGGTTACACCACACGCGCACGCGCACGCACACACACATATGCACACGCACACACATACGCATACGCAACGTAATCACACCCATACATACATACAACGTACACACGTTTGGGTTACACCACACGTGCACGCACACACACACACACACACACACACACACACACACACACACACAGACGTACACGCACACAGACGCATACGCAACACGTGCACACACAGACGCACACGCACACACATACATACATACAACGTGCATACGTTTGGCCTGAATCATGTACATGTAGGTCCAATAAAACAGAGAACAGATTTAAATATGCTATAGTCATTGTATGTATGTATATATCACTGAATAATAATAATATAATCGTTCTAGTGTTAACGTTTGCTGCAACAGGTAACACAGTTTACAAATAATTACATATAGGTTCAGAGACGTATAGTGAAATAAATTAAAAATCCATTCATCAAAACTTTGTAAATTAGAATCTGCACTACATTCAAACACACGCACACACAATGACAACAACAAAAAATTAGTAATGTAGGTTGCTACCTTAACGAGGTACTATTTCCACATGTGCCGTCTGGTTCTTCATCCCTCGAAACACAAGATGTAGGTCGCTGGGATTTATATGACGGAGTTCTTCATCTGTAAAGACGCCAGCATACCTCTTAGGTAGATATACACGATAGCGGCGCTCACAATCTTCCAACGTTACAAGCACAGACTTCCCATATCGCGTGTCCACATGCAACATGTTAACGATCGGATACTGTTTGTCCACTGTTAATTCCGCACAACGTTTGTACTCAATAGCAGAAACTGCGTTGAATTTTGTGATAAACGACATTATTAGAAGTGAAGACGTCTGTATCAAGCGAGGTGGAACCATACAATGTCAGAATATTCGCTATAAAGAAGACTAGTGAAAGTAATGGTGTGGCCATCAGGAAAGTTCACTTTCATCGCCTGAAGCTTTGCATGTACATACACTCAGGCAGAATTAGCGCTGTTACAAAATATATATATATATTAGGAAAGTCCACAGAAATAGTTATCGCCTGCAGCCATATACAAGTTTACCTAACGAAATTAACAATGCTATGAGACACTCACATTAAAAATGTTCGTATAACAGAAAAATCATTAATTATCCACTCTCTAAGTGCGTACACCTTATGGTTTGTACATAGTGTAGAAGAAGAATTGCAATGTGTAAGACATACCGTTCCGTGAAAGTCTTTTGGACAACCAATGTCATCAAGATTTATTATATGATTATGAATTATTTTCGATTCTAAAAACGTTTTTTCTCAAGACCCTTCACAAACACATATTTATATATGTTCGTATACGTTGTTAACACTGAAACAAGATTGTCGTACGGTGGCTCTCCTTCATCCCATCTTAGGCCATGATAGTTTGTCGATAACCAACAGTTGGTTCTAGTGTATTTCGAATTCGTAACGACTGTAGCAGGAGGGGGGAAAATCCAATGTCTGCATGCAAAACGTGTTACGTCCATAACCGACAACTCCTTTACTATATAATTGCCGTTGTCATCATAAAAGCAGTGAAAGTCAATTATTACAGCAGCGTTTACCATTATACTATAAAAAAAGAAACCATACATTACAAACTAATATTTATAAACACAAAGATCGATACAATAATGATAATAATACACAAACTTACGTTTTTTAAATATGCTATAGTCATTGTAAGACGTTTAATAAGTAAAGTGTATGTATATCACTGAATAATAATAATATAATCGTTCTAGTGTTAACGTTTGCTGCAACAGGTAACGCAGTTTACAAATAATTACATATAGGTTCAGAGGCGTATAGTGAAATAAATTAGAATCTGCACTACATTCAAACACACACGGTGATAAAAAATTAGTAATGTAGGTTGTTACCTTAACGAGGTACATGCAGAACTAGTGCTGTTACAAAATATATATAGTAGGAAAGCCCACAGACTACTAGAAATAGTTATCACCTGCAAAAAAGAAACCACACATTACGAACTAATATGTATAAACACAAATATCTACAATAATAATAATAATACATAAACTTACGTTTACTGCCGTCCGAACTGAAGTATGGAGAGGCAACAACTATAGATATCACAGTAAGAATTTTTTTTTTTTGTTAACCAGTGGTGTAACGGGGAATTTTAGCAGGTGGAGGAGCAGAGTCATCGTCGTCGGCACGTATCCGATAATGACCGTACCCAAGCGTATCACGACCATTGTCTAATATATAGCGCTTATCATCATACGGTGACAACGCTTGCTTATTTACACGCATCGTGTACAACGTATGATGATCGCTACGTAAACACAGCGCACTGACAGAACACCGACAATGATCGGTGAGACACTTGCGATACATATCGTGTCGCAGACTCCTCTTAATCGCAACTCGAGGCACACCTTTACACACACGTTTTTGACCAGCATTGCTAGAATCTTCGTGGGCCACAAGGAACGAATAACATTTCGCTCGGAGGCCCACGAATTCTCTAATAGGACGACCACACGTTTCATCCTTGAACAGTCCGACAACCTTTTTGTTCTTAATGCTATAACAAGGATGAGTCGTAGGGTAATCCGATGTGTCAAAAACGTGTAGGTCCTCCTTCATATCTGCATACAAGTCTGATGTTTGAATATGATACATCAGACTGTCTGTATCAGTCATTAACAATTTAACGTTGCGGCCGTACTTGGCGACAGCATAACGATAATGAAAGTCGTACATTATTGTTTTGCTAACGTCAAGCACCGTGAAGCCGACATACACGGGACGATAAAGAACAATGGATTTTTTACGAAGTGAGAGTCCCGCCAGATCGTTCGTATAACGAATCATACGTTTTAGCCTGGGTGTGGAAACTAGTTTTTGAAGCCGTCGTTCATTCGAGACTAGTTCAAAATCTATATGTTTCCGTACGTTCTCCAGCGACTTACCGTGTACGGCGTTGTTCATCAGTTTGAAAAGGTCTTTTTCAAACCTGTTGACGGCTGCTTGCCTCTTGCGAGTGTTGAAATCGATAAACGGTTTCAACCAAGCGCTTTGCTTAAAACACAACACCCTATGAGTCGCTTTCAGCTCTAAGCCAAGACTTAAATACAATTTCAAATTTCGATAATGGAGAACGTAATTTTGTTTGTCCTCCAAAGTTGTTAACAACTTCTCTACGGATGACCCTGATTCGTTATACGATGATCTGTATATACTCTCGTGTAAACGTTTGGAAAAGGGAGAAAGGATATCTTGTGTTATGCGCTGGCGCACAGGTGCAAGCGGGTAGTCGGAATGCAGGTCGTGTAAGGTATTAGGATAGTGTAGGTCGACTTCAAGTATGTACCCGATGTCAGCATCATCACTCACATTACGTACGTCCAAGGACTCGATTTCGTTACGATCCAGCCATCGGAAGTCTGCGTAAGGGAGTGGTTGCGACATGGCTGCACCGTATAAATTGTTACAGTCCGTATACAGAATGAAGGAGGTCGGTTTCGAAACATCGTACTGATCTGGAATCAGAGGATTGTTAGCGACTGCATGACGGTTGGATATCATCGCGCAGCCTCCGCGAATCCCAGACTCGAGGAACAGATGTAGATTTATTTCTGTCAACAGTTCTAATTCGACCCCGGTCATTTTTAGCATCGCGTTCCAAGCAAGTCCGGGAAGCGAGTAAAAATGACATGGGTCCAAGCAGTAATCGCGTAAGGCCATGTCTCGGAAACTTTCAAAGACATCGGCCAGCAGCACTACGTCTGTCAACAAATACAAATCATGGTAATCTCCAAACGTACGCAGATTGAATGCACTCCACACGTTTTGCGCGTGCTCGTAATCTGCGTTCGAAATAGATGATTCCATCAACCGGTTATCAAAGTGTTCACGAGCGGGTAGACTTGTTTCGCTGAACCGATCAATACTGTCAACGTACTCGTATGGGTATACCCCCTTGCGTACGAGCAGATTGGTCTGTTCATCGAAACCCCGTCTAAGCATTTCCTCTCTGAGCAACGGAAATTGGCTCCCGGACGCGGACAGATTGGTAACGAGTGTGTCCAGAGAGCGATTAAGAAATTGAAAGGAGTCTACGAAACGCAAGGGACCCAGGGAGAACGACACGTAACGCTCACTGGATGTCGCGATGCAGGATACGCGTTCGTCCTTATATTTCCCTAAACCCTGCATTAAATGGTGACAGTCGTAGCCACGAAGGTTGTGAAAGAAGACGGGGATATGACGAGGCATCTTGTAACTCAGATTACAGCTATTATGGGCTGCTCCCAAGAATTTCCCCGTAAGATGGCAATGATTGCGTACCTTGTCATCGTCTGTCAAAGGGCGCTCACACAAATGACAAACGGCGGCGTTAGTGAACACAACATTGTCATCATCGGACATAATTAATTGTACGTTATGTCGTACCACCTTCATCATATCCTCGACGTCTTTCATCAACCACGAGAAGAACGTGTCTACAACGTTTTCACCTCGATAAACTTTAGCCTCTCTCCAAAGGCTGTGCGTGTGATCGACGATAGCATAGGAGAAACCTGACGGAATATGCATCGCTTCGTATGATGTGGACGATACAGGAGGAGAAGTTAGTTTCTGACGGACACCGCTGCTATCGACGGAGTAGAATTCGCCTAACTCGTGCACTGTCGTCGGGACGTTGTTACCAGGTGAACACGATTGAAGCGGAGTGATGAGGGACTCGAAGTCGGCGTAGACGGTGAAGGGTACTTTAAGACAGTGCGCGTAATTTTTAAAGGACATAAACTTCTCCTCCTCCGTGGGCATTTTGGTTTTCTGCTCGCCGTAAGGTGTGCAGTAGCGGAGATGATCGTACAGACCATGTTCTGTGGCGAAACGATGCAGGCAGTAGTCGCAGTAAAATGATTGAGCGCGGTGTTTTGTTAGGGATGATAACAATCTATTCATGTTACTGATAAGACAGTAATGTTTTCGGCTATTTGTATCGGTCAGAAGCAAAAGATTAACGTGATGCGACCTGTCCTTATTCGGGGTAATTCTCAGAGGGTAAACCTCATTTTTTGATTCATTTTTGATATTGTCTTCTATATCATAGCCGAAAACGTTTATAGAAATGTTAGGATTCTGTGCTTCAAATTTGGAAATGGACTTTAACGAAACAGGGTACTCGATACCGGACATATTTAATGTGTTTATGAATGGGATGTATTTTGAAGCACGGTCTCTATCTCTTACTTGAGGGTGTATGTGGGCTAGAACAGACCACAGAAAACACATTTCATCGTGGGGGTTCCTGATGTTGACTACTGCCTTGGTGAGTGAGAGTTTTCGCGGGGTTGGAAGGTAGGAGGATGCTGCTAGAGGCTAGTACCGTCCAACAACCAGTTCCAGCTTCAGTACAGCATCCACCGACCATCCGCTCCCGTCACGGGTAAAATTAGATATGCTATTGAAGATTTTATCGTAGGATTCATCGAGTAGACAATTCAACTCGTCGCTGTCGTCCGCGAGCAACGTGCGACAACGTCCGTGGAAGACGGCGTCTTTCGTTACCTCTTTCTCCTCACCACTGTCACCATCTACCACGGTTTTGGTAAAACGTATCCTGCACGCAATATGCCACTTGATATTGGGTAAACGTGTCTGCTCTGCCTGAATATCCTCAAGCAATAAAGGACGTGCCTAAGTCATTACGAATACTACGTCATGATCCGACTCGTTGACGTTCACTGGAATGTAGTCGAAGGTTGTGATGCACCCTCGGACACTACTGTTCCTCTCGATATAAAACCGAGTCACAACTGAAACAATAGAAACATGAGTATTAGTAACCAATAGGAATGATAAATAACGTGTACACACAAATTCATGTTTGTAGTAAATAAATAACACTCGTCGGGGTAATATGTCAGTTTATTACAAACCGTGAAGATGTCGGCTACTCCTGATTTTAGTATTGAAAGTGAAAGAATAAAATCATTCAACTATTGGGAAGTGACGTTTATCAGCCCCGACGAGTTAGCGTTTGCGGGGTTCTACTTCTACCCTAGAAATTTCGATGTTTGTGGACATAGTATGTCATTCGTAGACGATAGAGTTAAATGCTTTTGTTGTGGAATTGAATTAGTTGATTGGAAAGAAGGTGACAAACCTATGAAGGAACATGAAAAATTTTCATCTACATGTCAATTTCTAAACGATGTTAAGAGTGAGACTTTTCATATACATACCAATAGACATAGTATGACTCGAACGTTAATTCGCATCAGCAAGTTTGCACGCTACATAATTACAAAAATAATTTCTTAACTGTGACAATTGGTATTGAACTTTTTACCTTGTTCAGTCTGCTCCTCCCAACGTTCCTGCTGATGGTTAGCCATGATCTTCAAGAAAGAGTGAGAATGAATGAATACTGAAAAACAAAAGGTACTGTTATAACGCGTGCACATAACGAACGCATACGTTAGCATGAATCATGTTAGGTCCAATTACGTATGATTTTAGTAACATATAACAGTGTCTTACATACCACTCGAATCTATATATACTGTTCTGTTTCAGATGATAATAATAATTTGATCACACACATACACATACACATACATGTATTAAATCAATAAATAATGCACTTGTTAAATTATGCTTACCAAACTAACGAATGTTGACTACACACAGGAACTTGTGTATACTGGGACGTACAATAATTCAAGCAGTCTTTCAACTATTAAAAACTGCTGAGATAGATTTATCACCGCACGCAAGCAGTCAGTGTGAATCCGATAAAATTAAGTTATACCTAAAAATATATATATCTTCAATTAGAAGTGTAATATATAAAAGGTACAGTAAGAATAGATTTCAGAAAATTGTAATTTGATTACACATACACACACATGTATTAAAGAAGTGCGTTAAGAATAAAAGTACGTTAAGAATATATTCAGAAAATTGTAATTTGATCATACGCATACGCTTACACACACATGTATTAAATTAAAATATATATCTTCAATTAGAAGTGTAATATAAAAAATACGGTAAGAATATATTTCATAAATTGTGATTTGAACATACACATACATGTATTAAATAATGTTTTAATGCAAATAATTTTTACGTTTAAATAAAATCTGTACATACAATAAATTATACTTACCAAAACTATCGTATGTTGACTACACACAGAAACTTGTATATACTGCGATTGCACATAAATACAGTCTTCCACCTATTAAAAATGTCGTGATAGATTTGTCAGTGCACGCAAGCAGGTCAAATGAGAAATTATCACTAAATTTGTTGAGTATATATATTGGTCTCCGGTGGTAGGGGACAGCCGGTGTTTGTTTGGACGTGAATACTTTCTAATCCATAATTACTTGTGATGGGTGCAACTAATGAGTGTCATGTGTCATATTAGAAAGTGAAAGGCGGATTTAGCGAATACATACACACACACACACACACACACACACACACACACACACACACACAATGGTTTATTTCGGTAGAACCATCTGAACATACATGCAATTAGTTGTATAGTAATCAGAAATGTGTGTGAGAGAGACAATTTAATAGTTTGAATTTTATACTACAAGGTAAACTATATTTTTTTAAGTCGGGGATGTTTCCGAAAATTATTATTTAAAACTGATAATTGTTTTATTAAAATCTTACGTACGTGCCAAATTAATTGCCGACGGCGACTCTGCTCCCCCTCCTGCTAAAATTCCATCTGTTAAAAACAAAAAGAATTCTCACTGTGATATTGTTAGTTATTCTCTCTCCACGCTTCAGTTCGGACGACAGTAAACGTAAGTTTGTGTATTATTATTGTAACGATCTTTGTGTTTATAACTATTAGTTTGTAATGTGTGGTTTTTTTTTTAATAGTATAATGGTAAACGCTGCTGTAATAATTGACTTTCACTGCTTTTATGATGACAACGGCAATTATATAGTAAAGGAGTTGTCGGTTATGGACGTAACACGTTTTGCATGCAGACATTGGATTTTCGCCCCGCCTGCTACAGTCGTTACGAATTCGAAATACACTAGAACCAACTGTTGGTTATCGACAAACTATCATGGCCTAAGATGGGATGAAGGAGAGACACCGTACGACAATCTTGTTTCAGTGTTAACAACGTATACGAACATATATAAATATGTGTTTGTGAAGGGTCTTGAGAAAAAACGTTTTTTAGAATCGAAAATAATTCATAATCATATAATAAATCTTGATGACATTGGTTGTCCAAAAGACGTGTCATATCTCTTTCACGGAACGGTATGTCTTACACATTGCAATTCTTCTTCTACACTATGTACAAACCATAATGTGCACGCACTTAGAGAGTGGATAATTAATGATTTTTCTGTTATACAAACATTTTTAATGTAAGTGTCTCATAGCATTGTTAATTTCGTTTCGCTATACACCACTGAACCTAGAGAGAGAGAGCTAAAATTATTTATTCATATTTCTAACACGTTCGAAAAAATATCAATTTTATAATGTATTTATTTAATTGTGAATTTTATATTGTGAATGTTAAAATATATTTAATCATTTAAACAAATTATGACTTTATTTTATTTCACTCTACACCTCTGAACATGTGTACAATTAATTTATTTTTGTGAACTGTTACATCAGAAGATTTGTATGAATTTCAACCACCGTTTTCATGTGTGTGTATAATTTTAATTTATTTCGCTATACACCACTGAACCTAGAGAGAGAGAGCTAAAATTATTTATTCATATTTCTAACAAGGATCAATCACACTGACTGCATTAATTAATTATTTAATACATTGAAAATGAAGACGACGTTTGACAACGAGAGGGAGAGCTAAAAATTATTTACTCATCACACCGACTACTCAATGTACACGGTAAGAGAGAGAGAGAGAGAGAGAGAGAGAGAGAGAGAGAGAGAGAGAGAGAGAGAGAGAGAGAGAGAGAGAGAGAGAGAGAGAGAGAGAGAGCTTGCATAGTTGAAACGCGTGAGAGAGAGAGAGAGAGAGAGGACGTTACTATTTGTTGACACAGTTGCCGGTGAGCATAACGTTTGACAACGAGAGAGAGAGAGAGAGAGAGAGAGAGAGAGAGAGACATACACACCGTGTGAGAGAGAGAGAGAGAGTAACAATTATGATCATATATAGTTTGAATTTCCCACCACAGAAGAGAAAGAAATGTTGGCAGATCTGCTCTATACACACACAATAATGTAAGATAGGTAACCCTGATCATATATTTTAATATATACACTATATAACACATATTTGAATTTCCCTCCCCCCCACCACAGAAAATGTTGACAACCCTGCTCATATAAAATATCTATACACTATAATAATAATACAGGGGTTGGTACACCTGATCATATAGATTTAATATACATTATAACACACAACAAATTTGAACTCATGCAAAGGTTGGTACACCTGATCATATATTTTAATATACACTATAATGCATCGAGTTGGAACCACCCCCCACCCACCACCACCCACTGATATGAAATAAAAAAACCACCCACCCAACGCCACCCACTGATATGCAAATCAGCTTTCTTAAAAAAATAAAAAATTATATTCACGGATGCTGGTGGTCCATTGAACCTCATCCCATCAAATCAATTTAATAAAAAAAATAAAAAAATAAAATTAAAAAAATAAAAAAATTTATTCGCGGAAATTCGCGGTGCTGTGGTCCATCGTGATGCTGCGGGTCCAGCGGTGGCGGCGTCATCTCTTAGATCATGTTTTTTAGTGTTTTTTATTGTTTTTTAAGAAAGGCGGCATTCCTTTGTGCGTTAGAACCCCCAATATCCCTCTACTCATAACACATGGAGAGACCTAGTCCAATGACTAATTCTCTGTACGACTATTTGAATGTAACATGCTGCATACAATGCATTTGCAGTCGTAAAGTCTAAGTCCAGCGGAAATTTTAATCTTAATCATCGTGTTTGGAGGCTGTTATTTATAGCTATAGGATTTGTGTGCGCTTCAATGCGATTCACATTTCCTGCACTGAACTGCGCAATGGTTTCATTGACTGCAGGTAGGTTTCAGGGGCATATTTACAGGGGGGGGGGCGAAAAAATTTGACAAAGAATTATGTTAATCTCTTAATTTTTAGGCTGTTTTATTATTGTTTCAGCTGTGAACCCTAATATAGTAGTAACTCTTTTTTTAAATATACGAACAGGTTTCAGCATTTGCGTAGGCCTATATGTTTGAAATATGCAATATAGGAAAATCAATTCAGTCATTAAGTATCTTGTAAACGAGTTTCAATAACGCGTATTTTTATAGTGTCATTATCGTTTATGTTAATGGGATTGATTTCACCACGTTATCACACATTTCCAGCCACTTTAAAGATAGCAATATTGATTAGGCTCAAGTTGTTTTCCTGTTGTACGAAGCCGACTCGACCAGGCCCCGCAGTCCAAATTCTAGGATACGCCACTGGCATGTCTACGTCGCTATAGATATCTTTATTGCTAACGAACTACGGTGCATCGTTTATGTCAAACAGTACCCTGATCTGAAACCTTTCGATAATAGCGATGTTAGTTTCAGAAGAGTTCCCCAACACGGTGATCCTTATACTCCCACAGGCTTGAAGACAGCATTGAAAACCAAGCTTATTCCTCATAGACAGTAGTGATTTTCTAGCCAAGGGCCAATAATGTTTGCAAAACCTGATCCTATTCATCCAAGTGTGAGCTATGTAAGCTGTTTATACAAGTGGGTGTTCAAGTCGTTTGACAGAAATGGTTGAACATTATTTACGATCGCTTTAGAGACAGTTAAATTTCCTCTTACAGACAGAGTTTGGTATAAATTTCCTCTTCGAGTATAACGATTTTATATCTGTTGGTGGTACACAACTCTGAGGATTTCTACTATTTCGAAGAGTAATATATACTATTACTAATACGTAATATTCCTTTTACTAAAAACAAAATAAGTTCGATAAGTTACGAAGAGTTCATACTCTATGTCATCATGTCTGTTAAAAGCTTCAGGCCGTGTGCGACTGTTTTTGTTTGCGTCAAACATTTCGGCAGATCCCATGGAAGATATGTGCAGTAGTTAGGACTCGATGTGCACGTCCCAAAGGGCAGAAATCAACAGTCATTGTTTCTCATTTTTGGGATCCTGCCACGGCAGACGGCGAAATGCTTAACACAAACTACAACGATAGACCACGGCCCGGGACCGTTTAACATCTGAGAAAACTCAGTATTAGTAAAAAGTTTCATAACTAATTAGTCAAGTATATTCAAAAATGGCTGAATGGATTGAAAAAGAAAAAACGCGAGATGTCATTCGCCCAACCGGATCAACGCTGCCGCCACTGTGGAATTCGAGCGCAATATACAGTTTTTCCTTATTTCATGTTTCCTAGACTTAATAGTACATTTTACGAAATCGCCTACTTGCTCTTCTTCCTTTTATAACGGTTGTCGTATGTTGTGCTAGTCGCGAGACCTTACTTCAAGCAAATGCAACATATGTCAATCGGATACGTCTGGATATAGGCCTATTTCGCAAAGTATGACCTACAGTAAAAGCGGTATTCTAACCACTTGAAATGAGAAACACCTTTGGTGCACCACTGCACACGAAGCGTTATGTAATGATACTAACTTAATAGCCTCATATTTTTATTGTTACAATTTTGCATTTGCTCATTATCTTCTCCTTCTTCTTCTTCGTCAGGCCTTGGACCTTACGGTCCCTTGCGCACTCATTGATGTGACCAAATTTTCCTCTGTTTTCACCTTTTGCTCTGTCTTGTTTAGCTTCGCTTATTATTAAGCTTGTAAATAATGATAATGTAGGACACGCGAACATTACAGGATATATTTAGGATTGCAGTGCGCGCTAATATAGAAATATTATTGTCATTCAATATGACCCACACTGACTCAAGAAGCAAAAAATTGAAATTTGCCTACGTCATAGCAAAACTAGAAATATAATTTGCTTACGTGGCTTGACGTCCACACTACATCGAAAGTTTGAAGGCCAAAAAGTCTTTAATAAGAGACTATACTCGCCAACTAAAAAATAATTATATTTACGGGTAAACGCCCTTATTATTACAAGAAAACTTGTTTCGTGACTCGACGTAATTGATCGACTACAAGTCGAGTATCTAAAATATAACATTATGTAGTATAACCGTCTCGTGATAAAATGAAATTTGTTGATATGGTCGTCAGAAAAGCTAATTTATATAATAAATTTAGGAGCACGAATTATTTCCTTTCTTCGACCGATGTTATCAATGGAAATTTCCGAATAAACCGTTCAACTTCTAATGCTATATAATTCGTCAAATCGAATAGGGGTGTGGCGCCTAGTGACTGAAGTTATCTCATTATTATTTTGTTAAGTGTGTGGTAAGATTATTACATGGCGCTAAAGTTTATCAAAACACCTTCCTATAATTAGGCGAGTTAACGGTTGTTTGAAACGGTATACAAGTCTTGCACTACAACAGCTTGCAACGAGTAATAACAAAAGATTACATTACATGAATATTTTTTACAAAAAAAAAAAATTGTGGCTGTCTATACTTGCTGGCTATGAGGCGTTAAACTAGGAACTAAGAATTCAGTATCACATTCCAACTAATTGTGGCTGTCTATACTTGCTGGTTATGAGGCGTTAAACTTGGAACTAAGAATTCAGTATCATATTTCAACTAATTGTGGCTGTCTATACTTGCTGGCTATGAGGCGTTAAACTTGGAACTAAGGAATCAGTATCACATTCCAACTAATTGTGGCTGTCTATACTTGCTGGCTATGAGGCGTTAAACATGGAACTAAGGAATCAGTATCACATTCCAACTAATTGTGGCTGTCTATACTTGCTGGCTATGAGGCGTTAAACATTGGACTAAGGAATCAGTATCACATTCCAACTAATTGTGGCTGTCTATACTTGCTGGCTATGAGGCGTTAAACATGGAGCTAAGGAATCAGTATCACATTCCAACTAATTGTGGCTGTCTATACTTGCTGGCTATGAGGCGTTAAACTTGGAACTAAGAATTCAGTATCACATTCCAACTAATTGTGGCTGTCTATACTTGCTGGCTATGAGGCGTTAAACTTGGAACTAAGAATTCAGTATCACATTCCAACTAATTTATTACAGACGTCAGATCTACAAACACTCTTCCAGACATCAAACATTGACAATAAAATGAGGCATGCCAACTTGCTCAAGAAACCATCTCTTACTTGGGCAACCATAATCCCTATACGCAGTAAGTATATACTCTTTGACAGCACTAATCGGTATTTCATTACCCATTCGGTGAAACTTTAGACTTTTTCCTAAAAACAGAAAGTACTTAAATCTTGCACGTGTTCTCATTTCTTACTGGATCGCGAAGTATATAGGTAGCGTGAAACTTATAGTATAGTATAGTATATACATGCCTGCGTACTTGTAACATATGGAATCTTGCAGAACTCTTTGTCAGTAATCAAAACAAAGTTCCTTAGTTAACCAGCGTTTGAATTAGAGTTTCCCAAATTGGGAGGGATACTCCCAAAAGTAAAGTAATACGAGTGTTATTTCAGCTCCGTAATCCACATATTTTCCTATTTAAACGAAGCAAACTAAGTTTGTTTCTCATAATACTTATCCTCTTTTAGCTTGTTTGAAATTAAATGATGCCCCAATTAACCAGTGGTCCACACAGCTGGAATCGATTGAATTTTATACAGCAGTTTCGCGCTCTACGACTTGTGAAACTGTAGCTCGTTCAAACATAGGCCTACATTAAGTAGTAGTGAGACAAACGGAGCAACGGGACACTTGGTGAAAGAAAAGGTTCTCGGAAATTCGAGTATTTTATGAAATATTAACTTTAGTTATTTAAAATGTTGCCACTTAGCTCTGTGACCAACACGCATGGCCATATTTTGCGAGGCGACAAACGCATTACTCGCACTTCTTCACTACTAGGAAACTTCGATAATTCTTAAGGAAAACAAACGTCGTGTGAAAATCCTTATTTTCCAGCCATATTGTTGAAAAGAATAACACAACAACAGACTTTGCGCACCATCCAGTTGCGTGAGGAAACGCTTCTCTAGGCTATTCACTGAGAGGTGGTACGATGTTGATGCATGAAAAGGAAACATCAACACCTGGAGCGGCAGCCGCTGTTAGAAAAAAGCACCACTGGTGTTGAAGAAATTGAAATCTGCGGCTGCCGTATTGTAGGAAAATGTACCTTTAAGGAGGCAGGAACATTACCTCCAACAGTTTGTACTCAACGTCGAATGATCAAAACGTTTAATGAAATCGTTTTGTATTACTTCGTAGTAATAAGAATAATACATAATTACAACAAATCATACTTTGTAAAATGAAACACATTAATGACAACAATATATGGTATGCTGTTATCATACGTAAAATTTATTTCCAAAGGAAACAAGTATATATTGTTTAAAAATTAATAAAGTAAAACTTTCTGCGCGCAGCGTAAACATCTCTTAGCGTAAGTTAAGTACAGTAGTTACTACGCAGCTACTTAGTAAACGAGTCTTTCTAAAGTACACAAAGAAAATTCCGCAAAATAAGATTACTTCGTAGTTTGTTGATGACACTGTAAAATCGTGTGTTACTCACGGGAATCGTTTGTCATTCTCAGGGTTTACTTAGGTAACTCCAGTTTCCAACTAACAGTTACAAACTATCGAAGTTTTCTGCAGAATTAAAAGGAAAGTTCCGTTGCACTACGGTATGTAGCACAAAACAATTTGTTACTATGAATCGCACAGTGTGGTAAACACACGCGCGCGCACACACGATATTTTATCATCCACAGGAATATTAAATAACTTTAAATCTATTTTCCTTAAACAAAAATCATGATTCTTTTCCAAATTTAACGTGAGCTTCGTCCACTATTTAAGGCAACCCTTGCTATGACAGTTTGAGACTTTCCGTTTCTGATAAGAAAAAACATAAAACGTAAGGATTAGGAAGGCTAAATGTGGTGATAAGCAGGAAAGTAGGAAGAAGCCGTAGAAAATAAGTAAGAAAGCCTAATCATGATTTATATTGTAAGTCTAATATTAATTTGCCTTTTATAAATTTACAATTTTATAAAATTTACGATTTTAAGATTTTTATAAAAATACAAAAATAACTTTTCATTACGATTCTTCAAACCGGAACAGATTAAGTAAGCACAGTACAGAAATGAGGATTTGAAGAGGGCCAACGGATGTGTAATAAAAGACCAAATAAAAAAATGACATGTTCGAAGAGAATTGGGTTTTATAGGGTAAGTGACAGAATGGTACAATATACATGTAACTGGAATCAGCAAGAAAATCGGATAGAGAAAAAAGACTACCAAAATTTATTAAAAATAATAAACCAAGGGAATGAGAGATGAATCAAGGAGAAGGAGGTGGTGTTATTAAAGAGGGAACAACAAGAAAATTGTCTAGAACCTAAAATTCAGAGAGAAGGAGGAGGAAGAGTTGGAATAGAATAAGGAGAAAAAGGAGGAGAAGGAGAAAGAAAAGGAGAAGAAGAAGAAGTAGAAAAAGAACTGGTACTAATATTTCAGTGTCATTACTTAACAATAGTTTATAGTAAGAAATGTCCCGATAATATCGAGATGGGAGTTCTAGTGTATTGGTGAAGTGATGTTGTCATTTACTACTCCACATTTTACTGAAAGATATTTCCTGTAACCTTAAACTTGTTACACCAGAATACTTACCAAGTACTCTACAATTAAGTAGAAAGTTTACAAATGCAAATATTTATTATATACACATCTCCACTTGAAATATTTCTAAGTAAAAGAAAATTTAAGGGAAGAAATATAATTAATTAATTGAATAAATATTTGAATGTCCTTTCACATTTATATAAATTCTTTACTTTATAAACAATTTTTTCTATTGCAAGTATCTATTTCCTTGCTTTAGTGATGTACATTTACTACACCTTTACTGGTCAATATCAACAAAATAATGCAAAAAAAAAAATAAAGATTAAACATTATTGTTTATTTATTCGTTAAAACGTTAATTTTGAGCAGATGTTTGTATTTTTTGAATTTGATATGTAATTTCGTATTATAGTATCACCTGTATTATATCAAATATTTATGTGAAATATTTAATGCGAGTTTTTTCATATTTCATTTAACCTTTTAAAAAAATAGTTACTTTTTGTTTGACCTTCTATTTCTTCCTATAAATTATTATTTTTATATATTTAAAAATATATAAGTTTCCCAAAATAACCTTTCTTTTTACAGTTGAAAACATTTGCGAAAAATTTAAGTTGATTAGGAATTTTCGTGTCGAATACATCGGTAAATTTGATTTATATCTGCGAGGTTCAAATATAATTAAATAAAAGTATTATAAAAGCAGACGCCATTTTCATCGTTGATTAAAACTACGTTTCATCTACAAAAACCGTGACTACATGATATCCGTTTTCGGTTTACACGATTTCGGATAGACGCTGTTTATCATTGGAGTACTGCAGTATGTCTATGAGTTACTGATGACCTGTAACTCATAAAATGTATTCTGTATTTGTATTCATATTTCTATATTAGGAACAAAATAGTTTCGTTATACTGTTTGGTATATTACGCATTGTGACTTATAATTAGGTTATTATAGGAAGTATAGACGATTTCGAATATGCACGGCCTGGACTAGGCAAACACCAAAGCTCAACAAAATTTCCATATCTAATTTGTACTAATTTGTTCTAACTGTAATAAAATAGTAGATCTAGTATTTCGGTGTAATCGTGTTTTTTCTTTTTTTTTCTGAGATACATTTAAACATTTTAAAAGATAAACATCCAAATTTGCATTTAAAGAAACGTTTAAATTATGGAAATCTCGTGTTCATATATGACGCTGCTGCAAAACATTCTGTCAATACTTCGTTAAAAGTGACATTTTTTTCGAGAATGCACCTACCATGTCGGCATATACCGAGACTGTCTGTACTAGAACGAGTAGTTTTGGCACGCTACTACAGTGTTAGTAATGTGTACAAAATATCGAATGAAAGAATTAAATAAGAATTCAGTTGTAAACAAACGCCAAGCAAACGATAATTGTGAAGTAATGAGATAATAAAATAACTCAACAACGCAGTATTTCGTTGTAGTCTAACGAAATACAACGGCGTGTACACAAAGTTACGGATAAGAGGAAAGTCGATCGGCAGGCTTTCTTAGTAGCCGTAATAACACTATATAAGGACTCTTCAGAATTGTGACACCCTGCGTCGCTCAGAATTGTTTTGTGTTTCTGCACATAATTCTGTTATTATTAAAAAATGTTAACCTCATCTGTCAGCTAAAACCTCTATTATACGTGTACAGCATACACGCGAACACTCATACACACACACGGTGATAAAACTGAATGTAATGTCAGTTTGTTTTCATTTCGTCTGCAGCACAAACCTGTCACACGTGTTATACAATACTGTACTAACAGGTAAAAACCATCCCTCAGGGGACTAGTTTATTTGTGTATCTGATTACAACAGTCAATGTCGCAGTGTTATTCTTGCTGAGCTGAGTGTAACTGCTGACAATAATTACAGTGGCATAGATATTGCGTTTTATATCATAATACTACACATAATATTTAATATTACGAAATAATTTACGTTAATAACATAAATAATAATATAAACGTTTAAATTACACAATTAACAAAACAATAATTGTGCCAATTAACTGTTTCAAGTAGGAAGACCAAAGAACAGGTTAAGTAAGCGAAACAAATCCTTCTGGATGTTAGAAATGAACATGCGTAATAAAACAAGAGCTGAATATCGATGGAGAGACAATTAATGAATAGAAATATCTAGAGTAACATGAACGCTAGATGGATTGGACGATAAAGATACACAGCAAAGGGAAGACTTTTGACGATTCAGGTTGACTCCTTGTTTTGAAATAATAAAAAAAAAACACACACAAAGGAAAGATTATGTGTGATCATGATTCAAAGTTAAGTCTTATATGGGGTTGAAACAATCGTCAATTGAAGGTTTAGGTTGCTTAAATCAAAAAATTTACGTAAATTATTTATTGAATATATTGCTAATTTGATTTATATTTATGAGATTTTCAAATACAATTGCATAAAAGAATTATAAAAGTAAACGTCATTTTCTTCGTTGATTAAACCTACGTTTCAACTACAAGCAAGCCACATGTCAGGCCAAGAATTGAAGGCGACAGAAACGGATTACCGGAGGGGATAATCCATTTTCGCTGCTGGCAGTAAGGTGTATCGCATAAGAAATACAGTAATAATACATAGAGTGGGAGTTTTAGCCACAATCACAAGTTACGCGTATATGGAAATTGTTTCGGTTTAGGGACCTTGGGCGGATGCCAGAAAACAAGTGGCCATAAATGGACACCCCTTGGACATAAACGAGGCCTACGGATTATAAATGGAAGGGCGCGGTGGACGTGGCGAGGAGATGTGATGGAAGAGGTTTGCGGAAACCGTGTTGTACCGAGAATGGGTTTTGTGAAATGGCCACTCATCTGTACATTACTCGCTAATATATATAAAATCAATCAACGGATTGATGGTATTACTCCCGTCACATAATCAACTAGAATGTAGCTAATTGAAATACTAAAAGTAGCCTGTTTCTGGTTATTCCGAAGTGTCTAAGTGATTTGGAAAATAGTTCTGGTTGAAACCTTCAGGTACTCCCACCTCAAGCTCTACCCAAACAATATTTTGCGTCACGCGAATATGTCCGGTCTCTACTCCTCGGATATACTTTACATTATTTTCCAGGTTAAAATAGATTTATGTTCTTCATTAAATACTGTTCTGTAAAAGGGGGTTATAAAGATATGTTAAATATTATTTTTCAACGGTGGCGGCTCCGTAAGCTATCGTTACTAATTTATAACACATATTCGAATAATATTAAGGACGATTGAATTGAAACCGCTTTCACAAACTATCTGACTGAAACTTATCAGCAAAAATAACGGAAGACACTGGCAATGTTCAAAAATAAGAAACAGTAACACTTATCCAATAATGATACCATAGAACTGAGATGATAGAACTGAAAATTACACAGAACTGAGACGATATCATTGAGATTTTGTACTGTCATAAGCGTAAGAAATGTTTTTAAGTTTTAAGATCGTATATTTCATTGCCTGTTATCCGTCAGAAACTACAATAAACTCGGATACTCAAGAGAAAACGCTTATTATCAAACAACATATTAACATTTCGTTCATACACACTATACATACACTATAACACACACACACACACACACACACACATACATACATACATACAGCACTCAGTACGTTTGTAGACTACTCACAACAGCACGGAACGCATTTTGGTGTCCTGCCAATAGTCAGCTGCACTTCACCTGATGTATAACAGGCCGATATACGTTGCTTGGAAACAAACACTCTACCATAGACAGTAAATAACATTATGCGGTCAAACGTTTTACGTACCTGCAACAAACGTAAACATTACGTATTACGAAAAATATAGACTTGCAATAATATCTCAGTAGTTACAATATACAGTGATGATGAATTAATGCTATTACAGGCAGTCGTTACCACATGTAAATATGTGTCAATCAAGGCGTTCGACAAGGGTGCAGTATATGACCTACTCTCTTTAACATTTATATCGACGATCTTTCAAGGAAATGGAATCATCTGGAGTACCCAGGTATTACGATATTACGAGACATATATTTGAATGTGCTGTTGTTTGCTGATGACTTGCTTGTAATTCAGAATACAGAATCTGCCTTACAAAAAAAATCTGTTTTTATGCTTCATCAAATTTTGCAAACAATGATGCAATATGAAAATCACCTCTACAAAAACAAAGGTAATGGCATTTCGAGGCAACAAACCAATAAGAACAAACGATCAAATTTTAGAACCGGTGAGGGGCTTTAACTATTTGGGAAATTATATTGGCTATGTTAAGAATTATGATATTGTAGATACATTAGGTAAGTTTCAGACGATCTGTGGAACAAAGAATCGTATTTTTAGAAATAAGGTGTGTTCAAATACGTAATTAATGTTTTACATAATTATAGACGTCACTGTACTCTCTTATGGGTGTGCATTATGGACGACAACCAACAAACAACAAAGTAAAATACAAGCTTCGGAAAGGGCATTCTTAATGGCAGTTAAAAGGTGTTTTAAACTTGACCGTATAAAGAATGAGGTCATAAGAGAAGAAGTCCTAGCCCTAATCTCAGAAGTGTAATTTCTTCTGTTACTAATGATTCGAGAGGGTTTCTTGCGAGAATTGTCCAACTCCCACCCAAAGGGCACTTAGGCCACGTGTTCTTATCATATAGCACATTTGAATAATGATAACGACTTTCATTATCAATACATTTTCACCACATAAATTTGAAAGTTATCTCTAAACGTTTTCTTTCCTTATATTCGTTCTCTTTTTTAGTGCCCCTTCTACTTAATCTTTTATTTTTCTGCATGTGTCTGCTCTTTACCTCTCGCAATTTTCTGCATTTTTTACCGTGTATGCTAGCAGAGTTTTTAACGATTAAACTCCGTAACTTTATACCTCTTCACACCAAACAACACGTGTGAGAAGTTACATTAGTTACAAAGTATATAAATGTGAGTGTACCGAATTATGTATACAACGAAAAAAATGTGTATATAACGAATTTCCTTTTGAGCGTATCGTTTATCGTACGATGTGCAACACAATAACCAGCATAGGACAATGAATTTTGTTGTCCTGAACCGAAAGCCCATGAGGTTATGCCTCGGACTCTTTGAGAAAACTGACGCCCTCTGCCACGATATCCCACCCTACATGATAGTGCGTAACGCCCTAAGGCGGATGCGGTCTAAAATCCACGCCACGGCAGCTCTAAGCTTGCATCGCTGAACTCCAGAGGAAGCCAAGGAGCCGTTGTCCCAGAGTGAAGCCTCCCTAGCCGTATAAACATCCACAGTAGTCAAGAAGAATCTTGCTGAGTCGCATCAACCAGATTTTCTTGAGTTCCTTTCTATCATACCCCCCCCCCCACCGCGGTAACGACATCTCACCTCACATGTTGAGATAGGGACAGCCTGGACAGAGTCTCAGTCTGGGGGCTTACTGCAGCGAAAGCCAAGTAAATGAGCCACGGAACATCCTAGTGAGCAGCATATTGCACGGATAAGACAGCGCAATACCCAATTCTGAAGCAAGATGGCCTGTACAACCGAATTAAAATCGTGGTTGTATTAGATTACCCATTCGGGATTTGTCTATCTGTTTCTTTCTGAACGTGTTTAATGATACTTCTCGTAACGAAGTACAGTAATACTGTATAATACTGTAATATTTGTTCTTATGTAAGAGTCTATTCCTAGGGTTATAATAAGACTTATCGTGTATAAGGGTTTTCGTTAAAAAAAAAACACACACACACACTATAATTTTGATTTACTATATCCATTTACCTCTCGGTGTGTGCGTGCGTCCATGTAATGCTAGCATTGACGGTGGTTCGTCTTTGTGCTATACTATTGCCATTACGTATATTATATTCCTAATTCAAAAAATTAAGTATTTATTATAAACAACTCTTTGCTACACTAATCGTAATTAGGATAAGAAGAAAATTTTTTATTTCATTTTATAATTTAAATAGATTAGACACTGATATTTATATTTGTAGATAGTATATTAAAATTTCCTAAAACTTATCTATATATAGACTCTTTAAGTAAATCGACAAACCATTTCTCCAGTAATTTTTTGCCAAACAGTCTAGGCAAATACCCTTGAATTTCCGTTGCCCTTCTCGTTGAAGCCGATAAGTCACATCATCAGTTCTCTTAACAAGCATCTTTCCAGTTGATGACCGCTACAGCGCTTTGGGTTATACAAACAGAGCAAGTTGCCTTCTTCCGAAAACATTATTTCTACAGATATCGTCTTTGTACTGCGTTTTTTTCTGCCACTGTTCACATACTGTCTTTTCATTTCGCTGCCAGTTCCTACCTCTTAACAACCGATTAATTTTTCTAAGTTGGCATCCAATTGGAAAGAATAATTCTGCAGTTTCTGTAGCTGGGTTTTCAGGTAATCCGAATTAAACCTCCAAAAAGTCGAGTCTATTGCCTAAATATTAATTGTGCAGAAATTCCCATGCCGGTTGTCCCGTGTACTTGGAACCTATAAACCATCAGGAAAAAATGCCGTACACTGAGCCCATTCTGTTTGATCCTTGTCTATAATTTTCGTCAGATGCTGTTCCAATGGCGTGACTAATCTCTCACCCATTCCGTTAGACTGAGGATGGAGAAGCGTTGTCCGGGTCTTTCGAATACCAAGTAGGTGACAATCCTTTGAAAGCTTCTGACTAGAAATTCGGTTCTTAATTTGTATGGATTTCCAATATATGAACAATTCCTCACCTACATTTACAAAATCCACAGAATCGCTGAATCTGAAGAGGAAATGACATACGCTTTCTACAGCTCACTTTTAGAAAACAGACCAAGCTAGAACACAGACATATAATCAAAATTTACAGAAAACCGGCACACCAATATATAGTCACCCACAAGAATACAAACTGCCTTCATTCAGGTCCATGGTAATCATATTTATAATTCAATCTGCTACAGAGACTACACAACACTGTATACTTGCACAGAAAGTGACTTACATTCCACTTCCACTAGCTGAACTAAAGATATTAATACCTAACCCTTTTAATTAATACTCTTTTTAAATACCTTAAAAAACAGAAATCAGCAACAAAATTCATAACACTCGCCTACATTTAACAATACACTCAAAGATTACCTATAAATTCAAGAAAACAGGGGTATAATATAGGATATAGAGGCACAAAAAACAATATAACATGCATGTTTTCAATTTATTGTATCCAAGTCACTTGTACAAATAGACGAACTAACCTTTTTCTTTCCCCCTTGAGGATTTTTATATTGACGACGCGTTTCAAAGCATACGCTTCACCATCAGATCTTGAAATATCCTTCGGAGAATGTCGTCATCGGTTAAAAATCCAATTATCATTTGCACCGTATACGCGTCAGTAGGTGAGCACCTACTCACGTTTGGACGATCACTGAGCGATTGTTCGTCTCTGTCTGTTAAAGCAGGTTCAAGCCGGTATCATACAGCGGATTGGATCAAAGAGGGCTCCAGCTAGTCATTCAATGCGAAACGGCGACTGTTTTGTTTGTGTATTCTCTGCAAATCTCAAACTCCTCCAAGGCGTTCATGATTCAAACCTTTCACAAATGTGTAGTGTTTCCAAGTTAGACTTGAAATCCATGTAATTGTGGTCGTGTGAGACCAAGTGGCAAACGTAGTTAGGCTTTTTGTTGACGGAGTAAAGATTTTTTAATTGTTTAGGTGTGTGTTCAAGGAAACGTTTAAGAAAACCCCTTCCCGTTTGACCGATGTAAAAAGAGTTACAGTTATTACGTGATACTTTGTAGATGCCTGTTTTATTTTCCAAAGGCGTATGTTTATTCTGCCTCAGTGTTTTTAATATACTACTCTTAGTTCTATATTTTATGGAATATCTATCACTGTTTAGTATTAAAGTAAAAATCTTTGACATGAAATCTGTGTATGTGAATGATATAAAGGTTTTTGCGCATTCGGTTTTAAGCTGAAAAAGTCAGCAAATATTGTAAGAAGTTGGTACCTTTAATAACTTACTCTCATCAGCGTAACTAGCCTCACCATTTGAACGCCAATCAAACAAAATCGATGTTAAAATGGTTCTGTCTATGTGGTTCTGAAATTTTTAGTAAACAGGTGTTGCGTTAAACAGTGAAAAAATTTAATGTTCGTCGCTTAATAAATCTTTATAAATTTTCATGTAAAATAGCTGTAACTTAAACGTTAATTAACTCATGGAATACAATGTCAAGTGGCACTGCTCCTTGACACCTTAATTCTTTTATCAAACCCCATCGCGCTTCCTGCAAAATAATGAACGGAGTAACTTCATGCATAATAACGTTCATTGTACTGTGTTTGGTCCTTGAATCGTTATTAATCGTAACTATCACTCATAGTTACTTTTAAATGTTTTTATCACGATGTGGACATTCCTGCTGCCGCAGATCGAACCCAGCTTAATATCTTTTTTGTATCTTCATTATTATACTGACATAATAAAAATTTTACCGTTAAACATACGTAATAAGTTATGTTAAATGTGTAAATTACCATTTCTTACTGCCGCCTAAATTCTCAATTAAATACTTGTAGATCTAAACGTAATAAGTTATTTAAGCTGAAACAATTGAAATAAAGTTCAATTAGTATTTAAACTACTTTATATAAAATTAAGAGTAGTTAATTTTTTATTAAACGTTAACAAAGAAATAATATTGTAAATTAACTGTAAATTTAATTTGTAACTTAATACCGCCTTTCATTGTTACGTTACTTGTCGTAAAATGATCGCTTATGATACGCCCCGCCAGTAGGTTGAGTTTAAGTGTGGCTCTCAGGAACTTCTAAGCTGGAAACTAGTGACTTCGGCCTAAAAGTAGGAAGTGCCAGTAACTTTTCCAAAGTTCTTTGTTTGCAGGGCGAGATTATTGTATCGTAGTTCATTTTGATGGCAATCTTTCTAATGTACGTCAATATGCGATCAATGTAAAAGTGGTTAATGACAAAGCTATTACGTGAGTTTGAGGAATGGAGGGTCTGTACAAAATATATGTTATCATTTTGACGCTTACATAGGGAACATTAGACGCTCGCATAGAAATCATTAGATAATGATAATGATGTATGCGACAGCTCTCATAGTTTACCCATACTAACGATCATCACTGCAGGGTGCATTAACATTTTCCATAATCGTTTAGCTATCTATACCTTCGACCGTTTCGTCCGTAGAGATTGAGTGTAAATGACGGGTAGAGACTTTAAAATTATCGTCGAGATCTACTTTCGAAGTGCGTCGATGGAATTTAAATAATATTTTTTGCTAAGCGTTAAAAGTGGTCCCTCTTCAACGGTGCTACAACCCTGGCCTCCTCTATCTTTATTTTTTATCTTGTTTTACTAATAGCAAAGGAACTCCTTCCTCCCATTCTCTCTCTCTCTCTCTCTGGCATCCACGGATACAACATTCTTCGCCGGCCTTCATCAAAGTGACGTCCACCAAAAAATATCAGTGTGTGCCATACAGCCATTACAGAGCAAGAGAAACCAAAAGGTGATCGTTATGTTGACAACAATAGTAAAGTGAAACGTAAGTCTAAAACCATTTTCACTGGACCAACACACGAGAACTATGACACGTAAAGTCGTATGATACATGCAGTAAGTACAGTCTGCGCTATACGCTCTAATCGACTACACGGTCCAGCTGATTATATATCAAAATACCCATATTCTGACCGCATTCATAGGAAACCTCACACATTATTAAGTACTGACGTATAGTGTCGCCTGTAGAGCTGATATCACAGTGAGATCACTACCTGCGTGTAACGATCTGTTTATAACGTTCAGCGACAATTTTAAAAATGTTTGCTTTTTTATAATGATTTTGTGACAAGATCACATCATATGTTGCTAAAAAAATATAACATTATTACAATTTTAGATAGATAGTTTACTTTAATATATTTTATAGACATTGTTCACACCCAAACAATTTTTATCAACTTTAAAAATTGTACAAGCTTAGACTATTGGCGTTTTACACAAATCTCGTTACGTCTCAGATATATTAGGGAATGCAAAATACGTACAATAGAACGGAGTGTCAGCGACCTTGTGTAAATAATAAATTATCTTAAATTGCTGTCGACAACATTGCAAAGTATTTAATGGAGACCGTTGTGCACAGAGAAATGGCTAAAATAAAGGCCAATACTGCCTTCTTCAGAAACAGGTAAAGACTGTTAATAAATGAAAATGTGATGTGCGAAAAAACTAAAAACATAACAAACTAAACAAAAAAATTACTTGTAAAGTTTTAAGTTGTTTTAAATTTTATATGATTTAAATAATGTTTCTGTTTTGTGTTTGCAAATAAATAGGCATGGCAAGTATTTTATTAATTATTTTGTATAAAACACTTTTTCTGCCCAGTATATATTCAAACAATTTATATTTTATTACGTCCTAATAAATTTGTTAATTACAAATACGGATGCACCTTATACACGAATTACATTTTTTCTGGGAAATATTACGATACAATGGGGTTGCGCGTTATACACGAGGGCGCACTATACAGGCGAAATTACGGTGTGTTTGTGTGTGTGTGTGTATCAATGTGTGCACACACACACACACACACACACACACACACACACACACACATAGATACATGATAAAGGAAGTTTTCACTAAATCCGTTTAAATTTTTTTTTTTTCTGAGAGTTAATGCGGTATAAGTAACAGTGATTGTTTATTTGCTGTTAGTAAACAGTGGACAGAAAACTATCCCAAGTGCAGAAACTGCTGTGAAGCGACCTACAAAGGGTGCAGATATTAAAGTGTTCATAGGGAAACTGGGACAAATAAACTTTACTTTGCAGTTAGATGCTGGCAGAGTGATACAGAAAGTTACAATGAAACGCTATTTATTATTCTGAACGTTCATTTAAGGTACCTGAAGTTTACACATTTACGAAGAAATTTTCTGCGAAATTTAACAGAGACTTTATATTAAACTGAAGCGTGTGATGGTATACTGTTTCAAACAAGTCTTATTTGTTTCCGATCCTGAAGACTGGCGGGACAACAGCGAAGGTACATGGTAAGAATATTGAAACCAAAATATCCTTCTCTACCATGTCTTATACAACTTTCTCGATTGATATTCTCTTTTTGTAAGCATTTTCATACATGTGTTTAATAAACTATAGGCCTACAGTTACTTTTACTTGGAATATTTTACAGCTGAACGTAGATTATGTATCTTGCACGGACCATATGACTTGCAGCTCTACACAATGTTCACAGTCTTAGATTAAATTTATCATTCGTTTACTTTTCCACTGTAACTGATTGGCAGGTCGGGTCCAATAGGTCAGCTCCATATTTTGTAACCGGAACTGCACAAGGTCACACGTTGTTGTGCTAGCTTTACTAGAAAGTCTAAATTTAAGTAAATAAATCTGCAACTGGCTGGACTGGCTAGTTGGATTAATTTCATCGTGCATCGTTGGATATAATTGTGCAGGGTTTCTGATGTAGACGGAAATCTGTCCCGCTCCAGAAGGATGGCCGAACAACTGCCTCCGATGATGTAGATTCAAACATTTCCGTCAGCTGTCAGCCGGAATGGACGGACAAAATACACTCAACGGAACCCTCTAACTACACGCTACTAGCCAGGTGAAATTTAACCTTATTAAACCAAAATGTTGTGGCCGATAAACTCTTTTGAGACACTTGTGCAGACGCTCCAGTTTGGAAAATTATTTCCGGACAATGGGGGTTATATGTCATTTTGTAATTTAAAAAAAAAAAAATGACACCTCATATATAAATACTATGGCTATCTCATTCTGAGAATTGTAAACTCGGCCAGGGTCATGCATCACCCGGGTCGAGGGGAGTTTTCGGTAAAAAGGGTCGGCACTAAATTGTTTCTGTGTTGTGCATGCATGTGCAGAGGTATCTGTCCACGTGGGGAAATTTTACGGTCAATTAATTTTTCAGTTAATGAGGGCTCATGTATTTTATTATTAATGTAAAGATCTGGGAGGTGTTTTAACATGTGGGCGACTCCCGTAGGGGCCGTTCACTGCAGGTCTGTATCGTGTCAGATTTTGCTGCATCTCGCCCGGACGCCTGACCCTGCCTGAAGTCAAGTTTTTTATGAACACTGTAAGCCTGTTTCAGTACCTTCATGACATAGATTCTGTTTTGCAAAAATTCAGTCCCACTGTTCAGCTAATTTTGTAAACTTTAAATTTTGCCCTAGCCAGTTAAATATTGTCACAGTTTATATTTTGCCATAGTTTAAATTTTGTAACGGTTAACCTTTTATTGCTCACTATACCAATTAATTAACGTTAAACAATACAAGACTAATCAGTATCAGTTATGAATATTGTAATATAATTACAAATATAAAAAGATTAATGAATAATGATATTATGTTTTGTGCTCTCCTGTAAGCCCCACTGTTTGGGCTAGCCAATTTGTAATATAAAAATATTACAAATAATAATAAATAAATAATGTATAATTATATAATTATGTTGATGTGATCCCACCAGATTAATCTCCTTAAAGCTAGCAAGAATTATGTTGTCTGAATCTCGGTGTTGAACTCGCCGATGTTACAGCTCCACTTTGGATTCACCAATTACAAAGAATAAATTAAATATAAATAATGTTTTATAATTAAGTGTGATTGATTGATAATAAAATAAAATTTTGTAAGTTATGAAATTTTTACTCATATTTAGTTTTTTGTTTAATTGGTTAATTTAATTAATTAATAATTAATTAATTAATTGTGTGTGTACTTTTCTCAGATATTTATTCTAGCACTGTAAATTATTTTTGTTTAGAAAAAAATAGTTAACATTCATTATACAAATAAATACAACTCTTGTAACTGGGTAATGATGTTCATTTATTGACATTCAAAATTATGCGCCATTCAAACTGCGCATAGCCAAGGCATTGGCTGATATGTGCTCCAGTCGGTAGCGAACAAGATTAACAAAATATACTTTTTACAAGGTTAAGTAATTATGGTTCTTTTAACGAGTCGAAATGGTCAGAGGGCAAGGAACAAGATACATTCTTACAGGTATTCTTAAACTAAATTATTATGGCTGAAATAAAACAATATTATTATTTAAATTGTCAATTATGAAAATTAATATCGAACCATTCGTCGAAATGACATCACTCCCTTCAAGCTGGCTGTGTCTCGTGCTGGTTCGGAAATCAAGTATGGCTGCCGTCACCTCGATGTTAGCTGCTATACTGCTGGAACGGGTCGAGCTTCTCCCGCAGAAATAAATGAATATTCCCTTCTCTGCGAAGTAGTGTTGGTCCAGGAATATAGTGTAGAGTGTCCTCTCTTCTCCTGCGATGTCGTTTCGTGATGGGTTTCTTGTGAAGTGTCCGGTGTTCAAATATGTCTATACGTGTTCTGCTAAAATGGTCCAAAATCGTCTCAAAATGGCCGTTGATTTCTTGTACTTGTGTGTGCTGGTGTTATTACTGTTGTTTGGAATTAGTGAGGTGTTAAATATTAATAGTTAATGTTATTCTCATTTTTAGTTAACCTCTGTTACACTCTGCATAACCACACTCGGTTTTACACAAAATTATTCTTTTTTCGGTATTCTGTTAGTACATTTTCAACTAGTCGTCTTCACGATTAACAATAGACTAAACTCTGAACGTCGTCGTTTTAGGGTAATTTGTGATATGTCTTTTTCCTCTTTCTATTGTTCAATTATAAAAATATAAGTCTCAGATTTGGTTCATCATCTAAATATACATAATAAGTTTTCTTATTTTTTACTGTATTTCAAATATTTCTTAATTTTACATAAATCTAACTACTCAGTGATATTGATTAATTAATTTTACATATTTGGATATATAGCTGGGTTTGTTTAAAGTTCATTTAAGCCCAAAAATTACAATTTTTTATAATTATTGTAGGCCTCATATTTTGTACAAATTTAGTGTTTAAATGGTTTTTAAGTGTTTTTTCTGATAACATTTCCATGGAATATTCTTAATAACTCCGTGATTATCTTTGTTGTTAATAATTTTGCTGTTAAAACACTTCAATATTGATTAATTTATTGTTTAGTCTGATTTGATTACCATTATAGGCCTAGTATTATTTGTTTCCAAAGGAAGTTAATTTTCTTTCCTTTGTCATTCCATTCGCTATTAATTGTATCTGTATTAATTATATTTTCAATTTCTGTGTTGTATTTATTGAATTCTATCCCCTATTATGTAGTTTGATTCTCTGATAGATAGTTTTGGGTTTACATTACTAGTCTGTGTTTTCAAAAGTGGTGTCTTAGCTAATCTGCCTTGTATCCTTCACATGGTTTACAGTTTTGAATAAAATTATTACATTTCTATTTCCTACTTGCCTCTCTGCCTTACAAACTTGAAAATTAAATAACATGATTTTAAAATACAACAGAATATCTTATATCTACTAACCTTTTTTTTTTATATAATTTAAACATAACACAAACATCTTATGCCTAATAACACTTTCAGTTATCAACTGTCTCTTGTGTTCATTATAACTATTTTGGTAATATAATGAAATGAAAATATCTTATAACTAATGACACCTTCAGTTATTAACTGTCTCTAGTGTTCACTATAATTATTTTGATAATAAAATGAAATAAAAATATCTTATAACTAATGACACCTTCAGTTATTAACTGTCTCTTTCAATTAATATAACTGTCTCGGTAACTCAATGAAATAAAAACGTCTTATACCTATTATTTTCTTATACTATTTAATTTTTTAAAACACTTTTTTTTTTATTAAAATTGACCTCAGTCATTAGACTGTCTTTTAGTTTTTATATAGTATTTCCCTACACTGATGGTAGTCTTTTTAATAGATTTCTATTTCTTACACTACACTTTATTATAGTGTGTCACTTATTTTTGTCTACACTAATGGTAGTCTTTTTAATAGATTTCTATTTCTTACACTACACTTTATTATGTGTGTCACTTATTTTTGTCTACACTAATGGTAGTCTTTTTAATAGATTTCTATTTCTTTCACTAAACTTTATTATAGTGTGTCACTTATTTTTGTCTACACTAATGGTAGTCTTTTTAATAATTTTTCACATATTATACTTATAACTAGTTTACAATTCGGTTCTCTTTGGATTGTATCTTGTAACTTGTTACTGGGTCTAAATATATTGGTTTTAATTTTGTTCAATGGCATGTATTCCATTATTAACATTTTTTGGAATAGCTCTTCTTGTTTCTAGGCTCTTTGTGGGAATCTTGACATATTTTGTCCTTTCTTCATTATTATATTAGTCATTTCTGGTCTTGTGGTTTATCTGCTTCTTGACCTTATAAATTTCCATTATTAATATTGTTTTCATCCTTTTATTTCCTTTTTCTTGTCTTTCCCTTTTTACTGCTTCCCCAATCTACTGGGTATACTGCTGGTTTATTGGGTTTTTACATAGTAAGTTATTTTGATCAATGGTTTTCTTTGTTATTCTTCATTCTTATTAACATTTTATTGACTTAATATACAGTTTCTAGTTTAATCCTTAAAACAATTCCTTCTTCTCACTCACTATGGAACTTTTCTTCTTTATTTATGTTGCATTAAATTAAATGTTTAGCGTGATAATTTTGTTATGCTACAATATTCATGGGTGGTCACGTTCCACTATTTTTACAAATTTTGTCAAGAAAATAAAAAGAAATACGAAATGCAGTTAGGCAACCGGGCATCCATGTTAACCTCGTGATGGCACTCTTTATCATTATCATTGACGAGATCCGAAATTGATAATTAAACATCTGCGTGGTATTTATGCGCAGGCCGCAATGCTTACATAGAACATTTAGATTACTATTTATCTAAATAAATTTTGGGGCATGTCTGCTCCACTCCTTGGGATATATTAATTGAGGGTTTTGGGGTTTAGTCATTTATTAATTGAACATTAAGGTGGGCCGGATACTTGGTCAGAATAAAGGGGGTTGAGGGTGTATGATGACAAATATACGCTGCTAACCAGGTGAACATGTGATGTGTTACTTACATATAAATGTCTTTCTATGTCAATTATATGTGTGTGTTGTGTCTTATGTGATTGTTACATTATTATATTTGATTATGCATATGTGTATATTTCTATATATTTATATCATGTTAGCAAATGTGTAATTGCTTGCAGGTCGAGTTTGTGTGCCATTTCACAATAGTATTATTATTATTTATGTGCCATTCAACGATTTATTATTCAATAATTATTCAGCTATTTATTATTTATTCAATATTTATTTATGATAATAATTTATTATTTATTATTCAACTAATTGGCGATGCATAGCTTAAGGGAATTATAACAACAATTAAAGGTTTTGAAGTGAGCTATATTGATTGTGAAATACTTAATTATCTTGCTTTAAGGGCGCATATGTTGTATAAAGCAGAGCACAATAAATACTGTTATTGTTATCTTAAGATCAGTGTTTCATTTCCAAGTCCCATCATACAGGACCCAGCACAGTTTTGGCTTCTCTAGGCTCTAGCCTAGTTCTAAATAACTTGTGGCCTCTCTTTCAAAAAAAATAAATAAGGAAATACAACATTAAATATAAATAAAAATAAAAAAAAGCATAAAAAAGGAAAGAGGGGTTACAGTCTCACCTCATTTATCGAATATACTACACGTCCTGACACGAAAAACTCGCGACAGCCAGTACAACTTTCTATGACGGTATCTCGTAGTGAACTGTCCGAAGTGCACACCGATAGAGATTACGCTCTTTCACTCAGTTGAGCTTTGATGTAACTAATTACTATGTACCACTTTATTATGCGTTTTAATGTATTTTTGGAAATTGTACAATCCGATATTCACTTAATTATTTAGTTTATTTGGTATAATTTTTAACATAGCTTCCTTTAGTCTCACTCAATACTTTTTCAGTTCTGTGTTGTTCAACTCCATGCAAAAACGTTGAATTCACTACGATGGTTTGAAATCTGTTATCTCCCATGAGAAATATGTACTGAAGTAGCGGACTGTTGAATTTATTCTAAAAAATCCGAATTAAATTTACAAGAATCGTTTTCCTTTAGTGACTCATCGTAGATTTGATTTTGGTGACTAGTCGATATAAGGATTTGTACTTCGTATTTGTTAATTATTTACTGATGGATTTTTGTTTTCAGACTTTTACACGTATGAAATGCTGTTATCATGTGTTAACGTATATGTTAAAACATTATTTCAGACTGATATTTAGGCAGTCAAGTGAGAAGTTTCCTCATATCTCGCGATAAACTTGTTTAAATTTACAAATAAGTAGTTATTTGTGGCAAAAATTATTTCTGTAAATACTAAAACAGAATGTGTATAGCAATAACGAAATGGATTAATTTTTCTCTAATAAAATTACAGATCAACTGTGAAAAATTATATATATCTGATGTGTAGTATCGTAGCAAAAACTACGAGTGTAACAACTTTTAACAGCAACACATTGTATTTACACGCCACACTAAAGTTCAGTGCGACATCGACACATCAGCATTTTCTTTAATGAAATGTAAACACCTGTTAAAGTGGCTTCCCGATGGTAAGACTGTAAATACACACAAGAAACTAGTAAACATAAAATTTACTATCTAGTCTGGACGATAACTCTATCATATCGTACGTTTCTCTGATATTTTCTTTACTACTCGTATTGTTTGCTTAAGATAACGAAAGTTTTAAACTCTAATTATATAAAAGTTTTACTAGAGACGTGCCAATAAACACATAACTAAATTGTGATGTACGCAGACCGTATCCAGACATACAATCAAATAAAACGATCAGCCGTTATTGAGAATGCGAGTTCGCACAGAACGAGTAAAGCTACAGGCTACAAAATAAGTTATAAATACGTATCCTGCTTCATACTTTAACACTATTTTTGTACATTTGCCTTTGCATTAATACGGGGTAAACGGGGTATTAATACGGGAGGGGTACGCGGGGGTTAGAATAAATGGCCGACAATTCCCACAACCTACGTCGTCTGGATTTCCATTTGTTATTGTTAACGACACCATGGCTACTAACTTAGAGGTCTCGATTTGATTACTGGGTGAACATAAAATCAAGATGAGTTTCCAGATGAGAGGTCGATCAGCCTGTGGAAATGAGAAACTGGGGTGACGTCCTGGGGTAGTCATGGACGGCTGAAGCTGAGTTCTTGCTACACTATAGTCGTTGTACTCCGAACGACTCGCATAAGACAGCCAAACTATTTCGGTGGTACAAAAGCATCCGTTATTAATAATAATTCAATAATAATAATAATAATAATAATTATGATTATAGGAAATGAGAAACTGGGGTGACATCCTGGGGTAGTCATGGACGGCTGAAGCTGAGTTCTTGCTAGACTATAGTCGTTGTACTCCGAACGACTCGCATAAGACAGCCAAACTATTTCGGTGGTACAAAAGAATCCGTTATTAATAATAATTCAATAATAATAATAATAATTATGATGATTATTATTATTATCAATTACAAAAAAATTACAGCACAATTGTCTACATGTACTGTACGAAAAGAAGGAGAAAAACGAAACAAATGAAGTTGCTGTGTAATACAACATAAATAAAATATTAAATGAAATTTTCAAGTAGAAAATATAGATGTTTGCTTTGTAGCAAGTACCAATAATTATTAATGCTAATATGATTAAAAACTGTTACATAGTATTTTCTGTTTTAATAACTCCGAATTCCCTATCCTGCTTAATTAAATCATTTTTAATGCAAAATAATTAGGGTACACAATCGACTGTAGCATTCAAAGTGTCTTTGATTACAGTCTTTGTTCTTATTCTATTGTGACTTTCTTGGTTACATTCAAAAATTGTATGTTGTAAAAATTAAAACAAACAGGATTGTCACTAAAAACATGTATCTAAATTATATGTTAAACAAAAATTTGTTAACAAATAAATAAAAACAATTTAACGCGAAAGACCATAATGGCAACAACAAAAATAATAAAAAACAAATAACACAGTTTCGTTTAGTATAAAAAGGCACAACGTACAAGTTAGATGAGTCTTAGGGCGAAGATGACAAAGAAGAAGAAATGATGATGATGATGATAGTAATTAAGAATAAACGAAGAAAAAGGGATTCAAAACAAAAAAGGGAGAAATACAACAACCAAGAAGAAGGGCCTCGATAAGTAAAATACAGCGATGTTATATTAGAAGTATCTACCGGGGTGTTTGGTACAGTGATCTCGGTGTCAGATTCTAATTTGCCTTTTCTTATTGTAAACGTAAAAAGAAAATGTCATTGCATGAATATACTTTGTGATTCTGTTTTGATAGACCCAATATACTACACAAGCGTGATGCGAAGCCAGTTTTCAAACGATAGTCTTCAAATTATATTTTCACGTAGGCTTCCGCAGCCCGTGTCCATTAAGTTTTTGAAGTCTTCTTCCACCATGGGCCACGTCAAAAGTGTCTTGTATGACAACGTTTCGCTCATATTACAATGATTATCCTAAGGTGTAACTAACTTAGTGAGTATCCTCAGCCTTCACCACAGTACTGTGGGCCTGACGTTTGACACCCCGCGTTAGGTAGATTCGAATTCCACTGAAGATGGCTGCCAGTGCTGCTGCTGAAACGTATTTGCGGAAGCTGCGTCACAACTAAAGTGAGTAGGATTAATTGAAAGCAAAATGTAAATTACGCGCGCGCGCACACATTAAGTTACCAAGAAAATATTGTAAACCATTATTGTAACTCTGTAGGTTTTTTTGATTAAGTATGGATTGGATAAAAGTTTTTAATAGAATTACAGATTATTTTACTGTTTTTGGCGATATATGTTTTGCACCTTATCGATCGCTATCGCTTAACAATGCACATAATAAATTTCTGTGTCTACGATATGCCCATATGAACATACAAATAAATACTTACATGTTCACCAACATTGTGAAGAAATATCAACAATGGGAAAAAGGAGTTCATTACACATTTGTCGTACAGCGATCTCGGTGTCAGAATATAATTTGCCTATTTTTGTAAACGTAAAAGAAAATGTCATTGCATGAATACACTTTGTGATCCTGTTTTGATTGACCCAACATACTACACGAGCGTGATGCCAAGCCAGTTTTACGACAGTCTTCAAAATTATGTTCTCACGTAGGCTTCCGCGGCCCGTGTCCATTATATTTTTAAAGTCTTCTTCCATTATGGGCCACGTCAAAAGTGTCTTGTACCACAACGTTTCACTCATATTAAAATGATTATCCTCAGGTGCAACTGACTAACTTAGTGACTTAGACCTGAGGATACTCATTGTAATATGAGTGAAACGTTACAAGATATTTTTGACGCGTTCCATACCGAAAGAAAACTTCAAGAACATAAAAGTCTTGAAAATCATCCATGCATGCTCATCTTTTCCCAGACTTTCGCACAGACTAATAGTATAAAAACGTAAAGGAACAGAATGCTATACAATCTCGATACGGTACAATTCTGTTAGTGAAGCTAAAATAATTAGAGATTAAACGGTTGTCTGGTTGCGCTGTGTCAAAATATCTCATTACGCATACGTAGCTTTGACGCGTTGTTTTCGGACGAATTACTTTGTGTTCAGAACAGGGGCATGGTGTATCACGTGGGTGGGTGTCACCTCACACCCCACTTCCCGCACTGTCTTCCCTGCCACAACTACAATCTGCTCGAACCGTTTCGTGTCTTATGATTTCATCTGTACACTATAGCTATTAGGGCTTTTTAAAAATTTGACTACAGGTGTAGTTCATATGTCATGTGACATATATGTTATACAGCCACACAGTAAACGTACAACACATCAAAGGTACATATCATGAGTACACTAAATGTTATTATTATTTTTGTGAGTGATGCCCGATGTGAGTTTTGTGACATCCGATGAAAAATGTCAAAGCCGATTAAGACATCAAAGGTAATCAGCAAAAACCATAGTTCACTACTGTCGCTTAGTTTGTTCAAGGCGTACGTTGAAGAAAGACTACCCGGCGTTATATCCTGAACTCTTGAAATTCTAAAACAGAAGTGAAGAAAAACTTGTTTCCTTTACTGTAGATTATTTCTTGTCATGGACATCAAGATATGTTGTCAGTCAGTAAACTGTTATAGTTCATCTAACATCTTTACGTAAATATCTGAATATCTTAGATTGACTTTGACTTATTAAACAGACCAACTTAGCCGTTGGTGGCACAACTTTCCAATTTTCATAAGTCGTTAGTAGTTTCATCATTAGTCTACGATAGCGGGGTTCATTTTCAGATCTGCTGATTCAATAGGACATTTTCTAAGTTAGTGTAGTAAGAGTCAGTCTAAATGAAACCGTGGAGCGTAAATCGTTGTTCTAAGGGCCTTGTGTAATTCAGGTGGCGTCATTTGTTATGGTATACGTATGCATTCCAGACAGAAGACGTCTGATAATGCGAAAGAGACGTACAATTGAAAAGTTAGAGAAGCGGTGGCATGCCCAAATAACTAACCGGAACAACGTGTACAAAACATATAAAGTACACGTCCCTCTGGTAAAGTAATTTTCAACTGGCTTTCATTACCAGTATTATGATCGTCCTCATGTCGAACCCGTATTTAATTTAAGTGTATTTTATAAATATTAATAAACATAACAGGAGCTCTCTGTCTTTCCTTACTAAAGAGTTATTGTTTCTCACAGGCTACCATTCCAAGTATTCAGTAATTCACAAAACATACAATGTCGTGGAAACCGAGTTTATGTGCTGTAAACGTAACGAGATCAAGCACAGACACTAGCCTTAACACAATTAATGGTTAAAAGACAATTGATCTTTCACTGACATTGATACTCAATATATGTCATAATGCATTAGTGATAACAGTAATCAGTTATTATCTGAGCTTGTAATTTCGTTTTTAGTGCATACAAGTTCAGATAATCAGTTATTATCAGAGCTTGTATGCACTAAAAACGAATTTACAAAGTAAAACGAATATAATAAATAACTACAATCGTATCGTATAATATAATCGTATGATCGTAATAATATATTATAATCAATAATTATTAATTAAACAATTTTTGCACAGTCTATTTCTTGATGTATATAATAGGTATATTTTAATACTTATGATATATTTACCTCAACATGTTTTTTCCTTATTTGGAACATGTTTCGGGAAACTTAGTGTTCCCGTCCTCAGCCTTCGTAATTTTGAATCTTGTGGAGTACTTGTGTGTTGGTTGGTTGTTGTTATAGTTTTCTGTTGGTTTATGGTATTTTAAATTGGCATTATTGTGTGTGATTGTGGTGTATATATTAGTAATTTGTGTATTTTTGAAGTTGAGTGGTTTGAAAATTGTGTCATATTCAACATCGAAAATACACAAAATACTAATATATACACCACAATAAAACCAATTTAAAATACCAAAAACTAACAGGAAACCATAACAACAACCAACCAACACACAAGTACTCCACAAGATTCAAAAGTAAGAAGGCTGAGGACGGGAACACTAAGTTTCTCGAAACATTTTCCAAATAAGGAAATATCATCTTGAGGTAAAGCTATTATAAATATTAAGTATATTAATAATTATTATAATAAATATTATAATAATTATACGAATATAACATACAAATAATTTACAAATGAATATACTTACATTTGTGGTTAGTATAGTCTTTTAGTACGGAGAACTCTTTACAGTTAATGATCAGCAGTCCATGTTTTTGATCGTACATATAGGTCTACTGTTTACTGCTTTTTTCTGCCGCTGTTGAGTTGGAAGACTTGAAAATGCAATTTAAGGAACAAAACACAGGAGTTTTACTTAGTCCGCTGAACACCAATTTCATGCTTGCGAAGTTACTGAATTGCATTGCGTTCCAATTTTGTGAGAATACGTACCGGAGTTCGATTCTAATCAACTTTACAAGATTACTTTAGTGTATTCATTAAGACGCAGCTGATTCCGAGGGTCTGAACCACTATTTGTACTCCGACTTTTTTTATTTTTTCTTAAAATTTTAAGCAACGTATTATTTGAATAGGAATTTGTAAAACGAACGAAGCCGTACGCTTCGAATACTACACATTGTCGAACTGAACCATCACACACTCACACACAGTAGTGTGTTGTAACTTGAATACTACATTAATACAATTTGATGCAGAATGCCATTACGGTAAATAAAATTAATTAAATTGTACCTAATATTTTTAAGGCCTTAACCTATTATCTCTTGCGGAATTATATGGGGAATTATACCTTAGCTTATTATCTCTTTTGAGCTCTTCTGACTTCTGTGTAGTGACAAGTCACGTCACTCCCATTCATCATATTTTACATTCATTTGAAGTTTTTACAACCTCCTGCACTCATTACTATCACCCACTTCCTCTCCACTCTTTCACGCCCATCTTCCTAATGTCCTCTTTGGCCTAAACCCCCCATCTCCTCTTTGGCCATCCTCTACTCGTGGCTGTGAGTATACGGACATATGTGCGTGCATGTGTAAAACTTCATTTAAAAATTTTGGTATTCCCGGTAAAAAATTCAATCACTTACATTATAATATTAAAGCATAAAATTATTGTTATTAAGGCATACAATTGTTGTATTACCATAAATTCTCGATGCGTACAATAAGAGAAAATAAATCCTAACCCAATTTTAGTCAAGATAATGAAGCATTCTACCTTAAAATGTTTGTAATCAAACGAATGAAACATTTTGTAATATCTTCTACCTAACGGAAGTTAGATAAAGGTTTTAACTTCCAGATGAATTTTAAAAAAATAATTTAGTATGGTCTCCTTCAGGAAGTGGTTCTCACCCCTTCTCCCATTCTCAGTAGGTAGAAAATAACAAAAATTAATAAACCTTTTGATTGGTAGACGGTAATTTCTATAAAAAAACCTGTATGCAGTTTTCAATATAAATTCAATGGTTTTCGATTTATTGTAAATTATATTAATTTTTAAAATAATAAGAATAGAAATTACTAAAATATGGTATTTTATATATGTCTATATCATTCTACCCCACATTTAGCCCTTTCGGCTCCCCTATGTGTTTTAGAATAGTTTTGGTATGAAATTCTTAATCAGCGACCTCAAAGTGTATGAAATTTCTTCAGTTCATTTCCAATAGTTTATTAAAAAATAATTTTCCAGCACTTGTAAGGTTGTTTTCATCCTTTTTAGAACAGAATACGCAAATCTGCTTTCCTAAGTTTTACCTAAATACTATGTAGAAAAGAATACAAAAGGTTTCAAGACGATTCGTTTTATTACAAAGAATTCCGAGGTTTAGCAGTTTTCCTGCGTCATTGAATCGACTATTACTGTTATGTTCTCTGATTTTCGTTTGTTGTTGATCTCTCTCTCTCTCCCTCTCTCACTTACTTTGTTTGCCTTTTGGTATGTTTGCTTCAATATAGTAGGCCTACATAATGAGCTCGAGCTCGTCCCTTCACGATAACGCAGCTCGTTGACAGCGTTCTACAACTACACAACAAAGGAAAAACGGGCACATTTATGTGAGCGTTATCAAAGGTGTTCTGGCACGTTGTGCTATACAAAAACATAATGGAAACACCAGAAATAAAGGCAACCTTAACAAACACAGACGTAGGAGTAAAGTTAATTAATAATAATGTTTACATGTTATTTGTGACGATAGCCTTTCATCTTGTGACATATTATTAATGTAAACACAGATTTCCTGGAAAATTTACAGTGTACGTACAGCTCACAGTCACAGTTGTATTCTTGAATAACTTCTCACATCACCAATACTACATTATAGTTATTTTTTAAGAAGATTTCGCTGTATACGTGATAATAAATAAACATTCACGTCCTTGTGTATACTTTTATGTCATAAGAATCCGTAAACGTACAGCAAACGAAGTACGCAAACGTGGATATACAACATTTTTTATGGTCTCTATCGTAAACAATTGGTGCAAAACGTGCGTTCGGTAGCGCACCGCACTGAACAAAGTCAAAATAGAATTACAAAGCGCAGCCACGCTCCTCGGTATCATCGTAATTTATTACACACAACCCAAACTTTTTATTTCTTACTGTCATTAGGGTAAATAGTCTTCAGTGGAAAATCCATGTACAGTCTGCTTCCGCACTTATGAGTGTATTTCACGCGTGAAATATTTTCTGGCATATCATGCAGCATATTGTGACGGCACTGACAAGGTTCAAGATCTAAAAATAGTGAGATAAATCATTAAACACCAAAGAAAGCAAACTTTAAACTTTTATTAACGTGCCTATAATGGGAACACACGTATATTAGAACAATTTGCCAAGTTATGCAGTTGCCCGCTTTGCAGTGTACATAAGAAACAGTAAAAACCACAACGCTAATTTAATTCACTAGTCTGCAATCGCTGATAACATAATTTTTCTATTAAAAAGCCTTATTAAAAAATCTGTTCCAAGCGTGCAATTATAATTATTAGGCCTACTGGCCTTAACATTTATATTAGATATTTAAAAAAGTAAGGTGAACCAATTCTACCAAAAAATACTGTTACGACGGTCTACTTGATTGTCATAGGTACAGTGGAAACAAAATACAAAACACCCATTAAGTCACTAATCACCAGCTTTAATTTTCACAGTTAAACAGATCGTAATTAACAACACAGTCTCTTACAACCAATCAAATAATAATTGTTTACACGAAATAAAATGTCAACTAATATTAAACACAATTGTATTACAATTATACCGCCCGATTATAAAACGCAACACTTCACTAATAACCACTCGAACGCACACAGTAATATCGCCCGATAATAACTCGAACCGCGCTGTAAATATATCGCAACTATAATTGAAAACGAAAGCCGCTGACGCCTTGTATTTATACAACACTCACAGACCAGAAGATCCCAAACTACGCCTTATCTCTAAGCTACGACGTAATTAATTGCGGTCTTGACACAGTCCGCGCGGCTGGTGGCTTCCAGAAAAGTCTCGCGAGCGCATGTTGACATCACATACGCACGCAACATTATAGCTGGATTCCAGTGGATCGTTCGAGAAACCCGTACATTGTTCTGTGATGTCGTAACAATTCTTTTTAAATCTAATTACCCGTTTCTCAGTCGAACTTAAATCTGTTTCGTTTAGGCCTATAAAAATTATACCTGAAAGATGTACGTGCAAAGTATGGCTTCTTCTTTCTTCTTCTTATTTCTTTTGTGTCTTCAGCAACTATTTCATTTTTTTATCACGTAAATTTGTCTACATCCGTTTTCTGTGAACGGATGAATTTATTTCGAAGTTTTGTACAACCCATTTCATGCGATAAGATTCTGTATACCTTTCAAAAAGCATTAAATCCAAATTTGGTTCAGCATCATAAAACTGAACTAATAACACAGTTCTGTTTTGTGTTACTTTAGGAAGACGGTAAGAAAAACACTAACTGGATTGTCTTCTCTAAACGTAGTATTTATAATTGAAATAAATTAAATAGCGTCTCATTCAGAAGGCTTTAAAAATCAGAAAGCTTTACACGAACATAAAGTAATACACGATAAATAAGATATGCAATATAATATTTACAGTGTCTTACGTTTCTTTGAAACGTTGTTACATTTTAGAACTGTTTTATATTGAAGGAATCACAATACATATTTTTGTTGGTTTACGAGTTAGATATAAAACATGTTAGTCAAAAACTGACAAATTGTAAGCGACTAATCAGATCAAAAAAGATATTTGACTATACAAAACAATAATTCGCCAAATGGTGTAACATGCAAAGATAACAATGTATCTTACAGACACGAACTGGGCGAGATTAGAATTAGGAAGAAACGTAATTAATGGATACTTGGGTTAAGGAAAATGGAGGAAAATGTACGAAAAAATCTAACCGAATCAAGAAATAAATGAAAGAATAGATGGCAAGGATATCACGTGGCTTCTTAAAACACAACGGATAAGATACTTTGGATACATAAGTAGATTTTATATATATATATATATATATATATATATATTGCAACGATACAGCCATAGCTGTATTAGGCATTAATTTAAATAAATGTAAATTTTGTGTAATTTGTATAAGTTACGGGTAAATGGACAGGTCTGAGAGTGCAAAAATATTTCATTGTTAGATTAGGGGAGTAAGTAACCTGTTCCGACACGCAATGAACACCTGCTCAATTGTATGTGTGTTACACGTGTATCTTGTGTGTGTAAGTGAAGCAGGCGTAGACAAGAAACTCAGCAACCCGCCCCAAGTAATTAATAAAATAATAGTTTTAATTCACTGTGAGAAAACTAATTAATGTATGATCAAACCAAAGGCATCAAAGTGTGGGTAAAAATTATAATTATCCCCAGTCAAAAGATGACGTTAATAGAACACGTTATGCGAAGACAGTGCAAAATAAACGTGCTAAAAAAATACGCAAATTACCCTAAGACGCTCAAATTAATGTAGTGAGTGATTAATCGAAGTAGCTACGATTTGTGCTATCTCGATTCCGTGCAAAACAGTGCTATTTGCTAATAATTGCAAATAGATGAAAAGGTTCGGTAGTGGGGGCTGTCACGAGATACGCAGGTATCGACAGGACGATTTTGGAGCCGACTAGCGCGGAATCTCGAGAGGGTATAAATTAAGGGTTCGACCAAAAACCCTTCTCTTCATTTCAAGACTCAGTTGCAGCCGGACATGCTGTCCGTCGGCAAAACAGTTTATTTTTATTATTCTATTACAAGTCGCAGTAACAAACGAAATGACGTTTGTTAAAGTCACGACAATATTACGGGAAAAATAAATACAGCAATAGTTAGTCTACCAAGAGTATATCCAGGAAATATGGTGTGGATCGACGCTGGACTCTAGATGTATCCAGGAAAGCTGCCGTAGATCGACGCTGGACTCTAGACGTATCCAGGAACACATGCTGTAGATCGACGCTGGACTCTAGACGTATCCAGGACCACGCCAGGACAAGAGGAATGGAAGGTTAACTCTAGACAACGCTGGACCCCGGACAACAGTCGTAAGATCATCAGAAATCGAGGTGACATGCTTAATGCATTTTAAATGATTTATAAAAACAAAAGAGCTCATAAAGACGATTTCAAAAGACAGTATATTGAAACAAAGAAAGTTTATATTTAGTAATAATATGTTAAAATGTAAATAAATGTTTAGTCGTAAGAATGAGCGATCGCATAATAAATATAGAAGCAGTAATAAATGAAAGAGAATTTAAAGTAAAGAGAGTAGAGTTTATGATCGAAATAAATAGTAAAGTGATTAGATATTTGAAGTATAGAAAGATTAATTTAAAGTTGAATATTAAAACAAAAGCCAGTCTACAATAAATTAATATAAAGTTAAATTGAAGTCAAAACATTGGTATAGACTGAGCGAGTAAAGGTCAGATCTGAGATAAGACAATTTATTACAATATAAGAATATTTTAATTTTATAATAAATTAATAAAAATTATTTAACATTTTTAGATATAAGATTAACATGTTTAGATATAAGAATATTTTTTAAATATGTGTAATGTTGCATATCGTAAGATATAAACATTAAATAATGAAAAACATTATTTTATACGGTCCAAGTCACTTTATATAGTAATGATTTACCTTATTGAAACCGTCCAGTGACTTCAAGTTGTATATTTATGACGCGTTTCGAGTCATATGACCCTTCATCAGATAGTTATCACTCACAAGGAGATCATCAAATATTAAAATTTACAAAAACACAAAAAACACACATATGTACAATTGTAAAAACCTATACAAGCGTCCGACACGGTGCACTGCGTGAGGCTCACTGGACTCTGAGCAAACGCGTGTCACGCCGTGTGTTATCTCATAATCGATTGCAACCATTCGTACACGAATTTTAATACGAATTTAATACCCTTACATTATTGTAGTAAGGGTCGTTATATGGATGCATGGGAAGAATTTGAAATCTATAGTGGACATAATAACCCAGTTACTCATGATGGCATACTTAACGATAAATTAAATTTCAAATCAAACCCGCTGTATGACACCGCGCTGCAATCGATTATGAGATAACACACGGCGTGACACGCGTTTGCTCAGAGTCCAGTGGGTCTCACGCAGTGCACTGTGTCGGACGCTTATGAAGGGTCATATGACTCGAAACGCGTCATAAATATACAACTTGAAGTCACTGGACGGTTTCAATAAGGTAAATCATTATTAAATAATGAGCAATATCGTGACCGACAAATTAATGATGTTTATGAATAATTTTAATAATGAAAAAATAATAAATACGAGTTTTTAATAAAAATACTCTTATTATATTTACACCTGAACCCCAAATACACATACAAGTTGTTAGTAATGTTATATAAAGTGTATGAATTCAATTAATGTACAAATTAAATTGCACAGAATATATAACTTGTTACAATTTGGCTCCCAAAGAACGTGGGGCTATACAAATTAAATTACATATAGATATATGCAGCTTGTATCGTTGTAATATATATATATATATGAATTCAGTTTAGGTAAAATGTACGGAACGTAAGCTGCAAGGAAAGAGACCCTAATTACTACAATAGAATAATCAGAGTTAGATGGGAAACATAGTATTAGACGTGAGAATCAAATCTCAGGACATGTGAAAGACATGATGAATAATACGGAGGAGTGAGAAAAAAAGGAAGTTGGTAAGTTGGTCGAGGAAGTTAGAAAACATGGGAGGCTTAGAAGAGAAGAGAGAGTGCAGGTTGCACGAGTCATCAGTCCCATATGGTTTGAAGATTCTGATAGGTCAGGGAACTCTGATGTAAAACAGGGAAGATGGTGCTGAAATATTGGTTGAAGAAATAGCCTATTTGTGATCGTGAGCATTAGCATGTATAGAAACAAGATTGAGCGTAGCTAAGGAGAGTAGTATAGTCAGTTTACTTAACTTTCACGTTAATAATCGTGTATAAATCTTGTTTCTATGTAAGCTTACATAAGGTTTACTCAAATGCTTTTCCTGTTGATTAAAAAAAAGTGGACGTTAGAATAGAAAGTCAACGTATATATAAGGGTATCCTCTGTAAAACAAACAGCAAATAGGGTTCTGTAATAATCAGATTGTTGGGCACTGATAGTTACTGCTGTGTGTTCAATAATACAGACAATAAACATTTGTGTCAAGGTAATGTTATTTTCAAATAAAACTTTTTATATATTGATGATGCCTCCGACTCACCATGTACAATTTGCTATACACGTACACGTAACTGGACAATTGTAATTACATTGTTGTAAACTGTTTATTGGTGAATATAAACTAAAATGTACTTAATGAACATAGTCGACATGTAAGTGTAAGTATTTTTGTTTGAAAATGTATATACCTTTCCGAAACGAAATGACTCTCTTTATTTTCACAATTTGTGCAATGCGTTAGGCATCACTCTGTTAGTTGTGTAAGTAGAAATTATAATAATTTATTTAATCTTATTTATTACTTTTATTTAAAATATTTATTTTAGTTAAGTAATAAGAGGGACATAATTTTGCTGCACGTTAAATTTCTCTACTTTTTTAAGCCTGAAGGCCCGTAGAAATCCCTAAGTCAGTGGTTAAATATAAGTGTTTTCTTCAAGAAATTCAAATGAATTGTGTAAACAAAACACTTAAAGTCATATGTTGATTTGTACTTAAGGAATTATTGTAATACGCCTTCATTTGCGAAGATACTTCCCTTAAAGTATAACTAATTTTCTTTTCCAACAAAATACGTTGTATGAAAGACGACGGAAAGCGATAAGCGGTCTAATATATAAGGGACAGGGTGTATTCTGCGGGCACAGTAATAAATCCTAGTATTTTGTGTGACCTTCCTTAACACACCTTTTTATGTGCCGCAAGGGGTAATATAACATCTCGCCACAATACATAATGCATTTTACAGTCTCGTAACAACCTCCCTGAGACATTTTAGCACTAGCTAACACTTCACCAGTAGGGATAATGTATCATGTAAACAGGCTTCGCACATTTTCTTTCTATTATATTATTAAAAATATCTTGCATTTATTGTTTGTTTTATTCTGACAAGTCACTACCTGAAAATGATTACGTGTGGTAAGTTTTTGTATGCTATAAAGTTGTTTGGTATTCGTCTAATATTCTGTTCGGGTAGTAATGTCAGGCCCTCTATGGCTCGTATACTGAGCTGCTTACAATTTTTATAAGGTTTTCCTAAACTTTTGATATAAGTTTGTCCTGTTCCGATACAACACCTAAGAGTGTTAGCAGAATTATAACAATAGAATGTTTCACGGCACACAGTCCTGTCGAAATTTAACTAGTTTTTATTCCCAAGCGATATCAAAGAGAGTGATAAATCGTTTCACACCAGAAGTTACTCTTAGTTTCGTATTACCGTGAATAAATAATTGATGAAAATTTTGTGTGATTTAGTCACTAAATACACACAATTTTAAATCATTTGTGTTGGCATTTCGACAAAATTTACTGTCACTATCATGATCTGTAGACATGACAGAGAAACAATTATTACTCGTACACATATATGAGTGTTTCTGTGATTGAGTGTGCAAACTTGACGTAAAGAATACTAAAATTATTACACATGTAATAATTATTCTTGCTATAGTAACATAAAATTATAATGTGTTTCATTATAATTCGATAATTACATAGTAATATACAGTATGTGTGAATTTTTTATTTATATATTTACCAGTACACAGGTCCTCATGATGACACACTAACAACTTTTGTCAAAATATCTACACAAATATTTTAGAATTGTGTATAGTCAGTGAGGAAAGCAGATTTATCAAACAAATGTGTTGCTGCCAAGCCACTTGTGGCCCTCTCTGGACAGTAAAAGGAAAGTTCCATTAACAAGTAACAAGAATCACAGAAAATTCCCATGAAAAACTGTAAAGTTGTTTCTACAGTTCTACACGAGTTACAACAATTCCCAGTCCTAAACAATTTTTATACCTTGTTATTACATAACAAACACATTTAAAATGAAAGACAGAGGAGTAACAAGACACTTGATGAATGTGACATATAAGAGAATCACAGAGGATTTTCTGGGAAGGATAATTCACACTAGTGAAAGTACCAAGTAAAGTTTAACGCTCATGGTGGTACAGAGAATCCAGTAAACTATTAAAATTTTTCTAATTATACAAACAAATTGGTTGGCAGGGCAAAACTAAAGACAGCAGAAATGAGTCAAGCAAATATTAGGAAGGCAGTTAAGTAGCGACCCATTCCGTATATACAAAACGTAATACGTGAAATGATAACCAGTTAAATATCTGACGCTTTTACGGCCAGCGTCAATGTTATCAGAATCTCGGCTTGACGGGCTGTGAGGCCGTAGTCCAAAGACGATGACCGTCAAAGGTACGGCCGAAACGTTTGCATACAACAACTTGCAAGCCGAGATTCTAATAACGGTAACTATATAAGTTACCCATCTGCTGAAAAAGCATAACATTACAGTAGAGTCTAAATGTTTGCTTTCCGCGGGGCCCTCTACACTGGATAATAATAACCTTCAATGCTCATTGCTCATTTAATTATAACATGTTAATTACTAATAATGATCTCAGTGGTGATTGCTAACAGTGGCAATTTTAAATGTTAATTGTTAACCAATAAGTATTAAACAATGTATATGAATGTGCCTATAAATTACATTTGCGATTGAACAAATGTCTAATATTACATTAAACTGCACTAGCACAATGAAATAGGGAAAATGTATTAAAATTGTTCTTGGAATTACTCTTTATCCAATTGTATCACAATACACCTAGGCAGAGAAAATTTTTGTTTTTTTTTCAAAACTTAATTTTGAAATCTTTGCAATTTACGTCTATGCCTGTGATTTTAGGGTGCTGGTTTAAAAAAATATATTGTAATAAAATTAAATAAAATTTTGATTATAAAATACACAGTGATAAATAATTTCAATTTTAAGAATACAATATTTGTTTATATATTTTATAAACGAAGATGAGGACCTATGTCAAATAGTACTTGAGAATGTTAAATTAGAAAACCGGATACGATTAATTTTACACACTGCATGATGAATCGTTCGTTTACTTGAGCCGTTTCTTATTTTAGTTTATCTACATGTATAAACTTAATTCCAATACACGTTTAAACATGGACACACACGCACTCTCGAGCTCGCGCATACACATTTATATACGCAGCAGAATAAGTAGATCGCCTACAGGCAGGAGAACAACTAGAGAGTACGGCGAGCAGAATGTAGTTTTCTCGTAGACGTTGATACTGTCTCCTTTTGAGACTGTTTGTCATGATGGGGTTTTATACAGACTTCAGTAAGTCCAGCTCCCACACTGCTACTTTCATTTGATTGCTAGATTTCTGAAGGAGAGGGCCTTCAACGTGAGACAGACTACAAATCTTCCGGCAGGCATAAACCTGCTGGTCTCCCTCAAAAGAGCGTCTTAGGCTGCCTCCTGTTCTCAATGTCGTACCTAAGACTGTTTCTAATATAGGCTACCTAACTGCTAACCCGGCTGCGAAACGAAACTTAGTAAGATGATTTTCCCTCGTATCTGCTGCCGGTCATCATCATATATGCAGCCCCGGTCTGGAGACAGTTTACCGTAATTCATAAAAGAAATATGCAAAACCTTCTCGATAGGAGGCTTCGGGTAGCGGCCAAAGTTTCTCGTCGCTTATAATGTCGCTCGCTGAGAAGCATGTTCGGTGTCTGATCCTTGAACGACGCCGTAAAATGCCTATATCGTTGTACATACGAACAGAAAGACTCAAGGCGACTCCCGTATACGTAGAAACTACCTCCGCTTGTACTGGTCCAGACTGATTTAGCACAAAACACACTTGTGGGCCTGTTACAGAGCAAAAACGTCCTACTTGAATAAGACCACGAGGAAGGGAGTCCTGAGATATTTCGGTTCATAACTATCTTGCACTCGCATCCCAGTATTTTTGTATCTAATAATCTTTCAGCTAAAAACACCGAGTGAAATTATCCTGAAGTTAGCAGATATAGTTCTGCAGAACGTTGTATCCTGTGGAGTAAAACAGTAAAATTCAACAGAGTATTCAATCCTAAACAGGACAGATCATATGTGTCTGAGTGCGCGCGCGTGTCTCTGAATGTTTCTAAATAGGTACGTAATTCTGAAGATGTTTATACCGTTCTTTTTTTTAAGAACAACAAAATCTATATCATTTTAATGTCCCATTTATCTACGCACAGTATTAATGTTGTTTGAGATTAAACGTTTAGAAGACTACGAGGTGGAAACACCATGTGTAATGTGTTATAACAAACAGCAATAAAAGTATGTAAGCCTAATGTTTGCTTTGTATCTGATGTCGCCTGGAAGCACGAAGCTGTCACATACTATAACAAAAACGCTCTCATCTTGTTAGCTGCACGCTCTAACAACGTGTCAGTATCGTCAACGCCATGTTTGCACAGAATTTATCTGCTGATATTGAATATAGCAGAGTAATGAGTAATTTTACACGAAAACTACAAAATACAGTTCTCTTTACATTTTGTGTTTTGAGTTCATACCTCTTGCTCTAATCAGCCTATGGTGAATCGTTTATAAATACGTATCCATTGTTTCTGGGAGTGCCTGTTCCCTGTCGCAAATGTACGTAATCTCATATAGTCGGTGCCTCGTGTTGTGAGCGCAGAGACAAACGCAGTTTACAAGTTGTTCACTAATTTAAGGTTCTATCTTTGTTACACAAGTGATGAAAATAAGTCAGAAATTTGCTACTTGACTTTTAAAAATTTATTTTGATGACTTTAGGTTTTAATTAATTAAAAAATAGTCTAATTAATTTGTAGTCTCAGGTAAGGACGACTTACACAATATAATTCGAAATAAAAAAAATCATTATGTTTAAGTAAGTTTAATTACCACATGACTGATTTTATACTTAAACTTTATATTCATTGCTTTATGTTCATGGTATTGCAGACATACGATAGATAAAGTAAAAAATATTTTATAATGTACGATAAAACTAAGTTGGGTGGTCTTTTATTTTGACAACGGTCACAATTACTATAGCACAACAGTAATATTATATTGTAAAATAAAATTTCCCAAGAAAACATGATGTATTATTTCTGTGCAATATGTAAGGTGCCTCTACGGTACAAACAGAATTATAAATAGATTAATAGTAATTGTTAAACTTTCACTTGTGAACTTACCTTGTTTTTCCCGTATGCGTTTCGGCGTGATGTGCGCCTTCTTCAGCGGTGTGAGACAGAATGTCCGGAACTTGTAACGGTTTTTTGGTTGGTAGGTTGAGTGGGGGGGGGGAGTGTGTGGTGGAAGGGAATAGGCGCGGGGATCCGAATTATTGTATGCTTTATGTATAATTGTGTCAAAGAGTCCGTGTGATTTAAAATGTAATTGGTCGTTAAGTATGTTGTTTGGTTGTGTTGTGTAGTGTTTGTATATTTCATATTGTTCTGCTGTGTTAAGTTTCCGACTTTTAGGCAAGTAGTGTAATATCTCAAGATTATTATCTATGTTGGTGTAGCTGTGGTTTTTTGTGTGTATGTGTGTGGCAAACGCGGAATCACATATCATATACTTTTGTAGCGTACCGTGTCACTTATTTTAAATAATTATATAAATAATATGAAGAAATCAAATATGAAGAACAATATGAAATATACAAACACTACCCAACACAACCAAACAACATACTTAACGACCAATTACACTTTAAATCACACGCACTCTTTGACACAATTATACATAAAACATACAACAATTCGGATCCCCGCGCCTATTCCCTTCCACCACACCTCCCCCACTCAACCTACCAACCAAAAACCGTTACAAGTTCCGGACATTCTGTCTCACACCGCTGACGAAGGCGCACATCACGCCGAAACGCGTACGGGAAAAAATAAGGTAAGTTCACAAGTGAAAGTTTAACAATCAATATTAATTAAGCGCTGTGAATGAAGAAGACGAACTATCAAAACAACTATAAATAGATATTCGACTGCCGAATCTTTTGACGTATATATTTAGGGATTTCCTACCTTATCGATATATTAGTCACTGGAGTCGGTGAAGGCAGTTACAGCTATCTCATACCTACAACAATAAATACAAAGTAAAATTACATGTCTGAAATAAACACATGTTCCGAAAATAACAACAAAGAAGCTATAAAATATTTATAAAATATAAAGGATTTAATAGTTAGTGCTACTAACTTAGTTACAGTTATGGATCTTAACTCTGTACCTTGACTTAGCGGCCTCGATGGTGCTGTGCTTTGTGGTAATGATCTACTTTGATTGTTATCGAAACATTATTTTGATAAAATTATGTTTTAAATAAATGTTTTGTTGTTGATGACACTCTTTGACGACCCTTATGACAATAGTTCTCTGATGTCTTCGAAAGTTATTAGCGTTAAGGTATTTAAATTGTAATAAGATATTACAATTCTTGATCCTAGTCGAAGGCACTTTACAGATTCTACAAAGTTAAAATATTTAATGCAGAAGTCTATAAATAGTTTTGTCCACTTAACAGTCACAGTCACTTATATATTGTAATGATGGAACCACCTCGAAAAGGCGGGTGCGTCCTTCCACCCGTTTCTCCACTAGTCGAGCAGGTGTAGCGCTCACTCGACGCCTCACTCAAGTAGCTTCGAGACTATTCTGGAGAGCGCTTGAAATACGCATTATGCTAGCACGCCGCAGTAAGCACGGAAAGTTATTCTGGAACACGTGCGCTACCTATATGAAGGACAGAAGCTGGCTGTGTTAGTCAGTTACGTTAAGCGATTTCTTTAGTGCGGATCGAGTGATAGTGGAAAGTGATTACTGTGTTTACCGAGTAATTAGTGTGGAACTCTGTTACTTGATATTGTTATTGCGTGTGGACAAATTTAACTTGAATTATTGTACGAGAGTACCTTGTTGATTACAAACTGTTATTTGTGATTAAATAAAACTAATAATTGGCAACTTTATTGGTGCCAGTATTTTGTTTCCACTGTACCATACGACGATCAGTGAGACCTTCCTAATAATATGCTGGTTTCTGTCATGGAAATTTATTTCTGTGTGGAGACGATGCGATCAAATGTCGTTTTTACAAATAGACAAATTATATATTTCTCATTAGTAAAAAAATTGGTCAACAGTGAGGAGACGGTTTCATAGTAATTTGTCATGGTAATACTTTAAAGTAGCCAGGATAATAAGCAAAAATTCTAATTTTAATAGTGTTGTAGTTCTGTCAGAAGAACGTTGAGTACCGTCTTACTTCATAAGGCACTCTGAACAAATGCAGCGCATAAACGTCAGTACAAACATTTTTTCTCAGTTATTAGAAAAACGTAAATGAACGTATTAATTAAAACAAATATCATAGAAAATAGTAGAATATGTTTTAAATGATGGGACTTTACTCTTCATACAAGTGACAGACAACGAGTAGGGTGACTCAAATGTAATAAACGTATTCGGTTGTCTGCGCTACAGTTGAAGTTAAGACTGCGATGTGAGCATTGTAGAAATATTTTATGGCGATCGCTGTGAAATAGTAAAAGGACATTAAGGGTTGGTCAGGGGTGGGTCGTCGCTTACAATACCGTGATTTATTGTCGTACTCAGTACATATATCAACCCTTATCTAGTGACAAGTTTAAAATCAAGTGTCATTTCTGCATATACAATGTTCTACGGAAGATGAATATTTATTTTTATAAACATGATATAAATAATAGTTTGCCCGCATACACACAAATAAAACAAAACTACGATGTATTATGTACAAAATTAGTCCTATATTGCAACAGCCTGTTGGGGAGTCTTGGTTTGGGAGCCAACCTTTAAACGGAGGATCTACGAGAGGAACTCTGCTGTTTAATCCACTTTTATAGTTACGCTGCTTCCTAATAGGAAGCCGTGCATGTCTTAACTACTCAGCTGACCTCACCATGTTTCATCGCCCTCTCCCGAGACTCTGACAGGAAAGTCATTAGACCACAGAAGAAACCTATAGGTAATTTACGATACTGGTAAACATTTTTGAAACTTCATAACTCCGGTTTCTGTTTTTTGTATTATTAGTAACAAAAGTATTATAAGTATATTATTAGTATACCATAGGTGTCACTTAAGATCCGTTATAATAAACAACATTACTTTATGGACTTACAACAATAATTGTTTGCAAAGATAAAGTTAATAGAAATAAAATTGTTACTTAATCAAAATACTTAATTGATATATTCATCAAATGATGTTCAGTTTGCGCTTTAGCCGAAATATGGTACTGGTACAAACTGATACCGCTTCTCCGTTTGAAAGCAATACAGTAAAACAAAATTTAGCTAAATTTTTAATTCTTGTTCTTACACGTAAGATGACTTTACCACAGCTGAACAAACGAACAAAGATACCTTGGTCTAAATTCACCTAAAAAGATTATTAAAAGATAATTGTAACTTTTATCCTTCAAGATGTTCCGCTACACCCAGCCTTTTTGAATTACAAATTATCTCTTTATACTAAACGTAAATAACAAGATATACAAAGGCTGAGTGTCGTAAATAATAATAATAATATAGATTGAAAATACCTCAGTAAAACATCATATGTGTTTCGTAGTTTTCACATATCGCAATATCTATTGTACTATACACAGTTGATACTGAAATAAGACTCATTTACAAGCTAAACTACAGAATCCCACATGCAACTCTACATATTTCATACATTCTCTTGTTACTATCAAATTGCTTATTATCAATACATATACGTAGGGCCTACATCGCATTGAAACACATGCAACATACATTCATTTTTAGATGCAATATGTATGTGTAATTGCGACTTGTTTGTTTAATTTCTTATACTGTAACGATGGAAACCTATCAAACAGCCGAGAGCGTCCTTCCACTAGTGGAACAGGTGTAGCCTCAGTCAAGGCCGCATTTTGTCAGGCAGTTTACGTTAAGCGATGTCCATAGTGCGGATCGAGTTATTGTTGAAAAGACTAGTGGAAAGCGTTTACTGTGTTATAATTCATGTCGCACTCTATTACTTGACATTATTATTGCGCGTGGACAAATTTAGCTTCAATAATTGTACGAGAGCACCTCGATGATTACAAATTGTTATTTTTGATTAATTAAAGTTGGTGATATAAATAGTGATTTTATTTGTGTCTGTAGTTTGTCTCCCACTGTACCATGCGAGGATCAGTGAGACCGTCGTAACAATACTATTAAATGTGTTCTGTATAAAAATATAAAACTTCAGCAGGATTAAAAAACTTCAGAAGGCAAGGCTTGAACAATTTTTAAGAATAAACTACAGCTTTTTTCAACCTCACATTCAAAGGAAAAACTATAAGCAGTAAAGGAGCGTACGGACGGAGAGTGCAAGAAAACAGAGTGACAGATGATTAATTAAAACCAACAAAACCAATTCTCAAATACGACGCTATGACGTGGGAAACCTTGCAACCTGTGGCGTCCATTTCGTTTGCCTTCTAGAGTTAACACGGCTGAGAATTTTTACGGCAAACTGTAACAGATATAACTTTCCACCTCATCCTCCAAAAGAAAATAAGAAGTAGTTTTTGTTAAATATTTTTGTTTTTTACAGTTATTTTTCCATTTGTTCCAGCATTTATAAACACCTAAAATGTCTATTTTAACTAATAGCCGTAAACGTTAACAACAGAGTAAGAAGCCTTTTGCATATCGATCTGATATAAACAATTAATTTTTACAGACCTTTGAAGCAGCACGGAATTGACACTAATGAATGTGTTAGGCCTATATCTCCAGATAATTGTATGTTAATTTGGTCATAACATGATAATTCAACGTATTTTTTAAGTAGAGCGACGAGGTAAGATTTTTGTATGTCTCTTTTGTTACTATTTCATATTACGCTTCCCATTCGGCACAGATTTTTTATCAACTGTAAGTATAATACTACTGACTCGCCTGAACCAGTTTTCGCTTTTTATAAGCTTCGTCAGAGGCTTTTACATTTTTACCAATAAAGAACTTAGTGTTCCAAGTCAGTAGTATTATACTTATAGTTGGTTAATCAACGGACACGTCATGGACAACAAAATCCACAAATTTTTTGTTGAAGCATATAAAACATAAAATATTATATAGGCATAATCTTCTCTTTCGATTTGCATTTCACTGCTGAATGTCGCCTACAATTAGACGTTACTGTTGAAAGTTCATTTTCAGCTGCAATGGATACTGAAAGCGTAAGATAACATAAGGGATAACACTGTAATTTACGCATAAGTAATAATGAATACCAGAGATATGAGAGAACTGGCTTATCAGAACGCGTTTTTACAAATGAAAGGCCAAGCGTGCTGCTTATTAACCAGAAGTATTTTATAACTTTGATCACCATGACGGCGCAGACAGTTCGATCACCTGTCTCTGTCGAACAGGCCTTCAGGGAGGTTCGAACCAATGCCATCACACATAGGGGTCAGAAACGCAACAGAAGAACACACACACACACACACACACACACACACACACACACACACACACACAATTCTAATCCCCGTCACAGGTTTAATTTACAGTCTTGGCTCTGGTTCCAATGTTGCCATTCGTACTAAATGTGAAGTACAAATTTTAAAGAGTTTTAAATTTTATTGATGTTCTACACGCTGTGCTGCACATTTCTGAATAAATTACATGTCTGTAACACAATTACCGTCTTCATAAAAAAAATATTTTATAAATTTATGTTTACTTGTAGATGTTAGAGCAACGTTTCAATCAACCAGTGACTGTTACCCTATTATTAAATTTATGGAATTAATTTTAACTACATTTTATTTACAATAAATTTCCTTTGTTATAAGCACATTTTAAAAGCCAAAGCGCACTAAATAACAGGTTTACTGATTTTTTTTATCTCTATAATTGATTAATGTCGTCCGTGTGTGTATTAAAATTTTCGGTCTGTGAGGAAATTTTTTATTTCTTGAGATAGACATATAGTATAAGCGTAAACGTTGTAGTAAATAGTCTAAAGTTAATTTTAATTCAAATTCTAATATTCAACGTAAGGTGGTTTGGACCATATATACAGTTATTTGTAATCATTATAGCGGACGCTTCGGGAGACGAGCGCCAGGTCTTGTCGCCACCTTATTCATGTTAAGTCGTCTTGCTTATGGATTGGTTGCGTTAGTACGGTAATGAAAACGTTTATACACATTTCATATACAGCTTACATATACAAATTTCGTATCCATGGGATACAGCTACTTTTCTTACCCAAAACGCTGACTAAAAACGTAAGTTTCACAATTTACTAAACAACTCATTCTGTGTGGTGGAACATACTTTTAAACGAGCTTAATAACAAACAAACAATACTTAACGCAAATGTTTACATTCCTCTTTTTCGTTAACACCTTTCTTTTCATATAAATATACTATAACAAAATATTGTGCCTTACAAATTGTTGTTTATTAGTAGTACAGTAATATTTGGATGTTGCGATAACATGTGTACTAAAGATTTTAATTTGGTTTTAAATGGCGATTCCTAACATTACTTTTATATTTCATATTTTACATTATATTACTAAAGCACTGTGTGTGTGTGTGTGTGTGTGTGTGTGTGTGTGTGTGTGTGTGTGTGTGTGTGTGTGTGTGTGTACACAGGATGCAACGTAAGAGATGTCGTCACTATACATACTCGAATTTATGCGTCAGTATAAGAAAAAAGTTCCTACTAACCTTAGGCCGAAAAAGTCACACTTTCCTCCGTCTCTCCGCCATTTTGTGTTTTTAAAGAAAACTTTACATCTAAAGAGGCGATAGAAGTTAGGGTGGTACGAAAAATATTTTTATTTTTTTTTTTCAATTCGCTATATCACGGAAAACTTGCCCCTAGGACATATAGGTAAAAAAATCGGTTAATATCTTCCGGTCTCGCATCACCCGGATCATAAAAACTGATCAATTTTAATAATTTTTCGTATTTAAAAAAACGAAACTTTTTCTATTGAAACCCCCCTTTTATGTAACTTTTCTACTATCTACTTTCTACTACGCTCTGATCTAACATTTGCAGAGCTCCCTTTTAATTTTCTAAGTTTTCTTTTTTGTAAATTTTATTTTATTTAAGTTTTTTTTTATTAAGAGGGGAGAGACATCATATTTAGAACTAGGTGGAAAACCTAGAGGAAGCAAAAGTGTGCAAGGCCCAAATACAATTACAGACATGTCCCCCCAGGTGAATGACAGGACTTGCAAATGAAAAACTCTTTTAACCAACAAGCGTGTGCTTTATTCAACCTGCATGATGTTACATAAAAGACAAGTTCTTGATTGTGTGAGCACACCATTAAAGGCAGAATTATATATATATATATATATATATATATATATATATATTGTAGCGTGACAGATGTTTGCATAATATTGAATGGCAATTGATCATTAGAATAATGAAGTTATAATATTTAAATTTGGAAGAAAGCATTAAGTCTAATATAAATAGATTAATTCATATCAACTGTGGAAAGAAATCATTATTATAAAGAAAATACAAGTACAAATAAAAGGAGTTACTAGTGATGAATCATCCAAGACCAGTCTCATAACCAAAGGTTTTCAAGGTATAACCCAGGAAGGTAAAATAGTAAATAACAAAGCAGTACACAATATGACCAAACACACAACGAGGGAGAATAAATAAAAGAGAAACCCTAAAATAAGCCAAGATCAACCAATACAGGTTGTGTATTTCTGAATTAAAGAAGAAGATGGAGAAGATCCCAAGAAACCTGATGGCATCAAGAACAGATGGAGAAGATACCAGTCCCAGAAGGCAGGAGAAAAGAAGACTGAAGAAAGAAGAAGAGGGCAGCATCCTGAAGAAGACGTCATGCTCTTATAAAAGACACCCAAATCCCTATATCCCCAAAATAAATATCTAAAAATAAAAGTATAACGAAATAAAAACCACATGTATACAAATTTAAGAGAGAGGAGTGTATAAAGTAAAAGTTTCCTGTGAACTAAGATGAAACAATGATATAGTGCCCATGGAACGGGTCTCCATTGAAAAAACGCTAACCAATTTATTATGTTGATAAGACTATACGACCATTTAGCATTAACATAATATATAAGTGAAAGTGAACCAGTGATAGTTTTGGGTATTATAAAAAATGAACCTTGTGTTTCATTCTTGGCAATCACAAACATTGGATGCAATGAAATATGCATTTTGCAATGACTTAAAATGTGTACGGTGACAATATGTTGTTCATAAGACATGAATCTGTTTAAAATAACATTTTTGTTTTACATGAAAAAAGAAAAACAGATTTCATAGTGCTTTTTGAACGGTTCATACTATTTATTTGTTAATGACAGGGTACAATTCCCCAAAGACAAGGTATAAAAGACTGTATAAAAACTGTAGAATCCTACTTATAATAATAGTTAGAAATAAGAATATAGATATAAGGTTTTAATGTATATAGTACAAGAATGTTTAAAAATGTTTTAGATATAAGGCCATTTGTTTGGGTCTGAAACAACTAACATCAGAACTATAAAAATAGTTACCACTTGTAAATAGTAGAGAGTAATTAAGATGTTAGTTAGTACAAAACCTTTGTTGTAAACCATATTTCCATGTTGGAAATGGGAATTTTGTTGCAAAATGTCTGATTTGAAGACAACCATTTATTTAAAAAAAAAAATGTTCTTTATTTTGTGTTAACTATTGTTTGTATTGTAACCAATACTAATTGTTTTTGTGTAATTTGAAAACATGTTTAATTTATAATACTATTTGTAAAAAATCAGAGAGGGTATCACACATCATATATTGTTTGTAAATTATTTTGTAAGAAAAATTGTTAAAAAATCATAGGCCAAAAGAATGGAAACCAAACTTCATCAAAACAGAGAAATTACTCATTTAAAAGCAAATAAAAAAAAGGGGTTTAGACAAAATAAACTTGAGATCATGCCATATAATTGCACATACCATTTAGAGAGATTTTAATAAATTATATTCAGAATTATAAATAAAAATAAAATGACTAAACTCAGAAATTTAGACATGGGAGTCATATATTTCAGAATAATGTTTCAGAATACAACTAATTCAATTAATTACCAGAAAATAAGGGAATAGGAACCTTTTAATACAATATAGGATTATTAATATTAAATATAACTGATAAAATGGCTGAATTTATATAATGACAGGAAGTAAATTTTGATGTTTTGGACTCTTCAGAGTATACCCAACCTGAAAGTAAAATTACTATTTTTTGGACAGAAAACACTATAAAATGGCATTATTTAATCTGAAAATAACCAGAATGAACTGAAAAATTAATTTAAATCAAATCTAGTGAATAAAATTGACAAATAACCAAAGTTTAGGCATTCATATAGTGAAATAGTAAAATGTACACAGGATGTGAAAATATTTTTGAACAATGTTAAGGATAATATTATATGGGCTAAGAGTTTAATTGAAACTGAAGGAAACAGTTAGTTAATTATTGCTTTTTGAACGGTTAACATGACATACATTTGGTCAACCTATAATAGACATACGAAGCGAATGTATAGTACGTTATTGTGAAATCGCGAGTGACTTGTGGAATACTTCTAAAAACTATCATATTATAACAGAAACAATCAAGTAACACTCCATAACACAGAACAATATAAATCTACTCTGAAAAACACCACAAAACACTAGAAAACTGTGTAATACATTAACCCAAATTAGTGATGGAATCGGGGAAAGTGTTTGAACTAATAATTATACGAATACACTAAATACAACCCAGAATCACTACACCAGTCACTACACAACATATAACAAGAGATTCGCAGACATCAGAACAGGAATACTACAGGAAAATCTTTTATTTGGAACGTCCAATATACGAATGACATCTCACTAACTTCACGGCGGCCATTTGCTTTGACGATTTCAGTGCCTTCTTCTTGGTTCAGCACAGCTGTTTGGGTGAAAGCAATTATTATATTTACAAATTATTATTCAATGTCTGTGTTTATTAATAACTATTAATTTGATTGTAACGTTATACTTTTTAAATATTAGCCCGATTTCTCTGACTTTGGTAATAACTGGCTGTTTAAAGAACCCTATATAATTTTTATAACATATACTTGTAACTTTTTTCGATATCCTGAGAATCGATACTAATCGATAAGAGTCAATATTGCTGTTACTTAATAAAACATTAATACTTTTCAATACTTAATAGTTCTTTATTTCTTCAATAATACTAATTACCAATAATATAATTCTAATTGATAATCTACAAGGACTTTACCACCCGTAAGTGAAGATAACCTAAAAAATAGAAAGGTAAACAAATATCGATTGGTTTACAGACAGTCTTATGAGTGGTGATAGATTATTTAAATTATACTAAAACTTTAATAAAAATTTTCAGAAGAGCATTACACTGTTTAAAACTTCACAGCCCTATATTAATTAATTGATCCTAATTAATTAATTAATAAAATTAAAATTTTTTTTATTATTTTTTTTATAAACATAATTTTTTTTTAAATTTTCTTCAAAACAATAATTTTTGTTTTGAAACTTTCGGTGAAGCTGAGCATATATATTTCTTCATCAACTTTACGCTACTCGACCGGTCTTGCTACCATTGGGACTCGACCAGCTGGGAAACTTAAGGAAGTGTTTCAGGCCAGTAAGACGTTGAGAGCCACACCAATTAAACACCTTACAACTTACAGATTCACACATCAATCTTATTTATATTATTACAAATTGGCTAGTCCAAACAGAGGGGCTTGATTACACCGGAGTCACATACTCCACAATACAGTATATCATCAACACACATCTATACTTATTTAAATTTAGATATTATTACAAATTGGCGCACAACTTCAGGGGTTTTAATTAGCGATTGGAAGGCCAATACAATCTGCCCAATCACTAGTTGGAGCTAGGCAACAGCTACAAAGCCAGAGAAAGATAATAGAAAAGGGAACGATGACAAGCATAATGGAAGGACTTACACGAGAGGAGATGTTGAACAAAATAATGGAAAAGTTACAACAAATGATGGATGATCAGAATAAAAGGACTGAGGAAATAATAGAGGACAGATTAAAAAGAGAAGAAGAGGAGAGCAACCGATCCTTGAAAAAAGAATTGGGTGACCAACTGGACAATATCAATAAGAAGCCGGAAGAGGACATCAAGGAAAAGAGAGAGGACGGAATAAAAAGCGAAGAATTAAGAAAGGAGAAGACCGAAGGAATAAAAAATGAAAACAAACCAGAAAAAGAAGAAATACCAAACGAGAAAAGGGTACAAATAATCGCGGCATCATTGAATGGACAAATGAAACGATGGAGAAAAGAAATAAGAAGGGAGCGTAAACAGATTAAGAAAGAGGAGTCAAAACTAAGAAGACAACAAAGAAGGGAAGAGCTACAGGAAAAAATAAAACGAAAGACTGAAGCACTAGAGGAGGTCACGAAAAAGTGGAGAGAAGTAAGAACAAGTACTCTAAAACAGATGATAGAGAATAACAATAAAAGGGTGGAAATTATCATCAAGAATAATAAACTGTGGGTGGAAGAATTAATAAGAGATAACAAAAGAGAGTTAGAAGAAGTACTAAATGATAAAACGCAGGAAGATAGTCAACCAGAACCAGAAGAAGTAATAAATGATAAAACGCAGGAACTAGTAATGGTAGTACCTGAAATTGAAACTAACCGAAACCAGGAAGATATTAAACCAAGGAAAAGGAGAATGTATCCAAGAAATATGATAAAAACTAAGGAAGAGTTGGAGATGATGAAACATGGGTTGATTGATGGCAATAATATCCCAATTACCTATGACAAAGACATCATGAATTCCAGGAATTATAGGAGGAGAATCGAAGTAATTTCCAAAATAATTTACCACAAGACAGTAGTGTACCAATGGGAAAGGACCAGAGGTAAACAGAATACCACAGGTGGAACAGACCAGTTTCAACGCAGAACCGGACGGTGGATTTCAGAAAAATGGAAATGTGATATCGTACCAGACTGTAATGACGGCACAGATGAATCACCAGAATGTATTCCATTAGTGTGCCATCCAGGACAGTTCCAGGGTACGGTTAGACTAAAATATATTCCTTCAGAGTGGATATGTGATGGTAAACCAGCTTATGGTGTTTCAGATAAACAAATAATAAGTGATAACCCAGATGAAGATCCTCACATATATTTGTCAGGTAACACAAAACATGGACCAGAGAAGTATTGGTGTATACAAAATGATGATAGAGGGAACCAGCCCAGTAATTACGACGGCCCTAACAACCCGCCGCGTAATAACCAGTTTAACAGTAATTTTAACGGCGTTAGGGATATCAACCCCTATCCATACAATAGAAACAATTTATATCAACAGAATAATGTCCCATACAGTCAGAGAAATCCATATCCCAACAATAATGATGACAAACCTTACCAACCTAACCGAAATTATTATCATGATAAATTTAGTAATAAAAACAATAACAGTAATAATAACCGAGTGTCGCGCCCTAGGGTAAATTTTATAAGAGCAACTGAGATGATGGACCCTGGTTGACACAAATACCACACGACATCAAGAAAAGGGACGGATCATGATAACCGACTACGGCGAAAAACAACGTTGAAGGAGACGAAATAAATATCATTGAAAGGAAATGATACGAAGAATAAACATAGAAACAAAACTGGGTTTTATGCGTGAAGACTATGTAAGAAAATTAACATGACCAATAAAAAATATGAGCAATGCAGTGACATAAAGAAAATCGTCCATCTTCCTGGGTATATAAAAGAAAAGAAAATTGATAAGAAAAGAAAAAGTGTAGATCAACTTACAAAAGTATAAATAATATGGGCCAGTGTAGAGTACAATATAACCCCATATGTTGTGGTAAATGATAAGCATAACAATACATATGAGTTGAAGGAAATCGTTTCAGGAAAAATCAAAGGAGTGTACAATCAAGCTTCTATGAAGAAATATTATGAAGAATGAGTTGTGAGATTTAGAATTTTGAATTTATTTTATATTTTAAAAATTCAAAAATAATGTAAGTACATCTTACAACCTAATATTTTGAAAAGAACATTTTGGAGAATTAAAAGAAAAAGAATTTTTAATTTAATTTTAAAAATTCAAATATATTGTAAGTACATCTTACAACCTAATATTTTGAGAACATTCTGGAGAATTATAAGAAAAATGAATTTAGAATTTTTATTTAAAAAATTTTAAAATAATGTAAGTACATCTTACAACCTAATATTTTGAAAAGAACATTCTGGAGAATTATAAGAAGAAGGAATTTAGAATTTTTAATTTTAAAAATTCGGAAATAATGTAAGAACATCTTACAACCTAATAATTTTGGAACAAACTTTATGAAAGAAAAAGAAAGACTTTTGAATTGAAATATAATTATAAAAATTTAAAATTGAGTAAGTATTTCTTACTACAACCTGATAATTTAGAACAAAACTTTATGGAAGAAAGAGAAAGAGAGAGAATTTTGAACTTAATTATACAAAAAATTTAAAAATAAAGTAAGACCAACTTACTACAACTAAGTTTGTGAGAAAACTTTATGGTAAATAATTAAGAAGAATTTGAATTTGGAAAAATACCAAAACATTCAGAAATAATAGTAAGATCACATTACTATAAACAAGTCTGAATGAAACAATTCTGGGAATAAATGAATTAAACAGAATTTGTATGTTGATAGAACGTCAGAACTTTGAAACAAGATAAGATCAACATATTACAAGGATTTATGAGAAATAGTTTTCAATTAAATAAAAAGAATAGTTTGAATTTTACATTAAAAATAACCAAGTTCAAAAAAATAATTATGTGTCAATTATAATTGAATTGAGAAGAAAATAAAGTGATTAATTCAGAAAAGAAGAATTAATTTGAATCCAGAATAAATGCTAGATATTCACAATAGCATTTGAAGGAGTAGAGAAGAATAACAAAAAAGAGTGTAATATGCAAGAAAAGTAAAAATTTGGAAGCAAAGAGACTAATTACCTATGAAACGATAATGAAAACAGTTAATTAAGAGCGAAGAAGAACAACTCATACCAAACAGATGGAGAAGATGATTTCGAACAAATGATAATAATAAGACCTATATGAAATGCAAAGAGAAGAAATACCACATGAAATATGATATAAATGAATTAATGTTAATGAATGCGAAGGTGGATTAATAACTTTCTAAGAGAAAGGAAAGAACCAAAATGTTTAAATAAAATGATCAATATAACAACCTGTATATCTAATGTAAAGATACAATGTTAAAAAATTAAATATAATATATTAAGACCATTCAAATAATGAATACGAAAGACTATTTATAAAGACCATGCTAATACTATGAGTAACCAGAAGAAAGTATAAAGAGAATTCAGATGAAGAAGAAAGAGAGTTACACTGTAAACAGTAACCAGAATTATTAAAAGAAAGGTATTCAACCATAATTAAAATAAATATATCAGACAAGTTAAGAGTTTTGAAAAAATATATATATAATGAGTATAATAATAATTATGAAGATTTATTAAGATAGAAAGTGAGATAATCTGAGAGACTACGAAGTGGAGAATCCAAAGATATTTTTATTAGTCGAAAATGAGACTACTTTTTATTTATTTATTCGATGACTGACTGAAGATAATTCCAGCAGCATTATGTTTTTTGAGCAGGGATGGATATGCCCCTGTACTCAATTTATAGAAGTGGTGTATGGCCAGCAGAGAAGTAGCGTACAGTGCCCCTCTGATCTGCCCCAGCCCACGTGATAGGGAATGTTAGGGAATAAATATCCCAAGGATACAACACGAAGTTGATATAGGAAGAAAATGTATTACAATTATAATATATCTCAGAAGACACTAACTATCCGAAAAGGATCAGTAGTAAGACAAGTAACCATATATATAAAATTAATAAAACTCTAATATAAAAAAGTCGATATAAAAATGGAGAAGAAAATGAATTATAAGAAATGATGAAATTATCATAAGAAATTATTTCATCCATAAACATGTCTGAAATAATTACTTCTGGAGGAGAGCAATCTGTAGCGTGACAGATGTTTGCATAATATTGAATGGCAATTGATCATTAGAATAATGAAGTTATAATATTTAAATTTGGAAGAAAGCATTAAGTCTAATATAAATAGATTAATTCATATCAACTGTGGAAAGAAATCATTATTATAAAGAAAATACAAGTACAAATAAAAGGAGTTACTAGTGATGAATCATCCAAGACCAGTCTCATAACCAAAGGTTTTCAAGGTATAACCCAGGAAGGTAAAATAGTAAATAACAAAGCAGTACACAATATGACCAAACACACAACGAGGGAGAATAAATAAAAGAGAAACCCTAAAATAAGCCAAGATCAACCAATACAGGTTGTGTATTTCTGAATTAAAGAAGAAGATGGAGAAGATCCCAAGAAACCTGATGGCATCAAGAACAGATGGAGAAGATACCAGTCCCAGAAGGCAGGAGAAAAGAAGACTGAAGAAAGAAGAAGAGGGCAGCATCCTGAAGAAGACGTCATGCTCTTATAAAAGACACCCAAATCCCTATATCCCCAAAATAAATATCTAAAAATAAAAGTATAACGAAATAAAAACCACATGTATACAAATTTAAGAGAGAGGAGTGTATAAAGTAAAAGTTTCCTGTGAACTAAGATGAAACAATGATATAGTGCCCATGGAACGGGTCTCCATTGAAAAAACGCTAACCAATTTATTATGTTGATAAGACTATACGACCATTTAGCATTAACATAATATATAAGTGAAAGTGAACCAGTGATAGTTTTGGGTATTATAAAAAATGAACCTTGTGTTTCATTCTTGGCAATCACAAACATTGGATGCAATGAAATATGCATTTTGCAATGACTTAAAATGTGTACGGTGACAATATGTTGTTCATAAGACATGAATCTGTTTAAAATAACATTTTTGTTTTACATGAAAAAAGAAAAACAGATTTCATAGTGCTTTTTGAACGGTTCATACTATTTATTTGTTAATGACAGGGTACAATTCCCCAAAGACAAGGTATAAAAGACTGTATAAAAACTGTAGAATCCTACTTATAATAATAGTTAGAAATAAGAATATAGATATAAGGTTTTAATGTATATAGTACAAGAATGTTTAAAAATGTTTTAGATATAAGGCCATTTGTTTGGGTCTGAAACAACTAACATCAGAACTATAAAAATAGTTACCACTTGTAAATAGTAGAGAGTAATTAAGATGTTAGTTAGTACAAAACCTTTGTTGTAAACCATATTTCCATGTTGGAAATGGGAATTTTGTTGCAAAATGTCTGATTTGAAGACAACCATTTATTTAAAAAAAAAAATGTTCTTTATTTTGTGTTAACTATTGTTTGTATTGTAACCAATACTAATTGTTTTTGTGTAATTTGAAAACATGTTTAATTTATAATACTATTTGTAAGAAATCAGAGAGGGTATCACACATCATATATTGTTTGTAAATTATTTTGTAAGAAAAATTGTTAAAAAATCATAGGCCAAAAGAATGGAAACCAAACTTCATCAAAACAGAGAAATTACTCATTTAAAAGCAAATAAAAAAAAGGGGTTTAGACAAAATAAACTTGAGATCATGCCATATAATTGCACATACCATTTAGAGAGATTTTAATAAATTATATTCAGAATTATAAATAAAAATAAAATGACTAAACTCAGAAATTTAGACATGGGAGTCATATATTTCAGAATAATGTTTCAGAATACAACTAATTCAATTAATTACCAGAAAATAAGGGAATAGGAACCTTTTAATACAATATAGGATTATTAATATTAAATATAACTGATAAAATGGCTGAATTTATATAATGACAGGAAGTAAATTTTGATGTTTTGGACTCTTCAGAGTATACCCAACCTGAAAGTAAAATTACTATTTTTTGGACAGAAAACACTATAAAATGGCATTATTTAATCTGAAAATAACCAGAATGAACTGAAAGATTAATTTAAATCAAATCTAGTGAATAAAATTGACAAATAACCAAAGTTTAGGCATTCATATAGTGAAATAGTAAAATGTACACAGGATGTGAAAATATTTTTGAACAATGTTAAGGATAATATTATATGGGCTAAGAGTTTAATTGAAACTGAAGGAAACAGTTAGTTAATTATTGGTTTTTGAACGGTTAACATGACATACATTTGGTCAACCTATAATAGACATACCAAGCGAATGGATAGTACGTTATTGTGAAATCGCGAGTGACTTGTGGAATACTTCTAAAAACTATCATATTATAACAGAAACAATCAAGTAACACTCCATAACACAGAACAATATAAATCTACTCTGAAAAACACCACAAAACACTAGAAAACTGTGTAATACATTAACCCAAATTAGTGATGGAATCGGGGAAAGTGTTTGAACTAATAATTATACGAATACACTAAATACAACCCAGAATCACTACACCAGTCACTACACAACATATAACAAGAGATTCGCAGACATCAGAACAGGAATACTACAGGAAAATCTTTTATTTGGAACGTCCAATATACGAATGACATCTCACTAACTTCACGGCGGCCATTTGCTTTGACGATTTCAGTGCCTTCTTCTTGGTTCAGCACAGCTGTTTGGGTGAAAGCAATTATTATATTTACAAATTATTATTCAATGTCTGTGTTTATTAATAACTATTAATTTGATTGTAACGTTATACTTTTTAAATATTAGCCCGATTTCTCTGACTTTGGTAATAACTGGCTGTTTAAAGAACCCTATATAATTTTTATAACATATACTTGTAACTTTTTTCGATATCCTGAGAATCGATACTAATCGATAAGAGTCAATATTGCTGTTACTTAATAAAACATTAATACTTTTCAATACTTAATAGTTCTTTATTTCTTCAATAATACTAATTACCAATAATATAATTCTAATTGATAATCTACAAGGACTTTACCACCCGTAAGTGAAGATAACCTAAAAAATAGAAAGGTAAACAAATATCGATTGGTTTACAGACAGTCTTATGAGTGGTGATAGATTATTTAAATTATACTAAAACTTTAATAAAAATTTTCAGAAGAGCATTACACTGTTTAAAACTTCACAGCCCTATATTAATTAATTGATCCTAATTAATTAATTAATAAAATTAAAATTTTTTTTATTATTTTATTTTATAAACATAATTTTTTTTTAAATTTTCTTCAAAACAATAATTTTTGTTTTGAAACTTTCGGTGAAGCTGAGCATATATATTTCTTCATCAACTTTACGCTACTCGACCGGTCTTGCTACCATTGGGACTCGACCAGCTGGGAAACTTAAGGAAGTGTTTCAGGCCAGTAAGACGTTGAGAGCCACACCAATTAAACACCTTACAACTTACAGATTCACACATCAATCTTATTTATATTATTACAAATTGGCTAGTCCAAACAGAGGGGCTTGATTACACCGGAGTCACATACTCCACAATACAGTATATCATCAACACACATCTATACTTATTTAAATTTAGATATTATTACAATATATGTATATCAATTAATTCATAATGTCACAAAGTAAGTGGATTTGATATTAGCATAATTGCAAAATTTCTGCCTGATTATGTATGAGTCAAAGTTAGTAATAATCTCATTCATAAAAGCAATGCTAATCCATAAGTGTTGTATAGTATCAAATAGGCTAGCCTGTTGTCTCAGTAAGCACATTTATGGTTTTTCTCTTTTTTAAATCCGTTACATATTCCCCCCAGCAAAATATAGTAAAATTACACACACAAACACATATACGACATGAATAACAAAACATCCCTCATTTCAACACTAACCTCCTCATAAACCCATTCCAACTACAGTAAATGAATTCACCCTAATACGTATAGATATGTGCAAATATAAATGACAGCGTGAACTGAATATCTCAGCTCCTAAGCATAGATTTGCCTTGGTAGTTCACACCAGAGAATGTAAGTGACCGCCCCGAAACTCAACCAGCTAAACGACCCTGACTTTAATCATTAAGCGCTAAGTATGTGTGTGAAAGAAAATAGTTTCTCATCTAAAGCATCAGACAGCCCCCGTTACGTTATTAAAACTCAGCCATGACCAGATGACATGATAGCACAAGATAATTAACTCCCTAATGGTCTTAATTAGCTGAAAAGTTAGATCTTACAGCAAACTGCTGATGTGTGTGTATGTGTGTAATTCCTTACACATTATACAGTTATAAGATACTTCATTAGGTGTAATGCGGTAATGTTCACACATGCAATAACATAATTGAACATAAGACTTTGTGCTAGAGTATAATGTTCAGAACTTCACGAGTGAGCTTCTGGCGGCTTCTGTGCATTCACCATGTTGTAGAGAGAGAGAGAAATAGATAATCAGAATTTTCCCACCTGGATTGTCCGGTGTACTTAGTCCGTATAGGCGCGAATCAGTGATGTCACAGTCGTGTCACAAGTCCCGGGTGCAGCTTAGCGTTGGAAGAGTCCTAAGTTGTCCTCGACTGACGGCATCGTGGCTATAAGATCGTCTCTGCCATTAGGGTGGACAGATGTACGTCCACCCGACACCCATCTCGCCCTTGTTCGAGCACCTGGAGCTACACTTCATCCAGCCAACCATATGGATAGTTGACGAAGTCCTGGACAGAAGGTTGCCGCCAGCCGAGACCAGATGATCAGGTTGGAGGACAGAACAGAAATGAGGCCGATTCAATGTGTCGGCCTAGCCAAGTAACCTCTGGATGCAGGAATGTACAGAAACATTGGCGCTGCCAGCTGTATTGCGTAGCTGCACAACATTTGTGTGTCAACAACAAACTACCATAGCCGTGTGGCCGTGCGTGACGTCAGCGGCGCTCGTTTTTAAAATTCTTATAATACGCTGCCGAACCCGGTACGGCACACTATGTAAGTCAGATTGTAGGCCTACAGCTTTAGATAAGTAAAGAATAGCAAAGGGAAGATAAATAAATTTAAAAAGCGTAGATATTTCAACTTTTATTGGTCGCGCAATGCACCTGAAAAACACATTTTTAACATTAAAATTGCAAATTTTAACTTTGACATAAAGTAGTTAATGATAATTGTTACGAGCTATGGCATTATGTCAATAGCCTTTTACTCATTGTTTTTTGGTACTAGCTATTTTAAACTCCGATTCGTGCGAAAAACGTGTTATGATGGATGGCAACAACGATTTTATGTAACGCTTCTGTCACCACCTTCACACACCGCTCCACTGCTTGTGTATGACATGCAAACTTGTCAAAATTCCATTCAGCTACTGTTCCCGATTTTATTACAGATGAATCTCCACAAAAGATTAAAGTAGTACTATCTACATAGCGTAGGCTACAAGCTCTTTAAAATGTTGACTATGAAGAGAGACGGGCGTTTTGTTTACTTTTGTACACGAAATGTAATTGATCTTTGATCGATCTAAATGTACACTTATTTAGTCTTTGATATATTCACTGATGAATAAGTCTTACATGAAATGGAATTATTAATGTCCATGATAATCATTACTGGGCAGAAAAAAAACCCATCACACAAGTGTTTTTTAAATTTGTTAGAAGTTATTCATTCTAATTTCGCTAAAACCCAAGCCCTTACTTTGTTATAATCTACTGTTAGTGAGGCAGTTTTAAAAAGTAGTAATAATTTTAAATACATTTTTCTTATACTGAAGGAACCGTAGTCCTAATTATGAAATTAGGAATAATTTTTAGTTCATTAACTTCCATTAATGTAAACATACATTAATTAATGTATGTGCCAAACTTCATTAAGATGTCTCTGTTACCCCTTGATATATAAAGTTTTCTTTAAAAAGTACAAAATGGCGGTCAGACTGAAAATAAAGTTTCCGGACCTGTGTGTATACGAACTTTTGTATTGTACTGACATAACAAATTCGAATCTGTATAGTGAGGACACCTTTTACGTTACACCCTGGCGTGTATGCGCGCGCGCGCGTGTGCGTGTGTGTAATCATATAGTATAAATTTTATATTACTTTTAACGTCACGTATTTTTTTAAGAGTACAATATTTTACACGTTTACAATTCACAATTATTATTTTAGATAATTGCTTTTCCCGTAATACAAATGTTTTGTCCTTGCTTAGTTACATGATATTTTATATTGATTGTCTACACCGCTTATTTATTAAATAATATAAACACACTTCCAATTATAGGTAAAGCTTTTTTTGACGTTAAGCTTTTTTTGGTAATTAACGTCATGTTATTTTCATACATAGAACTGAGTGGTACTGCTCCCGTGCAGTGATACTGCTTATTAGAATACATTATTTCTGCAATTTATATTTTAATTTTTATTACTACATACAAAAACCTGACGCACATTTCACAGAACAATCTGTATCATCACCGAATAATGAGTACTAGTTAACGAATTAACAAATTTGTTTCAATTATAATATAAACTAACTAATAATCGATACCATTTCGATTGTTGTAATGTTTGTTTATGTAGGCAGCTGATTTGGTAGTTATATTAAAATACTTAATCTTTATATTTTCTTTATTTTAATAAATGTATAATTTTAAATAAACCATTTTGTTTTGTTTTTATTTTTATTTCTTCTTTAATTAGCAAATTATTATTATTATTATTATTATTATTATTATTATTATTATTATTGTGTCTATATATATTGAAATTTTCCCAGATATAATTTTTGTGACTTTTTGTACGCTTTTTATTAATTTAACATTTTGAATGTTTGGAAATTGATGTATATTATTAAGACAGTGTATGATTAATTATACGGTATGCGCTATTAACAAAGGACACGGTACACTGAAATGTAAGAAGTTTAGCAGCTTACGAAATAAATTGATATATGTAACAATGGTCGTCATGGAAACTCAACATTTTATTTTATCCGAATGAAATGTCAAAAAGATTCGAAATGGTGTTAACAACGAAAGAACAAATTTTTATTGTTGAATACTATTTTCGCTCATACGGGACTGGGCGGTCGACTGGACCAAGTTTGTTAGTGGTCGCCAATAAATTCAGAGAAGAGTTTCAGAAGCCACCATCAACTAACAGGGGTTTGTTAAGAGTCGTTGAGAATCAAGGAAAGCTCTTATAACAGGTGCTAGAATCTCTAAAGAGAAGTCTTCCTCGAACGTCTCTGAAAATGAATTTTAGTCAAACATCTACTCGAAGAATGTTTAAGAATATTGGGGGTTTTGCCTCTAAAATACAGACTGCACAACGCTTGAATAACGTAGTCAATCACGATAGAATTGTGTATTGTTCTTTAATTTTAGCAATGGTTTACGATGATCCAATATTCCTTTCGAATGTGTGGTTTTCTAACGAATGGATCTATCATCTGAATGGATTTATCGATCGCCAGACAACTCGTTTTCTTGGTTTTCAACGGCCAGACGTCATCGTAGAAAAACCCCTTCATAGTGAGCGCTTAAAAATTTGGTGTGCGCTGTCTGCTAACGGCATATTGGGTTCTTATTTTGTGGAAGATGAAGGTAGAAATGGTGTTACTGTAAATCAGGTGCGATATAGAGAACAGATTCTAACGCCGTTCATTAGAGATCTCTAAAGATTCTGCCGCGCGAGAACATTCAATTTAATACCCAGTGGTTCCAACAGGATGGGGCTAGTTCCCATACAACGGGAGCATCCCTTGATCGTCTTCATGAGAATTTTAGGGACCGCGCAGTCTCTCGTGGTACAGACTTTCCATATCCTACTCCTTCACCTGATCTCATAGTTGTTGATGGGGAATGCTAAAAAAACTCATTTTTCAAATGAACCCACCGGCAATCATTGTTGAACTACATGAAAGAATTGTAACCTTCGTCAGAAGAATGCCTAATTATTTCTTATTATAGTTAGCTCTACGTAATTTAATTAGTGTTAGATTCTTCAGGTAATGTGAATATAGTTTTATTATGTAAACTATTTATACAGTAAATTATAAACCTTTATACCGTTATTTTGCGATATGAATAGAGTGTCAGCAACGGTCCAAAATAATTTCCTAATTGATCGTCCAATTTTATTATATTTATTATTTACTTATAAAAACTAAATACTTGCAGGAATTTAGACCTATAAGCTCAAATGAGGTACCATTCTCTTTGTCTCATCGTCCTCTACAAGATTCAATCGTCAAAAATTAGTATTGACTCACGGACAACAAACCTGAGGGCAAAAAACTAAACAATTGTCGATTATTTGGTAATAAAAAGCGCTATTTTAAGCATAGAACGGCTAAAAATATACCTATATAGACCTATTTTGCCGTTTTATGCCCAAACCATTCATATTCATAAATGTCTGTTTTTATAGCACTAGGAAGGTTCGATATATGAAAGAAGATTCCCATCACGACACAATTACCCAGCCAATATAAACCTTCGGTATAAGTCATTACTGAACAAGTCACAAATTATCACGCTAAGTAGTGACTCGATAATGGTGTCAAATCCTAAACGCGTGGTTCGCGCAAAGCAACAAACATTTTTTTGTAAGTCTTATCAGTAAGCACTAACATCAAACGTAATGTTTAAAAGGAATAAATCCCAAATGTTTAGTACCAAGCCACGTGTTGTTCAATCAAATATATTGGAACTTACCGTCTGCGGCTTTCCAGAAACAGCGTCTTTATAAATTTATAAAGACGCTGTTTCTGGAAAGCCGCAGACGGTAAGTTCCAATATATTTGATCAAACGTAAGTGTAGAAAAAAATCATTATACTTAAATACATAAATATCGTTGACTTAAGTCTCTTTTGCTAATATCAGGAATTAACATTTTTTAAATTTATTAATATAATTATTTAAATCTTTGTTTTAAAATTATTATTACAATATATTACTACAACACGTTTAACTGTTTTTCTTGTAATCAGTATAATTGTTAGTTTCCTCAGGTTGTTAGTGATATCATATTTTCAAAAAAATAAAAAATGTTGTATTAACTAAGCTTTTATATGTCTAGTTAAATAATTGTTACTGTAATGCAAAACATCGTATTCCGTAAACATTAAGGAATATTTTTGTTTTGCTGAGTTAAGAAGGCAGTTGTCTTTTGGATTCCTCAGCTATTAGCACTGTTTCCTATGTCGAAAAGTTATAAATGTACCTCGATCGTTGATTATTCATTGTTTGTAGTGAATTTTCTGTTACCGAGTTATAAACCAAAACACTACAGATTCAGAAACTGTAAGATTTTTATTATTTCTCTTTAGTTATTTTACTTTTATTTTTACTTAATTAATTGTCTCGCACTTTTGCCTTATATTACTGTTTGAACTAGCAAGTGAATTAATCGAAACACTTGGTGCGACCCAGAGGCTCTAAGAAGTAAATACAGTACTTAATGCTCACGGACCGTTTACAGTGTAGTTACTCGTAACCGAGCACTTGTTGCTTGTGTAGCTGTATCAGATGTAGTTTAACAAGCTCTCGGAATGTTCATTATCTGAGAGATGGCTTGTCCCACGCATTAGTTCCAATTAGCTCCGACGCTAACGTTCCCTGACATTGTACATTTCTCGTGTCGCATCGAACTAATGTTACAAAAATTCAATTAAAGATGAAGACGATCTTCCTCATAAACATTTTTATTTTATAATTCAGGAAACAATCACCTGGCCACTCCTTCGCAATGGATCTCCATCTGTGTGTTTCGACCTATATAAATCTGTGGTCCTTGTCACACCTGAAGACGATGATAGGTATATAGTAATCAAAACGTCGTGATTCTTAAAACTGAACGATGGTTGATGTCCTACTCAATAATGTACACTACACACTGTATATATTATGTAATCGATCCCTTTTTTACTGCTTTTAGACATCGCTAATTTTTATCGTGGAACAATTACTACAAGAATCTTGGAGCAGTTATTTTCTCATATGGTAGTTTGTCAGAGTGAAATAATCAATAAAAAGAATAAGAGGACATAGTTTCATGGCTGTTGAAACAATATATTGCCCCTTTCACTAAAATGGTAGCTGTTCAAATATCTCACACACGTTGTTACCAAACCGTAAAAGGTACTTTGGATTTTGAAAAGAAGATACATTACCTTTCGTGACGCATAAAACGGTCAGCGTTACGGAAGGTCACACAAATATTACGATTTATTACATAACTCAGAGAACTAGCCTTTTCCTCAAATAATATCGTACTTATTATGGACTGTCGTCTTAAATTTTATTGGGGGATGCGGCGAAGGAAAGTTGTGTTTGTAAACAATAGATTGTCTAATCTATTTTAAATGGCATTTGAATTTGCTTTACACCGAGACTAAATAGCGCTGTTTTCATTGTTCTTTTGCATCTGAAAAATTCTTTTCCTAAAGTGGGTTACCGATGTAGAAATTTCAGTTCGATTCCAGGCGGTGTCTTAATACCAACAACCCATATTGGTCACCTAGGTTCACTCAACCTGTGAAAGTAAATACGGTGGAGCAGCTGAAGCGTGGTGTTAACAATATGGGTTCACATAAGTGTGCACAGTACAGGCTCACACATGCCGAATGGCTCACATAGGCCAAACATTTTCTGAGCTATTCCGGTGATATGTAGTGAACCCTTCAGCTGCTAAGAACGATTTAATTTACCAACGACAATACACTGAAGCTTACGGTTTAAATAGTTACAGAAATATCAAGCGTAATTACTTTACTTTCTGGGTCACTGGCGACTTAAATTCTGTTTAACTAATAATTCTTAATATATTAAAATACAGGAGCGTAACGAAGTAAGTACGAGCAAAAGTAAGTACACTACGATTGAACATTTCAAAGTACCGTAGGAGTAACATAGTACCATTCCCAATTGTGAAGAATTGTGGAAAGTGACGGGAAGCATTTTGACGATTGCTTTTTAAAAACAAATGAGGGTATAATATAGTTTTACAAAATAATACGGTATACAGTTCTGTTTAAAGTAATCAGTACACATTTTTTGAGCGATATCACACATTTTTTTCAGAATTGTCAAGTTGTTTTAATTCTATATAGTAAAAATAATATAATGTAATCTATTTTCATACACAATCTAAAGTTTATAAAAGTGCGACCTCCCGTACCAAACGGCGTTAAACCTTTCTGTCTGTCTGTCTGTCTATCTGTCTCAGTCTCTGTCTCTCTCTCTCTCTCTGTCTGTCTGTCTGTCTGTATGTCTATCTGTCTGTCTGTCTGTCTCTCTCTCTCACTCTCTCTGTTCCTGCCTGTCTACCTATTTCTCTCACCTTAATCACCCTACCTTGTCTAACCTAAAATAAAAATTGGAAAATAAAGAGTAGTTAAAAAAATATGTGTTTTAAAACCCTCACGACGAAGAGCTCTACCGAGAACCACGCTACAACGACTGCACGACGACATAGGTGCGATGATGATACAGTTGAAATAATGTCACCATCAATCCCGTTTAAAGTGGGTACCCGAGACGGAGACCGTCTGCTTTCGCAAAGAGGCTCAGGACACAACTTCGCACCGGACTTTGGCTCCTGAATAGACCTGCATGAACGGGACTACATTCACTATCTTCACTACTCCCTAGGATGCCCACAACATCGGATAAGTAGCTTACTTCCTAACTAGTTTACTAAGGTCTAATTAGGGACAGACTTCAAAGTACTTCATTAGCAACTGTACTTTATTTTCTTGAACCCGCTGACCGTTTTCCAAGAACTCTTTCGTGGTTGAGCCTATGTATAGTGAAGCTTCTCTAATTAGTTGTGCGTATTCATTTCCAAATGAATACACACTGAACACAAAAGACGAGCGGTATACCTTGGTCCTTAACGGACTGTTGAACAGAGGTTTATTTATTTATTAATATACATTTCCAAAATGAGTAAAGGGCAGTAACTTATATAAAGAAACCAATTATGGGGTAAAGGCGAGTTTGCAAGTCCTAACTGATAGTTTTACCCCTTCATCAGTTTTGTCTACTCACTAATACCATGTAAAAGATAACAACCTCGTGCGAACTGTTTTGAAGTACACATAAAAAAGGCAGTATTCTTACGCTATAAACTAATGCATGTAAATTATAAGTACAACTTATATTTACAATACATATAGAAGGTAATTATTTACATAAATTGTTTAAAATAAATGCATAAAGGTTTTTGTATTACCATGCATTATTATGTATTATTCTGTTAGTATCAGGATCGCAAATGAATGGCACTCAGAGACTTACACTTTGTCATGAGATGTTAATATAGGTTTTTTTACACTTTAATAACCGTGGCTCATGTATCTCGCAAGCTATAAAAGTCAACGAGTGGGTATAGGTTCTTGTAATGCATCATTTATACAAATCCTCTGCAGAAGGAATTTGTTCTGTACTTGTAAAGTGTTCCTGCTTTTAAAATATAATTTATGCTAAATAAATTTTAATAATTGTTTGTAATTTACTTTGAAACATTGAAACATTTGAAAAAGTAATGTGGTCGCAATGATGAAAGTACACATAAACAAATCGTTCAAAAATGTTTGTACACATTTGTATATTAACGTAAACCTAATGAGTTGATCTCACTTAAAGTATTATAACTTCTTAGACTCATTATACGACTAACTTTTATCATACGTCTGCAAACCACTTTACGTAAAACTGCTTGACCTAAACCAACCCTATATTTTATATTAAGCAGAAAATTGATTTTATTCGGCCATCCTCTCAGCAAAGTTTTAGTATATATTCTAAAGTTTCGATTCCACTTGAATTTTCTACGATTTTCAGACACTTTAGATATATTTTATTGAGGTGGTTGTGACAAAGCAGAAAGATATTAAGGGATGAACAAGGGTAGGTCGTGACGTACAGGGCTATGATTTATTCCCGCATAAAGTACACATATGGATTCTTATCTTATGATATATTTACTACGAAATAAAGAACGTTCTGCGAAAGATGAATAATTCATTTTACGTAGACGTAAAAAGATTGCTGTGAGGATCTACAGTACAACAATGTTTTGACTTACGATGTGTGTGTGTGTGTGTGTGTGTGTGTGTTATTATGCACGTAAGTTGTATTTATGTGTGTAAAAAGGTGAAAAGTCACCTTTTTTTTTTATTATTCTCAGAGTATACAGCCACTTGCTATTCACACAATTAATGTAAAGTAAACAGGACGTATGTCCATACATATCAACAGAATGTAAGGCTGTCTCAACAGGATTCAGCACACACAAAGTAAACAGTACGTATGTCCATATATATCACCAGAATGTAAGGCTGTCTCACCAGGATTCAGCACACACAAAGTAAACAGTACGTATGTCCATATACATCACCAGAATGTAAGGCTGTCTCACCAGGATTTAGCACACACAAAGTAAACAGTACGTATGTCCATATATATCACCACAATGTAAGGCTGTCTCACCAGGATTCAGCACACACAAAGTAAACAGTACGTATGCCCATATATATCACCAGAATGTAAGGCTGTCTCACCAGGATTCAACACAAACAAAGTAAATAGTACGAAATCAATCAAATATATTGGAACTTACCGTCTGCGGCTTTTCAGAAACAGCATCTTTATAAAATTTACATGTTTCGGGGATTAAACAGAGGGGATTAAAGGAGAGTATCCTAGAAATAGGTTACACACTATATGCAGAGCTAATTATTATAAATTGGCAGCCCAACTAGTGAGGCTTGAAAAGACGGAACAAGCCCGGCAACTACCAACAGATCAAAATGCCGCAACCAAAGGGAAAAAAGGTGAAGAAGAATGTGGAACCCGAGTTAAGTGTGGAAGACGGAGAGGCAGTACAAATGGAGGAAACAGAATTAGAACCGCCCACACTAGAAATGGAAAGACCGGTACAAACGGCAGATGAATTAGAGGAGCAAACGGGAGAAGAACCCATAAAAATGGTAGAACAGACAGAGAAACCCGAACCAGAAAAAATAACAGGGAGTGTTGACGTGAATATATTAATGATGATGCTCCATGAAATGAAGGAGGATATGAACGAAAATACTAAAAAAAGTAATGAGCAAATGTTCCAAAGGATGGAAGAAAAAATGAACAAAAACACAGAATCTTTAAAGGAGGATATGAACAAAAATATAGAATCCCTGAATAAAAACAGACATGAAGATAAGGAGGAAATAAAAGGAAGCATAGAGTCCCTGAAAAAAGAAATTAGCATAAAGTACGAAACAGTAAACAAAAAGATCGATGATAATAAAATCGATAGTGACAGGAAGGTCGAAAACATGGAGAACAGTTGGAAAGGTTACAGGAGGGAAACAATACACGTTTTGAAAATATAGAGGAACAAATAGGAGAGACCAAACAAGATGTTAGAAATCTCGAAAACATGGTAAGGCAGAACCAAGACGCCATCATGCAGGAGGTGGGAGAAGTCCAGAAAGACGTTAGCGAGAGGATGCAGAGAACATATGACATCGCTAACAGGCTGGACGAGCAAATAAAAACTAACAAAAATAGCATACTAGAAATAGACCAGAGAGAAAAGAACCTGCAGGAAAGATTAGAGGCGCTGAGAGATACACCTGTATTAAATACTCATACGTGTCATGGTGAAAACAGGGAAGTAATCAACTTCCAAAACTATCGACGAAACCCAATGGAATTTTTAGAAAGAATGGAAGAGTTTATTGGGAGAAATAGAGAAACAAGGTGGGACAGGATAAGGGAGATGCTAGACGAGACGTTTAAAAACACTAGGGATAACTGGTGGATAGCGGTACGACCCGAAATCACGAATTTAGCCGAGTTTAAACGCCAGTTCAAGGAGAAGTATTGGTCGGAGACTGCACAAAACAGGGTAAGAATGGACATAGTCTATGGCAAATACGACGCGTCCAATGGACAGTCACCGACGTCTTATTTCCTAGGAAAGGTATGTTTGGCACGGAAGTTGATACCGCCGATCCCAGAAGAATGTTTGGTAAGGCAGTTAGCTGGACATTACAGCTATGGTATCAAAGATGCCCAATTGTACCAACAGCTCAGTAAAATAGCCGATCTAGCCAAATTACTAGAAAATTGTGAATCCACTGGAAGGTTCCAGGATTACCAACCCCCCAATCGTAAGGTAGAATACAATAACAACAATAACGGACCAAACCGGAATGGAGGTGGAAACGGTAACAACCTGAACACAAATAGTCAGAATAATAATACCCCACCAAATGGCCGAAGTGATAACACTCAGGGTCCAAATAACCGCAACTATCCGGGACCAAACAGAGGTAATTACACCGGGAATAATTACGGTAGAAACTATCACCAGGGAAACAGTTATCGCGGGAATAACTATAGGGGAAATAATTATGGTCAACGTAATGGTTATCGTAACGGGGGAAACCAAGGAGGAGGCGATAGGAGAAACCAAAATGAATATAGGCCCCAGGTAAACTATACAATGGCCAATAACCGACGACCATATCCACCCAATGTACCCACTTACATGTTTTACCCACAACAGGCGCCAGGTAGCCAGGGTAACACGACGAATAGCCAACCTATTAATGGTAATCCCGAGGTCAGGCAGGAAACACAGACGGGTCAGCAACCCAATGTTCCGGGGGACCGGGCCAATTAGACCGTGGTTCATTTAAACTAAACGCGGCAGTGGAAAAGGAAAACCGCCCTTCACTGAACCAATATTATGGGGTGACTAGTTACGAACATAGACAGGACAAAGACGGGACTAGGATATTAAGAATAAATAATTATCTTAAGAATATTAGAGAGGAGTTATTAGAGGAGGGTGACAATATCATTAAAAATAGTAACCAAGGGAATAATAGTATCGTGCAGATCAAAGCAAATATCAATGGCATAGAAGCGATATTACTCATTGACACGGGGTCAAACGTATCACTTATCGATAGTGTTGAGTTAGAGAGGATCAAGCAAAATAGTAATTTACCAATACCCACTCTGCCTATAAATAACATCATTCTAGTCGGAGCAACGGGGAGGTAAAATAAATCAATAAAGAAACAGGTGTCATTAGAGATGACTAGTAATGGGGTAACAATACCAATAGGGTTATTAGTGGCGAATAATTTACCCATGAGTATCCTAATAGGCTGCGATATACTTAGGCCATACAATGCTGTAATAGATTTGGAAGGTAAGGTGATAACTTTAAAAACTAACAAGGGAATTTGGACCAATAATTTAATCGATGTCCAAGGAAATGGTACAGACAATACACCTTATCAAGCGATAGTGAACCATTATTATTGTGCCGATCGTCCAATAAACATGCCTTTATATCAGGAGGAAAAACCAGAGTTGTGGTTAGAAAAATTAGAAGAAATACGGGATTTCCAAAGGACGAAAACAAGGGGTCTGATCAGCGAAGAACAGGCGGAACAATTAATCGAGGTATACAACAATTATAAACACATATTCTCGAACGCTCCAGGTAAAGCCAGAGATTATCAATGCACCATAGAATTCAAAACTCCGGTGGAATTTAACAGGAAATCGTACCCGATCGCATACTCGCTAAAGAACGAAGTCAGGGAAGAATTGAACAGGATGATAGAGGACGACATAATCGAGTATAGTCATTCGCCCTTTACCAGCCCAATCATAGCTGTGCCAAAAAAGAACGGAAAGGTACGTATATGTCTCGATGCTAGGGAGATCAACAAAATGATTGTTAACGACCGCACATTACCTGGGGAGATAGAGGAGATATTGAAAAAGTTTCACGGAACCAAATATATAAGCTCATGGGATACGGTATGCGGTTACTGGCAGGTAGAACTCCACCCTGATAGTAGGAAATATATGGCATTCATATTCGAGGGCAGAAACTATCAGTTTAAGCGGTTACCTTTTGGCTTAATAAATTCTGTGGCGGTGTTTGTAAAGATAATGGACAGAATATTGGGGCAGGAAGTACTGAAGTTTACGACAGTATACGTCGACGATCTACTGGTAACTTCAGCGAATTGGGACGACCATTGTAATAGGGTTGAACAGGTGTTAGAGAAACTATCAGAGAATAATATCACCCTCAAATTAGACAAGTCCCAATTCATTGAAAATGAGGTGAAATTTTTAGGCTTTAATTTAACAGAACAAGGGATTACTCCATCCAAAGAGAAGGTAGAGGCCATACAGAAGTTCCCCACCCCAAATAACAGGAAACAGCTGCAGTCATTTTTAGGAATCTGTAACTATTACAGAAAGTTTCGGTCCAATTATTCAGAACTAACTGCCAGGTTCCAAAAGCAGTTATCAGCTAAAGACAAATGGACTTGGGGACCAGAGCAAGATGAAGTGCTCAATATCATAAAGGAAAAGTTTTTAGAAACAGTAATGTTGCATCATCCCGACTTTACAAAACCATTTTTTCTAAACTGCGATGCCAGTAACGTGAGTTTAGGTGCAGCCCTATATCAGGAAGATCAGGATGGTAACCATTTAGTAATTAGCTTTGCTAGCCGCGTGCTGAACAGTTGCGAACGAAACTACAATACTACCGAAAAAGAATTGTTGAGTGTAGTTTTCGCATGCGGTAAATTTAGGACATATATATTAGGGTACCCCATAACAGTTAGAAGCGACCACAAATCTATATCATTTTTAAAGCATTGTAAGCTGAACCACGGAAGGCTGACGAGATGGGTTTTGGCCTTGCAAAAATATAATATCACATGGGAATATATACCCGGCAAACAGAACGTAGCAGCCGACGTCCTATCTCGCGTCAATATACCAGACCAAACCTTTGACGGCGAAAAGGAACAATTAGCTAAGGTTTACCACATTATTAAGAGCAGGGAAGATTTAAAAAATATTTTAAACGATATAAAGTCACAACAACAGGCCGATCCAAAATTAGGAGATATCAGGAAAAGGGTACAGGAAGGCGATGAGGTCATAAACAGATTTTACTGTATACACAACGACACTTTGTTTATAAGGAATACCCCGCACCAGGAGAATTGGAAATTAGTAATTCCACCAGCGATGGAGAGACCGCTAATAATCGACTATCACGATAGGTACGGACACATGGGTGCCCTCAAAGTAAGGAAGGCATTGGAAGAGCAAACATACATCAAAAGGATGAATAAGAAGGTGCAACTGGCGATACGGTCGTGCGATATTTGTCAAAAAGTAAAGTGTGATAACGAGAGAAAAGAAGGGGTCATGATACCCATATCATCTACCGAAAAATTGGAAAAGGTATTTCTCGATATCTGCGGACCATTTCCACGCAGCGGTGGGAGACACCGATATAAATTTATCGTAATCATCTTCGACCATTTTAGCAAATATACAAAGCTATACCCAATAACTAGGGCAACGACCAGGAAAATAATAGACATCATAATAGAGCGATACATAATGGAGGTGGGCCGACCGTATTCTATAATTACGGACCACGGTACCCAGTTTAGGGGAAAACTTTGGAAGGAAAACCTGGGAGAACACGGAATAAAAACGTACAAGACGTCCGTATATCACCCGAATAGTAACCCAGCCGAGAGAGTGTTAAGGGAGGTAGGACGGTTACTGAGAACATACTGCCATAACGAGCAGAAGATGGCATGAATACGTAGCATCTACCGAGGATTTTCTCAATTTCTCACATCACAATACCATCGAGGTGTCGCCATACACAGTTATGTTCGAAAGACCCCCACCACGAGAGATAAAAGAAATTATTAGTTTTCCCGACGAACCCGCATACCAATTTGAAAGAACCAAATTTTATAACAAGGTGTTAGAAAAAACGGAACAGCAGCGGATTAAATATGAGGTAGGAGAAAAGGTGTTAGTTAAAAATAGAGAATTGCCCAGTGCTATACAAGGCATAACGAGGAAATTGCTACTCTTATATACAGGGTCTTTCACGATCACCAGAGACAATAAAAACAATACCTATGAGGTAACTGACACGATTAGTAACAAAGTAAAAGGTACGTATAACCAAACATCATTGAAAAAATACCATGATTAAAAAATCACAAGTCAAATACTCAATCAGTAACCAAGTACCATGACCAACAACCCAAGTCAAATACAGCATCATTGAGAAGGTACCTTGACTAAACATGTTAACGTGAATCTTTTAACTTACCCAGAATTTAAAGGAGGTAGAGATTATTAAATAAATATAAATATTATTGTATAATGATTATTATTAATAAATATTACGAGATGGGCACATTCCACCATAGGCAAGATTTATTTCCAATAGCCATGTCAACGTATATTTACCAGCTTACCCGTACTTAGAGAAGGAGAGAGATTATTATTAATAAATATTACGAGATGGACACTTAGTAAAGGAGAAAAAAGGAGAAATACTGTCATATATTTGATACTAAATGGAAATGATAAATGAAAAAAAAAAAAAAAGGAACAGTGTGTTACATAAGGAGGTAATGATGAATATGAATATAGCTATTAACATTGAATGATTTTAAACGATAATTTTACCTGCGGAGAACGATATATTAATATAATTGCGAATTAATCAGAAGAGTTTAAGAAAGGGAATTTATGTGTAGGAGCCTATGATCTTTGAATATTGTATATTTTTTTTATTATTATTATTATTTGTTGCAAAGGTGCAATTATTATTTTCTGGACAGGGATGTGTTGCCTCTGATTTCAGTAGTTATAGATAGGGAAGGGCAGAGAATGTATGCCATAGCGAGCCACTCTGACCCCCAACCCTCTATGAAAGTTAGGGAATTGATAGGGAATTATATCAAAGATTAATTAAATAACATCAAGGTAAAAAGGAAAGGAATAGGTGATACGACAAAGAACGAAATAGGAATATTGAGTTGGATTAATATATTAAAGGAGTAGTACAGGAATTTAATTATAAGATAAATGAATGAAATATAAAGAAGCTAATAAAGGGTTAATATAGAGATGATAATTTCATCAAAACCAAAGATATGTTTTTCAAAAATTATCAACTTTAACGGAGAGGCATATGTAACGTCACAGAACGTTCCATAAAGGAAACCATTTACATAGCAATTATCATAAGAGCAAAGTGAGGTGAACAGTATCAAACCCAAGTAGTCCTAAAAAATTTGTGTAATATTGTCTAATAATCATTACAATAACATGAAAAAACGACCAAACTATGACTAAGACACTAACCCCATATATATTATTAAAGTGAATAACAGTGAAAAAACCATAAGACACTATAAGAGAGACGAATAATGTCAGAATCAACCAAAAAGAAGTCATTAATTATTAAGTTTTATAACTCTGAATAGAGTATTAAGAACTATTTTTTGTGAATGATCCATTATTATATTATGTAATGTAAATAAAATAAATGTATTAAATGATTTAAATACATTATTAGAAAGAGTTTAAGTTAAAATAAAAATTATATATTTGTTATGACAAAAAATACTAATGTGTTGGATTTGAGACCAAACACCCAGATTTCATGAAAAATTAATTATTATCAGATTGAAATAAACACTATATGTAATTGTCAAGCAGAAAAAAGTGAACAATTTATCTTAAATAAAGAAAGCTGTCAAATGAATAAAAATCAGTCAAAATAGCCAAAAACCGTATTGACTATAAACATGTAGTAGGCATATAATATTGTATAATTTATGGATTTAATGTTGCCAAAATGCAACCAAAATGCATTAGAAAGTTGAAATATGATATAAAGCGACTATACTAATATATCTGACTAACTTTAACGTTGTAATAGTCAAGTTAGCAAAATATTTACCTATACCATGTATGGCTGGAGCCAATCAACCAGTACAAAAATAATCATATCTGGCTAAATATTTACAAAATGCTAACAAAAATAAAATAGAATGGTACAATACTTCAGTATACCTTAAAAACGAACAAACTCAGTTGAAAATAAAATCAATTATAAAAGAATTTAACTTATAAGAGTGAGATTTGTCACACCATGAAAAAGGGCATCTCAAGACCAATCAATGATGCTATGTCATCCTGTGATAAAGATAATATATGTAAAGAGTAACCAGGTATCACAAAAGACAGACAATATAATAAACTCTGAGTGTACACTAGTGAAATACTACATATGTTAAAGAAAGAGACTAATCATTGTGTTATAACATTGACAAAAATCTAGGCCATGGACAGAGGCCAGGTAAAATTGTAATTATCTAGGTGTTATATATGTTAAAATTTGTTTGTTTTGTTATAGGAAGATAGTAATGTTGTATGTTCAGATTGTGGAAGAGACATAATAGTTCCACAACAATTTTTGTTCTAAAAAAATTGAATTTTAATGACAACAACCCAAGGTGAGAGTTGTATTGTGTTACTTATTAGACTTAATTTAATTAAAAACCAATCATAATTAGTATCACTAGATTCAGTTGAAAACAGAGAATCTAAATGTAATAATGGCATACAAATTGTGAGTACTAATGTAAAACTGTTTGATAAATACCAGACTAATTTTTGAAATATCCTTAGTATGAAGAATAAGAAATTTGTTCTAAAAGCTTCGACGGAAATGAATTTTGTTCCATAATGTTCCATTTCGTTTATTCTCGAACAATCTAGAAAGAATTTTTACACAAATATACCGGAAGTCGATGGAAACAATCAGCCTGAATTAGTATAAAAGAGAGACCAAATTCGACACAGAAACACTTGAAACTTGAACTCCAGAACAGATGCATCACCCACGACACTGATCAACGCGGCTAAGGCGAAACCGAGAGGCGAGAAATCGACAAGACCCGAAGAAAGGCTTTTCCCGTACATAGACAAACAGACTGACATAACCTCTACAAGAATCTACGCCAATGTGTTGCTGAAATAGAGGAGCAGCACGGCAAATTTTAATAGAAATCACGCAGCCAGAACGTCAACGGCCCAGGAGGGACCAAAACTTTAAATAGAGAACCAATTCTGCTGTGTTCGCATAGACTGACTAATTTGACAATAATTCCCTTAACGTAAACATACACACCCAGAGCCTTTCTCGACACTGCATGGGAATCAGCGCTACGGCGGCCAAATTTTGAATCAACGCGGAGCAGCTGATGTGTATTGGCGGGGTTTGAACGATAATCTACTGCCAAACGTTGTCACAAAAAGTGCGGAAATAGTAAATGATCGCAATTTTGACTTAAAATAGATTCAGTGCACACATGAAGAGGCGAGATTGAAAAAACTACCCGAGAGGAGTGTCCTGTGCGAGATTAACTAATCATTGGGACGTGAGTTAACAAAATTAAAGTCATTTTTTTTACCTGGTTACATTTATCACACAGTTGTACTACACATGCCACACACACCTTCAAATCACTTAATTTTTCTTGTAAAGCGTCTTATTGATATGTCTTGGTAGTTCAAAGGAGTCACGTCCTGAGAGTAAAGATTTTTTCACGTATTAAACTCATGTTTTCAACTGAGTAAAAAATTGAAAACACTAGCCGATACTTGATTGGATATATAAAATTGTCAATAATAATAATAATAATAATAAATTTTAAAATTTTTTTTCTTTAGTAACTCTGCAATTTTATAATTTTTATATGAATGTTAGTCCTTCAGACGATTTGTTTGTTTTTGAAGAATCATTAAACTTACCTGATTTTTTCAAGCTAAACTGACTTGTTTATACTTTTTCATAGAAGTAAGATTTAAAAATTTTTAATTTTTTTAATAATCACATTTTATTCTTGGAACAAACGATTCCAAGTGGCGCCCACAAAAAACATAGTATTAAGTTGTGTTACAGGACTACATCTCCGCAGAGGATCCAGTCAACAGTAAGTAACCAAAAGTGCGCGGAGGTAACGCCCGACAATATACAACACGAACAACATTTTTACATTACACCATTTTGTTTCTATTTTGTTATAAATTGGCTGGCCCAACAGAGGGGATTAAAGGAGAGTATCCTAGAAATAGGTTACACACTATATGCAGAGCTAATTGTTATACAATGTATATCCGAATCAACCAACCAGATTCCAAGTTTACCCTTAGCAACCAGAAATTTCGTATAAATAAAAGAGAGACTTCTTTGACAGCGATCTTAGCGGATAGACGCGTTTGTAAAACGTCCTACATAATATAAAATAAACTGTGAAAAAACGATACAAACATATTGATACAGTTAGAGGTACATAACACGAACTTTTTACACCAAGAGAAGAACACCCATTATATGAAATAGAAGACCCAAGAACCAGGGACAAGATTTGAAGCGGACGTGGGCCCTATCTTCGACCACGAACCATACAAAGAAGAGGATTTGGTGACTTTAACATCTTATTATATTGTGTATCAACACCCACATTTGTATACACGACTTTTTAAATACTAATCAACTAAAACTACAGACACCATATCACACCAACACTAAGAACACTCACTAATAACACGATTTGAGATTGACACCTTTTCAAACACCACAAGAACCTTTGATTTGCATAATAATTATTAAACACCTAAACTGGACATAACCTTTCATAACTAGTAATCACTATACGACTGCCTGTGTGCACGTTACACTCTAACCTTGTAATATCCTTTAATTGTAAAACTTGTATTTTGATTTATAGAATAATATTTTGTTTAAATGTAATCCCCGAACCAGATACGCCCTGAGATACTTTATTTTTAATAGAAACATTAACGAAAGCATTCTTTTGGTCTGACAAATACTGAATGTTGGCTACTACTACCAACTGGTAAAAAGAAGACGTATAATTTGCGCCACAATTGTGATTGTCATAATCAAATTTAAGAAACAATTAACCAGTGCTTTTCTGAATAAAGGATTCCTATAAGGATATATGTTTGATGTTATATTTGTGTCGTTATTATTGCTGTTCCATTTAGGAAATAAATTCACAGACACAGCGGACACCACGACAGTTGGCAACGTTGAGTGACGTCACGGAAACGAGCGGTATAGTGGGAGCAAGCGGCAAATTACAAAACCATTCGCCGTTCAACATAACATATTAATAATTACAAATTGACGACTCCAGTGCGAGTTAGTCGCTACATTATTTATTTGTTACAAATTGACACTTCCTACGGGCGGTGTATGTAATTCAAGTGCACACAACATAAAATACAAGTAACCTATTCCTAATAACATTATACGTAACGAATTGACGAATCCGAAGTGAGAATTAACATTTAAATAAGAAGTAACCCTATAAAATAAGTTGGTTGCAAATTGGCGATCCCAACAGTGAGGCGAAATAACCTGGAGTAACCATAATATTGGTTACAAATTGGCGAACCAACGTGTGAGGCGTTTAATTTAATATAAATTAAATTATAATCTATAGACAAACAAACAAAAAATAAACAAAATGAGGAAGCGAGAAGTATCACGCAAAAGAGCGGCCGAAACCGAGAAGGTAGACGAGTTAAACATGGAAGAAAAAGAAGCAACACCGGTCGAGGAAGTAGAAGTAATAATAAGATAGGACCAAGGAGATAGACAAGAACCGGACAAAGTCACAGAGAGCGTTGACATGAAGAGCATTATGGAATACTTAAAACAGAGTCATGAAGATTTCAGTAAGAAATTGGAGGAGAGTAGTAAAAAGTTGAAGGAAGAATTAAGTGAGAACAGTAATAAGAACTTAGAAAAATTGAAGGAAGAATTAAGTGAGAACAGTAATAAGAACTTAGAAAACAGTAATAAGAACTTAGTAATATTGAAGGAAGACTTGAGTAAGAAGATGGAGGAAATAAAGAGTGATAATAAACAATCAAAGGAGGAATTGAGCCGAGAACTGAAAGAGAATAGCAGTAAAATGGAGGAGAAAATAGACGAAAATAATAGAGCATTGAGGGAAGAATTGAAGGGAAATTACCAGGAAACCATGAAAAAATTGGATGAACACAAGGAGTTATTAAAAGAAGAGTGGAATAACAAGATGGAAATTAATAACCGGCAATTGCAGGAAGAATGGGACAAGAAGCTGGAAGAACCGGTAACTGAAATTAGAAGGGTAGAATCCGAGACCAAGGAAAAGTGTGAGCGGATGAACCAAGAGATACTGAGCGTCCGGGAAGAAACGAACGGACGAGTTGAAAACATAAGAACCAACCAAGCAGTGATGGGGGAAAGATTGGAAGGTATGAGTACTAGTCTCAATCGAGTACAAGACCAAACAATTGCACATAGAGATGAAATTAATTCCCTAAAAAACAGACAATGTACCGGTGCCCATACAACATGCGAGGAAAATCGAGAAGTGATCGACTTCCAAAATTATAGAAGAAACCCCATGCTATTCTTAGAACGAGTAGAAGAGAAAATAGCCAAAACCGGAGAAGACAGATGGTTTGTGATCAGGAGCATGCTGGACGAAATGTTCCGAAAGGTCTATGACAATTGGTGGACGGCGATGCGGCCGAGTATACAAAACTTCCAAGAATTTAAAAAGCAATTCAAATCTAAATATTGGTCTGATGCCACGCAACACATGATAAGAAGTGACATAGGATTGGGCCGATATGACCTGCACGGCAAGCAAACTCCAACCGCATATTTTCTTGGGAAAATAAACATAGCCAGACATTTAGAGCCTGCAATTCCTACAGAATGTTTAGTGAGGCTATTAGCTTACCACTATGGTGGAGAAATTACAAGAGGCCGAATAAACGGACGTATACAAACCATCGAGGAGATGTCAACATTATTAGCGGAGATGGAACAAGAGAAGAACTTCCTCCAGTACAGACGAAGGAACGATGAAATAAATAGAAATAATGGTCGCCGCGACGCCCAATATGAAAACAACGGGCAACGACCGAACAATAGTTACAACAACAACGGTAACCACTATCAACGCGGTTACCAAAACCACAATAATACTAACAACTATCCACGAAATAATGCGGCAAATAATAACGACAATAACAACAACCACTATTACCGTAACTCCCCGACAAATAATAACAATAATGGATACCAGCGTGCCAATGACAGAGACCACCAATACCAGAACAACCGAGGTTATAACAACAACTACGATAACCGATACAGGCACAATAATAACAATCAAAATCAAACATATCGAAGACAAGTGAATTATGCAAGCATTGACGATAGAGATGTGGGAAGACGTTGGTACCAGGGACGAGCAAATTATAATGGGAACCGTGGGAGAAGTTTTCAGGAGGAGAGTAACCAGCACTACCGTGATGAACATCGGCGAAGTAGGAGCTGCGACGACAACAGGAATAACCGAAACTCAGTGACGTTCGATAATAACGCCATTGAGGTACAAGAGTCACAGAGTAGAGACAGACCCAATCAATCAGACAACAGGACTGAGGAGATCAGCCCTGATTTAAACGGACCGCGGCAGTGAAAATCCATCAGGTCCCATCACTGAACCGGCAATTTGGGTACTTACTAGGACGAGACAAAATGACTGACGATACAATGACGATAATGCACAATCATTTCTTAAAAAATGTGAGAGAAGAACTACTGAACGAAGACACGATAACGCACAATAGTTCGAATAATGAGATCGTTTATATCATCGCCCAAGTGAATGGACTAGAGACAAGATGCATGATAGATACGGGCGCAAACGTGTCGTTAATCGACAACAATGAATACATCAAAATTCAAAAACATAGTAAGGCCATCTTACCAACTTTACCAATTCAAAATATAATTTTAATCGGAGCCACTGGAAGGCAAAAAAAGTCAATAAGAAAACAGGTATCATTAACAGTGACCAGCAGAAATGTAGCTATACCTATGATTTTTCTAATAGCTAGTAATCTACCATTTAATCTACTAATAGGCTGTGATATTTTGAGAAAATATTCAGCAATAATTGACATGAGACAGGCCATAGTGTCGTTAAAAGTGGATAATATAGAATGGACAGCAAGATTAGTAGAAAATAAAAATGTACCTTCATGCAATAGTATAAGAAAATTCAATAATAATCAAGATGAGTCATGGAATGTAAGAAGGGAATACTTTGGGAGTGAAGACAGTTTATGGTTGGAAAAATTAGAAGAGATCCGACAATTTCGGTCAGAACAAAACGAATGTAATTTAACTACACAACAAATAGAAAAGTTAATATCAATATATAATAAATACCGCTATGTTTTCTCTGATATACCTAGCAAGGTAAAAGATTATCAATTTACACTACAATTCAAGGAGCCTGTAAATTTTTAAAAAAAAATCATATCCCGTTGCTTATGCATTAAAAGAAGCAGTGAGGACTGAACTAGACAAAATGATAGCAGAAGATATTATTGAGTATAGCTGTTCCCCATATACCAGTCCGTTAATAGCCGTTCCTAAGAAAGATGGCAAAGTACGACTCTGTTTGGATGCTAGAGAGATTAATAAGATCATAGTTAATGACAGAACATCTCCCGGAGAGATTGAGGAGATATTGAAAAAATTCAATGGCATACAATTTATCAGCACCTGGGATACGGTTTGTGGGTATTGGCAGGTGGAGTTACACCCAGATAGTCGAAAGTACGTCGCCTTTATTTTCGAAGGAAGGAACTACCAGTTCAAGAGACTACCGTTTGGACTGGTAAACTCAGTAGCTGTATTCGTAAGATGTATGGACCAGGTGTTGGGTCCAGATACTATTCCATATACCACAGTCTATGTTGATGACTTGTTGATTACTTCAGTGAATTGGGAAGACCATTGTGACAGAGTAGGACAAGTATTACAAAAACTATCAGACAATAACGTTACCCTAAAACTTCAAAAATCCAAGCTTATCGCCAGTGAAGTCCAATTCCTGGGTTTTAACTTAACAAGACAAGGAATAACACCATCCAATGAAAAAATTGAAGCTATCCAGAAGTTCCCAAGTCCTAAAAATAAAAAGCAACTTCAATCATTTCTGGGACTTTGCAATTATTATAGGAAGTTTCAGAGAAATTATTCTGAAATGACAGCAAAGTTTTCTTCACAATTATCCTCTAAGAACAAATGGTCCTGGGGACAGGAACAAGACAGTTTACTTCAAATGATCAAACATAATTTCCTAAGTTCAGTTGTATTAAAACATCCTAATTTCAATCAACCTTTCTTCATGAACTGTGATGCCAGTGATATAAGTTTAGGATCTGTATTATATCAAGAAGATATTGAGGGAGAACATCAGGTGGTGAGTTTTGCAAGCAGAATACTTAATGGATGTGAACGCAATTATAGTGTAACGGAAAAGGAGTTATTAAGCGTTGTATTCGCTTGTGGGAAATTCAGAACCTACATTCTTGGATACCCGATAACTGTGAGGAGCGATCATAAGTCAATATCTTTCCTAAAAAATTGCAAGATTAACCATGGGAGATTGACAAGGTGGATACTCGCACTACAGGAGTACCATATAAATTGGGAGTATGTTCCAGGAAAACAGAATATTGCTGCAGATATATTGTCCCGGATTAACATAGAACAACAAACTTTTGAAGGGGAAAAAGAAACAATCATCAAGGTATATACTATAATAAAAAACAAATCAGATTTGGAAAACATCATGAGGTCAATTTCACAACAACAAACAGAGGATACAAAAATCAACAATTTTAGACAAAGACTGATCCAACAGGATGAAAAAATCACTGCATATTACTGTCTACATGAAGACATATTATTTTACAAACCAAATAATAACCAAGGATCATGGAAGGTGGTGATACCTAAAGCGTTAGAAACAGAATTAATACTGGACTACCATAGTCGATATGGGCATATGGGTGCATTAAAAGTAATGAAGGCATTTGAGGAACACACTTACATTAAGAATATCAACAGGAGAGTTAGAGAATGTATTCGGCAGTGTCACATCTGTCAATTGGCAAAATGCAATAACGAAAAAACAGAAGGAATTATGCAACCTATTACATCAACTGGTAAATTAGAGAGAGTATTTTTAGATGTGTGTGGACCGTTACCTCGTAGTGAAGGGAGAAAACAGTATAAATTTATTATAATCATGTTCGACCATTACTCCAAATTTACAAAACTATACCCCATTAATCGGGCAACTACAAAAAAGATTCTGCAAATAGTGATCCAACAATACATACCAGAGTTAGGAGCTCCAAGATCAATTATTACCGATCACGGAACTCAGTTTCGAGGAAGGGTTTGTTAGATCTAGGTGTCAAGACATATAAAAAATCTGTCTATCACCCAAATAGCAACCCGGCGGAAAGAGTACTGAGGGAGCTCGGCCGTATACTCAGGACATATTGTTTTGATAAACACCAGAAGTGGAGTGACTACATTACACAAACAGAGAGCTTTATCAACGTAGCTTACCATGAAGCAATACAAGATACTCCATATACCATAATGCACGAAAGACTACCACCCCGAGAAATTAGTGAAATAATCAACTTCCCAAACAACCCAGCTTACCAGTTCGACAACGTGAGATTCCACAGCAAACTGAATGAACAAGTGGAGAAAGAAGGAACAAATACAAAATAATTCAGCAGAAAGTGATCCAGTACAAGATTGGAGACAAAGTATTGTTAAAAAACCGCGAATTGCCAAGTTCTAAGGAAGGAATAGCAAAAAAGCTATTATTACTGTATAATGGACCATATGTTGTTATAAAAAACAATAATAATAATACTTATGTCATTAGTGATGTGGAAACAAAAAAGATTAAGGGGACATACAACCAAGTTTCCTTAAAAATGTATTATGCACTTAATAAACAAAGTTGAATATACCACAGAATTCCAAAAAAAAAATAGTAAGATCAACTTACAACTAATTATTTATGAGAATTAATATGGAATTGAAGAATTTATTATTATATACCACAAAATTCCAAAGAAATAGTAAGATCAACTTACAACTGATTATTTATGAGAATTAACATGGAATTGAAGAATTTATTATTATAAAACCACAAAATTCTAAAGAAATAGTAAGATTAACTTACAACTAATTATTAATGAGAATTAATATGGAACTGAAGAATTTATTATTATAATACCTCAAAATTCAAAGAATATAGTAAGCTCATCTTACCAACTTTGATAATCCAGAATATAATTTTAAATGAAGCCAAATAAACAAATTTGAATATCAAAAAATTCAAATAAATAGTAAGGACAACTTACAGTACATTTTGATGATGTTATTATGAATCAAGTGAATAAACAAATGTGAATAAATTTCCAAATCCTAAACAAAATAAGCACCTCTTATTAGATATAATTATGAACTTATTAATGGAATATAAAAAAAAGATGCAACATCCATAAATCAGAAGAAACCATAATGCTATAAAACGAATAAGAAAGGACAAATGTAGACAGTCGACGATGGAAATAAGACAAGACTATAAACGAATTTATTACAAATAACCTATCATGATTGTGAGAGAATCAACAACAACTAAAGATGCAAATACTTGTTGTTTTAATTGAATGAAAATAGTGAATGAAGAATGAAGATTAAGGAGTACTGATAAAGAAGGAAAGAAGATAGTACCAATTGAAAATAAAAAATGTTATTAGTATCGCCACAAGAAAATAAACATCTGAAAGAATCAATGGAAAGAAATACTTAGATCTGAGAAGTTAAACTGAGTGAACAATCCCAAGAATATATTATATTATTTTTATTTGATTTAGTCGTGAATAGACTAGTGATTATTAAATGTGATTGACTGACGAGATAGCTCCAGCAATCGATATTATTTATGTATTACGTATTGTAAGGACAGCGGGGTATTAGGTCAAGAGAGCCCCCCGACTGATTCCAGAACATATGGTGATTAATTTGTTAGGGAAGTAACATGTTCCAGGGATAGAACACTTATATTTAAAGATAAGTATACCAGATCACAAAAAGAATAACAAATGATAATGCGAAAGATAAGATAATTGATAATTTCAACAAAAACAATATTTTATTAAAATGATCAAATTTGGTGGCAGGGTAGTATGTAACATTACATTTGGAACAACTTAATATCGTACCTGATTTAATGAAAACTTTGGATAAGAAGCTAAACAAGAAGAACAATATCTTCCAAGATGATAGTGAAGAGGAACGACTAACCATTTTAGACTGACTAGTAAGACAACTGACCGTACCCAAATTAATGATTTAGGCTAAGTGATGCAAAATACCTTCAACCCCAATTATGACATGAACTTTCAATAATGACCAAATAAAGAATTATAAAGACAGACGGCTTATGAACCAGTACTATAAAGAAACAAATGGTTTCATTCAAAGTATCATAATATCAAGATAATCAAAATACAAATTGAGGCATAATAGGCCCAAACATGTAATATTATGTGAAAGAAATATTAGTAAATGATTAAGTTAATTGATGTAATGAAAATATAAACAAACCTTATTATAGATACATGAACCATACAACTAATTGTAACAAATAGTGTTCATAAGATTGTCCAGAAAACAACAAATAATAACTTGTTCACAATAACATTTTTATAACAAGAGTGAAGTCCTTTTAATGACAATAAAATGTAAAACCCTATAAAACCCAATAAGTATGTTTATAAATACAACCTATTAAGTGTTAAGTGAATAGGGTAAACGACAAACATAGTGACAAGTAATGTGAAGCATAACATAGACAGTGTCAGAGTAATTAATGAATTAACTGACAAAAGACTAATTAATTAATGCATAATTTATTTTATATAAATGTGCATGTTATTATGTTTTAGCACGTTGTTTTATTATCATGGTATTTATGTTGTTTTTTGTATGTAGCAGGTGAAGCAGTTGTTTTAAAAGAATATCAATTAACTGATATTAATTTCATTTTATGTTAACAAATATAACCATAGAACTGGTGTTAAACAGTGATAAATTGATTGGCAAAGCAAAATAGACTATAAAAAGATGTTATTGCTAAGTGTCAAACCATTGTATAGCTTAAGTAAAAAACAGTTTATTCGTTCAAAGGTTCAATAGAATCATAGCCAGGTGGGCATGAAATTAAACAAATAGAATAGTATATCTTTTGTTTTGTTAAAATAATGTTATGTGTTAAACAGTTTTTATGATTGTTAAAAGTTAATTTAACTGTTAAAGGTTTTAAACATGGTGATGAAAATAACACCAGTACATAGGCCATGTAAAATCAACTTTTGTAAATTTTAGATAATAATGTTAGAGATTTTGGTAAAACAAATGTGAAAGGATAAATAGATTTATAGGTAATAGTGTACACAACGAATATAGAAACAAAATAATACATCTCAAGTTATTTAAGAAAATTTCAAATAACAAACTTGTAACATCTGTAGTTCTTAAGTAAAAGTAGGCATGTTTAGTGTCTACGTGTCACAAATGTAAAGATCAAAATAATGCTGATAATGGTTTTAAATTCCCAATCAGTACAGAAAAGTTATGTTAATTTAAAGGTTTTGAACAAATTTAGATTTTGAAATAATGAAAGTATATGACAATGTATATCCGAATCAACCAACCAGATTCCAAGTTTACCCTTAGCAACCAGAAATTTCGGATAAATAAAAGAGAGACTTCTTTGACAACGATCTTAGCGGATAGACGCGTTTGTAAAACGTCCTACATAATATAAAATAAACTATGAAAAAACGATACAAACATATTGATACAGTTAGAGGTACATAACACGAACTTTTTACACCAAGAGAAGAACACCCATTATATGAAATAGAAGACCCAAGAACCAGGGAGAAGATTTGAAGCGGACGTGGGCCCTATCTTCGACCACGAAACATACAAAGAAGAGGATTTGGTGACTTTAGCATCTTATTATATTGTGTATCAACACCCACATTTGTATACACGACTTTTTAAATACTAATCAATTAAAACTACAGACATCATATCACACCAACACTAAGAACACTCACTAATAACACGATTTGAGATTGACACCTTTTCAAACACCACAAGAACCTTTGATTTGCATAATAATTATTAAACACCTAAACTGGACATAACCTTTCATAACTAGTAATCACTATACGACTGCCTGTGTGCACGTTACACTCTAACCTTGTAATATCCTTTAATTGTAAAACTTGTGTTTTGATTTATAGAATAATATTTTGTTTAAATGTAATCCCCGAACCAGATACGCCCTGAGATACTTTATTTTTAATAGAAACATTAACGAAAGCATTCTTTTGGTCTGACAAATACTGAATGTTGGCTACTACTACCAACTGGTAAAAAGAAGACGTATAATTTGCGCCACAATTGTGATTGTCATAATTAAATTTAAGAAACAATTAACCAGTGCTTTTCTGAATAAAGGATTCCTATAAGGATATATGTTTGATGTTATATTTGTGTCGTTATTATTGCTGTTCCATTTAGGAAATAAATTCACAGATTACAGCGGACACCACGACAGTTGGCAACGTTGAGTGACGTCACGGAAACGAGCGGTATAGTGGGAGCAAGCGGCAAATTACAAAACCATTCGCCGTTCAACATAACATATTAATAATTACAAATTGAAGACTCCAGTGCGAGTTAGTCGCTACATTATTTATTTGTTACAAATTGACACTTCCTACGGGCGGTGTATGTAATTCAAGTGCACACAACATAAAATACAAGTAACCTATTCCTAATAACATTATACGTAACGAATATTCTTTACGTTACAAATTGACGAATCCGAAGTGAGAATTAACATTTAAATAAGAAGTAACCCTATAAAATAAGTTGGTTACAAATTGGCGATCCCAACAGTGAGGCGAAATAACCTGGAGTAACCATAATATTGGTTACAATATAAGAAGAAGAAGAAACCTGTACATAAGAAGAGGAAGAAATCTGTATATAAGAAGAGGGAAAGTTTATATAATTAAGAAGAGGAAAAATGTAAAATAAACAATGAAAAATATTTAACAAGGAACAAGACAATAACATTACCAGTGTGAGGAAGACACAATAAATAAGGAAAGTATTTTTAGATGGAGCAAATACCCAACTAATAAGAAGATAATAATGCAAGTATGAAGAATACCAGATAAGGGAATCATGATACCCCAACAAGGAAGAACATGAAGAAAAAACAAGGTGACCAAGAACAAGGTGTCGACAAAATAATAAGCAGCCACAAACAATAATAGTGAGTGACTTATAAGTGCATCGATTAATACCAAAATATCACAATCCCAAACTAAACAACACAAATAATAAAAGTGCAATGTTTATGGAAGATGAAGATAAGAAGTGTTAACAAAGATAGATAACAACCTCAAATAAACAACACAAACAATTAGTGTATTATTTATGAGACAAGAATATAATAAAATAGAACATAAAAAAGACCACAAATGTACTTATAATAAAGAGAGAAATAATTGCTCAATAATGACTGAATTTGAATGTAAAATCCTTAATAAAATATATGTTTAAATATCAGGAGAGTGAAGGGTAAAATCAATACAGAATGTAATTATTAATGTATTAAAGATAAGACAACCCGTAGTAGAAAAACAAAACAGTTTACCCAAACCCAAATGTAAACACATAATATGTATGACAATAACAAGTTAGAATTAATTAATACTGTGTGAACAAATAGTATATAATACAAATAAAATAAGGAAAATATTGTACTAGATAATAGTAATAACATATCATAGTAAAAATATAAGAATTAAGCAAGAAATTAAACAAATCCAAATAAGCATTGTTGTCAATTCAGTAGGATACACATAACCTCAACTGAACAGAATCTGCAACACAGAATCACAAATAACAATTAGAAAAATGCAGACAAAAGTAATTATTTGAGTCAACAACCAAACTAGAATAAATGTGTAACATAGTGAACCCAGTATGAATTAAGAAACACAAATATATACTCTATATTGTTTAAACAAACCATAGCCAAATTACCAAAACACAAGGTGACTATCAGAATTACATAAAATACTCAATTAAACTTAATAAAGGAGAGGAAAGTAGAATGACAGTAGTAACTAGAATACTCAATACCTCTTTGAGAACCATTAACAGACATTAAATACATAAATTTATATGAAAATAATAATAAACAAATATACATGTCAAATGGGACTAGATGTAAATAGCAATCCTACAGAGAATTATGAATAATTAACACAGCAGGGAGTATTATATACACAAGACAAACAGTAGACAAAGTCTAAGGACCTTAATGGATGAAAATACATCCATAATGCACAAATAATAATAAAACATGAATATCAATATGACAGAACTATGACATGGTGTATTAAAACCATACAGTGTAAATAAATGCAGCAACATTAATGGAAACAAAGCTTCACAAAAGATGTATGAATATTTAGTGTACAAGATAAACCCCAAGGAAATGTGTTATTATAAGATATAAATTAGAATTAATAATGGAAACAAAGCTTCACAAAAGATGTATGAATATTTAGTGTACAAGATAAACCCCAAGGAAATGTGTTATTATAAGATATAAATTAGAATTAATAAATATTAATGCAAGGACATGTAGGGCCTACGCGCCTGAAAATGCATTTGGAAAAATTGTACATAATTTAGTATTTAAGGAGTAATTAATAAGAGAAAATGACTCTAAATATCTACAGTGAGTGTTAGAAATAACATGTATTATAATAAAGTGGAAAAAACTTATGTATAATTAAGAACCACGAAAAGTGCATCATCAGATAGATAATTAGGTTAATCATGGACGGATTTATAGCTTGAGTCGACTCAAAATAAAGAGCCGAGCATCCGCAAAATAGTGATACCATTAATTTGTTAATCCGAAATGTACTAAAAAAGTTATAAACGATAATAAGTTTTCCTTCAATTCCAAAAGAATTGATAGCATCATCGCCGTACTCTCAAACCCAAAACTCGATGCTTAGAAATAAAACTTCTTAATTTATTAAGGCATATGGGTACGAGGTTAACAGATTTTCAACCAAGAAGAAGAGCTGATTTCAATAGACGCCGAGAGCGACTTCGATGGAACAGACTACTAGCAAATTGACCACCAAAGTGTACGGAACGAGTCTTCGACGGGAACAAAATTTTAAAAATGTGCGCGCTCCCTAGTGTAAACACATAAATCTAACCTAACTAAAGTGTTTAGAACCTATAGCGAGTGAAGTGCAACGAGTGATGTGAGATAATAAACAAACCATTGCCAGTGTATAATATCGGCAATGATGAGTGGGAAAATAAGAGAGTATCTAGTATTAGCGATATTTTAATGAATGTTTACCAAATAATAAATTTTTACGTTGGTACTACTTTAGTCAAGTACAGTTGTACATGCCTAAACTAAATAACAATTATCAATTAACCAGTAATTGAACAGAAGTTCTCAATTTTAATCATTTGAATAAAATATTATTGATTTTAGGAAGAGATTACAATCGAATTTAATATTTTAACCAACATTGATGTAAACAAGGTTAAACCTAGATGCTAACTTGACTATAAAATACGAAAGTCAATTCTTTTATAAATAATAACCGAGAACTATCAATACAGTTAATGAATAATGAACGTACCATGAATAAATATTATGTATAGTTATAAGATTTCAATGCCATCAATTTAAATATTTTACTAATTCACTTAGAGTAAATGGCAATCTAACCTACCTGTTACGAAAGGGTGTAACAACCATACAGAGCTGTGCTTTAAAATTAGACCAGCTTGAATATACTCAATTGAAATGAGATTATGAATTAATTATTATATTTTTGTTATTAATAACCATTCAAGGAATATTATTCCGACACACAGAAATTTCAATCGTGTCGTATATTCCACAACATAACCTGCGAGGTTGATAGCAGGTGAACCAGATACGATAATTTTCAATATTATAATTAAACTTGTTTTCTTGATTTTGTAATCACTCTTTATAATACGTTATTGTTGTATTTTAGCATTTTTGTATCCTGTATCTTGTAAACTAAAAGAATTCACGACTTTTGGTAATTATAAACAAAGAAATATCCAAACCAGGTTAGCACAATACAATAAAAATAATCAGTGTTACCAGCCTTAAGAATCTCGGTGACGAGTTGAATTATTTTTTGATGTTTATAAATTGTTTTAAAGGGTTTTAATTGAAATTATCTTATTGTTAATAAACTACAAATTTACTTACACTTGAATCAGTCTTTCATTTCAAAGTAGGTAATAACGAAAATATTAACAGAGCAATTATTTTACAAAGTGGCAGTACAGCGAACGAGCGCCCAATATTTGAAACTTCAAAACAGTCTCAAAAATACAAAATAATTGTATTACTGTACATACACATATACTCTTGTGAAATATTTTATAAACTGTGTTGTGTCATATTAGTGTATTACAGGACCTATTCTGGAAGATTGACAACAATAATAAGTGGTAAGTGAAAGGTAAATCTACCAGTGCTCCAAGAGAGAATTAAGACATTACTTTTCAGCGTTTTAAACCTTTTGAACAAATAAACTACACAATAATAATTAATATAATCAATCAACATAAATAAATACGTCTAGTTACAGAGTGGCGCTCCATCGCGGGGCTTGATTCATTAAACATCTCAACACATAGAAAATAAAAAGTTACAATACATATCTGCAGAATGTAAGGCTGTCTCACCAGGATTCAGCACACACAAAGTAAACAGTACGTATGTCCATATATATCAGCAGAATGTAAGGCTGTCTCACCAGGATTCAGCACACACAAAGTAAACAGTACGTATGTCCATGTATATCAGCAGAATGTAAGGCTGTCTCACCAGGATTCAGCACACAAAGTAAACTGTACGTATGTCCATATATATCAGCAGAGTGTAAGGCTGTCTCACCAGGATTCAGCACACACAAAGTAAACAGTACGTATTTCCATATATATCACCAGAATGTAAGCCTGTCTGACCAGGATTCAGCACACAAAAATGAAACGTTTCAAAATTTTTTGAACGTTTGTTTTCCCATTTCTTCGGGCTTCATGAGTAATATTGAAAACATCATACAAGAGTATACATTTTTTTATTCCTCTTTCGTATTTCGTATTTTGTAATTTTATTGTTTGTACTTAGGGAAAAACCTTACTAAATCTATAACTTACTATAGTGAAACCTATAACAAAAGTACAGTCTTAATAAGTTGTGGATTACAACCCCGTGATAATTATCTTATGGAGATCTAGTATTGTTTGTTATGTCCTATTTTTTGTTAAATCTTTTACATTGCAGCATTTGTTGTTCCTTTTACGGCAAATATAATACAACTCCATACTGTATTTAACATGTTTGTATTTTCAACCAACAAAGTTTTACAGTCAGGAAATTGAAACGACAAAGGTAATGAAATATTGATCACTAGCATTTTTGCTCTCGAGGAATCATCGCTGACAATACCGACCCCTACACTCTAAACTACCTATCAGTCTCTGAAGGATGAAGGTAGAGAAACAAATAGTTAGGTGTAATATATCGTCTAGACATAACGCACACACTTGAAAATTATAAAGGATGCCTTATACTGGGTACAGAAGGACGCAATTTCTCTCTCTCTCTCTCTCTCTCTCTCCCCTCTCCATCTCACTCATCTCTCTCTCTATTAGTTTTTCCTCAGTTCGTGTATGTAGAGCAAATATTGCAATCCTCTAATACTTATTACCCAGTTATAAAATGGTTGTATTATAATAAGTCATTAATATATTCTCTAGACATAATTCGCTTTACACTTGTCATTACAAATACATTTATGAATTCCTTAGGGCCAGTCTGTTGGTGACACAGACTGAAAAATCTTGGAGAGTGCGCCTTTCATGTGGTAGAGAAATTTTTATCTTTACTAGTCTTCCTTTCAATTCATGTTTGCAAATATTGCAACACTCCTATATTTCGTATTACTCCGTTTTAAAACGGTCATATTATAACAGGCTTTTATGACTCTTTTAATTTCATGAAGTACTAATATTCATACAGTAATATAATATTCACACGAACAGTACAAAATGACATTGAATTGCAAAGTACAAAATAACTGATGATAACGCATGGACATAGAATGCCAATTAGTTCAATTAATGGCACAATCTGTTGTCTGAAGAAAATTAAATTAAATCTGAGTAAAACGTAAAGGCTATTCATTTGAGTATTTGAGTACATGTATTTGTGTGTGTGTGTGTGTGTGTACGCGGGCGTATGTGTAAGACGATAGAGATATTTGTACTGTATACTTGTAACATATAACTAGGTTTCTGCTGCCACTAATTAAAAATATAATTTACCTAATCAACGTTGGGCTCAATGCTACTTAGGCTACTCAATTATAGCCGGATTACGCGAGAAAAAACCTAGCAGGGAAAAAATTAGTCACACATCCGCAGATTGTGTGTGTGGTGTCACTCGTGGCTAATTTACTGTCACACATATCGAATACAGTAGTAACTGTTTTTACTTCCATGTTCCGTAAGGAAACGGAAGTATGGTGATGGCGAAAAAATCGTGTTCGAGACAATGGTGATTCTGATTGTACTACCCTCAAAACAAGAAGAAAAATCATTGTCCGAAATGTGTGTGTGTGTGTGTGTGTGTTCAGAATTTTTTCTATGGCGAACAATAACTGCCGCAAATTCAAATTGAATCGCATAATTTTTTGCATACATGTCCGAGTTGTTGAGGACTCAAGCCCTATTGATTTTGGTGAAGATCGGTTAAGGCGAGAGAGGTAGTTTACCAGCAACCTTTTACCTTTTAACAAGAGTAAAGTACTTAATTTTGATAAATAAAGTATCCTGAAAATAATGTCATAATAATCTATTGTAGAAAGATAGATGTAATACCTACAAATAAAAAGGGTAGTTGAAGGGGAGGGGGTAATTTTTCGAAAACTACCTTTTTGATGACGGACAAAGTACTTCATTTTGAAGGATAAGATACCTTTATAATTACATACAATAAAACTGTAAATATTGAAAATGGGGCTGTTCGGTCAAGGAGGAAGTGTAGTTTACCTGCATTCTTTTGTGTTTTTGCTAAATAAGTGCCCCGAAAATAAAGTCATATTGATATCCACTGTAAAACGGTAAATGAGATATCTGTAAATGGGGAGGGTAATTAAAGCGGGAGAGGGTAATTTTTTGAAAATTACTTTGCTGATATCAAGTAACCTACTTATATTTAATTTTGAAGGATAAGATAACTTAGCAATTACACATGATAAAATTATTACTCTATGAAAGTGTAAATATCTTTAAGGGTGGGGATCGGTTGAGGAGGAAGGATGATTATCTGCGTAGTTCAGTTTTTTTTATAAGAATAAAATACCTAATTTTTATAGACAAAGTGACTCGAAAATAACATTATATTAAACGTCTACCCCATAATAACAAAAATATCTATAAATAGTGCAATAATTTGATTGTGGGGTATATTTTTTTTAGAAATTGTCTAATCGAATTCAAGTAAATGGTTTTTAAATATAAATCTTACAACATAGAAGATTCTTACAACGTCGTGTTCCATACCGATATTTCTTATATAAATTGAACTCTGCGTTACGCAACTGGAGTACTTAGTACCCGAGTTAGACTGTAATACGTACGTTTGATGGATTTTTGAGGCCAAGTCTGTATCGTTTCCTCAACTTAACAACCACAAACATTAACTCTTACCTCAGATATAATTAAAGGTACGTTGACGCTCTGCTGTTCCACTTGTCAGGCAGATTTCAGAGACACTAATTATTCCGGTTAGAGACCAAGTCCAGTACAATACAGTCCGTCTTCCTTAATTGCTACAAGTCAAACAGAGAAGTGAACGGTGACCGAGAAGCAAACACTGGGCAGTAGCGTCTTTGCAGACAAAGGGTGAGCTGGTGTTGATTACACCAAAGTTCGACGGAGCGTAGACACTTGGGTTTCGACAAAAGTAACTTTATTGCTCTTCCTACTGGCAGTTTAAACTGACTGAGTGGTTATGTTCATTGATACAAAACAGGAAAAATTATCAACAGTAAAACCTGTAATCGTTTGTCGAAAATCTATAATCGCCTTCGAGTTCTTACAGCTAAACAAAATAAGTCAATGTGCTTTTGAGTAGCTCAGGATAACTATAGAAATAGAGTTTTTTAATGAAACATAACTTAAAAATATAAATTATTTGAATACTTATTTTTCATAAGTACAGCAGGCCTATCTTTTAGCTGTTTGTAAATATTATAAGTAATAAAAATTTTATTTTTCTGCATAGAAAAGAATGGATAGGAGTCGATCTAGTAGTTCTACACATTTCCTTTGCCCTTTTCACATAGTCATACCATCTCAAATAGCTTTCCCTATATTTATATTTTTTATTAATTTTTAAAATATTATTTCCTAATACTTGAAGTATTTCAAACAACCCATGTACAAGGCTGGCAATGTAAGTAAATTTCAGAACACGAAAACCAAACAAAATACCGAAAAAGTATAAACCACGCAATAAAGAAATGTTATATAAATATTATATTACAATAGTAAACATGTAATAAGTAACAAAAAATTAGTAAATATTATAAAGGGAAATGTTTTATTTCAATTAATTCTATACACTAAGTTGAGTATACGACTAAATTAATTTTTCAATCGGTTAACCATACTTTTAAAAATTATATGTCATACATTTTACACAGCAACAACAAAACAATTCTAGATGAAATATTTTTGATCATAACAATTTACTGGTCAATATTAGGCACAATACTCTATGTTTCGAGGTCGAATGTACAAATATTTTATAGATTCTCAATTTTGTGTTTACCACATTAAATCTGATCAACAGATAATAAATTGGTCAAACGAAACAATGGCGTATGAAGAATTTGGTCTTGAGGGAGTGTGTTCCGGTCGAGTCGGCTTCAAAAAACAAAACAAAAGAAAAACACGTTACGACTAATCGATATTACTAACTTTAAAATGGTTGAAAAATGTGTGATGACATCCAGAAATCAATCCCATTAAAGTAAGCGGAAATAATACAATAAAAATACACGTTACTGGAACATTGTTTAAAAGATACCTATAGACTGAATTGACTTTCCTATATTTTGTATACAAGATCTGGTGTAATAATCCTGTTTGTATATTAAAAAAAGGGTTAACAGCTACAAAAAATAATAAAAGAGCCTAAAAATTAAGAGGTTAACAGAATTCGTCAACTTTTTTCGACCCTGGGGGCGGGTCCGGTCCCGTTCTCCCCCCCCCCCGTAAATACACCCCTGAATGAAACAAGCGATTTTACTGAAACTTCTTAGATTTAATTTTGCACGTGACGTAATACACAGTTGAGATGATTGATTCCAGCGATTGATGGAAGAGGTTGACCCCGTTTGTGTACCATCTACTACATGTCATTTTATGTATTTAATTCTTTTCTACTTCTTGATGAAATACTTTTAAACAAACGTGATATTTTTACTAATTTTTGTAACGATTTATCCTTAATTTGGTGCTTCAAGCTCATATTTCGCTGCTATGTATGAATGACATAATTTCTGTCGGATTATAGTCGTAACTCTCATTTCTCATTATAATAAATTTAAAAGTTTTTAAAATTATCAAAGATAATACAAACGTTTGTTAATTAACTAATTTTATATTCTTCTTCTTCTCTTTAAAGATTAGGTTACATAAACATGTTCCGGCACCCATCTATTCTTGGACGACCAACGACTCTTCTACCAATGGCTCTATAGTTCAGTGCAGCTTTCGGCAATCGATCTTCTGTCATCCTTTGCAAATGATTCCACCATTGTCTTCTGTAAGTTGAAATAATTTCATTTATGTCCTTATTTCGAGTTCTGCTCTGATATCCTTATTCCTTATTCTATCTTGTAATGTATAATTTAATGTACTTCGAAGAAACTGCATTTCAACACTCTGAATCTTGCCGCATTCCTTTTTTGTACGCCTCACTCGCATATGTCAATGTGGGTATTGCAATTGTCTTATAAAATTTGATCCTTGTGTTGTGTCTTGTTTTATTTCTAAGATTTATTGAATCGTACCACAAAAATTCCAAATTCCTAAATTATTTATCTTCTCTTTTATATCATATTCAGATGCATAACTTACTGCACAGCCGAGATATTTAAAACGGCTCGTTTGTTTTAAAGTGCTGTTGTTTATAAATATCTTAGTCCTCATTTTATAATTATAATTTGTTAAACTGTTTTATGTTTTTGTTCATATGAAATTATACGTAGCATATAGACGGACGTACAGAGGTGCGGCGTCAGTGAATGCATGTAATTAATGAATTATCACGCACGTTTACACTATATGTTTCTTTACTACAATAAAGCAGTTTGATAAATCTAATAAATTGACCACATAAACAGCAAGAGCTGTAGAAGTGATAAATTACAGAATTCACAATTCATGTAAAATGACCATTGGTTTCACTGTCTGTCAGTTGTGTTGGATTTGTTGAAAGTGACACAGCTATGAACTTAATTAATTTCTTTCAACACCGAGAATTTAGTAACATATATTTATTAACAGTTTTTGTTTAGGTAACATTAAAACTGTATGAAAAATTCACTTTTGTTATCTTTGCGAACCTGAATCATATTCAGAAGAAAACCATATTTTGTTACGGGTGCGATTTACTATGAAAATTCGCAGAAATTAAATAATTCTGGATACTTTCTATTTAAAAAAATAATAATTTTTGCCCATTTTTATGTAATTTCCTTTACTTGAATAAAAACTGACGTACTAGCTCAGAGACAGGATAAGTAAGGATTTTTGACAATCACAAAACTGAAACAAGTCTTCCATGCCTAATTAAATTGAAAACCGTGTTATTAAATATTGAAGAGAAACGCTGGGAATGCACCTAGTCCGACAGTGTTGTTTCATAATGTCAGCTTACTATCCATAACATCCTGTCAGTATTGCCAGAACTACTGTAATAACCGTAAATAAAATGTTATAAATAGTAACATAGAATATGGTAAACTTCATAAAATATATAATTTAAAATCGCGAATGTAATTCATACAGCTCTTGCACTATACAATTATTTTGATAATAAATTCCAGTTATTGCTACAGTAATGATACTTGTAGCACCAACAGACTTCTATACCATTAGTAATAAATTAAACTACTAATGGGTGTTGAAAATAATAACATTTACTGTAGCCCCACCTCACGGTTCACACAGTTCTGCAGCGCTAGGCTGTACAAAGCACATGCAGCACACACGTAGTACTGTTTAGGAAACAACGTTTCTATTATGTGCATTGGCTCCGTATTTATTGTATTTTAGGGAAATCAATTTTGTTTTTAGTCAAACTAAAAGAATATTTATTCTGTAAACAGGGGCACTGCATTAGAAGAGAACGTATCCCGAATTTGTGTCTTTCAAACAGTTAATTTTCGTCATCAACATCGCATTATAAAAATCACAAAACTGCTTATTTTAGAAAAGTTTGTGTTGCGTTTGTGTTAATTTGACGTGTTGCGTTAATAAGCTTCAGTACTTTAGCAGCAGTTTACAAAAGCCGCGGAGTGCAAGAAATACAATTATTAGAACGATGAATAAGTGTAATTTCATTTCATTATTGTGATTTGTAGTTCTGTATATTATTGAATTAAGAACTAAAATTATGACTGTAATTACAACGCACTTTTTCATGAAAAAGGTATTTTGTAGAAATACCATACATATACTAATATCGAGCATTTCCCCCGAACACGAATAAAATAATGGACTGCCCTGGTTAAACCGGACATGTGGAACGTTTATCCCGTTGTACGTCCTTCGCAGACGCACCGGTTCGTCGTCCAACCGTTTTTTATACCAAAAGACGCGACCTTCTGTTTTGTCCTTTTCGAGGGTGTCTAATCTTCTGCTAGGCTCGCGCGAAGTACGTTTTTGGTGAAAAGAAGCCTGAGTGTTGATCTTTCAGGATGAAAGATCAGAGGATGTATTAACAGACATCGGAGAAACTACTGTTTCCGATGCAACTGATTTCTTCTCTCACTGTTAACATTTGATTTAACGTGTTAGCGAGTGACGATTGTACACGTTCCTTTTTTGTTCAACCGTTTTATACTGTTCTCACTGTTCGAAATGAAGAAGCTGCCTCTTCTATGTGGTTGTATAATCCGAGGAATACTCTACGACTTGAATCTTTGTTTTTTGTAATGAAGATTATAAAAATGTATTAAAATGTACTAAATTTTAGTAATATATTAAAATGTCAACACACTTCAAGTTTTACGTGGCACTCAATTATGTATTATAATATTATATTAAAAAATTATAATAGTACAGTTTGTTGTTTGTTCCTGTAAAACGTACATTTTTTATAACTGTCATCATATTAGCAAGTTTTTAGCCATCTTTAACGACGTAACTACGTTCGCAACAGGCGGCAATGAAATGATGGATAATATCTGGTAACTATGTTGACACGCAACGCCGCAGACTATATATGAAGATTTTCTCCAACCATTTGACAAGAGCCATTATATTTTAGTATTAGTTATAAATAATGTTAGTAAAATATTCGTTAGTAAAACAAAAGAATATAAGAGACTCGCGAGAGTGACAAACGGAAGAAAATAAGTATTATTAGTTACCATGCTGTAGTTTGAAGTTATGAGCATTACCACTATTGTAAAAATATTTCACGGAGGTCGTTGTGAAACATTACAATGACATTAAGGGGTGGAGAAGGATAGGTAAACGCGCTCAGCACTACGATTTATTAGAGTACGCAGTACATATATCAACGCTTATCTAGTGGCATGTTAACATTCAATGTCATATCAAAATATAAAACATTCTGTGGCGGACGAATATTTCATGTCGAAAGATGGTTTCGTGAACTAATTACTAATAACCTCTAAATAGATACACACAATATCTATACTTTATAACTGACTGTGTCTATAATATAATTTATAATTAAAGACTGAGTTACAACACTGCAGTTTTAATACGTATGTGTTGTGTCTTGTACTGCATAAGACTGAATTCTGTCTCTGATGGAGGGGATAAAGTGTGTGTGTGTGTGTGTGTGTGTGTGTGTGTGTGTGTGTGCAAGTGTGTTGGTATCATTTGTTTGTCGAGGTCAATGATATTCATGTCAGATCCCATACCCTGTACATGAAGTAAGAAATATGGTTAAGGATTTTTATAAAAATCAAAACGTTGTGCTCAATGTTAAAAACTCCTACCTATCGTGAAAGACAGAATTCATTTCCCATAGGGCGCTAAATCATTAACGCGCGTGCTTAAAATTGTGGTATTTAAGTGGAAAAAATGTAGAAGTAAAAGAAAAGTGTTAACTGAAAAACCAGGAATAGTAATGATGCGTTACCTTGCGCAAATTAAAAGCTTTCGAGACTCTAAGAGAAACATTTTTTTAGATAAAACATGCATTGACAGTAATGTAGCTGTAGATAAATGTTGACAGTCAAGTGACGTTTCTGGCGTGTTACAGAATTTACAGTGCGGGAAACAGATTTGTGAATTTACATGCGGAGAGTCAAAATGGGTTTGTTCCAGGTGATAAACGTTTGTACAAACTTGAAAGTACTAGTGATGACTATCATGGACAGATGGACTATGGAAATTTTAAAACATGGTTTGGGAATAAGTTGTTGCCAAATATTCCGCCGGTATCAGTAACAGTTATGGACAATGCGCCGTATCATTGTGTTTTGGCTGAAAAGATTCCAAGTATTCTACGAAACTCGATATGGTACAATTTATGAGAAATAAGTGTACTAATAGTGATGAAAGTATGAGAAAGGAACATCTTTATCAAATTATAGAACTCCATCGGCCCAGAGAAAAGCAGTACAAGATTGATAAATTTTTATCAAGGAAGGGTCACACTGTTGTACAGCTTCCTCCCTATATCTGCAACCTCAATTCTATTGAATTTGCCACGGTAAAAGTTAAAAGCTACATACGAAATTGCAACAGCCATGGAAGCCTTAATTTTAAGGAATTAACTGAAGTAATTGAGCAAGCAGTAATGTCGGTAACTGAAAGTGACTGGGTAGGGTACTGCAAGTAATTCGGAGCGGTAGAGGACTACTACTGGGAAAGTGATGGGATAGTTTCAGACGTTATTAACAAGATTATTATCACATCATATTCGGATGGTGATAGTATCAGGAGTGATAATGATGGGAACAGAGACAGCAGTGATAGTGATTCTGATCGCAGTGGAAATGCTGACAAGGAAGAGGAAACACATGAGAATTTAGCTCTCCCTCTTTAAAATGTAAGTCATCTATTACATTTCAGTGTTAAGCTATATAAAATTAAAATTAGATTTAAATACTAATTATATTTTACAATGCCAATTCTTGTACAACAATAGCGTCACAGTCTTCTGGCTTTAGTGCTCAGTGAGAGGAAAGTGAGCGTTGAGTTTTGATAATGTAATGTAAATCGGTATTTCTCAGAAGTCGCTCTTTGTTTAAGACAACTGCATGTCCGAGTGTGTACGCTCTCTCTCTTTTATTCTAGTCAGGGACATAGAGTTCAGTCTAAAGCAATACTTAATAATTAAGGTAGAAAATGTAATTCATTATTTACAAAATGTTTGCATACAGTATCTTGGCTGGCATCATTATTAAAAGAGTTAATAATTTACGGGCTATTGGGCTGTGGTCGATTGCTTTGTGTTGACATTCCTTCTAATTCATTAGCCGTTCACAAGATTAATTCACAAGATTGGTTTCGCCTCAGCTTGGAATACGTTCGGCCTATCATCCCTTGTAGAAATATATTTTCAATTATTTACTACTGAAGACGGCCTCCAGTAAGTGACCGAAACGTCTAATTAAAAGAAAAGCCATCAGAAAGCAATTGACCACGGCTCAAGAGGCCGAATATTATAAACTCTTTTAATATTTACAAAATTATTTCTTCTCGTTTACTTCAAGGAAAATCGGTATTAACAGTACAACATACACAGTCTATTGTTACGACGCTACGGTCTCCTTGATCGTCGTAAGGTACAGTGGAAAACAAGATACAAAACGCGAGTAAAGTCACTAAAAACCAGCTTTAATTATCACAAACTAAGAATAAAAAATAGGCTAGAAAGACAAAATTTAAAAATTTATCCTGAATTAATAAAAACTAACAGTAAATTATACAAAAAATTATAGTCTGCCACTTCATGTTTTAAATGAAATTAACAGATTTCACTTCATGCAGATTTCACTAATAATTCTTTTGTAATAGTAACCGGTAGCAAATAGGACTACACTTCCGAGACTTCCCAAAATGATAGTTATAAGTGGATTATAATTTCTATCCTTCATGACCCACTCTAATCAACTCTAACTCTAACTGGTGACGCTTTTCTATCCTTACAGGCACATGTGTTGTAATAACAAACATCTTAGTTTGTTTTTTCGTTTGGCCAAATGACGTAAACATCTAATAAAACTATGTATTGTGCCAACAAAATGTAATAAGTAGAATTTTATTTTGTGTCCTTCCATTGCAATTTTCAAAGCTCATTGATAATGAAAGGCTTACAAAAATGTACACAATTTTCGTTTTCGTATCTCACGCATTGGAAAAAAATTTGTAAAATTTTGTTAACATTGTAATAATAATAAGAGTATACAAAAATCGGTCGAGAAAGTAAAAGATTTTAACTATAAAATCTCAGAAGAAAGGTAAACTGTAAATAGGGAAGAAACACTGTGATAGATTACGGATAGTAAAAAAGTAAAAAAAAATCATTAAAACAACGAACAGGAATAACTGACAATTTTTTAAAGCTAATGTGGGAAAAATTGTCGCTTGTGCGAAACAACGTTCATTCTGTCTCGTTGAGTAACAACAGTTTTAAACAGCTGAAAGTTTTTATGTTCAAGTGAAACAAAGAATTATTTTTAAATCACTCTCAACCTGAAAACAGAAAATTACTTTCGAATTTAATTGTTCAGCATCTTTTCTTTGAAGCATATGTTAGTAGTTTGTTTGTAGAGAGACAAACGAGATCCGGATTTAGTTTCATGGGAAACATTCACGGGAGGATTTCGTTTTAGTTCCAATACCACGTCGTCTAAAATTTTACCCTGTGTTTTGCTTAAACTCTTAACATAACGTTCGCTCTTAACACACTATGTTCCTTCTGAATAAACATTAACTGTAGTTAAAGGTCATGCAACGTTTGGATGTTCAGTGACATTATTACACTAGATATTATATTATGTTACAATTATATTGTATTATAACACAACTTAATCATAAAGTGAAAACTGACAGTATTCCTGTAAAGACAGCTACACGACAATAATTTTCTCATTATATTTATTTATTTTATTTACTTAATGATGACGCTTTTCTATCCTTACAGGCACATGTGTTGTAATAACAAACATCTTAGTTTGTTTTTTCGTTTGGCCAAATGACGTAAAAATCTAATAAAACTATGTATTGTGCCAACAAAATATAATAAGTAGAATTTTAATTTGTGTCCTTCCATTGCAATTTTCAAAGCTCAAAAATAATTATAACTTAAAGGAGATTAAAGTATCGCGCTGGAAGCTAGTTGATATCACCTTCTGAACACAATAACTCGCAAAAACAATATTATTATAAAAATAAAGCCACTGCAACACCAGCTTCGTCTGTGAAATCCCAGTCTGTATTAACTAGCTTTGGTCCCTCTAGACTTTAAAAGAGTTTAAAGACTTTTTATTTATTAAAGAGTTTACATTTTTCAAGACTTTAAAAGCAATAAAAGTGATTAGGTATTTTAAGGCGTAGATATAATTCGTAGTATTTTAATTATTTCATACAATATACCATCGAATTTAGATACAATACATTAACAATTTAGAATAATGTATATTGTGATTATAAATGTTACCACAATTCACTCACCTCATACTCTACTGTGAAAAATAAGGAAGATTCAAGAACCAAATAGAGTAGGCGAAACAATAATGATGATAAGTTAAAAAGTAGAAGAAAGTCGGTAAAAGGAAAAGAAATAGTAAATCTGAGAAAAGCTAAACAAAACTTTGGTATGGACGTACTTGCAGAACGAAAACACTCAGATTTAAGGAAGATCACCAATTCCAGTGAAAGGAAAAAGAAGGTAAAAAATTCGATAGAAAGGCCAGAAAATGAGAGATGTGAAAAATATGAGCTTGTGAGATAGAGGTGACAACCAAGTAACAATAGAAGTGGGAATAGAGGATCTGAAGATACAAGAAGATTAAGCGGAAGAAAATCTTGAGTAACTCACGAAACAAATGTGCCTAAGGAACTGAAGTTATCCAGTGGCCACTACTACAAAAAAATATTAATTGAGTATTTACTGTTACCACGGTCTCACTGATCGTCAGCCGTATGGTACAGTGGAAACAAATTACATACACCAACAAAGTCGCTAATTACCGCCAGTGAGTAATTTAATTAATCACAATTAATTATTCGCAATCAACTCGTACAATAATGCAAGTTAAATTTGTCCACGCGCAATAATAATGTCAACTAATAGAGTTCCACACTAATTATAACACAGTAAATTCTTTCCACTAATCTTCAACAATAACTGGATCCGCACTAAGGAAATCGTTCAACGTGACTGAATGACAAAGCCAGCCTCTGTCCCTTATATACGTAGCGCACGTGTTCTAGAATAACTTTCCATACTTACTGTGTGTCATCATAATGTGTATTTCAAGTCCTTTCCGGAACAATCTCGAACGTACTTCGGTGCGGCCTTGACTGAGGCTACACATGCTCGACTATAGGAGTGACGAGTGGAAGGACGCTCTCGGCTGTTCGGTAGGGTTCCATTGTTACATTCTTGTTGTTGTTGTTATTATTACATAGTACAATTTTCAAGATTCACAAGAGAGAAGAAGGCACTGGAGATGGAGCTCGGGGAGGAGTTCACGCCCGAAAGCGTAGTTGAGATTATGCTTCGAGTCAGGGCGGGATGGAACCGAATTTCTGCATTTATTTAGTGGGTCCTACTAGAAAGCAAAAAACAGGCCCAACTTGCACCCAACGGTCAGTAGAGGATAAATGAAACTATAAGAAGCCCGATAAGAGAGCAATAAGCACCATTCTTAAGTACTATGCTAAGTGGTTCTAGAATAAATATGAATGGCTGAATTAGAGGTGGGTTTTTAGTGGGTGAGAGTCCCACACAACAGGGGACACACGGTTTCCTCTGACGATGCATTAAGCATGTTTCCCTCTTAAAAAAAAAATATTATTACTTAGTAGTTAATTGAAGTGGGTCAGTTCAGCAATGTTATTTTTATTTAGAATGTTATTTTTAATTTTCAGTTTCCATGCAGGAACGCAATTTTTGACTAAGTTACACAAAATATGGAAACGACAATCGATTATGAGGTAAATCGTAGTGACTGTTACACTTGCAATCCAGGCGAATTAGAAGTACAAAGTAAGCCCAACCTACGATTGATTGAGTTCAGTCCACGTAATTTGAGCTGAAATACGTCATCAATAGCACACTGAAATGTCATTATTAGGGTCCTAAAACCGTATTAGAGTTCTAAAAGCTTATTTCAAGGAGGTCGTTGCCCTCAGTTTCGAGTTAAAGGGGAGCGGTAAAAACCGGTTTATTCGACTGTTTCAAAATGTAATTAAGTTAAGAAAAACAAAAATATATACATTTTAAGTGAGAAAATTACCTTTGATTTGGTCAAGAACTGACAGATGAGAACGACTTAAGTATTAGTATCTTTAACGATCGGTTTTCTCAAAGCGTCATATCTTACAAAAGTGAGTTATTCAGTAAAACGTGTAACATATTTGATCCCTTTAAATTTTAAATTTATCGCATCTACTTACGATTCAATTTAGCCAAGTTGAGGCCAAAACCTTCAGAGAATGCTAGTTCGTTAGAAATGGAACTACTATTATGAATGAACATACGGTCTTGAATGAAAAACAATTAAGATGAAGATGTTACAAGCAGTAGCACTTACCCGCGCAAATTATGTAATGGAAGTGTTTAAGCTGATGTTGTTAGTAATACTATTAAACATAATACCATATTTTTTAAATGAAGAATAAAATATTTAAAAAATAAAATAAGTCATAAATGCTATACTTTCTGAACATCTGACATCTGCAGTAACACAAGTTAATTTTTTAGTGGACATAGCCAGTAGAATAAGAAGAATAATTTTAAAGTCATTGTATTGGTATCCGCGTCACAATTATTATAATTAAACTATAAAGTTTTACCTTAATCCGTCTATGTGATCGCATACCCCAACACATCAATAGATAACATGAAAACTCCAATAAACTGTGCAGTACGTCGCTGACCGGTATTGAGTGCGCACTCGCATCCGCTACGTCGCTGTGTTTGTGGACTATATTTTTAAATGTTCTTTTAGTGTAATTTTTAAATGTCTTTTACGCAACTTTTAATGTTTAACGAAGTCTTAACCGACGAATTATTTTAACCTCTGATGATGGATTAACAATCCGAAACGCGTTAGAAGAAAAGAAGAAAAGTTAAGCGATCACATAGACGGATTAAGGTAAAACTTTATAGTTTAATTATAAGAAGAATAAGTAAGTTAAGTAAGTGGCTTAAGAATTTCTGCAGAAAAAAAATTCTCAGAAACATTAAAAACGCGCCAAAATTCCTGGTAACAGATATTGGTCGAATAGATAGGGTTCGAAAATTTAAGTATCTAGGAGAGATAATTCAAGAGAATGGATTGGAAAAATCTGCTATAGAAGAAAGGCTTCATAAGATGGAAAGGGCATATGGTATAACTAAAGATATTTACAATAAAAAGTGCTTATCTAAAAATGCGAAAATAAGGCATTGCAGTACAGTAGTGAAGCCAGAATGCCTATATGCAAGTGAATGTCTAGCACTGAATTATAATTTAGACAAACTTGAAATATTGGAAAGACGAATTATTAGGAAAATATTAGGCCCACGAAAAACTTCAGAAGGTTGGAAATTAAGAAGTAATGTTGAAATATATCAAAGTACAGAAAATATAACAGAAACAATGAGAAAAAGAAGACTATTATTTTTGGACATTTATATAGAATGGACGAAAATAGGTTGACGAAGCAAATCTTCAAATATCTGTGGGGAAAGAAGTCAACATCAAGTTGGATTAAAGAAGAGTTAAAAATGGAAGGAGTCCAGGGCAGGAGAGAGAAAAACGCAGGTTCAAAGTGGACTGAAGACAGGACGAAGAGACAGTGAAAATATGAAAGAATATTGGAGAAAAAGAAAAGAACGAGGAATAAAGAATTGAAATTGGCATGTGGTCCTTAGATGGCCGATACGAAAAAAAAAGTCATAAATATCCATTTATTAATGTACGCATTTGTTCACACACACACACACACACACACACACACACACACACACACACACACACACACACACACACACACACACACACACACACACACACACACACACACACACACACACACACACACACACACACACACACACACACACACACACACACACACACACACACACACACACACACACACACACACACACACACACACACACACACACACACACACACACACACACACACACACACACACACACACACACACACAGTTGTCTTTGACACCTGAAATTTGGAAAAAGCCTCTTAGCACGTTGTGGCTTATAAAAACGTCGCATCCTTCCGATCGATGTCATTATTGGGCCTACCAAAAATTCTATTTCCTACGTGTTTATTCTTACAAAGCTATGAGCCATATTTCGAAACTCCTATTTACAACAACAAAACAAGAAAACAAACATATTTCTCTACAAGAAAAATAAGGCACACCCAAATATGGAAAACTAATGGCACTGTCAAACATTGTAGCCTACCTAGACACATGAAAGCTGATAAAAAATAATGAGAAGTATTAAGTTTTGAGATAGCTATGAAGGTTAAAAGAGGTCCCTTGAAGCGTTTTAAACTTTCTCAAAATGAATTCCGAACACAATAGTCTAATGAAGTACGCACCATTTAGTCTATAATAATGTAGCGTAATAAATGCCTACACACGCGCTCGCGCGCGCGCTCAGGATACAAGGTCGTCTTGGCTCAAGTCATAAACAGCGAAATGTAAGCAAAGTGAATGTAGAATAACAATGTTTGTAATTTTTATGAATTCGGAAATGAATTTTAATAATAAATTCAACGAAGACGTGATGTGTATTGCATTAACAATGTGGCCCTGTGACAGAAAGTTTCTATAGTATGGTAGAACAATATAGAGAGTGTGGTACAACAGCATGGTTGTAGTATAGTATGGTACGTGGAGATAACAACGTTTCCAAATGTTTATTTAATAAAACTATAACCTGCAGTAAAATTTACATTCATCGGGTACTTTTTTAATAAACAAACTATAAACTATGTTGTATGGACCACAAGCTTGTACAAAATTAGTATTTTTGTCACACGACAGAACTAAACTATCATCAAATAACTGTACTGACAATTTTTGCTCATCCTCTTTCGTCAATAACACTTATTATATTTCTGTTATATTTCAGGTTAACACCTGAAGTTCTTAGAAAGATGAAGAAAGACAGGGAAGTCGTTAACACAGTAAAGATAAGAAAGCTTCAGTATCTGGGACATCTCATGAGAAATGAACAACAGAGATGTTACTTATTGTAGTCCATAATACAGGGAAAAGTTCTTGGAAAGAGAGGAGTCGGGCGACCGAGAATATCATGCCTGAGAAATTTAAGGACCTGGTTTGGCATGAATACAACTGACTTATTCCGTGCAGCAGTGCAGAAAGTTAAAATAGTCTGTATGATATCCAACATCAGAAACGGATAGGAACTATCAAAAGAAGAAGAAGATATTTCTGTTACAGTTGTATTAAAAATTTATTCTGAAGTCTGAAAATATCAAAAGTGCATTTGCTTTAGGGAGGAATGATTCTCTACTCTAGATCTGAATACGATCCAATGTATAGTAGATCTGCTGTGTCCAATGTATACTGTGTTTTAGTGTCCTAATCTCATTTTGCTGAAATATCCATACATATTTCTCAGCTTCAGTGTCCTTTGTGCGTGCGTAAGAGTTACAATATCCAAGATGAATATAGTTTCTTGGATATTTCGATGTTCAATCGAATAACACTGCCTTTAACTTGGTGGTAGGCCTATGTTGTTGTTAAACAAGCGATTGTAGAGGAGAGAATATATCTTTGTGACAACAAAGATTACACGAGAAATGATAATATTACAAAAAGAAAACCTGATTTAAACGAGATCAATTATTTCCACTTTCACTACGGAGAGTACTCACTAATGAAATGGGGTGACTGAATTTTAAATCCGAAACGTGCTACTCCAATGTCTAGTATGAACTGTTCGGTTTACGGGGCACTGTTTATAAACAGCATTTCTTCTAAGAAAACAAGGAATACCTCTTGACTGTTAATATACGAGGAAAGCGTATTTTCTACAACAAAAAGAAAAGTCGTACGTAGAGACGCCAACATGTACCAAGTAAATATGTTTATTTCTAATGTCAAGTCACTAAACGTAGGTAGTCAGTGGGTGAATGAACGTACTGTGTGTGGGCTGAAGCACGAAAATAGAAAAATCTGGAGACAATTACGGGTGTAACGAATGAAGGCAATAGGAGCTGACACACGGGTTTAATCTTCCCTCACGAGACTTGAGAAATAATTACTTCCGTCAAACATTCGTTAAACGAAGGCACGTAGTAGTAGATCTCTCCGTCTAGTTGGAGAAAAGCGACCACGCGATACATTGACTAGACAAAACACGTTTAAACGCCTGTTGACGAAAACGGGATTAATCCTATTGTTACAACGGCCTCACGGATCGTCGTATTGTACAGGACTTATAGTATTATCAACTAGGGAGTGCAGCTGGGCGAGGGTAAGGTTCAGTCACAAACACGCAGCCCGCACACACACAAGCGCAGGGGATTAGGAGCGGCCGGATTCTCGCCGCATTAGTCACCTAGTGGACTTCAGTTGATCAAACTTTGATTTATTTTATTTGACATTTTATCTTAATGTTTAATATATATATCAATTCTACACACCATTACAAGAAAAATGATACCAAACAATCTATAATTTACTGAAATGGAGCCCAAAATATCAGCTATATTTGGTACAAAATTATTGACTGTAAGATGATTCATAGGTGTGAATCATAAAGACGGTGACCTTGAGTTGCTTTTCACCCGACATTGGCAATTTCAGTAAATTATAGATTGTTTGGTATCATTTTTCTTATAATGGTGTGTAGAATTGATATATATTAAACATTTTAAGATAAAATGTCAAATAAAATAAATCAAAGTTTGATCAACTGAAGTCCACTAGGTGACTAATGCGGCGAGAATCCGGCCGCTCCTAATCCCCTGCGCTTGTGTGTGTGCGGGTTGCGTGTTTGTGAGTGGGCCTGACCCTCGCCCAGCCGCACTCCCTAGTTGATAATACTATAGTTTTTCCTTACTTTTCCTCCACGAACTATACTTACTTACTATAGCCACGGTTACTCGAAAACGGCAACAACGTTAAAAACCTACACGTGTATTGTAACAAATTATATACATAAATACACAAAGAAAAATTCATTTTCTATCGAATACTTCTATTATGTAATACCGCATAAAATGATGGGTCAGTCTAGAAAATCAAATACACCAGTGAAGTTAAGAAAGTAAACTTAAATTGTTATTAATTCAGAAAATATACGTACTCAATAAAATTTAAAATATTATTATATTATTCAATATAATTTCTTCTGCAAGTAGTGTATTACGTTTTCGTCGTTTCAATACCTCACGCACGTTTTACTGAAACACATCAGCATCATTACAGGTTTGTAAGTAAATCATCAACAATCGAAACAATTCTACGTTAATATAGAAACTAACGAATAATCGAATTTTATTTCGATTTAAATCTAAAATAAGGGATAATCGATTTAATTTGATTAATTAACGATTGTTTTAATGTTTATTTAAGAAAATATTGTCGGAAATGTTTAATGTTTATTTTTTATTTATGTTTAATTTATTTTAGTAAATTTATAATTTTAAATAGATCATCTTATTTTTTTTATTTGTTCTTTAATTAATAAATTATTGTTATTTTATTTGTAAATATAAAGATTTTCCCAAATATTCATGGTTTGACCTATTTGTATGTGTTTCATTAACTTTATATTTTCAGTATCTGGAAATTGGTGGTTATTATTTAGACAATGCGTGGCTAAACTAGATTTATAAACATTTGATTTTAAAAATTCATTACGGTGTTGAAGGAATCTATGGAGTAGCTTTTTCTTTGTCTGGCTACGTAACATTTATTGCAATCTGGATATTCTATTTTCTATATTCCATTTTTATTGTGAATATTTGATTTAGTTTTGGGTTTCATTTGATTAAAAACTATATTATCTGTATTATAAGATATTTTTAAATTTGTATCTTTAAATATTTTACCTAGTTTTTGAGTTATATTTCCATAATAAGTAAAGGTTGTAAGGTTGTGTATTTTATATTACGTGTGCTTTTAGATGCAGTGTTATTGGGAATTTGATTAATGAGTTTATGTTTTATTATTTTTCTAATTTATTGATAGTTTTTATTTTGTATCCATTTTTTAGCTGCTATTTGTTGGAGCATATATCTTTCTTTGTTATTTAGTGGGATTCTAAGCATTCGGTAAATCATGAAATTAAATATTGTCATTTTATGGTGGGGAGGGCAATTAGAATTATTTAGTAACACTAATATTGAAAATTATTGAATAATATTGATTATTGTAATAATAAGAATAATAAATTGAAAAGCTATATGGAATTATATTATAATATTATATAATTGCTGAAAGAAACTTTGAGTTACGTATAGCCTAAAGAAATGATCAATAAAATTTATTGAAGTCAACGTACAGTGAATTATCTCAAGCAACAAAATGAGAAAGAGATATTCTAATGAAGCTTCAAAATCAAGCAGACATATACGCTACAAGCCTAAAGCACGATCATGTAAAGGCTCCGCGTACACGCGCCCGTGCATACACACACACACACACACACACACACACACACACACACGCTCACAATGTAGAATTTCCAAATCTTTGATACTGAAACAAATCTCTCTTCGTAGTGGCTAAGTGATGGCGGAGGGCGCGTAACCACCACATAAAAATGTAAATGACGAACACGAACTGTCACGTAAAGTCCAGGCTTCGTCTTTTGCTGACGGTTTCATTTGTCTATGTCTCTCATGTTTTACATAATGATGTGAGACCTTATTCAGTTCTGTAGTTCAAACGGCTGCTTCACTTAAACTAAGCACTTAACCCCTACCCTATGTGCTGAATTATTTTATTTTACATTAACATATAACGTGTTCTTGAATTAGATAAAACTAGATCAATCTGGATAAATAACTCCAAATTCAGACACAGCGTCATGTATAATTTGCGTGAGTTAAACAATATTTAATTTAGACGACACCAACTGTTGAAAACTAAAGAGATATAACAGGTAAAACGTTAGTTACCTTGTGCTTAGTAATTTATGTAAATATCTAAATGAAACCTAAAAATAAATAAGTACTGTAGTTAAATAATTATACAGGGAATTCATAATCAATGACTTTTAAAGAAAAAAATGCAAGTTCAATGTACAACTTTAATACGTTACATGCAATAAAAGAAAATGATGAAAAGAATCTATACCAAGTTTAGATGATCTCATAGACTATGTTCTATGATAAGACGAAGGCGATATACCGTACTCGTTGAGAGCTAGAAAGTGGTCTGAAAAGTATAAAAATAAACTGGAGACAAGCTAGAATATGTACCAAGAAAACAAGAAGAAACAAGGACACTAGAAATTAAAAGTTGCAGGAAAATTAAAGGAAAAGATAAATATTAATATTTAGAATTCATATTTTAGAAACTGCAATAGCGGAATGAAATCAGCCTACATCTCTTCAATGAGACTGAACTATCCTTGAAACCACCAACACAAGAAATTACAGCACTAAGGTACGTAGCATACGACAGATGAAGTAGTGATTTGCGCTGTTAGAAAAACCATAAATAAGATTAACGAAGCAAGACTGGACGCTTGTGAAATATGTAAAGTTAAGCAGAACGGTAGTTTTTTTTAAAAAACGGCATGAAGTGACGATTAATAAAAAAAAGAAGCTAAACAGAATTGTGTAGAATAAAAAGTATTATTATTGGACGGAGTGAAGAGCATGCTCATTGTACTGTGTAGCAAAAATGACAGAACGCATTTCATGACAGGGGAAAAGGAAACTATTTAGAAATTATTGTGAAATGAATTACATATGACGACGGAAAGGAGACACATCAAATCTGAAGTCTAGGGGAAGCGAGTGAAGGAGATAATGAGATAAGATGAATGGGAGGAAGAAGGAAATGACAGATGCATACACAACAATACAAAACATTGAAATTTATTGATACTCAGATGTGCACATACTGTGGTTTGCAAGCTGAATATTTGGTAAAAATCAAAAGCCAACGTGATAGTGCTGTGCGTTGTCGCGTTTATTAATTTACGATCTGTCAACGGTCGACGAAGGCTTACGCTTTTGTTCAGTGTTCATGTCGTTTTGCTACGCGATTATACCAAACGGAACAATTACGTACGTACGGAATACGGTGCCGCAGGGCAACGCACAACTCGCCTAAAACCTCTGTCTGCCTGTCTAACTCACTGCCTGTCTGTCTATCTGTCTATCTGCCTCTGCCAGTCTGTCCTCTCACTCTCTCTCTGTCTCACACCCACCGCACACATACGTGCACACACTCACATATAGAAATCTGAGTGAAAAATGGCGCACGATGTGAATGCTGTGTTTGCTTGTGCTCTTGAAAACTTAGTGAGTGTGACGGAGAAGAGTGGTAACTTACGGAATGATTTAAGGAAAGTCATCTTGGAGTCGGTGAGTACGCTTAGAAGAGATTTTGCAGATGTTATGAATGTTTTGGAAGAGAAAGGGAAGACAATTAACGTGTTGCAATGTGAGGTTAAGAAAATGGAAACGGAAAGAGTATCTTTTATGAAGGAATTGTCGGTGCGTGTACAGCCTACGCCACCTGTTGGTCAAACTCCAAAGCTTTACTCTGACGTTGCGCGTAGTAGAGAGAAGGATTCAAATAAGAAATTTAAAGTTGTCGTTAAATCTAAATTTAACGAATCGGCTGAATCAGTTAAAGCTGTTTTAAAATCAAAAGTTAATCCAATACAAATGAAAGTCGGAATAGGGGCTGTAAGGTCGTTTAGGGATGGTAGAGTTGTTATAGAATCTGGCAGTATAAATGATATTGACATTATTACCAACGGTATTAATGAGGCATGTGGAAGTATTTTGGAAGCATCGGTCCCTAAACTCCGTAATCCCGAAATGATTGTGTACAATATACCGGATGATATTTCCATAGAAAATGCTCGGGATGTTATTATAATGCAAAACTTTGAATTAAATCTACACGAAGAATACTTGCGACCTAAGCTTATTTTTAAAAACAAACGACAGATAAGGAATCTTGTAGTTGAAGTTAGTTCCCAAACACGACAAAAGCTTTTAAGTAATAGGTTAAAAATCGGGTGGCAATTATGCAACGTGGATGATTATCTGGTTGCTAAGCGATGTTTTAAATGTAGTGGGTATAATCATAAAGCTCAGGAGTGCAGAGGGGATCTTACATGCCCCTTGTGTGCTGGAGACCATAAGCTGAGTGAATGTAAAGCATCAACTAATGAGTTTAAATGTATCAATTGTATTCATTACAATAAGCGTATAAAGGATAATAGGGTTAATGAGCGTCATTCATCCTTCGATAAGAGCTGTTTTTGTTTGCAACAACTGATAAGGAACTATAAACAAAACAATGATTATTAATGCCATTTCTACGGACTGCTAATGCAAGGTCAACACATCTAGATAAGAACAACCTAATTCGATGCATGCAGATCAATTTACAGCATTCCAGATAGGCAACAGATAATATTGTTGATATAATACGACAACAAAGGGTGGACGTTTTGTTTATTCAAGAACCATATGTTATTTTAAATAACGTTGTCGGGATACCAAGGAATTGTAGAACGTTTACTGCTGGTACGGGTAAACAGAGAGCCGCAGTTGTAATTATGAATGATCGAATTACATGTTTAATGATTAACCAACTATCAGATGAAGATACCGTCGTTTTGCATTTAATTTATGGTGGTCAAAACTTCTTCTTAGCGAGCATGTATTTTGGTATGCATGATGATGTCGGAATTAATATTAATAAAATTGAAAGTGTTCTCAGTTTTGTAAAGGGAAGTGGCGTTTTGATTGCTGTCGATAGTAACGCCAGGTCAACAATGTGGCATGATTCGTTAACCAATAGAAGAGGTAGGGCGATACAAGAGTTTTTGATGGGAAACCAACTGTTTTTAATGAACGATGAAAGTAATTTTACAACTTTTGAATCACGGAATGGTAAAAGTAATATTGATTTAACTATAGTTAATAATCAGCTGGTTTCTCTAGTTGAGGACTGGAAGATCAGTGAAGAAGAGAGCTGTTCGGACCATAGAATTATTACTTTCAATATAGTACATGGAAACTATGATATTGCGGAATTTCAGTATCAGGGGTTGCGATATGTCTTCAAGGAAAGTAACTATGAAGCTTTTGATCGGAATTTGTTTCAAGAAATACTTAAAAATTTTATGTTTCTATGTGTAATAATGATTTAGGAAGTCTGGACATCGTATTACAGTATAAGGTTCCGGAGGTGCAAGATATGGATCAAGTTGTGAAAAAATTTGAGGATACCATAAAGACAGCATGTGACAAGTCTTTTAAGAAGCGTACAACATTACAGAAGACTGTTGGAGGCAGATCGGTTCCATGGTGGTCAGATACACTCACAGTCATGCGTAAAAGAATTAATGCATTAAGAAGAAGATACCAAAGGACTAGAAACGACAATGTTCTGAGAGAATGTCGGAAAATGTATTACTTTGAGGAAAAGAAGAAGTATCAATCAAGTATTAGAAGAGCAAAAGTACATTCTTGGAAACAATATTGTAATTTAACAACATCAGTGAATCCCTGGAATGCGGTTTATCGCTTGGCAGCTGGAAAAATGAGAAAGTGTTCCACCTTAACAACTTTGCAAAAACCGGATGGCTCCTTCACAACAGATTTGGAAGGTACTATGAATTGTATGTTGGAATACTTTATTCCCGTGGATGACGGCATAATGGATAATGAGTATCATAGGCATATTAGGAATCAGATTAAGGATCCAATAAGTGTACAAGATGACAGAGAGTTTTCACAAGAAGAAGTTTTGCGAGTTTTGGAAAACATGAACCCTCAGAAGTGTCCTGGTGAGGATGGAATAACAAGTGGCATTTTATTGCGGGTTTTTATGCAATTTCCTCGGTTTATAACAGCAATCTATAATGAGTGTCTGAGAAGGGGTGTCTTTCCTAAGTTATGGAAAAGAGCAAAAATAGTACCAATAATTAAGCCGGGCAGGGAGAACAGTACTGAAGTTTCGAAGTTTCGCCCTATCAGTTTATTGAAGGTAGGAGCGAAAGTATTGAAAAAACTACTTATAAACAGAATTATGCACCACGTGTTTTCTAAAGATCTAATGCAGTCTAATCAGTATGGACTTACACCCCAGAAAAGTACAGTGGATGCAGCTATGGCAGTTAAGGAATTTGTTGAAAGATGTTTGGTGGAGAAAGGGGTTGTTGTTCTCGTTAGTCTTGGTGTCCAGGGCGCTTTTGATGCAGCGTGGTGGCCGTGTATTTTGAATACTCTTAAACAATTCGAGTGTCCTAGGAACTTGTATTGTCTCTCACAGAGTTACTTTGGTGGACGAAAGGCAGTTCTATCTACTCACAATACATCAATGGACAGGGATGTCAGTAAAGGTTGTCCTCAGGGATCTTGTTGTGGGCCAGGATTTTGGAACATACAGTATAACTCGTTGCTCAATTTAGACTTTACTAAACGTACAAAACTTATAGCTTTTGCAGATGATTTAATTGTGTTAACAAGTGGTAAGTCTCTTAGAAGTTGAAAATTATGCCAATTTAGAGATGGTAAAAATTTCAAAGTGGGCTACAAATAACAAAGTTTCTTTTAATGAACAAAAATCAAAAATACTCTAGATTTCTCGTAAAAGACTTCAGAATTCAGAATTAAGCATTTACCTTAATTCTAAAAAACTTCAACAAGTTAATAAGTTAAAATATTTGGGTTTCATTATTGACACAAAATTCAATTTTAATGAGCATATCCAGTATGTGGTCGAAAGGTGTACAAAACTGATTCATATGCTATCAAGATCTGCAAAATTAAACTGGGGGTTGGTACATGAGGCACTTAAAACAATATATAAGGGGGCAATTCTCCCCCTTTTATCATATGGAGCACCCGTATGGATAGACGCATTAGAAAGGAAAAGTAACCAGATGAAGTTCAAAAGAGTGCAACGTCTCATCAATATTAAAATTGCGAAGGCTTATCGTACAGTGTCCCATGAAGCTTTGTGCATTTTGACAGGACTGACTCCAATAATAATAAAGTTGAGAGAGATTGTTAGTGCTTACAGAGTTGCTAGAGGTTGTGATGGTGCTAATATTTTGATGGGCACAGTAATTCCGTTCAAGGATTGGCCTCATCCGGCAGATGCAGTTCTTATAAACTCGAGCCATGAAAGTACAGTATACACAATACAAGCATATACAGATGGCAGTAAGCACAACAATGGGGTTGGGTCGGGTATAGCCTTGTTTGTTAATGGTGAGCTCAAATATGAGATGCAGTATAAGTTGGGTGTTAGGTGCTCTAATAATCAGGCTGAGCAATTGGCAGTCTTGAAGGCCCTGGAAAAAATAGCTGAATTAAATTATATTATACCTAATTTGAGAACGGCAGCTGTTTACACCGACAGCAGAGTGACGCTGGACTCACTTAGGAGCTCGAGGAATCATAGCTACTTGATAGAAGAAGTAAGGAATAAGTTAAGAAGTTTAAAGGTGGTCAACTGGTCAATTGATTTTGGTTGGGTTAAGGCACATGTGGGTATTTATGGTAATGAACTGGCTGACAATATGGCTAAAGAAGCTGCGTCCAGTAGCAGAATGGTGTGCTATGAACGAATACCAAAAAGTGCAATGATTAACAAATTCCGTGAGGTGAGCCTAATGGAGTGGCAAAGTGAGTGGGAACAAACATTAAATGGAATGGTGACTAAGTTGTTTTTCCCTAGTGAGAAGCACAGACTGTCCTCAAGGTTTGCACTGTCTCCTAATTTTACCACAATGGTGACTGGTCATGGCAGGCTTATAGCCTACTACTATCGTTTCAAAATAAAAGATGATCCAATATGTGTCTGCAACGACGGTGACCAAACAGTGGAACATTTGTTATATGAGTGCAATTTGTTGAATGAAGAAAGACAGGTTTTCAAAAACAGTATACTAAGGAGTGGTGGACGATGGCCTCCGATTAGAAGTGAATTGACATCAAAATATGTTAGACAGTTTATTAAATATGTTAATAACTTTGATTTTGATTCTTTGTAGTGTTTATTGTTATTGTGCTTGTCTGTCTATTTTGAATCATTGTATGCGTTTGTTATTATGAATTAACTTACATATTGGTCGAACAGCTTTATCATGCATGCGATACATACATGCATACAGTTTTAATATGTTAATAATGTAGTACTAATTCATTGTATCATTGTCAATGATTGATTTTTATTTTTCTTGTTTATTTTGAATCTTTGTAATTGTTGTACTACTGGAGTTGTCTTTATATGTATTGAGAATCGGCTTGTAATAAGTTTATATATAGCATGTAGTATTACTTTATTTGTAATGGAGCGTGCTGATAAAATAAAGGTATTAAAAAAAAAAAAACCTCACATATACACTAGGAGTATAAGTGAGTGAGAAAAAGGCATATTTGATATTTGTTTGCTGCAGATGAAAATACTGCATTAATCTCATGTACAGCCAGGGTAATGTCAGCGTCTAAGTTAGTGAAGTCCTTGTATTTGAAGTTTTGCAAGTTTTTGGCAATAGACACCGTTTGAAATATTATCCATATCGATATTACGGGAAGTCAGTGTCAGAGCAACATCGTCTCGAAAAGTTATACTTGTATACTATTTCCGTCCTTAATTTAATTCTAACGAACAGTAAACGAACAGGTGTTAGACATCTGAAACGCTATTTGCTGCTTGAATTAGAGGCGTGTCACTCTGAAAGAAGGAGTACAGACAGGGTACATATAATACTGATACCGTATAAACGCATATCAATTGTAATAATTTGTCCTGACCAAAGTAAAATTGGTGTGACTATGTCAAACCGACAGTGAAATATTTTATAACACCAGTCAATGGCTTTTTATTAACCGTTAGAAATCATAACAAAACAAAAAATAAAGTTTATTTAAAACGAAAATAGAACCTAGTGTACTGTACATTATCAGTTGATGTTAGGGAGTAATTCAATCCCTACCACATCTGTGTCGGAACTTGTATCATCACTTGAGTCAGCGTTATTATTGACAAGACCGTCCGCAACGACGTCGTCGGTAATGTGGGCCAGTTACCAGAGCTTATCTTCTTCCTTAAATATGTGCTCGATACAATGACGCCACTTGGCTGCCGTTGCTTCATTTACCTCCTTCCCTATCAATTGTTATATATCAGTTAGACAGCATTGTTTTATTCAGAATACAGTGATAAGGAGGAAGTCTTAAAACGACGTGCCCTAATTTAAGTGGTAAGATAACTGTCACATGACTATACAAACATTCTGCACATGCGCGTAGTACATTACTGTGTGAACAGTGTCAACGCCCCTGACCAATACCGTTTCAGATTTGCCACGTGGGTTTGTTTACATCAGGATTGAAATAAGAACGGAAACAGTATAGACTGATAATCATGGGCGGATTTTACCCTGTATTGTACATAAACACGGACTTTGCTCGAACATATTTCACACAGGCTACATACACATTTGGTCAACACAGCAACATATTTACATCAATATAAAAAAAAACTGTAAGAAACCAGTTAACCACATGAAAAATGTTGCAATACTATTTTACCTACTTTGCCTGCGGCGGTAGCCTAGCCGCAGCCGTGTGATGTAGCACGCCAACATTCCGAAAACTACACCGCGGCCACCTCCAAGGAACAGATTGATAAGTGTAGAAAGAAAATGATATACTGGAAACTTGGAAGATGGAAAACGCTTAGAAGAAAAAAAATAAACATACTTACAAAACATATATACACAAAAATTATTAATTAGCAAGAAGGAGAAGAGTGTGAAGTAATTCAGAAATGAAAAAATGTATTGCTCAAGCATTTTGCAGGGAAATACTTTCTGTTTGGTGGCGTAAGTATAATGAAGCCATACTTTGGAACTTACACTTTCCTCATACAAACGGTTACCAGAGTGTGGTACTAAAGTAAATATAGGTCTACTTTACTCTAGCGTTGAAGTATCTAGTATAATTTAACTGTAATAACGATACAGATGTAAAGGTAACGACTTCGCAAATGGATTCGGAACAATACGTAAACGTCCGAAAAGCAAAACAAGACACACACGCAAGTAATTTCTATAAAACTATTGCGGTTTCAGTTCTCATTTGCGGGGGTGAAATACGGACTTTAGGAGCAAAAAGTCATGGAATATAAACACACGAAATAAAATTTCTCAAAGACTAGACGAAAGCACACGGCTTGGGAGATAAAGGAAGACCAGAGGAATTAACTAACTGAATTTAGCACCAGGATGGATAAGAATTGATTATACCTTAGAGCACAGATTCACAAAATTAAAGGAAAATGTAATTAGAATTGGTGGACACCAAGAAAGAGACAGGGACCGTAATTGACGTGTTTGTTAATTACCTGAAGCGAAGAAGAAGACGAAGAAGAAGAAAGTAGCAATAATAAATAATAGGGTACAATTACAGTATGTTAATTGTTTTAATTTTACTTTAGTGAATAGAATATAAACTTCTTTATTTAATTTGAAATCTTGAAAGTTTTTAATTTAAATAAAAGGAAACGATAACAACATTCAGTCAGTGTGTGTTAACTCAGAATCAACATATAACTACTACTTTAAATTCCTGTTTTCCTTTGCTAAATACAATTTAAGTGTTAATTGCTATACACTGTCCAGTTAGTACAAGTGTACTTCTACGGTAACTAGCTGGAAGTAAACCCTTTAAAGTGGCGTGACAATAGTAACTATACTAGGTTAATCTCTATTGTAGTTTGTCCTGGACAATAATCTGTAACCTATGACATCATTTGTCCTATTTCCGGCTTAGTGTTTCGTGAACGTGCACAGAATTGCATGTAACCTAAGGTCTCGAACCTTTAGTATAATAAAACACTACATTGCTCATAAACACAAATCATTTCATTAAAATCTACAACACAATGAACAAGGACAGTTATGTGAAATTTTATACGAGGTACTCAAACAATATACATTTACTATACCTGTTACAATAAATGTTATAGACGATGTTATAGCGTGTGCATTAGGGGTAATACAAAACATTAATGTTAAATTGCAAAAAGCTTATTACATACAAAAGTAAAGGAAATATGGGATTTAGAAACGTATAAGGGAAACATAGTTTCTTGTTACATTCGTTATAACTGGGGATAAAGTAAACTGCACGTCACAGGATTGTGAACCAGTCAAGTACACTACGTTCGACCTACCCCTTTACTAGACAATATCTTGCTATTTTCTTAAAGTGCCGCTATCGTTATAAAGAAAAATAACGAATTTGAGAACACTGGGAGTTAAAATACATTGCTTATAAACACAACTCATTTCACTAAGCTCTACAATACAATGAACAATGAAACCTATGTGCAATGTTATAAATAGCTACGTAGCAGCTACATTTACTATACCTGTTACAATAAATGTTATAGCCGATGTTATACCGAGTGCATTCCGGGTAATACAAGACGTTAGGTTAAAATGTCGACAGCGTATTACCTACTACAGGTAAAACTAGTAAAGCATTTAGAAACATATGAGGGAAAGATAACATTTTGTTATGAAATACGTTGTAGTTGATGCAGGATAAAGTAAACTGCATGTCACAGTATTGTGAACCAGTGAAGTGCACTATGTTCTGCAGTTGTATTATGCATAACATCTTGCAGTTGTATTAAAGTAAATGTATTGTTATGAAGAAACAAAAACATTTTTTTCAAACAAAAATAAAGTATGTTTTCTGCAAATATATTGTTGTAAAATATACCTCACTGTATGAATAGAGCAACGTATTTCCTAAAAGAATTTTATACAGTTAAAAACAACTTAAGAGTTACTCGACGACAGTCTAGACAAAGTAATATCAATTTAAATCCATAAAGCTACTTTTAAATTTTAGATAGTGCGCACGTCAACGAAGTGGTCACACATAACCTGTTCACGACACGTGAAACATAAATTTTATTATAACTTTCACTACGAAAATGAGAAGAAGCCCATATCGAGTCTGCACATATTTATTTTCAAATAGTCGCACAACAGTTAATCAAATGCAAGAAACGGTTTTGTGCATCAACAGTTTCCAGCGACTGTACCGCGCGTTCTGATTATTGGAAGACAAGAAAACCTATAAAGACTCAAAGTTGAACTCAAACCTTGTGGAAGCAGAAAACATCCGTCTGTAGCAGGCTTACCTGTTCTGCAGAAACTTTCAAAATTGCTCTCCGAGTCTGGGTCTACCCTGAATTCTCTCGACAGATGGTACCTACTGTGTTTCTATCAGATATACGTAAATGGACTGTAATTGGACTGTAGAAATCAAATATTGTAAGTCACTTCCATCTGTTCACTAACGAAGACAATTAACAACCGTGCAAAGATAATTTTATTTTCAAATACGATTTACATTTTGATAATAATATCAACCAATTCACTACATGTAATTGGCCAGATAGGCTTACATAGGGAAAACTGAACAATGATAATTATATTACTATAAGCAGCTCGTTAGGAAATATAACTAATACGTAATCATAACCAACATAAAAGTGTGACATGAATCAAATGCATATGTAACTTTTCATAACATCAATGCATTATGCTTCTATTTATTTCATTTATTTAAAATGTCTACGAAGTATTTGCAATAGTAAAGACATATTCCTAACTTAAATTTGTCTAATAGGATATATGAAGTGTTATGTTTGCGTAGAGCTGGCGGTGTTACCGTCTTAGCTTCTGTAACTAGACAGTTTAATAAATTAAACATCCTTTTCCCACTTCATTCTTTTGTTTTGATTTTATATTAAATATTTAATTTATTTACGCAACTTGAGAGGCCTTAGTTTTGCTACATTTTTTAAAATTTATGTTACTTTAGGCACAAAAACCTCTTTGTAAGTGTTGAAGTTTAGTAGTAAAAAATTATTTGTTTAGTAGTAAAAAAATTATTTTCACTAAGAAGTAAAAATTAACACTCGATAACGCTCGATAAAGGAACGATCGTACGTGTGATTAATGCTTAAGGAATTATGATAATCCGCCTCTATTTGAGAAGAAAGTCTCGTTAAAGTATGACTTTTTCACTTTAAAAAAGTATAATATATTTTAAGTAGAGGGATGGTGATAAGCAATCTAATATATAAGAGACGGAGTGTATTCTGCTGGCACAGTAATAAAACCTAGTATTCTGTGTGACCTTCCTTAACACACCTTTTTATGTGCCGCAAGGGGTAATATAACATCTCTCCACAATACATAAAGCGTTTTACAGCCTCGTAACAACCTCCCTGAGACATTTTAGCACTAGCTAGAACTTCAGCAGTAGGGATAATGTACCACGTACACAGGCTTTACAGAGATTCTCACCATTATACTATTAAAGGCTTCTTCCGTTTATTGTTTGTTTATTCGGGAAAATCGCTACCTGAAAACAAAGATTCGTGGGTAAAGATTTTTGTGTTAAAGCGTTACTTCGAACTCTGTTGATGCAAAATACTGAGCTACTTTTATTAAAGGTAACTGATAATTTGTATGCAATTTTTATATCGTTTTCTTGGTGAGAGTCCCAGCACAATATGTTATCACTGAAGTATACACACTGCTCAATTTCCTATGCTTCAAACATTAGAGTTTGTCACGCCAATATGCATATAAGACTCTTGCACTAAAATTTTGTGTACGATTATATGATATCTCTTGAAAGTTACTTTTTTCAAGAGGTCGGTTTCCTGTTTCCTTGTCAAAATTGTGATAAACGGTTGGTTTGTTTCAATTTATCATGTGGGACTGTGCGAAAATTATAACAAAAGACTGATTCATATTGTAAAATTCTGTTGAAATTAAAACGCAATCGTATCACCAGACTATATGAAATAAAAAAATTTAATCAGCAAGAACCAAAGATCAGAGAAAGTTTTAATAAAAACTGTAAACCTGAGCCTTTGTTTCTATAGTTCTACACGTGTTAGTGTTATTTATCGTCCAGAATAATTTTTGTTGCATATTACTATTACCCAACAGACAAACTGAAAGTTGGAGACAATGGAGTGCGAAGACATTTGATAACTGTGAGAGATGAGAGAATCACAGAGGATTTTATGGGAAGGAGACTTTACACTAGTGGAAGTATCAAGTACAATGTAACTAGTTTCTTTGCGAAATGTACCTTGTATAGTTTAATGTATACTGTAAGAATATTCAATAACATAAATTGCTGTAAAAACATTAAATTTGTTTGAACTGCACAAACAAATTGCATAGCATGACAAAACCAAAGATTCTTGCGAAAGACAGTGGAAATGAGTCTCAAGCAAACTTAGGAAGGACATTTAATGTGAAACCACTTAGAGTGCCTATATGAAGACAAGAAGGAGATATGAAATGGTAAATAGTCAAGGTACACATTTTTGCTAATAAGCATAACACTCGAGACTAAATATTTGTCATCCGCGAGGTAGATAACACTGAACAATATCAACGTTCATTGCTCATTTATTTATAACATGTTAATTACGAATAACGACCTCAGTCGTAGATATTAGTGACGGTAAAATATTTTGAATTTAGTAACCTATTACTTATTGAGTACTGTGTACAAATATGCCTATAAAGTACACTTGCAATTTAACACCTGGCTTGTTTTATGTAATATTACGTTAGCAAAATGTAATAGTGTAAAATGTATTCAAATGTTTTCGGCATTGCTGTTTCCGTAATTATGTCGCAATAGGTATATACAATTTGTTTCTTAACTGCTAATCTAAAAGTCGTATACACGCTTTGCAATTTACGCCCATGTCTGTCATTTTAGGATGTTAGCTGAAAAAATACTGAAATAAAATTAAATGAAATTAACAAAGATTAATAATTGTAATTACAGAATAGGACCGGTTTTATATTACTCTTAAGCGTTATCCACAGTAGGCTTCGGTTCTTAGTTATATTAGACGCGCATCCCTTGCTAATATTTCTATTTAAAAATCATTTTAGCCAAGAACACTGAGGGAAACAAGCCTGAAGTTGGCAGATATGTATCTGGCAAAACGTGGTATTCTTCGGAGAAAACAGAAAAATTCAACACAGTACACAATACACAGTACAAAACAGGACACATCATATGTGTGTGTGTGTGTGTGTGTGTGTGCGTGCGCGCTTGCGCGCGCGTGTTTCTAAATAGGCACGTTTTCTAAAGACATTCTACCATTTATGTAAAAATAACTATGGAATTTGGATATAATTCTGTGGCTTTTATCTGCGCAAAGAATAGATTTTTTTATTCCAATATTTATAAGATGGAACGTAGAGGTGGAAACATACCGCATGTGATGTGTTACAACAAACAATAATAAAAAGTATGTAATGTTTGTGTTGAGTCGTGTCGTCGCGAAGCACGAAGGCGTCACATACGTTAACAAAAACGCTCTCATCTTGTTAGCTGCACGCTCTAACAACGTGTCAGTATCATCGCCGCCATGTTTGTTCAGAATATATCTGCTGATCTTGAATGCACCAGAGACAAGTTAGCACAAAACCGTACATTTATACAGTGCAAATAACTTGCTCTAATCAGTATTTGGTGAATTCTTTAGAAATTCTGATCAATTTTTTTTCTGCGAGTACCTGTTCCGTGTCACTAACGTTTTTCCAAATTCCATACGCCTCGTGTTATGAGCTGTGTTATGGGCGCAGAGACGTACAAATTTTACAAGTTGATGTTTACGAATGTAAGGCGTTAACTTTAGTACGCCAACTGGTTAAAAATGTCAGGATTCTGTAATTCGATTTTCTAAAACTTTTTAATTTCTTCAGTTAACTGCAGTATAATTAAATTCCTGGTCTCAGCAGAAGATGACTTCAAAATCAAAAATTACTACACTTATTCAAGTTTATTTAAACATTACTAATTTAACCTACTCTTTACATCAAACAATTTTAAATACTTGACAAAATATTACTAACACCACTACAGACATACGACACATAAAGTAATAATATATTTTGTGATAATTCCACAAAACTAACTTACTCAGTTTGTTATTATTTTTATGACGACCACAACGGCTACATTTTAACATTAAGATTATAATGTACAGTAAAGTTACACAGCAAATCGTGATATATTATTTCCGTGCATTATGAACGTAAGATTGTTCCTACGGTGCAAGCAGAGTCACTAACAGTCATTCGTCCGAGTCAGTTGTCATTGATGTCAAGATTTCCTACCTTATTGATATGACATTAGGCACTGGAGTCAGTAAAGGCAGTTACAGCAATCGCATACCTACAACAAATATTACAAAAATATTACAGTCTGAAAGACATGTATGTTCCAAAAATAACAGCAAAGAAGGTGTTTATATAATATAGAGGATATAACACTGTTAGTGCTATTAGGCTAACTTAGTTTTACGATTCTACGCCCAAAAGGATTTACGGTAATACTGAATGCAGAATTATTTAATTAATTTCGTTCGCTTGATACTCAGTCTCTTATAATGCAGGAGACCATCATGGTAACTCATTTCTGTATGAAAATGTAGTGACTCTCGTTAATGATAATGGCATTATTTTCTTGGGTCGTTTGAACCCCATTATACGGTTTGAAAGCAGGCAAAGCTATACGTTCATTTTTACAAGCACACTTTAACGTTCCTTATTTAAAAATACTAATGTTACCTCCTATTATCAGCACTAAATGCAAAAACAATAGTACTGTCATGTATTATTTGTGACGCTGCCACAAAAAGTCCTCTAAATAAATACCACAAAGTGGTAAAAGGTAAAAGGGTAAAGGAAAAACTAGCAACTTATACAGTTTGCAAAATATGCTATTTCAAAACTTATTTTAACATCTAATATTATTATAATATAACTAGACACGTGTCTTGCAGCTCCTTATCATACCGAATCGCATTAATAAAAAATAATAATGAAATGTTAGGAACAATGTTTCATGTTATTCACAATAAGACAAAAACACAACAAACTAAAATTTAAATATTTCCACCCGAGGTCTGTAAAATTCCTGTAGCCTGGACATATAAAAAAATCATAAAAATTCGTGTCTATATCAATTGATATATCGGTATGTGTCAAATTATTTATGCATTTTTCCAAATACACATTACCAATTTCTTTACTAATAATTAAACAATTAGTTAACTGTGGATGGTCGTTTCTGTAGTCATCGGTCATGGTAATACTCGTACGCATGGTGATGATAAGCGAAAAGTTCCTCTTTTCCACAATTTTTAATACCGTCATAGTTCGTCGTAAGAATGTTGAGTAATATACTGCTACGACAGCATAGAACAATCTACGCGTTTATCGAATGCGCCAGAAAGATCTCGACGTAAGCGTGTGGTGTACGTGCTACTAGACGCATTTTGCGAGAATTTTCTCGACTGTGCCAGGCTTCGCTCGGGCGCTCGGACTGTGTCAAGGCCGTAGCAATTACGTAGTTCGCGAGAGATAAGACGCAGTTTGGAAGCTTCTGGTGTGTGAGCGTAACTATAAATACATCGCGTCGCGGCCTTAATTTTCAGTTCAATGCGAGATTTTTGACTGTGCGGTTCGAGAGTATTAGTGCGATATATTTACAGAGCGGTTCGAGTTATTACGGTGTACGTTCAAGTAGTTATTAGTGAAGTGTTGCGTTTTATATTCGGACGGTATAATTGTAATACAGTTGAGTTTTAATATTAGTGGACATTTTATTGCGTATGAACAATTTTCATTTGATTTGTTGTAGACACTGTGTTGTTAATTACGAACTGTTTTACTATAACAATTAAAGGTGTGATTAGTGACTTAATTGGTGTCTTGTACTTATTGTGTTTCCACTGTACCTACGACGATCGAGTAGACCGTCGTAACAGTGGTGTCAGAAGTGGGATAGAACGGTTAACAGTGGAAAGAGTGGGCGGTTTGTACAAGACGAGTGTGATTCGTAATTAATCAGTAAACATGGATCCCAGTCAGATAATGGAAGCTTTACAAACACTGCTGCGGCAGACACAGGAAGAAGCAGAAAGACGACAAAAAGAAGAACGAATACAAGAAAGAGAAGAAGCTGAGGAACGTCAGAAAGCACTAATGCTAGAAACAGAAGAAAGACAAAAAGATAAAACGGAAGCTCTCTTTGAACCTATGCAGAAACAGTTGCAAGAACATAGTACCGCAGAATTGGGTCTCCTACGAGGTGAGCTTAATAAACAAGTTACTAAAATATCGGAGGTACAAGAATCAATGACATTAAAAATAGCGGAAGTAGAAAAATCTGTCTCGAGTGTTGAAGAATCGATGTCTACAAAAATATCTGAAGTAGAAAAATCTGTCTTGACTGTGGAAGAAGTTATGTCAACAAAAATATCTGCAGTAGAAAACTCAATGGCAAACATAAGAGAACAAATTAAAATTGAAGTTGAATAGTGCATGAAGATTCAACCAAAACAAATTTCTGAACAGACTGTACCAGTGATCAAGACAGAAAATAAGTTAACAGAGAAAGTCACTTTGCCAGCAGTAGGGACAGTTCATGTCAAAGCTCCAACCTTTGACGGAAGCACTCACTGGGCAACGTACCTCCGCCAATTTGAAGCTGCTGCATGCGCAAATAATTGGACAGAGAAAGACAAGGCTGTTTCACTCGTTCTCTCATTAAAAGGATCCGCGGCAGAACTACTACAGAAAGTGCCACCTGACAGCCAGAACATCTATGCCGAGTTGATAAAAGCTCTAGAATTACGCTACGGTGATAAACATTTGCGAGAGGTGTACTACGCTCAGTTGAGAACAAGACGACAACGTTCCGGGGAAAGTCTTCAAGAATTTGAAGCAAGTATCGACAGATTGATTAGATTGGCCTATCCTGAAGCACCAGAAGACTTCCGAATAAGGTTTACGGTGCAGACATTTATTGATGGCATCGGAGATTGTGAACTTCAGCAAGTGTTACGAATGGCAAGACACCGAGATAGCTCAGAAGCTCTTGTTCACGCCCTAGAGTTTGAAGCTGCCAAGTCAGCGTCCCGCTACATTAATGGGTTTGTGCCATCACGTTGCAGTCAGAAGATCCCTGTATCACATTACCGTTACGATGGGTGCAGAAAAACAGTGTTGTCGGACAAACAATTCAAAAGTTCAAGAGAGTCGCAACGATTTGAAAAAGACAGAAGACCGAAATGTTACAACTGTGGAAAACGTGGTCATCTACAGGTAGACTGTTGGGAGAAGAAGATACAGAGTGGAGACACTGATCGCACCAATTGGAGAAGCAAAGGCTCAGAACAGCACACAGTTTCCACGCTACATAAGATCAGTGGAAACTTGATTGTTAGTGGATTTGCGGATGGTAAACCAACATCATTTACAGTTGACACAGGCGCAACAGTGTCCATTGTGCGCCCTGACTTAGTCTGTAACCGCCATCCTCTAATTAGCTCTTGTACAAACAGACTGTGACTGGAAGCCCCGTCAAGGTGCTAGGAAAGGTAGACGTACGTGTACGCCTGGGTCTTCTTGAGTTTAGCCACCAAATGCTCGTTGCAGACATTGTCGATGAAGAGATTCTTGGCACGGACATTATGAATGCCTACGAATTCGTTGTGGACTTAAGAGAGAATGTCCTGAAAGTTGGCCAAGAGAAGATAAAGCTTTGCATGGCTAAAATGACAGGGTCTACCAACCATTCGATTAAGCGAGTGGCATTAGTCGAAGAAAAATTCAACAAGTCTGGTCAAGAGGAAGTACAAATAAGTATAACGAGACAAAAGAAGTGATTGGAGAGCCAACTATGGGTGTCGAGACAAAACTCTTGCTTGTTCCTGAGCTGATAGAAGCGCCCGAGGGTAAAGTGGCTGAAGATGAGGTTACGCAAGAGGTTGTTGACGAGAACCAAACAAACTTGGATCAGCCAGTGGTATTTAGGTCATTAGTACATGACGCAACGAGAGTGATTCTAGCGAAGCTGGATTCGCATTCATGGGAACGTGATGTTCGGATCACACGAGACTGAATTCGAAGAACGGGAAAATTATCCTTCGCAAGGATGGCCACCTAGATCGCCTGGTCGAGTATTACTTCGAAGACGCTTTGCCAGTTCGGGACGAACAGGCTTAAGGAGGGGGCAGTGCTACGACAGCATAGAACAATCTACGCGTTTATCGAATGCGCCAGAAAGATCTCGACGTAAGCGTGTGGTGTACGTGCTACTAGACGCATTTTGCGAGAATTTTCTCGACTGTGCCAGGCTTCGCTCGGGCGCTCGGACTGTGTCAAGGCCGTAGCAATTACGTAGTTCGCGAGAGATAAGACGCAGTTTGGAAGCTTCTGGTGTGTGAGCGTAACTATAAATACATCGCGTCGCGGCCTTAATTTTCAGTTCAATGCGAGATTTTTGACTGTGCGGTTCGAGAGTATTAGTGCGATATATTTACAGAGCGGTTCGAGTTATTACGGTGTACGTTCAAGTAGTTATTAGTGAAGTGTTGCGTTTTATATTCGGACGGTATAATTGTAATACAGTTGAGTTTTAATATTAGTGGACATTTTATTGCGTATGAACAATTTTCATTTGATTTGTTGTAGACACTGTGTTGTTAATTACGAACTGTTTTACTATAACAATTAAAGGTGTGATTAGTGACTTAATTGGTGTCTTGTACTTATTGTGTTTCCACTGTACCTACGACGATCGAGTAGACCGTCGTAAAAATACTGTAATAGTAATATATAATAGTACTGTCTAACTTATTAAGAAATTCTGAACAAATGCAGTTCGTAAAGTTAAATGATAACATTATGACCCACCTATTTGCAAAACGCAAATCAATTTAACGCATTAACTTAAACAAATTTCATAGAAAATAGTAGAATGTGTTTAAAATGATAGGCCTTAACTCTACATACGAGTGACAGACATCGAGTAAGGTGACTCAGACATAATATATACAGTCAGCTGTCTGTGCTGCAGTTTAAATTGAGACTGCGAGCATTTTAGAAATATTTTATGAGGGTCGCTGTGAAATAGTAAAAGGACATTAAGGGTTGGTCAAGGGTGGGTCGTTGCTTATAGTACCACGATTTATTGTCGTACTGAGTACATATATCAACCCTTATGTAATGACAACTTTACAGTCAAATGTCTCGATATACAGAAAATTCTATGGTAGATGAATATTTATTTTTATATACATGACTCTCCGTAACTATACAAATAAACATGTAGAATTTTCTGTTTAGGTTTTGACTACAATGTGATGTTTAAAAAGTATACTTATGTTGTCACAGAGTGTTGTGCTAGGAGACCTTTAAACGGAGGAGCTAGAGGAGGCAACTCTGGTATTTAGTCCACAATTATAGTTATGATACTTCGTAATAGGAAGTGTTGCAAGCCTTAGCTACTCCGTTGATCTCACTATGCTCCGTTGATCGACGGCGTACGGAGACGCAGACAAGAAAGTCATTAGACTACAGCAAGGGTCTCCAAATCCCGCGGGCCAGATAAGGCCGATGATTTATAGATCGACAAAACACTTCAAATATTATAAAATTTTACTAAATAACTAAACAAGAAATAAGTTCAGTAAAATGTTATAATATTTTGTACAAGTTTAAAACATTTACGTGGTTAATGCGCTTGTTCTTCTGGCTGCCATGAATGAATCACGCTTTTCACTCGCATCAACCTAAAGCAAAGATTCCTATTCTTCCCGTGCGCTCGGCTCTACCCCCCCCCCCCCCGTGTAATGTTTGGATCGGCCTATATCTGCAAACAAACGTTTTCAAAAATGAACTTTGTAAAATTACAGTACAGGGCAGTCAGACGAACACTTGAAATCCATTCTAGTGATAGGAGCATCAAACTTTGACCCAAAATGGACAGATATTATATGTCAGAAGCAACTCCACACATCCCATACGTACATAAATAGGCCCTACATAAAAAATATCTTTTAATTTTATTTTTTCCTTACTTTTATTTACATTATTTTGAATAAATGAATTTGTTTTCTTTGGATAAGTCTGATTAATTTTTATTTACATATCTATTTTATTGACTTGATTATTTCGTAAACTTAAAAAAAATAAGTTTACAATACATATTGTGTGTGTGTGTGTGTGTGTGTGTGTGTGTGTGTGTGTGTGTGTGTGTGTGTGTGTGTGTGTGTGTGTGTGTGTGTGTGTGTGTGTTGTTGTTGTTGTTGTTGTTGTTGTTGGGCCGCCTGACTTCTAAGATTTTTCAAGTCGACCCTCAAGTGAAAACATTTGGAGAGCCCTGGACTACAGAACAGACCAATGGACTATTTACGATGCGGCAGTTTTAATAGGCTTTTTAAAACTCTGTAATTTTAGTGAGTAGCGCAGATTTTTCACTATTTAATAGTTTGTCTTTTATTTTTATTTTTTGACTATTTTCTAATAGAAATATTATTTCACAGACTATGAACTCTCAGTTAAATAAGTGGGATCAAAATAAACAACATTAATTTGTGTTGCGACATGTATGTTAATATAAATAATATTGTTGTCTCAATCAAAAATATTTAATTGTTATAATCAGTAATAGACGTTTATTATCGCCCTATCGGAAATGTGTACTGGATACAAACGGGTGGCGTTTCTCTGTCTGAAAGTGACACAGTAAAATAAGGTTTAGTTAATTGTTTAATTTTTATTCTGGAATGTAAGAAGACGATACCACAAGTGAATTCACGCAAACGCGATTATTAACCGATAATGAGGGGTACAGTAATTTTCATGTTTCAACTGGTGATCATTACCCGCAATATTTTTGATTTATAAATTATAAATTGCCTACTTTTATTACATAAAAAATAAGTCGTCCGATAGTCAGTTTGAAATATATATATAGGCCTATATATATTTACAGCCTAAAAATCACTCAGTAAAACATGTGATTTTTATATGACCTAATTGCTCAAGATACATACATACAGAGGCCTATATCAGATTGCGACTTGTTTAGGTTATTACAGTATTAGAAGTAGTACTGCGCGAAAATTTAAAACTTCAACAGGATAAAAAAAGCAAGATTTCAACAATTTCGAACAGTAAACTTCAGCTTTCCCCAACTTTAGAACTGAAAACAAAAACTACAAGGAGTAAAGGAGGATAACGACGGAGCGTGCACGAAAACAGAGTGACAGATGATTAATTAAAACCAACAAACGCAATTCTCATATACGGGGCTACGACGTGAGAAACCTTGCAATCTGTAGCAACCATGCCGTTTGCCTCGTTCAGTTTACACGACTGAGAATATTTTACAGCAAACTGAACGAGTAACGCTCAGTGATCATTTTCTGGTGGACTCAAACATTTTAGAATTTCCTTTTAGAGCAGTAGATACTAGAGGAAAACAAATTAATGATGAGGATATTACCCAAACTAAAATAAATACCCTGAAGTATAATATCAACAGTTTGGAAAATGAAAATACCGTATATTTATACAGAAAGGGACAGGATGAGAAACTAACTGAATTCGACTTCAGTGTTACAGAAATTCAATACCAATATCTTTTCAACAAAGTACATGAGGCCGCTAAAGAAACGTTAGAAGGGGAAAGCAAATTTCATAGATAAAAATTATTTTATTATTGGAATGAGGAAATAGAAAAGGATGTGCAAAGGAAAAAAAGATGTATACCTCAAATGGATGAATACTAAAGATATTCAAGACAAAATTTAACTTAGAAGATAGCAGGCTAAAGTTAGGAAGAAGGTGACAGAAACAAAAAATAAAAGCTGGGAACAATCATGCCCAAAGGTAGAAAAGTTCATTGGAGGAAATGAAATACAGCATCCTGGAAAATATTAAACAATTTAAGAAGAAGTTCCAGGGAAATTGACAGATTTAAATACATCTAATTACAGTCTTGGGAAGATTATTTGAAATGGATATTCGTAGAGAGTAGAGAAGAATATTTGAAAGACACTGAAGAAAATTTAGAAGAAATATCAGACAATTATATTCGCTTTGATATAAATACGGTAAAAGAAGCTGTAAAGAATAGAAAAGCAGCTGGAATTGGAGACGTCCACGCAGAGTTATTGAAAAATGGTAAATAAACTATGTGAATGATTAAGAAAGCTTTTTGAAAAATGTCTGAATAGGGAAGAGGTGGCATCAGATTGGAAGATGGGATACATTTCTACAATACACAAGAAAGGAAGCAAAGATGATTGCAAAAATTATAGAGAAATAACAGTTACTATCACACTAAGTAGCTTTATGGAATAGTACTTAAACATTTTTTTAGAAGCTGATTATAATGAAATGGAGGCTGAAGAACAAGCAGGTTTCAGAGTTGGTAGATCAATTATAGATAATATTTTCTCCTTACAGAAAATAATTAAAAAGAAAACAGTTTTATTTTGATAACAACTTCTTCATTTAGTTTTTAATTACATTGAAAAAGCCTATGACAATGTACCGTTAGCCAATCTGTGGGCAGCTTTAAGATCAACTAGTATTAACCCCATTATCATAAAAGCTATACAAAATTACTATAACAATTCAATATCTAGAATAAAAATAGGAAAGAAATTATCACCAGGGTTTCAAGTGATCAAAGGTTTACGCCAGAGATGTTATCTATCACCCATGCTTTTCAAAATTTATACGGATAAAGCAATAGAGACTTGGAAAAAAGTATGCAGGAACCTGGGAATTCCATTTGATGCTGATACAGTTTATTCACTACAGTTTGCTGATGACCAGCTAATTTTGGCTCAAGATTTTGAAGACATAGAGTACACGACTAAAAAATTGATACAGGAATATCAGAAATGGGGACTAACGGTAAATATGAATAAAACAAAATACATGGCAATAGGCGACCATCATCAAGACTTGATATTGGAGGAAAACATGGGGAAGACTTCATGTACAGAGGAATACAAGTATTTAGGGGTAGAAATTACGCCCAGTGGAAAGCAAGACAATGGAATAGGCTTCCTGTGGGATAAGAAAATTACAGCAGAAGCTAAAACCAAAATATTTGAAACCATTGTTCGAAGTATCATGACTTACGGCTCAGAAGTTTGGAATACTAATAAACACACAAGAACAAAATTAATGATAAGAGACATGGACTTTTGGAGATGTTCGGCAAGAGTATCTAGACGTGAGGAAATTAGAAATCTAGTCATTAAGAACAGAATGATTGTGAAAAATTCAGCTGTTCATTTTCTCAAACAAAAAATTACAGTGGTATGGACACACAAAAAGAATGGCACAAGAAATATTGCCAAGGAGGGTTATGGAATGGACCACACTAGGAAGAAGGAAAAGAGGAAGACCACCTATCACCTGCATAGAAGAAATTCAGACTATATTGAGGGAATCAGAAATTGAAGGAGATCTTTGGATGGACAAGCAGCAGTGGAAGATGAGAATTCAATCAATTCTGTAATCTTTGGTTCCGGAAAATGTGTAAACATTGTACAGCCAGAGTAATAATAAAAAACTGAACGAGATGTAACTCTTCACCTCAAACTCGGCAAGGAATCGAAAAATTTATTATGCTAAACAATTTGCTTTATGCAGTTTATTTTTGTCAATTTCTCTACCACTAGTAAAAAGTAAAAGGTCTATTTGAGCTGATGTCCTCAAACATTTGTGTAACATGCCTTTTTGCTAACGACATGTTGCAAACAATTCAGTTTTACCCAACTGCCAGTTGGTACGGAATTAATATTTATGAACTTGTGTTATGTCTCGAGCTATGAATATGTTGGTCTGGTGATAACTTGGTAATTCAGAAGCAACTGTCAATTGGTCTGTCAAGTAATGAGAGGAGGTAAGATTCTTATATGCCTATTTTTTTATTGATTTTATCATTCTTCCCACTAGAAGCTAACTTTTTGTTGGAGCCTTTAAGAACAAAGAACATTATTTCATAGTTTTCCCTTTAGTTTTATAATCCACTGTTAGATCTCTTCTTCAACCAAACTTTACGGCTAAAAGCTCATTTCTAGGTCCAATGGATACTGAGAACATAAGATATTATGGAACATTCTACTTTTACGTATAAGTAATAATAAGCACCAGCAATATTTGAGAACTGGCTTGTGGTACGTATTCACTAGAAGTATTTCATGACTTTAGTCACCATAAAGAGGCGTCGGGTCCGTACCGAACAGGCCTCCAGGGAAGTTGGAACCCATGCCATCGCACATAGTTGGGAGAAACATAATAGAAGAAGAATTTTATCCACAGGGAAATAAATAAAATTTATTCCACCATAAAAACAATGATTCAGTTTTTTGTCAGTACCATTCATTTTAATCATTTTTAAAATGATTTTTTTATAGGACTAGGAAAGTTCGTATGTCGACGTTGGTTCCGACAATGACGCCGTTATCAAATCGCTTCAGAGCCTTCTGCAGAAATCACTATTAAACGAACCACAAGTCACCAGGTTAAGTAGTGACTCGATAATGGTATCATATACGAAAGCGTCGTTTGCGCTTTGTAACAAACATTATATTTACATAGTCATGAGCATACTTCTAATTTACTAATATAAGCAAGCATTTAAACATTTGTTTCAAAATTATCATTACGCCAGGTTGTTACAACGCTTTAGGCTTTAAGTGTGTTTCGACGTAGTCAATATAAATATTTTTTTCTCAGGTTGTTAGTGAGAGCACATTTTCAGAAAAATACAATAGATAGTATAGTAAGTAAATTCTTGTAGGCCAAGTTAAGTAATCGTTACTTTAATGCAAAACATCTTCTTTCTCAAATTCTTCAACCATTTTTTGGCCATGCACAGTTAAGAAGAAACTTGAGTTTCCTTACGTCACATGGAAATATTTCTCACTTGAACGTAACAGACGTGTCTCGTGTTGATTGTTCGTTGTTGTTAGTCAATTTTCTGTCACCGAGTAATACGCCCAAACACCACATGTTCAACAGCTATAAGCCATTATTAATTCTCTCTACTTCTTTTACTTTATTTTGACTTAACTAATTGTCCGGCACTTTTGGCTTATGTCAGAGTTTGAATGAGCAAATGAATTAAACTACACAGTTGATGCGAGCCACAGAAAGTAAGAAGTAAATACTTTAATGTTCACGGACCGTTTGCAGTACAATTGCTCGTTCCTTGATCCTTGCGGTTGCTCATCCGATGTAGCTCCCGAAACGTCCGGATCTCACAGATGACTTGCCGTACACATCAGTTAAATCAACTACGACGTCCCGTGCTGTACTAAACGTTTTCCAACATTGTACAATGTCGCGTTGCACCAAAGTAACGGTAATAATATTCAATTAAAGATAAACTTTCCCATAAAAATTTTAATTCGGCAATTCAAGAAACAACAGCGTGACCACGTGTTCGTACCGGATCTCCATTGTCACGTCTAAAGACGATCACAGGATCACAGTAATAGAAACGTCGTGATTTTTAAAACTGAACGTCTGACTCAATACAATACACTGTACAATACGTATGTGTATTGCCAGAAATCTTGGAACAGCTAATTTTTCATGCGGTAATTTGTCATAATGAAATAAACCATAGATAGAATAAAAAGAGATAGTTGGAAAGGCTGTCGTAAGAGTATGTCGTTCCTTTCACTAAAACGGTAGCTACTGTTCAGATATCTCAAAGACTTTGTTACGAAACCGTAAAACACATTAGAGATTTTGAAAAGAATTTATATTACGAAAGGTCACAGAATTCTACGATTTATTACTGTACTCTGAGGACAAGCCGCGTTCCTCGCATACTTATTACTAACTGTCGTCTTAAATTGTATTGGACTGTGCGACGAAAGGAAGTTTCTTTGGTAAAATAATTTGAATATGTAATCTATTTCAGGTGGAATGTGAATTTACTTTACACCGAATCTAAAGAGCGCTTGATTCATTGTTCATTAGCTTCTGTAAAATGCCTATACTAAAATAGATTACGAATGTAGGAATTCCGATTGGATCCCAGGCGACCTCTTAATATCAATAATACTTACTACTCCCCTAGTTTTACTCAGAATAAATACATTGCGGCAGCTGAAGCGTAGTGTTAGCAATATAGGCTTGCACGTTCCTAATTATTAATATAGACACACCTACTACGTCGTCTTTTCTGAGCTGTTCAGGCGGTACGGAGTGACCACTTAGCTGCTAAGAAAAATTGAATGAAACAATGGTAATGTGCTGAGACTTACGGAGTAGATGTTTTTACCAAACTTAATTAATTTGGCAATGTGCTTAGACTTACGGAGTAGATATTTTTACCAAACTTAATTAATTTATTTTCCCAGCAATAGACAACTTGGGTACTTTTAAAATATTAGTTCAAATTATATTTATGTAGAGGAACGGAAAGGAGTAAGTACACTCTAATTTAAGTACAGTACGATACTATCTTAGAGTGCATTGGGTGTAACGTAGTGACAATGCAATAGTGTTCCAAATTCTGGGGTGACAGGCACAAACATTTATGGAAAATCAGAATTTGGTAACAGGAACCTCCTGCTCCAGTCAGAATGTGCCTATTTGATTCCATTAAATTCCACCGCTAATACGAATTACATCAGAGTACACAATACATGTGTACGTGGTCTCAATTATGAATGAGCAATTAAACAAATCGTTCAAAATGTTGATATAGACAATTGAATTAATATAAACCAAATAACTTGCCCTGAATTAAGGTATTATAACGTTTTAGACTTCTTAAGGTAAACACTTACAAGTAGTCTTACAGATTACTCTACGTAAAACTCCTTGACCTAAATCAAGCCTGTATTTTATATTAAAAAGAATTTCGTCCGGCGATCCTCTGCATGAGATTTCAAAATAATATTTGATCCCACTTGAATTTTCTACAATTTTTATATATTTTATAAATATTTCATTGAGGTGGATGTGACAAAGCATAACATTAAGGGATAAACAAGGGTAGGTCGTGATGCACAGCGCTATGATTTATTTCCGTAAAAACTACAAGTAAGGATCCTTATGATATATTTACTACGAAATAAAGAACATTCTACGAAAGATGAATAGTTTACTTTATGTTGATATGTAAAGTTATGATTTACAGTGCATGAATTTTTATGTGTGTGTGTATCTCATACATGTGTGTAGGAGGGAGAAAAGTCAAATTCGTGAAAGTGTATTCTTGAAAACAAAAAGTTGCCTAGAGTTTTATTTTTATTTTATTTTTTGCTTATTATTCTTAGATTCCACAGACGTCTGTCATTCACACAACTAATTTAAAGAAAACCGTAAGTCGATGTATCACCAGAATGTAAGGCTGTATCAGCAGGATAATACAAACGTCATTTCGTTAACACAACATTTCAGAATTTCTTAACCATTTGTTTTTCAATTATTCGGGTTTAAGGAGTGATATTTTTTATTTGTAACGTAATACTTGTAACAAATCGTTGGACGCGGTTCTATTTACAGCTTTACGTTCGTACGCCGAATATACAATTATTTAAATTTATGTTATAATTACAGTATTAAGTATAGAATGCTGGGCGCCAGAGATAACTAGGAATCTCAGGGTTTGTTGTTAATAACAACTCTTATGTTCAGATGCTAAATAAACAATACTATATTTGTCACTTGTATACATTTAAATAATATAACATATAACATCATTATCATTACAAATTGATAGATTAAATGACTTCTCAATTGCTACTAAAATTCTTTATCCCTTTCTAATCGTCATAAGAGATTAATGAACACATTGAATCTCATTTATTATTGATAAGGAATTAATTTACACATTGAACATCATCTATCATTTATGAGAGATTAATTAGCCCATTGACTATTCTCTATAATTTATGAGATTACTTAATACATTGCATATTATTTATAATTTATAAGAGATTAATTAACACATTGAATATTATTTATAATTTATAAGAGATTAACTAACACATTGAATATTATTTATAACATTGCTAATTTACTCTTGGAACTAGAAATCTCCTTCATTCTCATCATAAATTAACTTTAATCAACAACATGACTTAAGATCTAAGATATCATGAATATCGAACTATCATTCAAATTTATATTAAATATTTAAACTTTGTACTCTGATTCTATGTCGTAAGATATAAAATACACTTCAGCATCTGAACGTACTCATGGGTTTCTTTTAGAATGAAACGGGTTAAACGTAGGTAGACTATACTACATCAAATTATTTGATTATAAAACTTTAATTTGATACGATTACTTGAGTTTGATTATCCATTACTCCGTCCTGCTCGTTCCACACTTTACACCTCACAACACAATTGATCTTACTCTGCTTTTTATTCACACACTATCGCGATAACCATTCATTTCCACGCACTCCGAAACTTTGACTTTCTTATACGGGCGCGCACATGATAAATAATACTGCTTCGCTCTTGATGCCGCGCACAGAATAAATAATACTGCTTGAGTTATTAATGACCGCTTGTTCTTTCCTTCATTTCCTCCTAACTAACTACTTTACTTCTTCATGACGATAAATAACTGGTTTGTCTAAAGACCGAATACTGATTGACTGAATGAATACGTTACAGACTGTCTTAGATTGCTTAATGATTGTTTAAGACATAACTTCTAACCATCTCTAACAACAACTAGCAAAAACTGCCACTAACAAACTTCCACGGACTGACTGCTTGATAACTGGTAACTGATTGACTGATCCCCCAAGTTCCTTCACGAGTTATTTTTATAGTTTCACATAGACTTCCCGTACTGCCGCTACTCTTAAGATTATCAACATTGGCCAAAATTCAAACGTGTTGCCGGTAAGTTTGAAATTATCCAGTTAACACTCGAAATAACTTCGCGCGCAGAGGTGACGCTATTACTGATAAGAGAACTGCTAGAGACGCGCACTTCTTTCCGCCAGACCGTTATCTCGTTAAAAGGAGAAATTTGCTTTCTAAAACCACCCCCGTTATGACGTATCACTCTTTGTATTTTGAAGGCCGAAAACACTCTATTTCTAACAGTACTTCATATTTTGCTGTTTTGTGCAAACCAAGCGTTTTATATCTTTACGACTTAGAAAGTTGTACATACAATACAATTTTACACTTGCTCAGCGCCAACGTGTCGCCTCGCTAGTACACACCTCTTACTTATATAACAAATACTCTGTACAATTCTCATCTGTATCTCTACTTACTAACATTGCATTTATTAATATTAATAGTCTACATCAGAATATACTATTAATATAAATGTGTTTTACCACACAACTGGCTGTAACCGGTAGTGTTACGTTACATGCTTGTAGGAACAGCACGAAGTGGCATTCAAGTCTCTCTCTTCTGGTTAGCTGTCCGCAGGCTGGTTGGCAGCAGAACTCCACACATTCCTGTCGTTTGCTTTCCTGTTTAATTGCCGTTCATGTCCAATTGAGCTCTTCTGCCTTTAACTTGTTTTAAAAAGCTCATATTTTCAGCTGGTCTGCGAAATACCTCTTTATTCTTCAGATTCTCCACCCAAATTATCCGACCAACCCTTCTATAAAACGTGTCTCAAAAGCTAGAAGTTTCTAATTTTCTCTTGCGAAAATTGTCCAAAGATTCTCTGCCATACAACGCGACACTCCACACATAAGTTTTCAGAGGATTTTTCCTCAAGTAAGGCAGCAGACATTTAAGTATAAAGTAAAAAATACCTGGTAATAATGCTTGGACATAGAATGTCAACTAGATTAATAAATGGCGCAAACTTTTGTCTGAGGAAAGTAAAATGACGTCTGAGAAAAAGTAATCACATGTAAAGGCTTTTTATTTGAGCATTTGAGGAAATGTGCGTCGGCACCCGCATGCGCGTGTGTTTTCACTATCAATTTCTAAGAAGTAGCTACGTTCTTTTTGCCGATTTTTGCTTTAGTAATTAACTTTACTAAGCCTATGCGATTATAACCAGATTGTGTGAGACAAACCTAACGGCGTAAAATTATTTCCACATTCACGTATTGTGTGTGTTATCCCGCTCACGTAAATGTCGCAGTAATTATGTTTGCTTGTATAAAGTGAATGATACTTCTGTGTTACGCAACTGGGGCTACTTGCTATCACAGTTAGGCTAGGGATGTGCGTGGAGCTGAGTTTGTAAACTTGATGGATTTCTAACTGTACGTTTGTTTTATTCCTTCAACTTAACAAACCACAAAAATTAAGTCTGTTAAAATCCTATTTCCAACGTGCACTCCTTAAAATTAAACCGACTGTCTATTTCAAAAATGTCAATAGGCGATCTTATAGATAATCGTGCAAACATACAAAGCCATCCATCTGTCAATAACAAAAATAATTTGAATGAAGAGACATCAAACGTATAGACATAATTTAAGAAAATTTGTATGAATTGTATGTACTTTGGGATACATTTCAAACATAATAAAACTAATCTGCAAAAAAGAACACTAAAATTAATCTGCAGGAATGACAATGTGTCACATTTAAACTTTTTGACGTAACCCAGGCACTATTAAAATCCTACAGTGATAAACACATTATTCACACACTTTTTTGTCTGAAGAAGCAATATTTTTAATTTTTTCCGTTGAAGGATTTGTGAGGATCGGGCAAAAAATATAACACAAATTTTAAATTATTTGTGTCGACGTTCCGACAATGTTTATTGTCATCAACAGGGCCTGTGTATGAATACAAAAGAAATGTGAAACACAACAGAACAATTACTTGAGTGAACGTGTTTGTGTATGTGAGTGTGTGTGCGTCCGTGCGTATGTGTGTTGTAACGTCACAGAACGTTCCATAAAAGAAATCATTTATATAGTAAGTTAGCATAAGAGGAAAGTGAGGTGAACAGTATCGAACCCAAGTAGTCCCAAAAAATTGTGTAATTTTGTATAATAATTATTTCTATCAACTTGAAAAAACGACCAAACTATGACTAAGACAAAACCCCATATATATTATTAAAGTGAATAAGAGTGAAAAAACCATAAGACACTATAAGAGAGAGAAATAATGTCAGAATCCACCAGAATAAAGTCAATAATTATTAAGTTTTATAACTATGAATAGAGTATTAAAAACTATTTTTTGTGAATAAATGGACATGATCCATCATTATATTATGTGATGTAAATAAAATAAATGTATTAAATGACTTAAATACATTATTAGAAAGAGTTTAAGTTAGAATAAAAATGATATATTTGTTATGACAAAAAAAAATATTAATGTGTTGGATTTGAGACCATACACAAAGATTTCATGAAAAAATTAATTATTATCAGGTTTAAATAAAAACTATATGTAATTGTCAAGCAGACAATAGTGAGCAATTTATCTTAAATAGAGGAAGCTGTCAAATGAATAAAAAGCAGTCAAAATAGCCAAAAACAGTGTTAACTAAAAACATGTAATAGGCATCTAATATTGTATAATTTCTGAATTTAATGTTGCCAAAATGCAACCAAACTGTATTAGAAAGCTGTAATATGATATAAAGCAACTATACTAATATACCTGACTGACTTTAACATTGTAATAGCCAAGTCAGCAAAATATTTACTTATACCATGTATGGCTGAAGCCAATTATCCAGTACAAAAATAATCATATCTGGCTAAATACTTACATAATACTAACAAAAATAAGATAGAAAGGTACAATACATCAGTATACCTTAATACGAAACAAACTCAGTTGAAAGTAAAGTCAATTCTAAAAGAATTTAACTAATTAGAGTGAGATTTGTCACACCATAAAAAATGACATCTCAAGACCAATCAATGATGCTATGTCATCTTGTGATAAATATAATATATGTACAGAGTAACCAGGTATCACAAAAGATAGACAAAATAATAAACTCTGTGTGTATAGTAGTGAAATAATACATATATTAAAGAAAAAGACTAATCATTGTATTAGAAAACTGACAAGAATCTAGGCCATGAGCAGAGGCCATATAAAATTGTATTTATTTGTGTTTTATTTATGTTAAAATTTGTTTATTTTGTTGTAGGAAAGTAGTAGTATTAGATGTTCAACTTGTGGAAGGAACTTTGTAACTCCACAACAATTTTTGTTATAAAAATTGAGTTTTCAATGACAACAACTCAAGGTGAGGGTTGTATATTGTATTGTTTATTAGATTTAAGTTAATTAGAAACCAGTCATATTTAGTATCGCTAGATTCAGTTAAAAACAGGGAATCTAAATGTATTAATGGCATACAAATTGTGAGTACTAATGTAAAGCTGTTTGATAAATACCAGAGTAAATTTTGAAATATCCTTTGTATGAAGAATAAGAAATTCGTTCTAAAAGCTTCTACGGAAGTGAAAATTGTTCTATGACATTCCATTTCGTTTATTCTCGAACAATCTAGAAAGAATTTTTACACAAATATACCGGAAGTCGATGAAAACAGTCATCCTGAATTAGTATAAAAGCGAGACCAAATTCGACCCAAAAACACTTGAAACTTGAACTCCAGAACTGATGCATCGCACACAACACTGATCAACGCAGCTAAGGCGAAACCGAAGAGGCGAGAAATCGACAAGACACGGCAGGAAGGCTTTTCCCGTACATAGACATAACCGACTGACTTAACCTCAACGAGAATTTTCGCCAAAAGTATCGCTGAAATAGAGCAGCGATACGGCAAATTTTAATAGAAATCACGCAGCCAGAACGTCCAGCGGCCCAGGAAGGACAACAATTTTAAATAGAGAACGAATTCTGCTGTGTTCGCATAGACTGACTAACTTGACAAATAATTCCCCCGAACGTAAACATACAATACACAAAGCCTTCCTCAACACTGCATGGGAATCAGCGCTGCGGTGGCAGATTTCTGAATCAACGCTAAACAGATGTTTCGTAGCGGCGGCGTTTGAACGAGATTCTACTGCCAAACGTTTTTACAAAAGTGCGGAAAAAGTAATGATCGCAAAATTTGACTTTAAATAGATTCAGTGTACACCCGAAGAGGCGAGATTGAGAAACTACCCGAAAGAAGTGTCCAGTGCGAGAATAAACGACCATTGGAACGTGAGTTACCAAAATTAAAGTCATTTGTTACCTGGTTACATTTATCACACAGTTGTACTTTACACGCCACACATACACCTTCAAATCACTTAGTTTTTTCTTGTAAGGCATCTAATTGATATGTCTTGGTAGTTCAAAGGAGTCACGTCCTGAGAGTAAAGATTTTTCACATATTAAACTCATGCTTTTCAACTGAGTCAAAATCTGAATTATACTAGCCGATACTTGATTGGATATATAAAAAATTGTCAATAATAATAACTTGTAAAATTTTTACTCTGCAATTTTATAATTTTTTTCTATGAATGTTAGTCCTTCAGACGATTTGTTTGTTTTTAAAGAACCATTAAACTTAACTGATTTTTCCAAGCTAAACTGACTTGTTTAAATTTTTTTGTAGATTTAAAAATTTTATCAATCATATTTTTTTTCTTGGAACAAACGTTTCCAAGTGGCGCCCACAAAAAGCATAGTATTAAGTTGTGTTACAGGACTACATCACTGCAGAGGATCCAATCAACAGAGTAAGTAACACAAGTGCGCGGAGGTAACGCCCGACAGTTTACAACACATACACATTACTTAAAACCCACTACTTGATTTTCTATAAATTGGCAGCCCAACTAGTGAGGCTTGAAAAAGACGGAACAAGCCCAGCAACTACCAACATATTAAAATGCCGCAACCTAAGGGAAAAAAGGTGAAGAAGACTGTGGAACCCGAGTTGAGTGTGGAAGACGGAGAGGCAGTACGAATGGAGGAAACGGAATTAGAACCGCCCACACTAGAAATGGAAAGACCGGTACAAACGGCAGACGAATTAGAGGAGCAAACGGGAGAAGAACCCATACAAATGGTAGAACAGACAGAGAAACCCGAACCAGAAAAAATAGCGAGCGTTGACATGAATGCAATAATGGTGATGCTCCTAGGAATGAAGGAGGAGAATAATAAAAACAGACAGGAGGATAAGGAGGAGAATAAAAAAAGTAATGAGCAAATGTTCCAAAAAATGGAAGAAACAAACAAAAATAATAATGAGCAGATGCTCCAAAAAATGGAAGAAAATATGAATAAAAATAGACAGGAAGACAAGGAGGAGACTAAAAAAAGTAATGAGCAAATGTTCCAAAGGATGGAAGAAAATATGAACAGAAACAAGGAGAAATTAGACAAAAACATAGAATCTTTAAGGGAGGATATAACCGAGAAAATAAATGATAATGGGAAAAAACTGGAGATATTCCAGGAGGAGAATAAAAAAAGTATAGAGTCCCTGAAAAAAGAAATTAGCATAAAGTACGAAATAGTAAACAAAACGATCAATGATAATAAAATCGATAGTGACAGGAAGGTCGAAAATATGGAGAAACAGTTGGAAAGGTTACAGGAGGGAAACAATACACGTTTCGAAAAAATAGAGGAACAGACAGTAGAGACCAAACAAGATGTTAGAAATCTCGAAAACAAGGTAAGGCAGAACCAAGACGCCATCATGCAGGAGGTGGGAGAAGTCCAGAAAGACGTTAGCGAGAGGAGGCAGGAAACATATGACATCGCTAACAGGCTGGATGAACAGATAAAAACTAACAAAAATAGTATAATGGAAATAGACCAGAGAGAGAAAAACCTGCAGGAAAGATTAGAGGCGCTGAGAGACGCACCAATACTAAACACTCATACGTGTCATGGTGAAAACAGGGAAGTAATCAACTTCCAGGACTATCGACGAAACCCAATGGAATTTTTGGAAAGAATGGAGGAGTTTATTGGGAGAAGTAGAGAAACAAGGTGGGACAGGATAAGAGAGATGCTTGACGAGACGTTTAAAAATACTAAGGATAACTGGTGGATAGCGGTACGACCCGAAATAACGAATTTAGCAGAGTTTAAACGCCAGTTTAAGGAAAAGTATTGGTCAGAGACCGCACAAAACAGGGTAAGAATGGACATTTTCTATGGCAAATACGACGCGTCCTATGGACAATCCCCGACGTCTTATTTCCTGGGAAAGGTATGTTTAGCACGGAAGTTGATACCGCCGATCCCAGAAGAATGTTTGGTAAGGCAGTTAGCTGGACATTACAGCTATGGTATCAAGGATGCCCAATTATACCAACAGATTAGCAAAATAGCCGATCTGGCCAAATTATTGGAAAATTGCGAATCCACAGGAAGGTTCCAGGATTACCAACCCCCCAATCGTAAGGTAGAGTACAACAACAATAATAACGGACCAAACCGGAATGGAGGTGGGAACGGTAATAATCTAAACACCAATAATCAGAATAATAATATCCCACCAAATGGCCGAAATGATAACACTCAGGGCCCAATTAACCGCAACTATCCGGGACCAAACAGAGGTAATTACGCCGGGAATAACTACAGTAGGAACTTCCACCAGGGAAACGGTTATCGCGGGAATAATTATAGAGGAAGTAATTATGGTCAACGTAATGGTTATCGCAACGGGGGAAACCAAGGAGGAGGCGATAGGAGAAACCAAAATGAATATAGGCCCCAGGTAAATTATACAATGGCCAATCACCGACGGCCATATCCACCTAATGTACCCACTTACATGTTTTACCCACAACAGGCGCCGGGTAGCCAGGGTAACACGGCGAATAGCCAACCTATTAACGATAATCCCGAGGTCAGGCAGGAAACACAGACGGGTCAGCAACCCAATGTTCCAGGAGACCGGGCCAATGAGACAGTGGCTCATTTAAACTAAACGCGGCAGTGGAAAAGGAAAACCGCCCTTCACTGAACCAATATTATGGGGTGACAAACGACGAACATAGACAGGACAAAGACGGGACTATATTAAGAATAAATAATTACCTTAAGAATATTAGAGAGGAGTTATTAGAAGAAGGTGACGATATCATTAAAAATAGTAACCAAGGGAATAATAGTATCGTGCAGATTAAAGCATATATCAATGGCATAGAAGCGATACTACTCATTGACACGGGGTCAAATGTGTCACTTATCGATAGCATTGAGTTAGAGCGGATTAAACAAAATAGTAATTTACCAATACCCACTCTACCGATAAATAACATTATTTTAGTCGGAGCAACGGGGAGGCAAAATAAATCAATAAAGAAACAGGTGTCATTAGAGATGACTAGTAACGGGGTAACAATACCAATAGGGTTATTAGTGGCGAGTAATTTACCCATGAGTATACTAATAGGCTGCGATATACTTAGGCCATACAATCCGCTGTAATAGATTTGGAAAGTAAGGTGATAACTTTTAAGACTAACAAGGGGATTTGGACCAATAATTTAATCGATGTCCAAGGAAGTGGTACAGACAATACACCTTATCAAGCGATAGTGAACCATTATTATTGTACCGATCGTCCAATCAATATGCCATTATATCAGGAGGAAAACCCAGAGTTGTGGTTAGAAAAGTTAGAAGAAATACGGGATTTCCAAAGGACGAAAGCAAGGGGTCTGATCAGCGAAAAACAGGCGGAACAATTAATCGAGGTATACAACCATTATAAACACATATTCTCGAACGCTCCAGGTAAAGCCAGAGATTATCAGTGCACCATAAAATTCAAAACTCCGGTGGAATTTAACAGGAAATCGTACCCGATCGCATACTCGCTAAAGAACGAAGTCAGGGAAGAATTGAACAGGATGATAGAGGACGACATAATCGAGTATAGTCATTCGCCCTTTACCAGCCCAATCATAGCGGTGCCAAAAAAGAACGCAAAGGTACGTATTTGTCTCGATGCTAGGGAGATTAACAAAATGATTGTTAACGACCGCACATCACCTGGGGAGATAGAGGAGATATTAAAAAAGTTCCACGGAATCAGATATATAAGCTCATGGGATACGGTATGCGGATACTGGCAGATAGAACTCCACCCTGATAGTAGGAAATATATGGCATTCATATTCGAGGGCAGAAACTATCAGTTTAAGCGGTTACCTTTTGGCTTAATAAATTCTGTGGCGGTGTTTGTAAAGATAATGGACAGAATATTGGGGCAGGAAGTACTGAAGTTTACGACAGTGTACGTCGACGACCTACTGGTGACTTCAGCGAATTGGGACGACCATTGTAATAGGGTTGAACAGGTGCTAGAGAAATTATCAGAGAATAATATCACCCTCAAATTAGACAAGTCCCAATTCATTGCAAATGAGGTGAAATTTTTAGGATTTAATTTAACAGAACAAGGGATTACTCCATCCAAGGAAAAGGTAGAGGCCATACAGAAGTTCCCCACCCCAAAGAATAGGAAACAGCTGCAGTCATTTTTAGGAATCTGCAACTATTACAGAAAGTTTCGGTCCAATTACTCAGAACTAACTGCCAGGTTCCAAAAGCAGTTATCAGCTAAAGACAAATGGACTTGGGGACCAGAGCAAGATGGAGTGCTCAATATCATAAAGGAAAAGTTTTTGGAAACCGTAATGTTGCATCATCCCGACTTTACAAAACCATTTTTTCTAAACTGCGATGCCAGTAACGTGAGTCTAGGTGCAGCCCTCTATCAGGAAGATCAGGACGGTAACCATTTAGTAATTAGCTTTGCTAGCCGCGTGCTGAACAGTTGCGAACGAAACTACAATACTACCGAAAAAGAACTGTTGAGTGTAGTTTTCGCATGCGGTAAATTTAGGACATATATATTAGGGTACCCCATAACAGTTAGAAGCGACCACAAATCTATATCATTTTTAAAGCATTGTAAACTGAACCACGGAAGGCTGACTAGATGGGTTTTGGCCTTGCAAGAGTACAATATCACATGGGAATATATACCCGGCAAACAGAACGTAGCCGCCGACGTCTTATCTCGCGTCAATATACCAGACCAAACCTTTGACGGCGAAAAGGAACAATTAGCCAAGGTTTACCACATTATTAAGAGCAGGGAGGATTTAAAAGATATTTTGCACGAAATAAAGTCACAACAAGAGGCCGATCCGAAATTAGGAGATATTAGAAAAAGGGTACAGGAAGGCGATGAGGTCATAAACAGATTTTATTGTATACACGATGACACTTTGTTTATTAGGAATACCCCGCAACAAGAGAATTGGAAATTAGTGATTCCACCAGCGATAGAGAGACCGCTAATAATCGACTATCACGAGAGGTACGGACATATGGGTGCCCTTAAAGTAAGGAAGGCATTGGAAGAGCAAACATACATCAAGGGGATGAATAAGAAGGTGCAACTGGCGATACGGTCGTGTGATATTTGTCAAAAAGTAAAGTGTGATAACGAGAGGAAGGAAGGGGTCATGATACCCATATTATCTACCGAAAAATTGGAAAAGGTATTTCTCGATATCTGCGGACCCTTTCCACGCAGCGCTGGGAGACACCGATATAAATTTATCATAATCATTTTCGACCACTTTAGCAAGTATACAAAGCTATACCCAATAACTAGGGCAACGACCAGGAAAATAATAGACATAATAATCAAGCGTTATATAATGGAAGTGGGCCGACCGTATTCTATAATTACGGACCACGGTACTCAGTTTAGGGGAAAACTTTGGAAGGAAAGCTTGGGAGAACACGGAATAAAAACGTACAAGACGTCCGTATATCACCCGAATAGTAACCCAGCCGAGAGAGTGTTAAGGGAGGTAGGACGGTTACTAAGAACATACTGCCATAACGAGCAGAAAAGATGGCATGAATATGTAGCCTCTACCGAGGATTTCCTCAATTTCTCGCATCACAATACCATCGAGATGTCGCCATACACGGTTATGTTCGAAAGACCCCCACCACGAGAGATAAAAGAAATTATTAATTTTCCCGACGAACCCGCATACCAATTTGAAGGGGCAAAATTTTATAATAAGGTGTTAGAAAAAACGGAACAGCAGCGGAAAAAATATATCAAATCACAGCCTAAGGCAATTAAATATGAGGTAGGTGAAAAGGTGTTAGTTAAAAATAGAGAATTGCCCAGTGCTATACAAGGCATAACGAGGAAATTGCTACTCTTATATACAGGGCCTTTCACGATAACCAGAGACAATAAAAACAATACCTACGAGGTAACTGACACAATTAGGAACAAGGTAAAAGGTACGTATAACCAGACTTCATTAAAAAAGTACCATGATTAAAAAAGAAAAAAAAAATCGCAAGTATTGCATTGCATTATGGATGCGGGGTGTCTTTGCACCCGTGGCTTGATTGCAGCATCTGGATCGTGTCCAATGGCTGCCAGAAGTAAACACAGTGCTGGTACATGTCGACAGGTTACCTAAAACTGGAAAAGGAAACCGCCAACCAGTTAACTGAGAAGGCGGGGGAGTATAACTTTTATTTGTTTAATGCACTGCCGCTGGTACCGATTCGAGCAACAGATGTTGCCCGTTTCAAGTCCAGTCAGCAGACGCCCTGAGGGCGTCGGTCGCTCCCCGCGAGGCGGAGAGCCTCCGTGCCAGTGATTGATGACAGCGACAAGCAGCCGGCTCAGCGTGCTAGGAGGTGGACAGGAAGGATAGAAGGACAGTTTGGTGAACTACTCTGGTCGAGGACTGATGATTACTTGTTTTGGTTAATTTAAAGAGGATGGCGTTATGGCGGGTCATCAAGAAGCGCCCGAGGGCGCTTGACCCGAATGGGCGGTGGTGGTTCTGATGCACTGATGGTTCTTAGGTACGGGAAGGTGGAGGTCGAGGCTTTAGCAAAGAGAGTTAGAGCCAGCGACCGGACAAAGGAAGTCAAGGTAGGAACACGGAGACCCCTGCGAATCACGTCGTTCCTTACAAACCAAGGGGACCCCGTCAAGGATCGGAGTGTTCGGGACTGGAAAGCTTCCAGCCTACATCTGTTGGTGGTGGATAAAAGAGACCACCAGGCGGGTGCCGCATAGGTCAATACAGACCGGAGAAATAGTAGTTAGATGGTAAGTTTCGTGCGCATGGCCAGGCGGCTGCGACACGAGAGGAAATGAGATAATTTGGCTCGGACGCCGCGAGCCTTGGCAAGGGTTTCCGTCACGTGGGCGTTGAAGCAAAGGCGACGATCTAGCCGAACGCCTAAATACTTCACCGATTCTTTGTAGGCGATGGGTCTCCCTGCTAGGGAGAGGGGCTGGCATCGGGAGATGGACTTACGGGTGAAGCAGATCGCCTCGGATTTCTCCGTGTTGATCGTCACCCGCCATTTCCGTAGCCAGTCCGGAAGCTGGTTCAACTGACGCTGCAGCTTTGTACTCGCAAAGCGCGGGGACAGGGAGCTGCACTGATACATAGCATCGTCAGCGAACAAAGACAACGTGACTCCGGGCAAGACAGGCAGGTCGTTCGTGTACACAAGATACAGAACGGGGCCGAGGACAGATCCCTGAGGTACGCCGGCGGCGACGGGTCGAACTGTAGAACAGGACCCGTCGACGCTCACCCTGAAGGTTCGGTCGCTGAGATACGACCGGAGGAAAAAACTATGGTCGATGGTAGAGGGGAATTGGCAAGTTTGAAGAGAAGACCTTCGTGCCAGACTTTATCGAAGGCCTTGCTCACGTCCAACAGTACGGCGGCCGTAGCCGCTCGCCTGTTGGTGGCGTCTGACAAGTGCGTAACAACGCGGACCAATTGAAGCGTGGTCGAGTGCTCTCTGCGAAACCCGAACTGTTCGCTGCGGATGAAACCATCTAGCAGCGGCGAGATGCGAGCCAGCAGGAGACGCTCGAACACCTTCGAGATGACTGGCAAGAGAGAGATTGGACGATAGCTTTCAGGAAGCATGCGCGGCTTGCGAGGCTTCGGAATCATTACGATGTTGGCTGATTTCCACAGGCGGGGAAAGTACTGTAGCCGGAGACAGGAGTTAAACAGCTCAAGAACGAGGTCAACGCCTGAGGCCGGGAGATTTTGTAGAGCAGCGGCCCCGATCCGGTCAGGACCGGGGGCGCGACGGCGATTTAGTCGGCAGATAGATGAAACTAGTTCATCCCTGTCGAACGGGAGGGCTGGGATGTCGGGAGGGCGTGAAAAATGTCCAGATAGGAAGTCACGGACTTCTGCCGAGTGGGCAGGGTCCGAGACGCCTTGGTGAACAGTAAATTGCACCTCCATGCAGTCGGCGAAGACCTCGGCCTTGCCTTCTGATGAAGATACAACCCCGTTCGGAGTTTCAAGTGGGTTGCGAGTTCTCTTCTCGCGGGTCAGTCTACTCGCCGCTCTCCAGACGGAGGCGTGGTCGACTTCAAGAGACTCAAGGTATGAGTTTACGTCCCGCAGTAGCTGCTGGACGTAAAGAGACTGGGCCTGAAAGCGCCTTTTGACGCCGGGATCACGGGTTCTTTGCCATCTGCGGCGGAGATTGCGCCGGAGCCAGATGGCGTGGAGTACTTCCGCAGGTAAGGCCGATTTACGATGATTCACCTCGAGAGTATATGTGTGTCGATCCATGACACCTTGGACCAACTCCTGAAGATGAGTGGCTCGGAGATCCAAATCGTCACAAGTGACGATCGGGTCCGCGGGGAGTGATGGTAACCGCCGTGAGAGCTCATCGTGGTAGGAGCGCCAGTTGACTCTCCTAACAGTCTGAGCGGGAGGTCGGGGTGAGGCCGACAGCTCACGGGCAGTTATAAAAAGGGGATTGTGATCGGATGAGAGATCCGACACTGACAAGACCTGGATGTGATGGGTCACTTCCTTGGCTATGACAATGTCAAGGACGTCCGGTCGATGACCGGAAAAGGGGAAGTGAGTAGGGTATTCAGGGCCGATGACTTGAAGTACCGGGTCGTCGGAGACGAACCGATACAGAGATTTTCCGTAGGCGTTGGCTACTCTGCTGTTCCAGGAGGGATGCTTGGCATTTAAGTCGCCGGCTACGATGGTTGGTAGGGGATGATCGAGGAGAGCGTCCCACTCCTCGGGCGGTGAAGGTAGCCGCAGGCCGGGCCGGAGATACGCCGCAACAACGCGCAACTCCGATCCGCCAGCGGCTATCGCCACCGCACAACCTTCAACAAGAGATGTATCTAAAGGGGGTAGTGGCCTGTGGGATATCCGCCTGTGGACTAAGACGGCTGTCCCCCCCGAGGGGCGACAGCCAGGCCGTTGGGGACGATCCTGACGAAAACAGATGTAAGATGGCAGGTTGAAGGTATGGTAGCGAGCCAGATGAGTCTCGCAAAGGAGGACGACATCAGCGTCGTACTCCGTGACGAAAGTCATCAGTTCAGATCGTCGAGGGACTACCCCATGGGCATTCCACGCAACGATCCTAAGACTCCTAGCCATTCAAAGGAAGAAGAGGAAAGAGGGTAGACAGTGATTGAAACACCAGGGCGAGAACCGTGGTTGTATCTGGAGCAGACCTGATGTTGTTTACCAAAGTTTCAGCCCAGGCAGTCAGGGGGTCCACCGGGGCCCGGGAAGATTCCCGAGATTCCGGAAGACGGACCTGACTGGCCTCGGCCGGTGTTGCAGATGGCGCAGGGCTCGGGGACGGACGTGGGGTCTGCTCAGTTGGGAGCTTAGGTTGATGGCTGGGGGCGGGCGGGGCCCGCTGAGGTTTTACAGGCAAGGCCTGTGGAACTTGTCGCTGACGGCGACGAGTGCGCTTCGGTTTGGAGCTCCGAGGAGCGGAAGGCGGGACTGATGTAGCGGCCACAGCCGCGTATGAAGGACCAGGCGCTCCGGCAGGCGCCGGGACAGAAGGGACTGCAGGCGGCGCCGAAACGTCGACTGCAGGCGGAACTGGGGCCCTGGGAGCAGCCGGAACTGCTGCCGGGGCCTGAGATGATGCTCCGGAGAGAGGTGGGAAGGCCTCTCTGCGGTTAGGGAGGGGACCTGCAACACGGCCTGCCTGCGCGCCAGGGCGAGCAGGAGTCCGCTGCAGCTTCATGGCTGATATAAAGTCCCTACATCCTCTATAACTAGCCGGATGGTCCCCGCCGCAGTTGCAGCAAATGGCCGTGAACCCCGTCTTGGGCTTATCACACCCACGATGAGGCTCAGTACATCGCACGCAACGCGGAGGGTGATTACAGAATAAGCTGGAGTGGCCAAACCTCTGACAGTTAAAACACTGCGAGGGGCCTGGCCGCGGGTCAAAAGTACGAACTTGCACCCGAAGGTGCAGGAAGTTTTGGAGGCCATAGACCTCCTCGAACTGGCCTACTTTGAGTAGTTTCACGAGGAAACTATTCACAGGACGGCGATCTTCCCCCTTGCCAGCATGCAGTACACTCACCGCCGTCGGCGAATAGCCTAAAGCGACAAGCTCCTGCCTGATGGTATCGGGGGCGGTCCAGGAAGGAAGTCCGGAAACAACAACTTTAATTTCGCGCTCTGAAGGAAGCGCGAAAGTATGGAAGGAGATCTTCCGATCGGTAAGAAACTGTTGGACCGATCGGAAGTCCGGGACTGTTGTGGCCGCAATTCGAAGCGAGGAGCCTTGGCACCTGGCCTCGAGTTTGGCCGAAGGAAGCAGATTCTGCAGGGAACGGATAATTTCCCTATAATTGCGATTGTCGGGAATGACAATCGGCGGAATTTTAGGCTTGGACACAGATTGAGAAGGAGACTGAGTCGGATGGCTGGCGCTGTTACCGGGACTAGATACCCGATGCATAGCAGCGGCCGGTGGCGGGCTGGCGACCAATTTTCGCTTGCGTTTGGCAGACTTGCCCTCCACAAGCGAAAATTCACCTTCCCCCGTCCCCACACTACACATCGACGCACAATCATCACTTTCACTTTCACTTGCACTAACTGTATGGGAAGGTAACGGGGTAGAACGAGGACCAGTACCGCAGGTTTCCATTAAGGTTACCAGCGGTGCCGGCAAAGGAACGGGCGTTGCGTTCGACGCCATCTCGGGATTAACCGAAATGAACGTCGAAGACGCAAAAAGGGCTAGGATAGAGTAACTTTCACCAGCACTGAATCACTACACTGACAGACAAAGAACACGAACACCAGACGCGCACTGCACACGAATCACAAAAACACACGCGCACGACACAATACACTGATAAAATGATGCACAATGTAGATGATGAACACAGAAGAAGATATGGTGAAGAAATCACTCTGATAGAATTACAAACAACGGTAAAAATTCACTGGCAAAATTGCCGTACAAAGTGACGCAGCCTACCCTGGCAACAGCTCTAGGTAGACTCCTCTAAATCGCAAGTCGAATACTCAATCAGTGACCAAGTACCATGACCAAAAACCACAGTCAAATACAGCATCATAGAGAAGGTACCTTGACTAAACATGTTAACGTGAATTTTTTAACTTAGCCATAATTAGAAAGGAGAGAGATTATTATAAATAAATATTACGAGATGGACACATTCCACTATAGGCAAGATTTATTTCCAATAGCCATGTCAACGTATATTTACCAACTTACCCGTACTTAGAGAAGGAGAGAGATTGTTATTAATACATATTACGAGAAGGACACCTTACACCAAAGGCATAAAGATATATATAAAATATAGATTTATTTCCAATAGCCATGTCAACATATATTTACCAGCTTACCCGTACTTAGAGAAGGAGAGAGATTATTATAAATAAATATTACAAGATGGACACTTAGTAAAGGAGAAAAGAAGGAGAAATACTGTCATATATTTGATACTAAATGGAAATGATAAATGAAAAAAAAAGGGAAAACAGTGTGTTACATAAGGAGATAATGATGAATATGAATATAGCTATTAACATTGAATGATTTTAAATGATAATTTTAACCTGCGGAGAACGATATATTAATATAATTGTGAATTAATCAGAAGAGTTTAAGAAAGGGAATTTATGTGTAGGAGCCTATGATCTTTGAATATTGTATTTTTTTTATTATTATTATTATTATTTGTTGCAAAGGTGCAATTATTATTTTCTGAACAGGGATGTGTTGCCTCTGATTTCAGTAGGTATAGACAGGAAGGGACAGAGAATGTATGCCATAGCGAGCCACTCTGACTTCCAACCCTCTATGTAAGTTAGGGAATTGATAGGGAATTATATCAAAGATTAATTATAAAACATCAAGGTAAAAAGGAAAGGAATAGGTGATACGACAAAGAACGAACTAGGAATATTGAGTTGGATTAATATATTAAAGGAGTAGTACAGGAATTTAATTATAAGATAAAAGAATGATATATAAAGAAGCTAATAATAAAGGGTTATTATAGAGATGATAATTTCATCAAAACCAAAGATATGTTTTTCCAAAATTATCAACTTTAACGGAGAGGCATATGTAACATCACAGAACGTTCCATAAAAGAAATCATTTATATAGTAAGTTAGCATAAGAGGAAAGTGAGGTGAACAGTATCGAACCCAAGTAGTCCCAAAAAATTGTGTAATTTTGTATAATAATTATTTCTATCAACTTGAAAAAACGACCAAACTATGACTAAGACAAAACCCCATATATATTATTAAAGTGAATAAGAGTGAAAAAACCATAAGACACTATAAGAGAGAGAAATAATGTCAGAATCCACCAGAATAAAGTCAATAATTATTAAGTTTTATAACTATGAATAGAGTATTAAAAACTATTTTTTGTGAATAAATGGACATGATCCATCATTATATTATGTGATGTAAATAAAATAAATGTATTAAATGACTTAAATACATTATTAGAAAGAGTTTAAGTTAGAATAAAAATGATATATTTGTTATGACAAAAAAAAATATTAATGTGTTGGATTTGAGACCATACACAAAGATTTCATGAAAAAATTAATTATTATCAGGTTTAAATAAAAACTATATGTAATTGTCAAGCAGACAATAGTGAGCAATTTATCTTAAATAGAGGAAGCTGTCAAATGAATAAAAAGCAGTCAAAATAGCCAAAAACAGTGTTAACTAAAAACATGTAATAGGCATCTAATATTGTATAATTTCTGAATTTAATGTTGCCAAAATGCAACCAAACTGTATTAGAAAGCTGTAATATGATATAAAGCAACTATACTAATATACCTGACTGACTTTAACATTGTAATAGCCAAGTCAGCAAAATATTTACTTATACCATGTATGGCTGAAGCCAATTATCCAGTACAAAAATAATCATATCTGGCTAAATACTTACATAATACTAACAAAAATAAGATAGAAAGGTACAATACATCAGTATACCTTAATACGAAACAAACTCAGTTGAAAGTAAAGTCAATTCTAAAAGAATTTAACTAATTAGAGTGAGATTTGTCACACCATAAAAAATGACATCTCAAGACCAATCAATGATGCTATGTCATCTTGTGATAAATATAATATATGTACAGAGTAACCAGGTATCACAAAAGATAGACAAAATAATAAACTCTGTGTGTATAGTAGTGAAATAATACATATATTAAAGAAAAAGACTAATCATTGTATTAGAAAACTGACAAGAATCTAGGCCATGAGCAGAGGCCATATAAAATTGTATTTATTTGTGTTTTATTTATGTTAAAATTTGTTTATTTTGTTGTAGGAAAGTAGTAGTATTAGATGTTCAACTTGTGGAAGGAACTTTGTAACTCCACAACAATTTTTGTTATAAAAATTGAGTTTTCAATGACAACAACTCAAGGTGAGGGTTGTATATTGTATTGTTTATTAGATTTAAGTTAATTAGAAACCAGTCATATTTAGTATCGCTAGATTCAGTTAAAAACAGGGAATCTAAATGTATTAATGGCATACAAATTGTGAGTACTAATGTAAAGCTGTTTGATAAATACCAGAGTAAATTTTGAAATATCCTTTGTATGAAGAATAAGAAATTCGTTCTAAAAGCTTCTACGGAAGTGAAAATTGTTCTATGACATTCCATTTCGTTTATTCTCGAACAATCTAGAAAGAATTTTTACACAAATATACCGGAAGTCGATGAAAACAGTCATCCTGAATTAGTATAAAAGCGAGACCAAATTCGACCCAAAAACACTTGAAACTTGAACTCCAGAACTGATGCATCGCACACAACACTGATCAACGCAGCTAAGGCGAAACCGAAGAGGCGAGAAATCGACAAGACACGGCAGGAAGGCTTTTCCCGTACATAGACATAACCGACTGACTTAACCTCAACGAGAATTTTCGCCAAAAGTATCGCTGAAATAGAGCAGCGATACGGCAAATTTTAATAGAAATCACGCAGCCAGAACGTCCAGCGGCCCAGGAAGGACAACAATTTTAAATAGAGAACGAATTCTGCTGTGTTCGCATAGACTGACTAACTTGACAAATAATTCCCCCGAACGTAAACATACAATACACAAAGCCTTCCTCAACACTGCATGGGAATCAGCGCTGCGGTGGCAGATTTCTGAATCAACGCTAAACAGATGATTCGTAGCGGCGGCGTTTGAACGAGATTCTACTGCCAAACGTTTTTACAAAAGTGCGGAAAAAGTAATGATCGCAAAATTTGACTTTAAATAGATTCAGTGTACACCCGAAGAGGCGAGATTGAGAAACTACCCGAAAGAAGTGTCCAGTGCGAGAATAAACGACCACTGGAACGTGAGTTACCAAAATTAAAGTCATTTGTTACCTGGTTACATTTATCACACAGTTGTACTTTACACGCCACACATACACCTTCAAATCACTTAGTTTTTTCTTGTAAGGCATCTAATTGATATGTCTTGGTAGTTCAAAGGAGTCACGTCCTGAGAGTAAAGATTTTTCACATATTAAACTCATGCTTTTCAACTGAGTCAAAATCTGAATTATACTAGCCGATACTTGATTGGATATATAAAAAATTGTCAATAATAATAACTTGTAAAATTTTTTCTCTGCAATTTTATAATTTTTTTCTATGAATGTTAGTCCTTCAGACGATTTGTTTGTTTTTAAAGAACCATTAAACTTAACTGATTTTTCCAAGCTAAACTGACTTGTTTAAATTTTTTTGTAGATTTAAAAATTTTATCAATCATATTTTTTTTCTTGGAACAAACGTTTCCAAGTGGCGCCCACAAAAAGCATAGTATTAAGTTGTGTTACAGGACTACATCACTGCAGAGGATCCAGTCAACAGAGTAAGTAACACAAGTGCGCGGAGGTAACGCCCGACAGTTTACAACACATACACATTACTTAAAACCCACTACTTGATTTTCTATAGTGTATACTTGTATATGTGAAGGAGTTGAGATAGTTTATTTTACATAACTTATGCTTTCTTTAAAGACAACAAGTAAATTATAATATCAAAGAACTTAATTTATACAATATTACAATTTAAATTACTCATAATGTAATGGTATTTTTAATTAATTATAAAAGCAATAATCAACAATTAAATATTAGAATTGGTACAGAAAACGTTTATACATATACCTGTAAACATATAGCATAGTAAAACATATTATAGCTAAATACACAATAATAATGGCTCCCATGTGTACCACCGAAGTAGGTTAGGAGTAGACAGGGTAGGCTGCCTTATGTGAGCCGTAGGCCTACGGCATACAAGGAATGCAGTGTGGCCAGCACTACGCTTCAGCCGCCCATTATTATCCCCAGGATGTTATCCCAGGTACTCATTTTCAACAGGCTGAGTCGACCTGGGGGCTGAAAAGCGCACCTTGATTTTATGGTGCGGGCCTAGGAATCGAACCCGGGACCTCTAGATTGGTAGCCAGGTGCCATACCCACTGGTCTACTGAGCCACTTAGCTAAATACATTAATAGCTAAATAAATAACAGCTAAATAAGTTGAACATGATAAAAATAACTTTTAATAATTACATAATTGAACATCCCTATAATCTGTATTTCACCTCACAAACCCTTCACCGGAAAAATTCATTGATTGACGGTCACTACGAATTTAATGATTATTTTTAATATTAATATTAAATGCGACAAAAAAAGTAAATTTGATTATGTGGAATGGTGAATTATACGCTGTAATGAAACAATGAAGGAGAGATATCAACGTAATAAGAATTGATGGAGAGTTGGGCATGTAGGCCTACACTGCTTTCCTTCTTTAAAACTCGTACCCGGACTGCTTCCAATAAAATCTGGGATCGTCCTCAGAAGCTGTGACAATGTCGCTGTTAGGGATCGAAACGTCAAGCTACAAATATTACGATGGAAGTAGTCTGAGTACAGGATTTGTCCATAACATTGATTCTTTAATGCACTGATCACTTATTTGTTGGCGAAAAGTATATATCACTTATATCTTTAGCGAAAAGTATTCTGTTAAAATGAAGTAAATTAAATTATTTTGGGTGTTATTAGCGACTTTTTGAAAAATACCACTTCTAATAATAGAGGTGACATATGAGTGTAACGGTAAGTTTTCAAAGTTAGACCAGACACAGTAGTAAAAGAGGCATGCCTGTAATTGTTGTTATCAACGTTACAATTAATTGGTTTGTATAAGGCATAATACTCTAATTCGAGTCCAACAAGTAAAAATATTTCACAGATAACCAATTTTCTATTTACCACAGCAAATCTGACCAACTGTTAACAAACAATTGCTCTAACGAAGCAACCGATTTTACTGCAAACTTCACAGATTTTATATTGCACGTGATTTATTTTCACTTCTTCAATTCGACCGATTGACCCCGTTTGTGTACCACCCGACCTGCCACTTTACGCACCTTATTATCTTCTACTTCTTGGTGAAGTAGTTTTAAATTGTTACGTGCTATGTGAAATATGATGTTATTAAATTATATGATGAGCTGCTGGTCCCAAATAGACGTAACACAAAAAATATTTGGTCACCAATGTGATATTTACATTGAATGCTATTAATAAGGCATAATAGAAAATAATTAGTAGTAAGTTTTAATGAGTAGAATCAGCATTGATTCATTTTAGTATAGTAAATATTAGCCTCTTTAAGTGTAAAAACTTAAGCCAGCCAGCGGACTAGAATCAATGTCGTTGCATCAATCAATGTCAGTTTACAAAATCTATTACATACATGCTACCAACAACTCCTTAATTATAAAAAAGTTTTTCTGTCCCATAAATGAATAAACTTAGTTCATTTTCTTTTCTGTCTGAAGTGCTACAAACCTGGAGTTCCGGATGCGCTTTAATTAATTAGTAATTAATTAGTTTACTTGAAAAAACAAAGGGCGTGTCCTCTCGGTGCATGACGTCGCCGACGACGTCGTGCAGGGGCCTGTCGTAGAGACGTATTTCCTGGGTACTCTCACGAGGTGTCAGCCTCCGACTCTTTAAGTACGCGCAGATTACATCGGCGAATGCGAGCTTCTTGGAGAAAATCAAAATTGCCGATACTCTTCGACCAAGCCGATGCTTGGTATATCGATTTCCAGCACAAAGGGCGGATTTGAAGAAAATTGTCTGACTTTGCTCACCCAATTACAATCTTGGACCGGACCCCAGTAGCTGACTGAGGAAAAAAGGGTCGACTGGGTGAGTACTGAATAGTTTCGTAAAGGAAAGGTGGGGGCGTGACGTCGAACAACAACAAAAAGAAACCTCAGATGATTGCACTACCAACCCGATACTATACGTCACGGACGCATCATTGTTTACATTACTAATAATAATGACATACTTGGTGGGGATGCCGCATAACTGCAATAAAATAAACGTGACTAAATTGCAACTAATTTATGTAAATATAGGCCTACTATTATTCCTTTGCCGCTTCAGTCTGCCAATTTCGCTCGTTTGTAGGAATGTTATTTATCATTATCATTTCTTTTTTTAAGTAAAATTTTTTCAAAGAATAAAGAGCGTAGAAACACTGGATAATCAATTACTTTTCTGACTTTTTTAAAGCTGTTTTTTGTATTTCTCGATGTGAGGAAGTATGTTTAGGCATACGGATGGACAAACTATACACACGTGGAAGCGGGCAGGAATGCACTCACGTAATTAGTAAATTTTCATGCCTGTTTACACTAAATTCTTTGTTAATAAATGTTTAGACATACCACTCATTAATTATTATATTATTACATTAAAATTATAATAGTTAACTGAACACTGATTATTGGTTTCGAGAACGCATAGTTAATAGTTATTATTAAATTTTAAGACTGTAACTTAACATTTTTCAGACGAAAATGAAATAATGAAAAAGTTTTCTAGTCGTGATAAGTCATGCAACGCGTCAGCTTAACTAAGAACATGTCTCCAACTCTGTTTAAAGTCAGAGGATTCGTTGTTAAAAATCTCAATAAGGAAATAGCGTGTATATACAAAAAATTACAATCAATTTAACAGACTGCGTGAGTAAGAGGGATATAATTGTAATTAGTTGCCGGGCTTAGTTCATGTTATGAGCGAGACAACTGCTGTAGAAATATTTCACGGAGGTCGTTGACTAATAGTGAAATGACACTTAGGAAAGGTGGACAAGGATGGCTAACAGCACTAAGTTCTATGTTTTATTAGTGTACACGGTACATGTATCAACCTTTCTCTGGCGACATCTTTAAAATCAGTGCCACCTAGGAATATAAAACATTCCATGAAGGATGAATATTTTATTTTTAAAGACAATTTTGTTGAATCTATATTAATATACTAAAATTAGTTACACAGAACTTTTATTTTTTGGAACCTGTTAAGCCTAAAAGATTATATTTGCACTACTGAAGACAACACTTTAGTCCCAACCTTCGGCACGAAAAGTAAAGTAATGGTGACCGTATTTTTTTATTATCAGGGTGTGCTTCTATTAGATTTTAAAGAACCTGGTGTCAACATCAAAGCTGAGCGATATGCAGACAGCTTAAAACGCTTAGAATAAATGTCCCGGAAAGCTAACAAATGGTGTCATTCTTCTGCGCATATATATATTGTAACTCGACGTTACTAATCCTGTTATTCGTCTCTATTTATTAGTTATCAGATGCTGTATTTATTAAAAAAAAATATATATATACATTTATTTTATTTTATTTTATTTATTGGTTATTTATTTATTTGATTTATTGGTTTAATTCGAAATTGTTCGGTTAAATTTTATTAATTATTGCGTAGTTGACTTTCACTCGTTTGGTAAAAAATTATTAAAAGAAATGTTTTATGTAAGTTCAGTTCGATTGTGATATCGAATTGGCGAACCTGCTTATTCTCTCATTTCCAATGACGTTCCAATTGTCAATGTTAGATCACTCTTCCTTTAGTACCTACGAATCCTTTAATCTAAATTTATTTCATAAATAATACTCATTTCAAAACCAATTAATTATTTTCATTAACTTTTATTCTTAAAATCAGTCTGACGACTCTTAGGTCGAAACTGTTTATTTCCCGGATCGACTTCCTCTCTCAGTTCGATTGTTACAAAAAATTATTCTTAATTTTATGATATTGATTCTAGGGTTCTTGGTTAACTGCCATTAAAAAGTTAGAAATGCATACAGGAGTACAATACCTCACAATTATTTAAGATCTTAATCGCTAATACAAATATAGTTAATTTTGTTTAAGTGTAATAAAATAAAAAATTCAATTTAAATGATCCAAAATCAAACAAGCATGGCGTCGCTTAGAGTCTGAAATGACGAACTTTTAAAGATGGCCGCTTACTGCCCACCTCGACTAATGCAAAATTATTTGTCACTGATTTCTTTTAAACATATGAATTTATTTGTAATGTTCACTGTGATTATAGTTAATTCTCTTTTCTTTTCACTATTGTGCTGTTAAAAAGTGTCGGTGAAGTTAATCCTGGTGTTGTGTAGTTGTAAACTGTGAATTTTAGAATTAAGGTTATAATCTCACCACGTTTGGTAGAAATACTTTTTCACTTTTTATTTCGTTTGGTTTTACTTTTTAATTATTCTTTTCTTGATTTATTTTGTCTTCATTTTAACTTTTTTCTCTGTTTTTTATATAATTTGTCTTCTTTTCTCCAACTCAGATTTGATCCTCTGTTATACTTTTGTTCACAGCTTCACAGAGCTTACCTGCACACTTTTATGTTGTAAATTGTTTACGTGTCGTGTGTATTAAAATATTTAATGTTTGTGTAATTGTAAATTTTATCGAATGTAAATTGTGTAGTTCGGAAGCGTCTGGTAGCCTGCGTGCCTTACCTGTCCCTTCTCGCACTTTTGTAATTCCCGATAGGCGCCAAATTGTTTTACGAGAAAACAATTAAAAGTTTTTACCTGTATGGTTTGACAGTGCACTAGTGTAAGTTTGAATCGTTCGCCGACTGGCATGAAACCGATTCTCGTTTGAGTGGTTGCCAACTTGAATAATGTTGGTTATGTTGACTCACTGCTGTTAAACAAAACATACATATTATTCTCTATAAATAAATACTGGACAGTTATTCTCGGTACGCACTTTTTTATTTAGGCTCTGAATTATTAGTTCTTGTTAACGCTTTATACAAAATAATAATTGATATAATAATTTTGGCCTCGGCAAAATATAGTCGCTCAATCAGCGGTTGCTGGGTTGGCAGTACAATGTTTCTATTAGATGCAAGACAGCGTTGGTTATTATTTACAAAATTAAATCTGCCTATAGAGTCCTTTTAAGTACGATACAGAAGTTTTTACAACAAGATAACAAATTAGAACATATCATTTAAAGTTTGTGATCTTTAAAGTTACACAAGGTTTGCTATAAATTAAATATTGTGGTGTTGAAGTGTGACAGTGTCGTTGTGTAACATAGGTTATCATGTGTTCATTTAATGTTTACAAAGTTATTTCTTTATTTTATCAATCCTTGAAAATATATTCAGTGATAGTGAGAGTTTTATTATATAGTTAGAATTTTTGAAAGAGAATTTGTTTTATAATAATCAAATAAATTCAGCAATACTCAACGTTAGTAGATATGATGGGTATTGTCAGTCGTCCATGTAAAGTAATGGGTCGATGTTGATTCTTCCTACTTCAGTCTTGGGCTCAAAATTGGTTGTCATCTTCTTCAAGTCGAATTACAGGTATCTTCCGGTCATCTGGATTAATTCCGAGCTGGTCCTTGGTGTAGATTAGTTGTAATGGCCTCTCATCTGTTGTCCGGGTACTCCTTCTCAAAATTGTGGGCACTTATACTGTTTTTCTGTTGAAAATTTGGGCCCTTCACGGCGTGCCGTCTCTCCAGTTTAGCGTCACTACATCAAGTATTGTTCCTAACTGAAATTAGTCAATATTCGGTTGTTGTCATGGTTACTCAAAGTTTTTGATTGGCTGAAATTGGCTAAAGAGTATTGTTAGGGTATTTGAATGTTTATTTAAAATGGTTACAGATCTTCTAAATGTAATTAATCTTCAGTACTCCCTTTTAGTAGTAAATATTATCACCTCTGTTCATATTCTGGGTCAAGGATTAATTTGACATCCAATATTATAGTGTTCACTTAGGTATCAACATTTTGACAGTTTTGTGAATTTTATTTAATTATACTGTTTTCTTAATTTACATTATTATCATAATATTTCGGCCTTAAGATGATTGTCTATTTGTGTTTCATAGTTTATGTGGTTTAGTCTTCCTAATGTCAGTGTTTAATTCTATAAATTGAAGTTTTTTGTAGTTGACAGTTGGGAATTTGCTTAGGCTTAAACAGCAATTAACTATTTTTCTTTAATTACTGATATTACATTTTATTCTCCTTGTATAATATAAAATTATATGCTCCAGTATAGTTTACTAATTTAGGTTTATATGCACAGTTGCAAAAGTAAGCTGATCAATGTAAAGCAAACAGAGGGGTCCTGATTGTTTTAATACAAGATTCTGTTCATTTGTTCAATGTTTAAGTCGGTTCTTGTAGTTGTGTGTAGTTTTATTGTTTCCCTATATTAATTTGTCTACTGTCATAACTCATTTTTAGTGTCATCGTATCTGAATGTATTGTTTGTTTCTTGTTTACTGGTTTCTGTTGGTTTTAAAATCTTATTTCTTACAACATATAACATAACATCTAATGGTTTTAACAATTCCCATAGCTATAATTCTTATCATTTAAACATAATTATTTGGAACATAAACCTTAGTCATTAAAACATAATTCTTATTCATTTAACACATACTTATTTGAAATATATTATCCACTCATACTCTTCAGTGAGTAATAATTATTTTATAGTGTCATCAAAGGAAAACAAACATATAAACATTGATTAATCTTTTAGATTGTAATAGAAAATCCTTACCACTAAACGTATTTGACCTTGTGTCATTAATTATGTAACCTTATCCTATTTCACTATCTCTTACTAAATCATATACTGATTATTAATTGTCTTTATATAATTTAATCTTATAGAAACTCTCTAAATGGTGGTTTAACACACTAATAGTCTATGTTTCTTAACTTTCCTAAAACTATGAATTGTTAGGCCTACAATATTAATTAACACACATTTAAAAACCATAGTAATTAGTGATTACTAATACTAACTTAAGTTTAATAATATTAGTTTGTGTAGTTACATTTTGGGTGTCCACTCATCTTGGCATTTCCACTATCACAGTCCTTCCTGTGTTTGGCCAATATTAGATTTCACTCACACATAACTTATCACTTATAATTTAGTTTATTCACTTATAAACTTTGGACACTGCTTTATCAGTGTTTTTATCACATTTTAATGGGGTTTTATTCTCACTTTGGGGTATTAACACTAACACCTTACACTCAATCTTCTTTTAGTGTTACTGGTGGGTTAATATTATTGCATTGCTTACTAAAAAAATTCTCTTTCTTACATCTATTTAGAAAATGTTCACCATCATTACAATTTACTACTCTCATTCTATTGTGTTTTATTGTACCACTGATATGTTAGTATCGTGCTAATGTGATTTGTCCTAGTTTACTCTATCTGTTTGGGTTATTGTGCCCTTTTATATCTTAAGTATTTAATAATTAGTATTTCTAACTTGTCTGTCCTTACAATTATTAATATTATATACAATTTTCATTAGTGAGTCTATTTCTTTGGTTTAACACAAGTTTTGTATTCCTTCTTGGTTCACTTTATTTTGTCATACTTTATACGTCACTTCCTTAGTGTTGTGGCTGATTGTATCATTACACTTCCATGTTAATTGTTTGTTAGTCACTATTCTTCTTATTTACACACTTATGTTGTTGCGGTGGCTAGTTCTAGTCCATTTGCAGTTGTCATTATTTATGTTATTCTTGGTCCTTTGGGGCTAGTTCTACTCTCTCACTTACCATCTATTGGGCTATTCAGGTTAAATCGCCTTATTTCTGTATTTACCATTTTGGTTTGTTTGTTTGTTACTACTTTATAAATATAAGTTACTGTTCTGACTACCTTGATATGTCTGATCGTTTTATTATTCTGATTCACCCATTCTTCAATTCTAATTCATCCCTTTTTATTCTAGTGTTAATGATTAAATAATTTATCTTGTCATGTTTTCTTCATTATGGTTAGGTGAAGATATGTACCATTACATATTGCCCTGCCACTAAAATTGATTATTTCAACAAATATCGTTCAGTTTCTTGATTGGAATTATCAATCATTATTTCATTTTATTTTCTCAATCACTGGTTATTTTAGAGCAATAGGTTCTTTTTATTTTTTGAGTGTCCATATTCTTCTTGATCTTTGTATCGTATTTTAGTTTAATGTTCTTATCCCTTTGATATCTAATTCCCTAACATTTTTCCCTATCATTATATTGAATCGGATCGGAGGGGTACTTTTGACTCCATTGCTCCGCCGTAAAATACACATTTGATTGCTGGACTTATCTACAGACAATCAATATAAAATTATACAAGTAGTCTTAGTGCGACTATTAAATAAATATCATTTGTAGGATTCTTCACATTATTATTATTTAGTTTATACATTATTTCAAATTATATTCTTTTCCTTTTATACACACTCTCTAGCTCTTCGTGATTCGATATTATTAGTGGGTATGGGTATACATGATCTTTTTATTATTATTTGTTTTGTTTATTTTTCTTACTGTTCAACACTAGTTATTTATTAATTGGTTTCGGGATGTTTTTTTTTCTCGTTTTTAATAATATTTTTTCATAGAGGTTTGGTTAAATGTCCCCTTTCTTCATTGTGTTTTTGGGTCTACGATCTCATATGTATTATTTTGGTTGTCTTTGCTTACTATGTAGGGTCCTGTGTACAGTAACAATAGCTTCTTGGCTATCCCTTCCATGGTGCTTGGTAATCCTCTGTTTTTGAGTAATATTTGCTCTCCAATCTGATATTGTGTGGGTTTCGGTTGCATTTGCTTATATTTTTCTCTGATTTTGTCAGTCTTTTCTAATATTTTATTGTTAAATTGAACTTCATCGAATTGATATCCTTCGTCATTCGGAAATTGGATTAGGGAAGTAATTTCTCTTGGTGGTGGTCTTTGGAACATTGCAGTATATGGTGTTGTTTCAATAAATTGGTGGTGCGATAAGTTTATAAAATTTTCGGCTGCTGGTATGTATTTAGACCATTCATTGTGTTGCTCATAACAATATGTACGGAGAATTCTCCCCACTTCTCTCAAGACTCGCTCTGCAGGGTTGCTGCTGGGATGGTACACTCATGTCTTGTACGTTTTTATTCCATGATTTAGTAAAGTGTCCTTCCATCTATTTCCCTTGAATTGCGTTCCATGATCAGTAATGATGCATTTGGGCATTCCCACCTTTTTAAAATGTTTTGGGTAGTGGCACGATTGATGGGGAAAAGCTTTGTGAACCTTGTGTAGTGGTCAAATACAATGATGAGGTATTTGTATAGGTGCCTTCCTCCACTACGCGGAAATGGTCCGCATATGTCAACGAAGACTTTCTCTAATTTACAAGATGTAGTTATAGGTATCATGGTTCCCTCCTTTCTGTTATTGTTGACTTCACTAGTTGGCATATGTGACATTGCTTTATACATTTCCTTACCTTTCTATTAGCATCCTTCATGTATGCATGCTCTTGTAAGGCTTTTACCACTTTTAATGCGCCCATGTACCCATATCTCTCATGGTAATCGAGAATTAAATCCTTCTCTGTGGCTTGAGGTATTGCTATTTTCCACGTTATGAATTTATTTTGTGGTTTTATGAAAAGTATCCCTTGGTGTTTGCAATAATACTGGGATATGTGGTCATCTTTGTCTGTTAAGCGTGATAGAATTTTGCTTAGTTTGGGATCTTGTACTTGTTGTCGTTCCATTTCTTTCATGATGTTGGCCAAATCAGTTCTGTTTTTAATTATGTGGTATATTTTGATAACAGTTTCCTTTTCTCCTTCGTACGTCTGCTCTTTAATGTTTACTCTGGATAGGGTATCTGCTACAATGTTTTTCTTGCCTGGGATGTATTCCCAATTTAGATCATACTCCTGCAATACCAAACTCCATCTAGTCAATCTTCCATGACTTAACTTACAATTTCTAAGGAATGATATGGACTTGTGGTCGGTCCTCACTGTAATCGGGTATCCCAATATGTAGGTTCTAAATTTTCCACATGAGAACACAACGCTCAGCAATTCCTTCTCAGTAACGTTATAATTTCTTTCACTGCTGTTTAGTACTCTAGTTGCGAAACTTATCATACAATGATTTCCCTCTTCATCCTCCTGGTACAAAACGGATCCAAGGCTAACGTCACTGGCGTCGCAATTTAAATAGAATGGTTTAGTGAAATTCGGATGACGTAACATTACTGATTCAATGAATTTATTTTTAATCAGTTGGAGTGTTATATCTTGTTCGACTCCCCACGTCCATTTGTTCTTAGATGACAGTTGGTGTGAAAATTTGGCTGTCATTTCAGAATAATTCTTTTGGAACTTTCGGTAATAATTGCATAGACCGAGAAATGATTGGAGTTGTTCTTATTTTTTGGTGTTGGAAACTTCTGTATGCACTCCACCTTTTCTTGTGATGGTGTTATCCCATTTCCAGACAAGTTGAACCCTAAAAATTGCACTTCATCAGATAAAAATTTGGATTTTTCCAGCTTGAGGTTTATATGGTTATTTGATAGTTTTTTCAGCACATATTCTACTCGGTGACAATGTTCGTCCCACACATCTGAAGTTATTAACAAGTCGTCTACATAGACTGTTGTGAACTGCAACGCATCTGGTCCAAGTACCTGGTCCATAATTTTTACAAATACTGCTACCGAATTCACCAATCCGAAGAGTAATCTTTTGAATTGGAAGTTCCGTCCTTCAAATATAAACGCCATGTACTTTCTGCAGGATGGGTGTAATTCAACCTGCCAATAGCCGCAGACAGTCTCCCATATACTGATGAATTTGGTTCCATAGAATTTTTTCAGGATCTCATCTATTTCTCCTGGGGATGTACGATCATTTATTATATACTTATTGATCTCACGGGCGTCTAGACATATTCTCACCTTCCCGTGTTTCTTTGGAACTGCAAGGATAGGGCTGGTGTAGGGTGAGTAGCTTGATTCAATTATGTCTTCAGCTATTAACCGGTTGATTTCTGCTCTCACCGCCTCCTTTAATGAGAATGCGATCGGGTAAGATTTTTTTATCAAGTTGACAGGCTCTCGGAATTGAATCTCGCACTGATAATCACTGACCTTTCCAGGTGTATTTGAAAATACGTGCTTGTAACGCTTATATACTTCGATCAGTTGTTCAGCTTGTTGAGCTGTTAATTGAGCGCTCGTTTTCTCTCTCTGGAAAGTTCGGATTTCTTGGAGTTTTTCTTGCCATAGTTCTTCATTGTCGGTCTCGTCATAAATCCCATTATTTAGTACATGTTTTCCAGTATTTCTGTACTTTTGGATATGGTACATTGTTTCATGTGGCTGTATTTCTTCACTATTGGTCAGTTCAGCTACCCATTGTATGTCATTCTTCTTCAAAATAAGTTTGTATTTGCTCAGGTCAATTATGGCTGAGTACTGGCGCAGCATGTCGCAACCAATTAGCATCCGGAATGGCAATCCACTGGCTACTAAAAACGTCATTGTCACGGTTTGTCCATTGCTTGTCAGTTCGAGTTGCACTTGTTTTCGGACGGTTCTGTTTTGTCGTCCGGTCGCTCCTACAAGGACAATGTTGCTGATGGGTAGCGTAAGTATGACTGTTTTACTTGCTTCTTGAATTTTCTGAAGCTCAATACTGTCGATTAATGAGATATTGGATCCAGTGTCTACCATAATTTGTGCTGGTACTCCGTTGACTTGCGTTGAAATATAAGCAATCTCGTTATGTTTACTATCAGATTGGTTGCTACCTTCTTCGAGGAGTTCCTCTATAATATTCTTCAGATAATTATTGCGCACGATTGTAATTGTTCGTTCGCCGTTGGTTTGAGTAACGATGCGATTTAACCCAATAGAATGGTTCAGTGAAGGTACAAGTAGTTTTTTCACTCCCGCTCCTAGTTTAACGTCATCTCGGACTGATTGTTACGATCGTCCTGCTGATTTGTTGGCGGACTTCCGCTCGTTGACGGTCGGGGTTCAGGCTGGTTGTGATCCTCTTCGTACCGGTCACGCCTGTACACTTCTTGGCTTCGACTCCGGCCCGTGTTGGTTCTGGTGTCACGTCCGTAATTACGATCACTGTATCGGTGTCCGTACGCATTCCGGTCGGCACTTCGTCGTCCTTGATAGTATGATCTATTTCTACCGTCACTTTCGGCCCTCACGTAATGCACTTGACGATAGTTGCGATCGTTATTATTTCGATTTCTATTGTCACTCGGGTTGTTATTGTAATTTGGCCGGTTGTAATTAGTGTTATTCGGCCTATAGGGTTGATGCGTATTATTTGGCCGGTTGTATGGATTGTTTGTGTTGTTTGGCCTATTATTATTGTTATAATTGTTATTTTGTTGGCTAACCGGATTATTGTTATTTCTATTCTGCGGCTCGTTAGGCGGGTTATTCACTTGGTTACGGTTATTATAATTAAAACGGTAATTGTTGTTATTGTTCGGGTAACCGTTGTTAAAATTTTGTACTCGCCCCTGTCGTCCCGCTGTCGGCTCCTATGATAATAATGTTCTCGCTCTAATCTTCCAACAGGGCTGCCATGGACTGTATAGTTTTTATTTGGCTTCCTAGGCGTGCTTTAGATACACCCTCTTCGTAATGGAAAGCAAGCTTCGTTACCAAACTTTCTTCTGGGATCTTCGGTTCTAAGTTTCTTGCTAGGCATACTTTACCGAGAAAATATGCAGTAAAAGTTGTCCCTCTGGTGGCGTCGTATCTTCCGAAACATATACTGTCCCGCACTATGTTCTGTGTGGCCTCCGACCAGTACTTCCTCTTGAATACCTCTTTAAACTGTTCATAATCCGTCAGGTCGTGTCTTGTGGCCGTCCACCAATTATCGTTGATATCTCGAAAATATTCGTCTAAGTAGCCTCGGATAATTGTCCACCTGTTCTCCCGAGTTTTGGCCAGCTGCTCGTCTACTCTTTCCAGGAACTCCATTGGGTTCCGCCGGTATTGTTTAAAGTTTATCACTTCCCGGTTGTCCACGTGTTGGTACTGCGTCATTATTGGTGGTCTGTTATTAATTATTTCTAACTCCTCCCTGATTTTAGCAATCTCCCGTTGCTGGATTCCTTCGATTTTATTTTTATTTTGCTGGCCTTGTCCGCGAACCTCGGTCACGGCTGTGTCGATCTCCCGGCACTTCTCGCCAAAATCTGTTCGTACTTGTTTTATGTTTTGGTCGGTTGCAGTTTTTATCGACTCTATCCGGATCTGGCTGTCTTCTTCCAGGTTGGTCATCCGTTCTCTGAAATCTTCCTTCGTTCGTTGTATTTCACGGCTCGTGTCTTCCCATTTCCCTTGCATCTCGGACATTTCCTCCTCGACCTTCTTATTGATTCGCTCATTATTATTTTCGATGGTTCTGCTCAATTCTTCCTTCAACTTTTCCATGTTTACTGCCATTTCTTTATTATTTTCGGCCATTTGCTGGCTGTTCTGGTCAAATTTCTCATTAATTTCCTCCTTATTTTTGTCCAATTTTTCATTTAATGATGCTATACTTTCGTTCGTTTTTTCCATTTTCTCTTCCATCTTCTTCCGGTTATCTTCCATCAGTATTTTCATCGTTTCCATGAAATTTACATCTCCTGGCTGTGTGGGTTTCTCTGGTTGATTTTCTGGCTGCACAGGTTTGACTGGTTCCATGTCTAACAATAATGTCTAACAATAACAATAATGTCTAACAATAGTGTAATCGTTATTTCTTTTCCTTTCACCCGGCTTGACCAAAATTAGCTACATGCCCATTGGTCAGTACCGATAAACTTAGGTGTCACGTGACTCTTATTATTGAAAATATATGGTTTTTACATTTTCCACTACTAATTACTCTCTGACAATTACTTAATTTTACTTAAATCGATTTACGCAGTTATCTTCCTTATTAAAATACAAGCATTTTGGTATCTCATTTGATATGTGTGTGTTTCTTAATAGATGGTTTATCACTTTTACAAAATTTGGTTTTATATTATTTATATAATATAAAATTATGTCTTCATATAATTATGTCGTCATATAATTTGTTATTCCCTAAAACATTTTCTAGTTTATTTAAGTATTATAGTTGTGATTATCATTATATAAATACTGCTCTTCTTATTAAATTTATCATTTCTTATTAATTTACATTGTTTTGTTGCCTTACTGGCTATTCTGACAATAGTGTATTTATTTTAATACTGGCCTAAGTCATGGTGTTTCTTTCATCACCATATTACATTTTTTTGTTAATTATTATTTTGCCTGTTAGTTTGAACCCTTCTTTTTAATTACAAATTTTCTCTGTTATCTTATTACAGATGATTAACATACTTATTATATTCTTATTCTATTACTTCATCAACAAGAATTACAAACATTTTAATTTAATGTCATGTTTTCATGACTGTGATTCTAATAAACATCCAACAGATAAGTTAACTTCTAATAAACATAAAAACTGTTTAACATATAATAATATTCTTTTCTCAGTTACCATTATTAGTTAGTTGATCAACCATAAAATATCAGTATTGGTTTATTACTTGGTATACTGTCTCAATTTTACAAATAGTATTGGTTTTGTTGTTTCAACATCTTCTGGTTAATTATCTAGTTTTAATCTTTTCATTGCATTTTAACAACATCACTATGTTAACAAAACAAAAAGATATAAAATCATATCAACTTAATGTCATGCCTACATGGCTATGACTTTAATAAACTTTGAACAAATAAACTAATTTTCATTAAACATAAACAATTATTTAACACATAGTATTAACATCTCCCTTCAACCCATCTTACTTTGTTAATTTATTAATCCTTCTAAGTCACATTCACACTGGTATTAATCTTCCCAGTCCTGTCTGAGTGATTAACACTTATTATATCTCACTTGTCTATACATTTTGTCACTGTAATACATTGTAATGTGTTTCTACTTGTCACATTCATTCTTTTTGTATTTGGTTTACATTTTTGTTGTCACAAAAGAACTAGTTAATCTATACAGTTTATTCTGTTTTGATTAATTACTGTTAAGTTTCCCTCATCACTTCACTCTTATCATGAAATATTATTTATAGTATTCTCTTATAAACTATGGTACATTACCGTACTCTTTCTTTACCTACTGTATTGTAGTTCAGGGTTTATTATCATGGTTTTAGTTAATTTATTTTATGGTCTTTTTATATTGATTTATTCATGTTTATTTGGTCTCCTCATTCTGTTACATTACAATATATATATATATATATATATATTGTTACATGATATTTTTCCCATCATTTTGTTGTATCATTGCCTAAGTAAAGATATTTACAACCCCTAGGAAAGTACCAGAGAACATAAAGTAGCCTGCTTAAATGACTACTAATTATAGGTTTTATAATAATGATTAATAATAAATAATGTTTTAATAATTATGTTTTGAACTATTAAAGTTAGTAAGACTAGAAGGACAATGTTTTGTAAATACTTACCATGTTAATACTTATCCCACTATGTGTGTGAAAGTTGAGATTGACTCATAAGTTCAATAAGAGTTGTGATATGTTTATAATGGAAATAGTTAATAGTAAAGAATGTTAGAATAATTATGTTTTGAGATATTAAAGTTAGTAAGTAAGGAGGACAATGTTTTGGGGACTACTTACCATGTGAATACCAATTTTATTATGTTTGTAAAAACTGTAATGGATCCATAAGTTTAATAAAAATTGCAATATGTTTCATAATAGTTTTTAGTAATTAATTGTTTGATGTTGATTGATAATATATGCTGTAATATTATTTAAACAAATTTTAATGTTAATGGAAGAGTACAAAAATTATAATAATAGACATATTTGTGAAACTAGGTATGTTAGGCCTATATAGAATTTGGAAAAGAGTTTATAGTAAAACTAGAATAATTAATGTCGTGTTGAACTATGTTATTACTGATTGTATCTAATAGTTTTAGTAAAGTGAAGGGTATAAAAAAGAACTAACTATAAATAATTTTGTACAAATACTTAAAAGTGTAAACTAGTAACTCCGGAAATATGGAATGGAAACTAATCAAAAGTGATATCAAAACAATCAGTGTTCCATCAGAAATTCGAAGATACTAGTATATTGAAGATCAAAGATCATATAAAAAGTTATAATAATTTTAAGAAAATTGTATGTAAGATGTTAGAAGTTTGTTTATTTTGAGGCTCAGAGAGAACCATAGTAACTCAAGATGATACAGTTTAAACCAATGAAAGCTAAGTTATAGGCCTTAGCAATAGACATGTTGTAAAAATAATTAAACAAAATTCCATTATTAGAACTGAACGAGAAAGGATGATATAAAAAACGAGAGACCAATCTAAAATATTTCGAGTGTAAAAACAGCTAATGTAATTAAAGTTAAATCATTTTAAAAGATCGAATGTTTAGAAGAAAGAAGTAAACCATTATTCGAAAGAAGGAAGCCGATTAACATATGAAGAAATAAATTCAACGTATCTAGGAAGGGAAGTATTTTTGCTAGTAACTAAACTGAAGAAGTTACCTTAGTGTCCCAAGTTTACACTTGACAAAGAAACTATTTACACTTTTTGATTAAACTTATATTTTAACTTTCACTTGGAAAATAATTAATAAACAGTCTTATTTTCGTGGTAAAAACTATTAATGTGTGGTAATATGACCATTTAAAGTGTATTAAACATTGAAAATACGTAGTTCAACATAACCTAAAGACACTGAACATTGTAAAGTTAGTAATAAACTCTTGTTAAGACACTCTGTATTTAATTCTAAGTCCATGTATTTTGGTACTTTTCCGAAAATCATTGTAGTTTATATCGTAGCCAAAAGGACCTAACGTAAAACAGTTTTAAGTGTATCTTACTTAGCAATTATTAAAATGCAAATATTGTATACCCTGGGAGGTGGGAGTAACTGCTGCCATTCTGAGCAAATTTAAAGAACAGCCGGCAAGACTTTGTTAACAATTATATCTTTATTTTACCAACATTTAATAAGGAGAATAAAGGATTTGAGTTAAATAACACCATATAAAAGTTTTCTTTTCTTTCTTTAGTTGATAGTTTTATGTATATGATATTGTGTATAACATATAATCGAATGGAAATTTTTCATCAACTGGCACAGGTTGGTAACACTCCCGACAAGAAAAGTATGGCACAAGATTTGAATCTGCCTTACTGAGAATTAGTATTCATAGCATTATATTAAATAAAAGAAAAAAAAGAAAAATTAGAAGGAAAGAGAAACCCTTGTGATATATGTAATATTAATTACAGATTAACCAATAAGATACATTTTATTTGTAACATACGATTGCAAATTGGCGCTCAACAAACATTACCCTGACAACCTAATAATCCTTAAAATTACTGAAATTTTATAATAAAAAACTATATTTTCTTAAATGTGTATGTTACAAATTGACTCAACCAACGCGTGGCTAGTAAACCATACGATATAAATCATTATTTAGTACGTTACAATATATATATACTACGTGGTTTGTGCGTACTCTTAACTAAAGGATGACAATATAAAGAATTAATTTAATTGATAATATTATTACCAATCTCATAGCAAATACGTTTATGAGCTTTTTCCACAATGACTTATAATCTATATCTTTCGTGACGTACTCTAACACAAACATTGTTACACAGTTGCTCATAATTTTTATATAATTTGTGTACATGCAATTCGCTCACACTGCAAATATCAAAATTTGAAAGAAGAAGAAGAAGAAGAAGAAGAAGAAGAAGAAGAAGAAGAAGAAGAAGAAGAAGAAGAAGAAGAAGAAGAAGAAGAAGAAGAAGAAGAAGAAGATGATGATGATACAACAAAAATCTGTCGAGAAAGTAAAAGAAAGGTATTTTAAAATAAGAAATCTCACAAGAAAAGTAAAGTGTAAAATAGCGAACAAATACGGTGATATATTACGCACAGTAAAACTGTGAACAAAAATAATTAAAATAATGGACAAGAACGACTGACAGTTCTGTAGCTGTAACGTGGGAAAATTCCCACTTGTACAAAACATCGTTCACTCCGTCTTGTTGAGTTAACAATTCTAAACAGTTGAAAAGTTTTATGGTCAAGTAAAACGCAGAATTTTTTAAAATCACTCACGACATGATAACATACTAACATACTTTTTAACATAAGTGTTGCCATTGCTCAAGGGATTAGACATGAGGATCAGCCAGGTTCAAGGGAAACCAAATATATCTTTCCTGAATCCACTTGAATAACTCTCAGCAGGCGCGTCCATTACACACGGATGGGTCCCTCTTTACGAGTCGGTGACGAAGTACAGACGAGTATAACGCTGTCCCTTGCTTAGGGTCACGGGTGAATACAGTAAGGGACGTGACGGTGCTGAAGGGGAGCTTCGGAACAGCGGATCCTGCGGAAGTAGCAACCCAGCTTTATGTTTAGTATAAAACCAGGGTACAGAAAAGTTGCTGCTTACCAAAGCTAAGGGAGAAAACCCTGAGAAAAAAATCTCGGTTTCCTAAATTTACGGAGCTCAGAAGATGGTTAGTAGTCAGGTCTCGTAAAATTTAAATTACTTTCAGTATCAGTCTCCCTGCCTCGAACAAAGGGTGAATTACAGTTAACGGAAACGACGGAAATAAGAATAAACGAACGGAATATGAATTCTACTTACAGTGGTTATGTGGATAGTAAGAGGAATTTCAATAAAGGAAGAAGAGTTTATTAAAGCTATTAAAGGAGCATGACTTGACTTTGTAGTTGAATCGGAGACAATGAAGAGACTGAAAGGTAGTTAATTTGTTGGTGATTACATCGCGCCTTTCTGAGGAGTAAAACAGGAGGAACGAACTAGCAAAGGTGTAGGAATTTCCATTTTCAAAATGTGGGAAAATATTATAAAGGATTATAAACAGACAGGATTATGAACAATGGTAGGACTGGTGTTCAATGGTTAAAGGTGAATGACGGATTATTACTAGCCTATAGCTGCTGTTTATGCCCTTTAAGAGGAAAAATATGACAACTCAATAAGCTACAACGAGACATTTAAATAAGTTGTTAACCAGTGTAATTGATCTGAGCAGCTATAATTCTGTTTGATTTTAATTCTATAGTACGGAATTTTCCAGCACCGAAATTGTAGGTACTTTTGGTAAATTGAATTGTAATGGTAATGGGAAACTCCGGTGAGATTTTGTTTCTTTCAGATGGTTTAACTTGAGAGAGTGCTGTACTAAAATTGTTTGAATAGGATGAACAACTGAGTAGCAGGACACACCCAAAGATGCTTTCGAAAGACGGTGGAAATAAGTCAAGCAAACATAGGAAGGCCATTTGTAAACCATTCTCATATGGAGATACATTTGTATACAAAATAGCAGGGATGAAATGGTAAATAGATGTTACCAAACCTGTTGGAAAACGCATTGCATTGGAGTCTAAATATTTGCCTTCAGTGAGGCATATTACACTTAATACTACACTGAATAATATTAATGTTCACTTCTCATTTAATTATAACATGTTAATTACTGGTAAAATATTTACTAACCTAATAATTATTGAACTGTGCATATAAATATACCTATAAATTACACTTGCAATTTAACACCTGGCTTGTTTTACATATAATCACATTAGCATAATGTAAGCCTAATAGGGCGAATGTATTCAAATTGTTTCCGCTATTACTGTATCCGTAATTATATCAGAACAGGTATATAGGCTACAATTTTTTTCTTCACTGCACTGCAAATCTAAAAGTCGTATGCACGCTTAGCAATTTACGCCCATGTCTGTCATTTTAGGATACTAGCTGAAAAATTATATTGGAATAAAATAAAATAAACAAAGATGAATAATTTTAATTTATAGGATACAACAGATTTTATAGTTCTCTTAAGCGTTAGTGACAGGAGGCATGAGTTCTTAGCAGTCTTGTAAGCGCGTCCCTTGCTAAGATTTATAACTAAAATACATTTCACCCAAAACATCGAGGTAAATTAGTTTGGGGGTGACAGATATTTATCTTACAAAATAGCAAAATCCAGCAGTACTCAACACGAAAACAGTCCACATCATTTGTGTGTGTGATTTTGTATGTCTAAATAGGCACATCATTCTAAAGACATTGTACCATTTATTTAAAAATACCTATGGCATATAATTCTAGTCTGGCATTAATCTGCGCAAAGAATTTTTTTTTTTAATAAAATATATTTATTAGATTGAACGTACGAGGTGGAAGCACACCGCATGTGATGTCTGACAACAAACAGGAATAAAAAGTATGTAATGTTTGTTTTGAGTCTGATGTCGCCGCGAAGCACGAAGCTGTCACATGCAGCAACAAAAACGCTCTCATCTTGTTAGCTGCACGCTCTAACAACGTGTCAGTACCGTCGCCGCCATGATTGTTCAGAATTTATCTGGTGATCTTGAATACACCAGAGTCAAGTTAGCACAAAACTGTAAAATACATTTTTATAGCGGAAATTTCTTGCTGTAATCAGCCTTTGGTGTATGCTTAGAAATCCTGATTCATTGTTTCTCCGAATGCCTGTTCCCTGTCGCAGTGGTTTTTCCAGTCTGCATACGCCTCATGTTTTGAACTGTGTTATGGGCGCAGAGACACACATAGTTTACAAGTTCATGTTTCCAAATGTAAAGCGTTACCTTTGGAACATAACTGTTTCAAATTGTCAGGATTTGTAATTCGACTTTCTAAAACTTTTTTTAAGTGTAGTCTGTAGTGTAGTCGACTTTATTCTTATAAGTGTACACTAATTTCTTTTGTCACATGAAGATGACAATACAATTTGTAATCGAAAATCATTATATTTATATAACTTAAATTAAAACATTATTACTTTTATACCTACGCTTTATATTAAAAAAATTGTCAATGCTTGACAAAATATTACTAACCACACTGGAGATATACGGCACGTAAAGTAATAAAATCTTTTACGATAATTACCACAAAACTAACTTAAGCGGTTTGTTATTATTTTGATAACGACCACAATTGCTACATCTTAACTTTCAGACTATAATGTAAAATAAAATTTCACAAGAAGTCATGACTTAATATTTCTCTGCCATATGTACACATACATGCATGTATACGTAGGTAGATCCATAAAGCGATGGCTGGAGGACCTTTAAAGGCGGAACAGGCAGCACCTTGCCTATGCTGTGATGTGAAGACGATGATGCTGTATAAGCCTGTGATCATGAAAGCAGTAAACAACATTCATTTACTTTTGTAAATATTCAATTACAAGAAGAGTACTTCCATAAACATTTGAGTGTTCACCACTCCTAAGGTTGTTCCTACGGTACAAGCAGAGTCACAAATAGACATTCGACCAAGTCATTGTCATGATGTCAAGATTGCCTACCTTACTGATATCACTTTAGCCACTGGAGTCAGTGAAGTCAGTTACAGCAATCGCATACCTACAACAATAATTACAATGTAAAATTACAAGTCTGAAATTAACGTATGTTCCAAAAATAATAACAAAAAGGATATACAAATATTTATAAAACATAGTGGATGCAACTGTTAGTGCTATTAACTTAGTTAATGTTACGGATCTCAGCGATGATAATGATTACAGATCTACTTCAGAGTGAACTTGTTGGTAATGATCTACTTATATTGTTATCGAAATCTACTTCTATAAAATTATGTTTAAGGTAAAAGCTTTGTAGTTGATGACTTTCCTGCACACCATATGACAACACTTCCCAGATGACTTCGAAAATTAGCAGAGTTAAGGTATTAAAATTCTAATAAGATATTTCAATATTTGATCCTAATCCAAGGCACTTTAGGGTCACTGCACCCAAACGATTCTAAGGTTATACTGAATGCAGAATTACTTAATTAACCTCGTTCGGTTGACAGTCGAAGTCTCTTATAATCCATGGCCTATCATAGGGATTAAATTCTCTTTTATTATAATGGAATTGCTTACTTGCGCTGATTAAACCACATTATACGGTTTGAAAGCAAGCGAAACTATACGTTCCTTTTACAAGCACACTTTGACGTTTATGATTTAAAAACACTAATATTGGCTTCTATACTCGTAACTAAATATGAAACAATCGTACTGTCATGAATTACGTAAGATGTTAGCATAAAATTTCCCTTATATAAATACAACAGAGTAGTAAAAAGTAAAAGAAAAACTATCATTTGCAACACTTACAAAATTTCGAACAATACAAAAAGTTTAAATTATGCACATATCTTAATATATTATATATTAATATATAATATATTAATAAAATATTAATTATTAATATGTAAATATATAATATAAATTTAAAAATATTATGTTAACATCTAATATAATAATTAGTATTATTATAAAATGATTCGACACGTCTCTTGCCGTTTCTTAATTGCTTTAATGATAAAAATGTATGAAATATCGGGAATCATGTTCCATGTAAATCGCAATAAGGCAGTGAACTAAAATCCAAATATATTCCCCTATGGTCTGTAAAATTACTGTACCCTTAACATAAAAAATCTAAACCATCTGACCTAATGTGTGTAGTAATTTATATGTTGGTGTGTTTCAAATCATTTATGCATTTTTTAAATATACTAATTAACATACTATTAATGACATTAACAATAAAAAATGAGTCATCTTTGGATGGGCAGTTTTAAAGTCATTTATTGTGGTAATACTTTAAGGAAGATAAGCGAAAATTCAAATTTTCCACAATTTTAAATAGCGTCATAGTTTGTCAAAAGCATGTTGAGTAAGTAGGTTACCGTCTTACTTAGTAAGACAGTCTGACCAAATGCAGATCGTAAACTTAAATACCAACATTTTTGCTCTGTTATTCGTGAAAACGTAAATAAAAGTATTAATTTAAACAAATTTCATAGAGAGTAGGTTTATAGAGAGTAGAATAGGTTTCAAATGGTGGCCCTTAACTCTTCACACAACTAACAGGCAACAAGTAGGGTGACTCAAACATAAAATACATAGACAGTTAGTTATCTGTGCTGCAGCTGAAGTTTAGACTGGCAGCGCTGTAGAAATATTTCATGATGTTCGTTGTTAAATAGTGAAACGACATTAAGGGTAGGTCAAGGGTGGTTCGTCGCGTTCAGCACTATGATCTATTGCTGTACTCAGTAAATATATCAACCCTTATCTAGTGACAACTTTAGAGTTAACTGTCATCTCGAAATACAGGATATTCTAGGAAAGATAAATAGGCTATTTATTTTTATAAACATGATTTATCGTACCTATACAAATAAACGTGTAAAGTTAATTGTTCAGGTTTTGACTACAATGTGATGTTTAAAAAATATACGTATGTTGTTACAGCCTGTTAAGGTCTTGGCTTGCGAGACGACCTTTAAACAGATGAGTTAGGGGAGGCAACTCTGCTATTTAGTCCACGGTTACTTATAGTTATAATACTTCATAATAGGAAGCGCTGCATGCTTTAGCTACTTATTTGGCCTCAATATGCTTCATCAACGCCGTACAGATCTCTCTAGAGACGCAAACAGGAATGTCGAATGACTACAGAACAAGCCAATAGACTATTTCACAATTCTGCAGTTGTAATAGGCCGTTGAAAACCATGTAGTTTAGTTTTAATGAACAGCGCAGCGCTTTCATCACTATATGATAGTTCCTGTTTCCTTTGTTTCATTTGTTAGTAATTAACAAAAGCACAAACTATTACGTCTTACTTAAGTAATTGAGATCGAAATAAACAACATTAATTTATGGACTTTCAACAATAATCGGTTGTAGCATGTAAGTAGTAAGTTGGTAGAAATAGAATTGTTATCTGAATCAAAATATTTAATTGATATAGTCAGCAAAGGATGTTTAGATGTCCTTTAGCCGAAATATGTATTGGGTACACACTGGTATAATTTCTCTGATGGAAAGAGACACAGTAAAATAAAATTTAGTTTAATATTTAATTGTTATTTTAAATGTAAAAAGACGTTATCAAAACTGAATGAACTGACGAAGAAACTTTGTTTTGGATTCACGCAAAAGCAGTTACTAACAGATAATTTAATTTTTGCCCTTCAATGGTGATCGTACACGCCGTCTTTTTGAATTATATATTTCCTACATTAATTAAATATAAAAACAAGACGTTTGATAAGTCAGGGTTGTAGATAAATAAATATGTACATACAGACTGAATAATCACTCACTAAAAGATCTCATTTCATTTGGAAATGCCCAAGATTAATACATACATATATGTAGACGAGATCTAATATTTAGAATTAATATTAGGCAATTACCTGTATTAACTTCCGTCTTGTGACTTCTTTGGTTTTTTCCTTAAAACAACGCGTTTCGAGAATAAATTCTCATCATCAGGTTTTTAAAAATTATAAAAACATCAAATTCACCCAAAAGGGGTCGTTAACTATTTAAAATACACAAACACAAAAACACCAAACATAATTAAACACCGACACAGTCACGGCACAGTCCGATGCGCATCGTCTCGCCGCCAACGGCCAACTTGGCGGCGAGACGATGCGCATCGGACTGTGCCGTGACTGTGTCGGTGTTTAATTATGTGTGGTGTTTTTGTGTTTGTGTATTTTAAATAGTTGACGACCCCTTTTGGGTGAATTTGATGTTTTTATAATTTTAAAAGCCTGATGATGAGAATTTATTCTCGAAACGCGTTGTTTTAAGGGAAAAACCAAAGAAGTCACAAGACGGAAGTTAATACAGGTAATTGCCTAATATTAATTCTAAATATTAGTAACGTGACTTGGAGACAATTAAAACAAAATGAAGACGAGATCTGTTCAAACCTACTATATGTTTAGTTCATTACAGTATTAAAACGAGTACTGCACGAAAATGTAAAACTTCAACAGGACAAAAAGTGGCAAATTTGAACAATGTTTAACAATAAACTGCAGCTTTTTCAACTTCAGGCTCAAAACAAAATCTACAAGCAGTAAAGGAGTACAAGGACGGAGCGTGCACGAAAACAGAGTGACAGATGATTAATTCTCACAGACGAGGCTATCACGTGGGAAACCTTGCAACCTGTGGCACCTATGCCATTTGCCTCCTTGAGTTTACACGACTGAGAATTTTTACGGCAAACTGAAACAGACGTAACTTTCCACCTGAAGCTCAATGAAAAAACAAAAAATTTTTTGTTTTAAACATTGTTAAGTTTTGCTGTTTGCAGTTTGTTTTCCTAGTTGATATAACATTTTTAAACACCAAAAGGTCTTTTTAAAATAATAGCCTTAAAAGTTTAACAATGCAATAAGCCTTTTTACATACCGATATGTTGCAAACAATTTATTTTTATATAACTTCAGATGGTACGGAACTCATATTTATGAATGTGTTACATATCCAGTTATTGGCAACTGGTAACTGGTCTGTTAAGTAGTGTGAGGAAGTGAGATTTTTATGTCTGTTTTTATTACAAGCTTATATAATCCTCCCCAATGGAGACTAATTTTTTGTTTATGTCTGTAAGAACAAACAATATTACATAGTCGTTCTTTCGTACCCACTGTTAAATCTCGATTCAACCTGAAGTTACGGATGGAAGTTAATTTGTAGAAACAATAGATACTGCGATCATAAGATATTGTATAATACTGTATATTTATGTATAAACACCACCGATATTTGACAACTGGCTGTTTAGAACGTGTTTTTAGACCAAGCGTGCTGTTTATTCACTAGTAGTATTTCATGCTTTAATCGTCAGGTTTAAATTCAAGTAGTAATTAATTAATGACTTTATTAGTTCCAGTTATTCTGTTTCCAGAATATAATAGATGTCAACACAACCATCTGCGAGACCGTAGTAAGAATATGTTATTTTAAAAACATAAATATGTATTTAAATATTTGTTTTAAATGTATCATTGCGATATGTTGTTACAATACTTTTAACTGTACTTCGATGAAATCGATATAATTATTAGTTTTCTCATGTTTTTTCTTCTTCTGATAGTTCCTATCCGTTTCGGAAGTTGGATATCATACAGACTATTTTAACATTCTGTACTGCTGCACGGAATAAGTCAGTTGTATTCATGCACAAACCAGGTCCCTAAATTTCTCAACCATGATATTCTTTGTTGCCCAACTACTCTCTTTCGTTTTATTAAAATTGATGTCTAGACCATATCTACGGCTGCTAGTATCATGCTATTATATTGTTAGTAAGATCATATTTTCAGAAAAATACAAAAGGTAGTATAGTAACTCAGTTCTTGTAGGTCAAGTTAAAAAGTTGTTTCTTTAATGCGAAACATCGTCATTCTTAAATTCTTAAAATATATTTTGGTCGCACTAAGTTAAGATGAAGGATCCCTCAAGTTTCCTCAGGTTGCAAAATTTCCCACTTTAAAGTTATAGATATACCTCGATTGTCAATTGTTCATTGCTTTTAGTGAATTCTCTGTCGCCGTGTTATAAACCAAAAAACTACAGGTTCTGTTACTATAAGCCTGAATTTATTCTTTCTCTCTACTTATTTTACTTTAATTTTTAGTTAATTAATTGTCTCACACTCTTGTCTTACGTTAGTGTTTCAACGAGCAAGTGAATTAAAAGAAACAGTTAATGTAAGCCAAGTAAATAGTTTAATGTTCACGGACCTTTTACAGTACAGTTGGCGCCTGTGCAGCTACATCACACATCGGACGTATTTAAAGAAGTCCCCAGAATGTGACGGATGGCTTGTCCGACACATCAGTTCCAGATAACTCTGACGTCCCGTACTGTACTGAAGCCCCCGACACTGTATGGACACAGTTAAGACAGAATCTTGGAAGTTATTTTTTCATTCAGTCAGAATGAAATAGATAATAGAAGTAATAAGAAGAGATAGTTTGTAAAGGTGTGGAAACAATACATTGTTCCTTTCACGAAAATAGTAGCTACTGTTCAAATATCTTACAGATGTTACGAAACAGTAAAACACTTTATGGATTTTCAAAAAAAGATATATTACCCCTCGTGACGCATAAAACGGTCAGGGTTAGGGAAAAGGCAAGGTCACACAAAATTCTACGATTTATTACTGTACTCAGGGAAATAGCCCCTTCTTCACATAATGTCTTACTTATTTCTGACTGTCGTCTGTACGGGGCTTTGCGGCGATGAAAAGATTTTGTTTTTTGTAAAATAATTTTAATGGATAATCTATTTCAGGTGAAATGTGAATTTATTTTACACCAAATCTAAATAGTTCATGATTCATTGTTCTTTTGCTTCTGTAAAATTTGTATACTAAAATGGATTATCAATATACGAGTTTCGATTGGATTCCAGGCGGCGTGTTAATAATAATAACACTTATTGCCGGTGCGGCAGCTAAAGCGTATTGTTAGCAATATAGGCTCAAATATCCTTAATGACTTACGTAGACAAACCTACTATGTTGTCTTTTCTGAGCTGTTTCGGCGTGACCAATGAGCTGCTAAGAAAAACGGACACCAAGACTTACGAATTGGATAGTTACAGAAATAACAAGCGAAGTTACTGTCTCAGTCACTGACAAAAATCCTAAAGCGGCGTAGGAGTTACATAGTATCGATGCAGTAGCTTTCTAAATTTTTGGGTTGACAGGACCAAACCCTTATGGGAAATAAGATTTTATTAACACGATCTTCCTGCGCCAATCAGGATTAGCCTATTTGATTCCAACACACTTCACGCGAATACTAATTACATGCGAGGTATACACAAAGGACACAAAAATTCAAAGTGTTGCGTTAAAATAAGAAATACGTGTAGGTTGTAACATGTCGGAAGAATTCCCTACCTCAAAGGTGTTGCTCATCCCTCACCTTGTTCAAATTATAATAGCCGAAGCGCTAAGTTTTGCAGAAGAAAGTGTTCAAAATTGGGAATAGAAATTGAACATGACTACCTAAGCATATTTCTTTTTGCAGATGACCAAGTAGTTATTGCAAAACAATAAAGATGACAGTACCTTCAGGATGGGGAATATTTATTTCAAGAATACTCCAAGTGGTGTTTGAAGATTAACATAAATAAAATGGAGCATTCAGTAATGGGCAAAGGTGCAGATGATATCCAACTTGGAAGCCAAGTTGCCATTCAAGCATGTACACAATACAAAAATCTAGTAAGCATAGACACAAAATGGATTAACACAAAAATATGTCAAAAATAAATTAGCATAGGCAAGAGTGCTACACAACGAATTAATTCTTTGTTTTGGTCGACAAAACGAAAACTTTCTACTAAGGTGAGAATAGGTAAAACAATAGTATCACTTATTATGGCACATGGAGCAGAATACTGCTGGCAATTGCATAAAAAGTAAAAGCAGAAAATAGACGCCGTAGAAATGGACTAGGTACGTAAGGACGGCAGAATGTCGTAGACTCCTTCACGTAGGAAACGAAGTTATCAGACAACGAACATGGATGGAAGAGGCAGTGGGAATAGAAAGGAGGCAACTGGAGTGGAATGGGCACACGACTAGAGGTGGGCCGATATACCTGTAATAGGTATTTTGGAACGATATGTTTGTGGAACGGATGTAACAGTGACTGAAAAGTTGAAATACCTGTTATTCGCGGCGACGCTGTTCCGAGTCGAGACACGCCGCCCTCGCTGTTCCGAGTTGTAGCACACCCCCTACGCACCTACACAGACACACACACACAAAAAGTACACAAGATCACGTAAACCAAGGCCAAATACTAGGCGTACAAAAATATCGCTGGAACGCAAGGAACAGCCAGTAACGCGTTATTTAAAATACTAGGTATTTCAAATACTAGTGGTATCACCGATACACAAGGAACAACGCGTTCCAGAGTAACAGTAGTATTTTAGTAACACCTAATATTTTAGGAACACCTAGTATTTTAGGAACAGGTACCATCAAGCATATTTCGAGTAGGAAATATAAGTATATAGTACGAGCTACTTTTTCGTCCTGTATACTTCATTCTGCGCAAAGAGACGAAGCTGTTTTTAATAAAGGAAATAATTCATCCTGCTGTTACATTTATTCTCGTGTGATATGCAGATATAGAATACAGATTATATGCTAACAAATTATATATTATACTAGTCACCAACTTGTAACTAAAATAGGTTGGTAAAACTTTATGTTTTTACACAAAAAAACTTTATGTTCGGAGTAGTTAGTGAAATCGTTGTATTTAATTATATTGAGTTATAACCTATAGAGTGGCTGATGTTGATAAGCTATATTATACTTTTTATTAATGTGATTTTAACTTCACTACACATCTCACGTAAATGATGAGATTGTTGTAATGGACATTTATGCACTTTATCTAGTCCTGTTCCTTAAATATTTGTAATGCATTTAATTTACTTTTGTTGTTGCTTATTATTTATAAGTTTTTATTTACGTATTTATATTTATTTTATTACAATTTGTGGTTACCCAATTTGTTTTTTTATTTTTATTTGTAAAATTTTGTTTTTTCTCATTCACTCTTGTGGCTTACTGTTATGTTTTTATTATACGTTTCTGATGTTTTTTCATATTATTTTTTGTGGTATTACGTGTAGGCCTACTCTAAATTGTTTAATTGCCCCGAGTTTCGCAACTGATTTGTCTAACCAATGTTAGTTTGTTTACTACTAGTGAAAACTTAAATTGGTATTCCCAAAGGGAGATAGGCCTATAAATTCTCTTGTTTCTTATTTCCATTTAAACAGTAATAGTTTAATAAAGTCACAGTGTAAAGTAACACTGTTAATACTTTTAGTTTCAATTTATTTCTTATAACAAATTATATAGTATAGGTTATATAATATCTTCAAATAAATACACAGCAAGTAGGTTTATTAATATATTAATAGGTTTATCTAGGTGAAAATAAACCTACTTGCAGTGTATTTATTTGAAGATATTACATAGGAGACCTGCAGGAAACTCAAAACGAGTTACTTACAAAGGATAATATAGGTTATGTATATATAGTATATAATAACAGGTATTTGTACCTGTTATTTTTTTGGAACGGTATTTTCATACCTAGTATTTTAAAATAACAGTTTAGCCCACCTCTACACACGACAAGAACGGAAAATGAACAGTGCGCTATACGATTATTCAACTATGTGCTACTGAATATAAAAAAGAGGGGTGGACGTAGGTTTAGATGTTTATAAAGCATTCAACACCTTATGACGAGCACAGACCTAAATAATAATCACTAGGAAACAAAAATAAAATTGGATATGACAGGATACTTCGAAGGGTGTAGGAACCCGGTAAAAAAAAATACCAAACAAATGTTATGAAAGTCCTGATAAAGTGTTTTCTATCCCTTTCCGTTCACTGAGTCTTGAAGTTCCAGCTGACTTCTCAGTCCAACTTTCTTCTTCTGTGAATGTCTGCGGACTGAAGTAATTCTAAAATGCATATAAAAAAACTAATAAATGTAACAATGTCTTTCTGCAAGTAATCGTAACAGAATGACAAAGAAGCAAAGAAAGGTGGAACCTCAATGAGGCAGCTGGAATTTGAGAATGCCACGGGTAGCATTTTGGCGATTGTATTTTTAACAATAAATGAGGGCATAAGAATATTTTGTAAAAGAGCGCGTTACTCAAATCTGTTTTAAGTCATCAGTAAAAGTTTTTTGAGCGACAGAATACTTCTATTCTATTCACATTTCAGAGCGGTTAAATTGTTCTTATTAATTCTGTATACGTAATCTAATATTTCCATACACTAACTGAAGCTTAGAAAAATGTAACCTTCCCTATGAGACTATGCTAAATGTTTGTCAGTTTACCTGGCGCTCAGCGGCCCTGCCTGGCGCTTGGATTTTAGTGTTTCATTAGTCTCTCTCTCTCTCCCCCCTCTGTCTTCACCACGTCGCTCTTGTTGTCTCTCCCTTTCTACCTGTCTCGCAGACTTCAATCATCACCTTCGTTGACCTACCCTGCATAACCCAAAATGAAAACTGAAAAATGTAGCCGTCAAAAAATATCTCTCACAAATCTCTCACGAACAATTCTGTTCAGAACCACACTATAATCGTACCTTACGGATAAACTGGTGACGATGATGATAATGTTGAAACTATCTCACCATCAACACCATCTACGTTGAGTAGCTTTCAGTGCAGAGCTGGGACAGACACTGCTTTCGTACCTTACGGAGAGACTCGTGACGATGATGATAAGGTTGAAATTATCTCACCATCAATCCCATCTACGTTGAGTAGCTTTCAGTGCAGAGCTGGGACAGAGACTGCTTTCGTACCTTAATGAGAAACAAGTGACGATGATGATAAGGTTGAAATTATCTCACCATCAATCCCATCTACGTTGAGTAGCTTCCAGTGCAGAGCTGGGACAGAGACTGCTTTCGTACCTTAATGAGAAACAAGTGACGATGATGATAAGGTTGAAATTATCTCACCATCAATCCCATCTACGTTGAGTAGCTTTCTGTGCAGACCTGGGACAGAGACTGCTTTCGCAAAGAGGTTCAGGGCACATACCCATGTACACCCGGTATGCGTACGTCTGCAGCATGAGACTCTATTCACTACTCCCTAGCGAGCTCCCACCAATTGATGTTTGTATAGTGAAATTTATCAAATTAGTTGTTCGTACTCATTTCTAAATGAGTAGAAATAGTAAGTTATAAAAGAAAACCAATTGTGCGCTAAAGGAGAGTGTGGATGTTTTAACTCTCCATCACACGTTGTCTACCTACTACCAACCTGTTAAAGAAAGGAATTCATGGAAAATGTTTTGTAATACACATAATAAGAGGTAATATTGTAACGTGTATAAACATTTCTGTAAAACATAAGTACAGTATTATTTACAATACACACAGACATTAATTGTTTACGTAAATCGCACAAAATTTGTTTTTGTAAAATACCATTATATCAACCTGCTAGTATCAGGATCGGAAATTAATGGGACTGAGAGAGTTACATTTTGTGAAATGTGCGCAATATTGACCTAGGTTTCAGCGCGCACTGGGCCTTCGAAAATTTCACAAATTCTACAAGCCAAGAAATGTGATAACAGAAGGATATACTTTCTAGTAGTGCATAATGCATACAGAATGAATGCAGAACATATGTCCGTAATAGGTGCATTTGTTCCGTTCTTGTAAAAGTTTCCTATTAAAAGCATAATATATAACTTCTGAAAAATATTTTTAAAAAATCATGAGGCCCCAGTGAGGAATCTGTACACATTTTAAACAAGTCGCTAAAAATATTGGCTAATCGTTATATAGCTATTTGAATTAACATAAACCTAATAACTTGCCTTAAATGAACGTATTATAACAGCTTTTACTCTTTGAGCGTAAGACAAGATAAGACAACAAGCATTTACAACTCGTCTCCAGATTACTCTACGTAAAACTGCTTGACATAAATAAAGCATGTAGTTTATATTAAATAGAAAAGTAATTTGATTGGGCAATCCACTGTATGACAATTCTGAATACAGTATTTGATTTCACTTGAATTTTCTACGATTTTCAGATACTTAAGGAATATTTTATTGAGGCGGGTGGTGACAAAGCAGTAGGATATTAAGGGATGAACAAGGCTAAGTTGTGACGTAAAGCGCACATTACGATGTATTTCCATATAAAGTACATATATGGATTTGTATCTTATGATACATTTAGTCTACTACCAAATAAAGAGCATTCTACAAAAGATGAATAATTCATTTTATATAGATATATAAAGATAGGACCTACAGTGGAAGACTTTTCGACTTTCTATGTGTATGTGTACGAGACAGAAAACATGACATGCATGTGTGTACGAGACAGAAAAGTAAATTTGTGAAAGTTTATTCTTAAAAACAAAAGGCGCTTAATTTTTTTACTTATTATGCTTATGTTTCATAGATGTTTGCCATTCACACAACTAATTTAAAGTAAACAGTAGGTCGATGTATCAGCAGAATGTAAGGCTGTATCAGCAGGAAAATACAAACGTACTGTCAACACAAAATTTAAAAAATTTCGTAAACATTATTTTGTTCTTCCAATTCTTCGGGTTTAATGGCTACATTATAAAAGAGTATATAACAACATTATAAAAGAGTATATATTTTTATTTCAGTTTCGTATTTTGTAATCTTATTATTTTGCCGGTACTAGCATTAAGGCTACCGACAGGTCGGAAGAAGCCTTATTTTTTAAATGAAGCCTATAACTTGTTAAATCACAATTACTACAGGGATGTGCATATGGAGCTAAGTTCGTAATATTGATTGATTTCTAACGGTAAGTTTGTTTTATTTATTCAACTTAACAACCACAAACTTTAACTCTTAACTCAAATATAATTAAGGTAAGTAGACGTTCTGTTGTTCCAGTTGTCGCACAGACTCAAGAGACACTAATTATTCTGGTTAGGAACAAAGTCTAGTACAATACAGCCCGTCTTCCTTAATTGTCACAGGTCAAACAGAGAAGTGAACGGTGACTGAGAAGTAAACACTGGGCAGTAGCGTCTTTGCAGGCAAAGGGTAAGCTGGTGTTTATTACAGCAAAGTTCGACGGAGCGTAGAAGTTTGGGTTTCGACAAAAGTAACTTTATTGCTCTTCCTACTGGCAGTTTAAACTAACTAAGTGGTTATGTTCTTTGTCGCCAAGCAGGGAAAATTATTAATAGTAAAATTATAACATTTTCCACAACTACTATTAAAATAAAATTCTTGTTATTATTATCAAAATCTGTCAGTTTCTTCGAGTGCTTAAATATACGTAAAAAAACGCGTCAATATAATTTTAAGCACCCCACGATCCTCATTAAAAAAAAAATATATATATATATATATATATATATATATATATATGTATATATACACATATATAAATATAAATAGTTAGAAAAATTATGTTTAGTTTTACATAAACATAATAGGCATATCTTTTAATTGTTTTGTAAATATTATAAACAGTTACACAATTTTATTATTCGACATAGAAAAGTAAACATTATGTTCCTTTAACAGTATTTTTTAAAGGAGTTCAAAATAAAATGTTGTTTCTAACGATTTATGAACCAAGAAATACTAATGTCAGTGGTTTTGCACAAAACGTACATCGATGATTCTTGTAGTGTACAATTTTACCAGAATTTGGTGTCAACAACGAGTTAATAATAAGTAAGATAATAAAGTTGTCGGTCATCCTTAGAATTCTTGACCACATGTTGAAACCGTATTTCGTTACTTTGTAGTTAACTAAAGGATGAAGGAGTGAAGTAGAGGAATGAACCTAAGAAACTCGTTCAAATTGCAAGCTCAGTACTAGCTGAATGGTTTCGACATCATTGGTATTATTTACCCGCAATAAATTTTTAACAGCTCATTAATTGAAGTGTTAACTGACGTACTACTAAGTAAATTTGAACTCAAGAAAAAATAAGTCTAGAAGATCACTTATTATTATTTCCGATAATAAAATTGAAGATATGAATAGAATACTTTCGCTTTATGTGAAAAAGACTTTTGGTTTCGATTTTCAAAAAGACATTCAGATTTCAATTACATAGTGTTCAATTTTTGTAATTCAATTACTGACAAATTTGAACCACCGCGAGGATTTGATATTAACTTAAAAGGAAACGAAGCGATTCAGAAATGTTCGTAGCATTTTTAATTCTGTCTATTAACTTACAACATTTAAGTCATTATTCCTTAAAAAATATTAGATAACATAAATATGAATTATAGAGTGATATTACAACTATTAAACTTTTGTTATTTTAATTCTCTTTGTATGTCATAATTGTTAAAAAGTAATAGCACAGATAAACATTAAAACATAATATATTTTTGAAAATATCGGGTATTCGTGTTTTATAAAAAATAAATAGCATCCCTTTTTTACAATTTCAAAAGACCCTATTTTAAATATACATTATTTAAAATTAAGCCGGCTTTATACTTCAAAAATATCAGAAGGTGATCTTTCGAGTATTCTTATCAACACACACACACACACACACACACACACACACACACACACACACATCCGTCTATCATTAACCAAAATAGTTGTAATTAAGAGAAATCAAACGTAAGAAAACACAATTTTAGAAACGTTGCACAAATCGAAAGTACTTTGGAACAAATTTCAAATACTAGAATATTAGTATAGTAATATAATAATAGTAATCTACAAAAAAAAGAACACTAAAAGTAATCTGCAGTAGGAGAACATCATATTCGTACTTGTCGTAAACCGGAGACTGTTAAAAACTTCCAGTATACTTTCACACATTTATTAATGTTGAGACAAATTTTAAAAACATTAATATTAAATACGAGAAAAGAAGTAAATTTGATTAGGGGGGGAGGGTGAATTAGACACTGTAATGTAATAATGAAGAGGAGATACTAACGTAAAAATAGTTGATCGATTGAGAGTTGGCCTTATACACTGATTTCTTTAATGCACTAATTACTTATTTATATATTATCATCAGCAAAATATACTGTTAAAACGAAGTAAATTTAATTATTTTGGGGATGAGTTAGATACTCTTAGAAAAATACCACTTGTAATAATAAAGGTGATAAGTCAGGATAATGGTAACTGAACTAGAGTTGGACCATTCGCAGTAGCAGACACATACCTCTACTTGTTACCAACATTACAATTAACTTGTTAGTATTGGGAATAATACACAATTTTCAAGTTCAAAAAGTAAAAACAGATATTTAACAGATACCCAATTTTCTGTTTACGACAGTAAGTCTGGTCAACGTTGAGTAAAAACTGCTCTAACAAAGCAAATTTTACTGTAAACTTCACAGATTTTATATTGCACTTGAAGTAGTTCAGTTCTTCGACTCAACCGATTGACCATACATAGAGCTTGATCTCGTTTCTGTACTATCCTTCTACCTGTCACTTTATTCACCTTATTTTTTTCTACTTCTTGATGAAATAATTTTGAATAAACGAGAATAAATTTTAAGTAATTTTATAAATGTACTATCATTACTTTAGCGCTTCACCTACCGATTTCGCTCTTTTATTAGAATGAACTATTATTTAGCATTTTCATTTATAATTTTAAATACAAATTTGCCTAGAAACACTTGTAATCAATTACGTTTCTAATTATGTTAAATTGTTTTTGTATTTATCAGTACGAAAGAAGGATGGTTAGGCACACAGATGGACAGCCTACACACGAGCGCACGCGGACAGGATTGCACTCATACAATTAGAAAATTATCATACCTATATATACCATATTTTTTGTTAATAAATGTTTAACAAATTGAATACATAAATAGTAAGACCCGTTTGAGCGATAATTTTCAAGATTGACGGTCTAATTAACGTGGTCCTTGGTATCACTGTGTATCAGATCCAATAGATTTACTGAATGTAATAAACTAATTATCTTAACAGTTACGCCTACCTTGTTTAAAATTCGAATATGTTGTAACATGTATGTATTAAAATTTAAAAAATTTTAAAAATCTTAATAACATTAACAATATATCCTTAAATTTTTAGTGACCGTCAATCAATGAATTTTTTAGTGGATGGTTAGTGAGGATCGGTCAAAAGTAACACAATTTTAATTATTTTGCGTCGACGTTTCGACAATATTTATTGTCATCTTCAGAACCTGTGTATGAAATACAAAAGAAATGTCAAACACAACGGAACAATTAAATATTTGGGTGAACGTGTTCGTGTATGTGAATGTGTGCGTGCGTATGTATGAGCGTAAGTGCGTAATGTTCTACAGTTATTGTGTAAATTGTGTGTTTCTAAATTATGATTGTTTGTTAATACCAGTAGGGAGTGAAACATGTTAAAAATAACTTTTAATGATTACGTATTGAACATCCCCTAATCTGTTTTAGTTATAGGTAATATATTTTACTTTGCTATATGTTGACTGCTGTAGGTATAAACAATTTATGTACCAATCTAATATCCAATTGTTGATTACTGTCTGTTTAATTAATTATAATATCATTACATGTAGTAATTTAAATTGCAATACTGTATAAATTAAGTTCTCTCATACTATAATTTGCTCGGTTTCTTAAACATAATTTGAAGATGTAAACAAACTATCATAAGTCTTTACATATACAATGATACATACATACGCACGCACACACTCACATACACGAACACGTTCACCCAAATATTTAATTGTTCCGTTGTGTTTGACATTTTTTTTGTATTTCATACACAGGTCCTGAATATGACAATAAATATTGTCGAAACGTTGACGCAAAATAGTTAAAATTTGTGTTATTTTTGACCGATCCTCACTAATCATCCACTAAAAAATTAATAATATACGCAAGTTTACGTTTGTTAGGTTCGTTGAATAATTTTGTACCTGTTACAAAACATAAAAATTGCGTAAAAGTGTAGGCTGTGTGTGTGTGTGTGTGTGTGTGTGAAGTTATAATTGTAAATTATTAAGTGCTGACATCTGTAATTAGTGACTTATATTATTTAGTGCAACACTGCTAATTACGGGACATTTATATTTGTTACATTAGTGTGTGTTCGGTAAACGTAAATTTAAAGTATTTTATACAGTGTTGTCTTTATTTACCTAAACGGTCACTAAAGTTCTAAATAACGTTTTTGTCTGGTGTGATTAAATACGATGATCCGTGCCACCGTCGTAACAATATACAATGCCTTCGCCGGCTCGTCTTTAATAAAATTTATAATAAATTTTAGGGAAATTAAAGAGTAGTTTTAACATTAAAACTGAAATGTTTGCTCAACATTCTACTCATAAATTATTATATTTTATTAAAATTACAACAGGTTAGTGATCACTGATTATTGATTTCGAGAAGATACATTTAATGGTTATTATTAAACTGTACCATTGTAACTTTACCTTCTACAGACGAAAATGATATAATGGAAAACACTGCTAGTCATGATAAGGCACGCAACTATGAACATATCTCCAAACATTTGATAAGAGTCAATATTTTCACCGGATTAATTATGGAAAATCTTAATAACAGAATAGCGCGCGCGCGCGCGTGTAAAGCAATCAATATAAGAAACTACGGGAGTAAAAGGGATAATATAAAATAAATAACAATTAATTATCCGGCTGCAGCTGAAGTTACGAGCGAGCAACTACTGTAGAAATATTTCACGGGAGGTCGTTGTGAAATAGTAAAATGACATTAAGGGGTGGACAAGCATGGGTAACTGCACTCAGTTCTATGATTTATTAGAATACACGGTACATATATCAACCCTAACCAAGTGCCATCTTTAAAGTCAGTGTCGTCTCGAAATATGAAATATTCCATGAAAGATGAATAGTCTATTTTTAAAGACTTTTTCGTTAACTAATTACTAATTTACTCTAATTAGTTACACACAACATCTACATTTTGTAATTTGTTATGCCTAATAGATGATATTTACATTAGTGAAGATACAGTTATTTTAACTTTGGAGTTTTAATGTGTATATATAGCATACATGGTTTGTATGTACTCGTAATTAAGGAAGGTAATTAATATAATTAATTAATTACAACAATATTTCAGTTTGCTAACTTCAAGAAATATCAGTATTCATACTATGACATATAGACTGTGTTCTTTTTAATAGTCCTACAAAACAGTGAATAACAGATCTGAATGCAACATTGGAAGAAGAAAAATTAAAAATTTTACCTCTATTTTTAAGAAACCTACAGTAAATTGTACCTGTGTATATTAAAAAAAGTTAACTTGATATAAAATATTGTATGTTTTCGTCCTATATTGTATATAAGATACATGTCTTTATATATACATGTTTTTATATTGTATATAAAAAATTTTCGTTTTTGTTATAATTATTTTTTAACCGTATCTCATAGCAAATATATTTTTCAGATTTGCCAAAAATGATCGTTACAAATGGGTTGTAATCTTCATCCTACATGACGAATTCTAACAACCCTGTGTAAGTCAAAATGTAAGATTTATGCAAACGTACAAAATTTTTATTTCCCTGTAGCACGCAACAATGGATAATGCAATTTGTTCACACTGCAAATATTAAAATTTGAAAGAAAGAATGAAAAATCGCTCAACGCTTATTGTAAAATTGTATTAACACTCTAATAATAATGAAAGTATCCAAAAAATCTGTGGAGACAATAAAAGAAAGGCATTTTTAAATAAGAAATTTTAGAAAAAAGTAAAGTGTAAATAGCAAAGTAACATGATGATACATTATGAACAGTAAAACTGTGAAGAAACATAATTAAAATGACGGACAAGAACTACTGACACGTCTGTAGCTGTAACGTGGGAAAAATTGCCTCTTGAGCGAAACATCGTTCGCTCCGTCTTGTTGAGTTAACAATAATTCTTTATAGCTGGAAACATTTTATGGTCATGTGAAACACAGAATTTTTTTTAATCACTCTAAACATGGAAACAGAAAACTACTTTTGAATTTAAATGTACCTGTGCTCAAGGCATCAGACATGAGCATAAACCCTACTCAGCGGAAACCAAACACATTTTATCTGAACCCACTTGGATAACATTCAGCAATTGCGTCCATGACGCGCGGTGGCATGACTAGTAGAGTCGGTAGCTAAGTTCTGCTGAGGTCCCAGTACAACGGAGTATAATGCTGTCCCCTCCCTCGTGGTTACGGATGTGACATTGGTGAAGAGGAGCTTCGGAATAGTGGATCCTGTAGAAGTGGCAACCCCCCCCAAATCCTGAAAAAAAATCTCAGTCTTCTAGTTGAAAGGGGTTGAGCAGATGGTTAGTAGCCAGCTTCGTAAAATATAAATTATTTTCAGCACCTATCGCTGTCTCGAGCAAAGAATGAATTGAAGTTAACGGACACGGCGAAGAATAAGAATCGACGAAAGTGGATATCAAGTACACTTAGACTGGCCATCGGGAATATAAGAGGAATTCCATTAAGGAAAGAAGAGTTTGCTAAAGTTATGAAAGGAGCATGACTTGACTTTGTAATAATACAGTGATAACTGCCACTGTTCGTGTACAGACAGCTAGATGGTAACCTTTTTTCTCGTTATATTTATTTTATTTCCTTATTCCTGACGTGTTTCTAGTCTCACGGGTGTAAGTCGCATATATTGTAATTTTGTTTTCTATTTGAAAAATTACGTGAAATTTTAATAAAACTATGTACTGTGCCAGTAGGAAGTGTCGCAAGTATATTTGTAACTTATTTTGATTCTACAATTGCAATTTTTCACACTCAAATATAATTATAACTTGAAGGAGATTAAAATATCTCGCTGGATGCCAGTTGATCTCCCCTTCTATAATACACACTAACTTGCAGAAACAATATTGTTATAAAAATAAAGCCACTACAACACCAGCTTCGTCTTTTAAATCCCAGTCTGCATTAACTAGCTTAGGTCCCTCGGGGCAAACGCACAGACAGAAACAATGTAGTTAAGACTTAACTCTGTTGCGGAGTGTACTGTCTAGACAAAACACACTACACACTTCTGTATAAAACTAAGTTAAACTCCACAAGTTAAATTTATTGTATAATGCATATTTTCTTGAAGTGATAACTTTTAAAGACTTTAAAAGAATAACAGTGGTTAGTTATTTTAAGGGGTAGTGATTTATTTAGTTATTCATAGTGATTTCGTTATTTTATACAGTCTATCATCGCGTATTACATTAAAAATATAGAATAATGTATACTGTATACTGTGTATTATAGAATAATGTATTATAGATATTATCACAATTCACTCACCTCTCACTGCACTCTAATCAAGAAGGAGGAGTCAAAGACGAAATAAAGTAAGAGAAAAAATACTTACATTTTGGGTACAGGGAAATTGCCTACCATAGAAATAAAATCGCCCAGAAATATTAGCTGATTAGTTCGATTGCACTGGTCAACAGTTTATTTAAATGTCTCGTAGTAGGTTATGGAATTGTGGTTATGTAACACACAATAATAAGACATAAACATCAAAACAGAAAAAACATATGAAAAAATATTATAAAATTATTTAAATTGCTTGGGTGTCTGAAAAGCGTATAAACTTTGAATGTTTAAATGTTTAAATGATAGGAAATCATCTACGAGAGTAGTACTATATTTTTTAAATTAAATTGAAAGTTTATTAATAATATTTTTATAGAATAATATCAACTTTAAGTAGAATAATTATTGTTTACAACAGAGCACCCATTTTTTAATTAACTAGAAAATTTATTTTTAATTAAACATAAAATTCCGTACTACTTACTTTAGTTTTACTGTTTTCATTATTGACATTTACTTATTGATTTACTCCGTTAGCTCATACTTCAGAAGACTGAGGAAATTTTCATTATTATTGGAAGTAATTTTTATTTTGAAAGTACTCCGTAGACGTTCTGAAGTACGTGAAATTCGTTGAAGATGTTAATGAAAGGTAATTTAGTATTTTAGAAATTCTAAACCTGCGATTCACCTGATCTGTCAGTTTACATGAATCGTAGGAAATAATATCTCGTTTCGCGTGACATTAATTTTATTGTCCGTGCCGTTATGTCTCTATGAGCTTATATAAGTTTCTTTGGTTTTAATCACAACTAGACTTGCGACACTAAACACCTCGGTTATACAAATACCACACACACACACACACACACACACACACACACACACACACACACACACACACACACACACACACACACACACACACACACACACACTATACTATAGACAGCTAGTGTAACTTCTTACAGCTCTATTGTATTCCCGTGTTATGAAAGTTCCAATTCGGGTAATTCTGTATAGGTTACGGATCGAAACCTATAATTCTGTGTCTTTTTGCGGATCGAAATTCACCTTCTTAAATAGATTTTCTTTTATTAATCAGCGCTGGTTTCAATCCGTGGAATAAAACAAGCAACCCCTTATTGGTTAATCATATTAATGTGTTTACTCCAGTTAGTTGAAGCGTTTTCTAGCAAGGGTTTCTTTATCTGATGAGGAAAACGGAAACGTTATCCAATCGCAGTCTTCATTTCCAAGATTACGGTTATCGGCAATGCTACTGACTGTTAACTAACTTACCTGATTTAATCCTCGAACATAATACAGTACGTGACATAAAGCTATAAACATTATTTTTTTACATGGTGGGTTAACGTTATCTATTAATTTGAATCTTAAACAAGTAAAATAGTTTATACGAATCAACGATCAACGATAAGTCTATACAGAATATATTTGTAAACTTACAATGATTCGTTGAAACATACTTTATTCATACAGCCTAATTATACCTTGCGCGTAACGATATCAGTTATTTGTGTACACAGGCCAACTGAGCATAGTGTAAACAAATGTAGGCCTGCAGACTGAAATAACCCGCACGCTAGAATGGCGCATTGCCAGAGTCGCAGGTATTGTGACCAGGTCGACTTATTACTTAGGTCCTAATCTCAATGTACGGTCGTTTATGAATAATTAATCACGAAATTACGGAAATATGTTCTGTATTTGCCTCTTGCATGCAAGGGGTAGGTCGATTCCATTCAAACTACAAATAACAACGGATGCCCGTGTACCCACGCGCTCGTGCACATTCATATTTACGTATAGAGGAAGCTTACCATCATTGGACCACATTACAGTTTTTGATTTTTTTAACCATATTTTCAACTTAAAGTTATCACTCAATATGCATATTATTTCTCTGTTATTTTGTTAATAACATAAGTATTTACGTTGTTGATATTTTTATATTAACTATTGGAGTACAAATGTAAAAACATTTCAGCAAATGGTCCATTAATGGCAACCGGTTGCTATGGAAAGACCATAAAGTTTCCATCAATGGAAAAATCACCGAAGTGAGAAAAACTTTATCTACATATTAAATTTTACTACATGTATACACTGGGCATAATAAAACAGACTTGGCAGGTGAAAATTACGGCAAATTATGTCATAAACTCATCTCAGTCATAATCATAATTAGTCCACAAGTAAAAAAAAGTCGTTAGCTTTCTTATGAACTAATCTTAAAAGTCTATCAGTTCTTAACTCTAAATATTTTTTGCAGCAAGCAAAATACAAGACACCAATGAAGTCACTAATAACAAGCTTTAATTATCACAATTAATAATTTGTAATCAACAAGATAGTCTCTGACAACAATTCATGTAAAATTTGTCCACACGCCTTAATGCCTCTGAGCCTGTGTGATTATCATTCAAGGTTTTCTCCTCTAGTCTCTTCCGCTTTCTCCGCTGTTGAGATAATTCTCTTCCACCTTCGATACCACCTTCCACCGGTTTTCACCTGTAATCCCAGGCGGGGCGCTTACTAGGTACCACCATCCGGAGCCAGATGGAACCAGGTTTTTAACGAGGTTGTTACTCCTCCGATTCCTCCTTCACAGTCACCGCCTCCTTCCTCCTTGCGAGTTGAGTCACCGCCAGTGGCAGAGGTTTACGTCTCCATTATAAATCTGTACCAGACACCTCTGTTGTCATTGATACGAGAAAACGATTGAGAGTGCCAGTTGAGACAAATAAAGGACTTAGACAAGGTTGTTGTATCTCCCCAATACTTTTTAATATTTATTTTGACGATATCAAAGTGGAAGGAGAATTTTAAATGTGGAATTAACCTTTCACCGCAATGTACCGTTAGTATTATTATATATGCCGACGGTGTTGTTATTACACAACAGATAGAAGATGACTTGCAGACGGAAGTATTCATCTTGGTAGCAGAGGAATATGACTCGGCGCTATGTCCACATGAAACAAAAGTAATGGCTTTTAGAGGGAAGTATCCAGTAAGAACAAAGATAGAGGTAAATGGAAACAGATATCTTAGAGCAGATATGCAGTCTCAAGTATCTTGGATGCGAAATTTCTCCCACAGTTAATTGTGATGTAGAAAATAAACTTAATAAATTTACATATAGGCCTATGTGGGACAGTCCATAGAACTTTAAAATACAAAATTAGCAAAGACACTACGCTTAAGTTCTATATGACTATGCAGTACCGGTGGCGCTGTATGTGGATGATGCATGGCTACTTTTACAGAGAAACAGAGAGAAGGTTATATCAGCAGAAATGAAATTTCTCAGGTTGGTCAACCTGGTGCAGGTGCACGTTACGAGACAGAATAAGTAATACACAGATAAGGCGAAAATTACTAATTTTTAAATTACAGGATAGAATTACGGAATATAAGGCGAACTGGTGTAAGAATTTGTGAAGAATGCAGCAAGATCGGCTTCCCAAACTTGCCTTGAATTATAGAGCCACTGGGTATCGTAGTGTGAGGTGTCCGAGGACGAGAGGGTTTCCGGAACAGGCTGTGCAGCCTAATCCGTGAAGTGTAGATAATGATGATGATTATCAGTCCTATTATTTCTGCCTTCTATATATTTTCTTTTCTTCTGCCAGCATGTCAATAAAGATCGTGCCTGCAATTATCTATACCACGGCATGTGGAACTGTACGATAAACAGATTCAACACCTACGATATGCAATGCATCTTTGCATTGAAATCATGCGGTTCTTGTATTTCTGGTTATTGGAAGCATCATCCCAGGTCTCTTCTCCATACAGCAATTGATTTTGTGACAGCTATAAGCGGACGTCGTTACTAGATTTGGTTCTACAATATGAACCACAATCTGCTTAATGTGGTGGTGCCATTCATTGCTGCCTTTTTGAGATGTTCCCAGTACGTGGGTGTTTTGTCAATCATTACTCCTGACAGCCTGCTTCATCTGGATTTGATTATTTTCCACAACTATATGTGTATTAATGGGGATCTATTTTCTTGTAATAGTAACGATTTGGGACTTCTCTCCTATTAACTGTAGCCTGTGGTTCTTCATCCACTGAGACAAGGTTCTCATTACTCTGTGCAGTAAAATTTGAGCTATTTCTTGGCCACGAGCTACTATTATGGCCGCGACCTCATCAGCGTAGGCGCCAAGAAAGCAATCCTCTGGTAAGTCCAGTTTTTGTAGTATTCCATTACAATAATTTTTTCTTTTTTTTTAAGAGGGGGAATGCTTTATGCACTGTCAGAGAAATGTGTCTCCTGATGTGTGGGACTCTCATCCACTAAAAACCCCACCTCTAATTCAGGGATTCGTATCCATCATGGAACCACTTAGCGTATTACTTCAGGATGAAGCCTATTGCGCCCTTATCGGGCTCCTTTCAGCTGTCTTTTATCTTCTACAGCCCGTTGAATGCAAGTTGGACGAGTCTTTTCTTTTCTAGTAGGTCAAACTGAATAAATGCAGAACTGCGATTCCGTTGTGCCTTGGCTCGAAGCATAAGCGCAACTACGCTCTCGGGCGTGAACTCCCCGAGCTCCACCACCAGTGTCATCATCTCTCATGTAAATATGCAGCGCTAATAATAATATTAATTATTATTATTATTTTATTTTATGAGGGAGAGTGTGAACTAATGTTTGCCGCAAGAAGGTCCGCACTCCTACGGTGTGTGGGACTCGCACCCACCAAAACCACAAACTCTATTGTCCACGGCATGGATCCACCTCGAGACCCAGCTTTCGCAATAATTCAAGGTGGTGCCATTTATACTTCGTCCTGCGGACGTTCATCTGTTTTAAACCTTCAGCGTCTCCACGTTACCTGTTTTCTGCTATTCTGTTAGTGGCCCTAGCAAGATCATCTTCGGCTTCCTTCTTTTGGCTTAGTACCTTCTCTACGTAGGCTGCTACCTGATCCCAGTCGTGTTCGATCTCCAGCATTATCCCGATGATATTTTCGGACGAGATCTGTCGCACTACATTTTTCAGGGTTGCCTCTCCTATTTCCATCTATCACAGGTAAAAAACCTGTGATTCACACCGTCTAATTCCTGTTTACAGAAAATGCAGTTTGGTCTGTCTGCTTTCCTCATTATATATAGGTAAGTCCGGAACAGACCGTGGCCAGTTAGAAACTGCGTTATGAAATAATTAATCTCGCCATGTTTGCTGGCAGTCCACTCAGCTAATTGTTTTATGAGCCTAGTGGTTCATCTTCAATTCGTGTCACTGGTCCATCTTTCCTGCCACCGAGCCATAGTACGGGCCCTGGCCTTCTTGTGAGCCTGTACAGTATCTACTTGGGCCTTCCTCTTGTAAACCAGTTTCCGTTCCTGTGCCAGCAGATCGATTGGGATTATTCCCGCGACGACAAGAACCGTGGACTCCGAAACCGTGCGGGAGGACCAAGCCACTCTGAGCGCGCCGCTTCGCTGCAATGCTGACATGCGTCGTCTGTATTTCTCGAGTTTGACTGCATCAGCCCATATATCCGCACCATAAAGTGTATTGAATACATAACTGACATAAGTAACCGTCGCTTCGAAGGTTTCGGCCCACTGATGTTCGCCATAATTTTACTCAGCGCCGCGGTCACAGTTGCAGCCTTATCAGCCACCCATTTTATTTGTGGCCAAAATGTAAGCTTTGTATGCCCAGATATACAAATACATAAGTTTTGTATGTCCAGCAGTATACCCAGATACTTAATTGCGGCTTTTGTGTGCACAGTTCCTTTTCCGACCTGCATTAGTAAGATGTTGGGGAGATTCTTCTTTGTGATTAGCACGATCTCTGTTTTGTCAGCTGCAGTTTTAACCCGTGGTCTGTCATCCAGGAAAATAATACTAATAACAATAACAAAACAATAATAATAATAACAAGGACAACAATAATAACTGAGTTGAGTGTTAGTTATAATAAGTAGGCCTATTGGTACAAATAATAAGAGATACTGACTGTACGCTGATACCGCATTTCACCTTTGTCAATAGTAGTATCTGTTATATGCGTGAAAAATAAACACGTAATTCAGCATACAGTAAATACAAATTTATGTCAAGTTTCCTATTTTGAATGCTGTTTAAGATCGCGTTTACAACAACAAAAAATTGTAGGCCTTCAAGAAATTTCAACCTACTCTAGTATTGACCTCCTATCGGAAGAATGTGACAAATAAAACAGTATTAATTTTAGAATTCAATATTTTCTATAATCGCACAAAATATCACGCACACGTGTTAAACATGACCTTGTTCATAGCAATATAAGAATTTAATTTAACATGAAGTATTATTTTACACTTGAATAATTGAATATGTACACGTTTTACATATACTCTGCTTTCTGGTAGGTGGTGGAGACACGTTCTGTTTGTTGACGGTTGACAGTACACGGTGTGACGTAATGGTTAGGCCCGAATTAAGTATTTAAGCTCCAAGCGAAGTTTACTTTGCCACCAGTACAATTGTAATACTGCGCTCGCTGGAGTTTATGAACAGTTGGGGCTTTGTGATGAAACCTCATCGGAATTGTAAACGATAGGCGGTCAACCTCACTCCTGACACTATGAAGGTCAATAAATATTTTAAGGTAGACAGGTGATTATAAATAAACAATTACTAAAGACAGAATGGGTAGGCGATACAACAGTTTCGACTCGTAACTTGGCTCGCAGAATCGTATCAGGTATTTGGAATTAGATACGATCCATGTTGTGCGTACTAGACAAAGCCGTTAAACTGACGTATGTTAAAGCTCTGAAGTGTACAGGAATCAAACGTGAGGACTGTTTCACCGGCTGTATTATTAGTAATCGATTTATTTTACTTTCTTCACAAATATTCATAACAATATCCAAATAAACATTTCATACGTTACAAATTTAGCTGAATAACAAATGTTCAAAAATATGCTCAAGAATATCATACATATAATTAAACGAATTCTTAAGGAGCCACAGAAACAAGTTTATTTCGACCGTAATAAGTGACATTAAGAATGCTAATAAAAGTCTTAGAAAAAGTAATAAGCCTCTGAGTAGTTCATCTGAACAATCCATGCTAGTTAATCACGGAGTATGTTGCTTTTCCATATCGTGTTTACACTGAAACTGAGCTATACTTATGCTAACAACTGAGCTCATCCATCTAAACTGTGTTACAAGAAGCCCACGTACCAACCAACCATGTGCATTCCACACGTCCACTTGTATATATAAATTTGCATATTTATTAATTATAACCACGGTTACTTAAAAATGACAACAACTAAAACATAAAAAGTATGTACGCCTACTGTTATAGAATATATCCATGAAATAACCCATTCATAGTTAAATTCATAGAAAAACCTTTTTCTACCAAATCCCTTTATTTTTCTAGTGCAAATAGTATTAGGAAAATTTGGGTAATGATTTTCTTAGAAAAATACGTATATTTGGAAAAGTCAAATCTGAAATTATAAAAATACGAATAATTAGATAATTTTTGAATATTTATCATTCTAAAATATCTAACACACCAATTTTCAATTGTTTACTTGTCATAAAATGTGTTATTAATGTTTTTAATTTGTAGCCAATCGGACACATCAGCCAAATTAATCATTCTTCTACGAAAGACTACAAAGAGTCCCACAAAATTTCCCATAAAATGTCGTTCCCATTAATGCTGTCTTCTTCCATTTCCATAAAGTTTGAAATTCACTACATTATTATTATTATTATTATTATTATTATTATTATTATTATTATTATTATTATTATTATTATTATTAATATTAATACTTTTCCAGTGAAGGGTTTGTGAGGATCGGTCAAAAATATAACATAGATTTTTAACTTATTTTTTGTCGACGTTTCTACAATGTTTATTGTCATCATCAGGTCAATTGTTGCTGACGCCGAACACACAACTGTAGACAGTTGTGATATATTTGTGTCATATTTTTCACCGTTCCTCACAAACCACTCACTGAACAATTCATTGATTGACGGTCACTACGAATTTAAGGATTTAATTATTATTACTATTATTATTATTGGCAGTAGTAGTATCCCGTGTTTTCCCTGCGTTTTTCAAAATCCCTCGTGAGTTCTACTTGTATAGAACAAAGCAAAAATGACGAAAACCACGAGACGTCTTTAAAAAGAATTAGACTTAGGCCTATTTAAAACAGGCTACTAATAATTTCCATACGTCTAGTTTCTTAATGAGTTCCTTGTCAGTTAGTTTTCGCTAAGGTATTTATTTAAAGGCTGACAAATCACACCCAAATAAACTGACATGAATTATTTTTACATTTCTACACTAAAAATTGTTTTAAAACATATAGGCCTACGTTTCCAAAAGGGTTCACTTGAAACCATTCTAGTTATGTAACCACATCAAGCATATATCCAAAATGTCTTATCGCAAAGACGTTGTAACATATAACTCTTGCTTTACCGGTATAAAAACAGGTAACACATACATACGCATTCACTGATTAAAAACCGTGTCTTTAAAAAATACACATACGACTACTATTTTACCGGTCGGTCGGTCGCATTCGTAAATTTTCAATAATTTGTTTAAAGTTGTTTTAATCACTTCTAAAAGTTACGTATCATAAAGAATCAAAACTAAGTTGCATCATCTGGAAGTGTAAGTCCAGTTCCTAGACATTGTGTAACTTAGTGTCAAACATACGGTTGGTCTAAAAAACATCAATTTAAAATCCACTTTATAGCAGGAACAAGAAAAAGAAGTGGAAACATTTGTCCTTTGCTTTAACAGCAGGAAGAAGAGAATTACAGGGGAAAAAACAAAGGGAATGAGAAAGGAGATAACAACATCATCGAAAACAAAAATCGTATAACCGATCTGTACTCTCAATAATCAAATAAATGATATTGTACATACTAGAATAATTTTTATGAAATATTTATACTCAGGCGTATTTCTTACATCTGTGAATTTAGTAGAGTTTGTGTTCATTTTTACAGGCTGAGTCGACCTAGGAGCTAATAAATGTATCTCGTTTGTATGGTACTGTCCTGGAATCGAAAGAGAGACCATTGGTTACTAGCGAGGAGCTTATACCCACTAGCCTGTTAAGCTCATAAGTACTTAATGTTCCTAATCTATACTTAAAGAGAAGTTCTTGCCTGTTATTACAGATTACTCCCTACTATATCTTTCTATCATACAGTATGTATTGTATATTAAATTTTAAGCTTAGCTGTACGCGATGATTAATTTCATAATGTTGCGATTTACAAGAAGGAAGAGTATCTAATCTACATGTTAAATAGTCTCGGAAAGGCGTACATAACTGACGTCTCGAAATAAGTCTGATCAGAACGTAAGTAAAGCTGACAAGAAGTCTTGAGAAATCTAACTGAAGCTGAGGGAGGAGATTTTAAAATAACAGACAACTTAAATATACAGTTTTCGTGATGTTTCTATTTTATGAGACAGAAAAATCGTAAATATTACCAAGAAGAAAGTTTACAACACTATGGTAGTAGCGTTTTGCTATGTGGAATAGTTGTAATACCTATTGGAATATAAAACGATAATGTGCCGGTAATCAAGGTATTCACTTGCACTAACAAAATAGTTAGTGTAAGAGTATAACCAGACAGGAAAGGGATAAGCAGTGTTATTAATTGGAGGAACATAATAAAACTCAGCAAAGTTTTAAAATGTAAAAAACGTTTATTAAGTTACCTACTGTGACAATGTAAACTAGTGATTCGTTATCAGTTAATAATATATTCATTATAAGTAAATTGAGTCCTAATCATTATCGAGTAGGCTGGACACTCATGAAAAATGTACTTGGGGAATATAAAAATAATATTAAGTCCACAGCATATACAGATAATACGAAATAAGAGGCAAAAAGAAACTATTCAATATTGCGTACATCTAAGGCAAGATATAGCAACAGGAAAGCGAAATAAAGGCTTAGAAGTCAAAAGAATAATGCGATCGAGGAGTGTGAGGTGAGACTTAATAAATTTTCACACATACAGAAAACTAAAACGATTCCGCTGCACCTACGGACGAAAATATTTTATGAGTACGTATCGGTTGTTATAGCGTATGGAGCACAAACATGGACCCTCCCAAAGCAACTCATTAAACAATGAAAAGATCACTGTTAGATCTCTCCTTGAGGAACAAAGGACAAGGAACTTCAAGGTAGGGTAGAATATGATATGTGATTATGGATAAGTTAAAGTGTTAGCGATCAAAGTTCGTCGTCACAGCTCACAGACTGAAACATCCTGCAATTTTTGTCTTTAGAATGGATGCCGTCCCAACTGGTGCAAAAGAAATAGACTTTATGGCAAAAGGAATGTGTGCCGCCTGTATTTTGAGGATAAAGGTTAGAACAGTCAATGGTGTCTTCAAGTAAAAAGATAACTGGAACGAAATAGTCGACATTTAACGAAATATTGTAGTAATTTTTTAGTACAGAGTTATTTCAGACCAGTTTAAAAGGCAAGGAAAAGCCTTTGTTTAACGCCACAAGTGAAAAGAAGACAGTGGGAAACCTTGTAAAGTAAATAATTTTAAAAGGGAGGTTAGGAAAATAAAGTTACGTTTGTAATAGTCGATAAAATATACAGGTACTGAATTACATTTAACAAAGTCAATGTAAGAGTACATTTTTCAAGTAACAAAGTGGGATAGGAATATTCTAAGGATCTATAAAGTCAAGCACTGCTACTATAAGCCTAAAGCACGCAACAGCTCAAGCTTACGCGCGGGCGCAAACACACACACACACACACAGTGTACAATTTCCAAATCTTGGATACTGAAACAAATCTCTCTTCTCAGTGACTGAGTGGTGGCGGAGTCCGCATAACCCTCCCATAAAAATGTAAATGACGAACACGAACTGTCACGTAAAGTCGAGGCTTCGTCTTTTGCTGACAGATTCATTTGTCTATGTCTCTCATGTTTTACATAATGGTGTGCAGAAATACTCAGTTTTGTAGCTCAAACACAACAGTAGGTACTTTACGATTACCAAACCTGCTACACTCACTTAATTAGGCACTTAAGCCCTACCCTATGTACAGAATTATTTGAGTTTACATTAACCTACATACGTTTCTCGAATTAGTTTAAGATTAAACCAATTCAGGTAAATAACTCCAAACTTAGACGTAGCAATTCCGGACGGTATTTCGACGGTCTCTAATTTGCGTGAGGTAAACAAAACTTGACCTGAACGACGCCAAATATTGAAAACTGGAACAAATGATAGGTAAAAATTAATTACTTTGTGTTTATTAATTTTTTAAGTATCTAAAGGAAATCTTAAATAAGCAAGTACTATACCTAAATAATTATACAGGAAATTCATAATGGCTTGAAAAAATTCAAGTCAGGTTAGCCCTTTTATAATATACTAGCAAAATACCCGTGCTTCGCTACGGAGTTTCACTTTGTACGTAATTGTACAATTATTGCTCGCTTAATAGTAAGTTTATAGGATTAGATAGATTGTACAAATTCTCAACTCTTAGTTTGTTTATTTACATTCATAGCAACAGCTATTTATTATTTATTTCGAGAAAATCGTTAGAGCCGTTTCCGAGAAAAAAAGGACATACATTTATTAATTAATTGAACTTCGAAATTTTCTCGACTATAAGAACCTGCAAACAACGAAGTTTTTTTCAATTTAAAACAATGATTAAAAACTCAGGACTAAATGTATTCGGGGTTTCCAGTAAACTGAGATGTCAACCACTTCATTTACAAAGTGTGCAATTCCCGCGATAAATTTCAGTATTTGGTTTCTTGCCTCTTAGGAGTGAAAGTTTTTAAAACCGTTTCTTAGTGAGCACCTAAGACCTATGATGAAGCTATGTTCAAAGTTTCATTGATATCAATTCAGTGGTCTCAGAGATATCGTGATCAGTGAGTCAGTCAGTGGTATTTGGCTTATATAGATATCTATATCTAGCCGATTTACCCAGCGTTGCTCGGGTTCATAATTTATTCATAGGCTCATAGGCACCTATTCTTGTTCTAACGTTATATTACTTGTATATTGTATAATCTTCCTTATATTGTTACGTTCGCATTCTCACTGGAGGAATACTCTGTAACGCACCTGTTTAAGAACATGTCATAAACTGTATTCTTATATCTGGAGAAGAATTCTGTTGCGCGTGATGCTCCTGCTCGATTTCTAACTCTGGGAGAGGGCGAACAGCTAAATTAGTTTTCAATAAAATGTCTACAGTACTTGCATGCGCTGCGTATTTAACTGTCGTTTTATAATTCATTGTGTTAATGTTGAAATAAGGCATTTGTTAAATTAGTGTCTCCTAAACTTATTCTAACAATACAATACCTCTATAGATTTCAGCTTATCAATTTTTAAATTCAAACTGAAGCAAGTGCATTTATATTGTCTGAACACTATGATCTGAATACATTCGCTATCAAAACTTTGTTTTCTATACTCGCTTATAACTTACTTCGATCTTAACTTATCCACTTTTAAATTCAAACTGAAACAACTCTGAATTCACACACTATTAAGAAGTTTCTTAAGATGCATACACCACCTTTGATATCATAACCTATATCTTTATTTATAAGAACCGTGGACTCTGGCCCCGCCGTCTTTCGCGGGATCCGACCTAAGACTCCCCGGGTTCCGTGGATGAACTCCGGGGAAGGCCCGTCGGACGACTCCCACGCTATTTCCTACGTGGGAGCCTTCCACCGATGCTATGGTAACCAGAATCTATTCTATTGGGTTGCCATAGTAACCAGATCTAATAGTTTTTAAGACCCAAAGGACCCCCCAAAGGATCGTATCGAAAAAACACTTGTCCTATGTTGGTTCTCCCGTTGCGTAAAATATTTGTGCCAAGTTTGGTTGAAATCGGTCCAGTGGTTTAGGAGATGTGGAAGACCCCAAAGGACCCCCCGAAGGATCGTATCGAAAAAACACTTGTCCTATGTTGATTCTCCCGTTGCGTAAAATATTTGTGCCAAGTTTGGTTGAAATCGGTCCAGTGGTTTAGGAGGAGATGTGGAAGACCCCAAAGAACCCCCCAAAGGACCCCATCGAAAAAACACCTATCCTATGTTGGTTCTCCCGTCGCGTAAAATATTTGTGCCAAGTTTGGTTGAAATCGGTCCAGTGGTTTAGGAGGAGATGTGGAACATACATACAATGGGGGGGGGGGTTGCCCCTTAGGAGTGAAAGTTTTTAAAACCGTTTCTTAGTGAACATCTACGACCCCATAAGAATATACCTTCAAATTTTGAGATCATTATCTTCAGTAGTTTTTGGTCTACGTTGATTCTCTCTCAGTCAGGACAAAGCCGCTTATATATATAGAGATTATTTGCAATCAAATAAAATTATTAAAAGAACCAACGTTACGTAGACCGTGTTTCATAATACTATGATAAGGCGAAGTCGATATAAATAACATTCTAAGAAGAATAAATTCATCTGAAACGGTCTCAAAATAAAAGAAGAAGAAGAAGAAGAAGAAGAAGAAGAAGAAGAAGAAGAAGAAGAAGAAGAAGAAGAAGAAGAAGAAGAAGAAGAAGAAGAAGAAGAAGAAGAAGAAGAAGAAGAAGAAGAAGAAGAACCACAACAAAAACAACAAGCTAAACTACTAGAAATAAACAAAAGATAATTCACATATTTAAAACTCATAATTTAAAAAAAAATGTAATAACAAAAAACCAGCTTAAATGATTATATACGGTAGATCTGTAATAAAAATCATCAAAAGAAGAATTTACAGCGCTAAGAAATTTTAACCTATTCATAAAATAGATAACAAATGAATTAGCAATTAGGCTATTAACGAAATTCAGGCTGCAGGACTGGACTTCTGGAATATATGAAAAGTTAAACGGAACCACGGTTTTTCGAAAAAGGAAATCAATATAGGCCTACGTTTGGAAAATAAAATGATCCACAGAATTATGTTGAATAAAAACGACTATTATAGGACGGACTAAAGAGCATGCTCAGTGCAGTGGATAACAAAACTGGTAGAATGAGTGGTGACAGAGAAGGAATAAAATTGCCTACATAGATGTGAGGCGATATATTGAAGAAAAATGAAGTGTGGCGTATAGGAGAGGCGAGCGAGCAGAGAAAGATATGAGGTGATTGGCGGAGAAGAAGCCACAGAGAAGAAACCTATAAACAACATTACACAATATTAGAATTTCTTTGGTACCGAAATGTATACATGCTGTGTGCTGTAAGCCGGGTGTTTTGTAAAAAGCAAAAGCCAAACGTAAAAGTGATGTATGCGTTGTTGACGTTTATTTATTTACGATCCAACAACGGTCGACGGAGGCATTACGGTTTTGTTCAGTGTTCGTATCGATTTAATACATAATTGTGTACCAAACTGAACAAAAACGTAAGTACCGAAGAGGGTGTTGCACGGCAACGCACAACTCACAGTCTATCTATCTCTATTTCTGTCTCTCCCTCTGTCTCTGTCTCCTGTCACTCTCTCTCACTCACACACACACACGCACACACTCACAACAAGTTGTAGTTGTGAGCTACAAGTTGAAGTACTCTATTATTCTCGTGTACAGCCAGCGTAATGTCAGCTTCTAAGTTAATTGAAATTTCGTGTATTCGAAGTTTTGCATGTTTTTGGCAATAGACTGCGTTTTAAAGATTACCAAAATCGATAAACTGGAATTCAGTGACAGAGCAACCACTGTCTCGACAAGTAATATTCGTAGGCTAATAACCGCGGGCAGAGTTCCCCCGAATTCTTGCATAAATTAAGACATTACAGCTAAAAAATTTCACACAAGCCATACAGTAGAACAACATAGAAATACACGAGAGCTATTTAAAAATTAACCTCCGATCGGTTGGTATACTCAGACTGGTTACCATAATAACACGGGACGTGCACATAGCAAACATTATACTATTGTTACGACGGTCTAACTGATTATCGTTTGGCACAGTGGAAAACAAGATGCAAGACACCAATTAAGTCTCTTAACCAGCTTTAATTACCACAAGTACAGTTTATAATCACTTTTGTACAATCAAACGAGCAATCTTTGTCCACATGCAATAATAATGTCAACTAATAGAGTCCCGCACAATTATAAAACACATAACACTTCGCCACAATACTTCGAACCTCATTAGAATAAATCGCCACTTAAACTGAAACTAAGCGTTGCTGAATGCTTATATTTATACCCGCTGAGATTCCAGAATAATCCATAACACGCATCAGCACTACTAGAAAACACTAGAGCGTAATTGCTTGCGGCCTTGAACATACAAAAAAAGTTTATAATTAGAAATAATATATTAGAATCTTAGATAAATGTTTAGTCGTAAGAATGAGCGATCGCATATAAAGAAATAAGAAAAAAAGAGTTCAAATTTGAGATAGTATATTTTTGTTTATCAAAGTAAATAATTGAATTGATTTGATATTTGCATTTTGTTGCAATTATTCGTCTTCTGCCGAATGCAACAATCCGCGAATTGTACCTTGCCCGACGCACTGACGTCACGCCCTCCCCTTTACCAACCCTATCGCTTGCTTTGTAAAATCTAGTCAGTCTCCCATCAGACGCTGTGAGCTGAGCGGCCCGTCGCCGGACTTTCGTCAAGTTTGGGAGCCTTAATAACCAAGGTAACTATGATTGTTTTTGAGCTATCGTAAATCAATGCTAGTGGCTAATAATTTTGTGTATTACGTTTGTAACAAAAAAGAAAACTTGTAATAGATGTAAAAAGATTGTTATCCGTAACCAACCAAGATGTATCTTGTCTGTAATGGTCAGCCTCGCCTAAATTTAAATTTCAGTCAGTCAACTTGATGAAAAGACCTAAGATATGTAAGGTTGAGTGTCAGTACTCGTTATATATGTAATTTAAAGTCATAACCTTGTAATGCTATTTTGTAATATTGTAAATTGTAACACGCACTGTATGAATGCATACGTGCGTGTTAATCGAACGATGTGGGTATAAAAGTGTACTAAAAGATGTGAAAACTTTCAGTTCGAAACTTGGTTCAACGTTCCAGACCGAAGGCACGAGAACACGAAATTCGTACAGTTTCGCATGATCTTCCAGCACAGACATAGCAGTGGTTCAAACCAGGTACTGAGGAACACGCAGCCGTAGCGACCAGATACAGCAGGTTGCAAAACGACTTATCTGGATTGCCAAGTAACATTTTTACCTTTAACAACTTACGGTGGCAAGTGTTGCATAATCACGAAGCAAAAAAGAGACAAACTAGTTACTTACAAGTGTCTGAAACAATTTTATAAACCTTTTCGATAGATAACAGTGTCAGAAATTTTAAGTAGATCACAGCGTGTACGCTGAACACATCTTGTAAACTAGCATTGATTTATGCGACACCCACATATTTAGCATTTAACATTTTTTATATTCAGTTTTTCAAAAGAAAATTAGCTCAGTACTGACCATTGCTGACTGGCACATAATTAGATAAATTTTGAGGCTCGTAATGTTTTTTAAATAAACGGGTCGCAACCGACTCTGCTCACAGATTGACTCATTCAACAATTTCTTTTACTTACACCTCCTCCCTTTACAGAATTATATTAATTATAGAAATACTTGAGAGGTAAGTCACAACACAGAAAAAGTGTCTTACGCATTTTTGTGTACATAGACATTAAATTATGTTATTTGTGTGTATGCTGAACACTTCCGGGGCCCAGCAGCGGGAAGTGCCGCAGCAGAAGTGGTAGCCGGAGCGTGGTTATTTTGAGTTTTCCTTGGTCCATGGGTTACTAGGCATTTAATTAAATTTAATGGGTTATAAGCCATAGTTATTAAGAGTAATTTTGTTGATGTTGTGTGTGTTGAAATTTTGTATTGTTTGTATTGCACGGTATTGGTCGCGTGAACTTTTGTATAGAATTTTGTATTGTATAGGGTTATGTATTTTACATGTTATATGCGTAGTTAACAATTTTGTCATGAGTCGGTTTTTGCTGCAAGTTGTCGTAAAATCAGATTGTTCAAATTATTCGCTCGCGAGTACAAAGCCGCTAGGTGAACTTTGTCTGGCAGATAAGGCTGCCAGGCGAACCTGTTCCTCTTATCTGCATTCCACCGAACAGCTGCCCCCTTATCTTATCGTTGCACATTCTATGTTTTGATTTTGCTATCGGTCGTAATATGGCCTTACTCAGAGACATTGATCAGCTGCGAAAGCACGATTTATTATTTGAACTAAGGGCTCGTGGTGTCGTAAAAAACGGGACAGTAGGGGAACTGCGGAAATGCCTACGTAATGTAATGCATGAAGGGAAGACCCCCGACACTAAATACCTCGAGGGGTTGGATATTTCGAACGAGTGCAGAGAATGTGACTTGATATCGGAAATTTTGGATGTCGACCTTGCAAACATCGGCGAGTCCCAGTGCCGAACCGACCATCAACGGCTTACAGCCAGGTGTCGGGCTTTTGAGGGCCGGTTAAAGTTGTTAGAGTCTTGGGCGGAATCGTCGGGTGACATAAACTCCCGGAAACATATACTATCTATAGGCGAAAAGGTTAAGAGGGTTTTGGCGGACAGCGAGACTTGTCCCGTCGCGGAAAACGAGGTGAGCCCGCAAGAGTCAGCCCCGCCGGGTGACGGTCGTTCTGACGCTGGACCGCTTATTCAATTTGAAGATAAGGCGGCCCCGTTAGGGAGTACCGTTCCCGGACTCGAGCGGAACCCTTTCGTGAGCGAAGCTAACACCTATCCTTCGCGGTTGCCTACCAGCTGTTGTTACAGCAAGTTGCCTCACCCCGCCGAAAAAATAGCCCGCGGTCTCCCTAAAGCAGACGGTTTCTGTGTGGAAACTCTGCTAGAGTTTTTTAAAATAGCTATGCGACTAAAAAGGTGCTTTCCGGTTTCGGAGGCCGGGTTTCTGGCGTTGCTTATGCCTTATTGTAAGGGGGCTTTGGGCGATCGACTTGCCAAGTACCTGGCGGCCGATGACTTTGACCGTTTTCACCAGGAAGCCCTGGAATATTTCACTCCCGATCGGTTGTTTTCGTCCTTAAAGCAGAAGCTGTTTTTAAGAGCCCAAGAGCGCGGAGAACCTTTGTCGACTTATATCTCCGAAATAAAAGAGGCGGCCCAGGTGCTGCGACTACCCGTGACTGAGAGGGAAGTAGTTGATAACATCGTTTCGGGGCTATCCGCCCAAACGAGAACCTGTCTCGTGTTCTGCAGCCGCCCGTCCATGTTTGCCGATCTAGACAAGATCTGCGTAGGGGTGGCGAATTTCCAATTTACCGATCGGACTACCGCGTATAGAGGCCCTGCCCCCCCCCCCAGCTAATGCCGGAACGCGCGAGGACCGGAGGCGGTGTTACTATTGTAAGGAAGAAGGGCACGTGAGACGTTACTGTCCCCGTCTGAAGGCCACGAATACAAAAAACGCGTATTGAGAGACAGTACGGTCAGCAACTGTTTCTCAACCTTTTGCCCTAAGCCTGACCTGACTGGCCGTGACCGCGTTCCCTTCGGAACTGTTTTCACCCCGATTTGTTACCTGTGCAAAAAAAAGGGGCACTATATCTGGCGGTGTCGTTCGTTTGTCGGCAAGACGTCCAAAAAGAATCCCCGAAAACGTCGTCGGAAGACCAACGGAAGAATGAGCCGAATGTTGACTCAAAGAGTCACTTCGCACGACTTATATAAGGAACATCTGGGGTCCGGAAAAAACTTAGCGAGTTTGTTTAAGAACAAACTGTTTTCGCCCCAGGTGGAAGTAGTTTTTAATGATAGAACCGTGAAAGGTCTGATTGATTCCGGGTCGGTACGTACAATTATGTCGCGTCGGCTGTTCGAGAACATTAGAGACACCCGAAGCGTCTTGAAGTGGACTAACAGTGCCGTAGTATTCAGGAGTGCCTGGAACGGCAATTTGAAGATCAATTTGGAAGCCTTGTGCCGGGTGAAAATCGGCGCGTTTACCTGGAATTTCCCTATATTGGTCGCCGACGGCCTGTCTTGCGATCTCATACTCGGCGCGGATTTCATCCACCACACCCGTTTGGTGCTGGATATTCACCAGGGCGTAATATATTTTAAATTTCGCCCGAAGAATCTTATTTCTCTGTGCGACCGCCAAAACAATTCGGAAGACTGTAGCTCTAAACTTTTAGTAAAAGAGTCCTTTGAGGTCGGGCACCTCGATCGTGAGAAGGCCGACAAAGTACTTCAGGTGTGTCGTCGTCATAAAAACGTTTTGACCGGGGAGCTAGGCCGGACGGACAGGTTGACGTACGATATAACCTTGCTGGACAACCGGCCAGTCAAGGCCCATCCCTACCAGCTCGCCCCTCCCAAAATGAAAGCCATGCGTGAGATTACGGACCAGTTCGTTAAAGAGGGCGTGATCAGGCCGAGCGTATCCTCTTATGCGAGTCCTGCGTTTTTGGTCTGCCGGCCGGATAAAAAACCCAGGTTGGTCATCGATTATCGTAAGCTAAATAAAAATATTGAAATTGAAGCGCAGCCGCTACCGAACATCCATACCTGCTTCCAGTGGTTTTCCGGCGCGAGGTATTTCAGCGTCTTGGACCTCTCTAACGCGTATTTCCAGATCCCACTCTCCGAAAGATCGATGCCCATTACGGCTTTCGTCGTTCCATACGGGTTGTATGAGTTTTGTCGGGTCCCCTTTGGGTTGAGTACCGGCGCGCAGGTGCTTACGAGGTTGTTGGACACGGTCTTATCTGATATAAAGTACAGGTTCGTGTTCAACTACCTTGATGACATTATTATATATTCCAAATCGTGGGAGGCCCACGTCCGCCATGTGGACGATTTGCTCACGAGGCTGGGAAAAGCCAAGCTCACGGTTAACCCCGAGAAGGTACGTTTTGGAGTCAAGCAGATAAGCTTTTTGGGACACCTTGTGTCCGACCAGGGCGTCTGCGTGGATCCGGATCGGACCCGCGCCATTCGAGAGTTCCCGCGTCCCAAGGACGCCAAGGGCGTAGCTCGTTTCATCGGGATGGTGAATTATTTCTCCAAGTTCATCCCAAAATTTTCGGAAATCGCGGCACCCTTGAACCGGTTGAGAAGAAAAGGCGAAAAGTTCCTTTGGGGAACCGAACATCAGGACGCTTTTGTGGCCTTAAAAGAAGCCGTTGCCCAGCCCCCCGTCCTGCGCATGGCAGACTTTGACAAGACATTTATCCTCCAAACCGATGCAAGCTCTTATGCCCTCGGCGCCGTGCTGTTGCAGGAGATCGAGGGGGTGCGTCAGCCTATCGCGTACGCCTCCCGCGTGCTTACTCCACAAGAAAGGAGAGCGTCATCCGCATACGAGTCCGAATGTTTAGCGGTTATATTCGGGGTGGAGAAGTTCCGGCAGTACTTGGAGCACCGAGAGTTCGTATTGGAGACTGATAATCAGGCGCTCTCGTGGCTGCTTTCACATCCGCGCCAGTTAGGCAAGTTAGGGCGCTGGATCGCCAGACTCACTTCGCTGAAGTTCGAGGTGCGCCACATCAGGGGCACGCAGAATCCCGTAGCCGACGCCTTATCTCGAATGTTTAACGTGGAAGGCGATGAGGATACGCCGGCACTGTGTGCTGGCGTCCTATCCAAATTTCCTTTAAGTTTTTCCGACCTGCGTCAGCTGCAGCGCGAGGATGACGATGTAGCGAAAATAATAGAGGACGTTGAGTCAGGATCGAGCAAGGACAAATACTGTCTGTCGAAGGGGGTTTTATGTACGACAGATAGAACGGGTAAGCCTCATAAGATTTACTTACCGAAGGCGGTAAGGGACATGGTCTTTAAGTATTTCCATAACTCCCTCATGGGAGGGCATTTAGGTTTTTTTAAAACAAAAGGTAAAATCTGCAACCAGTTCTTCTGGCCTGGTTGTCATAGGGATGTGAAGCGAATGGTCCAGCGTTGCGACGTATGCCAAATGAGTAAGCCCGCCCGAAACACAAAAATAGGTTTTCTGTCATCCTCAGTGCCGAACAGACCTATGGAAAAAATTCATATTGATTACGTCGGCAAATTGCCCCGGAGTAAAAAGGGAAATCGATTTATCCTGGTAGCTGTGGACTCGTTTTCGAAGTTTTGTTGGTTGTGTCCTGTACGCGATTCCACCTCGGCGGCTACCGTGCAGGCGTTGAACACGTATGTTTTTCAGAATTTTGGCTTTCCTAAATACATAATCTCGGATACCGCTACCTGTGTCAGCTCTCATGTGTTTCGCAATTTTTGTTTTTCCCACGGCATTAGACACAGTACCTTATCCCCTTATCACCCTCAACCCTCACTGGCGGAACGCTGCAATCGCAACCTGAAAGCTTCCCTTATAGCTTTCCATTCGGGGAAGCAGTCCTCTTGGGATGAGTCCCTGCCCTGGCTGCAAATAGCTTTTAACTCTGCAAAGCATGAATCCACTGGAAGAACCCCGTTTGAGGTAATATTTAAATTCGCTCCGTCCACTCCCCTGACCTGCGCGTGGGATATTCAGAGCCTTTTGCCCGAGGCAGCGCAAGATACTCAGGTAGTGTGGCAGTCGGTGAAGTCCCACTTAATGAAAGCTCATCGCCGAGCTACTAACGCGTACAATAAGGATCGTCAGGCTTGTCATTTTAAAATAGGCGATTTGGTGTGGTGTAAGACCCATCCTCTAAGTTCGGGAGCGAACAAACTTACAGCTAAAATGATGCCCCGATGGTCGGGTCCCTTCCGCATTATCGATTTCCTAACTCCGGTGACCGTGAATTTGGGACACCCGGAGACCCTAGCTCACGTAAAAAAAGGCCATGTTAGTTCCTTGAAACCCGCGTTTCATGAAGATGGCTACCATGCCCCGGACGCCGCCGTATCGGCATAGTAAGGATTTTTCCTTGCGCATTCAGAAATTAAATTGCCATATCGCCTTCACTCCCCTTATTGGGTGAGCGACCGGAGACTGATCACCTCCTTGTCGTTCGCTTTCGGTGTCGAAGCGTTGTTGTGTACAGGCGGGGCTTCTAAGGAGACTGAAGGCGTCTCTCGAAATTGTCCTTAGTTAGCGGCAAACGACGTATAGAGTAATTGGAATGATCCAAGTTGGTGTATGTAATGTGTAGAGTTATCGAAGTCAATTTCATTTGATAGTGTCCGGAATATTCCCCGCGCGCGGGAGACCTTTTGCCAAGACACTAATCCACGGGATCCTGGTTTAGGGGATACGCACTTATGAAGTGCTTGTCCGAGATACTTCCGATTAACAATTGTTTATGCCTTGTTGTTGTTGTTGTGTTTATTGTTGTCGTTTAGTATTTATTGGAGTATGTGTTGGCTTGTATTATTGTTGTTAACGTGATAGTGTTAAGGGGTTATATTTTCTCGTTGGTCACGGAGTTATTGGACGGTTCATGTCCTTACGGGAGTGTTGATTAATCGATTGCGGGTGATATCTTAATTTTACGAGAAACCTTGCGTGGTCTCTTTTGGGTGCTGTTGACGAGTTAAACCTTGGACAACCGCCATTACTGCACTCGACGGTTGCCTTTCGGGGGGGGGAGCCTGTTGCAATCATTCGTCTTCTGCCGAATGCAACAATCCGCGAATTGTACCTTGCCCGACGCCCTGACGTCACGCCCTCCCCTTTACTAACCCTGTCGCTTGCTTTGTAAAATCTAGTCAGTCTCCCATCAGACGCTGTGAGCTGAGCGGCCCGTCGCCGGACTTTCGTCAAGTTTGGGAGCCTTAATAACCAAGGTAACTATGATTGTTTTTGAGCTATCGTAAATCAATGCTAGTGGCTAATAATTTTGTGTATTACGTTTGTAACAAAAAAGAAAACTTGTAATAGATGTAAAAAGATTGTTATCCGTAACCAACCAAGATGTATCTTGTCTGTAATGGTCAGCCTCGCCTAAATTTAAATTTCAGTCAGTCAACTTGATGAAAAGACCTAAGATATGTAAGGTTGAGTGTCAGTACTCGTTATATATGTAATTTAAAGTCATAACCTTGTAATGCTATTTTGTAATATTGTAAATTGTAACACGCACTGTATTAATGCATACGTACGTGTTAATCGAACGATGTGGGTATAAAAGTGTACTAAAAGATGTGAAAACTTTCAGTTCCAAACTTGGTTCAACGTTCCGGACCGAAGGCACGAGAACACAAAATTCGTACAGTTTCGCACGATCTTCCAGCATAGACATAGCAGTGGTTCAAACCAGGTACTGAGGAACACGCAGCCGTAGCGACCAGATACAGCAGGTTGCAAAACGACTTATCTGGATTGCCAAGTAACATTTTTACCTTTAACAACTTACGGTGGTAAGTGTTGCATAATCACGAAGCAAAAAAGAGACAAACTAGTTACTTACAAGTGTCTGAAACAATTTTATAAACCTTTTCGATAGATAACAGTGTCAGAAATTTTAAGTAGATCACAGCGTGTACGCTGAACACATCTTGTAAACTAGCATTGATTTATGCGACACCCACATATTTAGCATTTAACATTTTTTATATTCAGTTTTTCAAAAGAAAATTAGCTCAGTACTGACCGTTGCTGACTGGCACATAATTAGATAAATTTTGAGGCTCGTAATGTTTTTTAAATAAACGGGTCGCAACCGACTCTGCTCACAGATTGACTCATTCAACAATTTCTTTTACTTACACCTCCTCCCTTTACAGAATTATATTAATTATAGAAATACTTGAGAGGTAAGTCACAACACAGAAAAAGTGTCTTAAGCATTTTGGTGTACTTAGATATTAAATTATGTTATTTGTGTGTATGCTGAACACTTCCGGGGCCCAGCAGCGGGAAGTGCCGCAGCAATTTGTAGAAAAGAATAATTTAAATGTTTAAGATAAAACAAATCCCAGTATAAAAGTAATTAATATAATTTTAAATTTAATTTTTAAACATTGGTATAGACTGAGCAAGCTGAGGTCAGATCTGAATTAAAAGAATTCGATTCAAATTACATTTTAATTTTATTTATTTTAGTAAATCAAATTGAATAAATGTCTAGATTAAGATTATTAACATGTCTAGATATAAGAGTGTTTTAAATGTGTGTAAAACCGTATAGTTTAAGAGATGTTTTAATTTATTGTCTTTTTATATAGTCTTTATGAGCTCTTTTAAAATATCATTTATAAATGCATTATGCATGTCACCTCGAGTTTTGATGATCTTACGGCTTATTGACGGGGTCCAGAGTTGGGTTTCCGTTACTCCTGGCTTGGCGTGGTCCTGGATATGTCCAGAGTCCAACGTCGTTCTCCAGCAGTGTGTGGTCCGTCTCAGAGAATTACTATCTGCTGCAAGGTGGATCTCAATCGTCGGTTAGGCGTCAAAAAACATCTCCTAACGTCCAGCATCCCTCGTCGCTCTTGTAGCTTCTCCGTAGATACTCTTTATAGACTTAAACGGTCCCGGTACTTTACGCTTCCCGAATATTGTCAACATAATTACTGAACGTCTTTATTCGTTCGTCAATGAGACTTGTAATAAAATAAAAACTGTTCTGCAGACGGACAGCATGTCCGACTGCAACTGTGTGTTGAAATGAAGAGAAGGGTTTTCAGTCGAACCCTTAATTTATACCCTCTCGAGATTCCGCACCTGTTGGTTCCGAAATTGTCCTGTCGAGACCTGCAGATCACATGCCAGCCCCCACTCCCGAACCTTTTCATATATTTGCTACTATTTTTTGCACACATGGCAGTGTTTTTCACGGAATCGAGACAGCACAAATCATAGCTAATTTGATTAAGCACTCACTGTATTAAGTTGAGCGTCTTATTGCAATTTGCGTATTTTTGGCACGTTTATTTCGCACTGACTTCGCGTAGTGTGTCCTATTAACGTCATTCTCTCACTGGGGATAACTATAAAATTTACACACACTTTGGTGCCTTTTGTTTGTTTATACACTAATTAGTTTTCACACAAATAATTAAAGTAATTATTTTAGCAATTACTTGGGGAGGGTAGCTGAGATTCCTGTCTGTACATGCATCACTAACACACACAAGATACACACGTAACACACATACAATCGAGCAGGTGTTCCTTGCCTGTCGAAACAGGTTAATTTCTCCCCTAATATAACAATTAAATATTTTTACAATCTCAGACCTGTCCATTTACCCCTAACTTATAATAATTCTACAAATTTTATATTTATTTAAATCAATGCCCAATACAGCATATGGCTGTGTCGTTGCAATATATGTGTACAACTTTTTCATATAATAAATCATTTTCTATTTTTTCGTTTTTTTACCAGTCAATCGGAATTTAATTTTTGAATAGGCCTCGTATTAAAAAAAAAAACACAAGAAAATATATAGGCAACCAGTGAATCATATAGCAAATTCTCCAAACTCACCCCAAATATTATTTTACCTATTTTCCTGACGACGGTAAACAAACCCAAGCTACATGGTGTAGCGTACCAATATAATGACGACTACACGATTGCCAGCCCCCCTCCCCCAGGAAACAAGCTTAAGAACTGTAAAAATGAAATGAAAAACTGGAAGTTGGAGAAAGCTCAGGGAGAAGAATGGAAGTTTCAGGAGAGGGCTCCTGGGAGAAAAAACAGAATAACATACTTAGAAACATATATACTACAAATTTATTATTGATTAACAGTAAGAAGTGGGATGAGTGTACAAGAAACGAAAAAATGTTTTTTCAACCATTTTATATAAACAGACTTTCCGCTCATAAAACCTCTCATCATAGTGCACTACTAAGGAGAGCTCAGCGTTGGTACATAATGAACACAATTTATCGTACAAACGATTGCCAGAGTGTGGTAGTACAGAATGTAGACTTTATTCTAGCTCTGAATTAAATATGTTATACAATTCTAATAACGTACAGAACTAAAAGTTACTGGCTTTGCAAAAGTATTTGGAGCAATACATAAAAGTCTTGAAAAAAAACAAGAATAAGATGCAACTAATTTATACGAAATTATGGTGGTTCCGAGCTTTATATGTTCAAGCGAAATACGGACTCCAGTAAAAAAAAATATCAAATGTGAAACCAAGGAATCTAATTCCTCAAAGAACTAAAACAAACACACGGGTTGATAGGTAAAGAAGAAAAAATAAATCAACTACTGTAAATATAGACCTATTTAGCATCAGTTAGAGAATTAAGATAACGGAAAGAATAGCTTGCCAGAATGAACAAGAATCGATCATCGCTAGAGTACAGAATTACAAATATAAAGGAAGAAAGAATTGTTAGTAGACCGTAACAAGCGTGTGAGCCTGTTATTCAAAGGATAAGAAAAGTGATAATAAGCGATGAAGAAGAAGAAGAAGAAGAAGAAGAAGAAGAAGAAGAAGAAGAAGAAGAAGAAGAAGAAGAAGAAGAAGAAGAAGAAGACGATGATGATGATGATAAAAAGTAATTTCCCAGTTACTGTACCTGCACTATTTGTTGATACTTTGGTTGTACAATAATCTGTATCGATATGAAGTGAATATCGCTTATACGTTTAGTAAAATAATAGGAAGCCTGTTATTGGATTGTTGTATTCAACCAAACTAGATTTTTTATATCGTAATCGCTTTTTATTTTCATTTAATTACTATGCGTAGCGTGCCTAACAGTATTAAAGTTTAAATCTGCGTTACTGCCACCTAAACAGAGTGTTAATAACTTGACACGCAAATTGAAAAGTAAGACTCACCTAATCAGTACAGCTGAAAATAACGCCCACTTTTAGTTTTACAATTCGGAGAAAAAACAGTTGAAAAATACCCGATACCCATTGTGTATTAGAACTCACAATTTTTTTGATTTAACCTTTAAATTTTTCTAGTTTTTTCGCTGCAAACCAACTTCTTGGCTTTTCCGTTTTTGACTCCAACACTGTATTTAAGATCTCATTGGTTACTTTTTATACACTTTATAAGTTTTCAATACAATACGGGAGGTTATGTCTTGTATCTTTCCAGTTGGTAAGGTTCACGTTGAAAATACGTAATGTTTACGTGCGCAGGATTAGCTAAGGTAGTGTAGGTTTCAATAGAACGGGAGAAGGAATCCACTAAATGGCGCAACGAAGTCCATGGCGGGGCAATGCGTAATCAGTTACTTACCTCACAGAACTCATATTGTCCACGAAATATTCAACGAGTGCCTTGTTCCGGGTTTACTTAACAACATCAAGCACTGTTGGTCATCCGAACAATAAGTAGTCTTTGTTTCATTTATTAACCTGTTAAAAGCCTTTATTGTTTCTTTGTTCTTTTCTTTAATGTACTGGGTTACAAAGGTTCTGTTCTGTGTTTTTAAATGTTACTGTTCATAACCATTATATTTTGTTATTAAACAGTTTATACCACAACACGAGTAGTGTCTTCTTTATATAATAATTAAAACATTCTTCACTAATCACACGCATAAAAATATTACGTCTGTTCGAATTAAATTACAATGTCTTTTACAATGAATGTAAAAGCAAAAATGCCTTTTACAATTGGTTTACTTTTTCTTCACAGCTTGACGTATCGACGTACAATCGCGTAGACAACCATCTAAAATGTAATGCAGGTACAGTTATTGTTGACGTACGTAATATTTAATAGCGCTTAATTTGCATTTGATCTGATATATTAAAAGTTAAAAAAAAATGAAACAAGTAAATCGAAACTATGTTGAGTCTGTGTGTGTGTCTCAACTGAGATTTAACTTACAACTACTAAATTAACCTTCTCTTTCCCTTTCTTAAATATACTTGACTGTTAACTGTAATACACCGTGTTGTTACTACTATCGTACTTCTACGGTAACTAGCTGCAAGTTAACGATTTAAAGTGACGTGACAACAGTAAGTGTACCGGGTTAACCTCTATTGTAGTTTGTCCTGGACAATAATCTGTAATCTCTGGCATCATTTGACCCATTTTCGGTTTTGTGTTTTGTGAACGTGCACTACAGTACAAGTAACCTCGATACTTGTACCCTTAGTACAACTACAGTAATCCGCAGGCCAATCTAACCTAATTTACACTTTTACCGTTTAATTCAAGTGACGCGTCAAACTCGGCGTCGTAACAACCGCCCATGTGTCGTAACGCTAACATAATTGACCGTGTAGTACGTAGGCCTATAATCATTGTTAGAATTATTATATAAGCCGGGTTGTTAGACCGTGGTCTACTGTTGTTAAAGACAGATGTTTCGGCCCCACCATCGGAGGCCATCTTCAGTGTGGAAAAAAATGATTGGCAAGGTATCCGCCAATTCACCCCAGTACTGAAGGGTACATGCCTACGGACGATACGGTACGAAGGATACGGAGGCTTTCATTATTGCATTGAAAAAACACTGTATTGTTTAGAAGGAAGTCCATTTAGTAGAAACAGAACATTATATGGGAATTGTAGGCAACGCGCGGCCAATTAGTGGCGCCCGCTTATACATCATTTATAGCTTGTCACGGGTAACAGAAAAACTAACCTTTGTAAATAAATTTTGTTTTTGTTGTAAAATTATTATTATATTAAAAAAAAAATTATGGTAAAATTAAAGAATATGAAGAAATTGTTGTAATCCAATCAAATAAACTTACACTAACTTTTGGAAGTTACAAATTAATTAATTTTACAAATTTGTGTAATTTATTTAATGCGATCTAAAGTTAATAGATGCACACCTGAAAATTTTGACTTTGCTGGCCAGTTCACAAAAGAATTCATTAAAAATGACTAAAACTGACTTAGCCTATAAACCTAGACGAGATTGTTTCTTCGCGGACAGTGAAAATATTCTTTTGAGTGATTATTCATTTACACATTTATGAAACTAATTTTTTCTTTTTTCTTACTTTCATTTATGTAAAAAATAACAAAATACTTCTGTGCCTATTGATAATTTTTGTGTACATTAATAAATATATATTTACATTTTTTATTTTTAAAATTTTAATACCATATTTACTAGCTTTGACTCACCAAACCTCAGTATGGACATGTCCAAAACACAAATATAGTATTGTCGCAGGTTTTGGAAAACTATAACAGACATGAAATATAAATAAATATTGAAAATATTAATTACAAATACAGCTAGTGCAAAAGGGTTAAGAGCATTTCAGATTTAAACTTGTTTTATAAAACTCTAAATAGCACATCCTAAACATAGTATATATAAGTACTTTAATGTTGACCAGTAGACCTATTCTTTTTTTCTTCACTTCACGGATTAGGCGCCAGTTTACCTGTTTCTGAACCCATCTTCTCCTCGGTCTATCAACATCTTGTTTCCCGCTAGGCTGCAAGGCTGCTACTGGTAATCGGTTTGGCGTGCGGTCCAAGTATTGGCACCATCCCCTCTTATTGTCGTTAATCTTCTTGTGCAAAGATTATATTTTTAGTTCTTGTCTAATATCTTCGTTACTCTTCTTATCCAGGAGAGATTGTCACTTTGTGCTTCTTAAAAATTTAATTTCTGCTGCCTGAATGTTCTTTTCTTCGTTTTCACCAAGAGTCCACGTTTCACTGGCATGCTGTTGTTTCATAAAATTTATATGAGTATATTTCCTCGTTTTATTTCTTTAGCATCTATTTCTTTAGTATTCTCATACTGGGAATTGAAATTGGCTTACATTACTTATAAATACAACTCGTGCCAATAAAATTCACAACATAATGGACAAAAAACACCTATATACAATGTTCTACGTAACTACACTCACTACAAGTGCTACGATAAATGTGGCAGCCGATGGTATAGCCAGTCCATTCCGGGTAATACAACATATTACGTTAAATTAACGAAAGCGTATTAAATTCAAAGGATAAAAGAAATAAGGTTTTTAGAAACATAAGGGAGAAACATTTATCCTGTGACATGCATTACAGGGTAGAGTAAACTACATACTTGAAGTGAACCAGTGACCAAGTGAAGTGCACTACAGTCGCCTATGCTTTTGCACACAATATCTTTATGTTGTATTAAAGTGCCGGTACTGTTATAAAAAAAGTGTTTTACAGTTGTTTCAAAATATAGTAACATTACATAGGCCCATTTTTTATATTGGCGTAAAACAAATATATTTGTGAAGAGCGAAACATATTTATTAAGACAATTTTTGTTCAGTTAAAAACAACTTAAGTTTGCTACGGTAGCACTTTTTGCTGCTAGGCCCCGGAAGTGTTCAGCATACACACAAATAACATAATTTAATATCTAAGTACATCAAAATGGTTAAGACACCTTTCCTGTGTTACAACTTATTTCTCAAACGTTTCTATAATTAACATCATTATATAAAAAGGAGGAGGTGCGACTAAAAGAAATTGTTGAAAGCATCAATCTGTGAGCTGAGTCGGATGCGACCCGTTTATTTCAAAAACGTTACGAGCCTCTAAAATTTACTTAATTATGTGCCAGTCAGCAACGGTCAGTACTGAGCTAACTTTTTTTTTGAAAAACTGAATATAAAAAATGTTAAATGCTAAATATGGGGGTGTCGCATAAATTGATGCTAGTTTACAAAATGGTGTATAGCGTACACGCTGTGATCTATATATAAATTTCTGACACTGTTATCTATCGCAAAACTTTATAATATTGTTTCTGACTCTTATGACGAGGAACTAGTTTGTCTCGCTTTTGTTTCGTGATTATGCAGCAACTAGCACCGTAAGTTATTAGGTAAAAATGTTACTTGGCAACCCAGATAAATCCTTATTGCGACCTGTTGTACCTGGTCGCTACGGCTGCGTGTTCCTCCGTACCTGGTCTGAACCACTGCTATGTCTGTGCTGGAAGATCGTGTAAAACTGTACGAAGTTCGTGTTCTCGTGTCTTCTGTCCGGAACGTTGAACCAAGTTTCGAACTGAAAGTTTTCACATCTTTTAGTATACTTTTATACCCACATCGTTCGATTAACACGCACGCATGCATTCATACAGTGCGTGTTACAATTTACAATATTACAAAATAGCATTACAAGGTTATGACTTTAAATTACATATATAACGAGTACTGACACTCAACCTTACATATCTTAGGTCTTCATCAAGTTGACTGACTGAAATTTAAATTTAGGAGAGGCTGACCTTTACAGACAAGATACATCTTGGTTGGTTACGGATAACAATCTTTTTACATCTATTACAAGTTTTTCTTTATTGTTACAAACGTAATACACAAAATTATTAGCCACTAGCATTGATTTACGATAGCTCAAAAACAATCATAGTTACCTTGGTTATTGAGGCTCCCTTACTTGACGAAAGTCCGGCGACGGGCCGCTCTGCTCACAGCGTTTGATGGGAGACTGACGAGATTTAACAAAGCACGACAGGGTTAGTAAAGGGGAGGGCGTGACGTCAGTGCGTCGGGCAAGGTACAATTCGCGGTTTGTTGCATTCGACGGAAGACGAATGATTGCAGCAAGTTGCTCTACGACGGTCCGGCCAAATAGTATCTGTTTCGAACCAATAACTACTTGGAATCTGAGGCAGTGCATACTTCAACGAACTGGTCGCACAAAACGTGAAACTAAAGTTTTACGAAACCTTTCAGTACAAAAATGTGAAAACCTAATTTGCATATAGCCGCAAATTATTTATTGAATATTTTAATTAATACCAAATAGGCATAAAGTACGTCTGTAAAATGTTATAGACATAAAGCATCAGTGGAACGATCCATAGATGCTAAACAAATAAAACGAGGAAAGATACTCGTATAAAATTTTATGAAACAACAGCATGCCAGTGAAACGTGGACTCTTGGTGAAAACGAAGAAAAGAACATTCAGGCAACAGAAATTAAATTTTTAAGAAGCACAAAGTGACAATCTCTCCTGGATAAGAAGAGTAACGAAGATATTAGACAAGAATTAAAAATCTAATCTTTGGAAAAGAAGATTAACTACAATAAGAGGGGATGGTCCCAATACTTGGACCGCACGCCAAACCGATTACCAGTAGCAGCCTTGCAGCCTAGCGGGAAACAAGATGTTGATAGACCGAGGAGAAGATGGGTTCAGAAACAGGTAAACTGGCGCCTAATCCGTGAACTGAAGAAGAAAAGAATAGGCGTACTGGTCAACATTAAAGTACTTATATTTACTATGTTTGGGATGTGCTTTTTAGAGTCTAATAAAACAAGTTTAAATCTGGAATGCTCTTAACCGTTTTGCACTAGCTGTATTTGTAAAATTAATATTTTCAATATTTCTTTATATTTCATCTCTGTTATAGTTTTCCAAAACTTGCGACAATACTATATTTGCGTTTTGGACATGTCCATACTGAGGTTTGGTGAGTCAAAGCTAGTAAATATGGTATTAAATTTTTAAAAATAAAAATTTAATAGGCACACAAAAATTTATATATTAGTGTACACAAAAATTAGTAATAGGCACAGAAGTATTTTGTTATTTTTTACATAAATGAAAGTAAGAAAAAAGAAAAAATTAGTTTCATAAATGTGTAAATGAATAATCACTCAAAAGAATATTTTCACTGTCCGCGAAGAAACAATCTCGTCTAGGTTTATAGGCTAAGTCAGTTTTAGTCATTTTTAATGATTTCTTTTGTGAACTGGCCAGCAAAGTCAAATTTTTCAGGTGTGCATCTATTAACTTTAGTTCGAATTAAATAAATTACTCAAATTTGTAAAATTAATTAATTGGTAACTTCCAAAAGTTAGTGTAAGTTTGTTTGATTGGATTAAAATAATTTCTTCATATTCTTTAATTTTACCATAAATTTATTTAAAATATTATAATAAGTTTACAACAAAAACAAAATTTACTTACAAAGGTTAGTTTTTCTGTACCCGTGACAGCTAAATGATGTATAAGTGGGCGCCACTAATTGGCCGCGCGTTGCCTACCATTCCCATATAAGTGTTCTGTTTCTACTTTTTATGTTTTTTGCTATGAAAAACTTGTAACACATACGCGCGTGCGCGCACATGCACAGAACACGCATATAGAAGAGAGAAAGAAATTTTCCTGTCTTTCTCTGTTTTGCTGTTTCACTAATTGTGCTGTTCCTTCTTCTGCGGCTTCTATTGCCACTTTAAAAGTGGCTTTATTTGATTTAGTCTGAAAGTGAACGCAAGGAATGCCACCAAGATGTTATTTTTTCTTATAGAATATTACGTACGTAATCGTATTTTGCACTTGTTACATTTAAATATGACGAAATTATTAAAACAAAGGTTGTAGATAGTTAAAGGACTCAAATATTCAGACCTCTCCTTCTGACACTCTATGTTTCTAAACTATCTTCTTGTTGATCTCTCTCTGCTCATTTGTCATACCTTTTGTTCGGTTTCCCAACGTAATATAGAAAAATGTATGCATGTTCCATAATAACCGCAACTTTGTTTTGCCAGTATCATTTGTTCTTCGTTTGTGCAGAACGAAGTCGTACAAATCTGGATTCATATTTACGTAACTACCCATTCATATCTGTGTTTTTCAAATAAAATATAATGCACGCGTATTCTTCAGGAATACGTATGACTACCAAGCGTCCCAAATGGGACTTCCAATTCTACCTGTATTATTTTATTCTATCCAGAACCGCTTGTAATAGCCGACTGTATAATATAATGTAATCGTGGAAGACCCTGGGAAAAATGGTCAATGACTCTGTGAAGTCTGAACGGACTATAGCCCAAGTCATATAGTGAAAAAGAAAATATAGTGGAAACCTTTAGTTAGTAAATGCTGTTACAAACGTCTCACTGATCGTCATATGGTACAGTGGAAAACAAAATACAGACACCAATGAAGTCACTAATCACCAGCCTTAATTAATGACAAATAACAGTTTGTAATCAACAAATTATTCAACAAGATTCTACTCGTACAATAATTCAAGTTGAATTTGTCCACACGCAATAATAATGTCAAGTAATAGAGTTCCACACTAATTATAACACAGTAAACACTTTCCACCAATCCTCAACCACCACTCGATCCGCACTAAGAAAAATCTCTCAACGTAACTAACCGACAAAGCCAGCTGGTGTGGCTTATATAGGTAGCGCAGATGTTCGAGAACAACTTTCCATCCTTACTGCAGCGCCAGCATAATGCGTGTTTGAATTGATTTTGAACATTCTGAAAGGTACTTGAGTGTTACGTGAATGGACGGCCTTGACACAGAGAAGGAACGCTGGGATAGTCGAGAAGCGTGTAGAACGATACTCTCGACTGTCCTAGAGTGTTCTGTAATCGAGTAAAAATACCATTAGCCTTGAGCAATGTTGAAACTAATTTCACTTACAATTTCCACTACTCGATTTTGATAGTATGAGGAAACATTTGAAAAGTCTCGCGTCGTATCTTCATTACTAATGCTTTTACCTGCATACAACACTCAGCTTCTAAGAAATTCCGTTTGTGCTAATTGTGTTTTGATTATTTTCGATGTATAATGAAAAACTCGAATATAAGTTTCAAAACTGTGCTGTACACAATATTACCAAAACTGACGTGATACTGTGTAAAAACTACATTAACACAGTTTACGGAATTTGTTAACGTTCTAAAACTAATGTGGTGCTCTGTTATCTTGTTTGTTTAAAGCATTTAACGGTTAAAGTGGAACCGTTACCGTTGCATTTATACTACAGCTGCACTGCTAACGGTAATTGGGTGTAGCACAACACCAACTAGCTGCAGATATACCCTCACTGCACTGGGTTAATGTCTATAGTTGTGTATCCGGGACAATAAGCCCTAAACTCGGAAGGAATTTATCTTACTTCCAGTGTTACTATTTTGTAAGCACACACGAAAGTACAAGCAGTTCTCATTTGTGCTATTTAGGAATTTGTTAACCTTGGCAACCAACGACAAACTGCATGAAAATTACAATAACTATGGAACACAGTCAGACCACAAATCGAAAGAATTTATCATATACAATAACGACTAATTAGGCTTTGCTCAATCTATACATTACATATAATATGAAAAGATCATCATCATCATCTTCGAGGATTAAACCAATGATGGTTTGTTCCGGGCTCAAATAGGCAACGTTTAGAGCTGGTCGCTCCAGCGCTTCCTAGGACGTCCCACACCTCTCCGTTCCCTCGGCTTATAGTTCCAGAGTTGTTTGGGGATGCGGCAGTCATCCATTCGGCAAAGATATTCCCACCAATTCACCCGATGCTGGGCGATCCTGTCGAGTATACTCATAATATTCAGTTCCTGCCGTATATCTGCGTTTCTTCTATGATCATGGAGAGAATACCCTGACACTTCAGAGAGAAATCTCACTTCAGCCGATTGGATGCTACTGGCCTGGCCTTTCGTTAAAATCCAATTATAAAGAAGTGTGGGAAGAGCCATGACATTGTAGAATTTTAGGCGTGCTCCTTTACTTGCTGCCTTAAGAGTTCGCCTAATGGTCCCGCACATAAGGTTGAACATATGCAAATTATTCACAACGTCGTTGCTTGCATAAGTAAAGATTAAAATGTATAAATACCCACAAAGAAAAATAAGATCATAGCTTTCAAATTAGAGGAACCAGTTACATAGAAAGTAATTTATTAACAGCCGAAGACAGGAGCTAGTAAGTCACCTTCAGTGTTAGGATAGCGCTACCAGTTCGGGTAGAGCGGCTTGTAGATAATAAAATACGTTATCATTAAATTATATGCGGAAACATTAACATAATGCATCCCTAAAAACCTGCGGCAAAATACTACAATTAAATTTTATTAATCGTAAGGCTGTTTTATTGCATAATATTTAAAAGAAGACTTTCGAGATGAAGTTCTTACGAGCGCGTGGAAGGATTCACGTGTTCAAGATAACAAAAATGTTGTTGACATATTATCCAAGAATTATAGTAAAATCATTATAGTACCAGCTAACAAAGGATAACTACGAAACTGCTGTTGTATAATTTAAATATTGTGTTTTTGTAATTATATAAGTTTTAGAAATGGGGTACGGGGTATGTTTGAGTAAACTAGTTTCATAACGTAGAGAATCACAACGTAGTTTCATAATTGGTAAATTCGTCATTGCCTCGAGTACAGAGCCGCTTTTGTAAACAAGTTTCACTTTCAACTTTGTAAACAAGATTAGGTATATAAGGTAACCGTAAAGCGTGGTAAAGCACCAACTCCAGAGGGTTGCCGTGCGTAGCACATACCTGTGCGTGTGAAGAAAAGGACACATTGGTAATATTCTGTATTAATAATAATTTAAAGAATAATAGATTTTTAATGAATGTAATAAATTGGAAAAGATACTATTAACTAGTAACTTGAGATTAATTTAGAAATATCGAAGAGTAACATTGGAACTTTTGTTGGAACTTTATGTTTTTGGCATCTTTGAATTCTAATTCTTAACTTAGTAAACTACCTACACTTACTATCTGTTTTGCCACTCGATCAAGTAGTATATTTTGCTGGTAATTTATCTTAGGATAATCCACCGGTATAACACTGCTACGTAAAGTTAACGCTTATACCGTATATTATAATAAATGTAGTACTCTGTACCAAACAACATATAATTTAATAAAATTCTAATATTAAAATTTCAATAAATTTTATGTGAATTACGCGGATTCATATCTGTCTTCAAACAAAATAACACGAAAAGTTTAAAAATTTCGGTGAAGATATTTTTAAATTTGTGCGACTGACGACATGCATACGTAACGCAAAAAACCGTCATTTTAAAATCATAGATTTATTGAGTTTGTTCCCAAGATTTTACTCATTTCTCCGTTAGTAAACCCACAGATAGTCAAGATGTAGGATATGCAAACAACGTTCTCATGATAATAATTCAGCTCACTATAATTTTGTAGGGGTAATTTTGAAATAACAATTAACGCAGACCTCCTTATTTGTACAGCCACTCTGTGCTCCACTACACAAAAATGTGTATGCCTGCATGACTTTGCTTCTCCGTGCCCAGCTGCCATAGTCTCCTGTATTTGTTGCCTGAATATAAGTTTCTGGCCGTTATAGCGTCATTTTATTTTTCCACTTATTTAAAAGATGGCTCCGATCTATTGAAAACATTTGAATTTCAATTTAAGTGACGGACTTTTGTCATCACATAAAAAATATAAATGCGTCGTTTCGGTTGTATGGGTAGTAACAACGCGCTGCCAGCCGTTAGTTACGGAATTCCCAACCAGGTGGCGCATCTGTTAACTAAGACGGCCACTCAGTTCTGCCTCACGACTTTGAGTGCACGCCGTACGGAGTCTCATGGTCCCGGGTATTGATCCCGGGACCACGAGAACATGAATCGCAAGTGCTAGCCACTAGACCACCTGGAGGCTCAGTCAAAAGACAAAATGTTCCAAATTAATACTTACTATGAAAAACACACAATACTCACCAAACACAACCACAATGAGCATGAACACTTGCATACCACTAAGGTCAACAAAACAGTGTAACATAGACGCAGCGGGCACAACCCTTTTATACTAAAAATGACAGTAGGCTGCAAATACCGCCTACATACAAACAGCTAAGGCCACCCCACAACTAAAGTGCTTTATGAATGACACAAATCTAGATGTTAGGAACTTTGCTGCTAACTTGACTAATTATTCCAACTTGACTAATTCTTGCAGTTACTAATAGTCCTATTCCAACTTTTCATTCTTCCAACTACACTTAGGTCAATCACGCTTTCTATTTTGCTGCAGGGTCCATTTCTAAGCTCAGTTTATTATCTTAAAATAACGTTGGTACATTGGTCATATCTCACAGTCTGTGTTCTTGTAACCTCAATCCAAGAATTTGTGGACATAAAAATGTTACACGTGTAGGTTACTCTTTTAAAAATATCCTCGTCTCTTAAAAATATCGGTCTTAAAATGGAAATAGTTTTCACGTTTTTGATTAATTACGTAGACGAGATCGTATCTCTTGATAGTCTCTCAAGGCATATGGGTGCATGGTTAAACAGTACAATTCTAGTCATAATTTTTTATTATTTATTTTGTCCCTCACCTACTCCTACTCCTGCTTTCTCCTACTCTACGAGACCGTATTTCATTTCGCAATGTCCTCTAGAATATGTAGATTAAGATTTATTCCAGAATAGTTTTAATCTAGGTTACAAGTAAGTGAGGAAAAAAGTTGACCACATTTTTCATTAAGTAATTTGAGATTAACCTTTTATTTGTTTAAAATTTTCATGTATTCAGGGTACTTTTCCTTCTGAGTTCTGAAGGCACTGTTTGTGGGTATCCACCAGACTAAAAATCGGGCTTTATCGCTCTTTCATCGAGCCTGCTGTTTTAGTTTAACAGACCTTTGTTTTGTCATTTTCATCTGCTAGCACTTACTTCTTGCAGTGTTGTTGTGCAACGTACTTTGTCGTAAACGCATTCTTGCAGTTCCCTAAATCACTGGTATTGTGCCGTGATTGGCACAAAGCATATAATCACGGCGCCGTCACGGTTTAGTAAATTTCGTATTTATATTGCCTCGGACGCCTGGAGTGGCGTTGAAGACATGCTCGCGCATTCTGGTGACTGAAAAGAGAATGTGGGTTCACTGACGACTGTGCCAAGGACAGATCAGATCCATTTCCGCCACCGCTGATTCACTATCTCTCGGCGGCGAAAATTTTCTCGTGTGCTCATCTTTATATCCGTATGGATCGCTAATCGATAAAGTACCTCTGGGTTCCTGACTCGTCGAAGTGCTCGAGAGATGAGGATGACTACAATTCCATCCGTGGTCATCTGCTGAGCAGCTAAGCTTTAACTGAATTTCGCCGTCGAGAGAATGTAACCTGGGAACCCGAATCTTTCACCCTCTATCTGCAATGAACTGTAACGGGGACTTCTGTGACCTTAAACTACACGCAGGCAGCTGATCGCCTTCTAACCATGGAATACAAGGTGACCATTTTCCATAATTTCAAGCTCGAGTTTTGCAACAGAATTCACACGTGATTGACACCTTCTACAAATCAAATTACATTCTCTTTGAACTTAACTTGTAAAGTGATATGAATAGACAGAACTTGACGTGTGCGTAGAAAATGTGCTCAGTTGTGCACTGTTTGTATTACACCATTGATTAATAAGGAGTCATAAATTGTATGCGGGTTAGCGGGCATCGCCAGTTCCCTTAATTTTTTTGTAACTTAATTTCGGGTACCTTATGATATATATACATTTTATTCAAGCAAGTCCGTCTGAACTACTTGCTGGAACATTCATGAATTATCATGTTAGCCTTGCACATGCTATTGTCGGGTTTCATTTTCTTACTTTAATGATGTTTGAAGTGGCTTACAGCTGGGCGGTGAATTTCGCTAAACCCTTGCGCTTATTATTTTAACTTTTAAATTTATTATTTTCGATTCATTTGTCTCTTTCACTCTTTCGGGTCATGTCTGTGCAAGGGAAGCCTGGCTTTGGCATGCGGCTGGGGTTCGGTCATTTTGAATTCTGTGTGACATTACATATTGTAAATTGCCGGTTTTAGTCTAGTCTATATTTCTATTTAGTTGTTTTATTTAGTTGTTCGAATTTAAGATTTCGGTTGATAGTGGGCTGGTTATGCTACCTGACGTGCTGGTCACATGTGTCACTGCAGTATGTAAAGGAAGTATTTCAAATTCTATTAATGCAGAACCAAGGGTCATTAATGATTATGAATTTATTTTATATAATAGACGTTAGGCGGTTATGAAAGGGCACACAAAAAAAGAATTTATCTGTTTCTATGCTGTTATAGCACTCATATAAATAACATATCATTATTGATTATAGTCGATCACACATTGTAACTTTTATTGTTTAAAACTCTGCGTATGTGATTATTACAATATAGAATCCTATATTTCTGATGAGCTATGCATATTTTTAGGCAGTTTTCTTGTTCATGTAATTAATTTGGCAACACTGTACGATATAATCAAGTTAATATAAAATTTAGAAAAGATTTGAAAACTACGTACTTGCTGTACCAGATGTTGTGTGTGATTTTCTCAGTAGTGTGATGTTTTTAAATCAAACGTTAATAAAATTTGTCTTGTTAATCAGGCTGTTTCATTTCCAAGTCCTGTCACAATGGGCCTGGTACATTTTAAGCTTTGTCTAGGTCTTTGGCCTAGTTTTAAATTTTACGGGACGCCTTCCCCTTTTCAAAAAAAAAAACTTAAAATTTTTTTTCCCCCCCCAAAAAAAACTCAAAACTTTGAGAAGGGGAGATGAGGCGGCTCAGTATAACGTTTCACTCTACCTTTAACGGGTACTTACTAAATGTATCTAGCTTAATTTAGTACCAAACCACATACTAGCTGAATTTAGTAACAACGAACACCACCGATAAAATGTGGTCAATACTTTTTACATAAAACAAATGGCTGTGCCGTCGCACGCTGTCTATTTGGAGCTATCAATTCTAATCCCCACACCCAGCCTGGCTACGCAGCTGTCGTCGCTCCACCTGTTATTGTCTTATGTTATTTGTTATGTTGCGCTTCCTTTGCTTGCTGAATATTACTGCCAGGTAATCCTAATTTCTCAGTTTATGATACGTACCCGCTGAGTTTCTGACTTCGTTTTTCCACCATCAAATAAACACGGTAGAGACCTAACGTATTAGTTCAGTTAAGATGATTGGTGAAATAATCTGATGAAAACACAAATACATCCTTGTAGATGAGTGATTTGTAAAAAAAAAAAACAAGTGAACCTTGTAAAGTGAACCTTGTAAATTATTGGATCAATAAGGTTGACACGTTTAACCCGTGTGCACCTATTGCCTTAGAAACTAGGTATCAATCAAATATATTGCAACTTACCGTCTGCGGCTTCCAGAAACAACGTCTTCACAAAGTTGACATGTTTCGGGACACTTGTCCCATCATCAGAACTTAAAATAATCGTGTATCATTGAAGTTGATACATTTGTCAATTAATTAAAATATTAAAATTCAACATGAAAAAAATAATTTAAAACAATATAAATACGTAAATGTCTAAAAGCGAGCGCGAACGTTTAACGATGTACATCGTACGGAGATTGACCGCGCACTGAATTACGTTTTGCTCCCACCACGACAATATCGCAAAGCAGTGTTGTACAATACATTTGATTTGAAAAGCAGTTTATCATTTAAAACATGCGGCTTGGTATCAGTATTGTTATATGCTTTATAAATTTCATACTCTTCAAGAGCGTTCAAATATCGCCCTTTCTTACATATGTGAAGGGTATTAAATTAGTTTTAAAATTTGTGTAATTATGATTCTCGGAAATGAGGTGTTCTGAAAATTTTGACTTGATATTGTCCAAACTGTGAAGGTGTGTAGGCGGCCTATGTTCTGTAAATCTTTTTAAAAAACTACTTCCTGTCTGGCCCACATAAAAGGCGTCACAATCGTCACATATCAATTTGTAAACACCAGTTTTGTGTTCAAGGCTGGTAGATCTGCGGACACGAAGATTATTCATAATATTATTAGTGGTTTTGTAAGTGACGTTTATATTGCTGGTTTTATTAAAAATTGACCCAAAAATCTTAGGCATAAGGTATGTGTACGGTGTTGCAATGTATTTGCGTGTTGTATCCTCGCGTGTTTTATGTCCGTTAATGTTTCTATGTTTTTTCTTATGTTTTTGAAGGATGTTGTTCACCATATCGACATCATAACCATTAGCAACTGCAATGTGTTTAATGATGTCTAATTCCTCACGGTATTCTTTATCACCGAGGGGCAAAGATAAAAGTCTATAAATCATACTATGGAAGGCAGCCAATTTCTGGGATAAAGGATGAAAGGACTTTGCATGTATTACAATATCAGTCGTTGTGGGTTTTCTATAGATGTTAAATTGTAATTTTTTATTATTGTCCTTGGCAACAGTTAAATCTAGAAAATTCAGTTTACCATTGTTTTCACTTTCAAGTTTCATTGTTTTAAATACTGATGAAACTGATTTATTGAGTTAAAATCAGGAAGCGTAAATAATTATAAAAAAGACATGCATTTTTCAACATTTTAACACAAATTAAGTCATTAGTACTTTTCTAAAAAGTACATATATTTTGCCATCAAAATGTATAAGACAAGACCTGCCAAATAAAATAATATATATTTTAAAGAGTATAAATTAAATAAACATTAAAAAATTTATAATGGCACCTTATATAAAAAACAAATGGAATATTATATCATACCTGTAGAATGATAAATCAGTTCTTCCAGTTTTCTTTGCTTTTCCTGAGTAATTAGTACATGTAGCAACTGCACAACAAGAACCACCTCTCGCTTGTGGAGTTTCCATAATAATGTAAATTGGAAATGTTAACGAATGAACAAAAACTTTGAAACACACTTTTATTATTATTAAGAAAATTAATAAATAATAAACACAAGCACAATGTAAGATTGTCAGCAGAAATACCCTCAAACATAAAATGCTCAAATAGCATGGGTTTCAGTTGTAGTACGACCAAGGTATACGGCGAGTGACGTCACGTTGACTACTGCCCCATTCCTAAAAATTCGCAAATACTGAAATGAGGCAACCTTATTATAACTCTACTAACCTTGAATCGGAATGACATTTATAAAAACACGCCATTCTCTAAATCTTAGAGAAAGATTATAATTCTCCAAAATACCAAAGTTATTATACAAATAACTAGTTTCAAGGGGAAACTGATGATGTAAACTCCCTAAGAGGAAACTTACAAATAACAAATAACAAGAACGTCCGGAACAGACACGCTGACGCGGTGAGAACGTCGACATCCGGTGTGTCCGTGGGCAGAAATCGATTGATGGCTTGTAATATAAAGTGTAACACTACGCAGCCTCGTGGGTGAAACTGTTAATGTAACAAATTTATCTGACACAAATAGTTGCTTTGTACGTAGGGCGCCGTGCGAGTGGTACTGTAAGTACTGTAAGTAAGGTAGGTTGTGGTATTATGAATGTAGTCAGTCCACTACACGTCTAGAATAAGTATTGTGAAACAAATTTTCCACCTGCTATACCTGTCTTTTGTTACCTTCAGATATTTGTTTGTCCCACAAGGGAAAATCATTTGTTTGATTAGTGGAAAGTATAAAATTGCCGTTTAGAGACGAACCGCAGGAATTTCGGAGACGAGATCTGAATATAGTTCTCACCTTTAAACCGTTATTCGTCGACATCAAAACAGTTCTTATCAGTCGTAATTAATTGTTTATCTCTCATCGGTGTAGTTGCACTGTTGACATGGTTCCACACATCAATAAACAATGGCTACCCCGACAGAAGAATAACGACGATACGACGGGTCAGCTCTGTCGAAGATTGTGAGCTGCGGTTGGTGGATACTAATTGTGGAAACGAGGCATCAACGTGTACTCAATCGGTAATCTTACTAACGGTGCAATCTGATTGGTGCAAGGAGGCAGTGTCGGGAAGTATTGGGAAGTGCCGCATTTTTAAGAACACATTATTACATCAAATGTTTCCGGCTGTCATGTTTTAGCGCTAACATTGCGTACGAACATGTGTATAGACTGCGTGGTCTCATTTGCTAATGCATCACGCGGTTTAAGCGGAGTATTATTGCCACAGTTTTACAACTCCAGTACTGACTGAGATTAGTTCTACGCATTAGTAACTGGCTGCAGATAAACTGTTACAGTACTGGGTTAATGTTAGTGCAATTGTTTGTCGTGGTTCAACCATCTCTAAACTTTGTACAGATTTATCTCACTTCCAGTTTTACAGTTTCGTGAACTTATTACACAACATTACAAATAGAGTAACAAGTAGAGGATTTTACTACAATTAGACGGATAACTGAGCATCTCACTATAACTCTGACACCATAGACCGAGAGAGAGTGCTCCTGGGTTTCAACATTCCTTCAAAACTAGTGCGCCACAAAGGATGACACAAAGGCATACGCAGAATACAGTGATACTCAAACAAGCGTAAACAAACAAACAAAAGAAAAACAAACGGCATTATCATGATTTGTTATTTTACTAAAAGTTGTTAACAATTATGTTAATAATTTTATTTCATATGCAAATAGTATATCAGATTTAGTTGAATGTAAAGTGTTGATTGTATGTTGAAAATTGTCATATCTGCCAAATATTGGGTTAATTATTTTTTATTATTAATAATAATTGTTAGTACTATATCTTAGTTGTAGTCATTGATGTGAATTAAGGTTAAATACGATTATTTCAGTTGGGGTTCATTTTGAAAATTAAGGATCTATTTTCTATTATATGTTAGTATTTAGTGTAGTCTATTTAAGGTTTCAGTGGCTGCACAACAAGTATGTGACAAAACTTGCTGGCGATAACAGGTAATCGGACCTACGAATGTTTATTTTTGTTGAATTAAATATATAACAAGGGCTTAATAAATTTTAACTTGTCACTGCTCACAGTATGTGGTGAGCAGTTAATTTGTAGTACTGTGAATGTAATGAATACTGCAAATTTAATTAATGAGATTAAAGATATTATTGAAGTGAAAACTTCTATAGGCACGTTGGGCGATTTTTGGATGGGTAAAATCTTATGAGTTCGCGTCACCGACATGCTAATGCCAACATGATAATGTCGGCATGCTAATGTTAACAGTATATCTGTAGCTATAAGTATGACGTGTTGCGCGTGGCCAGCAGTGAAAGTATAGATTATACTTGCGTGTAATACTATTATTTATACTATTTAACACACTTTTATCGTTTACGTACTTTATTTTGGAGTTTCTTACACTGCCGAATTTGCTATCGCGTGTTCGATCCCTAGCGCGATTTTGGCTTTCCGTATTAACAATTAACGCAATACTTATGATCTATTTTACATTATTTTTATTCTTATTAATTACTTATACTATATTATATGATATTTACATAATTGTTATTTGTCCGTCTGGCTGTTAACTTAGGGTTTTTCGTCATGTCTAATGTCGAAGTATGTATTTTTAATAGTTTTTTTATTATTGTAAGATTGTAACATTAGTGCTGTGTATATGTATATAAGTAAAGTTAAATTGACTACGTGGAAAGTTTAATGTGTGCATACTGTGCATTGTTTAAATTGTGTTTTAGTTTGATCATTATTTTAAATGTTCAAATGTAGGATCACTGTGCAGTACAAAAGTGAGTACTAAATATGTTAATATATTTATATAGAAAAATAAATAACATAAACAAAGCATGTATTTTCAAATATTTCCAATATTCGTATCAATATTTCCGTTTAAAAATTTGATATTATTTATTTTTTATTTTTGATATTTGACCTCTGCCATACATCATGCAATGAGTATTTCATAGTGGCTTAGGAGTTATCTTACTAGCGTGGTAAAACAAATTTCTAGTTGTTCGATAGTATTTTTGCCGCGGATTAGTAATTAATAAGTAAACCATATAAAAATGTATATAATTGTTGCTCGGAGTGCCGATAGATGTGAAAACCAGACTGATGTTAAAGATTTTAATTTACAAAAAATTTTAATTTTTGATACTACAATTAATTTGACTATCCAAAAAAAACCACTGTTATTTCATAGTTTTAAGTTTTCACTTCTGTCGGCAGTCCTCAATGACTGCCTATTTTTAAATTTTATTTATAAAATGTATATCGATTGATAGGAACTCCAATATACTTAATACATCCAAACAGAACATTCGATATGCAGATGACCTGAATGTCGTTGGTAGATGACTGACATAGGTAGAAGAAAATTTTTCTGAAGCTAAATGGTGCTTCGAGATGCGGCTTCAAATTAAGCAACTAAAGGTTAAACTTAAGTGTCAGAGCAGAAATCAGGTGAATCGTCTGGGATGAACTGCTACAATAGACTACGACTGGGATGAACTACAGCACTGACTTAGATCACGAATTCCGCTATGAGTTCCATTCTTTTAAAAACTGATAAGGTGAGAGTGATCCACAGGAGACTGGCTGTAGACAGACATGAAATTTGGTTAAATATAACTTCCCATACCTTAATTACTCATAGACCTAGCATATAAAGCCCGTGAAAAAAATAAATATACATAATTAAAAAAGCCTTTAAAATATATGTGAATTTTGTTCATAGGAATTATTAATTTACACTCATATGAATTTTTAACATAATTAATGTTATATTCTGAGAACAGCTCAACTGCTTAATTTATGCAGCTCAAATCAGATTTACTTTTTCGAGAACCTGTCTACTGAGATCTTTCTGCTTCACAGTGAGATCTTTCTGACAAGCGTGAAGTTTCGCTGGTTGGCATGCGGATCGCTCTTTAAGAAGACTGACGATGTACTACGACTAATAGTTTCGGGTATGATCGGGTTTCACTAATTAACACTTCATCTTCAAATGGCCATTCCCTTCTTTATAGAAAACGCAGGCACAAAGTCTAGAAAAATAACAATATTTGGAATGTATCCAGTCTCATTTTAGTCTAATGAAGAACTTGTGAAAAACTTGTAAAGGAGTAAAACGATCTTGTAGTAATCACTGACAGGACCTTATGCTAAGAAATTATACACTGTTAAATTTCGCATGAGACGTTGTGAAATCTACGGTGGCATACTGAAACCGTATTTCAACCCATGACGGTCGCACGGAATAATTATTTATTACTCTCAGTGCGTAGATTCTGAGTCATCCTCAAATATTTACTGTGACGCGAGAGACAGAAGATAAACATTTAAATTTCCAAGACACCTGTCTACAATAACGTAAATGTTACAAGATCCATTTGTTCTTAATTACGTTACTTGTTGTAAAGTGAAAATTAATACCTAATTATTGACGCAAGTCGCTCATGCGTACTCATTAGCGTACTTCGAAGCGAGTGATTTCTCCGTCTGAAACTGTAGAACTTCGCAGTCCTTTAGGCGAAAAAAGTCGTTAACATTTGTTGGAAGAACACTTTGTATACTTAATAAATTTATGTTACAACGAGACATATTAACTCCCACAATAGGATGAGAACGGAGTCTTGGATTGTTTGCTGCTAACAAATAAGTTATAAGTAGTGCTAAGGTATGCAAACACTTGCCAGTAGTAATCAATTCTGAAGATCATATTTTCCATTGGTCGATTATTATTTCGAAAATACATTTCGAAGATTTGGAACCTCGAACGACGTTTGTATTTTTTGAATTAACTGTCACGGAATGGAACAGGAAAGGCTATCGTAATTCGGTAGCTTCAGGTGTCCGACGAGAACAGTCCGACACTCTTCTACCGCCATGATCACCCAAGACATAATAACTTAAATGTACCATGACACAATTTGCTGAAGCTTAATTCACTGCTACAAAGGCAGTGAATATAACAAATAATTGATTTTGGTAGTGAATTCACTCGCTATAGGACAGCACGCACCAATTCCTGCCCAAAACAAACTACAGCTAAGAGTTGTTCAAAGAAATTAAGCCACGAGTTGTTTAAAATTATAAAAAAATAATAAATTCCATATACGTCTCTTAGTCATTTTGCAGCAATATATCCCGAAAAAGGGAAAAAACCTCTCTTTCCCTTCGTCAGGTTAAACGAAAATATAGAGAAATAACAAAGTGGAATTAGTGTAGGCCTAATAATTGTTTGCGCTGTTATTAGATAAAAAATTACGGAAGTAGTTCTCAATACAGTAACTTTATATTATATTTTGTGAATATCGGAAGCAATTATGTTGTATTTCAAATAACAGTATTACATCTACACTTATAGTTACCACATGGCTTGAAGATCGGATGATGACAAATCAATTTCATATTCCTTGTGCCAGGACACTGTCTGTCAGCGGAAACAGAAACAAATCTTGCTTCACACGATTGCGTGGTGCAACTCGTTGTCACAAGATATAAATGGCCGACATAAACTGTCACAAGCTCCTCCCACACATGCGAAAATATCCTGCATCCGTCAAGGAAACACAACGGGTACTGACCTGCATGACACCACAAAATGCATAGAATAAAGTGGGCATGTAAAATTACCGTAGTTTCTCTCTAGGTCCGTGACTTGACTGCCAAACTATACAAGTTCACTACAAAAGAGGTTATTAGCGGAAGTATTCCAATTTAATTATAAATATCTCAGTCGTAATAACAAAAGCGATGAATGTAGATTTCAATACTTTGCCACCTATCCCGCTAAGACAATAACACGTTTGAGTTAGCCCTTATGTTTTAAAAAGTTAACCAATTACAATCAACTAAATTATGAAATTAGCGCGTGAATTTAAAAATCTCAATCCGATTTGTTAGGATTCGTTTAAAATGAAAAGCATATATATGGCACTGTGAATTAGAACTGAATACAGAAAATTAGTACGAGAGTTTATTTGTCGTTTAAAAAACTAATAAGAAGAACAGAGGTTCTTATAGAAAAATGGAATGCAACTTATTTACATTCTCGGATCATGTAACACATCATGATGTATCACATCATGTATTACTTGCGTAATAAAACTTTGGAGAACTGTACAAAATGAAATATTACGCGAAAGTAGAACAATGCAGAAATCACAAACACTTGCGAAATTAGGGAATACCCGTTAGATCAAAAATTGGAGAAGATTGTGGACACGCACATTGACAGATGGAGGAAACACGATTAGTAAGAAGAGCAAACGTTGGCTATTCGAGCAAGGGAAAGACCTTTCAGAGGATGAAGACGAGCAAGAACTAATAGAACAAGCGCTTGAGAAGAAGAAGAAGAAGAAGAAGAAGAAGAAGAAGAAGAAGAAGAAGAAGAAGAAGAAGAATTTAATTACCTTGTATCCGTCAGTGACTTCGTTCTAGCGTTTTTTATATAGACGCGTTTCACGTCACGAAACGCGTCTATATAAAAAACGCTAGAACGAAGTCGCTGAGGGATACAAGGTAATTAAATTATTGTGAAAAAGTGACTTGGATACTATATAAAAACAAAATAAATAAGAAGTACGGCCACAGGTCCAAAAAACTTGATAACTGTCATTACACTACTGAAAGCATCCGCACCTGTTTGTTCTATTGAGATGTAAGTTAGAGACGTAAAACATTAAACTTCTAAGGAATATATATACAAAGGCACCTGATACAACACGAAAACGCGTTTAATTCTGCGTGTAAATTCATATGTTATTTATTCTACAAAATAACTACTAAACAAAGGTTTTTATAGGCCTACACTTGATTACTCTTTGGCCTGTTAATATGTTATAAATAGTAAAATACACAATATGCTCACACTTCACTCTGTCAGGAAACTCTAACGAAAGTACTGAAAACTATCGTTATAGTAAGAAATCATGAACAACTACCTAATGTACTGACACCGTATTTATTTCGTTTATTCACAGAAGCCTATTTATACGAGAATATGGGAAAAACGTCTGCGTAATTTCTTATTGATTTGCGTGTTGTTGTCCATTTGGTAAGTCTAATTTATTTCTGAAGGTTACACGTACATAGACGGAAACACGGTCTGTAAAATCAAGGGATTTTCTTTATAATTTTGTTCGTAAAACCTATATGGATTTTAGATATTATAAAAAAAGAATGTCAGCCCATTCGCTTGTAGGCATGAATAATGTGCGAGCGAAGACAAGGCGTATTGAATTAATTACGCCTTACGTGACATGAAGAACATTCCAACACCAATGACATTTACAACCCATAAATAACATTAATATTTATGTCTGTTTCGAAGTCATTGTACGAGACATTCAGAAATACACACGTGCATGAGCGCGCGCAGAGCAAGTGTGAACTACACGTTTCTCCGACTCGTTTATAACCACACCGAATAACATATTAAACAGCAACTTACATTGTTGATGCATTTTCTAGTCACAGTTTTTAATACATTTTTGGGCATTATAAAATTTAGCTGCTTTGCAAAATAGACGCTTAGTGAATATCTAATTTTTACTACTATTATAAACTCCTTTCAGTCTTGAAACGTTTCTATAAGACACAGAAGCCGTAATGATTATAAATACAATTTGAATTTCTTTACGTCAAAATCATAATAAAATTCTGGATAATATCGTTTCCTTCCTCTGTTCATTTTTAATTATATAGGACTATAATCTACTGTTATTCACCTAATATCTAAATAATCAAAGTCAATATCGTTTTTAATACTTGTTTATCCCAGACATTGTTAAATATGTTGTTCTGTAAAAAAGAAAGGACAAAAATCCGAAAGTAGTTGCATTCGCTGGAAGATGACAAAAGACGATCAGGATTTAAAAAATATTGCCAATTTAGGAACTGAATGAAGGAAACCATGTAGCCTTTTCATCGAGCAATTGATGGCACACAGTGAACAAGCACAACATAGGAGCACAAGACTGCAGTTCGTTATGAGAAGTCATAATTTATTACATTAAGACCCACTGTCAATGTCATATATATGCTACTAACTTATTTTCCTGACTTTTAGATCTTGGTTTTTAAGAATGCTACTATAAAAAAACCAATAGCTACTTGTTGAAAAACAACTGATACTACCCGATTTATTCAATTTACAAATTAGTTGCCCGTACCATTGTAAGAATAAACTATCATTGTAGTTTCTCTCTCATGTAACAAATACAGAACAGTTAAACTAAATAAAACAAACAATACACTCGGCAAGAACCGAAATACAAAAGGGGTTGAAGGGTCGTGGCGGTGGATATAATACACTCGCCCCTCCTTTGACATTACTGGTGGTGCTGTCGGTAAAAATATATCACGGAGGTCGGTTAGAACAGTAAAACGTATTAGGGGTATGGACGTGATGCCGTATTACCCTCTGTGCCACGCAGAAAGGGAGATTTTAGGAAATGTCGCAGGGACTGTGATTTATTTTAGTGCGCACAGTACATATCTTATCTCTCTCCTATACAAAGATTTGCATATAACAACAAATGACTTTAAATCAACCTGAAACACGCACGCTCCAGAGAGAGAGAGAGAGAGAGAGAGAGAGAGAGAGCACGCCCGGAGGTGGGTTGCGAATAAAATCTACTTTTTACGGTTTTTTCAGTTTAATTACCGAGTCCAAGTTACCAATTTTGAATATCTGGGCTACAGTGTGTCTTATAATGCAGGCAACGACGCTGTGAATAAGTTTCATAAGTTCAACCTTATGTGTGGGACCATTAGGCGAACTCTTACGTCAGCAACTAAAGGAACACACCTAAAATTCTACAAGATGATGGCTCTTCCCACACTTCTTTATGGGTCTGAGAATTGGACTTTAACGAAAGGCCAGGGCAGTCGCATCCAAGCAGCTGAAATGAGATTTCTCAGGCACGTGGCAAGGTATATTCTCCATGATCAGAGAAGGAACACAGATATACGGCAGGAACTGAATATTATGAGTACACTCGACAGGATCACCCAGTATCGGGTGAATTGGTGAGAACATCTTTGCCGAATGGATGACTGCCGCATCCACAAACAACTCTGGAAGAATAAGCCGAGGGGACGGAAAGGTGTGGGACGACCGAGGAAGCGCTGGAGTGACCAACTCCAATCTTTACCTATTTGAGACCGGAATTAAATATCCTTGGTTTAGTCCGTGAAGATGATGAGGATGATTACCGAGTCCGCGTAGCGTAGTGGCTACTACACTCACTTCTAAGACGGACCATTGTGGGTTGGAATCCTCCTCATGGTGGAACATTCTCCCTGACCTCACAATTCTCCGTTTAACGAGCCGTAGCGGATACTTGTAACTGTGGACTTTAAAGATGGTCTAGTATGTGCGAGCAGACGCGAGCGTTGTGTAATTCAAACATTTGTGAATCTTAAGCGTGTTCAGATTATTTAACTGTGTTGCGTTTATGTCGCGGTCTAAAAATGTCTTGTTGTTACAAGAAAGGCCGAAATGATCGTGTGGTAAATATGTACGGAAAAGTTTGAAATATAACTGAAATCTGAACGCTCAAGTAGGAGAATACTTTCAGGACAGCAAATTCAAGATAAAAAATGTAATTAACTAAGTTTAATTACTCTGAAATAATACGTTATTTAGTAGGTTTAGTATTTCCTGTTAACACAGTAATGTAGTAAAGTAGGGCTGTAGTCTAAAAATGATCATAAACCACGGTTTTTGAAATTGTAAAGAGTAGGGGGAAAATGCCGGTCCTGACCAAAGTACCGTTATTCCCCCACCACCACCGCTGGACCTGCAGCATCCGCGAATTTCCACCAATAAAAGTTCATGCCGCCTTTCGCGCGCCAAGTTCAAATATATGCAGCCTTTCGCGAGCCTAGATCACTTTCACTTTCTATCAGCTGGACCCGCAGCATCCGCGAATTTCCGCGAATAAAATTTTTTATTTGATTTTTTAATTTTTTAATTAAATTGATTTGCATATCAAAGGGTTGGTGGGGTGGGGTGGGGTTCAATGGACCACTCGCATCCGCGAATATAATTTTTTATTTTTTAATAAAGCTGATTTGCATATCAGGAGTGGGTGGTGTGTGGGGTGGAGTTCAATGGACCACACGCATCTGTGAATATAATTTTTTTTATTTTTAATAAAGCTGATTTGCATATCAGGGGTGGGTGGTGGGTCAATTCTCTCTTTGAATGTAAATAACTATCTCTCTCCCTCCCTCTCTCTCTCTACACCAATCTCGTTCTTCTGATGTGCGGTAAAGTGTTACATAATTATAATGATACAAATATGAAAAAATATATATATTTAAACTAGTATTTAAAAATTTTTTTAAATGGTACGCCTATCTATCAAGTGAAAATGGATATTTGTCCGCCAGAATCTGAGACTCGAGAGAGTATGTTTGTCGTGCATGCTTTATTTTTTATTTTTAATGAAGCTGATTTGCATATCAGGGGTGGGTGGTGGGTCAATTCTCTCTTTGAATGTAAATAACTATCTCTCTCCCTCCCTCTCTCTCTCTACACCAATCTCGTTCTTCTGATGTGCGGTAAAGTGTTACACAATTATAATGTTACAAATATGAAAAAATATATATATTTAAACTAGTATTTACAAAATATGTATAAATGGTACGCCTATCTATCAAGTGAAAATGGATATTTGTCCGCCAGAATCTGAGACTCGAGAGAGTATGTTTGTCGTGCATGCATTATTTTTTATTTTTAATGAAGCTGATTTGCATATCAGAGGTGGGTGATGGGTCAATTCTCTCTTTGAATGTAAATAACTATCTCTCTCCATCCCTCTCTCTCTGCATGTTTATGTAACGGGTCTCTCTCTCTCTCTACACCAATCTCGTTCTTCCAATGTGCGGTAAAGTGTTACGCAATTATAATGTTACAAATATGAAAAAAAATATATATATATTTAAACTAGTATTTACAAAATATGTATAAATGGTACACCTATCTATCAAGTGAAAATGGATATTTGTCCGCCAGAATCTGAGACTCGAGAGAGTATGTTTGTCGTGCATGCTTTATTTTTTATTTTTAATAAAGCTGATTTGCATATCAGGGGTGGGTGGTGGGTCAATTCTCTCTTTGAATGTAAATAACTATCTCTCTCCCTCCCTCTCTCTCTCTTTCTCTGCATGTTTATGTAAGGGGTCTCACTCTCTCTCTCTCTCTCTCTCTCTCTCTCTCTCTCTCTCTCTACGCCATCGGTTTTACTATGCATTTCTCTCTCTTTGAATGTAAGTAACTCTCCCTCCCTCTCTCTCTGTCTCTAGACACAGTTATCCATCACGATATAAACTCTCTCTCTCTCTCACACATTTGAATGTAAGTAAGACTATCTCTCTCTCCCTCCCTCTCTGTCTCTCTCTCTGCATGTTTATGTAACGGGTCTCTCTCTCTCTACACCAATCTCGTTCTTCCAATGTGCGGTAAAGTGTTATGCAATTATAATGTTACAAATATGAAAAAAATATATATATTTAAACTAGTATTTACAAAATATGTATAAATGGTACACCTATCTATCAAGTGAAAATGGATATTTGTCCGCCAGAATCTGAGACTCGAGAGAGTATGTTTGTCGTGCATGCTTTTTTTTTTTATTTTTAATAAAGCTGTTTTGTATATCAGGGGCGGGTGGTAGGTCAATTCTCTCTTTGAATGTAAATAACTATCTCTCTCTCCCTCCCTCTCTCTCTCTGTATGTTTATGTAAGGGGTCTCACTCTCTCTCTCTCTCTCTCTCTACGCCATCGGTTTTACTATGCAATTCTCTCTCTTTGAATATAAGTAACTCTCCCTCCCTCTCTCTCTGTCTCCAGACACAGTTATCCATCACGATATAAACTCTCTCTCTCTCTCTCTCACATTTGAATGTAAGTAAAACTATCTCTCTCTCCCTCCCTCTCTCTCTCTCGCACACATACATTTTAGTAGATTACTGTTGCATCTCTCACTGTGTGTGTATATGTAGCGGACCTCTCTCTCTACACCAATCTCGGTTCTGCCAAGTCTGTATGGTAAAGTGTTACGCATAAAAACTCCTTGAAATAAGGTATTTTCAAAAGTTTTGTGTACACATACAAATCGTTATCGGACGATGTACGCGCTGCTCACACACACATTGTGTATGTCTCTCTCTCGCTGCAAACGTTGACAAGAATTCCCTTATTCAAAGCGATTTGTATGTGTACACAAACTTAAATATGCCTTACAGACCATTGTAATTTTAAAAATTCATTTTTGCATTAATTAAATATATATCGTAAACAATGAAATAATAATATTTCGTCATTGTAAGATTTTAATAAAACAATTATCAGTTTAAATAAATAATAATTTTTGTGATTGCAAGATACAACCTGCGACTTAAAAAAATATAGTTTTTACCGCTGTGGTAGGAAATTCAAACTATTAAATTGTCTCTCTCTCTCTCTCTCTCTCTCTCTCTCTCTCTCTCTCTCTCTCTCTCTCTCTCTCTCTCTCTCTCTCTCTCTCTCTCTCTCTCTCACACACATTTCTGATTACTATACAAATAATTGCATGCATGTTCAGAGGTTTATAACGAAATAAATTAAAATAAACCATATTTTGTTTTAAATGATTAAATATATATTTACACCACTGTATACAAACTTAAAATATAGTTTACAAACTGTTGTAATACAATTATTCTAAAATACATTTTTTCATTGATTAAATATATATATCACAAACAAACATTGTTATATAAAATAAATACAATATTAATAATATTGTTTTAAATGATTAAATATATATTTACAACACTGTACACAAACTTAAAATATAGTTTACAAACCGCTGTAATACAATTATTCAAAAATACATTTTACATTGATTAAATATATATATCACAAACAAACATTGTTATATTATATTATATATATATCACAAACAAACATTGTTATATAAAATAAATACAATATTAATAATAATAATTTTTGACATTGTAAGATTTTTAAATAATAATTTCACGGGCTGTAGATACAGTTCACAAGGAAGTTTATCTGTAACATAACAATACAATCGATATTAGAATCACCGATACGATAAATATTCAATTATCACACGCACACACACACACACACACACACACACACACACACACACACACACACACACACACACACACACACACACACAGTCAGTGGAAAGAAAGAATCAAATGCGTTAAGTAAGTAAACTTGTCAAGTATGTGTCATTTTCATAAGTTAATGTACTTTCAAATAATTTCTAATCAACCAAATATTATTCAATGGAAATTTGTAAATACTGCTTAGAATCAATGATACATTTATCACATAAAGTTAATGTACTTTCAAATAATTTCTAATCGAACCAACTATTATTCAAGGAAACTTTTGCGCGCGCGCACACACACACACACACACACAAACACACACATCAATAAATTGTTTGTTAACACGATTGCTACTTACGACGTTAGGACACAATCTCCACCTGCGTTGTTTGATTCCACGTCCCTCGATACACACTAAATGTAGTTCTTTGGGTTTGATATGCATGAAAACGTTTTTTCTCAAAACCCTTCACAAACACATATTTATATATATACGTGTATGTGATGTTAACAATGAAACAAGATTGTCGTACGGTGTCTCTCCTTCGCTCCATCTAAGTGTATGATAATTTGACGTTAACCAGTGGTTTGTCCTAGTGTATTTTGGATTCGTAACGGATGTAGCAGGCAGAGTGAAAATCCAATGTCTACCAGCAAATCTCAGAATGTCCATGATTGACAGTTCCTTCACAATATATTTTCCGTTGTCATCGAAAAAAAGCACTGGAAGTCAATTATAACTGCAGTGTTATCCATAATACTGTAAGACAAAGAAACCACACATTACAAACTCTATATATATATTATGTTTAAACACAAAAATATCGTTGCGATATTAATATGTGAACTTACGTTTACAGACGTCTGGACTGAAGCACCGAGAGACATCAACTGACGAAAGAAACAAGTGTTGAGGGGGTACTATACATGGAGACGAATTTTTTTAGCAGGTGGGGAGGTGTCGTCATCATCGTTCTCCATGTTGATGCGTCGTATTCGATAATGACCGTATGCAAGCGTATCATGACCATTGTCTAGTATATAGCGCTTATCATCATACGGTGACAACGCTTGCTTATTTACACGCATCGTGTACAGCGTATGATGATCGCTACGTAAACAAAGCGCACTGGTACAAAACTGACAATGATCAGTGAGACACTTGTGATACATATCGTGTCGTAGACTCCTCTTAATCGCAACTCGAGGTACACCTTTACATACACGTTTTTGACACACTTTGGTAGGATCTTCGTGGGCCACAAGGAACGAATAACATTTCGCTCGGAGACCCACGAATTCTCTAATAGGACGACCACACGTTTCATCCTTGAACAGTCCGACAACCTTTTTGTTCTTAAGGCTATAACAAGGATGAGACGTGGGGTAATCCGAGGTGTCAAAAACGTGCAAGTCCTTCTTCATATCTGCATACAAGTCTGATGTTTGAATACTATACATCAGACTGTCTGTATCAGTCATTAACAATTTAACGTTGCGACCGTACTTGGCGACAGCATAACGATAATGAAAGTCGTACATTATTGTTTTGCTAACGTCAAGCACCGTGAAGCCGACATACACGGGACGAGAAAGAACAATGGATTTTTTACGGAGTGAGAGCCCCACCAGATCGTTCGTATAACGAATCATACGTTTTAGCCTAGGTGTGGAAACTAGTTTTTGAAGCCGTCGTTCATCTGAGACTAGTTCAAAGTCTATATGTTTCCGTACGTTCTCCAGCGACTTACCGTATACGGCGTTGTTCATCAGTTTGAAAAGGTCTTTTTCAAAGCTGTTGACGGCTGCTTGCCTCTTGCGGGTGTTGAAATCGATAAACGGTTTCAACCAAGCGCTTTGCTTAAAACACAACACCCTATGAGTCGCTTTCAGCTCTAAACCAAGACTTAAATACAATTTCAAATTTCGATAATGGAGAACGTAATTTTGTTTGTCCTCCAAAGTTGTTAACAACTTCTCTACGGATGACCCTGATTCGTTATACGATGATCTGTATATACTCTCGTGTAAACGTTTGGAAAAGGGAGAAAGGATATCGTGTGTTATGCGCTGGCGCACAGGTGCAAGCGGGTAGTCGGAATGCAGGTCGTGTAGTGTATTAGGATAGTGTAGGTCGACTTCGAGGATGTACCCGATGTCGGAATCATCACTCACATTACGTACGTCCAAGGACTCGATTTCGTTACGATCGAGCCATCGGAAGTCTGCGTAAGGGAGTGGTTGCGACATGGCTGCACCGTATGTTACAGTCCGTATACAGAATGAAGGAGGACGGTTTCGAAACATCGTACTGATCTGGAATCAAAGGATTGTTAGCGACTGCATGACGGTTGGATATCATCGCGCAGCCTCCGCGGCCCCAGACTCTACAAACAGATGTTGATTTATCTCTATCAACAGCTCTAATTCGACCCCTGTCATTTTTAGCATCGCGTTCCAAGCGAGTCCGGGAAGCGAGTAAAAATGACATGGGTCCAAGCAGTAATCGCGTAAGGCCATGTCTCGAAAACTTTCAAAGACATCGGCCAGCAGCATTACGTCTGTCAACAAATACAAATCATGGTAATCTCCAAACGTACGCAGATTGAATGCACTCCACACGTTTTGTGCGTGCTCGTAATCTGCGTCCGAAATAGACGATTCCATCAACCGGTTATCAAAGTGTTCACGAGCGGGTAGACTTGTTTCGTTGAACCGATCAATGCTGTCAACGTACTCGTAAGGGTATACCCCCTTGCGTACGAGCAGATTGGTCTGTTCGTCGAAACCCCGTCTAAGCATTTCCTCTCTAAGCAAAGGAAATTGGCTCCCGGACGTGGACAGATTGGTAACGAGTGTGTCCAGAGAGCGATTAAGAAATTGAAAAGAGTCTACGAAACGCAAGGGACCCAGGGAGAACGACACGTAACGCTCACTAGATGTTGCAATGCAGGATACGTGTTGGTCCTTATATTTTCCTAAACCCAGCGTACCATAACCCCGTGATTGTGGTTTATGGTGACAGTCGTAGCCACGAAGGTTGTGAAAGAAGACGGGGATATGACGAGGCATCTTGTAGCTCAGATTACAGCTATTGTGGGCTGCTCCCAAGAATTTCCCCGTAAGATGACAATGATTGCGTACCTTGTCATCGTCTGTCAAAGGGCGCTCACACAAATGACAAACGGTGGCGTTAGTGAACGCAACATTGTCATCATCGGACATAATTAATTGTACGTTATGTCGTACTACCTTCATCATATCCTCGGCGTCTTTCATCAGCCACGAGAAGAAAGTGTCTACGACGTTTTCACCCCGATAAACTTTAGCCTCTCTCCAGAAGCTGTGCGTGTGATCGACGATAGCATAGGAGAAACCTGACGGAATATGCATCGCTTCGTATGATGTGGACGATACAGGAGGAGAAGTTATTTTCTGACGGGTACCGCTGCTATCAACTGAGTAGAATTCACCTAACTCTTTCACTGTCGTCGGGACATTTTTACCAGGTGAACACGATTGAAGCGGAGTGATGAGGGACTCGAAGTCGGCGTAGACGGTAAAGGGTACTTTAAGACAGTGTGCGTAATTTTTAAATGACATAAACTTCTCCTCCTCTGTGGGCATTTTGGTTTTCTGTTCACCATAAGGTGTACAGTAGGGGAGATGATCGGACAGACCATGTTCTGTGGAGAAACGATGCAGGCAGTAGTCGCAGTAAAATGATTTATGATCGTGTTTTGTAAGGGATGATAACAGTTTATTAATGCTACTGATAAGACAGTAGTGTTTTCGGCTATTTGTATCGGACAGAAGCAAAAGATTAACATGATGTAATCTGTCCTTATTGGGAGTAATTCTTAACGGATAAACCTCATTTTTTGATTCGTTTCTGATATTGTCTTCTATATCATAGCCGAAAACGTTTATAGAAATGTTGGGATTCTGTGTTTCAAATTTAGAAAGTGAGTTTGTAGAAACAGGGTACTCGATACCGGACATATTTATTGTGTTTATGTATGAGGTGTATTTTGTAACAAATTCTTTATGCTTTTGTTGAGGGTGTATGTGAGCTAGTACGGACCATAGAAAACACATTTCATCTTGGGGGTTCTTGATGTTGACTACTGCCTTGGTGAGTGCAAGTTTTCGCGGGGTTGGAAGGTAGGAGGACGCTGCTAGAGGCCGGTACCGTCCAACAACCAGTTCCAGCTTCAGTACAGCATCCACCGACCATCCGCTCCCGTCACGGGTAAAATTGGATATGCTATTCATGATTTTATCGTAGGATTCATTGAGTAGACAGTTCAACTCGTCGTTGTCGTCCGTGAGCAACGTACGACAACGTCCGTGAAGACGGCGTCTTTGGTTACCTCTTTTTCTTCGCCGCTGTCACCATCTAACACAGTTTTAGTGAAACGTATCCTGCATGCAATATGCCATTTGATACTGCGTAAACGTGCTTGTTCTGCCAGAATATCCTTGCACAATAAAGGTCGCACCTCAGTCATTATCGGTAATATATCTTGATCTCCTGTGTCCGTGTACACAGGCAGGTAATTAAATGTTGTGAGGGATCGTCTAATACTGGTGTTTCGTACGATATAAAATCGTGTCATAACTGAAACAATAGAAACACATGTATTAGCTAATAGGAATGATGAATAACACACACACACACACACACACACACACACACACACACACACACACACACACACACACACACACATTCATGTTTGTTGTAAATAAATAGATAGTACACGTTAGTAATACGTTAGTTTATTGCAAACTGTGAAGATGGCAGCTACTCCTGATTTTAGCATTGAAAGTGAAAGAAGAAAATCGTTCAAGTATTGGGAAGTGACGTTTGTCAGCCCCGACGAGTTAGCGTTTGCCGGGTTTTACTACTATCCGCTAAATTATGATGTTTGTGGACATAGTATGTCATTCATAGACGATAGAGTTAAATACTTTTGTTGCGGAATTGAATTAGTTCATTGGAGAGAAGGTGACATACCTATGGTGGAACATGAAAAATTTTCTCCGTCATGTCAATTTCTAAACGATGTCAAGAGACAATACATTGGGGAGAAGGTGACAAACCTATGTCAGAACATAAAAAATTTTCTCCACCATATCAATTTCTAAACAACGTCAAGAGACTATCTTATACATGTTAGACAGAGTTGAATCATATGTTAATTCATATCAAACAAGTTTTGTTTGCTACATAATTATAGAGAGAGGCAATTGGTATTTAAAAATTTTTACCTTGTTGAGGATGTTCCTGTTCCTGCTGATGTTGTTGTTCCGGATTCTGTTGAAGGTCGGACATGATGATGATATTCAGACGAGAGAGTGAATACTGAAAAACAAAGAAACTGTTATAACGCTGGTATTATGTTAGTGTATCTTAAACGCTTTATATCACACAGAGTAAATTAGAATATCAATTTGTAACATACAATTTGTAGCGCAGTAGTGTTCACCAACACGAACGAGTGGTAAGTAAGACGTTGTTGCGAAGTTCACCGGTTATATATATAGTGCAAGCGTCGATGTGTGTGCAACTGTACTAAAAAAGCTGTTATGCGCATGCGCAAATAATTCAATGCACATACGTAGATGACTGAAAAAGAGATGATTTACATAATAAATGTGCGCTTAGACCAACGAAATGATCTTTAACATATCTGTGTTTCTTGATTATGATTGATGCTGACGGTCTACGTTTCCGCAACGTATACGTGTTTTCAAAATCATTATTACAACCGAAATACAGAATGCTAGAAACAGTGATGAAATCACTCGCTGATGAAGGTTTAGGTTATCATGCATACAGCGAGAACGAAGAAGTCCCACTACCGAGTGAAATCACCGGTCTCGACTCTGTTATCGTATTCGATGACGTATCGTGTGAAAGACAAAACAATATTCGAAAGTATTTTGCTATGGGGAGACATAGCGGTGTGGACACATTCTATCTATGTCAGACATATAGCCAGATACCGAAACAATTGGTACGTGACAACGCTAACTTGTTGATATTGTTCAAACAAGACGATCTAAATTTACAACATGCATACACTGATCATGTTAACACGGATATGAAATATGATGCTTTCAAAGACGTTTGCATGGAAGCATGGAAGGATCGTTATGGATTTCTAGTCATAGACAAAGACTCGTCAATAAATGAAGGTAGATATAGAATCGGCTTTGATCGATTCATAATTGTTTCCAGCGAAGTATAAAAGTGGTTGCACTGTAGTAATGTAATCAGTCCTCTTGCTAACACGCGATGGTGATGAATAAGGAGGAACGATTTACGTATGATATAGATACGATAAGCGACAACATAAGGAAAAAAAAATATTATGCATTACAACACGGTATCAGAGAAAGCGACGAGAAGTTCAGAAAAAATTACAGACCGATTCTGGAACCGTTAGAAGCTATTTCATGAAAGTTAAGTGGTGATATAATGGAGGAGGAGGGGGAGAAGGAGAAGCAGCAGATAAAACAAGAAGAGCCTACACAACACGTAATAACAGAAAACGAAAGTGACATGCAAAGTCATAACGCTTCTCATTTCAGTGACGAGGACACCTGGAACCCTAACGCTTCACATTTCAGTGACGATTCATTAGCAAACAAATAAAACAGTAACAGTGGCGTCAAGTACCGACTAGTAATATCTAAATTGTTTGCATCGAGTGCACGAAAACGTACAGGGAGTGGCTATATGGAGATGAGACCGAACACTGAAATCGATTACGTGCATTGGGATGATCCTAACGAGTTGGTTAATAGATTGAGAATGTTAATGGCTTCTCAAAATAGTGGTCATACTGGTCATAGGAATGAAATCATTTCGATATTGGAAGAATTACGTGAAGCTGTTATTATCATATAAAAGCAGACGCACCGTTCTATAACCACCAGTTCTTCATAAATATGACTGTAGACGTGATATGTACAGCTAACGCTTGAAGTATACCGTGTCAAACATGTGTTTCTCGCTGGTTACTGTTAACATATTTATAATGAAAATATATATATATTCATAGTACAAATATAAACAAGTAAAAAATTTGCAGATCTGAATACGAACTCTGAAAACTGACCTACATATTGTACAATAATGCAAAACGGTCTTTCTCAAGTTAGCACATAAGACATTTTCCAGTAAACATAAACTTTATTCAGTTCAAGAACACGCAATTAGCAGCCGATTGTTCTTGTGTATGTGTGTGTGTGTGTGTGTGTGTGTGTGTGTGTGTGTGTGTGTGTGTGTGTGTGTGTGTGTGTGTGTGTGTGTGTGTGTGTGTGTGTGTGTGTGTGTGTGTGTGTGTGTGTGTGTGAAGTTAACATGGTTTAGACAAATACAAACGTAAAGAAACAATTTGATACGCATCTCCCCAGACTTCTCTCGCCTTTCGGTAGCAAATATTTTCATTCTAAGCATGTATTACTGTTTAGTAATAATTACAACCCAACAAAGGATATACAGTTTGATGCTTTATAAGTTTGTGTACATGGGTTGTATATATATTGCAAGCATGAAATTATTATTTAAATCTGTTATCTGTTTTTGTATGGAGGTCATCTATAAATATCAGATCAGTGCGACACAACGTGTAACAAACATAATTGGATTTGCATTGAACCTAACGTGTACAGGATTGCTTTCAACCCAATGTGTGTGGACGTTGCGTGTGTGTGAGGTTACGTTTTGTGTGTGTGTGTGCGCGCGCGCGTATGTGTATGCGAAAATAAACTTAATTTTCTCTATCTAACAAAACAAGGTTGGACAATAGTTTTCAATACCTCATAAGAAAGATCTAATATAAAAACGTGAAACAAGAACTTATACTCCTACGCACATCTACCGACATAAACGCTATGGTTTTAGCAAGCGGACAAACGACTGCTAATTGTGTTCTTGAACTAGATAAAGTTTACTGGAAAATGCCTTATGTACATGTAGCTAATGCGTACAGATTACCACTGTTACGACTCATAGAGAAAGACCATCCGATAACTATGCCTTTTAGGACCTGGGAGTTGTACGAGTATCCTACCTTACCACAGACTAAAAGGCAGAATTGGATTGTCAAGACCTCGAGTCAGCTAGAAAAACCACGCTTTGTTGTGTTAGCGTTTCAGACAGCAAGAAAGAATGTACTGACAGCACAAGCTGATGAATTTGATCATTGTAACGTAATCAATGCGAGACTGTTTCTAAACGACAAGTATTATCCTTACGATAATTTAAACTTGGGTATTGGGAAAGACCGTTTTGCATTATTGTACAATATATACGCTAGTTTTCAAAGTTCGTATTACCACCGTTTAGACGTCAGCCCAGTACTGACACCAGAATTATTCAAATCAAAAGCCCCGCTGTTTGTATTCGATTGTAGCAGACAAGACGATGCGCTTAAGTTTTCAGCAGTTGATGTATGTTTAGAATTTGAATCGTCAATGAATTTTCCTACACAGACGACTGCCTACTGTATGATACTACATGATTCGCTTGTAGAATATACGGCATTGTCCAACACAGTACATAGACGTGTTTAAGTCTTATTTTATACATATTTTGTAAATACTAGTTTTAAATATATATATTTTCATATTTATAACATTATAATATTGGAGCTGTGTGTGTGTGTGTGTGTGTGTGTATGTTTTTTTTTTAATTATAATTCTAGTTTAGATATATTTTCATACTTGTAACAATATAATAGTTTAGATATATTTTCATACTTGTAACAATATAATCTTGGAGCTGTGTGTGTATTTTTTAATTGTAAAACTAGTTTAGATATATTTTAATACTTGTAACAATATAATCTTGGAACTGTGTATGTATTTTAATAAATGTATATAGTACACACACTTTATTATTATTTGTATAACCCACTCCATAATGTATACTTACTTGCAACAAACTAGCGAGCGTTGTCCACACACACGTACCCTTAAATGACAGACGTTGTATGCACACTGAAGGCTTGCACGCTTAAAATTCAGCTATACCTAAAATATATCTTCAATTAGAAGTGTAATATAAAAAGTACAGTAAGAATATATTTTCAGAAATTGTAATTTGATCACACACACACACACACACACACACACACACACACACACACACACACACACACACACACACTTATTTGAATGAGTCATGTATTAAATTCAATAAATAATGCACTTGATAATGTTTTAATGTGAATAATTTTTACGTTTAAATAAAATCTGTACATACAATAAAATTAATATAAAAATACGGTAAGAATATATTTCAGAAAATTGTAACGGACATAATAATTTGATCATACACACACGCACACACACACACACACACACACACACACACACACACACACATGTATTAAATTCAATAAATAATGCGCTTGATAATGTTTTAATGCAAATAATTTTTTTTTTACGTTTAAATAAAAAATCTGTACATACAATAAAAATTATGCTCAGTTATTAGCGTATTCAAAATGTTTCATGTACACTTACTTATTTGAATGAGACATGTATTAAATTCAATAAATAATGCACTTGATAATGTTTTAATGTGAATAATTTTTACGTTTAAATAAAATCTGTACATACAATAAAATTAATATAAAAAAATACGGTAAGAATATATTTCAGAACATTTTAACAGACATAATAATTTGATCATACACACACACACACACACACACACACACACACGCATACACACGCATGTATTAAATTCAATAAATAATGCGCTTGATAATGTTTTAATGCAAATAATTTTTACGTTTAAATAAAATCTGTACACTCACCAAACTAGTATGTGTGTGTTGTCTATACACCCTTAATGATGGAATTTGTGTATACTGAAGACGTACAATAATACAAACAGTCTTTCAACTATTAAAAAAAATGCAGTGATAGATTTCACGATGTATCAGCACACGCAGGCGGTCAAATGAGAAATTGCCACTATAAAAATACGGTAAGAATATATTTCAGAAAATTGTAACAGACATAATAATTTGATCATACACACACGTACACACACACGTACACACACACACACACACACACACACACACACACACACATGTATTAAATTCAATAAATAATGCGCTTGATAATGTTTTAATGCAAATAATTTTTACGTTTAAATAAAATCTGTACATACAATAAAAATTATGCTCAGTTATTAACGTATTCAAAATGTTTCAAGTACACTTACTTATTTGAATGAGTCATGTATTAAATTCAATAAATAATTCACTTGATAATGTTTTAATGTGAATAATTTTTACGTTTAAATAAAATCTGTACATACAATAAAATTAATATAAAAATACGGTAAGAATATATTTCAGAAAATTGTGAAAGACATAATAATTTGATCATACACACATACGCATACACACACACACATGTATTAAATTCAATAAATAATGCGCTTGATAATGTTTTAATGCAAATAATTTTTACGTTTAAATAAAATCTGTACACTTACCAAAACTAGTATGTGTGTTGTCTACACACCCTTAATGATGGAAGTTGTGTATACTGAAGACGTACAATAATACAAACAGTCTTTCAACTATTAAAAAAAATGCAGTGATAGATTTCACGATGTATCAGCACACGCAGGCGGTCAAATGAGAAATTGCCACTAATTTTCTTCGCGTATATATTGTACACTGGTAGTGGGGAAAGCTTGTGTGTCCGTTTTTAGAGTAAATACTTTCTAATCCATAATTAATCCTAATTACTGTCAGCGCTGCTAATGATCGACATGTGTCAAATTAGAAAGTAGGACGTCCCGATTTAGACGACGTACACACGGTTAATGACCTCTGGTTTAAGTTAGCGAATAATAACTATATCTAATTCAGTATCGTTGTGTGTGTGTGTGTGTGTGTGTGTGTGTGTGTGTGTGTGTGTGTGTGTGCGTGCATAGTTAATCTTTCTATCACTAATTACCACACTGAATATAACTTTCTAATGACGAAATATTATTATTTCATTGTTTACGATATATATATATTTAATTAATGCAAAATGAATTTTTAAAATTACAATGGTCTGTAAGGCATATTTAAGTTTGTGTACACATACAAATCGCTTTGAATAAGGGAAATCTTGTCAACGTTTGCAGCGAGAGAGAGACATACACAATGTGTGTGTGTATGTGTACACAAAACTTTTGAAAATACCTTATTTCAAGGAGTTTTTATGCGTAACACTTTACCATACAGACTTGGCAGAACCGAGATTGGTGTAGAGAGAGAGGCCCGTTACATATACACACACAGTGAGAGATGCAACAGTAATCTACTAAAATGTATGTGTGCGAGAGAGAGAGAGAGAGAGAGGGAGGGAGGGAGAGAGAGATAGTTTTACTTACATTCAAATGTGAGAGAGAGAGAGAGAGAGAGAGAGAGAGAGAGAGAGAGAGAGAGAGAGAGAGAGAGAGAGAGAGAGAGAGAGAGTTTATATCGTGATGGATAACTGTGTCTAGAGACAGAGAGAGAGGGAGGGAGAGTTACTTACATTCAAAGAGAGAGAATTGCATAGTAAAACCGATGGCGTAGAGAGAGAGAGAGAGAGAGAGTGAGACCCCTTACATAAACATGCAGAGAGAGAGAGGGAGGGAGAGAGATAGTTATTTACATTCAAAGAGAGAATTGACCCACCACCCACCCCTGATATGAAAATCAGCTTTATTAAAAATAAAAAATAAAGCATGCACGACAAACATACTCTCTTGAGTCTCAGATTCTGGCGGACAAATATCCATTTTCACTTGATAGATAGGTGTACCATTTATACATATTTTGTAAATACTAGTTTAAATATATATATATATATTTTCATATTTGTAACATTATAATTGCGTAACACTTTACCGCACATTGGAAGAACGAGATTGGTGTAGAGAGAGAGAGAGAGAGACCCGTTACATAAACATGCAGAGAGAGAGAGGGAGGGAGAGAGATAGTTATTTACATTCAAAGAGAGAATTGACCCATCACCCACCTCTGATATGCAAATCAGCTTCATTAAAAATAAAAAATAAAGCATGCACGACAAACATACTCTCTCGAGTCTCAGATTCTGGCGGACAAATATCCATTTTCACTTGATAGATAGGTGTACCATTTATACATATTTTGTAAATACTAGTTTATGTATATATTTTTTAATATTTGTAACATTATAATTGCGTAACACTTTACCGCACATTGGAAGAACGAGATTGGTGTAGAGAGAGAGAGGGAGGGAGAGAGATAGTTATTTACATTCAAAGAGAGAATTGACCCACCACCCACCCCTGATATGCAAATCAGCTTCATTAAAAATAAAAAATAAAGCATGTACGACAAACATACTCTCTCGAGTCTCAGATTCTGGTGGACAAATATCCATTTTCACTTGATAGATAGGCGTACCATTTATACATATTTTGTAAATACTAGTTTAAATATATATATTTTTTCATATTTGTAACATTATAATTGTGTAACACTTTACCGCACATCAGAAGAACGAGATTGGTGTAGACAGAGAGAGGGAGGGAGAGAGATAGTTATTTAGATTCAAAGGGAGAATTGACCCACCACCCACCCCTGATATGCAAATCAGCTTCATAAAAATAAAAAATAAAGCATGCACGACAAACATACTCTCTCGAGTCTCAGATTCTGGCGGACAAATATCCATTTTCACTTGATAGATAGGCGTACCATTTATACATATTTTGTAAATACTAGTTTAAATATATATATATTTTTTCATATTTGTAACATTATAATTGTGTAACACTTTACCGCACATCAGAAGAACGAGATTGGTGTAGAGAGAGAGAGGGAGGGAGAGAGATAGTTATTTACATTCAAAGAGAGAATTGACCCACCACCCACCCCTGATATGCAAATCAGCTTTATTAAAAATAAAAAAAATTATATTCACAGATGCGTGTGGTCCATTGAACCCCACCCCACACACCACCCACTCCTGATATGCAAATCAGCTTTATTAAAAAATAAAAAATTATATTCGCGGAAATTCGCGGATGCTGCGGGTCCAGCTGATAGAAAGTGAAAGTGATCTAGGCTCGCGAAAGGCGGCATATATTTGAACTTGGCGCGCGAAAGGCGGCATGAAATTTTATTGGTGGAAATTCGCGGATGCTGCAGGTCCAGCGGTGGTGGTGGGGGAATAACGGTACTTTGGTCAGGACCGGCATTTTCCCCCTACTGTAAAGATAATTAAACGTGATTATATATAATACATTATTATTGTTCTTAATGAAACAACAGCGTAGAGTGTACAATTTTAAAAACGTCATTACCATAAAAGAGATTACAACAGCTATGTTAAGTTGCTGCTCGTTTCCATTTCACGAACAATTTCGTTTCGTTCGAAAACAATAAAACAAACATTAATGGTCTACGTTTTGTGAAAAATCGTGCGTTTTGATTTATTATTTTTATAATCATAATGTAAAGTTCGGGTGAGGAAAATTAAAGGAGTTAAACGGGCAGAATTAGAATTACGGACCACCCAGAAAATCAGAGTTTGAAAGGTGGCAGAAAAAGACACTTCACTATAAAGACGACAAAACCTAAATGAGGTACGGGCGTGTATGAAGAGTACACGCAAACTGATAAATGGAGAAGATAAATGATGGAGGCTGTAGACAGAAGGAGAAAAAGAAGATTGCCTGAAGGTAATGACGGAGACGAGGCAACTGGAGAACGAAGTCTAAGAAGTCAGATTTGAATAAAGTAAGCTGTTTCGTCGCACCGAAAAAAAGCAAGGACTAATAATAATAATACCGTATTTTCCGTCTATAATGCGCACTTTTTCCCCAGATTTTGTTCCCTAAAATGTGGATGCGCATTATACACGAATAATATAATTTACATGCTAAATTGCAGATCTACACAAGTATGGTCAGAATGTGCATGGCAGAGTTGACAACGTCGTTTAAAACTGGCAGATTTGAGTATAGTAATAGTAAAATTAAATTTATCTGCAATTTGATTTTCAGTTTTAACCCACTATTCTATCAGTTATTTGTTCACGTTATAGATTTACAACAGTACTCTGTTGTAGCATTCTGAAGCTCGTTATAAAGTAGGCGTCAGGAGTATTTCTTTCATGTTGTTGAAAAAAAAACGAAAATTTAGTACGTAATTCGCACAGCACAGAAAATAAATCCATTTCCATTTCTGTAATAATTTATGAAATTATAACCATGTTCGTAGATAAGTATTACTCAAACTTGGTTATAATAATGACACGCCAGGTTGTTAGTATCACAGTATTAATACACTTCTTACTTCAGCGGACGATATGATGAGCGTATTGGATTGGGAACATAGAAAATAACCGAATCGAATACCGCGTAACTTTAATCTTCGAGGAGTGAATGACCCAAGAAAAACCGAAGCATATCGAATGTGCAGAAATCGAATAAAATAATATTGGAACCAGCAAACAGACAAACGAATATAATATTAAATGTCAGTAAAATTATTTTCCGGTTGTTGGACCGTGATCCTCTTCTTAAAAACCAGACGTTTCGACTGCAGCTGTGACGTCATCTTCAATGGGTCTCCTGTTTACCGTTGTGTAAGGCGTCGCACTTATATAGACGCCCTGTCTGCTATCTCATTCTACAAGAGGCTGACTGATCCCATTGCCAACACGGGAGTTAGATGTTACACCTGAGGTAGCGATCCGAGAGCTTCTCAGTGCCGGTAAACGGAAGACCCACTGAACATGACTCCCGCAGTTGCAGTCAAAATATCTGTTTTTATAAGAAGAGGATCACGGCCCAACAACGCGGAATATAATTTTACTGAAGTTGACTCCGCCCGTAAAAAAATTTAATGTTATCATAATATGAACTAACTGACTTATCGCAATAAACAAGAATCTTACCGATAAGATATATTTTATCCTCTTTCTGGTACTACGCAACATGCGTATTTTGATAGCCATCCTTACGCGAAGATAATGATGGATACGTATCGAAGAGCTTTCTCTTGTATCAAAATTGGTGAGTAGTTGGTAGGAGAAGACGTACCTGCAACAGAAGAAACAAATCAATTGCATCAGCTAAATAAATACATTTTAAAAATTACGGTCATTTTAAACATGCTATGTTTGTAACGTCGGCAGTACGCAGGTGATGAATAAACAATAATATTTATGTTTGTGAAAAGAACTCTCAAAAAGAAACTTATATATGAACTGTAAGGACTTAAAGTTTTAAATTTAAATAGTAGTTAAAGAAAAGAATTTAATTTTAAGAAGAAAATTTAAAAATACTAATCTTTTGTTGTATATTAAAATTTGGGTGTGTCAGTAGAAATAAATAATAGGTTGGAAGTAAATGTTATTTTCTATTTTGTTTATAGCAACATTTAGTACTCCTGTACGTGTTCTTTGCTGGTTTGTAGTTTCTGTAAAGTTGTTTTGTCATTCCAAATTGTAGCTTTGGAGGATGTTAGGAATCAAGTCGTAATAGGAAAAATATTTATTTTCATTAGACATTTATTTCACGTGAAAACTCAGCGTGAAGAGAGACAGATAGAAAGAGTGAATGAAAGAGAGAGAGGGGAGAGAGAAAGGGAAAAAGTTGAGACAGAGAGGGGGAGAGAGTGAGAGAAAGCGACAGAGAGAGAGAGAGAGAGAGAGAGAGAGAGAGAGAGAGAATCTTGGGTTGGGGTGATTGACTGTATTTATTCCAAAAGAGAAATAATTGCTCTTGCTTTAAGCAATGTGTATACTTTTCGATTATACTGATTGTATGACTTATAGGGCAATAATTCCTAACTCTAAAAAAAAACATGGTGGTAGATAATCTGAGGCAGCAACTTCAAATGAAATGTTCGAATAACACACCTACACGGTACGTTTGGCACCTTAATCAGACCGTACTTATATAGCCGACCTATTTACAGAGAACAAATTTCTAATTTTTACTCGAAACTACTTTTTCTAACTTCACTAAAGGTTTTCCCAGTCGAAATGTACCTATAACACAGTTAGTAAGAATAAACTACTGTATGTTGTACAAAGTGCAAACAAGAGTGTGTGTCATGTCAACGAACCGCACGAACTTACAATTATTGGGTGCACGCACGCACGCGCAGTCTGAAACTGAAATGTTAAGTGAGTTCTGAGAATTCTGTTTTTTTTTAATTATATTACAAATACACAAAAACTTTGCTAACGAGATATGATTATTTATTCATATTAAAATTTTCGTTGACTTACTAACAGCGTCTGGAATACAGAAATGCTGTGTGCTGAACTAATTAGATACGAATTGGAGTTTTAATAATGTCTGATACTTTCGTAACGACTGAAAACTGAGCTGTTATACTGTGTGATGTTCAACTAGTTATAGATGTAGTCTATGTAACATACATACCCAAAATACAGCTAGACCTACGTAGCAGCGGTAGCTGTGAGAAGAAAATATTTTTAGGCTGTTGTATCTACTGAAGTTTGATCGTGGATTCCGGAAAAAGTAGTGATTTGACTGAAACTGTAGGTCGAAAGGAAACAATACGCCGGCGGATGGTAATACTTTCCTTGAGAAGTGCCATTTGCATTATTAACGAGTTCATGTCCATAATCTGGAAACAGTCTACTAACAAGAGCATGAGTGGAAACAAGAACTTGATAATGACTGATAAAAGTTGGTTTGATGCCCGATGTTAATGATTCAAACGGGGCAGGACTTGCTTCATACTGGACGTATCTCCATCAGTCCTAAACAACAGTGTTGTCCTAACGACACTGTCCAGTTCGAAGCAAATAACAGTTCTGCAACAACTAACGATGAAATTTATAATTAACTATTTTTTTAATTAAAGTTTCTATTTTATCCGTGAACGGTTGTAATATGATAACGGGGCGTCAATGGCTCCGCTATGACAATGGCTCGGCTACTAATAAATATACGTAAACATCCGCTTTTCCACAAAACACACCCACATAGTATCTTCACCACATCGCTCCCTCTATGCCTGCCTGCCTGCCTGCCTGTCTCTCTCTCTCTCTCTCTCTCTCTCTCTCTCTCTCTCTCTCTCTCTCTCTCCCTCCCTTTGCTTCTTTGTCAACGTACACTTACGTATCTCAATAACACTTACTGATTAAAGTTGCAGAAATAACAGCACGTAAAATTTAATTAATTAAGAACAGTAAGGTGAAAATCGTGTTTCCTTCAGCAACAGTTCTGTACTCATCAAGGTTTTTACAGTTGTTAAACTTTTTAATTCAGTTGTCGCCAAAGAACACTGTTATTAAAATAGATCGTAACACGTAACAGATCACACTGAAATTCAAAATACAATGTAACATTGAATGTAGTGAATGCAGAAGACAGTAATTTTCTCATATAATAAATAACCTGACCACGAACTATTGAACTTGTTGACCAAATATTTCATAAGGGTAGCTGTGAAATAGTAAAATGGCATCACTGGTAAGTACTACCACTACGCCCTCTGCGTGTGGCACACAATAATATGATTTATTACGGAACACGCGGAGTGCCTACTGTGGTTCTTTGTACCCTGAAATATTTATTTACTGTTTTGTGAGCGACAAAAGGTGAATACATAAAACGTTTATGAAAGTGGCTACACAAAAGTGTAAACATTATCTGTACGTTAAGATCCTTGTTGTTGAGCGGAAATTGATGATTTAAGCGAAGTTACGCCACGAGAATGATGGGTTTAATTTCTACAAATATGATGTTCCAAACAAACAAATTGTTAATTTATATGAAACAAGTCAGAGAGAAAGCCTCGTATTACAAACTTTTGATAATAATCTGCAGACGGATTTAAGGAAGCAAATAAAAACTTAATAATGAGTTCGATTAATTTTCTGCTCTATAGTCACTGGGGATTTTATCAAAGATTTTATGCCATTTTTGTTTACTTAAACAATTACGTTTTTCGTTATATATAGATTTATATAATTTTTTCAAATTAATCTTTATTGGACAAAGTTATTTTATCCAGCATTATTTCTATAATCGACTTTTTTGTATGGTTTTGAGCTTACTCAACGATTTTGTTTTGTGTCTTCAATAGCCTCGAAACTTTGCCCTTTCATAGTTTTCCATTCTTGGGAAGAGGAAACGATAACATGGAGACATATATAATCAAAACGGCAGTTACAGCATCATTACATTGCCTAAAATTCTTGAAAAAGCAATGACTGTATGTTGGTGCATTATCGGGGTACACTTTCTATACCGGCATATCAGCAATACTTAATATATAAATCTGCCGATTTTCTACAAATAGTTTTTCACAATTGGCATAAAGTACCCGAAAGCTCCTTATATAACATAGTATTTAGCAAAAAAAAATCGCAAACACAATACCAAATTTTCGTTCTACAATCACGGTCTTTAACATTTTCACTACTTTAGATCAGTTTATCTAATTCTTTTCACGAAATGTAATTCATGTCTCCACAGTCTTGCAATTTAGAATGTTTAAAAGAAATTGCTTAATACACCCAAACATCAACACCTATTAACCTAAACTATGTATGTAGGCTATCCAATATTGCTAAAGGATCTAATCATCTATCTTATCTTCAAGATACTGCTATTTTGAAAAAAGAACGAAAAACTCGGGATTCTTCTACTACTACTACTACTACTACTACTACTACTACTACTACTACTACTACTACTACTACTACTGCTGCTACTCCTACTGCTACTACTACTACTACTACTACTACTACTACTACTACTACCACTACTACTACTACCACTACTACTACTACTACTACTACTACTACTTAAAGTATATATAGTACCTACTATACTTAAAGTAGTAGTACCTCTGCTAAATTTTAACGGCTCCTTATTAGGTTTTATACGCAAATTCTCCTACTGACAAAATAACTAATGAAAGCAACTCCTGTGTTTATATTTTTCGTAGCTTCTACGTTAACTCGTAATATAGACTGTGACAGAACTCAGCACAAAGATATACACACACACACACACAAGTAGAATTGTCTCACTAGTAGAATTCTAAAAGCTTTTTTCTCCGTTGCAAGTAAGTACGTATACGGGACATGAAAAAATTGGAAATAAAAAGAGAGATAAAGGGATATAACATTGAACAGAACTAGTAATCCGCATACTGTCATGGGTTTTACGTATGTAAAAGAAGAGATATATACAAAAACTTAAAAGGCCTATGCTCAATACTAGAGGCGGCAGGAAAGCAATTGATGTGCCAGACAACAAATGACTATAAGACAAGAACAGATGGAGTTACACTCTAGGGCGGCGACAGCTGCGTGTGTGTGTGTGTGGGGGGGGGGTTACAACTGATGACCCCAAATGTACTGCGTGCAGCGGCACAGCCATTTGTTTTACCCTAAAAATATTGACCACACTTGTTGGTAGTGTCCGCTGTTAAAAATATAAATTGTCCCAAATATATTAGTTACTCACGGAAAGGTAGGGTGAAAAAGCGTGTTTGATATCGTTTGCAACTTGCAACAGCGAATAATTTTCGATACACTCAGAGAGTCATATCCATTGAGTCCTATCATCTACCACATTACAGAACACTGTTACGACGTTCTCACGGATCTTCGTGTTGTACAGTGCAAACAGAATAACAGACACAAATGAAACCACTAGTTAAAAATTTTAATTAGACACAAGCAACAGTTAGAAATCAACAATGTCACTTTTATTCAATAATTCGAGTTAATTTTCTCCAACACACAACAATAAATGTAACCTTATTACAGTTCCGCGCTAACACAATAATCACCGCGACATCGTTTCGCTCCGTACTTGAAATATCTCCAGGTCTAACTGAACTACTAAGCCGGCCTCTCTCGCTTAGTCCAGAGATTCCACAGGACTCAACCCCTTCCCGGCCGACCAGTCGAGAAGAGCTGCGTGATTACCAGCTTGGTCAGTGCAAGACCCTGATACACTACACCGACCGAGCGGAGTCTGGTAAACCTCCAATGACGGCGAGTAATAAGTGTCTTTCATCTCAACGGAGCATTGTGAAGTGGAATTTACAGTACCTAAGGAACACGTTAGCAAACGTTTTGAACATTAGTTTTACAAACAGCAATTATGTGTACGGTAATCTTAAATTGGTAGTTTGATGGAGATTCACGAGAAATAAACTCCACAGACACTTTAAGAAAAAATTTACCCTGTAAATATAGAACACATCCACCTGGTAAGTAACATTTTCACCCCACAATCTATCCTGATTGAATCTTACTCGGACTCTATAAATATCTGTGATTATTCAAAACTCTACAGAACAAATTCATATTGTATGTACGGCTGATTGAAGAGAATCAAACTAAAGCTGAAGAAAGACCAGGAGACTGCAATGCTGATGTGTACAGTGTATCTAGTTATCCACTTTTGCGAGATAAAAAAATACGCATTGATCTTCTCTGTCAACGACTATATTGTCGTTTGACTCTCTTGCATGCACGGTACAGTAATAATCATCTGAAGAACACCAAACTAGAGGTAACATAAATCTTGTTTGGTTTTAAATCAATGAACTTAAGCGAGGAATAGGTGTTATAAGATTATACTACAAATACAAATGATTCCTTAAGGCATGTAAGACTTAATCGCATACGTATGAAGTGCTGCTTTCTTTCAGAATGTTTACATCTATAGAAGTGGGTACCTCAGCTGGCTAAACGGTTGACGATACCTATTACTTTATACCTAACATCACAAACGGAATGCTTAACTAGACTTAATTTACGTTATTTGATGAACTACTGTAATACGTACAATGAATAATGAAATTTTAATAAATACATATTTATGAAAGGCACAATACACACAAAATTAATACAAGAGGCTACAGCCGAGTCGTAAATCTATAATTATATTATTATAAATTTATTTTAAATAATATTTTACATTTTTTTAAAGAGAATATATTTTTTAATTTTTTTTCAATGTTTCGACTACTTATATTACTGTACGTTAAATTAAAAAGTTATATTCTTCTTTAACAAATAATAATATTATTTATTATTAATGTTAAATAATAAGTATTATGTGAGCAATTATGAATATAAGTATAAATATATAAGTATGTTTGTATTTGTAATTTGTATTGAATTTGTTTACATTTGAAATTGATATTATCATGAATATCTTCCTTAAGCACAAACAACAATAAGTGGCAATTATTATTCATCACATTCAACATTTATGACCTCACAAGGGAAGTGTTACATAGCGCCACGATTATTGTATAGACCTACTTACTCAACAATGTCTTTACAATTATTTGTTCCAATCAGTAGTCATCCGAAAATATTTATTTACTTTCGCGAATTGTATGAATGTTCTTATTTTTACATTGACTGACAGAAATGGGCTAATAATTAAACAAAGTGAGATTTTGATTATGTTCATACCTTTGTAAACCTCAAGTTCGAATTATGAATCACAGAAGTTTACAATTAACCAGTAAACAGCTAATAATTTTAATAAACAACTATGAAACATTTGATGAAACAACATGTACGTTTTTTACTATTTAGTCTATACGTATATGAAAATAAAGTCGTAGAATATGTGTGATTACGCGAGAGCGCACGCACCGTCACAAAATTATTTATTTTATATATATTTATTTGTACATATTATTTTTGTTACATATTTAATGGATGTAAATTTATATATATTTTAAAAACGTAAACGTTCATACTCCGTTTTTTCTTGATGGCGTATTACAGTAAGATACGGAGTTTTCTGTGTATGTTTAGGTCTAACTAAGAAAGTAGCAAATTCTAACACAAACATACCCTCCACGTTACCAATTAGTCAACTTAAACGCGTTTCCCGCACCCTCTCAAATCTGTTTTTGTAATGCAGAAGCAAGGTAGGGATTAAGTCGGGGTTGTGAATGGTAGTAAAAATAGCAAATCTTCCGTGTCGTTAATGGATTTGAAATATTTCATCAGGGTTGTCTGGGAGAGTACAAATTTAGTAATGATGTGGAAAAGATCCTACATCCCAGTGTTGGGTTATGGGGAGCTAAAATGTAACAAGGGGGATTGTCATTTCCCCTCCGCATTTTCTTGACATATTTCGTCTACCACAAGCCCTCCTATCAGTATTTACATTTTCTTACAACCTTTACTCAGCAGTTTGTTGTTTTTAAGTTCGTATTACCCGCGGTTACGGTTAATTTTGCATCTTACCGCAATGAATAACTTTATGATAAGTTTAGGAAATTAATAATTTTATGGAGGCTTAGTTAGCAATGGGTATGACAATTGGCTAATACCCTGAGGATCCCAGATTCTATTTTCAGTTTCACAACATCAAGGTGCTTTTTACACCTCTTCAAGTTGACTCAGTCTATACGAGTGAGTATGAAGGATAGCTAAAGCTAACAAGTAAGCTAATACAGTAACAAGCGACGCTAAAGCTTAGTAGTGCTGGCACACTGTCTCTCACGTACAGATACGTATGATCAGCTCAGACTGACCACGACTTGGCATCCGTACCTTCCTCTCATACACAACTGAAAAATATATTTTTGGTATAGACCTGAAGATAGAAATTGAACACTGACTTTGAGGTGCGCAGTCGACAAACACCTCGTTGCGAGGCTAACAAAATTTTAATTCATTTTGCACATGCGCACTGCAGTCTTGTACAGTATTTCATAATGGGAACATCGGCTACAATAAGGTTGGCGAGTACATTAGAAGTATGTGTGTGACAGTGACAGAGTTAGTGTGGAAGTGAGACAACAAACTATTATTCCGTTTTCTCGCCTCACTCCAGTTTAGACAACTTGACTATACTTTTAAGTGGGGGTAATTCATTCGCTGGGTAGGCGCAGCTCAGCTAGTAAGAAAGGCTGTCATGTTTCTAAATACTTTTATACAGGTGTCGTAATTTGAACAAGGGATTACGAAATGTATGTCTAATAATACAATTAGAGCAAGGTAATATGGTAAACTGTTACATAAGAAATTAAATTACTACAAGAGAAGTTCCAAAAATAAAGTAATACACGGTATGAATTAATATTGTCAACGTTGGGTACATTAATGTTCTCTTCTCTAATAACAAAATTATAACTCTGATACGTTTTACGTGGCGAGAAGGGTGAATCCTCACAATCCCAGGCGTCACACGCTCTGTGCGCTGCTCACACTTTCAGCAAATGCCTGCCGTGTGACTGCACGATTGCGGGGTGCGTCTGGCTGTCATACGGGTACAAATGACCAACTCGAGCTGTCACGTCGGTTCACATTATTTATCTACGTCCGTGTCGGAGGAGTTTCTCGCAGTCCCTCCGCACGACACAATACTGCCTGCTCGGCTGGGCACAACTGCTTCAGTGCACACTTCACACAAGTGACTATAGGTGAAACGCATGCAGTTTCCACAAGTAAGTTTTGTTTTTGTACGCAGGCTTATTACGTTTGCGTAGTAGGCGAGACAGATATGGTCAACAAAGGAAATGGTACACATGTATTAAACGAAATTGTTCCCAGTTAATAAGAAAATTGAGAAGTGGGACTGTGTATGTGTGTGTGTGTGTGTGTGTGAGCGCGCGTGTGCGTGTGCGTGTTTTGAACATATTAAAATCACTAGTGTAACGGTTAAATAAAATGTGTCAAATTATAGAATTAATATTGGCTACTTAATGTTAAATAATAATTACACTTAAAATAATATACTTTAAATTGTACTTAACATAATTACAATTATGCTTAGTATGAGTATACTTATAAACATACTAGTTGAAGATACTTAATATTACATAATCATATTATATATTATGCAAAGAAAAAACACAATTGAGACTAACAAAGATCAAAAAAATAATCAAAGAGAAAACGAAGTCATAAACAAACTGAAATCTGCTTATAAAATCTTTTCCTTTTATAAACATATGAGTCAAATATACTTCATATTATAGGCTATAATCATATTATACACAGAGAAAAACACAGTTGAGACTAACCAAGAACAAAAAATCAAAGAGAAAATACAGTCATCAAAAAACTAAAATCCACTTTCAAAATTTATTTTCTTTTGTTCCTTGAAAGACTATAGACTACCAAAAAGGGATTAGAAAATATTTCTGAACGATGGATCCTATGTATAAAAGATTTAATTGTGCGTGCGTGTTAACGTATGTAACACGTCGAATGTTTATGAACTATATGGGATTAACGAGTATCATTCAGTGCTACTAGAATGCAGTAAGTTACATATTAATTTGAGACGAAAAAATTCCGACACACACACACACACACACACACTAAATTATGTTTATGGTGAGTAACATAACTCGTCTAACTCAGTCACGTACACTAAGACTGTCGCCACAAACAGCGTTTCAATTAGTTTTGATTTTGCGATGGTTTCCCATGTTGGTCAGTGTGTTGCGAGTTACTTTTGAGATACTGTGCTTTTAATTATATTTTAAGGTTGATTTTATTTAAATCTGCCACAAAATAAAATACACAACTGCTTATAAAAGGTGTGAATAACACATAAACATGATAGTTTCAAAATATTTTCTGTACATTGCCAGCAAGAATTTTTTAAATTTCTGTGTTGTTATTTGACGCCACCATGACTAATGGGTATTAACTACGCATAAATATATAAAAAACGTCTTCCGTCTTATTGTAAATTTAAAAAGAATATATTGAAATTTTCACTGGGCTGATACTACATACAGTCAAATACAGTCATAACTATATAGAAACATGGAAGAAAATATGTATCTATTGAAATTCAGGAACAGCATTCTGATTCTGAACTGATTCAGGAACTGATTCTGATGGAAAAAGGAAAACGCTCCGCTGCCAAGAAGACATCCACAGTCAGCCAGCCAAGAAGATGAATATGAAAAAACGGGAGAAGACTTCAACGTTTCAAATGTAATGTTTCACCTTGTATCAACAAAAACAATAACTGTTTTGTTAAATTTTATGTTAAGTGAGAAAATCTATTTACTTGTAATAAATTGTACATAACGTGAGTAATATTTGCTATTTTTGTAGTATGTACTTTTTTCATGTAATGTACCCGTGGAGTCACAATGGTGTCAATTGACAACATTCAATTTTTCAAAAATTATAAATTAAATACAACAATTTTCAACTAAATGGTGTTCCTATGATGATTATGATAAGAAAATAACACAATTCTTTTTTCAGAAACTAAAAAAAAAATGACTGAAAGGGTTAATGTCTAATCAATTGACGTTAGCATAAGTTTATTTGAATCATGTGACGTGAAGTTATGCTCACCTACAGTTGTTATCGTTATAAAAAAATACTCATAGGAGCGATCGGTTAATTGGTTTACTTATTGAATGAAAAAGGTTACATCAATGATCTGTAAGTTAACCAGCAATTACTTTAAATATTTGTGTCGTGATTTCGTAAAAATTTGTTTACCAAGAAGTATCGACAATTTAGTATTCAAGAATTTGTAAAAAGCAGTAGAGAACACATATGTTTCTACAGTAACATTGGCACGTGGAGTTAACTAACGAGATCGCGTCAAGCTTGTTTAATTCGAAATAACTTACAAATAATCAAAATTCAGTACACTGAATTTATTGTTTTACTTTAAAATATTTAAATATGTGGTTCAATAAATCCCGTGAACTGGGTAGGTTTACAGGGTGTGTTACAAACTGTGGGAATCAACGTTGTATTACATAGAAACCCGACACTTTAACGAAGTCTTTATACCAGTGCAACCGATCTGTTATCATCTTCTTCAAGGATTAAACCAAGGATGGTTTATTCCGGTCTCAAACAGGCAAAGATTAGCGCTGGTCGCTCCAGAGCTTCCTCGGACGTCCCACAGCTCTCCGTCCCCTCGGCTTATAGTTCCACAGTTGTTTGGGGATGCGGCTGTCATCAGTTCGGCAAAGATATTCCCACAAATGCAGCCGATACTCGGCAATCCTGTCGAGTATACTCATAATATTTAGTTCCTGCCGTGTATCTGCTTTGCTTCTATGATCATCATGGAGCGTATACCCTGCCACGTGCCTGAGAGAAAACTCATTTCAGCCGCTTGGATGGACTGGCCTGGGGTTTTGAAAGTCCAATTCTCAGACCCATAAAGGAGTGTGGGAAGGGCCATCATCTTTTAAAACTGTAGGCGTGTTCCTTTATTGCTGACTTAAGAGTTCGCCTAATGGTCCCACACATAAGGTTGAACTTACGCAACTTATTCACAACGACGTTGTTGCATTATAAGACACACTGTAGCCCAGGTTTTCAAAACTGCTAACTTGTTCCAGGACAGTACCACCTATAACAAGTTTTGCCCCGTACGGGACCAGTTCCACGAAAAGCCATCACCTTGGGCTTAAGTGTGAATATTTGCAATCCAGAGTCTTTTCAAATTCGATTTAATAAATGTATACCCATCAGCAACCTGTTTCCCGAGACCGATAGAATCCAACATTAAATCTACATTAAAATAAACAAATCGCAATAGCAGATTCGCCCTAACGATAACAGAAATACAAACTAATGTACAAACATAATTCAGACCTACGTAGTTATGGTAAAAGTAAGTGTGAGAGTTTTCGCAAAATGCGGAACAATTGTCAGGACATATTCCACTTTCAAATTCGATAATGAAAGCGTAGTTTCTATTAGCACTTTATTTCTACACGTGTTGTTTGTGTCAACGTAAAATAAGTGTTTAAAACACATGTTATGAATCGGTTAACATTAAGTTTCCGCATAATCGAACTGTCGCGTACGTTCATAGCTAAGACCAGAGCTTGCCACTGATTATCTGAGACCGTTGAAATAAATAGGGCATTCGACAGTAAGCGAAACACAGTAAGCGATAATACCCTGTAAATATAATATATAGTCTTCTTTGTTAACATTGCGAGTAGAGCCACGGTTGGAAATATATCACGGAGGTCGTTATAGAACAGTTAAAACCATTAGGGATTGGACACGAGGGCACTTACCCCCTGCGGCGAACAGAAGGGAAGATTTTAAGGGAGGTCACAGGGTGCTGTGATTTACTGTGATACACACTGTATCCTCTCTGTTTAGTGCACAAATATTTTCTTACCATTCAACTGACTTTACGACAAGACATTAAATCAATTTTATTGTCACGCGTGAACAGGAGTCTGTAATTTTCATATCGCGTCTTAGAGACAAAATAATTTTAATGTTCATTTCGTTATCTGAATTAGCAGTCCCTGTTATTCTTACTTTGGCGAGCGTACTTGCTAAACTGCTAACTTTCATGTTCCGGACGAGGCCTTTCAGTTTGTCCGCCATTATAAAATCCTAAACCATGATATTCAGGACAAGTCGTGGCTTAGGACTTGATTAACGGCGGAGACGCTAAAAGGCCTCGTCCGGAACACGACAGGTAGCAGTTCAGAAAGTAAGCACGACAAAATTAGTAATAATTTTAATGCATGCCATCTTTCAGGAGACGTAGTCCTTTATTCTTAGTGGTTACTGTTTTTAACCTTGATTATTCTATTAACAGATAATTTTGTTTGAGTTCAGAAACTGAAGTAAATCTTTGTCGTCTGACTGTATGATTACGGGGTGGGTTTCGCTGTCATCCATTTACAAATGACTAGCTTAAACTGTCACGTTGCCTCACGCTATTTACGTATCTACGTCCGTAATGGAGTCATGTGTTGGTATGAATACATGTGTTTCGATTTTATTTAAACTTTATTATTTTAATAAAATTATCATTTTTTGTATAGGCTATTTACTGCTGTTTGTCCTACGGCAAGTTAATTAATTTTATCCACTTGCCTTGTAGGTTTCCACACTCACACGCCACCGAAGTCTTCAATAATATATAATTAACTTCACATTTTTTTTACTACGTCGCAATTCAAGTTTTCCAATGTATGTGACATATTTTAGTTTGGGAGTTTAAACATTAGCGTGAATCCATTTCCACAGTCCTGTCAGCTAGAAAAAAGATTACTTATTAGCGTGGGAATTTGACATAGATGTACTCTCGCAAATACACATATAAATCTTCCGCTCACAAAAGTTACTTTGCGAGTATTTATAAATAAAGCTTACGTATAGGGCTATGTTTAGTGACCAGAAAAGTTTAGTTCTAGAATAATTGAAATAAACGTTACTGATAATGTCGGATATAAATAATTACATAGGTACCATTTCAAAGAAAAAATAGAACTAACATATACTCAAAAGATAACATTAAAAAACAATGTGTAATAACATTTATAACAAACTGCTGTCTTCCTTCCCTTTGTCAAATGAATTATTTTTGTAAGTCTATACAAATTCCACGGAAAATGCCAGCAACTTACAAACTTATCGTGATTTGTGGTAAGGTATAATGAAAGTTTATTGAATAAAAGTAAAAGAACTTATTCTCTGTAGTAGTAGTACTTGTGAATGCGCGTTGAAGCGCAACTCAAGACGCGTCGACAGAGAACTTTCTCCCTACACCTCATGTGACACATGATGGAACTCAATATGTCAACGTCTACTGCAGGATTGCTTGGTGTTACCCTCACTCCTTCCATATGTACAACTCTGGATAATATTAACCAGATGCATTCAGTTACAAACGTGAAAAGGGATATAGTAAGAGTATGTTAAAAGGCTTTAGCAGTTAGTAGGGGGGTGTTAGCATTAAGACATTTTATTGAGATAGTTTAACACGGGAAAACGAGGAAAATGCTACAATTTATTACGTATCAACATATTTTTTCTATTAATGTATCTCTATTAAAATTTAAGGGTAGTTTATTAAATATTCAGGTACAAAGGTAGTCGATTTATTTTAAAGATTAAATTGATATTTTTATATATCACCTCTATCGGTTAATTCAAGGACGTTATTTTGAGGAGCATACCCAGTAATCAAAATGTGTAACATAACGTTACATAATACTATTCAATATCTTAATATTTACTTATATAAAAGTAGGTATAAAAATAATGTTTATCCAATAACAGAAAACGTAACTTAAAAATAATTTTTAAAAGTAGATGGTCACAGACACGAGTAGGCAATCAGAAGCTTTCTATAAAGCAGTAAAATTTGAGGTTCCTTAAGCATCTTTTTCAATTTCTAACAGATGCTTACAAATAAAAGTTTTTAATTGCAATAGTAATATTGCGATTAAAAATTTAAATAAACTTTCATTATAATTGTATTCAAATTAAAATGCTTATTTTACTCTACACGGCAGAAATCATAATATGCATATCGCATACAGCAATATTTTCTTAATGACATCTCACATTAAGCATTAAACAAATTTGTAGTAAGACACCCTATTTTCAAAATTTGTGATCTTCGACATTAAATATGTTTATAAACAGCGTAGTTACACTATTAATATTGACGGAAAGAAGACCGACTGTCCACCCCCATTGAAATAGCCAGATGTGAGAGAGAAACTACAAGAAGTGAAAAGATGCAAAAACAGAAAAACGACAACAGAAGAAAACGAGAATAAATTATAAGGTAAATACAGAAAGATGGTTCAAAAAATCTTAGAGCGACCGGCGTGGTCGGTGTGATAACTCCAACCGTAAAACTTTCCAACGTGGCGAAAAATATTGACCACATTTGTTGACAGATTCTTGTGATGACTATTAATTTCCTACAAATGCAATTACTCTACACGTAGGTGAGGTGACATCTGCACTTGATATTATTTGTCAGGTAGAAACAAAATGTGATATGCATGTAATGGATTTGATAAAATAGAGCCAAAACAGGAATAGAGTTGGCAGATGCAATGACAATTGTTAGTTACATATAGCTTTTATACACACAGAAACTGGCTCGTGACTTCTATTTTGTTTATTTCTTGATACGACATTAAATAAAGTTTGCAAAAATCCTATCCAGATGACTAGGGGAGTGACAGGAAATTAAGTTAGTATCTGTAAATAATAATTTTCTAGAAGTGGTCTACAAACAATATTGTCGTTTAAAAATCTTAGACAAACGACTAACGACCGCCATTCCATAATATAGGCAAAAATGAACGTAGTAACTGGACCGTTAATGAACGCAGTAACTGGCCTTATTTGAATACCATTCTAAGTTACGGAAGCTTATCCGATTACATTGAAAGTGTCTTTTGTTATCGGAACTCGACTTTGGGACTTTAGCACACCACAACAGACAAACGACTGTAGTGTTAACACTTGCAATCGATCAGCTTCTACATTTCTTGAGATATGCAAAACATCGTTGACCTTAGTTGTCTATTCCTTTAGATCTGGTCACATAGACATTGATAAAATACAAATAAATCGATTTATAATATTAATACGGTTAAAACTATTTCCAATCCCTTCTTAACTTTGTAAATACAGAAGCAGAAGTGTGACTGGAGCAAATCTCTCTAGTCGCTAGGGAGTGTCGCTGACATAATTCACTGGGTCTCTTTGAAAAGAATACAAATTTATTAATGGTGTGGAAACGATGCTACATTTTTGAGAAGGGTGGGTCTCGAGCAAACATGTATTGTAACCAAGGGATTTATAGTTTCCCCGTCACATTTTCTTTTTTGCTTTAGTTCATTTCCCGTAAATACTTCATTCAGTATCTGTTTCCTCATACCAACGATTAAGCAGGCTTCTTGTTTTAAATTGTATAGTACGTGTGTTCTTCTAGCACGGAATGAGATATACAATAAAACTTGTAGGACAATATCATATTAATACCTAATCTATCTTGTAAATTAGTGAAATTTAACCCTTAAAAGTCCTAACATTAGAAATTTTCATTATGAAATAGAATGAATATTATCGTATCGAGAATAATGCGTAAAGCACGCATATACGTAATTATGTACTGTAGCCTACGCTTTATTACGTTTCATCTAGTGAGTGCACTCAGGATTAATTAGTCCTAAGATCTGCGATGATGACGAGTCCAACGATTGGTAGAGCTATCCGCTTGGAGCACATTGATTTGAATACAAGCTATAGCGGTACAGCCTAGTACAGCTCGTTGTTTGAAAGTAAGACGAAGCACGGTAATGATGAGGAGAAGATAAAAAAGAAGAACAATATGCCAACCTAGTATCGTTATTAGTTCAAGATACTAAGACGAGATAGTTGACAGAATCGAAACATACGACTACTCTAAAATCATAAGTAGGGAATAAAAGATTTTAGAACACCGAGTATCCGGATGAACCACTCGATAGACAATCAAAAATATTTGAAGAAAATCTAAATTTTTCATCAAATATCGCTTCACTTTAAGAAAAAATCCATTCAACAAGCTAAACATAAATTTTTATTTTTAAAACTAAAAATTTGAGTATAGTCCTACCTTTATTAGACGTTCGGCGTTCAATCGAAGCATTTTCGTGCGTTTTGCAATTCGTAATATTAGGCCTATACTAAGTAGGCCTATACTACTATCCTAAGTAGTGTAAGATCTCAAGATTATTTTTTATGTTGGTGTAGCTGTGGTTTTTTGTATGTATGTGTGTGGCGAACGCGGAGTGTATGTTGTTGCTGGATAAAGCTTTTAGGTATTCAGAGCATCTTGAAGAAAAAGATAAATACAACAAAACAGGGGTATACAAATTAAACTGCAAAGATTGTAATAGTTTCTATATAGGCCAGAAGGGAAGATCTTTTTCGTACAGCAGAACAATACGAAATATACAAACACTACACAACACAACCAAACAACATACTTAACGACCAATTACACTTTAAATCACACGCACTCTTTGACATAATTATACACAAAACATACAATAATTCGGAATCCCGCGCCAACTCCCTTCCACCTCCACCCCCCACACAACCTACCAACTAGAAAAAACCGTTAAAAGTTCCGGACATTCTGTATCACACCTCGCTGAGGAAGGCGAACATCACGCTGAAACGCGTACGAGGAAAATAAACAAAGTAAGTTTCACATGTGAAAGTTTAGCAATTAATATTCTAAAGTTATATTAGACATACTGAGACTCGGTACGCAATATAGACGATGTTTCCGTGCCATTTATTAAGTTATTGTTTTTGAGCCTATAGGCCTAACTATCTAAACTAAATACTTTATTTTAACGAATTGTAGTAAGCAGGTTTTAAAATATTAAGACTTTTGCTAACAAAATGTTATTTTTTCAGTTTTACATAAAATTTTGAAATTACATGTATTATTTCCATTTTAAATGGTGTAAAATAATTTTTAGACTCTGAATTTTGTACTTTTTAATAGGGTATGGTGCCAATTAAACTTTACATAACGATGTCCAATTAAGGGAGAGATGAAATGTTAAAATATCAAATTTTCCTGATTCGACCTAGATATTCTGATAATGTAGAAAAAAGCGACAGTAGTCGTTGGTTGGTTTAACGTGTTCTCGTGAATAAATTAAAACGGAAACGGAACTTCGTTGAAATATTTAATTCAGCTTTTTAAATGCGAAATGGAATACAATAAATTATAAACAGACGAAATAGAGAACAATTAACCAAATAAAAATTTAATGATACAAATTTGAATTAACAGTTCAAGTGTATAAACGGAATTCGGCTGAAAACAGAAATACATTTTCTTCTGCAGTTCACTTGTATAGATTTAGAGTAATTTTTATAATAAACGTCCTCACTTTGATCACGCGTCTTACTATATTCATGTATATATTTATATTTTACGATGTGATTGTTTGTAACCAATGTTATGCCAAGACTTGCCGCGTAGACATGTCTTTTGACTTACACTAATGTCGTAAACACCTGTTGTCTGTAATTTTAACATAATCTAATGACGTTTTGGTTTACACATAACTCATTGTTCCCAAACTCTACATTTAATAACCAAATTCACGTAGGAGTTAATTATCTTAAAATGCACATTGGTGCTTTTGTTGCTTGGACGTTACAAACCAAGCAACAATAGTGTAGTAAAAAACGTGCTTTTCTATGGTGCTGTCGGGGATGCGAATCAGGGACCTCTCGATTAGTAGCCAGGCACGCACACTACCTACACGTCTACTAGCCTTTTTATTAATTTTAATTAATTTTGCAACACCCATCAAACAATTATGTCACTAAAAAGTGAGGAGGGTAATATAGAAGTAGTTGACATTTTCTCACTGTTTATACAATGTTTGTACCTCAGTTACAGCGACTTATTTGTGTCTGTACGTGCCTTTTGAACTGTGTTTCGTAACATGAACAACAGGTGTTTCCACGGTAGTGGTCCTGTTATTTACTGATAATTTAACCACAATGCAGATTAGCCACTACTGGATGTGTAGAATGTACAGCTTGTTTAAGTACATCGTTGTACCTGTATAACGGTTCAACAAGCACACAAGTACATGACTGTGTTGCGGACGAAAATTGAAACTGTATGTCAACTATGCAAAACAATCATGCCCTCCCCCACATAGATAAGATCTCATAACTAACATATTTCGATTATTAATGTGAAATAAAAAAATTTACTCATAAATTAATAGAATCACCTGAGATCCGTCGTGTAATTTCGTTTTTGTGTTAAAATGACGGGTTTCGGAACATAAGTTTCATCTTCAGATACAAATCGCTCAGTCGAAGTCGTTAATTGTTAAAATCACATCACAAGCACAGTTTATACTCACATATGTTCCTTCAAAGAGTACATGATTATATGATTTGTCATATACGAACGTGTGGATCGCGCCTCCTCTTACGAGAACGTCCTTCACGATCTACAGCAGTAGAACACATTGGGTAACGCATTTACGAAGACATTTAAAAACAATGTAGAAGTTGGATAATCAACGATAATGGAAAATAATGAATACCTGGGCCAAAATATAAGATGTCCTCAAGATGTAACCACCACAGTGAACTGTATATTCTTAAGGATAAGTTTTAAAAGGTTAGACAGCTTAAACATCGCTGTTTATAATGTGTGAAGTACACCGATTTGGCAAAGATAATTTACTTATTTCCCTATAAATTATGTAAAAAAAGTCCAGTAGCTGGTCCATGTGTGAAAAGTGCAGGATGTTACTCAGAGCTGACAATACAAAACCAACAATGATATAAAATTATGTGTCACATTAACACAAATTTTATGTTTCGTGTAGATTCGTTGAAACTACTGTAACAAAATCTTTTAATGAATAGACTATGATAAATGCCGTGTATCGGTCGTAAGGGCTACATACACCATGCAGGCAGATCCGAAACACTAATTCTGTGGTAGTAATTAATGCGCTTCTACACGTAACACTTGAAACACTTTTCAGTAGAAATGCTGCATTCCGTCTCCCTCGCGTTTAGCTGTGAAGCTGGAGTTAGCCAGTGGCGCAGTTAGTTGTAAACGTTGCAGTTAAGAAAACTGCAGTACTAAAAGTAATTAGACTTAATGGTAATTACCTGTATGGTAATGATAATGAAACTGGCTGACTTAGGAAAAACCACCGTTTCTCTAGAAGCAATACGTTGATGTCTGGTTGTACTATTTCTTTGACGATTACGCTCTAAACTCGGGAAACTGCTGATGGCTTCAATCTACTTTAAACATATTACCTGAATTTTAGCGAGCTATCCTCGCTGACCTAATTAACAGTTTAGTAATTTAGTTGTATAAAATAAACATTACACGGACTAAAATGCACCTTAGAAGAAACGTAATAAACTTCTCAAATTTTCATTAGAAAATAAAGGCAGGTTATGTAAGTGTATCCTAGACATTACACATGCATAAACACGGCGGGCATAATTAATTAATTCATTTATTAACTTATAATTTGTTAATATAAGTTGTAAACATAAATTCATATCTGCAACGCAGTGGGTAATGATGACAATATAGAATGTTGTAATTTGTAGTAACATGAAACGAGTTAATTCATTTGGCAGTTTAATGATCAGGTTCAGATACAATAGGACACCAACTCTGTTAGCGTCCTGCATACGATTAAGTACCACCTCAAGTTTGGTTCCTTTATGTTTAGTTTTTTTTTAATGTGTGAGTTTATTCATTCACTACCTTAGATAAGAGACTCTCGCCGATTACCTACTTTCCACGCGTGACTTCAAATAATTCTGAGAAATATATTTCTGTGTGGCGTAATTGAATAAACTGCTTTATTGTTACATGTTAACCCTGAAGGAAGGTGGTAATGTAAATATTCAACTTTTTTTTATTATTTGTAATTGCAACTGTGAATGTGATATTGTGTTTATCCTCCATGGGTGGACTGTTTTATCATTATATAATTCAGTAAATAATTTTTCTTGTCAAAAAGTGGATTCGTAGCTCATTGTGTGACTCAAAGTCCAAGTGGTATTGCAGGAATACCGCCTCTCCATAAGGACATAACCTACACAATTGAAGTGTAAGTACTTAGTTACTTTATTATAATATAATGGTTTTATGTTTTACAGTGAAATCATAATTTTTCAGAGTTTCACTAAGAAAGCACTCAATTTTAATATATTTTTTTAATTTTTAGCTGAGGATGGGTTGGGTTAGGTTAGGTTAAGTTATTTATAAGTAGGTTATGTACAGAATCAGTATTTAATGTACTCAAGAATTTAAAAATAAAGGAAATCCAGAATATACCTGTATGAACACATGTAACAAAACCCATAAATGAAAAAATGTTTACTAGAATATATGTATTATACACACCTCTGGGGGACAGAAAATTGTAAATGCTTAGACGGAAGGTGGTAATGAGACCCCCCCCCCCAAAACGGGGTACTACAGACTTTTTATAAACACATAATTTTATTAGAAGATTAACAAAATATCGCTCATATTTAAAAAAATTACAAACTGCTCCTTCAAAGTATTAAATAATTTCGCTTAATGAAGTCTTCATTCATTTTAAACAAAGAGGATTAGTTTATCCAATTAAGAAACAAAATACTCTTAATTCTTTTACAGTATACGACGTACAACGACGTACGGTGTACAATTTTTGTTAATTTTTCGACGGATAAACGGACCGATTTATTCCACTGGTGTTTAAACAGTGAAATAAGATAAATGAACACCAGAGGATACGCTACTGGAAACTGTAATATCAGTTGCAATAAGTAAAAACGCTCGTATTCAACAATTCTTTAAGTTCACGATTGTTCAACACATACTGCTGTAACAAACACTAAATATCGCCTGATTAACATTGTGGCAATAAATAATAAAAGTTACCACTTAGAGATGTCTGCGCCAATTATTTACAATTACAGTATCTCTTTTTAAACACTATTTTGGTGCAAAGTCGCATGCAACATTGAATCGTTAAGTCACATCAGCTCGTAACATTTTTGTCGCTTCGCGTCACAGTAGGCTTACGTGGTCGACTTATTTCATGATGTGGTACTCTATTTATAGTCAGCGAGAACTGCGCAATCTTACGTATCGAAAAGGTTCCATTGCGTTGTAGCATATACCTCCGTTTAGACGTACGCGCCAACCTCTAAGATTTGGCTTGCCGCTCCGGAGTGCACGCTGGAGCGCGCGTCGGAGCGTAAGTTCCACCGCGTGATACAAAAGACGTAAGTATTCCCGGCGTGCGTGCCATGTTTGCAGATTTGACACGTAAGGTCCAATATTTACATTTTTTAGCGGCGCGTGGAATTTCCGCCATGTTGGAGAGTTCTACTGACGCTCCAGCTGGTAGCTCAGAATCGATCTCCTATCAGATTCTTCGACCACTTCAGATTCTGCAATAAGTTTAGAATTATTGTCATCGTTTTTGTTTTAATTTTATTCAGTTGCTTACGGAAGAACCTGCGTATTCTTTGAATCTGTTAATAACAAAATACTTTTTCTTTATATCCGGGCATCGTCACTTTTGCAAAACTCAACTAGTTCATCATAGGCGGGATTATTTAAAGTTTCTTGGATTTTAATTCCATTGGTCTTGTCAAGATGTCGAGCATGATCACCCTGCAATGTAGTTAGCAGTCGTTATTCGAATGTCCGTGTATCTAATTAATAATGAGTCATACGTCCTATATATTTCATTTACACTTTTCAAAGTTGTCCTTAGACCACGCCATTTTTATTTTTTAATTACGGTAGTTTTAAAATAGTAAACCATTACTAATACACGGATGTCACTGCGCCACTTCTTAAACGAAACTGAAGTACTTACTCGAGGTGTTGGAGTGTCTGTGTTAATGCGATGAGAGGTCAGACCTGCAAGCGTGGCACCTGAGTAGAGACCACGATCCCGGCGTTTGTAATGGATGAACCCTCACATTGACAATTTTTGCGTGCGTGCTTGGAGCGTACGGAGCAAACTGTAGAAAAACCGCGTGTATAAATGGGGATAAACCGTAGATTCGAAAGGCGCATGTGAGGACATTCCACAACGACGCCCAGCCGCTCACACAATGTGTCGAACATCACAGCACTACTACGCTAGTAGCCTAACTCTGGGGGACCAGAAAAACGACCCTTCATATATATCCTTTATAACAGCCACAACTGGCAAAGACCAGCTACTTGGATTTCTAATGACGAGTCCTTGCAGTGATTATGCAAGGCTTTGCAGACTGTGACAATTTCGTTAGGTTGGACAGTCTGGCATACATATAATTTTACCGTCAACTATCTTACCTGGGTTGAATGTTGAAGATAGCCCTTTTTATATTTAACAATATTGTTTGCAAGACAAATATATTACGTCATTAGTTTCTTTATTTGGCAGGTAACAATACGTTGTATACGAGCTTTCAGACGCGTAACGTCCAAAAGCCACTAGAAGGTTCAACAATCTGCTGTAGTGACGTATATCTCGATAAATCTCGATCAGAATTGGGACGAAATAAATACTGTAGAATTGTTCATTTTTTATAATGTTTTATTGTATAGAAAGATCAGCATTGTCTACTCTTTAAGAGCAGAATGAATCTACAGATTACACATTTATAATTGGCGGCAACAAGCAGTATCTCGTGCCTTGCAGGAAACAATAAATTACAAAAACACAATTGACGTCCATGGTACATCAATTATATAATGATCAACAAGGATCATTGGCATTTGTAGCGAAACATCCAACGAACAACTTTAATTGGTTATTCTTGTAAATCTGTTTAGAGAACAGAGACGTGTTTCTAGTACTTCCAACTGTACAGTAAATTTACAACTATACTGTATCTTACCTCTTATCACATTTCCATGTCCAGTCGACAACAATAAAAATACGGAAAATTAATGAGGAGCCAAAAATAGCTTGATCTCAAAGGCTCTGGAAACATTTAATATGATTTTCATATTGAAAACTTTACATCACGATTATTGTTATGGAGCAATAGCCGGGTGACGTACGTGGTCGCGATTCCACACTACAGTATGTGATTAATAAGGATCAGGAACACGAGGCGCTGAGCGTAGAAAATAATGTGATTTATTAAAACCTAGCAGAACATTGAAAATTGGCAAATAGGCGTAACATGCATCAGCCAATAGAATTTAGTCGAGCGTGCTAATATTGTGCTACTGTTGGTACTTCTGTTGACTAAAATCAAACAAAATGCTCAATTAATAATACACAATAATGTTTATTTTAAATAATGCACAATAGATTATGAATCTCATGTCATATAATTACAAATCGTCTAATACAACAAATTTAAAAACAATTAGTACAATCTATTAATTCTTATGTTTTTTTAATTACTATTACAAATTATTAATGTTTAGTTTATTCAAAATATTTTTAAAGCACTTAAACGATAAATACAATTTAGTGGTTAAGTCTAACTTATGCTAAACTTGTGTTGCTACCACTAATACTCACTTACACTTCCATGAGCGCTTTCAAGCCTCTCGACTCATCTTCAGATGGAAACAACTCAAGTGTAAGTGAGTATTAGTGGTAGCAACACAAGTTTAGCATAAACTTTTAAAGTAGCCGGACAGAGGCGCCACGTTAAATTCCCACGTATAGACATAGACGACACCAACGCCAAACTCACAATTTGTTCAAACTAAAGTTAAATCTTGAATGTCTGTTTTATGCTCTTTAATTTTATGGTCTACTACTTTGAATTTAACACTACTAATGTCACTCAATAACGTATACGGTTTAAATGTTCATTTTTGTCACTTTAGATATTAGAGATGACATATCAGAAACCAAGAAGTGTTGTGTTGAAATGTATTTAAGGTTATCTGGTTATCTCCGAGGACTGTGTTTTAAATACGACAACTCTTTAACTGGTACGTATTTTGTATACTTCGTAAAGTCACTGAGTTATTTACTTGTCACTAGGCTTTTCGTTATACGTTGGTAGATATAGTTTGTGTTGCAAATTATTCACTTTTTATAATGTAAACAATATATTTTAAACTAATTTTCTTTTCACTCTTTAAACTTCATTATTCACTATGACCTCTTATTTATTTTAAACATTTATTTATTGATAATGAATAACAATTAATTGCTATACTGCATTCCCTTGTTTTTTGATATCAACGCTTACTCTAGAGTCAGTTGGCGTCCTTTTCTAGAATACACTATTGTTATAAAGCAACAGTTGGGCTTCGGTTTAGATTTATACTATTGTTACGATGGTCTAGTGATCGTCGTATGGTACAGTGGAAAACAATATACAAGACACCAATTAAGTCACCAATCACCAGCTTTAATTATCACAATTAAACAGTTTGTAATCAACAAAATAGTCTCTTACAACAATTCAATTAAAAATTCTTCACTCGCAATAATAAAGTCAACGAGTATAAAACACAATTGTATTACAATTGTCCCGCACACATAACACTTCACCACAATTCTACGAACCGCACTCGAATATACCGCGACTCAAACTTAAACTAAGCGCCGCTGAAGCCTTGTATTTATACCCCGCTCAGACACCAGAACATTCCACATACTACGCATCAGTTCTACACTAGGACGTGATTGATTGCGGCCTTGACACAGTGCGCGCGGCTGTCGACGTCTAGAAAAGTCTCGCGAGCGCATGTTGAAATCATGTACGCACATATTACAGCCGGATCGCTCTGGAACATTCGAGAAACACGTAGATTGTTCTGGAATGTCGTAAGACGATAATGTTTTTAAATTCATATTTTCGTTTGTTACATGGTTTTGTGTTCACTGTATTGTTTATATACACTTACTTTCATCTAATTTACACTTTGTTGACATTTTATATTATTCTATAATTTATAAGATTCATTATAGTACCCAGCTTCATATAATGGTTGCGACTGTATGATTTTAATTTCTGTTTCTTCTACATTCTATTCTAATTCTACATTTTGTACATTATGATTGAGTTTTGCTTATTTGCACTATTACATACTTACTTTTAGGTTAATTATTTCAAGCTTTTTGCATACATTAGTTAATATTATATTTTAATTTTTGTTTTAAATCCTTTATCATACTTTCTAATTCTATTATAATTTGACATTTCACCCACTACAATATAACTGAAAGCCTTCGTGAATCTCTCTAACCTAATCTTGTTACAAATTTTACAACTTTCGCTTATTTTGACTAGGTAACGATTTACACTGTAACGATTTACAGCAGTACAATATGTACACGATATTTTAGTTTGTTTAAAGGAACTTCACATACTGTCCTCCTTAAACAAATGATTCTACAGATGCTCTACTATCCTTCTAAAATGCTCTAGGTGTCTAGTTTCGCTTTCAGTTTACTGTTCTCTTTAAAGGCGCATTTAAAACAAGAATACAGCGCTGCAACATAACAAACTTAATCATAAATTAGGCCTATATTCTCGTGTGAATGACATATCGCATTTGTACGAAACTAAGTACGTGAAAGACGATTTTTAAAATGAATAAACTAACCAATACAGTCGGCAAGAAGCAAAACACAGAAAGGGTTGAAGGGTGCAAATACAATTTATTGCCCCTTCTGCTGACATTTCGGTAGAGTCGTTGATAAAAATATTACACGGTGGCCGTTATCAAGCAGTAGAACCATTAAGGATGTGGACATGATGCCATATTACCCCCTGTGGGATGCAAAAGGGAAGGGTTTAGGGTAGGTCGCACGGTCCTATGATATATTGTCATACATATTCTGTCTCTTCTCGAAGCAAATATTTGCATGTTACAACCAATGAAGGGAAATCAACACTCTACGCTACCCTCATCTGTACCGGCACCTACTTAATATATTATTTAATTTTACTAAATTATAATTAGAAAGTTATTTAGTCTGAACTCATTTACTTGAAATGTAAATACTGCAAGGTCAAAAATATGTTTTACTCCTAGTTAATAGTATCTTCTATCTGAATCTAGTACAAATACAATACAAAATAAAATAACATAAAACGAAACGTTAATATAATTAATCATAAAACTGAGTGCAAGAGTGACAGAGTACAGACTCAGAGTGCGGTTTTGACGTAAACTGAATAGACTTAGCATAGGAAAAGAAGTAGAGAATTGCCTAGGCACTTAATTTCGTACTTCAGCAAATGGCAACAACCCTAGTCTCTAACATCGCGATGTTTAAAAAAATACTTCAAACTAATAAAAGGTTTGGATCCGTTGCGTCTCTGTCGCAGTGTTTTGTCGACTTTGGTGGCGTGCAGGTGTTCGTGGTCATTGTGCTTATGGTTTGTGAGTGTTGTGTGTTTTTTCATACCAAGTATTCGTTTGGATTGTTTTATCTTTTGATTATATGTTAAGTGAAGTTTTGTTATTATTATTTTGTTGACTCTCTATCACGGTTGATAGAGTATTAAGCAGTTCTTTACATGTGTTAGTATATAATTAGTCAGAAGACGGCTGCCGATTGCTTGGGGCGCATTTATATCTTTTCTGTAATGGCAAAAGTCTGTCAGGTAAATTCAAATTCAAATGTGTAAAATTCATCACAGCCATCTCTAAAATATATAGTTTGACTTTTGCACAATAAAAATCATCACAATATAATATGATGGTACGAAAATTTTGATTGTAGTTCACTAAATTATTTAAATAAAAAATTTTAATTCACTTATTTTTAAATTCCCATAATTTTTCATTAAAAAGTTTAAAAAACTAGTCATTGGAAAGGTTAAAAACAAATTTTGTGATAAAAACACTTGAAACTCATACACGGACGTTTTGTATGAAAATTAATAGTGGACGATATGTGCTTTATTTATGACAAATACGCTGTATGTTTGACATATTTTATTTTTCCGACGGTGTTGCGTTCGATCTCATTAAAACTTTTCACAGCGAAGCACGAAACGAATCGTATATAAAAACCACGTTATATAACGTTCAGTTGAAATTAAGTCGTGTAGACGTATTCCGGGAAAAATTGATATTAATGGACGGGGGACTCTGAAACTGAATTGTTAACGTGAATTCTCAGAACTTTTATTAAGTTGTCATTTGTAACAAATTCACTCAGAACTTTCTCTAACATACACAATCATTTATTCGCACAGAAATAAGTACTAACAACAACCCCGTTGACCAAGACACGGAATGAAAATATGTACATTATTGAACTCAGAATTAATTCTACGGTGACTGTACTTTTAACGATGTCTGTTCGCAAAGACTTAAAAGTTGTATTGCGTAAAACTCAAGTACATACGTATATATACTTATATACCAGTGAGTAGAACAAGCAGCCAGTAGGACATACTCCACTACTTGAATAATTCGAGTGCGTTATGAAGTACTATACTGAACATGTGCTTTGTTCGTCTTGTTATTTGAATTAACTCTCTCTGTAATTCCAACTCTGTCGTGTTTACTTGGTGAACTGCTTCTTGTCATGTTTCGGACGAGGGCTTTCAGTGTCTCCACCATTATCAAGTCCTAACCCACGACTAAACCACATTTATAGTATTCCGTGTGAGCGTGGCTGACGGCTGTGAATACGTAGGCGAATCAACGGATCGTTGCAGGTCCGTGTGAATGAGCATAGAGTGAATGTTCAGAGAGTTAACACTTCTCGAGTAAGGTTGGCTGAGCATGTAGGTGAGGCGCAACATAAGGTTTTATGACATGAAGCAAAAACTATTGGTAAAGGAAAGAAATGGTTCAAGCGAAGATTGAAGAAAGCTGCTTTTATTATTAGAAATAAATCCTTAATTTCGTAGTGACCGTCAACCAATGAAATTTTACGATGAACTGTTTGCGAGGATGGGTCAAAAAAGTATAACACAAATTTTAATTTGTTTGTGTCGACGTTTCAACAATATTTATTGTCATCGTCAGGACAATTGTTGCTGAGTTGTTACGACGCCAAACACACAACTGTCTTTGGCATATGAATCAAGGAGTGTGTTGAACAACAAATATTATTTGTCAATTTAACATGTGGAAAGATGCGTTATGAAATACCTATGCTAGTCACAAATAAACTAATTCACAGTGTATATTAAGAATTGATGCGTTAAATGAAAGCTGTAATAAATGGGTCAGAGCAAATGATTACGTGTACTATTGATAATACCAACAAAATATAAAATTTTATGTAATAAATGGAGACCAGTCGAAAACGTTAAATGAACCAGTAACCATCTTCAGTTGTGTGTTTGGCGTCGTAACAACTCAGCAACAATTGTCCGGATGATGACAATAAACAGTGTCGAAAAGTCGACACAAATAATTTAAAACTTGTGTTATACTTTTTTGGCCGATCCTCGCAAACCCTTCATCGTAAAATTATTACAAATAGTAATAGCATTAGTCAAGTTACCGGCGGAATTCCGAACATCTGGTTTGGTCGTGATTTAGGACTTGATAATTGTGGAGACACTAAAAGTCCTCGTCCGGAAGATGACAAGTAGCAGTTCAGCAAGTAAATACGACAAAGTTGGAATGTGCTCTGTTGTTAAGAAATAACTAACAGTAAGCTACCAGAGTTACTTGCATTGACATTGTGTAATTTAATACATTATATACCTAGCTTAGGATTGCGTAATGCTTGAAATATGGATGCTTGAAATGTTGTCTTAAAGTCCTGTCTAAATAATAAAAAGTAAATTAACAAAAATTAATATAAAATTGTAAACGAGGACAGGAAAGAAATAAAGCGAATATTAATATTCGTGATAAAGAATTCTGATACAGAAAACACTTCTGTTGTCTAGGAGGTGTACTTACCGAGAACGACAGATGTTTAATAAAATGAAGACAGATAGCTTTCGCAAAACCAGTTTTTATGGAAGAGAAAAATTCGTTAACCAGATAATCAGGTCGATTTAGAGGTAAGAAAAGCTTTTGAAAAATATTGGTGTCAAAAACAGTCTTTTATGGAAGTAAGACTTCGATTTCTAGTCGGACAGAAAAAATGTCTATCTCGAAACAGCATAGTTGTTGATAAGTTAGAAATTTATAAAAACTAGTTAGCATGATCAGAATAAAAAACTTAGAAGTATTAAATGAATCAAAAGATGAAACGAATTTATTTTAAGGAATGGAACTAACTCTACGAAAGGCAAGCCTGACGAAGGAAATGACGTAAAAGACTATCTTACTGAAGGCAGTAGCGATTACAGAGATAACAATACGCTAAAGGTGTAGCAGTCGAAGAATATCATAAATGGTGTAAAGGTCGCTGAATAGCAAATAACAAATATGAGATCTGTATGCGTGAACGAATATGGGAGTAAGAGTGTATTACGTCCCTTATGGCCAAAGATGCTACGGATGGTTAGTTATATGAACTTCATAAATACGACATAGCTCTACATATCTTACACGAGGAAAGTGATTTAAATGTTATTGTAAAATTAAATTACTTACCTCCCTTCTGTGAAGTTTCTGGGCGAATAGGTTGTAAGGACGGATGTGAATTGTAAAACGGCATCGTTAATATAGGCTAGGCATTGTTCTCTACGCGTGTCATACAATAATATGATTTATTAATGAGCACGCAGGGTGTTTATTCCGGCTCTCTGCAACCCAGAGTTTTACTATTTTGTATGCACAAAGCCGAGTACATAAATCTTAATGAAAATGTCTGCACCAAGCCGCAGAATGTAACCTCTTCGTCTGATGTTGAGTTACGTTATTAGTCAAAACACGAAAACTGATGCGTAATTATTGAGCGAAGTCACTCAACCGATATTTAAAAGCGTCGAATTTCTGTAAACGTATTACGCTTTGACAACGTCACCCAAACAAGGCTAAGAGAAATCACTGAAATACAAAATCTAATTAGTTAAAATACACGTTCTACGGAACACAACAAAACTTGAACTTAGGAGTGATAAATATTATGAGGTCACTGACCTATATGATTTACTAATAAATGAAGTTCGAATGTTTCCTTTCTCAGCAAGATCTTCTAGCTTCATATTATTTCAACATAGAACAAACTTTGAAAAATCCGCTTTCATGGATGAAGCGGTGGAAGCTTTCTTCCGCTAATTACCTTTCCATCAGCTTTACGTAACGCTTTTGACAAGAGGAAAAGGTACGGAGCATTGTATTGTATTGACTTTATTGACGGGCATTTTAAAACACTCACTTTAAGACACTTACCGATATCATAATTTTTGATAGCCAGATTAGAACAATTAGCATAATCAGTTTATCAACTAAGTATTTACAAGATGTTATACATTATATTAAATGTTAAATTTTAAACAGAAAATATTCTATCGTGACTAAACAAAATTGCTTAATAACCCTAGTTAACGAGGCCAATGCATATGAAGACAAGTAAACGTTTAGCACTGGAATTTTATGCATGTATGGTATCTCTGCACCATAAACAGGAATAAAGGCTGAGTAGACAGGAATTGTGTGTATGGCATGTAACGGAAACGGAAGTACAATTCCATCGCAAGACAGTTGGAATTTGATTTTCACACGACAGCTGTAAAGCGACGTTTGGCAAGGAACTTACAATTGACAGTTCAAAATATCGCCAGCCTTTTGTTTTATGTGAAAAATAACGGTTACAGTGAACGGTACGAAACATCGTAGAAGCAATCAATTCATTCGAGAATAGGCTTATATAGTTACTCTCTGTGTTGATAGGGTAAAACTGCATTTATCACTGTTTGCTAATTTACCTATGAACTACTGTATCGTAACAGACCGTCTATAAATATGCTCTCACTTGTAGGACAAAAGATATCTTTGTTCTCATCCATTCATTGATGTGACAGTGACCGGACAGAAGCTATCTGCATTGTCGTTCGAGGAATAAAATAACCTATTTTCTAACACTTAATTGCGTTTTATAGCTTTCAATATGCATAAGAGTGTATGACGCAGAATAAGTTATGTGCATGCTGACAATATCACCGTTGAGAGTATCTAATTCTATAATAGTGTATGTGCTCTTGACTGATTAATTGTTAGATCACGTAACAAAACTTACATACGTAGTTGTCTAAATGCTTGGTAAAATATACTGTCTGAACGGGTGAAACCGTTAATAATAACTGAATACCATAGTTTATATAAGACACGGTATGTCATATACGTATTACAGTCTTGTAACTAGATCTGAAAGTTTGAGTCGGTCCTTCTGTTTGCTCATTCAATAGACTATATTATTTACAGATTAAATTAGACTAGATTTGCAATTCTAAGGTAAATTCGTCTTTTGGTAATCAGCTCAAACTGTGTTAGTGTTATCAAACTGTAGGTAGCCTAGTCTAATGAAACACAACCAAAATAAAGCGTGAATTCCCTCTCTCTCTCTCTCTCTCTCTCTCTCTCTCTCTCTCTCTCTCTCTCTCTCTCTCTCTCTCTCTCTCTCTCTTCCCTACCTTTACAGCTCAGAATAATAATAATAATAATAATAATAATCAGAATTATTCTAAGAATATTGAATGATTCTAGCATACTAATATTTTAATCTAATTGGTCATTCCATTATTCTGAAACTCAATTACAATAATTCACATCTGAAAAATAGATCTATTATAAATTCAGAATTAAAGTATCTCGTGATCAGATGCTCGACTACTCTAACGCGCTCTTTTAACCTTCACCGTCAACGCAAAGCTCGCTTACACAAGACGCTTTAGCTACCCTTGACCGTTCCACCTCTGTAGGCCTGCCACACCAATCCGTTCTGAAATACTACAGATACTTTTGGATAGAATTGGAATTATGCTTCGCACTAAAAGAATCCATCAGCAGAAGTCACAAATTTTACAGTGTCTCTGTGCTCCGAAACTGTTATTTTATCATTCCGTTGTTAACGACTCTTCGCTACAGAACACTGACATAATCTAGCCTGTAAGTAAGGCGTGACAAACAGGGACCCACAATTTTACTTGACTTTCCAGGGCAAACACCTCCACACACGCGCGCGCGCACACAAACAAATAAAGAGTTGTCAGCGGATGTAACTACAAATCTTACTTCGTGCTGACTTCATGATTGCGTCTCCCTCTCATAAACATGTAAATGACGCGCACAAACTGTCACATCAAATCCACTTCCACTCCGCCCTACGTGACGGTTTTATTTATCCACTTCACTAACGGAAACACGTTTCGCACAGACTTATGGAAGGAAATGCAAACGAGAACACTATACTCAAGTTCTCTCCTGTAGTGTAGAATCCACTAAAAACGCTACGACTCATTGCTGTATTCGATTATTTAACTATCAACTGATAAACGCCATAACTTTATAAATTTTGTAAAAAAATAAATTGTCACATTTTTAAGTTTAAAACAAGTAAACAAATTGTTTATTCTTTTATAAACTTACAAACTGTCGGTTACATCAAGCTGATGAAATTGAATATCTGACCACACATCTTGATGGGAAGTTAACATTACGGAAGCACTAAGCAGAAGAAACAAACAAAATTTAAGTTTATCAAAACGCACTAGCTATTTGGTAGTCACTCAAAGATGTCATTGGAAAATAAAGGATTCATAGTATGAGAAATTAGATTCAGGAGCGGAGCACAGCTAGTAATTAAAATTTGATGTTGCGTGTAGTTAAATAGCCTACTTGTTTTTTCGCGTGATGTAAAATTTCAAGCTACAGTTGCCCGAATGGAAGGCCAGTTTTGTAAAATTACATACACTTCCATGTATAAGAAAAAAATGCAACACACACACACACACATTTGCAACATTTTATTTTCGAAAAAAAAAGTGTAGTATTTTTAAATGACAATTTCGAATGTGTCACTTGTCTAGTATATTACTAAGCGAGACGTAAGTGTTCGTGTCTAATCGTAAACAGGCCTTCGTTGTCTAAGTCTGACCTACAGTGACACAAAACCTAGTTTACATAACGTTCGTAAGTGTTGGGGAAAGTGTTTATGTACACGTGCGGGGGGTACAGGCTTGTAGCTTTGCCACTTTATCTGAGCCAGACATCAGCATCTTGTATTTGTTTAGGCCAAAGTACAGCATCTTACAAAAGTAGCTCCTAACTGAGAAAGAAAATAGTAACTATATCTCTCATATGCGCTTGTGGTTTTCCTTGTCGCGAGTACGAAGTCTAGCATATCGTATGCGATTTGTGCTAAAATGGGGGGATATTTGTTGATTAAAAAAAATGAAAGTCTCTTGAACCATAAAACATGGTCTTATTAAATTTACAGTATTTTTTTGTAGTAAAACGTATTTCTGTTGATGTTTTAAGAAATATTATTCTATATTTAAAATATTTTTTCACATATTCAAATATTTTCTTGAATATATTCAGAGAAAAGAATATGGTGGGATAGTAAAATATGAATAATCGATATGGAAAATGAATGTCGTAAAATAATCGTTGTTTCTGACCGCTTAAAATAAAATTCTACGGCGGGTGCACGCTAGTTTCTCTCGCTATCTGACAGTGTCTGTAGACAAACACATCTTACGTCAACGGTTTTCACGGGGGTCAAATTATAGTACGAATATTCGAATCAAAAGAACGAAATGAGTTCTCCGTTGGGGACACTGAAACATGTCAAGGCAATTTTGACTGAGAAACGTTGTTGTCCAGTGCTCAGTATCCTACTAGTCGATTACATATTTTTTAAATAGGAGCGTGAGAGAAATGTCATTCGTCAGTAAGGAGAAATTTCAGACACTGTTTCATTGCTCATTTCAGACACTGTTTCAAAATATCGTTCCTCAGATTGTTCATTCATAACGAAGGAAGTAACATTCACAAAATAGAATAATTATAGTATCATTTTTTATATTTCGAATAAAACATGAAGAAAATTAAAGCGATGGATTATCAGTTAGAAGATATAATATCAATATCATAGCTTATAAATGTTATGTTAATCTAATATTTGATATCCACAATAAAGAATGAGGCGAGTTCTACATTAAAAGGGACAAAACTGAGGAGAAACTATTAAGAGGTTGAGCCTGTTATCGACAGGAATTAAAGAGTTTATGTTTCATGCAAACTCTGCCATCCATCAGTCGTAGAAATTTGACAGCCTTTCTTGATTGCTGAGCTGCGCAGACCTAGCAAACGAATTACCCCCAGTTAAGTTATATAAAGAGGAGTGGAGGAGTGAGGGGAGATAACGCGAGAACAAGTTCACTTCCACTTTTCACTATAATTCTCTCTCTCTCTCTCTCTCTCTCTCTCTCTCTCTCTCTCTCTCTCTCTCTCTCTCTCTCTCTCTCTCTCTCTGTCACACACATGCTTCAAGTGTCCTCACCAGCCTTGTTGCAGACGATGTTCACACTATGAAACACAGCATGTGCGAAATGACTGAAAATTTTGTTAGGCTCGAAACGAGGTGTTTGTCCACTGCGCATCTGGAAGCCAGAGTTCAACTGCCATCGTCAGGTTTCTAACACTGATAACGGTTCACTCGGGAGTAGGCCTACGTGTCACGATTATGATTCAACAAGATTTATTAAGCATGACTAATACTGAGATTTCGCAGAGAAAAAGTTTGAAATTTGGGTTGACGATAAAATAGGGCTTCTTCCACATTTATTTTAGAGATAATATAATATTGACATATAAATATTCTTTGTTTCACTTATGTACTTTTCTTTAAGCAGTCCGAATCATAACTTATAAATAAATTTCCTTCTTCTCTTAAAAAACGTTAATAATGCAGCCTGTTATAAAAGTATTAATATATAACAATTGTGTCGTATTATAACAAATATTTACTGCACAGTTCGCACTCACCTTTCTATACTATAGCTTTACCATAATGGCAACAGTTAGGTCTATTTTTGTTGCTCTTCTGCTTCTTCTAGTCATTATTATATCGTAAAAACTGTATATTTAGTGTTCAGAACGATACGTAATTACTACAGGATGTGAAAAACATGTTGTTTGAGTAGAAAATGAGTTATACAGTAACTTTAGTTGTAGTAAGCGAAGAGGACTTAATTTCTCAGCTAATCACAGCAAGTCAAAACAATTAAGAGACGATTAGATGTTTCTCACAGATTACGTTGTGTAGAAATAAATTCTAACTTACTTGAGCGGATACGTGCGTGCGCCTACGAATTAAATATTTAACGCTAACAGTTCTCACTGTAGCGGGCGTGTCGTAGATGTTTATTTATTGACAATTAAACGGCAAGGCAGGCGGCCAAAACGTTATCCAGTGTAGGATGTTCCGCTACTCCGTGTTCCATTAAAGAAGAGCCCATTAACTGCATATACTTACTTTTTCCACAGTAGGCTTCGGTTATATTTATGTAACCGAAGAGTACATAAATATTGTCCATTGCTTAAACACTAGTAATTTCTTTACTTACTTAATTTAAGTTATTTCTGTATATCTTAGAGAGTATACCCTATACAACGCGAGCAACGTTAGAAATTTTACAAAAATTTGTTGTAGATTTTTGTAATTACCAACGTCAGACTTGTCCGATGGTGAAAGTGATTTTGTGATGTGGTACCCATAACTGTCTAAACGTTTAGCTACAGTGGATGCACACATTACGTCTGTCAGGAAACTCGGTAAGTTGTGTTTTGTTTTGTGTATTAGAAAACTTTTAACATTCTAAATAAGAACAAATAACATGAATTGTGTGTAAAGAATGAGACAAAATGATTTAACGTGGTAGAAATTTTGCAGAAGGGTTTTGGTGTGTCGGTATGGATGAATGAGCGCTTTACAATGGTATAAATGCTTGCAAGACCGACGCTTAGCAAATGAAGTTGATAACTAACGAGGTATGCTGTTCCTTAAATTCTTACCATTCATTATGTATCTCTTACTTTTATTCTTGAGACTGGGCTAAGCCTATTAAACTGTCATACACATTTCACCTTAATGTTAACACAGAGTGGGCTAATACGGTTAACAAAGAGTCATATTTGGTTATGTTACGTCACCTCCTTGAAGTTATTCATTAGAGAAGGGCGATTTTTATAAATTGCACCAGAGTGATACAGTCTGTACCCTCTGTAATTGGCAGATGGCAGTCATTGCACCACCAAGATGTTTTCGCAAAAAATAACACCTTAAAAATACCACAGGAATCGTATTTCCAGTACACTGGCGCCATGTGACTTTATCATCTTCCCAGGAACGAGAAAAACATAAAAGGTCGACGCTTCGCTGTTGCTGAATACACAACACAGAAGTCGCTAAGACAGCGCAAGTTTGGTTATAGCACCAAAAATATTTTTAAGTTGGGACTAAAACAAAAGTTGGGACAAGTATTTTATATCATTGAAAGAGGGACTTTTAATGAAACCTCATAGGCTACGACATACTGCATCATTACAATAAAACGGTACACAGATAAGGCAATGCACCTAACACGACATCGATGTCGGTTATGACGTCAGCAGCTGGTAGAAACGAGGACCAGAATTTACACTCAGGCTGTGGAAATGAATACCTTAGCACGACTGAAGCGTAGGTTGGCTACACTACTTTCCTCGAACGCCGAACGGCAGAAGCTGGCAGCCTGCCCTGCTTGATTCTCCTAAGTAGGCCTACGTCTGTGGTGCAAAAACTAGCTATTTTATAGGATATTGGCAGACTTTTATAAAAATTGTTAAATATTAACATGCCTTGAAGAAGAATAACATTGTGGCAACATGTAGGCGATCAACCTCAGAGTGGAGTTGTTATTGTTTAAATAATTCACAAACTACTGACCATAACCAGTGCCAGTGACTAATAGTGACTAAGTATATTGTTACAATGGAACCACCTAGAATATCTGAGAGAGTCCTCGTCCCGTCCTCCCGCCTGGTGTGGTAGGTGTTGCCTCAGTCAAGGCCGCGCACAAGTAGGTTCAAGTGTGTTCAAGAACACATGAGATACGCATTAAGCCGGCGTGCAGTAAGGAGGGAATGCTATACTGGACCTCTGCGCGACCTATAAAAGCAAGAGCGTCGGGTGTTGTTAAGTCTGTTACGTGAGCGATTTTCCTTAGTGCGGATCGAGTGTTTGCAGAAGTATTGTAGCGAAGTGTTGTATTATAATTAGTATGGAATTCTTTATAATTGACGTTACTATTGCGTGTGGACAATTTTTACTTGAATTTCTGTAAGACACTATCTTGTTGATTACAAATTATTAATTGTGATAATTAAAGCTGGTTATTAGTGATTTCATTGGTGTCTTGTATTTTGTTTTCCACTGTACCATACGATGGTCAATGAGATCGTCGAAACAATATTACACATACTGGAAACGTATGACTTTGTGTTTCATCAATGGAAAAAACGATCGCATAAAGCAATGGTTGCAGTCTGCTGACAGATGGCGGCAAATACATCCTGAAGAAATTATTGCGATACAGACAATACAGACACAAAGGTTGGAAGAGATCTACAAATCGCGAAAACGTAGGGCACATCAAGTTTGAAGCCGGGACAGGCTAGTGTAATCTGCTCAGTGTACTGAGGGAGAATAAAATAAAAACGATGGATAGAAAAGAAAACAAATTGAATTATACCGTTAGTATTGAATAACAGCAATCAAATGCATTTTATTTCTGTTATTCATTACCTGAAACATGTTTTTATACAGTCTTAGAATTGGAGATCGTTCTTAACGGTTCGGTTCATATAATAATAAGCAGGTGTGCCTACTGTTGAGACTAGTATTTCAGACACTTGGAGACACATGCAGATACAACTAATGTTGAACACGTTAAAAGAACCTAATATAAATAAATTTAAAAGATAATTAATTCAACAAACACAAATTATAAGAACGTAGCAACTTGCTTTTTTCATGTATCAGATGAACATGAAAACGAGATTCTTATAAAACAAACAGAAATTTCCAAACAGCTTACGTTCTTGGAAAGAAACCAGAGGTGTATAAAACAGAATAATTTGAATCCATTTAGAAAAATTATATGGTACTTATTTAGTTAAACGTCGTTGAAGAGGCAACGATTAGTATCAAATGCAAACGGAAATTATAACCCCAATATTTATAACAACGTTAATAGCATTTCCGGCTTGAGAGCGCTGAGAATCTGATACGCTGAGTTCATTCCCAGTAATTAATCTAGATCAATTAAAAAGTCTTCTCAGAACGGCTTCCGTTGAGCTGGTAAGACGAATTTTTTGTACATCCGATACGATTCTGTGTTAATTGACATGAATAATTCATGAAATATAATCACGATTTCATTAAAATAACAACTTGTTAACAGCAGATTTTCCAGATATTTCTTTGACATGCATTGCAGCAGGCCTATCTGAAGAAAGAACATTTCTTAACTAGCATTTTCCCCGCTCGTCGTTCTACGAAATTATAAATATGCTCTCGTGAACTTTTCGTTGATAGTAAACGATTTAGGTATTACTACAGTAACATAATCAGAAGTATTAGTGTCTTTGTGTAGTTTACACATAAACATAAATGTGACTCTGAACTCATTTAAATACGTTAGATTATGGTACATGAAATGTCGATAAGTATGTAACCTGTGAATAATTAATAAAACTAATTAAATCTTCAGTTTTTATCTGTATATACAATGAGTCTGTGAAAGTACTTACACTGTATACAGTTTAACACACACTAAATACATTTAAGTAATTTAAGTATTTAAGTAAATGTTAAATTTTAATTGTTGTGTCCTTAGGATATTCTAAAGTAAAGTATTATTACAAGGTTTATTTTCATTAGTTTACTAATAATTGGTATATTAAAATAATTTTTTTTATAAATGTTCACACAAATTTAAACCTATTACATTTGGCCAGGTGCCTTGAAAGTAGATTAATACAGAGCTAAAGTAAAATGTGTCCTCACTATACACATTCTGGTTCTATGCATCAATATAAGAAAAAAAGTCCTATAAACATAAGTTCAAAAACATCTTGTTATGTGTCTGACCTCCATTTTGTGTTTTTGAATGCTAAGAAATTTATTGCTAAAGTTTATATGCTAAGAAGAGATTGAGATATCTTAATCAAATTTGGTACACATGTTTACATTACTATTCTTTAATGAATAACTATGGGTCATATAGTGATTTTTAAAATGGTAGCTATTTAATTTTTTCGTTTCTAATTGTCTGTAATTTTTGATTTTATTAAATAAAATGTAAGTATTTTATTATGAACACAACGACACATTGTTTATTCAAATCCAACGTTACATAACCGAATTACGGTGGAATACGACCTACTGTATTAGAACAAATATAAAGTGCCTAACATGAATAATGTTTCTAATCTAATTCAAATTATCAACACTGAAGTAAAAATAAAACAGGTATTTACAAGAAGAATTCATAATGAGTGTTCAAAGTGCCCTCCGCTGTTTTTAACACAGATCTTCAACATAGGCCTACGATGCAAGGATCTTACCATTCGCTCGAACGCTCCTGGCGTATTTCGTAGTTGATGGCGGGGTTCGGGGTTGATCTTCAATAAATCCTCAATATTTTAAACTATACTTGAGTATTATGTGTTATTATGGTCCTACATAGATAAAAATTTAATGGATTTAGACTAGGTGATATAGCATTCCATTATATGTTACGTCTCAGCCAGACCACTCACTTATGACCATAACGTTCATCTGAAAAGCAACTTAACAATGGTACTAAAGTGTGCTCGAGCACCGTTATGCATAAAAACCGTTCTGGTTTGTTGTGACATGTTTAACCTCTTCCATAATGTAGTTTGGAATGTTGACGGGAATATGTGGTGAGGATTTTCTTCTGCCCAGTAAATCCACTTCGTGTAAAACTTGCTTCGTCACTGAAGATGCAGAAGCCAAAGGGCGGTTCAATTGTAGTTTTGTGTAGAAAGGTAAACAAAGTGACCGTCTCTGTTCACATTCCATATCTTCAAGGGATCGGACTCTTTGTAGACGGTACGACTTTAGTTGTCAGATTTGTAAAATCCTGAATACAGTCATGTGATCAACATCTTCAACTACAGAAAATTCTTGTACTGGAATTTTCGAATCTCCTAATTTTGATGAATGCTCTTTCCTTCAAATCCAACGTTCTTCTTGTCTGCCTTGAACAACGGTTCAGGAAACAAAAGATCCGGTTTCTCTTAGCCGATTGTGCACTTCAAAATAATGTTATCACTAGACAAGTTTCGGTTGGGAATAAATTTTGCACCCTCCCAATTGTAGTTTCAAGGTTCATACATGAGCTGCATTTCAGTGAACCTGTAATTAGCCATTCTCGATAATTACGTCATAAAAAATGAATAAAGACAAACAAGCGTATGGATTTAAGAATTGTCTTTATATTAAAAGTAACAGGCGAAATTATTTAGTTAAACTACACGTGTAGCAACTAAATTCACTAAATCAAACAGACGATTTACAAATCGAAGCATGCCATTATCGTTTTCCATTAATTCAAAATAACTCTAATTCTTGTGATTGTAATTGTGATGTGTAAAATTGTAGTTACTTTGTTAAAAGATGTCAATTGCATTAAAAATCGATCTTCTATTTTGTTATAAATTACTTTAATTTATTTTATTTCATATTTACTTTGTAAATAAGTTTTTCCAATACTGGTGGAGTCGAAGTCAGCTTAATTTACAAAAAAATTAAGTAGTCAGAGTTTATAGATAGTCTGTTTATAGATAGTCAGAGCCATAAGTCTGTTTAAACAAACAAAGTTTAGTTTTGTTCGCAATAAGATGGTTACAACAGTATTTACTAAACCATAAATTGTTGAAATTAAAATTTACATAACTAATAATGATGAAAATGTTAAAAGTGGTCATCATTTCTAAATTTGGAATCACAACATAACCGTATTTTTTAAATAATAGTAATGTAAACACGTTTCATTAAGATATCTGGATTCTTTCTTGAGACATAAATTTTTAATTAAAAAACACAAAATGGCGGCCAGACGGATAAAGAAACATTTCCAGACCTATGTTTATAGGAATGTTTTGTTATATTGACTCACACAAATCGAATGTGTAATAAATAGAAAATATGTGCTAAAATTCTTTGAATAGAATCAGAAAAGCAGATTGATAAGAGAGTATCTGCTACAAGGAAGGCTTTACGTAAACCTGATAAGTAAGATGTATCCTGAGATTCACTCTTTGAAAGTGAGTTTTACTATAGCAAAATCTGCTTAATGCTGTTATCAGCCTGGCATCAAACGCTACCTCTTTGAGCTTTTGACCCTGCATATACTACAATACTTGAGGGTTTTAGCTGCAGTTTACAGGTGCCCACACAGCTGATAATGAAGTATTTTGTCACTGAACAAAAAAGCCGATGGCTAGATCATCGCCACTTAAGGAATAACGGCTGGGGAATCTCTGCTTGCTGAGTAACCAGAGGGAAAACGCCTCTTGCTATGTCAGTTGCGTGGGTAATTTACAACTAACGTGTTCAGAAGAAGTTAAGCAGGATTCTAAACTTACATTAAATTACATTAATGTAATTTTCATGGACTTGCATTAATAACGTCTGAAAACGTGAACAAAAGATGGGTCGCTATATGCGAAACTTGAAAAATATTTATGTATTTTTTTCGTTAAATTATGTAATTTTATGTGGTACCGCTAGAAATATACTTTGTAATGCAAAAATTGTAGGCCTATTTACTTGAAGTGGATATTTATTTATCTAGTTCCACATATCAGATACGCCGTATTAAAGATAGCGCGGAAACGGCTTTCGGAGCGCGGATACACTGTTTTCAAAAACATGTTGCCTTTTAGGATCACGCTGATCGTAATCTATAACAGTGAAAAAATACTGAGCGCCAGAGACACTCAGCGATACACACAACTTTTGATAACACTTATATGAAACAGAAACACTGGTATCACAAATATTGTCCTAATTACACATTATCCCTGATCATTATGAACAACAAGTAATTAAAATGTCGAGTTAAATAATATTTGATAATTGCAAATGTAGAGGATTTGCAAGCATCGGAATTACCAGCATTGGAATTTATTCTTGCCAGAATCTGGAATCTCGTGATTACCTGCTACGCGACATATATATGACAACCGTCACGTAGGTGAATAGCACATGAATTCCATATAGCATTTACGTAATAATATATTCTACATACAATCTATTGACATCGCAAAGAAAATCGTACTGTCACATGACCACTAATCATTAACTTTGTGTCTGCGCGCATGCGTGTGTGGTTTGTCATCGTGGAAATTTCGAATTAGGTGGGAAATCAAAGTGTAAGCTCTGGGTGTAAGCAAAAACCAGTTTTCAGTGATTCAAAACTGCACCTTAACTGGAAAGATCTCAAAACTAACGCGAGTCTGGTAATGTCTTTTCGACTACTTTTGAACTGCTGTAGCTGGCGGGCATCGGATTCGTACAGCTAAAATAATTACACATGAAACGGATGACTGGGTGCGCAGTGACTAAACATCTCATTGCACATGCGTAGTTTTGACGCGTTGTTTTCAGAAAAATTATTTTGTGTTCAGAATATGGTGCATCACTTGCATGGTGTATCACATGGTTGTGAGTCGTAGTTGGTCACCTCACACCCTACTTCCTGCTCTATCTTCACTGCCCTCACTATGATGTGCATAAACCGTTTCATGTCTTACTACTTCTGTACAATGGGCCCCACTTTCCGCAGGGTCAGAGGGTTCTAGAACAGCAACCCCACTTCCTCTAGGTTACCACCGGGCAAAATTTGTGCGACCCGAGCCGGAAGGTGAAGTAGCCTGTTGTCCCCACAGAAATTGAGAAAGCCCAATCTGTTGCTCCTCATCAACATTCGCATAAGTTTATTCAGTTCTTCCATTGAAATTTAAAACACTTTTACTTAGTCACGAGATTATTTATCGCTTCATCTGCCAGGAATATGTATCTGCCATTGTGGATCAGACGTGTTTCCCATTACATGGGACTCATATTGACTTTTCCATCCCTTCTCTATTTATTGCCAACACGTGTGTCTAACGTCTTTGGCATGAGTGTAGGTGAATACGGATTTAATTCCATTTGCTACAAATATTTACACATTCTGACTTATTACGGGAAAACTTTAAAAAATTCGTACAAAACATTTAACATCAAGTGGGAGAAAGTTTGTGCCAGTTTGTGGTATCTTATTGCAAAGTAAGAAATTAGATTTATTGCTTCACGACTTCGTTAAATTTTATACATCTGTTAAATATAACCCTTATGTTTCTTGACAACCCCTATGTAACTTATCTTTTTGATAAAAAAGAAGTAAATAAGTAAGTAACATGTTCTGTTTTTAATTTTTTTAGTGTTACTAAAAAATTCTAAACGTCTTCCCAGAATACGCCAAGAACCCCCGCAAAAAGAAAATCCTGGCTGCGTCTCTCGTAATTTAACGTATCGCTCACACACTCGCACACATCTAAATATTCAGTTGCGTGTGTTTGCAATCGCTCGCGCTTTTGTGACCGCCCGCTCAGCGAAGCAGACATAGAGACAGAAACAGACAAACAGATAGAGCATGTGTGTTTTGGTCCCGCTTTTATTATTGATGTAATAAAAAGAATAACAGGAGAAATTATTTAAATTTATTCAAAACGTATGCACGAACAACATTTGAATGTTGAGACAGCGTCGAGGGCGCGCACTGTTGGTTTATCTGCTTCTTATTCCTCTCCTTACCACCACTGTCTATAATTTATTCGTGAGTGAGTGAATATCTAAACAAGTATTGTGTTGTACCTGTTTTTTTGTCTCCCGTCGTCTTCTACTGTGGCACGACTGCAACTGCATGTACTGGTCGTTCGAAAAACATCTACCTCGTTAATCACTCAAGACTTGCATTATTTGTAGTATAAAATACGCCTCTGTTGTTATTGTATTATTATTACTATTATTATTATTATTATCATGATGATGATGATTATTATTATTTTTAGTAGTAGTAGTAGTAGTGGTAGTAGTAGTGGTGGTAGTAGTAGTATCATTGATTATAATTTTTTAAATCTATAGCTAGAACAGTGATCTCGTTCTAAATAAGACAGGTTTTTCATACCTTCTTTCGTTGTAACGCAAGAGGTCTCCTCTGTACGGTTCGTATACCTACCAACTATTTAAAAAAATATTTGTATGCTGATTTTTGAATTCTAATATACTTATGTTGAGTGGTGAACATGTTATAGGACTTAATCGGCTCCAAACTGGATATTAATTATGTTTAATTTAAATATCGTACAAACATGAGTTTTTACTGCTGCTCGATATAGTTACAAAGCGTTTTCCTTTACTATTATCTGAGACTTCTCGACCGGTTTCTTGAATCCCATTTTCAGATTTCAATATCGAACGGCAGACACGGATAAAACGATCCAAACTGGACAGTATTTTACGGAACGGCTGATTTACGAAGTATCCAAGCGATTGCTTGGATTGTGCTTACCAGCAAAAGCAGTTTCGTTGATTCAGAAAAGCAATAGAAATTGTTCTGGTTTCAGGCTGAAGTGTGTGTGTGTGTGTGTGTGTGTGTGTGTGTGTGTGCGCGCGCGCGAAATCTTTGACCAACGTGTTGTCTGATGTAAAGAAAGTAAATAATGTTCCCTTCCTGTGAATGACAAATAATTTGCCAACAAGTAGGATATATGCCTAATGGTCTTTAGAAGAACGTTTAATGTTTTTTAACTTCGGATGTTACGCAGAGAACGCGTCTTTGTTCTTGCACCAGACACCTAACTGGTACACGCGTGTAAACCGGTATTTTGGTAAAAGAATAATAAAACGCAATTAAAGATAGGCTACATAAAGTAATGGGATTTCCCTGTTGCGGCAGTGAGATTTCGCCCCTAAAACGGCAGTCACGGATTAGGCGATCCGTCACGGGCGTTATTTTGCCCAACGTGTGAGGTGTGAAATATCAAAGCAACCGTGCTTCTCAGAAAAAGCAATTTCCGTGACTGAGAAAAGCAACAGAAATTGTCGTGGTACCAGGATCGGATTCCATGGCACACTTTTGTCGATAGATGACGGTACATTCAAGATTTTATGTGTTCGAGGCTGATGCTAGCGTCAGTATTTCACATTACTTAGCAGGAAAACGATAGGGAACATTCCTACAGTTGTGCAGGAATACTTACACAACTGTTTTACTTACATAAATTCGTACTTGAAGTTAGCATTATCTGTTGCGTACGTATTCTGTGTAAATCGTCGTCGTCTTCATCATACTTATCATCATTATCGTCATTGTCATCGTCATCACTATCATCATTCTTCTTAAATTTCCACTGTTCCCTATAGAGCAGTGGTTTCAAAACTAAAACCGTCTGTGGGCCACACCAATATCACGAACCTAGCGGCGGCCCCATCATTAGCGATCAACTTTCAACAAGAACCGTAAAAATAAAAACGACAGTATTTAATTGCAAATAAGTAAAAAGAGCAAAATAAAGTTCTTTAACAGAACAATCTTTATGTTAGTATAATAATGAAGTTATAAGAGAGATATTAAACATAGTATATTTACACAAAATCTTCGGTATGAAAACTGATGTTGATCTGCTGTAGCCACTAAGCAGGAACGTCCATATCGAGCTGAGTTCTTGCTACTGTGTGCGGAGACTTCTGCTGTGGTTTTTGATTAACTTCATTGTGGAGAACGCGCTTTCACTTATGTATATAGGCCTACTTCCAAGCATCGATGTCATTTCGTAAATTTGGGAATCCTTCACGAGGTAACTGCTTAAAGAAATCGGCCCTTTTTCTTCCCTGGTATGCAGGAAGGGATTAACTTGTAAATCACACACTTCTAGTTGAATGTCATTTGGTTGTCGTTACGTGATAGTACCTAGAGAATTATTAAGTAGCTAGCCACATTTTTCCAGCATGTCAAATTCTTTGAATTTATGTTAACTCCCCTGTAATTCCTTGAATAGAATTGAATTTCGCATAAAATTCCGAAAAATCATGTAGGCATATCTCATCATTTTTAAACTCTTCTGCTACTTGCCGACAGCTTGAAAAACGAGCCAAATCATTTTTTCAAAGCATATTTGAAAATGATTAATTAATTTTTAATAAGTAAACAGAGTGAAATATTAAATTTGTTTCCAAAGACAAGGTCGCGGGTCCCAGAAAAAAGTTTCACAGGCCGCCAGTTGGAAATCACTGCCTTTAAAGCACTGGACGCTTTAAAAGCCATATTTTGTCTCAGATTCAGTAATTCCTTGTCAACTGTTCTCTTTCAAGTAACTGTACGGAGAAAAACGCTATAGTATTCTATTATATGGAATGTAGAGTTTTCCTACAAAATGCAAATACAACTGGATTTCTTAATCTATTCCAAGTCAACATTAATACTTCCTTCTAGCTTATATAAGGAGCAGCCGCTTGCCTATTCATAATTTTGAGCGGATCTTCGTCTTGCCATTAAATTAAACTGTTACTTGTAAATCACGAAACGTCTGAAACGTACAGGAATTTATAGATTTCCTTCCAATGATTTTGTACATTTTCATTGCGAAAGCATGTCGCACAAATGTTAAACCAGTACCTTTACCAAAACATGTTTTTAATTTTTTTCTTATAATAGTTAAAAAACGTCGATTATGTATGGCGTAATTATGTAGGCCGTAGTGAATAACACGTTTAAGATATAGTTCTAGTATAGGTGTATATATTTTGTTCGTGTTAAATATTCGTTTAACCCTGTACGTACACAAAATACTTTACGTTCTTATAGAGAAGACATTAGCGTAATACGACTTTGCAGTCAACAAAATGACGTCTCTTGAGATTTGTCGACGTTTGTGCGAGAAATAAGCAAACAAATCCGTCGCGACTTTGCAAGTAAATCGTTGCATGAAGTGGTTGATCGTCAACTGTGAGGTGACAATTTGTGTCCGTCATTTACATTTTTATGAGACGTACAGGGGGGAGGGAGAGAGTGAGAGAGATTCAGAGTGAAGTTAGAGGGTAGAAGCGAGGCGCCCGCGAGCCGTTCAAATCAGCAAAAGCAGTTCCTGCTGACAGATATTTATTCCGAGTGCTCGCGACTACATTCATCACTGTTAAGAACGACAATTTTTCTTTCCTATTTTAATATGTCAGTAATATTTTGTTCGCCATAATATTTTGTCAGGAACATTTTGTACGTAATGAAAAAAACTTTTATTAGTCTGGAAATTCACTTTGTTATGTAAAGAGGCAAGACGCAGACGAAGGGAATGTTACTATCCGAAATTGTCTACATACGCTTGTTCTTTACATACATAAGAATAAGTTAACAGATTATTTACTAACGACTTTATCATTACATATAAATCATGACTAGACATCACGCATAACATGAAAGATAAAATAAGATGTAAAACTGAAATGCGATAAAATATAATCTACGAAGTCGAATGTGAAATGAATAAATTAGATCTGGACTAAATATTGAACGGGCAGTTACAATGTGAATTTGACAACTAGCAAACCCATAACGACACCGACTAAATGTGTGTATGTGTGTGTGAGAGAGAGAGAGAGAGAGAGAGAGAGAGAGAGAGAGAGAGAGAGAGAGAGAGAGAGAGAGAGAACACACAGACAGACAGAGACGGTTGGGACTGTTTGTAATTTTGTATGCCCAACGTGTTTCCTAAGACCCAGTTTAATTGTTTAAGAATTATTAGGCCTACCTACAACATTCTTCATACATTGTTTCTTCGCAAATCTATTACTCCTACTAAATACTACTTTCATTTACTTCGTACTACTAAATTCAGTTTAAATTAGTTCATTATGGCTATGATTAAGATAAAATACAGAGATAACTTAGATATAAGAAATTAAGTCTATGCTTATTCGATTGATTCAAAGTATCAAAAATAGTATTTCTCTTGTTTGTACTACGCATTTTTAAAGTGTATACGTGTACTGTATTTGTTTGTTGCTTTATATTTGTACATGTAAATAACAATTAATATAATTAAAAGTGATAACTACATGTTTTTAAAGAACGGACTTTTTACGTAAACCGGAAAAGTAGCCGTTATATTTCAACACTACAAAATTATAAAACACATTCTCATTATAAAATTTCGATTTCCAATTTCATGGATTTAAATAAATATTAAACCAACAGCACTATGTACATATATATTAATATATACGTGTGTGTGAACAGATAACTAAGTAAACACAATATCTCAGAATAACGATATGCGGATAACTTCGGGCACGTTAGCTTTACAATTTAATGTCAGACGATACGGGAAAAGCTAAGGCAATCGCCAGGTTTGTGAATCATTTTTATCCAACTTACTACAAGGTCGGTAATTTTTCTTTACAAGTGCAAATACCAGATTCAAGTCCCATTCACATGTCGTAGTAACAATGAACTAATCAATAATGCATCGAAATAACAAACGATCACTTAATATTAACCTTGGGCAGACAGTTCGGAGATTCACGTTAGAAACGAACTGGCTCTAACGTCAACATGTAACTCACCACATTCAGCGTCGTGTCGACTAATACAGCCATTCAAGTGTATAACGCATCAAAATAATCTCGACGTTTCTAGAACCCTCTCGTCTATTATTGTTACCGTCATGGCCGGGAAATACGATACTGATTTTTTTAGGACAACTATACAACGTCACAGAAAGTCGACAATCATACAGTATCTCATTATAGTAGAACGTCGAATACCCGTTAGGACCGATGCCGTGATGGATGTGATAACAGAATACCTTACCGTCTCATCCTACCAGCGTTGTAACAAAATTAGGCTTATTGAAAGTTGAACATGGAATATATTACAACTCCATCGCGCTCATTTACTTTGTATGAGTATTAAGCTCTCTAAGACTCTATCTGTTTTTGATTTTTGTAATTACTTCCTTAAACATGAACAATATTTACTGCATATTGTAATTGGTTTTTGGTTACCTCGTAACAAAACGGATAAAATCAATACACAATGATACACACTCAAATGACAAAAATCTAGGCTCACATAAAAATAATGTGATCATTATTGCATTAAAGTAAAAAAAATAAATAATTTTTTCCATGCATTTCCTACTTTCATCATTAGTATACTTTGCAACCTGGACATTTCTATCGTTTTAAGTTTTTCTTGTTTCTGACCGGCAACTGGCAACTCTCCCCATTTGTCAGTATCGGTTCGACAGATGTCATACAGATCGTCGTTCTCGTACTAAGTGCAAACTCATTTGACCAAAGTAATGAGTTAAATTTCTGTTCACGCTTTTTACCTTGTTGACTAAACGCTTTATTCCGTTTCGATATTTCATCACCAGACATTTAATTTTCTAGTCTCAGGTGTAAAAAATCTGTTATTTCGAGATTTTCAGAAAACGTGTATCTCAGGGATACACATTACATTAATTACATTACATTAATTTATTTACTGCAGATTTATGTGAATCTGCAAGTGTGGATTGAGTAATAGTTTAGAGATTGAATACAGCTTTAAGTAGATTAATTTCAAAACCGTTAGGTGTAGATCACAGTGTTTAAGCTTCCACAGCTGCCATCGTTTCGTGATAAAACTCCCGGTCTTCAAGCCGTGGTCAATGCCAGACGTTTCGACTTCACCTGCGCAAGTCGCATTCAGTGACTGTTCTTTGTTCTTAGTCGCTTCTTCCGTCAGCGTCTGGTCTCTCTTCCGCCAGTCGAAATGACTGGAATTGTAATCAACAGATCACGGCACGATAGCTTGCCACTTTCATCAATAAAATATTATATTTAGAGTTTAGAATATTTACAAAAAATCTAAGTTTATGTATGTAGCTACCTTCATGGGTAAATTTTCAGACCACAAAAACGTATTAATATGATTAGAAAGTCGCGATGTAAGCAGCATTTAGATTCAGAACGTGGACGACTGGGTGTGTCCATTTAAGCGTGGTAATTACAGGTAAATAAGGGGTTACGTTGACTTGAAGGGTTATGTCTCGGTGAGTATAAAGTAAACCCAGAAGAAGTTTAAGACTCCTCCAGAAGTGCACGAGTTTGTGTATATTTAACGGGACGTGCAACAAACACATGACAATTCATTCACATTAAACATTTTAGTTTATATCTGGACATAATTAAGGCCCTGTACGCTAGATTCAAAATTCGTTTGTCGATACAGGCGCACTCACAGTAGTGCAAGCAGGAGGAACTATGTGAGACTATGAAAGTTTGTAAACGCAACACGCCGTAATGTCAAAGTACTACGACGTAAATAAAATAGTCTCCCGCTAGTCTAGTCGCTTCGCGTCTGACCACCCCACACGCACGCAACTATACGTACACTGCTTTCCACAATATACAGCTATACACAATCTGTTTCCACGTAACTCTACTGTCCGTCGTCCCTTAGTTGAGAACAGATGTCAACAAGCAACATGTATTGGTTTGTAAACACACAAACACTTCAAGCGATGGAGGCGGCTGCACAGTACGAGTGGTTCAAAAGTCCAGTTAGAGTAAGTAGCGAGTTAAAAACAATTACAAGTAGCGCGTAGTAAGGAGTGACACTTTTTAGTCACCCGTCACATGCATGTTTTATTGTTTTTTCATGTCAGACTGCATCATCCACTTATTGTTGCCAGCATTTTTATAAAAATATAGCGAAAATAATATCTTGCCATGATATCAAATACTGAAGTTAGACGGATGACCGATATCAAAATGAAAATAGAAACACTGAGAAATTATTAAAAATTGTATTTCTGGATAGGCACAAATTCCTCTGTATCAAATTGTAATAAATTAGTTTTGAATAATTCGATTTTGCAGGACGTATACGTAAGATACCCAACTTTGGGTTACCCATAAAACAACAACAATATTATTGATATACAGTGTGTTCCAAAACATAATAAGTGTTAATGTACATTGTTAAGACGTCTTGGTCGTCAAAATCCACAGGAATCTGGAAATAGGGTTTATGATCAAGAAAATGCTAAGGTCTGCACGCAAACATAAAGAAGATTACAGTCACTAAGGAAAGTCGGAAGTAATCCTGTATAGACAACGTGTATATGATCTCTCAACGGAAGAAAGGCGAGCGTTATTCTATCAGAGGTATTACTTTCCACATGGAGTTACCACCACTCCACTATGCAACGGTTTAAACTTTTGCCCCTTCAAAAATCTTGCCGATCCACAGTCCCTTGCGCTCCGGCAAACGCTCTCTTACAATTTGAATCACATTACCACATTGACTGTTCAATCGTCGTTTATTTTATCATATCAGTATTAAACAGCAAATAAGAGTTCATAGTCACACGTTGTTGTGGTCAGCGTACGAAGACTTCCATTCCTCGAATAGTCTGTACGTGGTAGTTGCAGGGAAATACATTCAATAGTGACCTATTACTTGTAGAAAGTAATGAACTCATATTAAAGTGTAAAGATGTGTAACGTGTTAAAGCAAATCAATGGCATGTAGTATATAATTCAATTGATATCAATTGATATAAGATAAAAATTCAAGATAAATGTACTTAGTAATAAATTATCCTTAGAGGGGCTTGATATAAGTAATAGTTTGGATTGTGCCAGAATTGGTCACAATTACTCTGCAACTGTATAAAGTATTGATTGAATATTGTTACTACCTTTTTAAATCCCAGGCTTCCTCTGTTACAATGGTTTATTGTTCAAATCACACGCCAGCATAATTAAAGTTAAGACACCATGTTTTGCGTAAAAATTTTGTTAATCTTCATCAGTGGCTGAAATGACGACTGTTTCATATGACACGATTTATGAGAGAAGATATTAATTAATGATTCTGTCAGGTCTGAAAGTATGTAGTCACAGTGCTTGTGGCTAGCACAAAGTAAATGTCATAGCCTATACTTTCAGTGGCAGTAATTTAAATTGTTCTTTCAGTAAGTCACTGAAAACTGGTTTGGTGGATAAGGCTTCAACCTGGTAAGCAAGAGAAACCATCATAGATTCAGACACAAAATTCATTCATTAAGTACAGTAGACCTACTGCCAAGCCCTTATATACATTTACCCGCTAGGGAGTGACCAGTTGGAAAGCTTAGACTTTACAAACTACTAACAACAGAAAGATATGGTGACCTGGCAAGAAATTATCTTATAAATTTGAATAACTGACTGCAATAATTATTGAGATTTCAGGCACCTAGTAACGGTGCTTGAATAGCTTTAAACAGTTATTTGTGATTACCTTAATATACAAAGGAACCTTATATAAACCGCGAAATCGTATTGGAATAAGGTCGTTTTAACATTTTCTATATCTAACAACCTAAAAACACATGCTACTTTTAAAAGAGATTAATTATTTTCTATATTGGTTACTCAACTGAGTAAAATTTTTCAATTATGACTGTGCAAAATATTACATAAATTAGTGAAAATATCTGTATAGAAATCATAATACTTAATACCGAACGTTTGCAGACTATTCCGCTTTCCAAAACTGAATTGCCCAGATTTCCGATTTCCAGAACTTGTGAATTTTGCCCTATTTAAAAATAATTGCGCAAATTTGAAACGCAGGTTTGTATCTGATCGCGTATAACTGTTATAATCCAGTCCCGTCTCAGATAAATGTACAATGGTGCTCTTAAAGTCATCGATCGCAAATGTGCAGTGACATACCTAACCAAAGCCAACCTTAGCTAACCAAACGCAATTCACATTAAGGCCGCACAATGTGTGCATCACAGCTGAATGAATGCTATTCATGGTCCCTTGTTTCCCCCGTGTGCAGGCCTATAATTCATCGACTAATGCGTGAAACATTGTAACTGATTTATCACGTTAAATAATAGAAAATGAATTTACGTGGTTAGAATTACATTAATATGGCAGATCGTAAGTTCATAAGGAATACCAAGTAGGCATATATTGTTTTTGTGGTCTATTTGCATTAATGGGTAGCTCATAAGATTTTACGTAATGTGTATGGAGACATAAAGCATTGATTTATTGTACTAATGCGATAATATTATTCGGAACAAATTTTTTAATAATTAGTAAATCCAAAAACTTGCGTTTGCATGCGGCGCATGTTAATAAAAGGAACATCAAGAACTGATTTATCTGTAACGATAAATGTGTGTTGAAAGAATGCAACAGTCGTTAGTAACAACAGATTCGATGTCACAAGGAACGGTAGGGGTGTAATTTTTTTTAATCACATTAAACTTTCAATAAAATTGCTGGACAGCGTTTTACATGATTTTTGAGGGGTGTCTCAGACACGTGTTCGATGTATAACAAACTAAACTCATAGAGTAATATATTTTATTTTATCAACAAAAGTTATTATCAGTATTTTGTCTACTTGCTTTTTTATTTATTTCCTTACTTACATACTTACTTATTATTAATTTTATCCTTTACATTATGAGTATAATGTAGTTGAAAAGCAAACCAAATTAAAGTGCTGTTTAATAAATTCTTGAAAAATTATCACGATTCTTGTTGAGTTGATGATGGAAATTCTGCTTACACATCTCCTAAAAGGCGTTGCAAGTACATATTTTTAAAACTTTCATCTCCAAAGGTGCTATTTATTTTAACCCCTAAGTACTACAAACAAATATTTAGAGTCACTCAATACAACGTTCTGATCAAATTTTAATGTTTGTATTTTCAAACCTAAATACGAATCAGCACCAGTTACCGTATATCATTCGTAAAGATAGGAAATAAAGGCATCAAAATGACCATTGGAACGGATGTTCTTCAATGTATTTAGTTTAAGAAGCCGATGAATATTTTAAATCTTAAGTCTTAAGTTGGATGGGTCGAGGACAGAAATTTTCTTAGTTGTATAAATGTGGTAAAAAGAATGAATTTTTGCGAATGACTTGAAAAGTATGAATTTTAGCATAAGAAACAGCCACATCACTCGAACGTTTTATACAAGATACCGACGTCATGTCAAACATCTAAACTTAAGGTACATTTTTATTATTGTCTTAAGAAAACTACTCAAATTACAGGTAATATTCTAATGTATCAAGAATCTGATTAATAGCTTTACGCTAATATTAATATTTTTTTATGTTATGTACAACTGAGCGGTAAATCTAGTTTCCAGTGATTGGAAAAACATGCATTCCAACTCTGCAGCAAATCTATTAGTACACTGTGGTAAAGAAACACTAAAAGAGCCAATAAAAAGATAAAGTTATAAAATATTTGAAAAATCGATTTAAATAGAATGTTTCAAGTTTTAAAACAAAAACTTTCTAAGGCATTCGAAAAAATCTGCCCTTTTGACCATTTTGAACACCCTTGAAAACTTCAGAATATAAGTATCAAAAAACCTGTATACTAATTTTAGCCAATGTCATCTAATTTTGTTGTTTATCTAATTAATTTTGCTTTATTTTATCCTGTACTACTATAGTACGGTTAAAAGAAGAACAATAAAATAGAACTAAATATATTTTTCAACGATAATAAATAGATATTTTACGAATACAAATGAAACTTAATATAGGTAATTATCAGTATTTTCTTACATCTATAAGAATGCATTAATTGTAAAAAGTTGTGTTTTGTACATTTCTAGTGTTGCCTTTTATGTGAACTTATATAGTCTTACAATAGCGTATGAAACGGTGGCGGTGTATGAGTCCACACTGTTATCACTGAATTCTATCGCACTCGTTCCACACTGCTACAAGTGCGCTGCATACGAGATCACTTAATTATCAATTCTCATTCAGCTGTATGTCGTTATAATTATTGCAGTCAACTGAGGGATAATTAAATGAGAGAGACTGTGACTTACGCCTACATTTAATTAATAACGGCCAAAATCACCATTACGCAGTGCACACGTCGGATACATGCCCGTTGGCGCCCATTCACGCAACCGTTAATTTTTCACCTGTCAACAACAGAAACACGCTTCAGTGGGAATACTGCTGCGTCTCTTAACTCGAATACAGGCTGACAATGTGAGCACAAACGAATCACGAGGTGAAATGAACGGTATTCACAGGAATCTGGTTAGTTCGCTGTTTAGAATACACGCTTTGCCTCAGTCTTCTCTTTCACAGTAACAGTCCACTTCCGTGTATGCCATTTCAAGTCGGTACATTTTTGGAACAATCAGTGAGACAACCCATAACGAAAATTTTCAGACTAAAACCGGTCTTTCTTTTTAGATACTGACAGTGGGTTAGGTTATTATGCCTCACGGCCGTTTCAATTTTGTAGACCCTTTATTTTTTAGTGCTTAGTTTTTCACAACCCCCATTTATCAGTCCACGTGAAAAACTCGATCACACGGATAAAATATCTGTTATCTTCGTTGATGTCTAGTTTGCTTTCCTATTGAGGAATTGAACAAATAATCCGTGTTATTGTTCCTCTGAAGGAACGACTTGTAGCGGATTGCAACATTAATGATTCCAGGCAAGAACTTATTTAAGTTTGTAATCCATTAGCAAGCGCATTAGTCCAACGAAGCCGTTGATTAAAACCATATTAATATTAATCGATAATTTAAATCGTTAATCGAATTGAAAGCCTGCTACATAAAAACTACACGCAGGTATGTCATTGGATGTATCAAACTCCACCCGATCTCAGTAGATCCTCCTCCTTCAACAGTATATTATTATTATTGGGTCCTTCAGTCTTTCGACTGGTTTGTACCCACACCCGCATATACCCGTGGTGCGTGTGTTACGGAGTCTCTCACAGCTATATGGGACCTACAGTTTAACGCCGGATCCGAACGGCATAGTTGGGGAGGGTTTATATTAGGCAGGATACCTCTAGCTGGTTTGCCATCGCCTTGCGAGGGGGAACGGTCGTATCTAAATCAGATGACACCGGCGGGAATCGAACCCGAGCCGACAGCGTACCAGCGCCACACGCTAGCCACTACGCTACGACCGCTCCTCATCAGTATAAAAGGTCCCCTTTATGGAATATGTATCATCATAATGTATATTAGTTACCAGAGTAATTGTGTCTTCCAGCGTTGTAAAGAGTGGCTTTCGAAATTAATCTACCTAGAGTCGTGAAATACATCTGTGAAATAGTCGGATCGAAGTAATAGGCCTATGTGACGTAGGCCTATATGATTTCAAGATTAAAGCTGGTATAAAACGAAAATGGAGGCTTATTAGAACAGTGAGTGTGGCACTCAGGTACTAGTCTATAGGATTCGGGTTTCATACCTGGGAGGCACTATAAAGTCAAGACGCGACCTTTTGCGCCCAAGTCGACTCAGCTTTGTGGAAAAGAGTACCCGGGAATCCTTGTGTAATAATGAGGTATCAAAGAATAGGCCTAATGCCGGCTACACCGTCTTTCATGTATCTTGGATGGGTTACTTAAACAGCTTACATTGCCCCTCCTCCCTAAACTTACGTCTAAACAAATACTTGAACTTTTACTAACATAGTTCTAATGCACGTATACGATGTTATCTTAACAGTTGTTTCATTGGTGTTACTACAGTCAACAACATTGCGGATACATTTTAAACATTCTCACTCTCATATCTTATGGTGATTAGAGATAGACGGGCTATTTATAAGACACAATTCGGTTTTACAATAACGTTAACTCTCACTTATTGTGGATTTGTACTCCTCGATTCATTTCTTTAACACATGCATAAAGTTACAGTATGTCCTTATTGGACATTGTAATATGACCATCTGCAATTAACAGTTAATATTACAGTTTGTGTGTGTGTGTGTGTGTGTGTGTGTGTGTGTGTGTGTGTGTGTGTGTGTGTGTGTGTGTGTGTGTGTGTGTGTGTGTGTGTGTGTGTGTGTGTGTGTGTGTGTGTGTGTGTGTTACTGACGTAAACGCATCTCGTCGTCCATGTTTCGTTTTTTTCGGTCTCTTGTAACGTTATACAGTCTCGTTCGGTTTCGGCCACCTGTCAGCGACTTTGTAGACCTACACATACTTTAAAAAGTCTACGCTTAGACAGACTTGTTTTAGACCCGTACTGGTTTTGGTTATGGAACTTATTTTCTCATTTGTATCACTCCTCTTTATGCTTTTATTGTAAGTCTACTAATCAAAGCAACTACACTTCAATTTTTTAAAACAATTTTTATAATAATACATTTGTATGTCTGCTCAAAATCTAGCTCCATGTGCCTTCTTTGAAATTGTCTTTATTTCCTTTCCTTCAGGCTATTTGTCTTAAAGGATTAATTATATATGAAAAACAGATTCTCAATCAAAATTTTCTTTTTCTTCAGTGACAATTAATTGTTTTATTTCGTTCTGTCCTTCAACATTCGGGCGTACGACTTCCCCCGTGAGCATCTTACAGAAACGATACGGCAACTGTCACAATCACAGTTTCTTATTTCCTTATCAAAATAAAATTTAGAAAGGAAGTATTAACAATTGTTAGGATATTTTTCCACTTTACCACTAGTTTGTCAAGACTAGAGAATCCAACTACTACACGTAGATACATGCTGCTAGCGTAGGAAAGAGTAGCGTTTAATCATTTTTTGAATATTTACGAGAAAAATTAACCCTATTTTTTAAACTAACAAATGACTACAGATTTTCAGATACAATAACAACAAACTTGAATTTTTGTGTTTCAAACTTCGCATTTTAAAATACTTCTCGATAATAAAACTGTATGAAGCACAGGTAAAGTACTTAAATACACAGACTAAGCGACGGTTCATTGAAGGTACATACTTATGATTTTACAAATCTCCAGGAAGTGATAAATTCTCATTACTATTAGGAAATTTGTTTATTTGTTTATAATAGGAATGACATGAGAACTTACGCCAACCGAAATCATTTGGATTTCTAGTTGCTTACGAGCATTAATTTAACATTTCAATAAAGTAGCTAAGCTATTTTCATTCTCAAATATAATGAATCTTAGACTCCTATTCACGCGCTCTTAGCTTCTCCCCTTTGGAATAAGCCTGCATTTCATTTAAATAGCCATGTGTTCAATAAAAATTTATTTTTATAATAATTAACATCTGCTTCATATCTGTATCGGGTACTGGTCGTGTTATTTTATACAGTGTAATCAATTATACAGTGTAAAAAGTGAATTTCAAGGACAGAAATTAATAAAGCTTTAACTTAATGTTTTAAAATGGAACTTAATAGTATCTGTTCAGATCATAAAGAAAATTATTCTATAGTACTTACAATTTACATTCTACATTAACCAAAATATATTTTCAAAAGGTTTTTACCACACATTACAATATTATTGTATGATTCGTAACGATTTTAACAAATCTATAAGCTACATAAACACGAATGTTTGTAATCAAAAACATAACATAAAACCCACGTTTCTGCTTGTTGTTATTTCGCCAACTGTCAGCTGTTGGTTTTTTGTTTTGAACTGTTCAAAGGTTGCAGCTCTTAACATGCTGTTTACAACAGATACAAAACAAAATTTTTTTAATTCGTAAGCATGCGGTCATAAAAAGTACTGAATGGCGCTTTCAGCAGACAAAATATTTTTAGTGCTTATACTCCTTCAACGGACCTAATTAATTTTACATTCGCTACACTACTGTAACAGGTAAGATTTTCCTTTCTGCTCCCTCGGTGCGTATAATGTGATCCGTATTAATTAATTTTTATTAATATTTTTAATAATATCATGGTTATGTGAAGCAAAAAATTTATCAACATCGGTTTGTTGAGTAGATAATGGTGTTTTGCATTAGGTTTAATTATTTTGAGAAATTATTACCTTACGCTGTCAAGTTCCCGTCCCATGTTAGTTAATATTTTGATATGTGTTACCGTAAAATATTTGAACCACTGAAAAGGCTTTATGACAGTCTCCTGTTCTGAAACTTGTTAACGACGAATAATGGAACATTTACTTTAAAAATTCACATTATATTGTAACAATACAAAATAATTCGAGTTTCGGAGTTACAAAAATTATAATATAATATAACAAAAAAAATTTTGTTTGAAAATAAAAAATTGTGTTTTATTTATTTTATATATTTATTTATTTATTTTTATATATTTATTTATTTATTTTTATATATTTATTTCTTTAATTACTAATTTATCGGATTTATTATGTACGATTAACAAGAATTGTTTTTCCGCGTTAACTAGATTATAAAATGTAATAATCGATTGGTGGTCTTCCGTTTTCAATGAGTGTACTCCTTCAATGATGTTTTCTCTTCTTTTCTTGGAGTCCAGGTGTCAAATATTATCTGAAATTCTTCTATCTATATGTTTACTAATAAATAAAAATTAAATTATAATATTCAATGAATTTATTAATGTTATAGAGACTAATCGATTCTGAATCGATCGGCTAATCGACGGCTCGCAAACTCATATCTCAGGACGATTGATTTCAGTACATAAATCATTAATGTTAAATTACAGGTTCTTTTACCTGTTATTTAAATAGTCAGAGAAAGGGCAAAGCTGAAAAGTATAACACAATAAAAAATTCTTAATTATCTAAAAATAAAAAATATTATTTAATAGAAAATGTTAATAAGTTAGATTTCTCGAACCAACGGCGCTGTGTGAAGGTGACGTCATCTCAGCTGTGCTCGACTCGAAGTATTTCCAAAATGGCGGTTCCCTTGCTGCGTATGTAGTAGACGTCTTCACAACGGAATTTCTTCAAATAAGTGTTATTCTCTAGGTGTTCCTCATCCAAGCAGTAGTGATTAATTTCTGTTCGTAACAGTGTAGTTATTCTGGATTAGTGGTCAGTTATTCGGCTCGACAATCAGTGTTCAAAAGTGTTCTTGTTCCATTTAGTTCATAAGGTTGACTATGGCAAATTTCGTCTCGATAAAATTCGGAATTAACGTTTATATTTTCTATTATCGGGATTGCACTTTTCAATCTTCATAAATAGTTTAACCTGGTTTATTCCATTGGAACTCAATGTTGACTCATATTCTTAAATTTCTCTGTTTTAATTTTACTAGGTTTAGTTCATATCCAAAATTTTTCTTCTATCTTTGTTAAATAATTAATCTGTGTGAGATCGTTCCGATGTGTGCATCTCAACGTGTAACAATCAACTAATTCTCTTTCTTCTTCGTACAAAAGGTCCTGGCTGATTTAATATTAAAATGACATTGTTTTAATCATCTGGCATTTCCGCTTCAATGATATGTTGAACTAAAATAATTGACTTTTACATTATATGATTAATGACATTTTGCTTATTATTTATTTTTATTAAATACTAATTACATAATCAATTTCCTTATTTAAATCTGCGTTATTTAATACTAAACATGATATACTTTATAGTATTTTCTAACTCAAAAAGTCATATTCACAGTATATTTGGATGTAGGCTTTACCTATTGCACTTCCTGCCATTATATAGTTTACAATTTCTGTCATGTTCTAATTATCATTGAACAAGATCATTGATTGAATTAAAATAGTTAGTTGTCTTTAATTCTCAGTAATTTTATGATTTGGTTAACTAATTTGAATATTATCTTTAATTTAGGCTTTTCCTTAGACTACAGTGTTATTACACTTGCTTTTTTTCTAATAATATTTTATACATTCCTTCAATACCTTCACAAATTGTTGTTACAGTTATTATACATAGTGATTGACTTACATTATACAATTTTCATCAATTTAATTAATTTCCTTAACTTATTTACTAATTATAATGTGTGTGATATTTACCATTTGGCCTACATTTTATGTTAGTTCAAATACAATGCTTATTATTATTCCAGCTTGCTAATACCCTTTCTGACATATAATTCTTATAAAAACCTTAATTAAAATTCCCTTACTTAATTACAGTAACGTTTATTATTATATATTGATACGTTTATTTTCTTTATTTAAACAGTAACATTTATTTTACTGATACCATTAAAACATAATAAATATTCTATAACAAAAAAAAATTATACTCTATCTCAAACATTCAAGCCTCGAGTTCAATGACCTGTTAATATAAACAAAACACATCTGTTTTTTCTTCATTTAAATTATTTATTAAAATTAAATTTTATGCAGTCTCTTGCTGTTTTTGTTTTAGTTTAGGGATTTCCCCTTGTTCACTTCACTATTTACTGCATTCTCTTATCTTATTTTTAGTCATTTTATCTAATATTGTGAGATAAAGAATAGCACTTACATGGGATCATCATTAGTAGATTTTCATAACAAAAATAAATTGCACTGGTCTACTGTTATTCACTGACCTTATTTCTATTCATTTTAACTAGTCTTATAAGATCAAGAATCTCACTTATAGGGGATCATTAAGATTTGCTTTTCATTATAAAAATAAATTGCACTGGTACACTTTTAATTATATATCTAGAACCTTTACTTACACATACTTTACATTGATTCTTATTTTATTGTGTTATACATTTCTTATGGACATATATATTTCTACTTACTACTACATACACTACGGTCACTCCTAACACATATCTATTGTTGAATCTAACCGCGATAAAGGTGGCATACAGCCTTAGGATCGAACACTGCATACACCATCTGACTGCAGACAGAACGCCCAAAAAAAAAAAACACAACAAACTCAGAAAAATTAATACTGATCAGCTGATTACATGTTTCCTTCTTTCTGTTTCTATGATTCACGTTTACGCCGGAAGAAGTGGGGAAGACAAATAACTGATATCAACATAAATACCTTGAGGCAATTAACTCCCACTAGGTATAATATCCCTTAACTGATTTATACGCGACTACGCCGACATCCTTAACCGGATCTCATACAAAAATTAATTGCATCTCGCTACTTCACTATGCACGCGAAACGATTCACAATTCCTTTCATTATTGCCTGTAAAAATTGACTTCATATATTTCTCAACTATATTAAGTTTGTAACTAACATAAAATGAATGTCTTACAAAATTAATCGATCCATTTTTCAAGAAACCTATTAACGCTTAATATAATATTCTGAAGTTATTTAATCAGGAAGCGTTGTATGTACATTCGTTTGTTCAATCTCATTATTTAACAGATTTCTATTAAAACTTTATTCTTCCTTTTATAAAATGATAACTGCTGTACGCGAAATACTCAAAATTTTCTATAGATATAGGCTATATGTAGATAACAATACTACCATTCGTCTGTTCTTAAATGTTGCACTGTTTTTGTGCACAAAATATAATCAAAATAATATGAACATTTTAATAATTTTCTTTTAGAAAATGGTTTACGTTTCCACAAAATTGCCAGTAACCGCTTTTTCCGCTTTTATATATCTCATGAATTGACCACGAAAGAGGCTAGTACGCTGTATTAATGGCATGCACAAAAGCTCAATTATACCTTCTGAAATGGAAGGATTGAAATATCTGATAAATTTCTGCTAACGGAAGTGATCTTTTCTAAGATATTTCTTTTACTTCTCTGTATATTACTAATCTACTATTCTATGCTGTACGGAGATGTGTGTGTGTGTGTGTGTGTGTGTGTGTGTGTGTGTTTACTTTTTACGTTTGTGTGGTACATAATATATTCATTACCAACTTAAAAAAAAAAATGTTTGTATATTCTGACACTGATTATATTACATAGGCGAAATATCAAAAATGTAGTGCTGGTAAAGATAAAGAAGGAATGTAGGCCTACAGAAAATTAAATTTTTTATCTACAACATATACAACTTACAGGCTATTTATGTGCAGCCTTCTGGAAATAGCAATAACAGCACATTATATTTATTTATAATAGCATTATATTAAACGAATTAACAAATGATTAAAATTTTTAGTTTTTGTTGACATATTTATTAAAAGTTCTACATGCTGTCTGTGATCGTGCACCACATACATATTTATTTAGTCGAATTGTGGTCCATAACAAGTAACGTGTTTTATATGTTGTCTCTGATTGCCCATTGCAAATGTATTCCAGTTGGAAAGTTTTACTACTGTGATTGCCACGATTAAAACGAAGCATGTGTGTACACCGCGAGCACACATACCAGAATGCGTGCTGGAATCAATGCAACCCTCGCGCGCTTGCACTGACTCTCAGCACACAGACTGCATCGGAGGACATGTGTCGGTTGAGCGGTGCGGTGTGAGTCTGTACGCGTGGGCGTCACATACGTGAGCGCTGAATGTGTGTTGAGTCACTGCAAGGTGTGCGCTTTCGGGGCCCCAACGCGCAAATTGCGCTCCAGTATGTGTCCGCCAAACGGGTGTGTGTGAGTGTGATGCCCGTGTCCTAGAGTATTCCACAGTGGGTAAATGAGCCATGAGATGAATTTATCGGCAAAGACACCGACAGGATACATCCGTTAACCTTGCTTGCTTGAATTGAGATAATTTCGTTGACTTCTACAGTTGCGTAGAAACGAACAATTTATTGTTATCGACAATTGCAACAATGAAATTCTTAATATTATTTTTTCAAAGTATCTTAGAGTACTGTATGAATAGTAGTTAGCTTTAAACTATTTGGGATAAAAAGTAGTGATACAATGTGGATTATACACTCAAAAGAAATTCTTAAAATGCCGTTTGTCTGTAAAAAAAAGAAATATTACGGGGCACAAGTGAATTCAACAGACACTTGTTAATGCAGTACAGTATATGAGTGCGCCTTTTGTTTTTAATAAAAAGCTATTAACTTAGGAAACACTAAACATTCTGCATACTTACCATTTATGCGAGCGAAATTGAACTCAGAATTTTGTTTACTTTCTTAATCGCACTTTTAATTATAAAATAAGTTGGCTGTTAGGTCGTGCGCGCGCGCGCGCGCGTGTGTGTGTGTGAGAGAGAGATAGAGAGAGAGAGAGTGAGAGTGAGGTCAAATAGTGGGGAGAGTGACTGGCTCTCTCGTGAGGGTTTAAAGGGCATAGTCAGTGTGTGCATGGAACTGCAAGTGAGTTGATGTATGTGTGCTAATTTTCAATGTGCAGTGGTATCAGAAAATAAACAAATTTAATTCAGATTCTTTTGTTTTTTTGTGTGTATGCAGTCTACTATTTTAAATACATCACATAACATTGGCGATAAAGAAATTCAACATTAACAGAAAAGTGACACTATGGCAGTTATTGATGCCTTCGACTTAAAGGTTTTTAGAAAGTGAAATGTAGATGGTGAAAATAACAGCAGATATGTGAACTTGAGTGACAACGATTATGCATTATGTACATTTTATAATTTCTATAAAAGTGAAATGAAAGCAATAGAAACACCAGTCAATATCAACAGAGGGTTTATTAAAAAATAATGAAATCCACCTCGTTACAGGAATTTATTTTCAGCTGAGATATTGTGTTTCAGTATTTTGTTCTGTCATCTTCTACCCGCTATTTTGCTTCATTTATAAAAACTTCTAGTACAAAATATGGTAGGCCTAGTCAGTCAGCTTTTTGTTGGATATGTACGTGTGAGGATCTCTGGTGTGTGTATGGATAAGGGAAGAAGACAAAAAGTAGTCATTTTCTCCCTAGTAGACAGTTCCTCGTAGCAAATGTACGCTGACTTACAGTATAATTACTTAAATATACAAGATATAACGTAAAAGATGCCTTCACTGTACGTATTCGGATTCTATGCATTAATATAAAGAAAGACTTCTTATAAACATAGGTTCGGAAACGTCTCGATTTCCGTTTGGAATCAAAAACTTATTATCTCAAGAAGAGATTGGGGTATCTTAATAACATTTGGTTCATTTGTTTACATTAATGTTCTTTAATCAACAAAAATTAAGACTGTTTCAAATTGCAGCCACTTTAATTTTTTGATCCCTAACAGCTCTGTAAATTTTAATTTTATCAAATTATGGTTATCACACAAAACGTTAAGAATAGTACTGTAATCACAACGACACATTATCTGTTAAAATGTACTAACAATTCATGTAACGTAGTTATACCGAAAATCAAGACTACCCATCAATAAATACTGACTACTTGATTTTTTCGTGCCGGACTTTGATTTCTCCAGTATACCAAACATTTATATAAATTCCTTCCTATTTTGTTTTTATATTAACTCTGTAAAGTAATTTACAACAAAATTATAACAAAGATCGATTTTCAACAAAATTAATAACATTTAACAAATTTAACTATAACTATTTACACACCATAAATAGATACACAAGAATTTAAATTATTTGGAGTAAATAGAAAATAATGGTGTGTTTCGATTTGTAAATCATCTGTGTGCTTTAGTGAGTTCATTTGTAACACGTTTAGTTTACCTGTACAATGTCGTCAGATAGGTTACTTTTCTTAAAAAATATCTTACATTTAGTTGCTCAAGCTTCTTTGCTCATTGTTTATCATGCAATTGTTGAGAATCCCTAATTACAGTTCAGCTGAATGTCAGATATGCGTCTAATGTATGAGCTTTCAAACTGCAATTGGAAGGTCCCATGGCGACTTTACGCAGAACTCTTTTCTAATCGAAACTAACGACTGTACAAATATGTAAATAAATGCATATTTTAATAAATAATAAATGTAATAAAAGTAATAAATTGTAATTACCTTTTATGCTGCTCGAGCCCTTCGTTGGGAAGCCATAGATAACTATGGATATAACATATATATCAATGCAAATTTGATAATGATGCAATCTCATGCAAATAAGTTTTGAATTTGTTTTATTGCACATAGATTGATTAATTAGTCCCACTCTATGGGCGTCATATGTAGATATGCCTGTTAATTCCTATATCACATTGAATTAAATGTGTACGTGTAATAAGTGTGATGAGTACCATTAATTAACAGTCAGATAACTTTGACTTTACTATGAGTGTTACTACGTTATCACTAATTTATTCCACTCGTTGGGTGTCATTTGTATATACGTGTAATTACGTAAGATAATTGGTATTAACTAGGGTGATTATAAATGATTCGACTTGTACACCAAATTCTGCATTACGGACAATAATTTATTCAGACCTTCTGCAATGGTAATCAATTTCTGAAATTAAATATAACATTATTTCGCAATAATATATGATGCATTACATTATTAATTCGTTCATTACTTCTATGAGGATTCATCTCGTTATGATAACTTAATTATAAGTAGTTAAATCATGACTTTTTTACACCTTACAAAATTTCTCTCATTAATGGATTCATATTTCAATTTTGCCTTTCGCAACATATCATTCAACTTTACTCTAAATTAATTTAAATATGATTTCTAACTAGATCAGAGGTGTTTTCTTTGTGAGGAACAGGACAGTGGCTACTAAACATAAGTGATACATAAATGTTTTACTTTTGGTAAGTATCCACAAACTACGGCGTGTGTCTACGATGATTTCCTCTCTCCCCCGCTCCACAGTATGACTGATGACTTGGTGGACACTCTCATCGTCGTCTGAAAGATACACTATTCACTATCGCTGAGATTTTGCACTCCTGCGTCAACATTCTTTTAGTTCGCACTCGTTTGGAAGTTATATGTGTAATATAAATTAGTTAGTGCGGTCATTTGGCTTTGAATTATTCATTTCACGACTTATTCGCGTGTGATTGTAACTTTACCACTTTGTTAACAAGTACTGATTGTTTATAATTTATTTAGTCGACACAGTTATTTCATTTACGAACCCGTTCATTACGATATCTGACATGGTTAACCGACGTAAATAATACATTAGTTCATCACACAATCGCGATATTTAGTTCATACTTCTGAATTGTCTTTCACGATTACGCACAATGTCTCTACTTTATTCACACCGTCAGAGTTTTTGAGCGTCTTTACACAACTCGTTACTATACAAACTTTTAATTTGAACTAAGTCTATTTTTAAGTTCTACTTCGTTACGTACACTACGATCTTGCGATTCACCATCAACATTTTACTCCGCACTTTACGACTCGTCAGTATAATGAGATAATACAAAGTCTGATTAAGATTAACCCAAAATTACTATTGAGAAAACTCCATAACTAAGACTCTTATTGTTACTAAGACTTAGAATAAGACTTCCGATTTTGTACTGGCGAAATAAACAGACTCCCGATGAATATAACACTCAGACAAAATATATACGACAAAGTTGTACTAAGACAAAAACGTATATAAGCCCCCCTTTGCTCGTCGTCAACAGGTATTTTTATACCTTGAGTCCTTCCACTTTCCTGCATCCAATTCACTCTTTCCCACCATCTACGTTCTTATTGGTGATCGTCTTCATTTTCCACGAGAACTCCTCCCTGAGTCTCTAGCTAGACTCCTGGCTTCGTCCTTATTCGCTCTTTACCCTTGTCTCCTTGGTAACGTCTTCTAAAGAACCGCCTTTACCAAACTCTAGTTCGCGGTAGGCTCATCTAGATCCCTTCTCTTATATCTTCCTGTTTCGCTCCTCCCTTGCTGTAAGACGAAACACCGAATTTCACGCTTGTCCATCATACAATTGTTCTTGTATTTCCATTCAGCTCGTTCCTACTAATTGCTGTCCAGTTACCCGTGTGTCCTTTAGTTTAGGTGTGACCAATTGCAGTATTGTCCCCTTACTTCCTTCGTTTCGTTTACACGCTGACGGAGGTCGCTTTCTCGGTAAGGCACATCTGCTCTGCAGCTCTCCTGCTCAGCCCGTACTCTAGCTGGTAAACAAGTTCCCCGCTGCTTCACCATGCATGGTCCTTTGTTCATGTAACGTCCGTATGAGTTTTGCCATTGTGAACTCTGTACATCTGTGTGTCGTCGCTAAGTTCCCACACGTGGCTTGACAAGACTCGCGTCGCCATCGTATTCGTATTCTTGGTAATTGGCTCGGTAAGACGTATTCCTTTGTTTTTCTGTTACTGCAGCTCGTTCCCACGCAATACTCTTACGCCGAACATCTGCTATCACCGAGACATTGTCTTTTCTAGCTGTACCTACTTCGTCGCTAATGTGTCGCACGTGTCGTTGTCCGAACGGCGGCTAGTCGACTCCAACGTATATCATTTCTGACAGCTGACACCTGCTACTGTTCCTTCTACGCAATAAAAAATTCCTCTACAAAATTGCGTTAGAAGTGAGATAATCAGCTAAGGGAAACTGGATCATTTGTTCCATGAAATGTTGATAAAAAAAGATCTTATATAAGAAGAGCTTATACATTATAAGATATTCTTTTTTAAGAAGAAGGAAACAGTACTCAACATATTAGGTGGAAAATCCTAAAGTGAGTACAAGGAGAATTGCTATGGTTGAAGGTGTGGATCACACGACTGCATTAAGGATTTTACAAAGACAGAAATTAAAACCATACCATCTACAAGAGCCCTTGAAGTTGTTGACTATCAATAGAGACGGGCATTTTGTTTACCTTTCTACACAAAATTGCAGCTGAACCGCACTTATTTGGTTTCTGTCATGTTCACTGACGAAGCAATAACAACACTGTTTTCAGTTTAACACACTTTTATTTATCGGTTTATTTATCTGAAAACAAAACGTTTCACTCATACTATGATAAGGCCTCGTTAGTGGCTCGACTGAGGCAGCACAAAGTCTTAACCCAGCCCTGTTTATACAGTAAGTCCCTACCACAATGTCACAAACAAGCCATAATTTACAACAAGAAATCCCCGTCTAATAACCAAAAAACGTTACAATAAATTATTATTTTTAAAATTAAAACATAATGCACAAAAACATTTAACCACAATAAGTTTTATAATTTTACAACACAAATATTTTATTTTTATTTATTTATGATCATGACACCTTATTTAAAACAAGTTTCCAAACTCCCGGCAACTTATAGCTATCGTATCTGTTAAAGTTTCTTTTTATTTTTGTAAATTTATATCGCCTTTTTTATCACTTGCGGAATATAATTCTGAATCTTTGCTATAATCACCGTTTATCCAAATAAAACGTAAAGTTTTCACAGCTGTGTTCCGCTATTGCACATCCCTCTGTGCCTTCTTCATTCGTGTGCCTTATGTGTTCTTGTACCCTCGTCACCACCTGTCTCAGCATTTCCCCATGTAACACATCACCACAACTGCGTGGGACCTTGTAGACGCCAGGAGTTGAAAGATGTATCTTGTCTTTCGCCGATGGTAACATTTGACCTCCTTAGTCGAGCCACTGACGACGTCTCATTATAGTATGGACGAAAAGCTTGTTTTTAAAATAAATAAGATGATGTGGTTGAACAGAAAAACAGTGTTGTTATTATTAACAAAAGCCACAAAAGGTAATTACTAATGTTCGTAATAATCATTACTGGGCAGAAGGAAGCCGTCACCACACATTCTAGTCTGGATTCAACCAGATCTTTTCTGTTACTGTCTGGGCAGATACCATAGGTAACTTCTCGACTGGTCCTGTTTTTTAATCGACAAGATTTAATGGCTAGAATTATCTCGAATTTCTTCAAAACATTTACCGAACTATTTGCAGATGTTCCACTAGCCACAAGAAATTGAATAGTTTTCATGAATAATGGTGCTAGAATACACTTTGGTCTCATTGACGAAAGGTGGACTGGCCGTGGCCTGCTAGATCACATGATCTAAATCCATTACAATCTTATTTGTGGGGCACCTTGTTACCACAGTGTACTCAAATGTAGTTAAAAACATTGAGGATTTATGGCAAAGAGTTATTGAAGGATGCCAGAAAATCTGAAAAACGCCAGGAGATTTCGAGCGACACAAAATATACTTGCATTGTAGACTGTGTTGAAAACAATGGAGGAATATTTATTATGAATTCTTATATGGTGAAACCTCTTTTTTTAAATTTCAGTGTTGATAATCAGCAGTAGCAGATCCTATTCATTTTAAGCAAATTCTATTTGTTCTAACACAGTAGGCTGTTTTCCGCCATAACGAGGTTATTATTTGATTTGAATGAACAACGTGTCGTCGTGTTTACAAAAGAGGTTCAGAAATTTACATGGTAAATCATAATGTAATAAAATTAAAATTTACAAAGCTATTAGTTGTCAAAAAATTAAACTGGCCGATATTTTGAAATTTCAGATAACAAAGTAACGTTTATTTAGTTATTTCTTAAAGCATATTCGTGTAAAAAATGAATACCAGGTTTTATTAATACTTCTCGAACTCTTTTTGAGATATAAATTTTGCCTTAAAACATAAAATAGTGGCCAGATGGATAATGAGATGTTTCACGGGATAAATTTTGATTAAAAATATGTATAGTGAGGACACCTATTACGTTACACACACACGCGCGCGCGCGCGCACACACACACACACACACACACACACACAATACTAGGCGATATTTATGTAAACTAGTTAGTCATTCTTTCACAAGAGACAGTACATGTCGTTACGGCTTTCCTTTAGTCTGTGAATATTAAATATTATTCGTGGGGAAAATCCCGCTGCTATACACAATATTAATAATAACGAGTAAATAATAGGCCTAAGTTGCTTACCATGCAATATAATAATACAAATGGAAATACATTTATATATTTACCATATGCGAGATTTACCGGTTTAATGACTCTAGAAAAATTAAACACTTTTTAATGAGTTGCGTAAAATATCCCTATAAATATAGGCTTATTGCTCCTTAACAAAATAAGTAGCCTATTATTAGACACATTATGTTCCACATGTAATTTTAACAAGTTCCAGTTAGACAATTGAACGGGTCAATAATAAAATCAAAACATATCCTTACCTTATGCTTAACCCCATTCTTGACATACTGTCTCCGCATCTCACCCTGTTCCGTGGAGATATTCCGTACAAACGAGACACCAGTGTATTGTCTTAGGAAAGGTGGAAAGAACATTGCTGTATAATTAAATAGGTATTGAATTTTTCATAAAATCGATACAATAAGTGTGGATGCACTTCGCGGAAATCCATTACCGTAATGGAATCAGTAAAGAACCGACAATTTTTCTTTGCCATAATTTATTTAAAACCACTACTGAGACAGCCGCATGTAGTACAGATGCATTTGTCTCGTCTTGCTAATGGCTGTGCAAGCTGGTTTCTAATCCAACTTCGTGGATGGATATAAGAAGAGTTTTCTTATTTAGTTATTCATTAGTTCTTTCCTGGAATAAACGATTTTATCCATCAAATTTAGAAAAGTTAACTATTCTAAATTAATCGTGTCTAAGGAAGAAATAATTTTTTTAGTTTTGAGTTTAAAGGTTACGGAGGAATTTAATCAAAGTTACTAGAACAAACAGAAGAAATTGTGTTTGAATTTAATAAATATACACTTGGTATATATGTTTGCAGATACTTTTTATTTCCTGACAATAAATAAATAAATTTCCTGAATTTTAAATAATTTTTATGCGATTTAAAATAATTTTAAATTCAAATATTAATAAAATGTTCTACTAAGTAACAAGACTATTCGATCAGCGTTAGAAGATACTGTGAGAGCTGTGTTTTTGGAATCATCATTTGTAAACATATAACAGATAAAATCATTTTTTAAAAGCAAAAGCTTACAAAAATAATAAGGTTTGTCAGATCGAACAAGACATTTTATATAAGCAGAGGGAAAATCTGAGCGGTGTTGTACTGTAATGAAAAAAGTAATACCACGAAATAAATTATTCTAGAGCTGTTGACGAGGGTTCAATTTTCACCATGCTTCCTGAAGAATCTTCAGAGTTTAGCGCACTTCAATTCATTACCTTTTCCCACTATCTTCACTCAATCGTTCACTCGATTCGAAATTATATTTTCTATAATACTTACCAAAATCAATACATCTACTTATCAAAAAAACATATCTTGAAATCATTTTTGACAATGTATATAATAACAATTTGACATTTTTAAAAGAAGTAGTAGGAATTTTCTGTAAAGTGTCATGCGCGATTAAAGTCATCGGAATCATTGGTCGTCTCGTAATTTATCGTTAGCGATTCACTGGATAGGGCTTGAAGTATCAGATGACATTCACATTACCCATGTAGGCAGTGCTCACAAGAATTATACTAATAATACTCACAATGCTCACAACTAATAATAACATAGAAATGTATTAGATGTGAATATATGAAAATTTAAATTTGTTTAAAATGCACAAAATTTAATTGAAATTTAACAAATAATTTTTTATGGCATTTTATACTATACATATACTATAAATCAAGATGTCTTATTAGGTGCGTATCATTTTAATGATAATTAATAGGAGACTCTTTAAGGTTTCATTCAAATATCACTTTTATTTTTCATTAAATTAAGCTACTTGTTGTTACAACATTAGTAGTTACAAAGTGTGTAAGCACTGGAGGCTACACCGAAAGGAAGGTACTGACATTACGAAGGGGATGCAGGCGCTTTGGAATAAGAAGTTTCAGTAGCAACAGGTGAATAGCAGATGTTTTAAACACGTGCGTGAAGAGGTGTGTGTGTGTGTGTGTGTGTGTGTGTGTGTGTGTGTGGGGTGTGTCCGTTTTTTAAAACGTTTGAAAGAGAGAAAGAAACAGAGATGGAGAGAATGAGGAGAATGAAAGTGTGAGGGAGGGAGGTAATTTCGATAACAAAGATAAAGTGTGGTAATTTACTTCCACTAGGTTTAGATAGGCCCTAAACCTATGATTTTCTTGAAGTCTATAGTGTGAACTGATTTATATCAGACTGTCTTTGCCTTCAGTGTTTTTAACTGGATTTCATGTGAGACTTAATTGCATCTTCTGGTTTCATTACGTAAATGAAACACATCTACGTTATTGTTGTTCTTTTGGCGAAAATAATTTTAAACGTAAGTCGACTATAATTAACTATCAAGTTTACAGAAAATAATAAATTTAAAAAATTATAAGCTTGTCGACGCTATTGGTTCGATATTTTTCTTTGCCATAAAAATAATGTACAAACCATAAGATTTCCTACAGTTTATTAGCCATAAATAAAGGTACTTGAAATGAGAGAAGAAAGAATAAGATCGAATTCTACCCTCTTAATACATATTGAGAATATAGTTTCAACTTGTTCAATAAATATAAAGAAAATTTATGTCTCGTGCTCATCGTCGAATACCTTACCTCTCAACCTAAGCTTTGAGTATTCTATTGTTACTATTGAATCCCCCGCCCCAAAAAATGAAATATGAATAATTGCTTATCCCTGAATACAAGTAGACGAAATTTTAATGACAAAATGTCTTTAAGACTACTTTTTTATGTAATGAAATTTTTTTAAAGCGAGACTTGAAGTAGAGAAACGAACCTGTTAAATAATCTAGTCGAAGCGACCTTCTGAAGTTAATAGATCTTGACGTACCGCCAGTAAAATCTTTTATTCATTGGCGTAACGACGGTTGCGTGTAAAACATCAAACAGGACACTCGCTGCTAGCTTGCTTTCCTGTAATTCCCTAGAGACAAGAAACTAGTTAGGTATTTCTGGAACAAATCGAGTGGAAACTCGCTACATGGCCGTAGTCGTAGTGGGATTCAATCAAAAACTCCTCGTATACTCCAACATTTTTTGAGATCATACGAGCAAAAATACTATGTACATAATTTCTTATTGGGTTATGTTACTTATGTATAAAGTACAGATACAAATATTGCATTTGAATAAACATGATCCGTTTACTCTTTCTCTGTGTTTCTGGCGCTCTGTCTTTCACGTCACTCACATCACGTCGATGTCACTGCCATATGCTGTAGGTCTGCTAATTTTTGTTGAAAAATTTTAGTTTACTACCGAAAACGCCTTTCTGACAAATGTTACGTTCTGTCCGTTTGACTAATGTTGATTTGTCAAGGCCCGTACTAGTCTTTGCACTAGTAAGAGGCACGTTAAGGGCATACAGTTGAATTACTTCAACCGTGGGCCTAAGAAAATGAGTATGTGTGTGGAAAGAGTACTGACATCCACAGTAATAACCGCCTTTGACGGATTCTTGTCAAGGGAAGAATGCTTGTAACGCGCAGAAACGCTGTAAAAATCACGTTTCTTCACACGTATGAAAAGTGCTAGACCGCAAATCAGTCTGTAAGAAACTAATTCGTATTACTAGCCGACGTGCACATGCACAGACTGAAATATACAAATGTTGATATGAGCGGAGGCGTACGAACATTAACTTAACGTAAACAAGAAACGCAAAAACGTAGACAAGTCGAAAAGTAGCGGATGACGAGGGTATAGAGAATGGCAAGTGAAAAATGGAGAATACTTTGATGCAAAACATCAAACATACGAAATGTTTGTGAGACTTAGTTCGGAGTTCAGTTTCTGTTAGACAGTAGTCTCGGATCCAGAGGGAACGCCGAGGACATTACCAACCTCAGAAAAAAATAATAGCCTACCTTGTTGAAACACAAGACTACCTTGTTGAAACACAAGCCTACCTTGTTGAAACACAAGACTACCTTGTTGAAATAATAGCCTACCTTGTAGTCAAATCTGACTAAAGCACCGAAAATTTTATACTAAAAAAATTGTTTATTTTTAACACATGATCAACTAGTTTCTTTAATGAAAGCGATAGTAGGCCTAAATAACAAAATATGTCTTTTTTCCAAATACGTATCTTAACTTTCATATATAAACTTTGATAAGATCCTAAATGCTGAATCATATATAGTGTCATAGTTCGTTACTGGATTTGACTTATAATCACGAAAAAAATATTACTTCCCACTAAAGAACGTCACATACAATGGCAGAAAAAATATTATCGTTCCTTTTTAAGTACAGAACGTGCCATAAACATGGCTTCAGTGGTTTGGTTGTCTCTTAACTGACCATATTAACAAGAGTCATGTAGTAGATACTCTTTTAAAAAGTTTTAAAAATTAAGCATTTACATCAAGAATTTGCGACGTATATCTTGCTGTTTTAAATGGATGCTAAAAATGCTTACTAGTAGTTCCTCTGTGTTTACCGGAATAATTGATTCTGATTCAACCTATTTAATAATGTTTGTATTTCAGAATAAAATTAAATACATTAAGTAGTTTTGTGGGAACTGAATTACTCTTTAATCTTTAACCTAGTTTACTGCTTAAACTTTTAATAAAATCTCAGCAAAAAGTGATAACCCCTCCAATACCGCCGGTGGTTAGGCGTCTGAAACAGGGCTGTTCACAACACATAAGAATGAGCATCGAAACAGAACCATTGATGGTTACTATAAACAATATTGAGGTAAAATATCCATGGTACAAAAAAATCGGCCTTAATCCATCGCTAATCAAAAAATATCGATGCCATAACTTAATATACAAAATAAATTTCAAGACAGAATGTTTACATTATTGAGTTACTAAAAAAAAAAAATTAATGTAACTGAAATTCCTAAACTTTTACTAAGACATATTAAATGAAAACAAATATTTAAAAAACTTCAAAGCGAACTTATCCTTAAGCCTATTTCTTAGTTTGCTAATTATTTTATTCATCCGTGGCATTTTGAACCACGTTTTCGTTTAAGCTCTCGATGTGACATTTCAAATTTTAGGTATTGCCCACATATTTCAATGTTGTTGATAACTTTACCGCATCAGTGTAATTTACTCTTCTGTTAAACAATTTTGGGAACTGTTTCCAATGATAAACTGGTGCTATGTTTATGAATATTACCCTATTGTTTTATAAATATCGTTACGACAGTCTACTGGAAAACAAGTTACAAGACATCAATTAAGTCACTAATCACACCTTTAATTTTTACAGTTAAACAGTTCGTAATTAACAACACAGTCTCTACAACAAATCAAATGAAAATTGTTCACACGCCATAAAATATCCACTAAAATCAAACACAATTGTATTACAATTATACCGTCCGATTATAAAACACCACTCTTAACTAATAACCACTTGAACGCGCACAGTAATATCGCTACTATAACTCTCGAACCGCACTGTCAATATATCGCACTAATACTGACTGGACGTCGTTGAATACTGGTATTTATACCGCCCCAAATTACTAGATTATTCCATAATGCGCGATAGCGCCAGTATAGTTACGACGTAATTACTTGCGGGCTTGACATAGTCCGTGCGCCCGAGCGAAGTCTGGCACAGTCTAGAAAATGCGTCAACAAGCACGTACACCACACACGTTACATTCCGAAACACTCTGGAACATTCGATAAACACGTAGATTGTTCTGTGATGTCGTAACACTGCCCCCTCCTTAAGCCTGTGGATTCCCCCTCCTTAATTTTTGATTCTTTTTTCACAGTGTAGGGTCCTTCCCAGTTAGACTGAAGCTTAGGTGAGCGACCACGACGGCGCTTTGGGTTGAACAACCAGACCTGATCTCCTTAGAAACCCACACTATTGCTGCGAATGTCATACCGAGTTTTCATTTTATCACTGGCAAACTTCAGCCGTCCTCTTACCAAGCGATCCATTTCTCGCAGTTGGTTTTCTAATTGCGACGAATATTCTGTGGCTCTTGGGACTGAGTCTCAGGTGATCCGAACATTAAGTCCCCAGGAAGACGAATATCCCTCCCAAACACCAATTTTGCTGGAGTCATGCCGGTTGTGTCGTGTACTGATGATCTATACGCCATGAGGAATAGTGGTATACGTTGGTCCCAGTCTGTTTGGTTCTCATCAACAACCTTCGAAAGATGCTGCTCAAGTGCCCTATTGAATCTCTCAACCATCCCGTCCGACTGAGGATGCAGAGGCGTTGTCTTGGTCTTTCGAATTCCGAGTAGACGGCATAATTCTTTAAACACTCCTGATTCGAAATTTCTCCCTTGATCCGTATGGATTTCCATAGGGGCTCCATAACGGCAACAGAAGTTGTGAACTAACTGCTTTGCCAGAGTGGTAACCTCCTGATTTGGAATTGCGTAGGCTTCTACCCACTTAGTAAAGTAGTCACCTACAACCATTGTCAGTAACTGGGAATGGTCCAGCAATGTCTATGCCAATCTTTCGAAACGCAGTCCAACGTTATATTGTCTCATTTTTCCCCTGCTTTTGGTTTGTGGGCACATATTTCACACGTCCGAACCCATTCCTCTACGTCGTGGCGAAGATGAAGCCAATAGAATAGCTTCCGTAATTTGTCAAGGTTTTTTTAACGCCAAGATGGCCTCCAGATGTTCCACCATGCATCTCCTTCAAAACTCCATGGCAGATATCTTGCCATGGTAGATATCTCCATGGCAGATATCTTGCCAATCCGGGCGGCGATCTTCCTCTTTTGCTGTCAAGATCGGTCCAATGTCTTCATCAGTCATCTGTTCTTGTCGTCAGTCTTGTGTTGTCCAGCCGTCAGCCAGGAAATCAACAGTGATGGCTTGAACATGTTCGCTTGAGTTTTGTTGTTCCTTTCTGTGGCAATGTCGGCAGTCTTCTGGGCACGGTCTTCGTGATAAGCCATCTTCATTACCATGCAGGCGCCCCCGTCGATGTTGTTCCTTGAAGTTGTACTCTTGCAGACGATCGAGCCACCTTGCCAACTATCCTTCCGTAGTGTTAAATATCAAGGGCCATGCAAGCGCGGCATGGTCGGTACGTAGTGAAAACTCTCTTCCATAGAAGAGAATATTACTCGTTCTTCACCGTTTTGAACTTGAGACAAAACTGCTCCTAGACCAGTATTGCTTGCGTCTGTGTCCACAATGTACTTCCCTTCGGAATCTGGGAAACCAAGAATTGGCTGCGAACATAATGCAATTTTCAAAGTCCTAAATGCTTGATCACACTCCCTCGAAGTTTCGTTTATTTTCTATTAGCTCATGTAGTGGTTTAGCAATAGTAGCGAAGCCTTTCACAAAACGTCTGTAACATGAGCATAACCCCAGGAAACTCCGAACTTCGTGTTTACTCTTCGGCACTGGCCAGTCTCTTCGGTGTCTACTTTATTAGGATCCATGCTAACACCCGCTGTCGATCTTTGGGCTCAGCTTCAGTTGGGCACCATGAATTCTAGTCAGAACCTCCTTCAGGTTTTCCAAATGGTCTCTTAAAGTCTTCCCGATGACTATGACATCGTATAAATAAACAAGGCAAGTTTTCCATGTCAGGCCTCGGAGTACCAGGTCCATCAATCTTTCAAATGTTGCCGGTGCATTACAGAGTCCAAATGGCATGCCGTTAAAATGGAAAAAGCCACTTGGGGTCGAGAAAGCGGTCTTTTCCTTGTCTTCTTGATGAACATCGACTTGCCAATATCCACTCTTCAGGTCCAATGTGGAAAACCACTGTGCTCCGGACAGAGTCGAGTATATCGTCAATGCGAGGTAATGGATAGCAGTCTTTCTTTGTAGCGTCGTTTAACCTCCGGTAGTCTTCGCAGAAACGCAATCCACCATCCTTCTTCGCTACCAGCACTACAGGAGAAGACCAAGCACTTGACGAAGGTTCGATTACTCCCTCTGTCAACAAGTCCTGTACCAACCGAGACATTTCCTCTTGTTTAGATAATGGAGGCCCTCGAGGAGGTTGGCGTATCGGTGTTGTGTCCCCGGTATTGATGCGATGTTGCACAAGGGAGGTTCTTCCCAGTGACTGTTCCCGAACTGCAAAACAATCTTTGAATTTTTTTTTAAAGGAATAATTCCAAATGTTTAGTACCAAGCCACGTGTTGTTCAATCAAATATATTGCAACTTACTGTCTGCGGCTTCCAGAAACAACGTCTTCACAAAGTTGACATGTTTCGGGACATTTGTCCCATCATCAGAACTTAAAATAATCGTGTATCAATTAAGTTTCGTGTATCAAGACAAATGTATCAACTTAATTGATACATGATTATTTTAAGTTCTGATTATGGGACAAGTGTCCCGAAACATGTCAACTTTGTGAAGACGTTGTTTCTGGAAGCCGCAGACGGTAAGTTGCAATATATTTGATTGAATCTTTGAATTCATGTAAAAACTTTCTGAGTTCTTTTACCTCACCACTTGAGAGGTCATTAGAAGATCTGTTCAATAATTCTTGCAGTTACTCAGGTAATTTGGAATTATTCGTAGCATTGGATCTTCGTTGCGTCATTCCGGCTACCCAGGCCACAGGAGTCAATTTGCCTAGGAGCGTATTGCTTTGTAAAGTGATAGCTTGATCCAAAATATTCGCCACTCTAATAGGTACATTTCCGGTTTCGTCAGGTTTTACTAAACTTCTGGCAATTAGTATGCCCGGTGTGCTGACTACCTGGGGTTCGAATATAGAGCACTGGTTGCCCCTAGTATCTACCTCGGTTCTAACCATTATGATCTTTTCGGAGTTTGGCGGAACAGTTACGGCCACTTGGTTTATGACGTCCATCGATTTTTCTGCTGTCGTCATTTTTGATAGCATTACCTCTTCGCCTCCGATTCTCAAGACATTGTTTTTGAAATCGACTATAAATCCGTATGCGTTCATAACGTCCACACCAAGAACTGCTTCATCCACAATATCTGCAACAAGTACTTAATGATTAAACTCAAGTCGACCGAGCCGTAGATGTATCTCCACTTTTCCATGCACTTTTACAGACCGTCCAGTAGCTGTTCGCAAGCTGCAAGAGCACCAGATTGGCTTGAGATCTTTCACCACGACGAGGCGCACAATAGAAACTGTTACGCCTGTGTCAACTGTAATCGAGATTGGCCTTTCTTGAACAAATCCGGTAACTACCAAGCTCCCGCTGTTTTTCTGAAGTGTAGAAATTGCGTATTGTCTAGGGGCTTCGTTCCTACAGTTAGTCAACACACGGCCCGTTGTACCAACTATTGCTCGTTTCCCTGCTACTGAATTGTAACCCGACAATCTTGTTGTAGATGTCCAGGTTTCCCACATCTATAACACTTCGTTCTTCCATCCTTTCTTATTTTATTCTGTGGCGCCGACCGTCGAGTCTCTGTTCCTTGTTCTTCTTCCTCATCGTCTGTGCCGTCGCGCACTTTATGACTTGTCCAACCAGACGCTGATTTGGCGGCCTCAAATTGCAAAGCATGTACCAGGGCGTCCGCACTGTTCTGGTGTCTTGCCATTCGTAACACTTGCTGTAGTTCGTTATCTCGGACACCGGCAGTAAATGTCTGCATCGCAAAACTCGTTCGAAAATCTTCTGGCGCTTCAGGATAGGCCAGTCTAAATAGTCTGTCAATACTTACTTCAAACTCTTGAAGGCTCTCCCCGGCATGCTGTCGCCTTGCTCTCAACTGGGTGCAGTACACATCTCGCAAATGTTTATCACCATACCAATGTTTATGCCTCTGGAATGTTTATTCCAGAGCTTTTATCAATTCGGCATAGGTGTTTTGGCTGTCAGATGGGACTTTCTGTAGTAGTTCTGCCGCGGGTCCTATTAATGAGTTAACGAGTGAACCTGCCTTGTCTTTCTCCGTCCAATTATTTGCGCATGCAGCAGCTTCGGATCGGCATAAATACGTCGCCCAGTGCGTGCTTCCATCAAAGGTTGGGGCCTTGACATGAACTGTCCCAACCGCAGGCGAGGTGACCTTCTGTATTGACTTATTTTCTGTGTCTTTCTCCGTCTTTACCATTGGTACAGTCTGTTCGCAAAGTTTTTTTGGTTGAAACTTCAGGAACTGTTCACTTATGTTTGCCATTGAGATTTCTACTGCAGATATTTTATTTGACATGGTTTCTTCTACGTCAGATATTTTTGTGGACGTCGATTCTTCAACACTCGAAACAGATTTCTCTACTTCAGCTATTTTTAATGTCATTGATTCTTGTACCTCCGATATTTTAGTAACTTGTTTATTAAGCTCACCTCTTAGGAGACCCATCTCTGCAGCGGTTTGTTCTTGTGTCTGCTTTTGCTCCTGTATTAACTCCTTGATGTCTTCTGTTTCACGCTTGCGTTTCGCATCCTGTCGTTTTCTGCTTCTTCCGCCTCCTGTCTGCGTTTCTCATCCTGTCATTTTCTGCTTCTTCCGCCTCCTGTCTGCGTTTCTCATCCTGTCGTTTTTCTGCTTCTTCCTGTGTCTGCCGCAGCAGTGTTTGTAAAGCTTCCATCATCTGACTGGGATCCGATTAATTACGAATCACACTCGTCTTGTACAAAGTGTCCACTGTTTCCACTGTTAACCGTTTTATCCCACTTCTGACACCACTGTTACGACGGTCTACTCGATCGTCGTAGGTACAGTGGAAAACACATTACAAGACACCAATTAAGTCACTAATCACACCTTTAATTTTTACAGTTAAACAGTTCGTAATTAACAACACAGTCTCTACAACAAATCAAATAAAAATTGTTCACACGCCATAAAATTTCCACTAAAATTAAACTCAATTGTATTAAAATTATACCGTCCGATTATGAAACACCACTCTTAACTAATAACCACTTGAACGCGCACAGTAATATCGCTACTACTATAACTCTCGAACCGCACTGTCAATATATCGCACTAATACTGACTGAACGTCGTTGAGTACTGTGTTTATACCGCCCCAAATTACTAGATTATTCCATAATGCGCGATAGCGCCAGTATAGTTACGACGTAATTACTTGCGGCCTTGACAGAGTCCGTACGCCCGAGCGAAGTCTGGCACAGTCTAGAAAATGCGTCAACAAGCACGTACGCCACACACGTTACATTCCGGATCACTCTGGAACATTCGATAAACACGTAGATTGTTCTGTGATGTCGTAACAATATCTAATTAAAATTGAACAATTTAATATAAACGAAAAAATGAGACGAAACCATATTACATTTAAGTCTTTATTTATATATTTGCTTAAACAGGTATATGTACCCCAGTCACGTAATACCTGAGTATTAAAATTTTCACCAGTTAAATGTCTGCACATAATTTAAAATTACCACTTTACACAAATCACAAATTTACAACTACGACTCTCTGGCCGCTTTTATACACAGTTTTCGAGGCGAAGTACGTTACCAAATTGTCTAGATGTCGGTAGAATAATCGTCCAATCTTTGGAAGGAGTCATGTATACCACTAGGTTTCCCTATCTCATCAGCGTAGCAACATACATATAACTGAGATTAAACTTTAGAATCCAGAAAAAAGTTAACTAGCACTAATATTTTATTATTCAGTACAATATTACTATAGCTTATAAACTGATATGCCGCTTTCGATAGCGTTTTAGCACTATTACTAAAGTTGAAATTTATTTACAGAAATCTTACAAAATAGTTAAACTTAGTTGAATATTAATTCTCAGAAATTTACTTCGCTGTCACTTTAACAAATTGATATCAAACATCTTTAGGCATACATGATTATTTATCAAATAAAGAAAAAAACTTCAGTGAACTAAATGGCTAAGGCTCGGAGTGACCATACGTATATAACAGCAGAGCATTGATTTAATTAGATATATAAATCTGAGCTTTTATTTCTTATCGATATAAAATAATAACGAATATTTTCCCTGTCGATATAATGTATTCTTACATTTCGTCGTGTTTCTTTCCTAAATTATTAGAGTATATTACACTCAGCTAATTTACGTTAACAATTCTTGACCCCATCTGTATTCTTAAATTATAAATGTCAGAGAAACTTTACCCGACTTTTGATTGGTCATCTACCCGTGATCTCCAAATTTTAATTGAATTTTCCCATAATATTTGCTGGCACACGTAAAACTCGTTTTCCATTTTGTTCGCATCAATTCACTAATTCTGTGCTCTCTGATGTGCTTGTCCACGGACTTCGACGTTTTAAGGGTTGCCGCCAATGTATCTGGAAGAAAGTAGGCTATTAGGCTATCCAAAGTGCAAGTGAAGACTGCAATGTTTAGAATTTGGACCCATGCTGAACTTAATTAGATTGGGCCTAATCCAGTACTATTACATTTATAGTTTACATAAATCATAAACAGCCTAGGTTAAAGAAAGCATCTTACATCATAAAGTTCAAATTACAAGAAGCTAATGTGTTAGAAAGTCTGGCCGCGTACAGCAAGCATTCAGATTCAGCGAGCGTCGACAGCTGGGTTGCGTGTAGTTGAGCGTGGTAATGACAGGTAAACAAGGGGTTACGTTGACTTGAAGGGTTACGTCTCGGGGAGTACAAAGTAAACACAGGAGAGTAGCGTAGACGCCTCCAAGGACGCACGTGCGCGTGTGTATTTAGCGGTGTATACAGCAAACACACGGTAATTTATTCACACTAGTCATTTCATGTAGCTTACTTTGCGTTTAATTAAATTAGACGTTGGCAGTATGCTACGTCAGTTCTACCGTGTAATCATACTTTCTTTGTGATGCTGTTGTTGTTCTTCTTCTTATCCTTCTTCTTTTTCCACATTTATGCCTGACGTCGTCGGATTCTCGGTCCAATTTTTAGATCGGTACTCGTTACGATCAATTATCTTATGTCTTCTACATACTGTACTTCCTCGTTATATCCCAATCATCATCACGAGCTTAGGAAGCAATTTCTTCTATCCCAAATCATTCACGGTAGACCTTAACTTTTCTTTCCTCCTCTTTTATTTTTAAAGTATATTCTGGATTAACTGTTCGATTTATTCTTAAAAGGAGTGTGTTAACTTTAAACTGTTTCTTCTTTTTCTACAGCCCAACGTAAGCCCTGATTACCAACACCAATCTTCTCCAACGTTTCCTATCCATTGCCCTCTCAGTGTAACCCCTCACATCCAGTCTTCTTAGATAGTCCAGCATATCGCCCAACCATGTTATCTTAGGTCGGCCCCTCTTTCTGGTGCTATAGACTTGGGCCCTCAGTGTTTTCTTTGATAAACACTGATCATCCATCCGCTCTAGGTGACCTGGCCATTGTATTCGTTGAGCCTTTACGAATCTTACAGTGTCCTCATGCTTCAATAGTCATCTATCTCCTGGTTATTTATTATTCTCCATTCATCAAATTCTTTATCCGAAACATAAACACGTCCTCCAGTCTTGTTCCTTTGTTCCTTTATATTCTTTACATCACATTTATTCTAGAACGTTTCGTTCTAAAGTTCCTGTTTTGTGGTTCTGTTTCTGACTGTCTTTCGTGGTCTTTTCCGTCACATTTTTTTCTTGCTGCGGTGATCAATCTAGACTTGAGTCTTGTGCATTCAAATCTGTTATTTTTAAACATGAATTACTGTTTACGCGTCATGGATAAATAAAAAAAAAAAATACTAGCTACAACTTATTTGGATACCACACTTTCTGTGTTAGATGTTTTGTTCCCAACCTCACCCGCCTAATCAATCCTATTTTCCTATAACTATAGGACATCCAAATGTATGCGTACAGAATCAAATGTACAGTATGCATACACATCCAGATACTTTGTCACCGGATAGAAACATAGAGATGGAAGACCAATGCCATAAAGTAAAAAAATGGAAAATAACATAAAAAATTTGGTTAGTTTAAAGGGATAATTTTTCTTGATCACGAATAATAAGATACTATTGTATAATCTAGTGTTGTAATCTGCTACAATACACTTATAGGACAATTGAATGCAAAAACCAAAGCAATTACGGACACGAAAATTGTACAACTAAAATAACATAAGTCCGACACATGTTTTTTGTCAGCTTAAGGCCTGTTCCATTCGTAATAGCATGTCACATTTATTGGAATAATATTATTTTCAAAATGACGTTTTGATCATTTGTTTTTAGTATATGAAATGCACTTAACATTTACTGAAAAAAATGTATAAATACACGATATGCTATTCTGTTTATATAAAAAAAGGATTAACCAAAACCATTTGGTTAGGAAATGCTTTGAGGCACTGGTTGTTTCCCGCAAGCCAGTGAGCCTCCGTACGGGTGGCAGAGGTAACAGAGGCAATCAGCGTATCCAGATGGGTTAAGATGGGATTTCTGAAGAGATTTATGTGTTCAAATTTTGAAAGGTGAACTTCAGGGGTGAGTTATGTAGGAACATTCCTCTCCAGGGTTTAACAATCGTTGTTACCACGTCTATACCATCTTTCTATTAGTCCCTACTCGACCGCTCGAGCAGTGGAAATGTTAGTACGTAGCCTAACAAAAGAACTGTTTTTAACAACCGTCAAGTCCCAAAGTTTTAGTAAATAACATGGTTGAATTGGGCTGCAAAAACCTACGGAATTATATACCTCATTATATTTAAAAATTGTTCTACGTTAAATTTCATTAATCTTCGTGGTGACTGGACCACGGGGTGTTTAATGTTACAGTTTTTATGAGAAAACTAGTTGACTCATTACAACCTGACCAGATATTGAAGTAAACAGCTCACAATTCTCCGGGAGTAAGTGAAGTGTTTGTTCTGTCTGCGAAGCACTGGAAATTATTGTAATGGGTAAGACTTCTGCTTATAAACCGAAAAATTCCGTATCAGAATCAAGTTAAAATTTCGTAAAGTATAGTACCATTTTTCTCACGCACTATAGGTTTTTGAGAAAAGATTAAATTTAACAAACTACTAACCACTTATGGCTACAGTTAGATAGGCCTGTTGTGCCGGTTTAAAGCCGGCCGTTACAAAAATTTTAGAAAAGTTTCGTTTAAGTGTGACATAACGTGAAGCGTGCCGAGGCGAACTTTGTTCGGCGGTGTGAGGGGAACAGCAGAGTGTGCGGTTGCGTGCGCAACTCGGCTATGTGCGGTGACTATTCTGTGCCGCTGTGTGCAGTCTACGCTCCGCCTCGCTCAGAGAATTGTCCCCGTCTCCGCTCTCCGTATTGTACGACGAAGTTGCTGTTTCTACATGCTTGGCTAGGCGTAAATTTGACTCCCGGTAAGTTTGTCTTTGTATTTATCTGTCTTTATAAATAATTATACATGTATGGATAATAAATAACTATATGCAACTGCATAAAATACGTAATGATGTGTGTGTGTGCGACCCGACAAAGTTATGTAAGAGAAACTCATTCTTTACTGTTTTACGTAACGCCCTGTATATAGCCCATGCTTTTATTATTTTCTGTAATAGTACGAGAAGTTTTTCAAGAGTCATTGTCATGGTAAAAGTGCACTACATTAAAAATTAATGACTAAAAACTTGGTGCGCAGTCAGGTCGTGAACGGTGTCTGTGCATGTAGTAAGCTGCCGCAGAGTTTGTTAATTAACTTCACAAATAGAGAATGAAGTGTGAGAGCTTCTATGTATGAAATTTAATTGAATGTAAAACATTCTCAATGCTGTGAGTGACTTGCTGTTAAATTTTTTTGGTCAAATAATGATTACTGCTCTCCACGTGGCCGGTTTAACCTGCAAATTTTTGTCGAAGCATGTTGACTGAGTACAGTTCACTTTGTATTAAGCCACAATTTAATAAGGTCTGTTCATGATTCAAATTTACTTATTCCTTGGCTGATTTTTAGACTCTTTAAGCTGGTTGTAAAAACTTTAATTAATTAATATTGTGCTTTTATTGAGAGTTAGCTGGCGGCCCGTTAAGAGGTTAATTACCTTAACTCGGGTGTACATTTTTAATAGACTGTTCTCTAATTTACTTGAATTCATAGGGTTCTCGCACTAAGCCGGTTTCCTGGCTTGCTGATGGCTGAACATCTGCCTAAGCTGTGAACCATGTCAAGATCGTATACGAAGAGGGAGATGGAGACTGATTTCTATGTTGCACTCGCCAGCACTTATAAGGTGATATTCATGCATTTATTTCATTTTGGGGCCGGGCCGGCAGTGTGCCCGTTTACTGTAAATAGCCTAGAAGCCATGGGACCACGTGTCCAGACTGTCTACCGGGAAGTTGAGCTGTGATCATGACTCTGAACACTATAACTTAATTTCATAAACCTTTTTTTACAACTCATTTATATAACACTAAATGCAATGGCTTAAGTGCGTGCTGCACTGGGGGAGCGCGCCAGAGAGATTTTAATCTTGTACCATTTTACTGTTGCATCTCATTTTCATTTTACTCCTTACAAAATTTAAATATTGCTCGGAAGATCTGTTCCGGCTGGAACAGCTGTGTATAAATTTTAATTTGACTATGGGTTTCACATTTGAGGGCTGGGGACTTTCCTGGGGTTTTTTTTTTGGACGTTTTCAGGGGTTACAATAGGGGACTTAGTTTTTCGCTGACACACGCCTGTGCAACTTCAGACAGGTTGAATGCCTGTCAACTTTTGTCAACTACCTGTGGGCGCGCTCCCACAGATGCCAGAGCACAACCACCTTATTGTATTCTTTTTCTTTTAATTATTTTATATAGGCTAGTCATTTGAGGCTAATAGAAATAATTTACTAATGTAATGGAAATATTTTAGCTGATTTTTGCCCCTTGCACAAGGGCTAAACTGATTGTTTTCTTAACTGGCAAACACATATGGGTTGACTTCCCACTTATAGCATTTGCTGTTTAATTTTTGACTATAAAACATGTATTCATCATTTTCTTTTTTGAGTAAATTATGTATTGTCGAAATCTTCTGAAATAGTAATGCCTCAAGCAATTAATTTCTGTTTATTAAGGTACATAGAGATTTAATTCCTTTTTGGAATTTTTTTTGAAGTCAAATAACTGTCTAGAATTTCATAAACACTGTCTGAAAGTAGGTGACGTAGTTTTGTCAATTTCAATTAATGATGTGAAAGGAACTTAAGGTTCACACGCTCATCATGGGTCATTGATCAATGGAATGCTAGATAAATGGGTGGTCCGGTTTTATTTATGCCTCATGAATTATTATCATTCTTCCTGGGGTTTTGGCTTTATGTTATTCTACTGAACGGGTTGCCGAAGGGCGTATATTTTATCACTGCTGGGTTATAAGATTGTAGTTACTCTACCTGGTAGGTGGGTGCATTCCAGGGGCATGCGTGTTAAGATTAATGTAATTGTGAGTTCGTGTACCTTATGTTCTGTGTGTGTTGGTATGTGTCTAGCTAGCCACGAGATGGAAGAGAATTCTATAATTATATATGCATGTGTCCACTGATTTATACACACTTGTGATGTTTCGTATTTATACACATTTGTTAGGCTTAAGGTTTATACACACTTGTGATGTTTCGTATTTATACACATTTGTTAGGCTTAAGGTTTATACACACTTGTGATGTTTTATATTTATACACATTTGTTATGTTTTACTTTTATTCATACTTGTGATTGGGCACATATGTTATTCTGGTTTAATAATGTTAAAGCAGGGCATGAAATAAAATAAATTGTTATCGTTCTGTTACAGCTGAGTTTTATTGCAAGTCCCGTCATACTGGACCCAGCATAATTTTTGCTTCTCTAGGCTTCGGCCTAGTCCTAGTTAACTTGTGGCTTCTCTTCCAAAAAAAAATATTAAAATAAATTTAGTTGTTTTTATACTCATAAAAGAAAAAGGACATAAAAGGAAAGAGGGGTTACACTGTATGTTAACGTTTATGTAAGTTAGATAAATACAAAAATAATCAAATAATTACATGTATTGTGAGACATGTAATTAAATACCATGAAACCAGATATACATTATCAAACTGTGTCGAAATAAGACGGTTTTAACAATGTGGTATCTTAAACATGCTTGAACACATTAAAAAAAGTTTGTTAAATTAATTTTTGTTACGTAAATGACGTAGCATATTTCAATTAAAATAATACAAAATCTTACACAGCCACGATGTCCGTATACTTAAGACGAAAAGTCTGAAATTACTCTTTCTGAAAGCAGGAATGTTGAATTTTGTATACGCTACTGCAATTTCAATCTAGTCTGAAATGCGCGATCACACATATTTATCCAACTCTCTTGCCAAGGTAAATACGCTCTTGGCGTCACTATGTCAGACATAAGTCACTGTTGCTAATTACTCTATGACTACGCTAAGGCAGCAACATACGTCTTATGTGTGTCCAATGATGTGCATACACTCTACATTTAAGCAAATGTAACTGACATTAAATGTGTGCATCAACGCTGAATGGATGCTACTGACGGTATTCGGGTATAGCCCCGTATTCAGGCTTGCAGTTCATCGGCTAACGTCTGAAATTAAATTATAACAGGTTTTAGCGTTAAACAACAGAAGATGATTTTTTCATACGTTCGTAATTATATTAATAGCAAAATCCGTACGTTCATTAGCGATATAGTGAGTATGATATTTTCTTGTCCAATTTGCATTAATGGATTCGGCCTTCAAGCTAATAATTGCCTTATACGAAGTTACCATAAACTTATTAATTATTCTAATGTGATAATGTTATGTAAAATAAAATTTTTTTTAATATTTAGATAATATACAGTTTTATGTGTGGGCGCAATTTGCTGTCAACAAATGGGAAATTATTTGTTGATTCAACTTCAGCAATAAATGTTTTAAGTTCTACTGAAATGAATACATATTGTTGTTGGTAACAATAGTTGTGATGTCATCAGGAACGCGGTGTATAATACTTTTTAATTACATTAAACTCTTAATAAAATTGCTTGGCAATGCATTACATGATCGTTGAAGTGTACACCTGAAACAAGCGTGTACGTTGTATTTCTACAAAAACTGTTAGTTCATACTTTTATTATTTTATTTACTCACTTGCTTACTTTCTGGCTTACGAACTTATGTTCGTGATTACGTCTGACTGACTGACTCCAAAAAGACACATATACACAGACAGAGGTGTATGCGCACGTATATGTACGTTGTAATTCTTATTTAATAGCTTACTAATCGACTGATTTACTTTCGTTTTTTAAATCTCTAACATATTTTATATTTTACACATATATACTTATTTACTAGCCGACGAGATAGCTTAGTGGAAGAATTACGCTTGCTCTGCATTACGTTCGTCGTGCAGTGCTGTAGTTTCGACTTAAGATCGAGTCAATCCAACCCCGTATACCTACTGTTGGGGTAACGCAGAGATTTGGCGAGACTAACGGACTGCAACTACATCTACACACTAAAAACAGCTCAAGTGGACTCACACACACTCACCACCGTGCAGCTGGTAACTGCATGTCGTTGAATACAGACTTGTTGTCTACGGCGATGGTGTGATGTTAGCAGTATCATAGGTAGGGGCACAAGAAACGATGGCCTAATGCTTTTGGTAAGGTGGAGACGGCGACGACGATGATGATTACGATAAAGGTTTTGATGAGATGTTTGATATTATTTTTATTCTTTGTGTTACAAATATGGTGTATTTAACACCACAATGGAAGTCCCGTTTAATAAATTTGTAAAACATTGTCAACTGTTTTCTTTTAGTTTCAATTAGTTATTAATAGTAAGTGTACTTATATATAATTACTAAAAGACGTCGAAGTTACGTCTGTGTCGAATATTTACGTATATTGCATCTCCAAAAGTGTCGCATGTGTAAAGTCACAAGTATAGTAACATAATATTCGGAGTTGGCCATCAAAATTCCACAAGCCAATCCGGTGTTTGTATTGCTATTCTATAAAACAGGAAAACTGAAGTTACAAAAAAAATTAAATTTTTTGAAACGTGTATTTAAAGAACCCATAAGTCAACAGCTGGGTGCATGGCAGTAATTTCCTTAGAAGTAGTTGAAGATTGGCGTTTCGAGATTTACTTGAAAAATATCAACTTTGCGTGAAAACTCGCATGCGCATAGCATACTCAAATTATTTATGTGACTCGAAACCTCTACGATTCTGGTCAATTTTAACCACAGTTTTAAAGTTTTAACCCCCCCTTCGCAAAAAAATTGAAGGCAACTTCATAAGACACCAAAAATCTTATAATAATTTTGAGCAACCACTTATAAAATACTTTAAAACATCGCTTATTAATTTAAGTGTTCGGTGAGAGGTGAAAAACATCAACATTTAAAGCGTTTTAATTAAAACAAATTTTGTTTTAGAGAGTTTTTTAAAGGAACAAGAATAAATAATTTTTTAAAATGACAAATAACATTTGAAGAATCGTTCAGTAGAGCTCAAACTTTACTAATTATTCGTCGTAAAATTTTTCACCGTATTCATCTTCCTAAAAATTCGCTGCTCTAGATCAAATTGTAAAATCATACTCTCAAAAAGTAAGTGTCACGAAGTCCACACAATAATTTTAAATAATCATCTAATATTGTTGTTATGCCATGAATTTCGGTTTATTTTTCCTTTACTATTGTAGTACGACCATAGGGCGTAATTAAAAACAAGAAAAGATAATCGGGACATATTTTCTAATATGCACAGTTTTTTACATTCTACAAGTGACCTATTACTAACACATGTTATTAATGTTGAACACCTTTTCACATATAGTAATATTAACGACTTATTTATGAGGTGTGTATTTTACACTTGTACTGCTGCTTTTGATATAAAGTTTCACTAACAATCTTAACTTACAACGAAAAACAATGCATACGATGGTGTGTACGAATCCAAAATACAAAATGCGGTGTTCTTCTTTTTCGTACTTAATTCCGTGACCACACGTGACCGATAATGTTGCTGCTTTATAAGCGCAACATTTGCGAGTTTCGACTCAAGTGTATATTTTTATAATTGCTGCAATAAATTGTGATCTAATTAAGTGAGGGACTGTGAGCTACTCCCACATTAATTAATAACGGCCAAAATCTCCAGGCGTAGCATACATGTTGGCTCCCATTCATGTATACGTTAATTTTTCGTTTTCTCTAAACCAGAAACATGGTTAGCTGGAAAGCTAGTGCGGCGCTAGAGACAAAAGCATATTGTAAATACCATAGCAAATGAATTACAGGATAATGTGAAAAGCATTCACAGGAATTCAGGCAGTTCCATGTTAAGAATATGTGGTTTCACTCAATTCTAACTTTCACGACAAGAATCCACTTACATCCATGCCATTTCACATTAATATACTTATAGATTAATAAAATGAAATAATTCATTACTAATCGACACGTTTTTATATAACAAAACTTGTTTTTGTCCAGATACTTTCAAAGAGTTTCAAGAGATTCTGTCATAATTATTTTTGAGCAAGGAATGGGTAAAATTTATAATAAATAAAAATTACTTGATTCGCATGTACGACTTTAATATTGATATTTTAACCTTGTTATTTACTTGTTAATGGTAGTTTTCTTTATTTATAGTTAGACTACACATGAACGAGATTCCATTGAAGGCACAAGCAAAAATTTACTAATGGAATTTACAAAAACAATTTAAGTTCCCACTCCAACCCTACGAATTGTATTTTATTTATAAATAAAATTGCCATTGAACGTAAATCAATTATGTCAACTGAAGTTGGCTGGTTTTTTTATATGGCCACGTGTAGGCCTATTAATTTATCACTTCAATATAAGAGCCTATCTTTTTTCTTTCTCGGACGTAATGAATCTTTGACCCTCATCCAGGCGCCTCTTAGCTCCCCCTGGTTGGAACACATTTCATTTAATTAGCCATGTGTTCAATACTCAATTCTTTTTATATAATTAACAGCCAGCTGCCATGTGTGTGAATCAGCTACTGGTCTTGCTACTTTTTCAGTAATGTAATTAAGGAGAAGGAAGAGAATTCCCTACAGCAGACTGTGATATCTTACGACTAGGATTGTGTTACAAAATCTTTATGTAATGCGATTATAAATTTTACGATTCCCGTATATACATACTTTTAATTTAGGCCTACATTATAAGCTGATAAAAATATTTTATAAACTATTTTTACAACGTATAACAATGAGAGTGTATCAATATTAATTGATATTGATAATAATTGATATTATCAATAATATTGATTTCACAAATACACATATTTTTACGACAGTCTCACGGTTTGTTATGCTGTACAGTGGAATCAGAATAACTGATACCAATGAAGTCATGAATTACAATCTTTAATTAGACACAAACAAAAGTTAGAAATCAACAAACGCACACTTATGCAATAACTCACGTTAAGTTTGTCTAACCCACAGTAATAAAACTCACTTTATTACAGTTTGAATTAATTAAAATGCAACAATAGCTCCGAAACGCACTTGTAATATCGCCAGGTCTAACTAAATCAGCAGCCGCTAGCGCTTATATTTATACCCTGATGAGATTCTAGAATAAACTGTCACTTGCCTAGTTACAGCGCTCTGGAATTCGGTAGAAACTGCGTCAGTGACTGGATTTGAACACACTGCGCCGACCGCGTGTCAACTGGAACAACCTGGAATGTTGCCGTATGTTAAGTGTCAAGTAAAATTGCCTTTTATGTCAACGTAGCAATACCGTTCTACTATCTCATATACGTACAGAAACATAGACAAAAATCAATCTATATTTTCGTTTCATTTGTTCATTCGTTTTTTGGAAAAATATTAACTTTAAGCAAACTATATATGGATGTGTATATATTTTTTTAAACTTTTATGGCTTATTTCTCTTTAAATATTTAAATATACACGGGAAAAAATCTTGGAAATCGTCAACATGTTGTTATAATTAAGTACCGAAATACGCTACTATTACAGAAAATATTAACTAATTAATACAGCCCTACTTAATTTATTTTATAACAAAAAATTAAAGTTGGAGCAGGAGCATTTTTTGTGTGAATCTCTCAGATTATAACGTCAAATCAAGAACAAATGGACACAACCCTCGGTATGCATAAGGTGATTAATGAACATTTATTATTAATTATTTTAAAATTACATGAATATAAAACACAACGTCAACATTAAATTTCGTTTTAGTCGTAAGTTGATAAAGGTGTTTTGAATTAGATATATTTTGATTAAATTATTATCTTATGCTTTTAAGTTTCTCTCCACGACGGTTTTCGTATTTTATTTTTGTATTTGTAAAATACTTGAGCAGCGAAAAGGCTTATATATTTGTGTTCTGAAACTTACTAATTACGAGGAATGTGATGTTTCCATTAACATGAATGGTTAAAACACGTTTCTCAAAATACGATATTTTACCCTGCCATATTATGGCTTTTAATAAATTCTTACAACACCATAATGCTGAAACAAAGTATAATCTTACTTTACTCATATATTGTTACCTATTCGAGGTTACGACTGTTTCTCCGTTATTATACTGGATCCTCGTGAAGCTCTAATCGGGAAATATTTTTACATAGTTGTGTGTAACAGCGTAATTTCTCTTTGTCATTATGACCACTAAGACAACTTTATTAATTAAATAATCAACAGTAAGCCAAGGAAACCTAATCTTGTCCCGGGCACCGTAGCGTGTATGTTTATTCCTATCTAATTTTTGATTAAAACGTTCTAGTAATTTATGTAGAAACATAAAAGTAAATTACATTTCGACAGTTCAAAAAACACATTTGTCGTCGTCTGGTATCAAGATTTATTGAACCATTATTCTTGTCTGCATAAAAGTGCAGATGTTGCAGATTGCAAAGACACAGAAAACATTGTTAGGACCAAATTTACAGAATTGTTACTGAATCAGCATATTATTTATTTACAGCGTCTGCTGGCGTGTTTAATGATACCATTGCAAAAGAAATGGAAAGTTCAGCAGCGCTATTTTCTTTTAATATTGCTAATTTTCCTCGGTACATTTTTGACGACTGACAGGGAATTTAATTTACTCGTTTGGTAATATCTTTGTTTTCCAATAATCTTCATTACCCCCCACACGCAAAGAGATCTAAAACTTAGAGGGCCTACATGTTGGCTGTCACTGGAACACTTACATGTATAAGCGTATATGTAAGCCTATATATATGTACGTGTGAATTAAATGCCAGCTTTTTTCATTGGCAAAACTTGCTCGTCTGCAGTGGGATATTCGCCTTTCGCTTACGTATCTAAAATAATGCGCCTCAAAACATCCTTATCGAAGTCGTCAAGTTTTCTTACTAGTTTCTTGAAATTGTGTCGCTTGCCCGTTAATCTGAAACTAGCAGATCTACAGGGTTTAGTGAGGCATATGCTGTACAGTTCTCAACCCTACGCCAGGTTCTTCTTGGGGACCCCGTGGTTTGACAGAAATGACGCTCTCCACAGTTGTCTACGAGGCCCCACCTTGGAGGTCTTCGTTTGGTCCTTGGCGGCTACATTGTTCGCAAAGGCTGGGGAATCTCCCTACTTGCGTCTCCGTCGACTCGACAGTATGGAGAATGCTGTACCATCTCGCCACGTCAGGCGCCCTCGCCCGCTGTTAGACAATCCCCCATATTAATTTCACACGAACCCCTCTGAACCGTCCCCCCCACCTCCTGAGCTTCTTGCATCCTGCCTGGAATAGACAGGCACATCCTTAGGTTATAGCTTGCCGACGCTGGGGTTACATAAAGCATCTACCATCATAAGAGAGACAGTACAGTGTTCTAACACTCAGTCAGCACCTGATTTGTCGTCTCGGCTGGGCTGAAACTCAGAGCATGGGAAACCGCAATTTGTGCAAGTGCCTAATTGCGGAAACCATTCGTCATGTAGTGGCAACCCATCGTTACGTACGACTCGCATCCTGGCGCTCGAGCTCATAGACCACACCAGCCCACCTTTAAGATCCTGCGGACGATCCCTTAAGGGGGCTACAGAGACACGCCTGAGGCCTGGCGACTCGCTGGAGCATTACATACACGAGATGTCCCATTCCATACACGCATATCGTGGACCGCACCCTAAGACCTTGTGCCGAGCGAACGACTGAGCTGCAGTGTAAGAACCTGGCGTTCATCAGGCTCCGGCCTGAACAACGCAAACAAACCAGGGGGCGAGACGCTCCGTTCATCTTCTGTCTGTCTGTCTGTCAACCCTACCCAACGTGCATCAGCAGCTGCTTCCACGGATCTGGCAATACTAGAACACGCTCTGGTCCCTGATTCATGGGTACACAAGAATAAAACTCACAACGTTAGAACTCTTAAGCAGCAAAACTAAAAAGAAATTCAGCAAATACAACAAAAGCGTCACGAACGTTGCTCATATAAGCGAAACGATTGATTTGCTCTTATTGTTCGACAGACCACGTGATACTTCCTCTTGCCTCTGCGCAACGGCAGGTGTCACCTTCGTGTGTGTAGTAACATTTAGTCTAGCTATTATTTTTGCTCAGTTAATTTTGCATCAAATAATAGGCGCGTGTGTAATAGTAATTGCCGTTTAGGTTAAAAATTAAGACGAGGAAAGGTATACGCTTATTAATAAAGTAGAAAGCAAAACATGCTGATGTAAACGTCGAAAAGCTGTTTTCTTGGAAAAATAATCCATGTTTAAAATGTCTTAAAACATGCCTTCAAGTATACGCTCCTGAAGAGCATTAGTTTTATTAGATATATTATGTTCCACCTTACCAGTCTAACAAATTATTGTTTAATGTTTACACAAACGAACAAGAAAATAAACACAATCCAAAACAGCGTTACGTGATGAATAGGAACATTTTTAGCACTGCTGATTTTTTATAGACATACTGTCCTCGCGTCTCGTCCTGTTCTGTGAAAACGTTCCGTAGTAGCGGGACAACCATGAATAACATTAGTGAAAGTAGAAAATACATTTCTCTATAATTAAATAATGTATTTTTCAAACCTCAATACAGTAGGTCTGGATATACTTCACAGAAACCCATTATTGTAATGGAATACGCAAAGAACTGACAATTTGTTCGTTCCCATAATTTATTTAAAACCACTAGGCGCGACTGAGACAGCCACATCTAGTGCAACTGTATTTTCCTCGCTTTGGTAATCGTTGTGTGAAGTGTTTTGTAAATAAAAAGTATAATGTTTTTGTTTTGTAAAATGTTCTTATACACTTTCTGTGTAAAGTGTATGGGAATAAAACAGGTTTTTGCATTAGAGTATTCATGATTCATTACTAAAAATAACTAGTTATACAACGCATTTACAAAATTAAATGCATTTACACGAGTTAACTAGTCTATAATAATTATATACAAATCAAATACTTGTTTACAGTTAATTACAGTATTTACAGTTAATTACTATTATTAATTCGGTTTAAAAACGTTCTACGACGTTGTCCGATGCCTAATCTCCATTGTTGTCTGTCGTTGCAGTTTTCGTCGTTTAGCCCTCTATCGCTCATTAATCTTCTTATGCACTCTATTTATGTTTTCTTGGGTCTTCCTTTCTTTCTATGTTCTCTAGGTATCCATTTTATTGTTTTCTTTGGTAGTCGGTCTTGTCTCATTCTTTGTACGTACCATATTAGTTTTTTTTCTTCAATGCAGTCGATGATTTGTCTTTTGTACCCCCATTTCTTCCTTGATCGTTTCATTTTGTATTCGCTCTAGCCTTGAAATTCTAGCAGCTCGTCTTAATAGCATCCATTTTTGTAGCTTGTAACTTTATTTTTACCTGTTCTTTTATTACGTACATCAACTTGCTTTCAATCATACTACCGTTATCTTCCTTTTTTCTAATTTCTGTGCTCCATAGAATCCCATTCAATGATCTAATTATTTCTTTTGCTTTGTTTATTCTTGATTTTATTTCATCATCTATTCGTAATTATAGTTAATACTATAGAAATATAAGATTATCTATAAGAAAGTATCTTCGTTAGTATTTATTAAAATTTAAGTAGAATCGGATGCTCTTTTTAATCTAATAAGTGTGGAAGTGTAGTAACAATTCAAGAAAATTACAGATGATAAATTAGATGATAATATTATCCAAATGTCTGACAGAGTAATTCGACTTGTTACAATGTTACAGTATAAACACTTCCAAACGATGAGCGGTATTAAATAAATGAGTAAAATACTACGAACATTAAACAAATCCGTCCTAATAGTTTAATATTCTTGTTATTTGACATTGCACTTTGTAACAGGCTTCAATTGATTCCCTTCTAGTGCCATATAAACATTCATATTACTCGGGTAAATTCTGAGGATCTATCCCTAAGAGGTTGAAAGTAAGTGAGCAACAGAAACAAAAACGTTGTTGACCACAAATATGCATTTATGGAAAAAGTATTAAACAATTCATAATAACAAAAATTTAGTACGAAAGGTTCATACGATTTTGAATAAAGGATTGTTAAAGAATGTAGCGTGTAATGTATGAGATGATAACAAAGGAATTTGAAAATATAACAGAAACTGTGTAACAGAAAGATCTTTGTGTCATATTATTGTCATGCAAAATGTTGGACCATGAATACAATATTTTAACAATAATCGGGAATTCCCAAAGCTTCATGATAAAAATTGCTCGATGCTTGAGTTACAACTTTTAATTTTAAGAGAAAAAGCGACAGAGAGAAGTTTTTTGAGCAGAAAAACAGAGGTCAGTGGAAGGGATTGAAAGAGGAGGAAACAAAAGTGTGAGGGAGAAGGTATGGGAACACTGATAAGGGAGAGGTATAAGCCTACTGTATATTATTCCCTTAGAAGGGAAACGTTAGCATATTATTCCCAGTAGATACAGACCGGTATGTCTAGTGATGTATAAAACCTTGGACTGATTTCTATTATACAGTCGAATATGATTTGCCATGATTATTCTTTACCGGATCTGACAAGGGTTTGAATTGAATATTGTGACTTCGTTATACAAATACAGAGTATCTCAATGCCTATCGTACATTGTCTGTAACGCAAAATTAATCACAACGTAGAGCGTCTGCATATATTGTAGGGGGATTATTAACCACCACCAGCATGGACGCCACAGCTACATGTCCCAGTCGGACAGCGGTAACACAATCGGTACCTTACAGTTTAATACAGAGTATCTCAATGCCTGTCGTACATTGTCTGTAACGCAAAACTAATCACAACGTAGAGCGTCTGCATATATTGTAGAGAGATTATTAACCACTACCAGCATGGACGCCACAGCTACACGTCCCAGTCGGACAGCGATAACACAATCTGTACCTTATAGTTTAATACAGAGTATCTCAATGCCTGTCGTACATTGTCTGTAACGCAAAACTAATCACAACGTAGAGCGTCTGCATATATTGTAGAGAGATTATTAACCACCACCAGCATGGACGCCACAGCTACACGTCCCAGTCGGACAGCGATAACACAATCTGTACCTTATAGTTTAATACAGAGTATCTCGATGCCTGTCGTACATTGTCTGTAACGCAAAACTAATCACAACGTAGAGCGTCTGCATATATTGTAGAGAGATTATTAACCACCACCAGCATGGACGCCACAGCTACATGTCCCAGTCGGACAGCGGTAACACAATCGGTACCTTACAGTTTAATACAGAGTATCTCAATGCCTGTCGTACATTATCTGTAACGCAAAACTAATCACAACGTAGAGCGTCTGCATATATTGTAGAGAGATTATTAACCACCACCAACATGGACGCCACAGCTACACGTCCCAGTCGGACAGCGGTAACACAATCTGTACATTACAGTTTAATCATCGTTACCAAACAGCAACTGGAACACGTCCGATGGCATGGTGTAACCGTTAAATGTACCACTTATCTGCATTTATGCCATTAACGGTGTTGATTGCTTCAAATGTGTGTACTCTGAGCTTGTATTCGTAGAGCACTGACCATCCGGCTCTGATTACACGGATGAAAACACTATTGCTTCTGTCGAACACGCGTCTGCATTTTATCCTCTGCTGAAACATGTTGGTCTGGTGCAACAGTCGACTTTCAAAATGTTTCTCTCTTAATGTTGCACATACGGCATACATTTCTTGTAAACGTATTTAAGCTACAATTAAAATTATAGTTCCTAATATATACCATAGAGTAAGGCCTACAGTGCAAGAGCTAAAATTGCAGGTAACTAACTAATAAACGATAGTAGAACTTAAAAAGGAGATACTTGATATTGTGTGACTGAATCCGAGACCTACACTTCTCAGAATCATTTTCAGACCTAAACAACTTCGGAATGATATTGAAAAACTCTTCGGTCAAGGACCTGTAATACCCTACTTCTGTACTGTAGAGTGGACATACCTGTAACAGAAAACAAACATAATTAATATACAATTTAAATCATATTTTATTTTCTATTAAAATTTACTACATTTCATAGTTCGGTGTGTGTGTGTGCACACTGAATATTTGAAAACGATTTTGTGTCATTATTTCAAACGCATTGGCGTGCAACCTTATAAAAGTGATATATAAAAAAAATTTTCGGAAACGTCTTTGACTACATACGATTATTTATTATAGCACAAATATCCTGCAGCGATCCAGAAGACCAACTTACGGAGTGGAAATAAAAACAATTGCTGTCCGTTTGTTTTATTGCATACTAATCTGCACTTTTACTTAATGATGCCCGAATGTCCGATTCCTTTGAACGGGTTCTGCTGAGTGAAACTTGAGTCACACCTTACGTTTCAAACGCGGTTTAACAGTTAGAGAGAAATTGTTCATTATGGAGGGTACAGTGCAGTGGGTACTGTGTTTATCACCGAAGAAACAGCTGTTGATTCCGATTTTAAGTGTCAGAAAGCAACCATAATGCAAGATCAGTGTACTTTTCTCGAAAAATAGTTCAAAAATGGTAAAAAAATGAAAAACAAAAAATCAGTAATTATTACCCTAAAAATTGTTTTAAAAATTCATAATAATTTTCTTCAACCTTATTTTCAGCATCCAACGATAATTCTAAAAGGTTTTTACAATAAAACTATTTAGCTCATTTTGCATTCGATACTTTCCACGTTGTCTGGTCTCCACTTATGAATCCTGTTGCGGACGCTGATAATGAGAATTCTTGTAAGTCAACTACATCAAATATCATACGTGAGTGGCGCCCCTGTCAATTGTCATGATATGGGAAATCAACCGTGTTTCAGACTTGTTGTTTTGGATTGAGAAATTCTAAAGTATGGCGATTAAAACAACTCGTTTTACACACTTGTATAGAGTACTAGTGCATACTTATAAGAGTTAAATATTCATAAACTCTGAAGAGGTAAACACAGTGGTCACACTGATGTGAAACACAATGTTCAGGCCGAATGCTGACTGCAGAGTAACTGAAGGGACATTTAAAAGCGGTCAAGAGGAAGAGCCTCCCGAAAGCCATGAAGAAATATGATAGCACTACTCACCACCTGATTTTTTTAATATTTTGCTAAAACAAATACTTTTTTTCTCTAGATTCGATAGTACGGAGGTGGTCTGAGTCTCCCTACCTACACATGTTGTGTGTGCACACAGTTTCTGCCTCTGGAATGTGCGTCTTTACTTTTATGTTGGCCCCTCACGGGTAATTTCCATGAGAGCCTTATTTTATTGTCAGAAACCTCTCATAGGCTTAAACTGTAGTGCGAATGAGTGTGCCTTTCTAAATGTCAGATTATGTTTGCTAATGAGAAATCCAAGCCTTCCTCTGCAACAAATTTACGAATTTGACTACCAATCTTAAAATCTAGGAGATTGTAACTCTGTATGAGAGGAAGACCGATAATACGATGAACACAGCTGTAAAGAAATTCCCGAGCTTGACCTTGAAGTAAACGAGGAATGGTAACTGATATCTTAATCTAAAAAAGAATATCGTTCTATATTAAGATTTAAGATTGGTCCACGCTTATAATACCCATAGTATAAGGTGTTCTAACCCTTAATACACTTCGCTGTTCAAAAAGTCTCCAGGCTGTCCTTAAAATCGTTAACAGGAAAGAGTCATTAGGAAGTAGCACTAGACATAACACAGAACAGTACTGAAACGAATGGAACCACCTAGAATAGCCGAAAGCGTCTTCGACCAGTCCCCCGCCTTCTGTGGCAACTGTTGCCTCAGTCAAGGCCGCATACAAGTATACGTTTCAGAGTACTTTACAGAACACTTGAATACGTATTATAGCGTGCACATTGAGGATGAAAGATTTCTAGAAAACGTGCACTACCTATAAAAAGCGATATCAGCCGGCTTTTCAGTTCAATCGTGTTGAGCGATTTCTTTAGCTCGGATCGACTGTTTGTAGCGAATGGTTATAAAAAGTGCGGAATTGTTTATAGTTGACATTATTATAGCGTGTTGACAATTTTTACTTGAATGATTGTAAGAGACTATCTTGTTGATCACAAATTATTAATTGTGATAATTAAAGCTGGTTATTAGTGATTTCATTGGTGTGTTGTATTTTGTTTCCACTGTACCGTACGGCGATCAGTGAGGCCGTCGTAACAATACATTTACAAAGAGAACGCTACGACACAAAAAAGAGACATTACCTGTTGCTCATAGACATTAGTGTTAGTACTGAACAAAAAGAGATGTATTTATTTTTGTCAACTTTTGCGATTCAAACTGCGGTGGGAAGGGGAATTAAAAAAATTAAGTAACGTATATATATTTGATAAACAATTCCCGGCTATACATACCAGCTGTACCTCGTAACACGCCTACTTAAAATTTATAATTCACAAGACTTGCTTTTGGTGTCCCCACCTATACCGTATCTTGTACGAAATTTAATTGCATATCGCTGCTTCATTGTATACACACGAAACGCTTCACAGCGCCTTTCGTTAGTGCCTTTAAATTGATTTCCTTAGCTCCTCAACTATATTAAACATGGAGTTATTACAAAACACACACACACACACACGCACATACACTTACATCTACACACACAGCATACACAATTATCTGATTCGTTTCTATACAGTACATTAATGCTCCGTAGTACGCGTACTATACATCAAAATTAGCTGCTGATAAAAAATGAGCTATTAATTTGTAGTATTAAAGCTTTTCAGCTGTGTGTAACCAGCTTTTCCTTTCTCTCATAAAATTAAAATAGTCTGCTTTCACCAATATTGTGCTTAAACAGAACTGATCGCTTTCTGTGCCATTACACTTTTATTAATACTGTGCAGAGGAAACGGAGGATCTAACCTTCTTCGTAGACTTTCTTATAGAACGCATTTTATGTCGCCAGAAGATGCTCCAGTAACCTCGTTTATCGTTACAGTCAATCGCTGTCAAAGTGCCATGTAAATGGATATATATTGCAGTACTTGTTCTGTTGACGGCTTCATAAAACCGACGTTCTTTTATTGACTTTTCAAAGGGAGCATAGGAACGTCTGGAAAATGTAAGCTAGTGGCAGCAATATTTATCAGATTTGGTTCATCTCCTAGTATCAGATTTGGGGGCGTCCTGGTATGTAATAACTATGTGTTATTCCTTCCATCTACGTGTTCAAATTCCATTTTGTTCAAAATGTTATTTGGTTTTCTTGGCACGTTTTAATACGTAATTGCTTTTATCAGTTGCGTCGTGTGAAACTGCTTTACACGATACAGAAACAGTTAAACTGATGTGAGGACGTAGTCTACTTACATATAGGCCTCCTTAAGTACATATTTTTATTTGTACATGCACACAACGTACGTACAGTTATACACATTTCTTTAAATTTCACTGTTTAACATCGTCAGAGTATTATATGTTTATAGGCTAAATTATATTAGTATATCCGTTACATGCGTATTTTTTACTCTGACGATGCTAACCATCGAGTTTAACTAAATGTATGTAAACAAGCAAAATAAAACCTGCATAGTTACTTAATACTGTAATAAATTTCTCAATTGTTTTAAAACTTTCGATTCCATGATGTCTGTACGGTTCAGTGTATAATTCTACTGTTATAACCCGTGATTTTTAACTATCTCTTAAGCTTCTTATTTTATAATAATAAGCACGTTTTATTCTGTAAACCGTGGTTAGGTACGTCTTTTATGACGAATTCAGCATAAATTGTCTCACTTATTAAATAGCCCTTTTTGTTTATTTAAAATGCTTATTTCTTCATTTTCGAAACCTATGGCCGTGTCTACTAACAGGAGAAATGATAACGGAACCGTAAGTTTTAAAATTAATTGAAAGTTTAAAACAACTGGGAAACAAGTTGACAGTTAATACGCTATCGTAAGCAAATCAGGCAAAATAAATACTGTAGTCAAAATGTATTTAAACCAATACACAGCAAAAAATCCATGATTTCATAGATAATAATAAGATCCGAGAACTGACGGTTGACCCAACTAATGATTATATTGAGAACCTCAGTAAAGTAGTTAACACATGTGCGAACTTTTCGAAAAGAGCACACGACGCATGCTAAAAACCATGAACGCCCATGCTCCGCAGTTGACGGGTTTGCCCAAGATCCATAAAGACAATGTACCGATTAGACATGTCGTAAATTTTAAAACTCCGCCAAGTTACAAGGTCGCTAAAGGAACAATTAAAGATAGTATAAGCTTGAAAAATAATCGTAGTATTAAAACTACTATCGAATTTATGAATAAGCTAAAACGTATCAAATTACAAGATAATTACAAAATAGCATCCTTTGATGTGGTTAGGCCTGAAGGTATTAGAGTTTGAAAATTGTTAGCGAGATATAAGCAAAAAGGTAACAATGAGTGTGTTTGTTGGGAGGTGCGTCTGTCTGTCTCTATTTATTAGTAAAGGTGGACTCGCGTATGTTTATGCACAGAGATAGCAAGGGAGAGAGAGAGAGAGAGAGAGAGAGAGAGAGAGAGAGAGAGAGAGAGAGAGAGAGAGAGAGAGAGAGAGACAGACAGACAGACAGACAGACAGAGAGGGACATACAGGTGTGTGTGTGTGTGTGTGTGTGTGTGTGTGTGTGTGTGTGTGTGTGTGTGTGTGTGTGTGTGTGTGTGTGTGTGTGTGTGTGAGAGAGAGAGAGAGAGAGAGAGAGAGAGAGAGAGAGAGAGAGAGAGAGAGAGAGAGAGAGAGAGAGAGAGAGAGAGAGAGTAATGGGAGATTAGAGGGCAGAGAAATATAGACCCATAACATTAGGGTAGAGGTTGTGGGGAAGCTAGTAGAGAAGAAAGATAGTTTAGATTAACGAAGATAGATAGGCCCACTAGGCAGGCCTCTTTGCTTGTATCGTAAACTGGTTTACAAGACTGTTTCAACCTTCATTATTCACAACCTGGTCTTAATAGCAACTTGTGGTGTTATTATGTGATTGATAATGCCTCTCATTAATTTTCCGAAGAAACTTGATAAGATTTTTCCCTATTTCTTCATTAAAATTCCATACATAATGTATTTGTATGTAAGACAAGCTGCAATTAATTATAATTTAAAGACGTGTTGTAGTAACACAAAAAGTAAGCGAAGCCACGAATGACTTAACAATGACGACTTTCCATAGGGTAGTCCTGTGCCTCACTTAGTTTGACTCTGTGACTCTTGTGTAGCATATGTATATATTGTCGGGTGTTTAATTCTAAACTATCACACAACACCAACATTTTATCGTTGGTGTGAAACATTCAATGAGATATCTGGTATCGACATTACAATCGTTTCCTTTTGGAATTAGTTATAGACATTAGGAACTGTTTCATTTGCAGTCCTAAGAAATCAGTTCGTAAATGTGTTCGAGATTTAGGATTTTCATAAACCATTGTCCATACGATTTAAAAATAATCACTTTAATTGTTGCAAATAAACTTTAATTGTTGAATACGATACGCGCAAATTAAGAACACAAATCGAATTTGCTGCTGGCATCTTGTTTTATCACAATCAGAATGATCAATATTGCACACCACTATATACAAATTATTCCGATTAGCGCTTTCAAGCTTCACAGCTCATCGTCAGATCAGGAATAGGCAGAAAATATGTAATACCCAACCCTTCACCCCTCTCCCCCACCCTGCTCACCCACACCAAACTAAAAATTAATGACCCTTCCCCACCCCCTAAACTCTGTCTCACCATCTGACAGTTACATATTTTTCTAGTAAATTCCTTGTGTTTCAGTGTGTGTGTGTGTGTGTGTGCATCCCTTTAAACTACCCTCTTCCTCTCCACACACGTGGGTCAGTCACACACCCTTATTTTAAAACAACCAATTAGGACTATGAAATATAATTCTTAATCTTATCTATCTGCCCTCTCTCATTTACTTCTTAATCATGTTATAAAATATTTCTTCATTATCAAATTAATTTTTAATATTAATTAAATTGTCTATCCCTTTTTCTCTTTCTTTCAATATTTCTAACTCCTCTCTAAGCTTCCTTTCAACTGTGTTATGTACTACTTTTACAATTTCGTATTCTTCCAAAGGATTAACAAACTTGTGGTTGTCTTCTATGAAATGTCTTGCATATAACGAATTGGTTGTTCTATTACCTTCTCCACGTTTGTGGTCAGACAACCTGCATGCGAATTTTCGTCCTGTCTCCCCTAGGTACACTTTGTTGCAGTCTTTACATTTTAATTTATAAATTCCGCTTTTCTGTAATACTGGAATTTTTTCTATATTCTTATCCCTTATCTTATCAAATACCGTTTCACATTTTTTAATAGCTATATCTACTCCATATTTATTAAAACATTTTATAATTTTTCTAGTATGTGAACCTATGTATGTCAATGACCCTGCATAATTCTTTTGTTCTGGTTCTATTTTAGCTTTTTGTATGTTGACCCTTTTCATAACTTTATCCACTATGTTGGTGCTATAATTATTATTCCTTACAATTCCCTTTATCGTTTTTAACTCCCTATCTTTTGATTCGGTCTCTTTTAAACACTTCTGAGCTCTGTAACAAAAGGAATTGATTGCCGCCATTTTATATCTGTATGGGTGGTACGACTCTCTTGGTATAATTATATCAGAATACGACTATTTCCTAAATATCCCAAACTGTAGTTTCTCATTATCTTTAATTTCTATGTTTAAATCTAAGTAATTTATTTGCTTACCTCCTATCTCTTCCTTAAATTGTAAGTTTTTATCCTTATTATTTACCTCCTTTATAAACTCATGCACTTCTTCTATGCTTCCTTCCCAAACTACTAATACATCATCAACGTATCTAGACCATAATTTTATATTGTCTTTATACTTAGTGGAAGTTATTAATTGCTTTTCAAAATCATTCATGTATATTTCAGCAAGAATAGGGGATAATGAAGACCCCATAGGTAAACCTTTTTTCTGTATATAAAACTTGTTATTAAACCTAAAATAGTTCTGATTTACACATTCTTTAATTACTTTCATCAACTGCTTTTTATACCTGTATTCTCCCATATTATTATCGTTTATTAACTTAATAACTTTATTTACTGTGATATTAGTAAATATGTCCTTAACATCCAGTGATATCAATTTTGTATTTACATTAATGCTAATATTTTCTAATTTTTCTATCAATTTTATATTATTCTCTATGTTGTATTTTGTCCCAAATTCATATTTCTCTTTCAGTACTCTGCTAACTTCCTTTGATAGTTTATAAATAGGTGCATTAATAAAAGAAACAATCGGTCTAATTGGTTTTCCTTCTTTATGTATCTTAACCTGACTTTTAAAAGTTGGTGCTGTTGGATTACTTTCCAATAAATACTTTTTCTTATTTTCTTCTATAAATGTTATCTGTTTCATCATTTGTTTTATCCTTGACTGGTACTTACTTGTATAATCATACTTTATTTCCTCGTATGGTCCTTCCCTTATAAATTCTTCCGTTTTCTTTATGTATTCTTCCTTTCTCATTAGTACCATTGTATTTCCTTTATCCGCCTTCGTAACTATAATATCATTCTTCTTTATTTTATTCTTTAGTTTAGTTACAGTTGCTTTGATTTTTTGTTCATTCTTTGAATTATACAAACTTTTCTTAAATATTTTATCTACTACATTCCCTACTTCCCACCTTATTCTTTTTTTATCATTTTCATTTCCTAGTTTTTGTATTATGCTTTCGCATTCAATAATCGTTTTTTCTTGATTTAATTCTGGTGGCGGTGCGTATTTTAAGCCTTTCGCTAACATTTCTTTTTCTTCCGTATTGAAATTTACCTCTGTAAGGTTTATTACTCTTTTTTCATAGTTATTCTTAGAGAGGTGTTCCTTTTTTACTTCGTTCTTTCTTATTAATTTATTTAACTTATCTACCATTTTTTTATTTTTATTTTCCAATTTCTTTTCTATGTACCCCAAACCAAAATTATATAATATTTCTTCTAACTCTACATACGAGTATATTCTTAATAATTCTATGTGTCTGTCATATAATTTCCTATTATATCTATTGATTAAGCCGTAGAGTGACCTTATTTCCAGTTTTATCCACAACTTCTCGCTTTGTTCTTTTACTTTTTTGGCTACACTGTTCTTATTTTTAATTTTAACTTGAGCGTACTTTGGGATGACATTATTATCCAGACATTGCTTATTAAACCATATTTTACTTAAAACCCTCTTCAATTTAACTTTTAACTTAAGATATTTAAAAACTTTACTTACCTTATTGTTGTCGTTTATTACCTCATTGTTGTTGTCCATTACCTGTAGTCGATTGCACATCTTAACAGACGTTTAATGAAGAAATTTGTGTTAGTGGTTGAAATCACAATCAGAATGATCAATATTGCACACCACTATATAAAAATTATTCCGATTAGCGCTTTCAAGCTTCACAGCTCATCGTCAGATCAGGAATAGGCAGAAAATATGTAATACCCAACCCTTCACCCCTCTCCCCCACCCTGCTCACCCACACCAAACTAAAAATTAATGACCCTTCCCCACCCCCTAAACTCTGTCTCACCATCTGTACAGTTACATATTTTTCTAGTAAATTCCTTGTGTTTCAGTGTGTGTGTGTGTGTGCATCCCTTTAAACTATATAGTGGTGTGCAATATTGATCATTCTGATTGTGATTTCAACCACTAACACAAATTTCTTCATTAAATCTTGTTTTATGTTAACAATAACAAACAACTTCTAGATCGGTAGTTTTCAATAATAAAGATATACTGTATTTCACTTTTTAGGGCATATTCATAAGTAAACTTAAGTCTATGACTGACGAGTGTCTTCATGTCTTTATTGAACTTAAATGTAATAGCCCAAAAGTTAACATTAGACGAGCCCTGGCTATAGATCATGATTGGTCCGTTTTCGTTTCGGAACGCACTGTAACTCCGTCAGTTATATTGGGCATGCTTAGCTTTTTGCTTTATTAAAGATCAATTTTGAAAACGTAAATTTGATTGTAGATTACGCCAACCTGGTTAAGGGATTTCTTTGACTCCACAGAGCTAGATAGAAAAGGGAGGATGGAAGCCACACTCTCCGGACGTAACACCTTTCAACTTATATTTATTTTTTTTCTGTATCGACCATCTAAGGACCACATGCCAATTTCAATTCTTTATTCTTTGTTCTCTTCTTTTTCTCCAATATTCTTTCTTCTTTTCACTCTGTCTCTCCTTCCTGTCTTCAGTCCACTTTGAACCTGCGTTTTTCTCTCTCCTACCCTGGACTCCTTCCATTTTTAACACTTTTGCCCGAAAAACGTCTCTTTCAATTGCTTCTTCTGCGTGTATATTATTTTTTCTAAATACTTTTGGACTTCTTTAATACAAATTGATGTTGACTTCTTCCCTCAGAGATATTTGAAGATGTGCTTTGTTAACCTACTGTCGTCCATTCATTATAAATGTCCAAAAAATAATAGTCTTCTTTTTCTCATTGTTTCTGTATTTTATACTTTTATATATTTTATTTTATTTTATTTAGTTTTTGTTATGTCAAAAAAAATCTTACACTGAATTAATTCTAAACAGCGAGTAGTATGTTTGTCTATGAGTAGAATAGACTTTGTCTTCTTGGTAGAGCAGAGGACGATGAGGGAAGGATAAAACAGGATGAGGTGTTGATATAAAACACCGTTACTATCAGCTCCCGAGATTCAGTTCGATGTCCACGATACAGAGCTATTCAAAATTTATAAATTATCTGCATTTTACACCCAATTTACTGAACGCTATCTGAGTAGACGTCTCACAGCCATATGAGCCAATCCCTGTTGGCCAGCTGTCACACAATCTATAGTTTAATCATAATTAAATTAGTGACTGGGACACGTCGAGTTTCATACCATAACCGTCAATTATATCATACGTCACTGTTCCAGTGTTGACTGCTTCAACTGGATGTGAACGTGCGCACGTGCCAACTTCATGTACTACTGTACGTAAGGCTGCTTATATAGAAAGAAACGCTCTAATTCTTGTAATAAAAACACTACTTGAGGAACTCATCTAATCAGTTCTCGTTCAGTTCCAAGTAACAGTATCAGCTCTTCTATAACATCAACTGCCACCATGTTCTTACATGGTGAACCAAACTGGTTTTGAAAAATAAGATACATGAAAAATTCCTGAGCATGCCAATGATTGACTTTTATAAACATTTCGCAAATCTTTTTTTTCCGTTCTGTTCCAGAGACATCGGTAGCCACAGGAACGCCACTGACACCGACAGGTCTCGGGGAAATCGGACCAACGGTCAATCGTTTCGAAATTTCGTGCGTTGCTTTGAAATATCTGCGAAAAATTATTTGCTTCTTTATTTATTCCCAATTGAAGTGTTCGAATATGTATTATGAAAATCTAGAGGTGGAGTACAAACTTGGCTTAATGTCTAACATTAATTTAGGGTTTTGACGAAAAATAAATTCTAACTTTTGCCTGCAGCTCGCACGACCGGTGTCAATAAATTACGACTGAAATCCGGGCTGTTAGGAAGTGGTCGGTTGCTATTAAACAGTCTGATTGCAATTGGTTGCTTTTACCTGATACAGGTATCGGGTAGTGTTCGGGGTACATCTGCCACTAAACGTTGCCGACGTGATGGCTTTTAGTAGAAACCGACCGCGGCCTAACAGCCCGGATTTCAGTCGTAATTTTGAATTAATAAAAACCTAAGTTAAAGAATCTTCTTATTTCATAGTAAAAGTTTCAAACTATGAGAATGTAATAAGTAATACTGCTAGATGTTGCTAGTAGTAATTCTCGCAGGATGTTGCTAGCATTTATATTCAGAGCGTCGACACAGACAGTTGACTGTGTATTTAAGCGTGGTAATTACAGGTAAATAGAGGGTTACAGTGACTTGAAGGGTTACATCTCAAGGAGAAGAAAGTAAACACAGGAGAAGAAGTTTAAACTCCTCCAAAGATCCACGTGCGTGTGTTTACTTTGAGGGAGTGTAGCAAACACATGCTAATTTATTCAAACTAGTTGACACATGTAGTTTGCGTGTAACTGAATTAAACCAGAACAGTCTGTTACAGTCAACTTATACCGTTTCGTTGATTAATCAATTCCTTTTTCCTTTTTTACGTAATTTCCGTAACTCGGCTTTCAAATATTATTGACATCATTAATGCACCCTAACCAGTACATATTAGTCTCTACTGTTACTTTAAATAGTGAAAATACATAAACCGGATCCTATTAAAAACAATATGTTTCTTCGTAATAAATTCCTTAATAAAAACAACCCAATTTGAGACTGTCATAATTTAATTAAGATAAGGCAGTCTGAACTGTCACAATTAGGTAGGCCTAATATTCCCAATTGTCACAGTCTGAAAATTAATAGTCACCGTCATCATGTGTAAAATAATGAGCAAAATTTGTCTTTTAGGTAAAGTGGAAGAACGCCTAGGTAAATATTATACTTGATACACCATACAGTAGAAAGTTGTTGAATTTATAAGATTTCTGGTTCAGTACTATAAAAAACTTCGTATATACCTTCTTTGATTGAATCAATATGTGTACTCTCCGTTGAACCTCGTAAATATTTACCGACAGAAATACGACAAAACTTAGGTTAGATTTAGCATATGCTAACAATAGAATGATTTAAAGTTTGCTGAAAATTATTGTAATTGAAATATCAATAAAAAATTGGAATTCCAAATAGTAATTGTGCATGCATTGACTTAAATACTTCTGTGGTCCTTTTTATTAGTCAACAGATTTGGTACGACTGTGGAAAGAAAAACGCGATAAGCTATTATGATGGGATGGCCTACAAAGATAGGTGAATTTGAATTTGTGGCGTTTCTTTAGAACTGTTCTCTTCACTGAGCCTTGGATTTCTGAACTGATTGAGCGAATTAAAATTAAAAACAATAAAGCAGAAGTAAAATTTGTTTTAATACACTAACTTCAGAGTAAAGTAACTGTTTGTTACAAATAAATAAAATATTACACCTGTAATCAGTTCTGCATAGATCAATACTGATGATTTACTAAATACAAATATTTACATTTAAATATTGCTTACAATATAGATTTAGATAATAATGTGACTTCAACAAAGTTTTCGAAAGTAATTGTGTTTTTTAGACCAGAAAACAAATTATTTCTTTGTCTCCTTTGTCTCACTGAATTAAATGGCACGCGCGTTTCTGATTGAACGCCCAGACACATTGCTAACGAAAACATTTAATTATCAATTCCTGTTGAGTTGTATGTTGTTATAATTACTACAGTCAACTGTAAGATAACTGAATGAGTGAGACTGTGACTTAAGCCCACATTTAATTAATAACGGCCAAAATCACCACACGTAGCACGCACGTTGGCGCCCATTCATGCAGACGTTCATTTTTCATCTGTCAAAACCAGAATCACGGTTGTCTGGGAATCTACTGCTGCGTTGCTGAAGTCAAATGCTGACTGATGCTATCAGCACAAAGGAATTACAAGACAAAGTGAACAATATTCACAGATTCACTTATATTTTAGTTATCAGTTATGTCATAAATTTGTTTTGCCTAATATTTTTCTTTGTCAGTTATCTTATTCTGTTCTTGCAATCCTGAAATGGTACTTATGTTTTAGCGCAAAAATATATAATAAATTGTTACGATTGTTTTATGCAAAAAATGTTATTTTATTTCTTCTTTCAGGACATGCGTTTTGTTTCTCGTTTCAGAAGTGATAGTAATCTTCTCTTTCTTTTCTAAGGTAGTCTATTAGCGGAAGTAGTTCGATTTTCTTCTCTCATAGTCTCCAGGTAACTGTAAAGTAAACAGAAAAATTAATCCAAGATGTTTGCTTTCTATAAGGCCGTTGAGAAAACATCTAAATATACCTTCCACATTGGTGATCGATTATCGTTCCTTTGTATTTGTGATCCGTCAAAGACGCAGGCACACCTCAGCTGTCATCCTTATCGATTAAGATCAGAATCCTTGTAGATGGGAAATAGATTGTAGTTATTTGTCACTAATAGGCCCTTTGTAATACTTCGTCACCAAAGTAAATTATCACGGAAAATTGTATTCTTAACAATTTTACGGGGACAAAGTCATATGGTACCCAGGGAGAAATGTAAATTTATAGAAAGCGGTGGTCTTCTTTAGAAGTAAGAAAACATTAAAATATGTAGTAAAGAGCGATAGCTATTCAAAAGACGACCTTGCGTTGACGCCAGTAAGTCGGCTAAGAATTTATATTTTGTCACGGACGGGTCGGACCGTCATAAAACTGTATTGTTTACTTGGGTGTAAGAAACATTTACTAAGGTTGTAAAAGTTAAGTGCACCTAACAAAAGAGAGAGTATGTGTGAAATGGGAGGTGACGCGAAGTTTCATACCACGTGTTCACGCGCATTTTGTGGACGAATAGCGGATAGCGTCATTTTTTGCGCGGGCTGTTCCGATAAACAGATTGGGTAGTTTTGAATTTAGCGGTAAGTCAGACCAATAGGCGTGTAGTTTGTCGATATTGAGTGTGGGTAGTTTTAGCGAAATATAAAAATACGGAGTGTAAGAAGTTAGGGCAGTCAACGGAGAGATTACAGATATTAGACTCGTATTAGTTGCAATAATAATTTCTCAGTAATTTGATTAAGTATACTTCAATCGCCACGTAAGTCAGTCACGGTAACGCGATATTAAGTATTGTGAAAGCTACATATTATAAACATTTAATAATCGTTTACAAGAATAACGTGCAGAGAAATTAGAGAAGATAAGTTAAAATCGGGTAACATATCCAAGTTTTACTTAACACAGCATCAATCGTTAAATCGAAATACATAGCGATTTAAATGTGTCAACGTCATGGTGCGGGACGGTCGATCAATAAGCAGTTATTAATCTGGTGTTAGATGCACTTAGCTTTGTAAAAGAATATACTGTGTATTCAACAAGTGTATTAGCATACGGCACATGTGTAGTTATCACTAAGTTGTCAAAGTGAATGGTGTTTAATACCTGTGAAACAAGTGTATAAATTACTGCAAAACTAACAAGGATAAGGGCTCAACGCTTAACGTCGGCGACCTGCCTGGAACGCAGGCAAAGAATTGATTGTCGCGGCGCAGAGTGGATTCAACATGCAAGTAAATAATAAAATGAACACTTATTGTACTATTGTCTATTAAATTTAAATGTATGTAACTCATACTTGGTGACTCAATTAGTCAAAGAATTCATAGCCAAGAAATAAGCACAAACAAATTTTATAGCAAACTTATTAAAGGTAATGATCTACAAATTTTGTAATATGTAAATACAAATTAGTTATTAAAAACTTAATTAATAACAGTCAAATTGTGTTTATTTATTACTGGCGCCCTGGGATAATTTTTAAGAGTCGGTACACTAAAGTAATTGTTACATTCTGTTGCTGATAATTAGTATGTTATAAATATTAATATTGTCATTGGGTAAATTAGCTTGATAAACTCTTACTTTTCACATGCTCGTAGGCCGAGTGTAGTATGTATAATAGTAACGTGAACTTTTATTAAGGCCTATTTAAAAGTCTATTACATTCTGTCGCCCGGAACGTGGGACTATTGAGTCACTAATAGAATAGTAAAATAAGAATAAAATAGAATTAAGAATAACGATAATATAAGATATAGTTGTATGATTACGCGGAGTAAGAGTAGGAAAATCATTAACACACAGAACAACACGCACGGAGAAAACAATAACATGAATACAGAAACAACATCCCACGGTAACGAAATGGACTTCGATATAAACAATCAGATAGGAGATTCGCAGACGATCGCACACATTTCAATGGGGAATGAAGAGTCAAGGACGCGGGGACTGAACGAAGAAAATGCAGAAACACAACATATTACACAAGAAACACTAGTAGAGGTTAGAGAGAGACCAGTATATCAGACATTACCAGAGAAAAACAAAGACACCGATATATGTACAATACTCCAACAACTAGTACAACAAACACAACGAATTGAACAACAATCGAAAGAAACAAAAGAACAACTATTACAGCAAACACAACGACTTGAACAACAATCGAAAGAAACAAAAGAACAAATAAAAGAACTGGCGGAAAAAACAACACAACAGCTAACACAACAAGCGACACAACACAAACAACAAATGCAACAATTATCAGAGCAGATGCACAAACAAAATATGGAACTAAGAAACGAAGTATTCACGCAACTCAATCAAGAGAGAGCAAATAACCAAAAAGTTCTCCAGGAGTTTAGAGTAGATATTGATAATAAGATCGAAGAAAATTGTGATAAGCTTAGTACCGAAATTAGTGCCAATACAAAACAACAAATTAAAGAACTTGACGAAAAATACAATAATAATTTGGAAATAATTATTGAAACAGTAAGTGTAAACAATCAAAGATGTGCAGATAACACGGCAGCTATAAATGAATTAAAGGTCGAAAAACTGAAAGAGTTGGAAACTAAAATCAACAGCAAGTCTGACGAGACACACCTTAAATTACAACAAATACAACAGGAAGTACGAACTAAACTAGCGTCAATAAGCAATACACCATGTAATCGGAGCATGACAAACGAACAGGTGAAGGACATAAAATATAATGGCACGGGTGATTTCCCGATGGAATTTATTAAAGAATTGAATGAAATATTCAGAGAACATTATCAAGATGCTGGAAACATCAAGTGGATAGCAAGACATCTTGAAGGAGAGGCAGCAGTGTGGTGGAGGTTAGTAAAAGATAACATTAACAATTTTGTGGACTTCACTGACGCATTTATAAGTAAATATTGGAATGACGTCATTCAAGAGAGAGTACGCAATGAACTGGAATTCGGAAGGTATCACGCCGAGAATGGAATGAACATGATCCAGTATTTAGAGCGTAAACTGTTAGAAAATCGTCAATTAATTCCGCCAATACCTGATAAGTATTTAATTAGAAAAATTACTAAACATTATCCGGATGAAATAAGAGTTGCGATAATTACTCGTGGTGTAGTGACAATCAATGAATTCGAGCAGGTCTTGTTAGAATTTATGAGTCTGAGAAGTGACACCAGAGAGGCGAGCCGAGGGTACTATGACGGACGGCGAGATCGTAAATCATGTACGAGGGGTGAAGAGGAGAGAGAGCGACCAGCTGAGCACGGGCTCACAAATGAAAGTGAAAGTAGGCCAGTCACTTCACACTACCCCAAACGAACAAACAAGTTTAAAAATGAGAACGAACCTATTCCATCGACCAGCGGTGCGAACGGTAACAAAGTTAATACCGTTATGCCAAAAAACTAGCTAAGTTCTGTAAATATGAAGTAGACTTAAGTAATATTAGTAAATATATTAACACTACTTTTCTAGATTTAAGAGATGATTTAATGGATGATGATGATGTCAACATAATATGTAAAGTTAATAAATGTCCGGAAGTAAGTGTCTCGTTGAACGGTGTGTCTACATGCGCCTTATTGAACACCGGGAGCCAATTAAACGCTGTCTCAGAACAGTGGTTTAAAGACAATAAAAAGGAATTGGGTGATCTAGAAATGTTAAAATTGTCGAATACCGTAATTAAGGGTGTAACCGGCAATAAGTCAAAAAGGGTTACACAACAAATCCTATTAACTGTCCAAATCGAAAGTTTAAGAGTCGATAGTGTCTTCGTAGTTGTCCCAGAATTAATAAAAGATTGTATCTTAGGCATAGGGTTATTGGAAGAAAATGGGTGTGTGATCGACCTGAACAACAAACGATTAATCATTCAGGGAGACCAAAACCAGGAAGGAACTACAGCGGAGATACTACGAGTAGAACTCGCATCTGCCGATGAAGAGATCGAAGAATTGATTGGACAGAAGGTACAAACTATCACAGACATAACCGAAGCTGAACGGAGCGAGCTAAAGCATATTTTGATGGATAATAAAATGGTATTCCGGGATACGCCAGGTAGGATTAACTCGTATCAACATAAATTCGATGTCACCGATCGGACACCCTACTGTCAGAAAGGTTGGCCGATTCCGATGAGATACAAGGAAGCAGTGAAGGCAGAAATCCAGAAAATGGAGGCGCATGGTGTTATTGAAAGGGCCCAGAGTCCATACGTCAACCCTATGGTTACTGTCGTAAAGAAAGACCAGACGGTTAGATTATGTTTGGACGCCCGTAAGCTGAATTCAGTAACAGTTCCAGACCATGAGGGAGCCATTCCAATTAACGAGATACTGGCAACATGTGGTAACATTAAAGTCATGTCCACAATTGACCTCCGTAGCTCGTTTTGGCAAATCCCATTGCATCAGGAATGTAGAGATTTTACTGGGTTTTTGTACGAAGGCAAGTGCTATCGGTACACAGTGACGCCGTTCGGATTGAAGACTAGCCTAGCAAGTTTAACACGTGGTTTGGACCGAGTATTGTCGGAAGAAGTGAAGGCATTTACGATCTTATATGTAGATGACTGCTTATGTATCTCGGATAGTGTGGAAGAGCACCTACGGCACTTAAAATTATTATTACGTGACATCAAACAAGCTAATTTAACTGTCAACTTTAAAAAATCGCAGCTGTTTCGTAAAGAGATTGATTACCTGGGATATCGCTTAACAACAGAGGGTATTACCGCTGCACCGGATAAGATTAGAGCCATTCAGGAATTTCGAAAGCCAAAGAATCAAAAACAACTTAAAGGATTTCTAGGCTTAACCAATTTTTACAACCGATTCACCAATAAATACGCCGAAGCGACACAACCGTTGTTAAACTTATTAAAAAAGAATACCACGTTTAAATGGACGAAGGAAATGGATCAGCATTTTGAGAGAGTCAAGGAATTATTCATCGAATCAGTGGTTCTTAAGCATCCTGACCCCAACAAGCGTTTCTACCTACAGACGGATGCGAGTAGTTATGCGCTGGGAGGCCAGCTTTACCAGCTAGACGAGAATAACGACATTGGAGTAGTCGCATACACAAGGCGCGTGGTACGGGGAACTGAGCGTAATTACTTCACCACAGAATTAGAGCTACTGAGTGTTGTATACTGTTTGCAAAAATTTAGGACCTACGTACTGGGTAAGCCTTTTACAATCATTACTGACGATAAGGCGTTAATATTCATAAAAAAGTGCCACCTAAATAACTCCCGCATAACGCGATGGATTCTCGCTATACAGGAGTATGATTTCGACATCATTCACTGCAAAGGGCGAGATAACATCGTGGCGGACATCCTGAGCAGGCATCCTGAAGACATGGACGAGGAACAACCAATCGATCGAACCGAGGAGTTAGAGATCAATCTTATCAACATCCGCATCAGTAAGGAGGCTAAGGAGCAGCTCAAGAATATAAGAAGTTATCAACTAGCCGACATGAAATTGAAGCAAATTATCGACGTAATACGAGCCAATAAACAACATAAACTTGCCCAAAAATACAGTTGGCACAATGACAAATTATACCGAAGCGAAAAAGGGATATGGAAACTTATGTTGACCAACGAACTTTGCCACAATATGATTGCTGAACTACATCAGGCATACAGTCATGTGGGAAATCGTCGTACATATCAACTGTTCAAAGAAAATTTCACGGGGAACTCAGTTAATAAGATTACCAAATTAATTACGAAAACTTGTCAAATATGCCAGAAAAGCAAGGACCCATTACTACACACATGAACACTGATACTACATAGATACTAAACAGATTGTAATAGCACACAACGTCTACATATGTAATAATTGTAAGATTCGAATACTGTTGTAATAAATAAGATAATCATTGTTAATTATTAAATTGTATAAGGATTCCAAAAGATATTAGTGTAGTTATTATGAATGTACTTCATTGTAAGAGTAAGTTAAGGGAAATAGAACGTAAACAGATGTTAGGGCAAAATGTCATTGTAACATGTGTTGAGATGAAAGGGAGAGTAAAGCAAAATATTTTAAAAGTAGTTGTTTGACCAGTTTGTCAAGGGTGGGACGGAGAGTCTGTATGTAAACAAACCTTGAAATGCCGTTGACACTTAGGGTATAACAACAGATCGTATACTAACTAATATTACCATGTTATGTTAAATAAATTAAGAGTAATTAATATAATGTGATGTACAAACAAATCTAGATTATAGCAAGGGTTAAACAAATTATTGTTAGTAATATAAAATTTTAGCAGGGGATTAGGGACGCATCAATAGAATCAATCCCAAATTCTATTAAAATTTTGATATGATTCTATCGGGGGACGATATCACGGAAAATTGTATTCTTAACAATTTTACGGGGACAAAGTCATATGGTACCCAGGGAGAAATGTAAATTTATAGAAAGCGGTGGTCTTCTTTAGAAGTAAGAAAACATTAAAATATGTAGTAAAGAGCGATAGCTATTCAAAAGACGACCTTGCGTTGACGCCAGTAAGTCGGCTAAGAATTTATATTTTGTCACGGACGGGTCGGACCGTCATAAAACTGTATTGTTTACTTGGGTGTAAGAAACATTTACTAAGGTTGTAAAAGTTAAGTGCACCTAACAAAAGAGAGAGTATGTGTGAAATGGGAGGTGACGCGAAGTTTCATACCACGTGTTCACGCGCATTTTGTGGACGAATAGCGGATAGCGTCATTTTTTGCGCGGGCTGTTCCGATAAACAGATTGGGTAGTTTTGAATTTAGCGGTAAGTCAGACCAATAGGCGTGTAGTTTGTCGATATTGAGTGTGGGTAGTTTTAGCGAAATATAAAAATACGGAGTGTAAGAAGTTAGGGCAGTCAACGGAGAGATTACAGATATTAGACTCGTATTAGTTGCAATAATAATTTCTCAGTAATTTGATTAAGTATACTTCAATCGCCACGTAAGTCAGTCACGGTAACGCGATATTAAGTATTGTGAAAGCTACATATTATAAACATTTAATAATCGTTTACAAGAATAACGTGCAGAGAAATTAGAGAAGATAAGTTAAAATCGGGTAACATATCCAAGTTTTACTTAACACAGCATCAATCGTTAAATCGAAATACATAGCGATTTAAATGTGTCAACGTCATGGTGCGGGACGGTCGATCAATAAGCAGTTATTAATCTGGTGTTAGATGCACTTAGCTTTGTAAAAGAATATACTGTGTATTCAACAAGTGTATTAGCATACGGCACATGTGTAGTTATCACTAAGTTGTCAAAGTGAATGGTGTTTAATACCTGTGAAACAAGTGTATAAATTACTGCAAAACTAACAAGGATAAGGGCTCAACGCTTAACGTCGGCGACCTGCCTGGAACGCAGGCAAAGAATTGATTGTCGCGGCGCAGAGTGGATTCAACATGCAAGTAAATAATAAAATGAACACTTATTGTACTATTGTCTATTAAATTTAAATGTATGTAACTCATACTTGGTGACTCAATTAGTCAAAGAATTCATAGCCAAGAAATAAGCACAAACAAATTTTATAGCAAACTTATTAAAGGTAATGATCTACAAATTTTGTAATATGTAAATACAAATTAGTTATTAAAAACTTAATTAATAACAGTCAAATTGTGTTTATTTATTACTGGCGCCCTGGGATAATTTTTAAGAGTCGGTACACTAAAGTAATTGTTACATTCTGTTGCTGATAATTAGTATGTTATAAATATTAATATTGTCATTGGGTAAATTAGCTTGATAAACTCTTACTTTTCACATGCTCGTAGGCCGAGTGTAGTATGTATAATAGTAACGTGAACTTTTATTAAGGCCTATTTAAAAGTGTATTACAAAATGTGTTCATCCTACACGTATGGATGAAAAGCCAATTGGAGTCGATGAAAGTAATTCTGTTGTGAAAAGATTATCTCGGATCCGGTTAAGAGTGCTTTTAGTTTCCAAGGCTAAAGCAAATAATAAAAGTGTATTAATTTTAATATAACAATTACCTGACAGACATGCTATGTAGTAACGATATTATTTAATGTCTAATTTCAAACGTACTTTCTCTTTTATTATAGGTTAAAAGAGTATTGAAAACTCTAAATGTTACACGCAGAGGATAATATTTTAAAATAAACAGAATCAAAAATCTCTTTCTTCCCTCTAAAAAGAGCCAGCTAGACCAAGCACTTAATACTGAGATTTATCATTGTTATAGGTCAATCAAATTACTTCCATATGTCTGGCATTTAATTTTACAGTATTATCGGACAAAATGTGATCATAAATGATCTAATGCATTTTCTTATAGAAAGTGTGTCAACAGAATGTCCTCAGCAACCGGGTTTACTGCGTTTGTATATACTACTGAATCGCAAAATGACACGTAAATTGATATTTATCGTAGTGCACTATTATGTATAGTTGACTGCAGAAAGGATGGAGTCTTTAGTCGGCTTTTGAAACAAAGCAAAGAAGCATCTATAAAATGTCAGCTAATGAAAGCAATCTCTTTTAAAATAGGTAATCTCCAACCAAATCCTATTCATTGCTCGAAAGCGTTATACGTGTAAACCAACTGAATATTTTTAAATTATTCTCTTCCTTACATACTGCTTTAGTTTCAGAATATTATATGGTTTCATAGTGAATTAATAACGCATTACTTTTCATATAAAATAATCTGACATATCATTATATTTCTATCGTATTCGAATGCGCATCATTTGAAACACAAAACTACGCACGTGACAGTGATACGCATCAAATTAGAGTTGACAAGTGTAACTCGTGCATCTCGTAACTTCTACAAGTATGTGTAGGGCCTATGGCATGTCGTCAGTCACAAGTCATGCTAACTAACTCGTGCATCTCGTAACTTCTACAAGTGTGTGTAGGGCCTATGGCATGTCGTCAGTCACAAGTCATGCTAACTAACTCGTGCATCTCATAACTTCTACAAGTGTGTGTAGGGCCTATGGCATGTCGTCAGTCACAAGTCATGCTAACTAACTCGTGCATCTCGTAACTTCTACAAGTGTGTGTAGGGCCTATGGCATGTCGTCAGTCACAAGTCATGCTAACTAACTCGTGCATCTCATAACTTCTACAAGTGTGTGTAGGGCCTATGGCATATCGTCAGTCACAAGTCATGCTAACTAACTCGTGCATCTCGTAACTTCTACAAGTGTGTGTAGGGCCTATGGCACGTCGTCAGTCAAAATGTGATGCTAATGCTTTTGAACCATCAGAATCCCAACGATAGTACGGAGGGACAATATGCTGAAACGTCATATTCAATTAAAACGTATTGGATCGAAAAACAAATGATTGAATGAAGGAAAACTAGTATTAGGTTCTTATCAACATAGCATATAAGAAGAAAATGGAGGTACGTACCTAAATATGGAATATGTTTATAATACGGGATAGCAGAGTATCTCCCTTGTGTGGTGGTACAGAGTATCTGAACCCATGAGATGGAAGCGGGAAATAGTGACCAAACTGTACAGTAGTGCATAGCTATTCAGTCGATTGTATAATATGTGCTAATTAAGCTGGAGACACTCTTTTGTTTTATTGCAGTTGGTGCAGGTGGATTATCAGAGGTGAGTTGTTTTTTTATGTTACTTCTTTCTCCAATGTAATATAAACCTAATGATGCACAGTTGGGTACAACGATAGTGTTTTAAAGCGTAGGTATTGTTATGTTTCAATGAATTTTTAGTGACTTTTAGTAGATTAGGAAAGGTTTTTGGTGACATATGAAAACGAATATGGCTAGGTTCATATAATGGAATACTGTTGGGATTTGCAATATCAAGTAGTAGTCCATATATAGAGGTTTATAATGTTATAGTTTAATATTTACTTCTACTTCTATAATACTGCATAATGCATACTCCAGTATACAGCACATACACACTGATACTTCACATTAATAATTTCAATAACCCTTTTAATAAATAGCAAATTTGTCTTTATTTGTTTAATTTAATGTAAAAGTGTTACAACAAAATATTTTACATTATTTCAGATTACATACCAATTGCATCAAGAATGCAAAAATAGGATAATATAAGAACGACTGTGCATCAAATATAAAAGTAAGAATAAAAGGCAGGTATAGAAATTTCAAGTAAATAGCTCATGGGAAAAGACTGTGTCGGCTTAATACTGCGGACTGTGTATTCTCAAAAAAACTAAAACTACTACCATTCATAAAGTTACTGTTAACGGTATTTCAACCTATAACCGCGAAGTCTTTTGAGCTAAACAGAAGGAATAGAAATCGTTTAAAGGCAGTGCATGTGGATTAGACGCTAGAGGTAAGCTAGAATTTTAAGGACAGAACACTGAACGACCCAGGCTATTATGAAGGTTCGTGGGAATATCTTGGACACAATAGCACAAAAACAAGTTAAGTAGCCACCTTCAGAGGAATGGATAATCAAAGACAGCGGAAAAGAGTCTGGAAATTGATGCCGGATAGAATGGGAAGAAGGAATGTCCAAAAAATCTTGGGAGGTTGATACTCAAGAAATAGTGAAAACTACAGTAGGAGTGTGCTCGGCGTAACGGGATTAGGGTGAATTGGTGAATAGGAAACGCACTGCAGCTTGAGCTCTACAAACCTCTCTCTCCTTCTCTCTCTATCTCTCTTGCAAACACACATACCCACACGCTCGCGCGTGAGCTAAACAAATACTTACGCACGTGTAACATCATCAACTTAGACTCATTTCACCTGTAGACCTATACTAACGTTAAACCATCGAAGCACAAGTACTCAGTACACTTAACATACGAATATTTCTGAAATTTTGCTAGATGCGTAAACAATTCTCAACTCGTTAATGTTATGCAAATTTTCAGGCAACTGTAACGTAAAAAACATTTAACTTACAAGCCTACACTGAAAAATGGAAAATGTTTGGGACATATAATTAGCAGTCGAGACGAGAACGAAGCAATAAGGATAGGTTAATCCCAGGCCGTTAGATCTTTAGGAGATGACGATAAACGCTAAGTCGATGTAGAGAGAAACTTTTCTAAATTAAACCTCTCAATAAAAGTAAGTGGGGTGGAAATTTCTACCTTACCGTTGCAATATCAAGCCATACAAAGATAGGACTACATTTATATTCACAGCGTAAGCAGCAATAGGCATTTTTCTACGACAATTGTAATTGCAGGTAAAGGAGTAATTCCAGTATGGGTTATGTTTCAGAGCCTACAAAATAAATCTAGTAGATAAAAGATTTGGGTATCACAAAGGACATACGCACATGTCAGATTTGATGCTATTATATCAACGCCTACAAGTGATACGATAATATATTCCTCACTGGTTAACAAAAAAAACTTGAATTACAATAATTCTAAAGAATGATAATATTATGCTGAAATATTTATTTGCAGTCATAAATCAGTTATGAAATACCTATGACCACGAAATCTTGGAGCTGAATAAATGGAATAGAAATCGTTTAATGGCTGGAGATCAGCTGGAATTTTGGGGACAGAACACCGAACGAACCACGTTATGGTGAATGTTCGTAAGAATATCTTGGACACAATAAAAGTAGCCCAAAAAAGTCAAGTGGTATGGCCACCTTGAGAGGAATGGGTAATCTCAGGTGGCGGAAAACAGTCTGAAAATGGATGCCGGATAGAATTAGAAGAGGGGACGTCCAACAATATCTTGGAAGTTTCGTATTCAAGCAGAATTACGACAACACAGCGGGTCAGCTCCATTGACGATGATTAGCTGAGGTTGATGAATACTACAGTAATTTCGGTAACGTGGATTCAGTAATTTCATTTTATTAACTGTGCAAACTTATTGATCCATAGAGGTAGTATCTGGACGTGCTGTGAAATTAATATGCCTACTCTATCCACGGCCTGTCTCCTGCACGCCATTCCAGCCGTTCAAGTAATGCTGTCTCCCGTAGTACACGACACATAGTACACGACACTATGTTCATCTCCGTTTCCAGGACGCGAATTCCGGTCATCCGTTCAGATTGTCGTCCGCTCATCTCTGTCGTGAGCTGCTTTGTACTCTTTTCTCACGGTAGGAACGCCACTGTACTATTTATGTGTTCCAAGAATTGCAACTGCTTGTTCACGTTATAGCTTACAAATTTTGACTTAAAAACATCATGTTTAAACACCTTCGTATATCAGCTAGTGTTGTTTTCAATCTGGTATTACTTTCCTGATCACGGAGAAAACTAAACAGCATTTGTCGTTATGTTGCTCGAGATAACGGTTCAGGTTCATCCACGGCTCAGGTTCAGAAAGAAGGTAATCTTAACTTTTGTGGAATTTTATTTAAATATATAAAATTTGGTAAATGTATGCCTTGGTGTTACAAATTAATAAAATAAAGGAAAAGGCAAGGATTCAGTTATTAAGTCGAATTGTAAAACGTTCAATGCAACAATCTTACCTTAATTTAACGGTTTGGAGAAAATACCTATAATTAAAGTTACTGTGTTAACGTAAGATCTCAATGCCTAGTAACGTGCAATAGTGTTTTTAATTTAGCATTTCCTTAGGCTGACCTTCGTTCCTATAAACGAGATACATACTTATAGCATACATTCTGTAAGAATTGCTAATGTTTCTTTTGCAACATTAAATCAAATCAGTTCTACCCAATGACTATAAAAATATAACCAGTTAATTTATGTAATATCTGTCTTAGGTTGTACTCATTACAGTAAAAAAAATCATCATTTATTAGTTAACGTATTATTGTTTATGTCACTTCAACTTTTTCAGCAAATACAAAAATGCGTTCATAAGCAACCATTTGCCCGAAGAAAAAAGGTAAAAAATATGGATTTTTAATTAAGCCTACAGAGCATCACCTTCTTTCTTATATTATTCGGCTAAAGTGGGACAAGCTGCATACCGACTTTAAAGTAATTTTCCGTTTGTATCAAAATTTACAGCACCATAATAGTATGTAGGTTTGTGCATCTTTTTTGCTGATTGCTTCAAACTACTGTTCAGAATGAAGTGGTGTATTTACCAGCCTGTCATTTATAAGAAAAAAATAGGGCAGAGGTACTGTTATGTTTGCGTATCAGATATGGTTTGTGGGCTGCCTTTGTTGAATATAAAAATAATTACAAAATTTCTTGTGAGTTTGTTCTGTTTTCCTTTAGGGGAAAAAGATTAACATATGTTTTATGTGCGACATACGTTTTATTTCATTAAAGATTGTTTCACGTAACTGGTTTTACTTTGTTAGCAAAAGAATGGTTACAGGTATCAGTTCAACTTTTTACTGAAAAGTGTTTGAATTTCTTGTTAAAAAAAATGCTACAAACTTAACAAGATGTATAGAATTACAGAACAGAGAAACTGCCCACGGCTACAGAGAAATTGTTTTTTATCAAAGACTGGCCGGATTACGTCCTTTGAAAGCAACAAAACGAAACTTCAACCGCACTAGCCTTACTTGATTAAATTTTGAGGCAGTTGTTGGTAGCAATCGTTCCTTTACAAGGGACCACACAAAACAATGTATTTGAAATTTAAAAATTTTCTGAACACTGCGAAACACAATTAAAAGTTTATTTATATGGCAGTAAGCAGAGTAAAGTTTCCGACGGTTGACCAAGTGGACGTCCATTTACTGTGACGTTTGATCCATTACATAACAATATATTACTTACAATCACTACATTGCAATACACACATTGATTCATTATAAGTGTACAATATTATACACTCAATACATTTATTTAGTGTTTAGAGTATGTAAAGACTTCTTACAATACAACTTTAATCGCTCTGCAAGCTCTACACTGTATCCTACCCTTTTCTTTTCTAAACTTTTTGTAATTTCCTTGGTACCATGTCTGTCTAGGTTTTCACCTTTTATTATTCTTTCAAACTTTTGTTTCCCAGATTATTTTTACGGATATACTTTTTTATATATACCTTGTGAGACTATGGACGCACCAACAGTCTTTTCTCTACGGAGCTTAATACAGGTTGCATCCCTGATTGCCTTCTTAGTCAGTATTTCTCATTCTCTCCATTAGTATTGACCCCCAAGACCCTTCTCATACACTTCACTACCTCAGCCTGAATTCTCTCACTCACCACCTGTGTCTCACAGCCAAACGTCAAGGTGGGTCTTGATATAGTATTAAATATATTAATTGTCTTTTCTCTTCAGACTTTCCGTCCACCCAGGAAGTAATTCTTCACTGGGTAGTACTTATTGAGTAGATTTGATGTCCTATAAAGCATTAATGGATCCTACCTTCAATTTTGCTATTAAAATAGTAATACTTTTCATTTGTAATTTTGCAGTGAAAGTCTCATAATGAATTTAAAATCAAAACAATTCATTATTGTTTTGTAAAGCAATATGTAAGCAATACGTCAGCTTGCATATGTAAAGCGATATGCAGTGATTAATGATGGTTTTCAGGTTCAAAATACGATTTAAAATGGAGACGTTCAATTGTAATCCCTGAACCCAAAAGCAAACTAACATCGTGTCCAGTTAAAACAAGGTGACCCATATTCGTACACATCTGAGAGTGTATTTGTATTCTTATGCGATACCCAAATTACTTGGCAGTTCATTGTAGGTATTATTGCATGTGTTAACATCTTCATCCTATTATTATACAAATATGTATCTATGTATATAAATGTCGATTGAAATAATACTATTTGTGTGTGTGTGTGTGTGCGCGCGCGCGCGCGCGTGTGTGGATATATACATATCGTTATAAGTAACGCGAGAAGTTTCTTGTAGTATTCTTGAATAATATTATATATTCTCAAATTATAATTACTTCTCCAAGTCGTTGATATTATTTTTTTAATTGTCCTAACGTACGTACGTCAAATAATAAGTTACATGTGCAAGCGACATTTTCTTATTTTGTCTTATTTTTGTTATTTTTTATTTTTCTTGTATTTGGACATAACGTACGTGCAATTCAATCTGTATCTTCAAAGGTTTCTATTTAAATTCTATATTCTTTGCAACATGTGCAAACGTAGAGATATAAAATAGGAAAATACTCTTGAAGAAATAATTTATTATTTGCTAATAAAAATAAAAATAAAAATCCTGCAAGAAAAATAAATAATTACCTTTAAAGAAAATATATTTTGTCTTTGGTTAAAAGTCACCCAATCACAGTGGCAATATAGAAACAAAAAATTCGCCGTCAACAATGGCAAGAAAAAGCCAATAACAGTAATCAGTCTGATTCTTCACCAGGGAACGAACTAGTAGGCCTATAAGTCATGATAAGCATTCGGTCTAGCGATGAAACGTGTATCGTGTAAACAAAAAACGTCTTTAGTATCCTGATACGATACTAAATTGTTTATAAATCTACATCAATAAAAGTGACTGTATTGATGCAAAACGCGAGTGTTGCATGTAAAAACACTAAAGGTGATATTTTAAATTTTAAAAATAAATTACACGTACTTCATTGGTGCCCTTTATAGGCCTGAAGTTGAATTTTTTGCATAGTCATACACAGATCACACAAACACATATATATATCGTTGCGACTCTTGTAAAAAACTTGAGGACCTTGTAGCTTGTTACAAAACTGTATACAATAATATCTGACGCAATCGATAGGAAAAGTAAAATCTTGTCTATACAGCTCCAGTTTGTAGCCTAACTCGATATGACAACTTTGTAATTTTTAGCTTTGTGTGTTTTCCCAGTTTTGATCAAACCAGTACATTTCCATATGTGTAATCAGCGTTACGTTCAGGCAAGGAAGTGTAACACAAAGCCCTGCTTTACTTTGTGTTTGGCGTGATGTCACCTTTGGATACGCGCTTCAACAACGGACAAAGCCGTTCGCTGTGTTTTTGATACTTTTTCTCAGAGACAGCGGCTGAAACTCAATGAAGTCTTAGCATTAGGCACACGTGTCGCCGAATGAAGATTTCGTGTAATGAATAATACATTCACTTTACACAAAGCAAAACCAGCTTTCTCACGGTTTACCTGTCGCACTCAATTTTTGGCTTAGCTTCTCTAACGTATTCGCCGGTAAATATAAAAAACTAAAACGGTGATACAGGCTCAAGAATAGAATCTACGAAGTATGTAGCAGCTTCCCCAACTTACGCAAATATTGTTGTTTGCAAAAATGGCAATGAAGTGAGTGACTGTTCAACACTACGATTTGATTTATAAACGCTTTTACTATTCAAGAATAAATTTGAATAAAATTAGTCAATGTTAACAGTCTCGTTTGAATGCTACTTTTTATCTCTGTTCATCGTCTACGTTGTTTATTAATGCTCCATGGAGATATATACTAATAACCTACATTCTGCATTATGTGTCATTGTTGCTAAACATGTAACATCTTACCACTGCTCTGACAGAGATGTGTATACTTGTACCTGTATATGAACGCAAGAATATATGTCTGGACAGATTAAATGGTAATAAGATTGGGATATAATTAAGCTGGAACTCAGTAATTCATTAAAATTGCTTTTACATTAATTTAAAATTTTTCACTAAAACAAGGCAATATATAGCACGTAAAGTTGTCGTGCTATAAGTAAAATGCATCAATCTGGACATTGTGGATGGTATAGTAAGCAAGCGATTGTGATGCTATGGGCATTTACTTTGTACATCAGAAGTCCGGTGACTTATTCGACTACGGAATTGGACTCCGGAGCGAAGGACGAAAATTCGAATGCCAGAAAGGTCATGGAGGGACGAAGTTCATGCTGTAAAAACGCGTAGAGAACTTACAGATTAATAGTGGTCAAACAAAAGTAAATGGTGGCTAAGGTACAAACAGCGGTGACAGATGTGTGTGTCTGTGTGTGTGTGCGTGCGCGCGCATATCAGTAAATTACTTTTATGATAAAACTCAAATGAACAATATTTAAATTCCTAGTAACCGTCAATCAATGAATTTTTCCGTTGAAGGGTTTGTGAGGATCAGTCAAAAAATATAACACAAATTTTAGATTATTTGTATCGACGTTTCGACAGTGTTCATTGTCATAATCAGAACCTGTGTATGAATACAAAAGAAATGTCAAACACAACGGAACAATAATTTGAGTGAACGTGTTTGTGTATGTGAGTGTGTGCGCGCGTGAGTGCGTGCGTATATGTGTATCCTTGTATATGTGAACGAGTTGAGATAATTTGTTTACATCATCAAATGTTTTCTTTAAAGACAACAAGAAAATTATAATATCATAGAATTTAATTTATACAATATTGCAGTTTAAATTGCTTTTATAATTAATTACAAATACCATTAGATTATGAGTAATTTAAATTGTAATACGCGCACACACTCGCATACAGTGAATTAAAATAAGGCTACTAACATCAAAACGTCAATTCTTTGTAAACATAAATATATTTAGTTATTTCGATAATGAGGTACACTTGCGCTTACTTACCAACACACACGCACGCACACACACACGCACACATTCACATTCACGTACAGTTTCCAGTTCCCCTATTTCAACAGAATGTGTACTACAGAAACGAGTAAATCATTTGATAATTGACAATTAATAATTACTGTTTGCCGTTCATTTACTGGCCTTTGTCTCTTGTATTTCAGTTTAATTATTAGAAAGCTTGCAGTAGGCTATATTGAAAGCGTACATGTTCAGGATCGGTACCACTAATTAACCCGAAATTGAAGCAATGGAGTATGTTAATTTCTGGAAGACTGGGAAAACAAAAGACAATTAATTTGTAATAGGGAAGCTTGTGTAAGGGTGCGCGCGCGGCGCGTGTGTTCTGTTTAGGGTAAGAAGACAAACGGTGGTAATTTCTCCCTACCGTGGCAGACGTAATCTGATTTATTTATAATACCGTGTCTTACTGACGTCTATGTATGTAGAGGTTAGGTCTCTGCGTAGTTTACACAAACTAATAGTTCATGGGTTTTTATAGTAAACATTAAAACCGATTCGTGTTTATCTATAGTGTGCAAAGTTTTTATGCAGTTTAAATTTGAGTGCATTTAAATTTGAATTTCGGTTAATTGAATGTGCTGTTGTTTTACTGCAACACGCTTGTATTTAAAAATATAGAATCTGATTTTCAAAAATCTGTTTTTAAGTTTCAGGTTTGCAAACAATACAATATGAAAATTTCTACTGTACGTTTTGGTGAAAAATTGAAGGGCAAAAATACAAAAATTAGCCCTTAACTATGTTGCACAAAGTGTCTCTAAAAAATTACAACAAATAGATGCAATAAATGGGTTTTTTGTTATTTACAGGACTCAACAAAGACAATTATTGGGCATGTTGTGTTGGCAACACTCGGTTAACTCGTTTCCAAAACAGCAAATAGTCACAGTGGGGTCACGTTGACAGCATTTGACTACTTACGTGATTTTATTTTACGGGTTCAATAATGGGTTACAGAAAAATTTACACTTTTTTGTGAAATTTTTATCGAAGATTTTAGGATATAAACAACGAAAACTGTCGGATAGCAAAAATTGTGTAAGGTTGAAAAATTAAGGGAAACATTTAGTTTGTTGTTATTGATCATTATAGCCAGTCTGTTTTGGTTTTCCAGGCGTCAATGCTGAACCTATTATTTATTTTTGAACCAGACGTTTCAGCTACTGTTTCATGTGGATCAACTGATTCTGTCATCTACACTGACATGGTACTTTTGATAAATTGAGCTGGCTCGCGATTTTTTTTTTGATTGGAAAAACAGTCTGTTATTAATTCGTCTTCCCGACTTATGGAGCGTGTCTTCCTCCTTTTAGTGAACCCAATTTCATCTTGTCGGGTACTGGACTACTGACAGTTTCAATTTTATTTTAAGAAAACGCCTGGAAATGTAGAAGACGGTGGACACGTATTGGGTACTCGTATTGATACAAATTAGTCTTTCCAAAAATTTTTGTTTTCATTAAAATTTTACTTTGCTTTTTCACATGTTAAGGGTGTGGACGTTTTGGTCATATCTGCGGCTAGGAAATGGAAACATCTAATGAACCCTGGTATTACGTTATCACGAAACAGATGTTTGAATGTGCTGTTGTTTTACTGCTACATGCTTGTACTTAAGAATACAAAATCTGATTTGCAAAAATCTGTTTTTAAGCTTCAGGTTTGCAAACAATACAATATGAAAAGTTCTACTATAAAAACAAAGGTAATGGCATTTCGAGGTAACTAACCATTAAGAACGAGAATAATGATTAGTGATCGAATTTTGGAACAGGTGAGCTACTTTATTTTTTTGGAAAATGATATTGGCTATGATACGAAATATTATAATGACATTAAGTTAGGTAAGTTCCAGATGATCTGTGGGAAAATCAACCGTATTTTTAGAAACAAGGTACACAGAGATACATAATTAAAGTTCTACAAAGTTATGGCAGTCCCTGTACTGTCTAATGGGTAACAAGATAGCAAAATACAGGCCTCGGAAATTGCGTTCTTAGACGAGTTAAAAAGGTGTTCTAAACTTGACCGTATAAGGGATGAGGCCATAAGAGACAACTTACAAGGTTTTAACTTGAATACAAAAATTAAAATCTTACAAAAAACGGTGGAAAGAGCACTTAGAAAGAATGCCAGATTTCAGACAGGCCAAGCTAGTCTGGAAACACAAAGGACATAGGTGTGTGGGTAGACCCAGGGAGAGACGGCTGCAGGATTTTTGAAGGCGGAATACACAGAACCTTACCTAGGCCGTGTTGTGAAGATGATGATGATGAAGGATGTGGACGTTGCGGTCACATCTGCACGGCATTGAATCTTTAGTGGATGAAAGCAGACTCGCAGACCCTTTACCATACACTTGCCAGGCGTTACTATGTCGGAGACTGTATCTCGCATGAATCTAAAAGCGAAGAAAAACGATTGTGGCTGTTGTTGACACTTATCTTTATCTCTATTCTTTACGAAGCAACATACTTAAATTAGAATGTATGTTACGATTCTCCAAATGTGCGTGTCGTGTGTATTCAGATTCTCTCACAGTATGAGTATTCTAACGCCTACAAAATTGTCATAAATCTGACAGTGATGTTCACAAGGTCGGTCATCAACGTAATTCCGAAGTCTCTACACTTTTCTACGCCTTCCAGAGGCTGGTCGATTATTCTCTATGCGTCGAGAAGATTGTTCTGGAACTGTCTCGCAACCATGATTAGTGTAAACAGTGTGGTTCCGAAGTCGCTGCCAGTTTGAATTCGCGATTCAGCGTGTGTTGCCAGAGTAGTGGCTTGCGACCTGGTGCCTTGTTTTACGGCGGTTTAGTGTAAACTGATAATTGTCAATAACTGCGTGCTGACTTCTGTAATTCGGCGACTTGAATTATTTATTGGGGCGGATGAAATTAAAAATGACTGGATCAAAACATAAACGGCGGACTTTTACGCGGTGGAATACCGACGATGTGATGAAACGTCATCAAAATTGCATGGAAATCAATGCTAATTATATGGAAAAATAAAGAATGTATGTAGATTACTTTTTTATAATAGTGTACGTTCATCATTTAACGGCTTCTTCTTATTTAAAAAAGGACCTTACTTAAAAAACATTCATCGCATATTTTTATTATGTAACAGAATGTACTACATTATTAAAATATTAAATGCCGAAATTAAATGGCAATTCTGAGATGTAAAATAAATAATATTTTTGAAATACATAGGCCTAACTTAATGTAAATACCTTGTGTTGACTTGTTAGAAAATAACGCTTTCACGGTAAAATGCTGCTGTCGATTTTACATTTGATGACACGGAGTTATGTTAAAACGATTATGAAAAGAATAGAATCCTAAGATTGAAAGTATCGATTGCCCGAAAATGACCCAATATCGAGTCCGAAATCAAAAAGACTAAAAAGTTGAAACAAAAATAAATGACAATTATTAATCTAATTTATGTGTTTATTTGCATTACCAGTACCCTGTCTGTTATCATTTGTTATGACACTGAAAATTACAGTAAAAAGGTGGTACGGAGTAGGAAACTGAAAAAGGCGGCAATGGTAGCCATGTCTGGTATTATTTTTCATATTAATGATAACCTGTCGTATTGTTAGTAAATAAGTACTTTCAAAATAGTTTAAAAAAAGAAACGTTACAGTGTGTTGTATAAAAAAGCTCGATAACACTAATACATAATAATAATAATACAAAACAATAAAACGTCGTATGTACAAGTAAGCTAACGTTCTTGAAGTAAAGTACATCTAACTTGCTTACTTCAACGTTTCATAACGTAACTCTTCTCTCCACGTTCTGAATAATTTCATGTCTACCTCGGAGGTTAATAACGTTCCCAGAAGACATTTTACGTTTTTGTTGTTATTTCCCTCGGCCAACAACTCAACACTATAAAGAGTATTTACCTGCTGTTTACCTAGAACTATAACGTTGGCTAATTATGTACATTTGATTTGTACTTACCTATATAAATATTAAAATTTTTTCAGACGAAACTAGATAAGGGATTATTAAAATTTTCTTTAATAAGAAAATTAAAGATATATTAGCGATTTTATAAGAAAATGTTAAATTTTTTAGCTGGTTAATTTCTAGAAAAATATTTTGGTGAATTTTAATTTTGTGAAATGTTCAGAAAATTCAGTGTTTTGCTAACAATTTACGTGTTGGTTATGTATCTTTACAAGGGACACTTTCTATTTTGTCGTTGAACTAATCGGATATTATTCATAGCAGATACCTTATAAAATACCTAAATTAAAATACTTAAATTTCTCAATTAATATCTCCTTATTGAAAGGAAAGATACATTTAAAGTTGAAATTTACATAATTTTTAAAATGTGATTAGGGTAAGTTAATATGTGTAATTTGAAAACATTCCACGTACTTATCACATTTTTTCTTCACTGAATGCTACTACATGCTATCGTATTCTATGTTACGCAGTATCTAATACTCTGCAGCCTGTCAATGATAGAAAGGGTTGCAGACGGCGAGTGTAAAATCGATGCAGATTCAATGACGTATATTAATTTTATTAAATACAGGTGAGTAGGTTTTAAATCACCCGAAGTCTTTGGTATGTTCAAAAAAGAGAAAACGACAGAAAAATGTTTACGGAGCCGAAAAACAGAGGTCAGTGGGAGGAGGAGAAAGAGGAGGAAACAAAAGAGTGAGGGAGAAGAAATGGGGACACTGATAAGGGAGGGAGCTTATACCGATGTAGGCTTACTGTATATTATTCCCTTAGAAGAAAAACGTTAGCATATTATTCCCAGTAGATACAGACTTGTATGACTAGTAGTGTACACATCTTGGACTGATTTCTATTATACTGTCGAATATGATTTGCCATGATTATTCTTTACCGGATCTGACAAGGGTTTGAATTGAATATTGTGACTTCGTTATGCAAATACAGAGTATCTCAATGCCTGTCGTACATTGTCTGTAACGCAAAACTAATCACAACGTTGAGCGTCTGCATATATTGTAGAGAGATTATTAACCACCACCAGCATGGACGCCACAGCTACACGTCCCAGTCGGACAGCGGTAACACAATCTGTACCTTAGAGTTTAATCATCGTTAGCAAACAGCAACTGGGACACGTCCGATCCCGTGCTGTAACCGTTAAATGTACCACTTATCTGCATTTATGTCACTAACGGTGTTGATTGCTTCAAATGTGTGTACTCTGAGCTTGTATTCGTAGAGCACTGAACATCCGGCTCTGATTACACGGATGAAAACACTATTGTTTCTGTCGAACACGCGTCTGCATTTTATCCTCTGCTGAAACATCTTGGTCTGCTGCACTAGTCGACTTTCAAAATTTCTCTCTCTTAATGTTGCACATACGGCATAAATTTCTTGTAAACATATTTAAGCTAGTAAGCTTCACGACAATTAAAATTATAGTTCCTAATATATACTATAGAATAAGGCCTACAGTGCAAGAGCTAAAATTGCAGGTAACTAACTAATAAAGGATAGCAGAACTTACCAAGAAGATACTTGATATTGTGTGACTGAATCCGAGACCTACACTTCTCAGAATCATTTTCAGACCTAAACAACTTCGGAATGATATTGAAAAACTCTTCGGTCAAGGACCTGTAATACTTCTGTACTGTAGAGTGGACGTACCTGTAACAGAAAACAAACATAACTAATATTAATTTAAATCACATTTTATTTTCTATTATCATTTACTATACTTTATAGTTCGATGTATGTGTGTGTGTGTCTGCGCGTGCGCGCTGAATATTTGAAAAGAATTTTGTGTTATTATGCCAAACGTATTGGCTCGCAACCTTATAAAAATTATTTATAAACAATTTTTCGGAAACGTCTTTAAAGATTAACAAATATCCTGCGGCGATAACAGTTAGAGGGAAACTGTTCTTTATGGAACGGATATAGTGCAGTGGGTACTACGTTTATCACCGAAGGAAAAGCTGTTGTTTCCGATCTTAAGTTTTAGAAAGCAACCACAATGCAAGATCAGTGTTCTTTTCTAGAAAAATAGTTCTAAAATTGTTGATTAGCCAATGCTGTATTACTTCGAAACTGCTGACCGATATCTGAGGTACAGATAAAAGGTTACCATTAATTTTGCCAAAAAATGGAAAACAAAAATCAGTAATTATTACTCTAAAGATTGTTTTAAAAAATTTATAATAATTTTCTTCAACCTTATTTTCAGCATCCAACGATAATTCTAAAAGATTTTTAGAATAAAACTATTTAGCTCATTTTGCATTCGAGACTCTCCACGTTGTCTGGTCTACAATTATGAACCCTGTTGCGGACGCTGATAATGAGAATTCTTGGAAGTCAACTACATCAAATATCATGCGTGAGTGGTGCCCCTATGCACAACGGTTTGACAATTGTCATGGTATGGGAAATCAACAGTGTTTCAGACCTGTTGTTTTGGATTCAGAAATTCTAAAGTATGGAGATTAAACAACTCGTTTTACACACTTGTATAGAGTACTAGAGCATACTTATAAGAGTGAAATATTTATAAACTCTGAAGAGGTAAACACAATGATGAAACACAATGTTTACACTGATGTGAAACACAATGTTAGATTTCGTGTTATAAGAAAAGGGCGTTAATTTGGTTAATGTAGATGCAATAGTAACCAAGCGATTGTGATGGTATGGACATTTACTTTGTATGTCAGAAGTCAGGTGACCTATTCGACTACGGAATTGTACTCCGGAAAGAAACGAGTAAACGAGTCGAATACCAGAAAGATCATGGAGGGACGAAGTTTATGCTGTAAGGACGCGTAGACAACTTACAGATTAGTACTAGGCAGACAAAAGTAAACGGTGTCTAAGGTACAATCAGCGGTGTGTGTATGTGCGCGCGCATATCAGTAAATTACTTTTATGGTAAAACTCAAATGAACAATGCTTATCAGAAAAATTTGTACAGATTACGTCACTAAATGTATAAGAACATGAAACTTGAAAATCTTTAAACATAAGTTTAAGAGAAACGACGCTGTGACAGTTCTGCAAGAGTTCGTCTATTTGACTTGGGTCCAAGTTACTTGACACGGATTAAAAATCCGTATTTTTCTAATTTGTACTTCAGTACTGTATTTCCAAATCCTTCCAAAGTTGTATTTCAGTACAGTTATTATAGTACTACTGCTTATTGAAAGCAGTCTATGCAGTCAATAAACTGAATCTTTTCTTAAGCCGATCATTAATGTTTATTTTATAATTTGCCTTACCAGGCAATATACATATTATTTCACTTGCCTAATGCCTTCTTCGTTAATTGAAAACTTGCTCTCCTAAACCGTAAAGTTCCACATAACAACACTGTGGTGAATGTAACTAACTTCAACTTTGAGAACTCAACTTAGACTAAATATTTTTACTTCCAATGGAATACAAATTATCGTTATAAAATATTTTAGATGACAAACAATATGTGCGACTATACGGGTTTAGAAATAAAAACTAAAAAAAAGGAGCTAATTGAGTTCGCAATTTTGTCTTCATTTCCTGTACACAATAAAATATACAGATTATGACGTTCTACGGAGGCACACATTCTGCCTTTCAATAAAAAGTCGTTTGCCTAAATTCTGTCTGGATAACAAAATACGGCCTATTTGTTTAAACTTGCGATGTTTTAACGAATTAAAATTAAAATTAAACTATAATGAAATATTATTTTCTTATAACATTGAAAACATTTACCAGAAGAATAGACATGATAATGAACAAATAAAAAAATAACTTGCTTGATTCATGGACAGACACATGTGGGCAATCAACTTCACCTGTTTCAGCAATTCGAACGTTTTTTACCACATACACAATTATGCTTTCACGTCTCGACTGAATTAAAATAAGACTACTATCATCAAATTCTTTGTAAATTTATTAACAAAACGTTAGTTCTTTGTAAACATAAATAAAACAGATCTATATTTTGTTATTTCGATAATGAGGAACGTGGGCGCCAACTTACCAAACACGCACGAACACACACACACACACACACACACACACATTGATTCCATTTCCTCTATTTCAACAGAATGTGTACTAAAGAAACAAGTAAATCATATGATATTTGACAATTAATGATTACTTTGTGCCGTTCATTTACTGGCCTTTATCTCTTGCATTGCAGTTTAATTATTAGAAAGCTTGCAGTAGGCTATATTGAAAGCCCACACGTTCAGGATCGGTACCACGAATTAACATGAATGGAAGCAATGGAGTATGTTAATTTCTGCACCACGGGTAAAACAAAAAGACAATTAATTTGTAACAGAGAAGCTTGTGTAAGGGTGCGCGCGCGGCGCGTGTGTTCTGTTTAGGGTAAGAAGACAAACGGTGGTAATTTTCTCCCTACCAGTTACCCAGCTCCCGTGGTAGACGAAATCTGATTTATTTATAGTACAATGTCTTGCTAACGTCTATTTATGTAGAGTAAAGGTTAGGTCTCTGCTAGTTTACGCAAATTAATAACAGTTCATGGGGGGTTTTTATAATTATATAGGGGTTTTATATTTATAATTATATAGGGAGTTATAAAAAGCACTGGGGTTTCTATAGTAAACTTTATTTTATAGTGAACTTTAAACCGTTTAGTGTTTACCTATAGTGTGTAATTTTTTTATGCAGTTTAAATCTATCATTATCTATGCATCAAAGTATATATTGGTGAACGATTGAAAGGCAAAAATATAGCTAGCCCTTAATTATGGATTTATTTTTACTTACAAAATTCAACAAAGACAATTATTGTGCAGGTTGTGTTTACAACGCTCGATTAACTCGTTTTCAGAACAGTAAGCAGTCACTGTGCCATCTTCTTATTACTTACAAAAATCCATCGTTAATTTTTCTAATGTAACAGAATGTACTGCAGTATTAAAATATTAAATTCCGTAATTAAATGACAATTTTGATATGTAAAAAAGGAAATATTTTCGAAATACTTAAACCTATTTTAATTTAAATACGTTTATTTGTTATAAAATAACGGTCTCATGGCAAAATGTTGCTGTTGAATCTACATTTCATGACACAGAGTTGTGTTGAAACGATTATGAAAAGAATAGAATCCTAAGATTGAAAGTATCGATTGCCTAAAAATGATATAGTCAGAAATTTAAAGGACTAAACCATAAGAAGTTGGTCCCTAAAAAGTCAGAAAAAAGTTGAAACCTTAATAAATAAAAATTGTAAAACTAAATTATGTGTTTATTTCACAGCATGCTTCTATTTATTATTTGTTATTATTGTTGTATCTGTTATTACAGTTAGAGTCAATTATTTCCTAACTAATTACTACGTTTCAAAAAATTATTGGTTTCCATGATCTCTATTAATTAATTAATTAGCATTAAGCTAATTAATTTATAAGTCATGAAGATGGACGTGTGTGTTTCCTCATGTTAGGACAGGATGAGGGGCAGAGAGCATGGTGGTGGAGGGTGAAGGTGAGCGGTTCTTCAAGAGAAGACGACGGGGCTCCAATATGGGAGATAGTTTAGAAAACGAAGGTAAACTGTGGGGTAATTTACTCCCACCAGGTGTAGTCGTAGGTCGGTTTGCCTTGCGGTGTATAAACAAGACTGATTTACACGAGACTGTCTTCGCCTTCATTATTCGTAACCGGATCTCATAAGAGACTTAATTGCGTCTTGTGGCTTCATTATGTAAATAAAACTCATCACAGTGCCTATCGTTGTTCGTTTTCTTGGTAAAAACCACTCAAATAAATCTGTTATTTACAATTAAACAAAATAAGTAAATTAAAATTTTATTTTTTATTATTAATCAGATATGTTTTCGCCGTCATCTACATCTTGAACCGTTCCTGAAGATTTAGCTGTATCTTAAAAAGCGTTCTTTAAGGTATTTTCCTTTCAAAAAAATTGTTAAGTTTGGAGAAGCTTTCAGTGTTGGAGTTTATTAGCCCTAAATAAAATTATTTCATGAGATAAAAACAATCAACTTACAGCTGTCCCTGGAAACGTAGAAAGTGTATTATTTATCAATAAATGTAGAGAATAGTTTGTGTCGCGCGTATTCTCCACTACTTGCCTTTACTACTTTTTACATGCGTGTAATTGAATCACTGTCAATGTGAAACATAAACAGGTACTTACCGTTGAAGGAAAGCATTACAGACGTAACGGCACTCGTAAACTGTCCATCAACGTTTTGTTGATACTGAAACAACTAAGCGTTTGGTTCTGCTAATCAAATTAGCTATCAGTGAAACTCAAAACGTTTATTATCCTCATCGAAACATTGTCTTATTGTTTGATGTATGAATTTCTACTGTTCGTAAGATATGAACCACATAGACCTATATAGCTGGGAGTTAGCAAGGCCGTCTGAAGTTACCCTAGATTAGATAGCCGCTGAACCATCAGATAATCATCACGTAAGTTATAATGCCAGCGGTGACGAAAGAATCCTCCATGCGTACGCCATAATGTTTCAAGGCTATGATAATTATTTAATTTGTACTATTTTAAACAGATGCATCAAAACACATGCATCCAGACGTATTGCATAGTCTTTGCTGTCTAAAAATCTGTGTTCAAGAAATGCAGTAATTTTGTATACATTTTAGAGCGTGTGTTTCGAACGGAATAAGGAGACCATTTTGATTTCTCAAGAAACATTAGTTTCTTGCAACACCATAATTTCTTTGAGACGTGAAAAAGTCAGCCTGAATGAAACTGAGCCTTATGAGACGAGTCTCACATAGTTCTCATTCATTCGTGTTGATATACTAGATGTCCCTGCACTGCACTGGACAAAGGTATTCCTATTTTTATAAAACGTAGGCATAAGTATTTTTTATTATCGCATTATAATTTAGTTGTTTTATTACTGATATAACATAATAAAAAATCATCATCATCATCATCGTATTCTCCCAAGCATTAGAATCCTGGTAGCGCTCTCTAGCCGTTGTAGGTACACTTCAACCACACCACCGCCAGAAACCAGTCTACGGTGGGGAAATGCGTGTTATGCCTCGTCACTTGTAGATATGGCTTTGTTACCGATTAAGATCCCCTAATCTCAGTCATTGCCGTTTTATCCTAACATTAGGTAGACCGAGTTAGTTTGATTCGACTCTGAACCTAGCAATTTCACTGATGTTCGCCGCGGTTACAATTATAAAATGAATATTATTTTTAACAAAAGTAACTAACATTTTATTCTTAGAATGCTATGACTTATAAGACACCCGTGAGGTAAATACTACCGTTAGCCGTCAGTGCGTTCAGGTATTCTATTTATCGAGAGATGAGAAAGAGGTGTAACGAGGAAAATGATTCCGATTGGGTGACGTTAATATGTATAGAAGTCATAAAGCACCAAACACAAAGACAGTAAATAGAAAAAACCAATAATTACAACAATTTTATTTTAGTTAATAAAGTCAATGTCTTAGGGAACACAGAATGAAAATATACGATCGCTACTTATGGTAAAAAGCATATTTCTTATTTTTTACCGTAATAATTAAACGTGTGTTGTCAGGAGTTAAAGTATACGTTAAGGTTATATATAACACCACTGTAATAACATAGTCGAAATATTGTGAAATGCTGCCCAACAGTTGGTATTTTGTCACGTATCTCCAGTCGAATCTCGGTAAAATGATATGTACATAAAAAACGTGAAATATGGAGTAACGTTGAGGATAAAGAGAGCAGATAGTGAAGAGAGAAGAATGGTTTAATATGAAACACCAATACGGAACGTTTGCAAGTAACAGTTCAGTTTTCAGTTTCAGTTTCGGCGTCTATAACAGTATTTACAACGCACACCGTCAGTTGACAGTTTGCCGACCGCTTCTGTACGAACCCCACACATTCCTGTTTCCAGCGGTAACACAATCGCCATCTGATTGTTTAATCATCATTAGCAAGCAGTAACTGGGACACGTCCAATTTCATACCACGCCGTTAACTGTACCACATAACACTATTTATATCACTGTCAGTATTGATTGTACAAACTGTATACACTCACTGTGAGCGTGTGAATGTCATGTAGTACTCAACATATGGTTGCTGTCAGTGTCCGATTACAAGGATGGAAGCACTCTACTGCTTTTACGGAACACATGACAGTGTTGTATAATATGCTGAAGCGTGATTACAGGAAGATTATGAATAACATCTATAAGCAGTGGCAAGGGTTGCACACACCTTCCATTTAAAATGTTTTCACATTTCAATGTGTGTATTCCGTATACACGCACTTCGACTTTTATATACTGCAGAGATATCACTCCTGGTTTCTTAAATTGCTCGATTGCTGCACACAATGTACCTTTTGCAGATGACTTCTTGCGGTAACCCAAAAATCAGACGATTACTTTCAGAGGCTATAAACAGATGAAACACGATGTACCCATTATATAGTCATTAAATTTCAGCAGGACAAACTGAAAGAGAAAACTCAGTCACAAGTAAAATAACGGATTTCCCAGTAAGTACCACCTGATGATGTTAGGCCATGTTTTCAGCTGGTAGCAACGACCAAATGTTGCGTTTCTCGCCTGTCATTACAATTTATGCCTGTCGCCTGTTTATCCTAGCCATTACAATTTCGGGCATGCAATGAAACACGGAAAGACAATTAGTCAGTATCCTTAAAACGAATTACAAAAATGAGCGTTTTGTGGAAAACACAGCTGGCAGACTTTAATGACGAGATTTGAGATCTAATTAGAATTAATGACATTGAACTATGGTAATACTATGGTATTACTATGGTAATATGACACTGAAAATTACAGTAAAAAGGTGGTACGGAGTATGAAAATGTAAAACGTAGCAGCGGTAGCCACGTCTGGTATTATTTTTAATATTAATGATAACCCGTCGTATTATTAGTAAATAAGTACTTTCAAAGTACTTTAAAAAAAGAAACGTTTACAGTAAAAGAAAAGCTCGATAAATCGAATATATAATTATTATTATTGGTCTTTCGACTGGTTTGTACCCTCCCCGCATATACCCGTGGTGCGTGTGTTACGGAGTCTCTCACAGGTATATGGGACCTACAGTTTAACGCCGGATCCGAACAGCATAGTTGGGGAGGGTTTGTAAAAGGCAGGATATCTCTCGTTGGTTTGCCATCGCCTTGCGAGGGGGAACGGTCGTATCTAAATCAGATGGCCCCGGCGGGAATCGAACCCGCGCCGGCAGCATAGCAGCGCTACACGCTAGCCACTAAGCCACGACCGCTCCTGAATATATAATAATAACAACAAATAATAACAAAGACATATGTTCAAGTAGGGTAAAGATCTTGAAGTAAAGTACACCTAACTTGCTTACTTCAAAGTTTCATGTACTCATCTCTCCATGTTCTGAATAATTTCATGTCTATAAGACATTTTACGGTTTTGTTGTTTTATCCCTCGGTCAGCAACTCAGCACTATGACTGTTATTTACCTGCTGTTTACCCAGAACTATAACGTTATGGAACGCTAAGTATGTATATTGTGAAAGTTTAATAATCAAACCTAACCCCCCAAAACTAAATGCTTTTAATTTAGTGCTGTGAAAAAAGAAGATGATCTATCAAAACAACTATGTATATTTGATTTGCTCTTACGTATATGAATATTTTTCAGACGTAACTAGATAAGGCATTATTAAAATTTTCTTTAATAAGAAAATTAAAGATATATTACCGATTTTATAAGAAAATGTTAAATTTGTTAGCTGGTTAATTTCTAGAAAAATATTTTGGTGAATTTTATTTTTGTGCAATGTTCAGAAAATTCAGTGTTTGGCTAACAATTTACGTGTTGGCTATGTATGGTTTACAAGGGATACTTTCCACAATCGGGTATTATTCATATTAATCACCTTATGAAATACATAAATTAAAATACTTAAATTTCTCAATTAACATCTGTTTATTAAAAGATACATTTCCTGTTCTATTATTTTGGTGCATAGGAGGTGATTAATCAAAGACGTTTTGCACGACAGTGATAATTCCGTTTACAAAACGAATAGGAAAATGCAAACGTTTGTACACGTGTAAAAACTGATCCTCTATTTAAAATGTTTTCTTCTCTGTAAAGAACGTTACTGGAAAGGAAACAACACTTTTCAAATCTGAACATTCGTGATAATGTATGGTAAAAAAGTAGCATTAGACTAAGAAACGAATTATTGAAAAAAGCCCTTTGTTTATCTCGCAGACGATGCCACCTTTGAATATACTTGTTTGTATTCTGTTGATAAAGGAGGTCTTCCTTTGATCTGGTCCCAGAGGACAGCGACTACAAAAATATTTAGCTTGACACTCCCAGACAGCGTTTTTGGTTACCATTTCATTCTCCTATGTAAAATGTGTAAAGCACAGACAATAAACATCTACAATTGTTTCAAACCAAGACCGTCATAAAGGTTTAATTTAAAGAAAAAGTTGGTTTATCATTTTTGTCTTTAACACTTTTCGGTTAAAAATTATTTAACTTTATTATCTTTTTTATAGATATTTACTATTAAATCAGTTCTCTATTACAGAAGCAGTAGGGAGCGAACAGAAACCCTTCAACCACAAACGAACGAAGTTGGATGCAAGAAAATTGTGTTGTCTGGAGCAGCATCAGCGGCAGCATATTTTAAAGAAACCACGTGTTGTCAGCTGTAAAAAAAATATACATCTTGTAATGAAGTGCGTCTTTCTGGACTTGGAATGGACAATCAACTTTTACGACGAAAGGTGAAAGACGTAGCGTCAGACTGCACTGTTATCTGGCTGCAGAAGTATTAAAATCAGGTCAAGAGTCCTTGGCAAGTTCCTTAAGTGTACTCACAGAAGTCAAGTAAAACAATGTGTGTGTGTTTGTGACAAGATTATCAGTTATTTGAAAGAAAACAGAAAGCCTGGTGTACTTAAACAAAAGCCTCTATTTATTTGACGTATTAGTTGCCTTTTGAGGTCTTTTTGTGAAGAACCCATGTTTGTTTTCTACTTTCTTCGAAAATGGAAGTTCCTTTGTAATGCGAAAAACAGTCTTTACTTATTCCGTAAAGATTTCGAGCAGACTTATTCGCAGTGTAAACTTTCATCGCAGTGGGTTTCCATTTATTGTTTAGAGATACAGTAGACGTCTTAATGACTCCTTTAGTGTTACAAAGCTGATAAACTGCCCAAAGCTACAGAGAAATTGTTTTTTGTCTAAGGCGAGGAAGGTTATTCCCTTTGTACGCAACGAATCCCTCAACCGCTTTACTGATCCATATAAACCTCTTGGTCGCGTTGCTTCTTTAGTAATAAGTAAAAAGCAAAAAATTTATAGTTTAAAATTTTCTTTTTAATCAGAAAGTAGTATTGACTCTATGCGCATTACTTAACACGATCAACAGTTGATAGAGTAAATTTTATTTTAATACATTAAAAAGCACAGGGCACTACTCAAGCTCTATTATTTAAAATTTATATTCTCATAACTCAGTATGGATAATAACGTGATAAATAATATCGTTACTTCCACTTAAATGACTTACAGTACAGTGCACAGTTTGTTTTTAGTTCCACTGAATATTATTCTCTATTATTAAATTTATCATTTTTAAAATGTGTTTTAACAAACGGGTACTACAGTTCTCAATATTCTTATGAACATCAATGTGTACTGTGGTAAGGAAAGCCCTTAAAATTAAAATTAATAATATTACCTTTATCATTGTGGGAAGTAAAATTCCTTCTCACTCCGAAAGTATGCTAGTCTAAATATTTTCTTAACATACTACTTAATAGATTAATACATGTTATTTACATGTTAATGTTGCACGCTATTGCATTAAACATAATTTATCCATACCTGTAAATAGTATCTATATTAATTGAAAACAAATTCCAAATTCTATATAACAAGAGATATGTCTATGACTAAGCAAAAACCGCTCGTGAAACTGACTACCTCGTGTACAGAATCATTTAAAGACTGTTTGCGAGTTCCTCTCAAACACAAGCGAGCGCGTTTTATTGTAATAGCTTAGTCCAAGGGCGTCTATTGCTTGCCGTTATCTAAATACTTCTACACATTACTACGTTAATCAGGACTCTCTGCAATCAGCTAGTCCACTGTGTCTATTTGACAACTCAGGGCTAAAGAGACAAGACTATGTATTATGTATTTCGTTTGGGAACACACACACACACACACACACACACACACACACACACACACACACACACACACACACACACACAAACGTAAACGTGTTTGCGTTTGAAATGTTACTTTCTTTATCATTGCAATAAAAGTTATCTATTTTATGGTAGTAAATGTTGCAAAGCACAATGTTGGGTTCATCTTCAGCCGGTTTTGTTCATTATTCCCGTTCATGTTTGAAATAAAATGTCCTGAATATACTTCCGAACTAGGAACATCAGAGTCTAAATGTTAAACATGCTAAATATTTTTCCTAGAGATTCTGTTGTCTCATTATGGCGGGGGGGGGGGGTTGTTACAATTATTCCTTTAAGAAAAGAAAATATAACTCACGCTTAACCACACTACGCTTTGCTAGATTTCGAGACCCCGAGTAAGAAGTCAATTGTCCTAATTATAAAAAGCATTTCGGTTCTTTGCCAAGTTATTTAAATTATCTGCAATAAAAAGTTAGGTTGTTATCTGTAATAATCTGCGTCTTGTTATTCTTATCTAAAATGTTTTACATAAACTGTTATGCTTACGACAGTCTGGCACGTTTCTGATATTCATTTTTTGCATGTTCATGTTCAGAGTCTAAGACTTGTAAAATGAGATGTTGATTACAGTCGTTTTCGGAATATGTTGGTAGTGGTAGATAACAGTAACACTAGCGTTACTTCGGTAGGTAGTAAATTTTAATTTTTTTTAATAATTTTTTAATTGCAGTCCACCCAGTATGGCCAATAAGCAATATTTTCCCCTTCTACTTTTACGAAGATCCAAAGTGTCTCTCCGCCGAAACGTCTCGCCACCTTTTTTTCAGGACGACCTCCACATCCCTTGCCGGTGGGTACATTCTTCATAATTATTTTGACGAGTCGGTCGTCGGTCATTCTCTACACATGCGCGTGCCATTGTCTTTGAGCTCAATTATTCATTCTTCTCTAGGTCTTCACCACAGTAGCTTCCAATATTTGTATCGTTTTTCGATGTTACACCTAGTTTCAGCAGCGAAAGTCATTGTTTTGTATATGTGCACTTTGGCTTCAGTTCTTAGAAATTGGTTTGAACAGCTTGTCCACTTCAAGCAACCTGATATTCATAAAGCCGATGCTTGAAACTTTAATTGCTTGATGTTAATTACTTTACTAAATAACCGACTATCATAATGTCAGTATGATTATACTATAATATACTACATTACTGTACTACTATAATATAGTATATTATTATTACTGTACTATACTATACTATAATATATTTTTCTATATTGTAATTATTCAAATAGTGTGTAGTGTGACTCACTTCCAAAGTTTTTTCAAAGTACTGTTATTATATTATGTCAATTGTTTGGTCATACGGTTTGAAGCGTTGTGTCGACGGACTTCCCCACTATTGTACTTCAGTTTCTTGACCAGCTTGTTGTGAGTCTGTATCTGTAGTTTCATGTTTAACAGAGCGACTCGAAGATTTTATCTTCTTACGCTACTTGGGGCGTACCACAAAGACGTACCTATTATGGCTGCTGTAAGTGCCTTATTTTTAAACAAAAACGTCAATGTTGGAGTTACTTGCGGTTCACTTTACCCGTCACTATGACTACCGCCATCACACGTAAGCTCTGAATTTTGTTTAGGCAATTACAGAATTTATTATCGTATATGGTGACGATGTAAGCGGAGAAATATGTAATTAGCAGCCTAATATACTTAGCTCCAAGGCTGCTTAGACACAACGTTGTGCCTTTTTCTTCTCGGTATACCCATATTCCTGCTTACTCCACCTTTGCAATGCAGTACTCTAAAGGTAACCGATTCGTGCCCATTAAGCCAAGGCGTTCTTTTCATTTTATTTTGATTTCCTTAGTTCACGCAATTACCAAAACACGTTTAGTTCGTTCTTCATAACCTCGTTTCTGTACATTTTAAGGTGTATAGAAGTTTTACTCTGCTGAAATTTCAATTATTATGTTTGTATTGGCCTTTCTTCTTTTTTAATTATTGCCCACAATTTGGTTTTGCATAAGAGGGTTGCAACCGCAACAGTTTCTCAGAACTTCAGTTGAAAGCCTATTATAATGAAAATATATTCCGTAATAAAATGTAGTCGGTATCATATACTGGTAGCTTCATTACATTTTGTGCTTCATTCCCGTATACGTCTGTCATTATTTGATGGAAGCACGCGCACCCTGCGTATCAGGGTATTTTTGATCTTGTTGTTTGTAACCTTTACAATACTGAGCATTAGCAAGAGGGACGAAGTGTTACATACAACCCTTTGTTTATCTCACGTATCCGTCATCTTTGAAAGCATTCGCAGACAAAGCAACGAATTCCTTTGATCCTTTAGTCTCACCCCACTGAGACGAGCCAGAAATTAACGAAATCTATGCTATGTTACGAGTTGATGAATGAGGGCTCAATGCAAAAATTCTCAGCAAACTGTATTAAATTAAGTGTTTGACGTCTTCAGTGAGGTTTATGTAATATTACGCACTTTATATGATTTCGGATACATGTTTGTAATTACATATAAGGAAAACGTTTTGTATCGCTGAAATGCCGTTATTATCAAACTCATGTAGACATACGCAATTCCGTTATAGGTATTTGCTTACTGCTAAAGGTAAAGCATTGTTGTAGCCACGTAAGAGATTATTTCCCGTATTCTTGTCCGCCTGGAGTCCTTTTCAGAATGACATAGGAATTAAATTATACTCATCACCCACTCCACAGGTATGACAAACTAGGACGCCCCGTAATCTCCTCCTTAACAGATTGCCTCAAGAATGTTTTACAGAAAAGTATCATACTAGCTAACACGTCAAAAACATCTTGCTTCTTAAACCAGTAGCGTTAATGAAAACTCTTTTGTCCTTAATTCCACTCAAATCATCATCTTCTCCTCTCCACAGAATTTGACGATTCAGAATCTACTCCAAAACACGTTTCCGAAGTTTCAAGGCTCCTCTTCACCTGCTCACCATCCAAAATTCAAGGCTCATACTTATCTACCAACACACTCTGAAGGACTTAATAAACGTATCCTAGTCCCAGTAATAATATCCTTATTGCGCAGCAACAAATCTTGTATTCTGAAAAGCTTTTTTCCCACTGTTAATATTTTTGACCTCTGCAAAGCATTTATTATTAGAAGTAACCGGACCACTCAGGTCGTAGAATTCACTAACGTTCTCCAGACTTACATTACCTTTCGCTCTGCTTTTTGTTCTTCCGTTTTTCCATAACGATGAGTTTTGTTTTCTGTAAGGTTACTTTGAGCTTAAATTTTGTGGGGCTTTGTTAAGAATTAGCATCCTTTTCAATTCCCTAACTGAAATTTGCTAGTACTGTTGTATAATCCGTAAACAGATATTTTGAATATGCTTAATGCCGATCCTTCGTGTGGCTTACGTTATCATTAAGAAAATCATACGTAAACACCACCGTCTGGATGTGAATCGTAAGATAGCAGGTAATTATATCACAGTTATTATGCAATCGTACTACACAATTTTTTTTAATAACTTACTCCTTTTAGAATAATGGTAACAGATTGGATACCTAACGAATTAATTTCATTGTGTTAATAGTAGACTAGTGAAGTGGGAAGATTATGAATGATACTAATACGTTCGAGATACAATATATCAAAGAACAAGCAGCCAGTGTTACAAGAAATTATGGGTTTTATGAAGACAAAAGACTTTCTAGGATAACATTAAAAGAGATAGTTGAAATTAACTTATTATACAGGGGGCCAAAGGCCAGTTGGACGTGTAAGCAAATTTACATATCTTGGTACTATAGTCAACGAACAATGGGACCACTCTCAAGAAATAAAGAAGAGCAGTGTACACTAGAATGAGCACTTTATTCAATAGTCACGATTTAACAATAGACACAAAGATGAGATTTTTACGCTGCTACGTATTCTCGGTCCTCTTCTACGGTGTTGAATATTGGACTTTGACTGAAGCCACAAGTAAAAAATTGAAAACTTTCGAAATGTGGCTTTACCGTAGAATACTAAGCATTTCATACACAGCACTAATGTATAAGTTCTTAGAAAGATGAGGAAAGAAAAGTAAGTTATTAACACAGTGAAGACAAGAAAGGTTCAGTACCTAGGACACCTCATGAGAAACAACAGAGATTTTACTTATTGCTGTCCATACTACAGGGAAAAATACTTAGAAAGAGAGAAATTGGGCGACCGAGAATCTCATGACTGAGAAATTTAAGGACCTGTTTAGGAATGAAGCCTGACTTATTCCGTGTAGCAGTACAGAAAGTTAAAATAGTCTGTATTAGAGCCAACATCCGAAAGGGATAGGAACTATGAGAAGGAGAAGATACGGGGCGGGGGCAAGTTAAAAGCTTTTCTGTGAAATACAGGTATTTTTAAAGTTTAAAATAATCATTACAAGAGGAACTACAATTAGGTCTGGTGAAAATATTTCAAAGTAATTCGTACAGACTCCTTCGAAATCATTTTAGTAAATTAGTTATAAAGTTGCTAACATTGTTGTTAATAATACTAACTCGTTTGAACCTTAGTAAACGTTTCAAAAGAAAGTAGCCGAATAGTATGCATACCGTGTCTGTAATGGTATTATGTAGACAGACAGCATTCCGTTATAACTTTAACCCCATCATCAGATTAGTGCACAGAACTTGGTTTGTTAATGTACAATACACAGTATATGAGGTTCTGACTGTTAATAAAGATAGTTGAAAATTTACTTCACTGGCAAATTAATTTTATTGGATTGAAGAAAATACGCTCTTAAATTTGACGTTATAACTCCTTTCATATATGTCGAGTTTCTGTTCATTGAGTCTACCTGTTTAACATATATAGTCCCTAGCAGATTTAAGTATAAAATATAAAATAATATAACATTATTTTTTTCTTCACATTTTGGTGTATTTTAAAAGCTTTTCTGTGAAATACAGGTATTTTTAATGTTTAAAGTAATCATTGTAAGTCGAACTAGAATTAGGTTTGTTGAGTATGTGTAATTTTCTGCCGGTACACTTAGTAAAAAAGTAAAGATCTAAGATTAAGAATACATTTATTGTCTCACTAACCCATAGATTACGTCAATTAGTGAGAGTTGAGTTTTCCTTTTTTTTGGACGTAACAAATGTTTGACCCTTTTCTAGGGATTCTTATCTTCAATCAACGCTTAATTAACGAAATGTCTGTACACTCACATTTATCTTGTAACGATCGCGTGTGTTCTACTTTGTCTCTCACGAATATTCGTTACTAGGCACGAAAAAATTAATGAAAACTGTTCATAGGCATTAAAAAGTACAATTTAAACAATTTGACGGTAACTTTATTCAATCTTTATTAAAAGTGCCTTATAATTTTAACCATATTTAAAAAAAAAATTAAATCTTAATTAAATTAAAATTTAAAAAATTAAATTATATCATAATTTATTAAAAAAATGGTATAGGTAGTGTTTTTCATTAACGTAAAAGAGAAAGAGGAGATAAAATGTTCTTTTCGATTATATTTCCCCAAATATTTTATTATGATTTTAAAAAGTGATTTTCTAATTTATCAGTATTAAGAAAACAGATTTATTGTAGGAGAAATAATGCACATATAATCACATAATGCATACAAAAATAATGCTGTACGGCCCAGATACTTATACAGCAATAAAAATATTTTAGTAAAAATGTAACGAAATTTTACTTTAGTGTGGAGGAGCACTAATCAATAATAGTGTACCTGTCTCTATTCTAGATTCCACAGTCGGATGAGATAATGGGCGAGATAGGGAAATACTTTGGCTTATGGGTTTTACGTTCTATACTAATCATGTAAACTTAAAAACCTCGTCAGATAAAAATGAAGTACTAGAAAAGTCTAAAAAATGCAGGCAGTAGTAACAATATTTTAATTCTTCACATTTTTGTATATCTTAAATACATTTAGTCCAAAAAAATGTAATAAAACCTTCGCACAGTAGATTTAGTACGTATTAAAATATAAACTGACCTTACGTAACAAGATTATCCTCTTCAACGATAATTTGTTTTTGTACATGTAGTCCAGATCACGTACATGATGTACATGCTATTTCATGTAATAATTAATAATATCCTTGTAATAACAAAATAGAAAATAAAATTTCATATCTAATTTTAATTTTGTACAGTCGTGAGGCGTAGAAAAATAGCTTACGAGAAACGTCTTCCCTTTTCAGGATAGATTATTACATTAAGCTGATAAAGTTTCACAGAGAGGTTCAAATTTAATTTTGATCTAACTCCCAATTCCCAATGTTTTATCTTTATTGGCTTCCATATTATTAACACATGGAAAATTATGTTAACACGTAAAATCCATAATACTCAATCATTCAGTAAATTAGATAACAGTATTCGGAGCACAAACATGAGTAAAGTGTAACATCACTCATGGGCGTATCTAGAGAATGGCAGCATACACAGAAGCTGGGCAGAGTGTACCTTGTCATTCACATAAACAAGCCTTTACGTTTTCATTTGTGTTCTATATTTTCTAATCGCGTCATTGAATGTCAGATTAACAATCCTTTAATTATTTAGAATTGATTTTTTTAATTGGCGGATTTTAAATAGGGAAGTGGCGCATGAATTGACGCTACAACTGGTTACGGTATAGTTTAATTCAAGGACCCCGCCTGCAATTTGTCATTATTCTGTTTTGAATTATTTTGTTTATGTTGTAATATATAGGCCTAACATCACGTTTTCTTGCTTACAATTAGGTGGATAATCTTTTGTCAAAATATTAAACTGACGGAAACATAAATAAAGTTTAATAAATCCCGTAAAAGTATCTAAGTATGTTCTATACCTGTTAATTTAAAAAATCTAATAATTCTATTAACTGATATGAAACAAAAATTAATAGATAATAAAGGCGGACTAACATATAAATCTGTACATTCTTTATCTGTTTGAAACAAGAATCTGGAAGAAACAGCTGACAAGAATATTAATTGTCAGCTGGGAGCTACAGTATGTAACTTATTGAATAGTTTTTACCTTTTGTCTGTCAGTTTAATTATTTCATCGATGAAGAAGATTGCCTGAGCGCTTGAGGTAGATTGGTTGAGCGCACTTGTGCGTACTGCTATGCAAGTAAAAGACACGACACCACGCGAAGTCGAAGGGATAGGTAATGGAGTAGGCTATATTAATTTTAGCAACGCAGGGTAAACAAGACATTTAATTTGTAACGGGGAAAACGCGCGCACGTGTGTGCTGTGTTGTGTGTAACGTAAGGAAGACAAACTGTGGTAACTTTCTCCCTACCAGTCAGCTAGCTTCAGAGGTAAATATTGTAATCTGATTTAGAGGAGACGGCTGTACCAACTCTAGGAGTAAATACACACTTATATGTCAAAGGTGTGCGGTTTAAGTAATTTGGTTATAATGCTGAAGATAAAGGTTATACCGTAATGTTTAATAGAAGCAAATTTTCTTCATTTTGGTGCCACTTACATTATACTATTATATCAATATATATAACTTAAATATACTTAAATATCAATCAACTCTCATAATGTATGTGTCTGATTATCGTCAACTGAGTCTGATTAAAAATATAGTTCATTCTTTCATAAATGATTAAAAGACTTGCCTGATGTAACTGCTTTTTCTTTACATGTACAGTTTTACGCGTATGTGCATTATTTTTCGCAATTATAGCGTTGACTATCACATTTTTACTACACCAGTTATGAAAATGGATAGCTGTTACGTACTGAGACAATTCTCATCTGACTTGAAGACGAAATGTACATAACAACTTGAAATAAAACGCGCACATAGAGCACTCCGTAATTAATCTACAAACATTTCACATACAATTATGTTATTACAGACGCGAAAGCTTTAGTATTTCTCGAAAACAATGTAAATTACATTGTTAAATTAATTAAATTAATTAATTAAGTTAATTAATATGTAATTAAATTACATTATTTAATGTACATATATATCCACTTGAAACATTATCTTATTGTAAAATGGAATTAACGTTAAAACGAACAAGAATAGCAACGTCTCGTGAGTAAGTTAAAGTTACATACCGAGATGGTAAACATATTTAGTACCTACCCACATCTAACACTCTAAATTTTCATTGTTGACTAAACTTATTACTTGTTGTATGCGGTATTTCGTCAATAAAAAACGTATGTCTTTTGGTTTCCTTTCCCTAATGTTACACTTACACCTAACGTTACACCGGAAGTAGAAAGTGTCTCCAGGACACAATATAAAACACGTCACGTAAATTAAAACTTCCAGATTTATATCTGGATATATTGCTTTATTATTTTCTAGTAAAGAAGAAGTATACAACTTTATGTGCAATAGAAAAATATGATTCATTAGTTTCGCAATTATAACTATTCAACAACTAGAAATCAGGAAGAAAGTTTTTTTGTCATTTGTCATACAAAGCCATACTAATTATTAATTTTATTTGGTCCTTTAACGACTTTAAGAGTCTGTAAACTTTCTTCAATATTTTGATCAATCTGCAATAAACGTAAATTGATCAATTCCTATAAGACTAGGTCACTAAACCACTTATATCTATTTGAATAGTGTCAACACAGGCGATCAGAATAGTTACTCTGCTATGAATAGTTACTCATAGAATTGCTTAACACGTTATGTGATTATAAGTGAAATTTGGGAAGAAATCAAGAATTTAGTCGGAACTAGAACCCACTAAAAATTAAATTATTTGCGTTTGCTTTAAGACAACCTCGTATTTCGTAATATGAGAAGCATCATTACAAGATATAAGTCCCTAACTATAAGTCTTGGAACACGAACTTTTGAAGTGTTCGTATATATTTGTGTGTTATAAAAGCAAAAATGATATCTTCTTACGTTAATTATACGAACGTGGAGTTCAATACTGAAGCGAAATGCACAACTGTTTTCTGTCTTACTTAGAGTTTAATAAAGTCGACAGCGTTCGGGAGGATTTATATCTTCGTTTAAACGGCAGAACGAACCGTTCCTTTTAATCAATAAAAGCAGAAGAGTAGAGAAATTGAAATTGAATTTTAAAAGGACACCTGCTCTTAAATATTTCAAATCACAATCGGACTTATTGGAATAAGCCAGATGCTACGATGCGAGCAGTTGCAGACGGCATTGTTCGGAAAAGTAATAAGAAGGAAACTACAAAAAAATGGATAAAAAATATGTTGCTGACAAAAAAAACGGATAAAGGAAGTACTAAGAACCTTTTGTTAGAGTCAATAGTGGCTAAGAATACTTTCAACAGAAACAGAACTACAGTCTACATTTCGTAATATTACATTTCTGGATCTACTACACTGAAGCTCCTTTGGAAGGTAAACTACGTATCTTCTATTTGCAGATTTTAATGAAAAACATTAGTAGACATTAGTAGTTTTATACCATCTAAGAGTGTGTAAATGTTGACTGCTTATGTGGACAAAAGGTAGGAAATGTGTCCACTTTACATTTTATACGTCTACTATTTTCTAAAGTCTTTTGCTTGTATTCACCAGACTTTGGACTTTATGATCCTTGGTCCGACCACATTTTCTTTAGTAGGCAACCAGGTGTTACTCTTGCTCTTATTCCCATAGTCAGCCTGGACGCCAGAACGCGCAACTAGCTATTACGGTGTAACAACGGTTTAAGGTAAAGTATTGTAAACAAGTATTCGCTCTAACATACGCAGAGGATTGATACTAACCACTGGTGAATCTTACAAAAAAGGACTGACATGTTACATCATATAGCAGCTGGAAAATAATCTAACAATGGAAACTTGATAGTTATAACAGAAAGCGCGTTCTTGCAGAGAAAGCAAGATACATGCCTATTTGTAAAAAAAAACACGCTTTTGGGTCATGATTTATTGTCATATTATGTTGATGAACAACCTAACATTTTGTCAGTGTTCATGGTAGCCATAATCAGTGGTGTAGTGGCGAGGTCCAGTGTACGCACATTTCTTATATTGATCACTGCTGGACGAACTACTAGGACACTGAGGCTTTTACTGTTGCACCAGTCAGGATGACTGCACCACAGCCTATGAGCCTGGGTAATTTACAGCAGCTGACACCGACCGTAAAAGCCTACGTTCATTAATGTTAACTATTACTGATGAATAAGCAATAGACTTGCTACTTGATTTTTCATTAAACGAAGCCTGAAAATATATCAGGTAAATAGGCGTATCGCTCTACTGATTGTTTATTGTACTATTATCGTTTCTATTACTAACATGTACAAGAGGGAACGAGTTAGGTAGATAGATAAACAGAGTGAGAAGGAGGGGCAGAGAGAGAGACGAAAGCAATGATGGGGTGAGTAGGAAGGCTGAGAATCCGAGCGAGATGAAAGGGAAGCGATCCAAATAGTGTGGTACAAATCGGACACCAATTTGCCTGACCTGACTATCGAAGGGGTATTTCCGTTAAACAACGCTTGCGAATTCCGTACTACGTTTGACGGAAAGCGACGGTTAGCCATCCCAGATTGTTCAACTGTTAGGGAGCACCACCCGCAGTCCGAGTCATCTCCGGCTGTCACAGTTTCTGTTTGTGACATATCTGAGTTAATTATTACATCCAATTATATTGTCTTCTCCTGTGTCCATTCATGTGTGCGACATCCTTAGAAAGCAGCTTTGAACTTACGGCTGATTTAATTTGTATTTGCCTAGAGCAGTGCAGTAAAATCAAACAAAAATTTAACGATTAAAACTGATGTGACAGATGATATGGAACCACGTATAAGCCTACGTTTGAAACGGAAATGAACGACATCGATCTTCTTGCGGGTCGCCTTCATGTAACAACATATTTATGTTTCATTTTCCTCAAGTTTAAAAATTGTTAAAAATTGATCAGTATGAAGTCGTTTATGATAATCGAAGCAAAGTGTGATTAATATTTGTTCATAGTTTGAAAATCAAATCTAATTAAGTAATATTAATTTTAGGTTACAGAAAACACGCTTCTGCACGTAGCCCACTAAACACAATAGGCTTTACACTCTCTTAGAGTTGTGGCCAATGTTTAAGAGTTTTTCAGATTTATTTTCTGCACAGGATCAACCCTCCGTCTTCCCTCTTCTCTAGAAGCTATAGATTGGAATGTGCTTTAATGCTGTATGTATTATCTTCCATTTATGTCCTCTCTTGACATTTTCCTATTCGTTCATCTATTCTCAACTTCTTTACGTCTTCCATAACTTCGGCCTTCCACCTTAACCTTGTATCACCTCTCCTTAGCGCTCCTCCTGACTTCCATTCCGTGATTTCTTTAAACTCCTCCCATTGTTTACCACATCCGTTGTGCCTTAATAGACTTTATTGTTTTTTCGTTCTTTAATATTTGGTCTATTTCTGAATGTAATAGACTTCTGTATTATTTTCTTACTTTCCTTAGATCATGTATAATTAGCCACGTACAAATTTTTTGGATTATCTCCCTTTCAAATATTTTTTAGTTTTTCTTCGTTCGTTTGTAAGGCACATTGTCTCAGTTGCGTACGCCACGACCACTCCTGTTGTTGAACCCCTGTACACTATTAATTTTCGTTATGTGAATATTATTCTTGTTCTGTTAATACTTTTTTATATACAATGAAGTCTCTTGAATCCGGCTAGAAGTCGCTGATTGATCTCTCTGGTCCTTTCACTTCTCACACCAGCTATCGCGCCTAAGTATCTAAAGTTGTCACCTTGTCAAATTAGATGTCCCTGTCTTCAGTTTTGCTGGTTTCATTCTCTCTCTCCTATTTTTGTTCGTTATGTTTTCCTCCATCTCATAGATTCCATAGTCTTTTTCCTTAGCTTCCTGAGCAATTCTGTTGAATGCTGCATTATGCTTGTCTTGTGCCTTTCAATTACGTGTTTCATGCATTACTATATTTTTTCCATCTTGCAAAGCTAGTAGATATTTGTGTAGCTTACAAATACAATTAATAAACAGTGGAGACGATAGTGATGATAATAAATGATGCAGATAAATAGTGCAATAAGCGTGAATTTTACACATAGGCCTACGAGTTACATTGAAAGAGAGATTATAACATAAGTAAAATTTACAATATTTATTTCTATACTTAATTAATTTATTGATAAATATATTAGTTATTCAGAGAAAATAAATAAACTGTATTTGCTATAAATTATATTGTTCAGAAAATGTAAAAGATCACATCGCAATTTGCTTGTAGGTATAAAAGATTTGTTTAAAATCGTCAAATAAGATGGTATTTAAATTAAGCAATTTGAACGTTTGTAGTACAAGTACTAACGTTAGCATCAAGAGACACGAGTCATGACCACGTGTGTGCGCGCGATATCTGAGTGACCAGTAAATTCATGATCTGCGTGAACAATCAAATTGGGCGGAGCCTGATGAGCGTAGCGAAATCAGGCATAGTCCTCTATCCATGACTCGATGCACAAATTAGACCGCGAACTCCTCCAAAACTACTCAACCGAATGTTATAAAAGTTTGCATACATATCCGGACTTTATTGTAGAGTGCACACATGTAATTTGTATTTCTCTAAATTATTTGGTTCAAAAGATAATTTTTTTTAATCTTAGCTTAAACGAGTGAGAGGAAGAGAGATAGAGATATCGTGGCCCAGCTGGCTGTCGCCCGATAAGATAAAATTTTGCTGTATCACAATTGCCGGTGCGTGTGCGTGTGCGGCTTCCGCCGCCCGCGCTGGCTCTCGCTTGGTAAGATAAAATTTTACTGTATATTTTGTTGAGACTTTGTATTCGTGTCTCACACGTGTTTAATTCAAACAGTAGTAAAGCATTGTTCTATGGTGTAGCCAGATGTACGGATTGGACTTAAGTGTTGAACAAGTGTCAATTTTTAGACGAGAATCTATGTAGTCGCTGATGCAACTGCAACTTTCCATTACATATTGCAACGAATCACAGTTCAGGAAAATTTGAATCCAAATTCTATTTAAATTATTCTTCTTCTACTTCTTTATTCAATTTTCCAAATTCTATTAAAATTATTATTCTTATAGGCCTTACTTCTTATTTAATTTTGTACTTTTTATTTAAGTACTTTTTTTTACACGTATTCTATACATTCTTATTCATCAATTTATATATACGTATTATTTATAGCATGTCTCGACGGAGAAGAGGTCCAAATATTGGTCGTTTAACTACAAATCAAAGACGGATGGGACAGCAACAAAATGTTGCTGCAGCAACTGTTGAAGGCCCTGCAGAACATAACATGAATCATGTTTTATATGATCAAAACAACACAGGATATAGGAATCTTCAGAATGAATTTGAAAATAATTTACGATCTCTAGAATTCTATGAATGTGTAAATTGTTCTAGAGTGTTGATGCAGCAAACATTTTTTGATATGTGTCCGCAGTGTAAGCGAAACCCAAATAAGTTTACTCCAGTTAATCGTATGGATCCTAAAGATGTACCTATAGAACTGATGGATCTCACTTATGTAGAACAACTCTTGATAACAAGAGTACAACCAGTGATGCGTGTGTATAGGGTGAAATCGAGAGGCTTTCCCGGTCAATATGCTTATAAGGTAAATATTATAAATATTGGTCAAAATGTAACGGAAATTGTTAGTTTCTTGCCCCCTTTGGCTGCGATGCAACTCTTTTAATGGGTCCTGCTGGTGTGGCAGCTAACAATATTGTTGAACAAACTATTCATTAAGCTCTAAGAATAAATACTTCAAAGAGAAGGGGAGGAACTTTCAAAGATTTAGAAGGTGAAGCCAAAATTGCTTTTGAAGAAGAATTAAAAGATGTGAGGTTCGTTATTATTGATGAAGCCAGTATGTTGGGTTTGAATTTGTTTTTCAAAGTGGATATGCGACTCAAACAAGCAAAGCAGCGTTCTTCAGCTGTCCTTTTGGTGCCCTTTGCGTGTATTTAGTCGGTGATTGATCCCAACTTCTATCGGTTTGTGACAGGAGTCTTTACAATATTGGTAATAATGTTCAGACCATTCAATCGAATCTTTTATGTAAACAGTTCAAAAAAGCTTTTTTTTAACGGAGATTATGAGACAGCAAGGTGATGATCAAAAAAATTTCAGATAGACTTTAAATAGAGTCGCAAATGGAACAATCACTGAACAAAATTATCGGCTCTTATCTAAAAGATTTTATGTAAACAATATCGGGGACAATTTCAAAGATACTGTCTGTATAATGTCGAAAAATGCTGAAATCGAACGCTATAACTATGAAAAACTAGAAAGCAAATAAACAACCCGTAGCTCTAATCAATGCAATCCATAATTGCCCAGAAGCCTCTCTAGCAAAATGTGACGATGCACAGGTTACCCAATTACGTTTACGTAAAGGTGCTCGAGTTATCCTTAGAAGAAATCTTTGGGTCAGAAAAGGACTTGTGGAACGTTATAAATTAATGCAATATGTGTAATATATAGATAAAAGCTTCAATTATTAATCATAGTTATAGAGGTATGATAAGATATGCAATTGTAATACACATAAATGTAAGTAATACGTAGAGTAAAGAATGAACAGGGCGAGGCTGGTGTGGCGACAGTCTGTCGCCAGCGAAATAAAAATACAATAGGCGGTTGTACCTAGTATGTCATGAACGCATAAATTGCTTTGTGTATGAAAACAGCCAAAAAAACGACATGTACCGTTAGAAAAAGCAGGTCGATGTCCTTCAGGAGACAAAAGATGACAGCCCAATATTTATTACAATTTTAGAAAGTAGCGTCGTTTTTAACAGCTAAGCGACCACGCGGTAAAAAATAACGTGCCCGCACTGTTTAACCAATAAGAAAAAGCGTCAGTTCTGCGCGCGTGAAAATAACGAGACAGGAATGGAGAATTTCAAATTCACCGGGGAATATTTCAAACTCTGGCCAATGAAAGTGTCTTCAACCAGAGTTGTGGTGATGGAATCAATAGCAAAACTATAAAAAGAGAGACGAAAGCGAAGACAGGGGTTCTTTTAAGTAAATTCCAAGACGAGCACGCGAAACCTGCGTAGCTCTATACAAACTTTTAGTAATCTAGCGGAACGTCATAATAGTTTGTTATTTAAACGTATAAATTAGGTCACTAATAATAATCGCGAAGTAAAACGTTAAAGTATCAAGAAGAGTATTTAGTTAGTGCGTGTAAAGTACGTGAAGGAAGAATATGTCATAAGTGCGCGTAAAGTACGTGTTCGGGAGATATTTCAGATGTGCGTAAGAAGTTGAATTAAAAGTATATTTATTTATGTTGTAACAAGACCGCTGTATGCCGGTCGTTACAAAAGAATAAAATGTAAAAGGACAATTTTATAAAAAATAGAATTTTCAAATAGTAAGAAATCTTGTTTATGTTTATCGAGGTGTGTATAAGAAATAAATCTGTTTTAAAAGGTTCTTGTAAAAATTTTAATAACAGGTAGGTATTTATTGACCGTCGAGCACTTCTTATAACGCTATACAGCACTTTAGTTTTCTCAATAATTACATTTTATAGGATTTTGGGTATGTTATGCTTTCTTTTGCATAGTTTTTGTGGGTTTGGGGTTGATAGTAGTTTATATAATAATAGGTTTTACTACGGTGTTTCTTTCATACTAGTTCTTCCTCTCCTCCTGTCTTCTTTCTTGTCCTTCTTCGTATCTTCCTTCTGGTCTTCCTTCTTGTCCTTCTTCTAGTCTTCATTCTTGTCCCTCGTCTAGTCTTCACTCTTCTGGTCTTCCTTCCTCATTCTTGGGTAAACCAAGGTACTTGGTGTTATCTCGACTGAGGTTTAGTTTGGAGCATTTAACTTATTCACTGAACTGACTTTATTCTTCTATACAAGTTTCAGGGTATTGTTTTCTTCCTGATCACAAACTTTATTCTTCCCTCTTCTTGTTTTTGGGGTATTTCGGTATTCACCACTCTTTAATTGAGTCTCTTTTTTCTTGATATGTTCTTATATAACTGGTTTACTGCTCTGAGCTTCCTGGGTAACTTACTGATATTATACTATGAGTTGCTTCGATACTTTCTTTGGTTTTTTTAAACAGTGGTTTTTATATATAATGTAATGATGATTTTTATTTTATCGTGGTTCATTCCTTTGATTTATTTAAATGTCATTCAATATTATTATAATATTCATTCAATAATTCATTCAATAATATTATTATTCGTTGGTGTAATTAAACTTTATGATTTCATATGACTTAAGACGTAGTGGATTTTCTGTCACGCTACAGAATGCCCTTCTCCAGAAGTAATTTTTTCAGACTATACTTGCTTTGTCTGAAACAATTGCTTATGATAATTATTCAAGGTTTGTTATTATTTTGGACTTCCTTCCATTTTTAAAATTTTCTTATTTATATTTGAGTTTATATCATTCTCACTTGATCTTCCTTGATAGTAATAGTCATCTGAGTTTCATATTTATTATTGCATTTTTATATTTCTTCTTAGTATTTTCTCCTTGGGATATTTCCTCCCTATCGTTCCCTACTTTGTGAGCTGGTTCAGTTCAGAGAGGCACTGTACGCTACTTTCCTCTGCTGTCCAATACTTCACACATATTTGAGTACAGAGGCAAATCATCTCTGCTCAAAAAACATATTAATCCTGCTGGAATTATCTTCAGACAGATTAAAAAAATTATTCAGAAGAGTACACATTTGTTACTATTTAAAAAATATCTTTGGGATACTTCACTTATTACTTATTATACTTCTCAGAGATTTTAATATTCCTATCTCAGTTGTTCTTCATACTCATTAACTGGATGTTTCTTTCATTTGATATTATGGTAGGAAGCTCTTCTATTATTACATTTTTCAACTTTTCTTATCATATAAATCTTTTGGTTATAATTTCTTTATTACCTTCTGGTTTTTTTATTATAATCTGCATTATTTATAGTAGCATATCTTTATGACATTTTTTAGACTGTTTCTTTGTTCTTAAATTTCCACTTGTTCTATTTTCTAGAATTTTTATAACTGTCATTATCATAATTGTCATTTAATTCATAAATCATTTTATATTAATTCGTTTAATTACATAAATCTTTGACATTATTTTCACATTATTCCTGTCATTGTTATTATACCTTCGAATGATGGTTTTTTATTAATTTCATAATGAGGTCATAATTTCTCCTCATACCACTTCAAAGTTTCATTCTCTCATAATTCCAAATAAGTTTTTGAACTTTATTATATTCAATCACTCAAATCGTATTAAAGAATTTTTTCTTTTTTATTTCCTTTAACATCATTTTATGGAAAGGTTTTTACTCTTCATATTGAACTTAGACATGATCATATTGTCCAGGATTATTTGTTTTATTCTAAAGTCTGTTTCCTTTTACTCATCCCATTATGATCCTTTGTTACCATGGTAATTATATTCTATGCTTACCATAAATATGGTATGAAATCTCTTCTGTTTATCTCACCAATGTGTTTTATTAATAATTGGTTGGTAAGTTGTACTTATACTTGGTTTGGAAACTTGATTTATTCATAATTCAAAATTCACTCTTCTTATATTATTCCATAAAGTTTTCTCAAATAATTTGTATGTAAGGTGGGCTTACATGTGTTTAGGTGGGTTTTATTTTTCTAAATTCTCTTGGTATTATTGTCAAAATGTTTCTCTTCAAATAAATATTTAGTAAGCTGTCCTTACTTGTTTTTGACTCTAGATGGTTTTATTTCTAAATTCTCTCCTTCTTTATTATTATATTATAGCCATAAAGTTTTTCTTCAAATAGTTATTATGTAAGGTGATCTTACCATTGCTTTTAGAATTTTGATGGTTTACATTCAAAATTCTGTTTTATATATCTTCTTCCAAAATGTTTCTTCTCAAATAATTTGTATGTAATTGTCTTACATTGTTATTAGAATTTAGGGGATTTTTAAATTCTAAACTCTTTTTCTACCATTGCCATAAAATTTCCTTCAAATATTTTTTTATGTAAGATGGGCTTACCTTGTTTTTAGAATTTGGCTGATATTTTAAATTCTAATCTTCTTCTATCATTGCCATAAAATTTCCTTCAAATATTTTTTTATGTAAGATGGGCTTACCTTTGTTTTAGAATTTGGCTGATTTTAATCATAAAATTTCTTCATAGATGCCTGGTTAAAGACACCCTTGACTTTATTTGAACTCATTTCCTTGATTTCGTAGGTGTTGTTGTTATTGTCCTTTGAGACAATATAGGGACCAGTGTACAGCAGCAATAACTTTTTTGTTATCCCCTCTAAGGAACTGGGTAATTCCCTATTCTTCAACAACACCTTCTCTCCAACGGTATAATGAATAACCTTACCCATGCATTTATTGTATTTACTCCGCCGTTTCTCCTGATCTTCGGCCACCTTATTACAAAATTGAATTTTATCAAATCTATATTTATGTTCTCTGGGGAACTCTAATATATCTTCAATCTCTCTAGGGGGTTGTCTCTCGTACATTGCGGAGTATGGGGTTATTCCTATGGCTGGATGGTAGGCCAGGTTGAGGAATTCTTCAGTGGCCTCCAAGTATTCTTGCCACCTTCTCTGCTGATCATGGCAATACGTTCTTAATAGGCGCCCCACCTCTCGCAAGACTCTTTCGGCCGGGTTACTGCTCGGGTGGTATACGGATGTCTTGTATGTATGAACCCCCATGGACAGCAGTGTATCCCGCCATTTTCTCCCCTTGAATTGTGTTCCGTGGTCGGTTATGATCGATACCGGTTTTCCGACGGTTGGGAAGTACTGGTTGAATGGATATCAAGAACTTTATTAGTAGTCGCCCGATTCGCTGGGTATAGCTTCACGAACTTGGTATAATGGTCCATAATGATGACGATATATTTGTATCGGTGGCGGCCTCCACTGCGGGGAAATGGCCCGCAGATATCCAGGAATACCTTCTCAAGTTTCGACTGCGATGTTATTGGAATCATCTGCCCTTCTCTCTTCTCGTTGTTAGTTTTTACGAGTTGGCAAATGCGACAGTTTCTAATATACCTCCGTACCTTCCGATTGATGTCTTTGATATGGCAGCTCTCTTCCAGGGCCTTTACCACCTTTAAAGCGCCCATATGCCCATATCGAACATGATATTTGATCACTATCTCCTTCTCGATATGGGTCGGAATTATTACCTTCCATTCCTCCTCATATAATGATGGTTTGGAAAACAGGATTCCCTTATGTATAGTGTAATATTGGGAGATTATCTCATCCCCTGCTTCCAATCTTGAGATAATAGAAATCAACTTCGGGTCAGCTTGTTGGTGTGTGCTTAGTTGTTCCAGAACTGATTGTAGACCGGCGCTGCTGCTGAGAATATGGTACACCTTCAGAATACTCTCCTTCTCCCCCTCGAACGTCTGTTTGTCAATGTCTACTCAAGACAATACGTCCGCGACGACATTCTTCCTTCCGGGGATATACTCCCACTTAAGGTCGTATTCTTGCAGCAATAGTATCCACCGCGTTAACCTTCCATGGCTCAACTTACATTTCTTAAGGAACGAGATAGATTTATGGTCTGTCCGGACGGTAACGGGATAACCAAGAATATATGTGCGGAACTTTCCGCACGCGAACACGACACTCAATAACTCCTTTTCTGTCACGTGATAGTTTTTCTCACTCTGGTTCAGAGCTCTGCTGGCAAAGCAGATTACAAGATGTTCGCCCTCCTCATCCTCTTGATATAAAGTAGTGCCGAGGCTGATGTCACTGGCATCACAATTAAGAAAGAAAGGCTTGTTAAAATCTGGATGGCGGAGTATAATATGTTTAAGGAATTTTTGTTTTATAAGAGTCAATATATTTTGTTGTTCATTACCCCAGATCCATTTATTTTTAGATAACAGTTGCGGCTGAAATCTGGCAGTCAGTTCTGAGTACTTTTCCTGGAACTTGCGGTAATAATTACAGAGTCCCAGGAACGACTGTAACTGCCTTCGATTCTTTGGTGTAGGAAAGTTCTGAATTGCTTCGACTTTTTCAGCCGACGGTGAGATTCCCTTATCATTTAATATGAAGCCTAAGAACTGTATCTCTTTAGCAATAAAATGAGATTTTGCTAACTTCAGTGTAATATTGTTTGCTGCTAGCTTCTGTAAGACGTGTTCCACACGGTAGCAGTGTTCCTCCCAAGTTTCTGAGGACACTAGCAAGTCATCGACGTATACGGTGGTGAATTGTAGTGCTTCTTGGCCAAGTATCTGATCCATGCAGTGCACAAAGACTGCGACTGAGTTTACCAGTCCGAAGGGCAACCTCTTAAACTGGTAGTTCCGCCCTTCGAATATAAAGGCCAGATACTGGCGACTCTGTGGATGTAATTCCACCTGCCAGTATCCGCACACCGTATCCCAGGTAGTGAAGTATTTGGTACCGTGGAATCGTTTTAAGATCTCCTCAATCTCACCGGGCGAAGTCCTGTCATTTATGATCATCTTATTTATTTCGCGCGCATCTAAACACAAACGGACTTGTCCGTTTTTCTTAGGAATAGCCACGATAGGACTTGTATAAGGGGAATGGCTACTCTCCATAATGTCACGGTTAATCATTTGCTCTATTTCAGCTCTTACTGCTTGCTTTCGTGATTGCGCAATGGGGTAAGACTTCCGGTTAAAGTCCACTGTGTCTCGGAATTGTAGAGTACACTGGAAATTTTTCACTTTACCGGGCTCATCAGAAAAGACTGATTTATATTTGTTGTATATGTCTATTAATTTGTTCGCTTGGTTTGTTGTTAAACCTTCGCCAGTTATTCCGCTCCGGAAATCCCTGATTTCCTGGATTTTTTGTGACCATAATTCTTCATTGGAGGTGTCGTCTATCCTTTTTTCGATTATAGATGTTGGATGGATGTAATTAATTTTTCGGATTTGCTGATGGATACTATCGGGAACGACTTGGTCACTACCCACCAAGTTCGCCGTCCAAGTATGTCCGTTAGAAAACAGCGACAATGTTTCAGTTCTTAGATCAATGATGGCGGAATTTCTCCTAAGCACATCACACCCGACCAGTATATTAAATGGCAGACCGCTCGCCACCAAGAATTCCATGTCAATCGCTATACCACAGCTCATCACACTGGCGGAGACTTGTCTACGTATAGTTTTGTTTTGTCGGCCGGTTGCTCCTAACAAAACAATATTATTCAACGGCAATGTTGGTAAAGTTCTCCCGCACTCTTGCTGTATCCTCTCCAGTTCCGTCGTACTTATTATTGACACGTTCGACCCAGTATCGATCATTAACTTGGCTGGGATGCCTTCTACCTTGGCGTCGACATGTATAATTTCATTATTGAAGTTATTGGTGGGACTCCTGTTATCCTCTTCCAATAACTCCTGTCTGATGTCCTTCAGGTAGTTGCACCCGATGATTGTAATACGATTGTGATTGTTCTCAAAATTGCACTCATTATCATTATTATACCCAGTAGTCAGAAGCAGTAACGGGTTCTGGCGATTTATTACTGCCTGTGCCCGTTTAAAGGCTCGGCATCATTGTTCCTTTGAGCCATACTAGTCGATGCCTCATTCGGGATGCTCAGAGTGGTTACCTGCCGATCTGTCCTATGGTCTTCCGGTCGTTCATGGTGCGACCTCTGTTCAGTGTTGTCCAAACTATTGCTCCTACGCGTCGGATAGTACCTCGGTTGGTCCCGTTCTAGGCTCCTCCGCCTTTCTTCGTATCCGCGGTAACTGTTTCGTCGATTGTGGTTGAATCCTCGCTGTCTTCCATCTGTGGCTCGTATGAAGTTCACTCTAGGGCGATGAAACCTATTATTATTAAAATTACTATTATTGGGACCCGCACGATTAGCATTATTAGGGTAAGGACTATTACCATAATTAGGGCTTCTCTGACTATTTACGTTATTAGGGTAGGGATTGCGGTTACCCTGATAACCATTAGAGGGTCGATTCGGGTTTTGCTGGTTGGGACCCGTATTATTATTATCATTGTAATTAGTATTGTTCACATTATTTCCATTATTAGAACCGTTATTTCGCGGATATGTCCGACCTCCTTGGTACCCAGTATTTATGTGGTTCGTACCCTGGTTATTGTTCTGGTACGTCCTTGGTTCGGGCCCATCACTTCTTCTACGACTCTGTCGATAGTAGTCTTCATTTTCATAATTCTCTAGGAGTTCTGTCATTGCCTGGATGGTTTTTATCTGGCTGCCCCTCCTAGCACGAATCACCTCCTCATCATAATGGTAAGACAGCTTGTTTATTAGGCACTCCTCCGGTATGGCTGGTTCTAAGTGCTTGGCCATACACACCTTGCCGAGGAAATAAGCTGTCATTGAACTGCCGACTTGTGGTTTGTAGCGGCCATGGCATATATTATCTCTTATTAGATTTTCCGTGGTCTCTGACCAGTACTTGGCTTTGAACAGGCTCTTGAATTGTTCATAATTGTCGATGTCGCTCCGGTTGGCCATCCACCAATGGTCATTCACCTCCCGAAACGACTCGTCAATGATTTCTCTGTTCTGGATCCATCGGTTCCCTCGGTGTTTCTCGAGGTACTCCTCTATTCGTGCCAAGAACTCCATAGGCTTCCATTTGTATTGCCGGAAATTGAGCTATTCTCTGTTCTCTGACATGGGGAAATTGTGATATCCCGATGGTCTGTTTCTTATTAACTCTATCTCCTCCTGGCTCTGACGCACCTGTCCGGTTATGTTCACCATAGCGGCTTCCACGCCTTCGCATCTTTCTGTTACTTGGGTCCTCACTTTATTTACTTCCTCCAAGGTAAATTACTTGGTCTCCTCCATTCTTGTTTTCTGTTGTTCTTGGACCTGAGTAATCTCCTTTGTTATTACTTCCCGGACTTCCAGCACTTCGTTTTCTGTTTGACGGCATCTTTCGTCTACTTCTCGGATCTGCTGGTTAACAACCACGACTTCCTGTTCTAATTTCTTTACAATGGACTTCTTCGTCTCAGTTATCTTTTTATTTATCTCCTCTTTGGCTAACTCAATCCTCTCGTCTAACTTATTCATGTTCTCTTGGTTAACTTCCCTTAGTTCTTCTCTCAGCAGTTGATTGTCCTCTCTCAATTCTTCCAATCTTTCCCCCATCGTCTCTTCCATTTTCCTGTTATTTTCCCTTAATTCTTCCTTTAATTGTTGGTTGTCACTCTCTATCTTCTTACTAGTTTCTTCCATCTTCTCTTCCAAATTCTTGTTACTTTCCCTTAATTCTTCCTTTATATTCTTATTATTTTCTTCCATCTTCCTTTCCATCTTCTTACTGGTTTCTTCAATTCTCTTATTAGTATTTTCTATCTTACGGCCCAATTCTTCCTTAGTTGATTTGAATTCTTCTTTCAGAGACTGGTTGTCTTCCTTCCTTTCCTTACTGTTTTCTTCCTGAGTGGAATCCATTTTCTTATGCAAGTCTTCCTTTAATTCCTGATTCAATTTCATTATCATTCTTATTAATGTTTCCTGGAATGCAACCTCCCCGGTTTGTGTCGGTTCTTCCAGTTGTTTCTCTGGTGGTGCGGTTTGTTTATCTTCCAGTGGGGGTAATACCACTTCCGGATCTTCAACGGGTGTTGCCTCCTTATCCCCCATGTCAACCTCTTTTTCGGCCTCTGCCGCCCTCTTTTTCGATGTAGCTCGTCTTTGCATCTTTCTCTGTCTCTATTTATTAATCGCTGCCAAGCTTAGATTATTAAGCCCTCTAAGTTGGACGCCACTTTGTAACAAGACCGCTGTATGCCGGTCGTTACAAAAGAATAAAATGTAAAAGGACAATTTTATAAAAAATAGAATTTTCAAATAGTAAGAAATCTTGTTTATGTTTATCGAGGTGTGTATAAGAAATAAATCTGTTTTAAAAGGTTCTTGTAAAAATTTTAATAACAGGTAGGTATTTATTGACCGTCGAGCACTTCTTATAACGCTATACAGCACTTTAGTTTTCTCAATAATTACATTTTATAGGATTTTGGGTATGTTATGCTTTCTTTTGCATAGTTTTTGTGGGTTTGGGGTTGATAGTAGTTTATATAATAATAGGTTTTACTACGGTGTTTCTTTCATACTAGTTCTTCCTCTCCTCCTGTCTTCTTTCTTGTCCTTCTTCGTATCTTCCTTCTGGTCTTCCTTCTTGTCCTTCTTCTAGTCTTCATTCTTGTCCCTCGTCTAGTCTTCACTCTTCTGGTCTTCCTTCCTCATTCTTGGGTAAACCAAGGTACTAGGTGTTATCTCGACTGAGGTTTAGTTTGGAGGATTTAACTTATTCACTGAACTGACTTTATTCTTCTATACAAGTTTCAGGGTATTGTTTTCTTCCTGATCACAAACTTTATTCTTCCCTCTTCTTGTTTTTGGGGTATTTCGGTATTCACCACTCTTTAATTGAGTCTCTTTTTTCTTGATATGTTCTTATATAACTGGTTTACTGCTCTGAGCTTCCTGGGTAACTTACTGATATTATACTATGAGTTGCTTCGATACTTTCTTTGGTTTTTTTAAACAGTGGTTTTTATATATAATGTAATGATGATTTTTATTTTATCGTGGTTCATTCCTTTGATTTATTTAAATGTCATTCAATATTATTATAACATTCGTTGGTGTAATTAAACTTTATGATTTCATATGACTTAAGATGTAGTGGATTTTCTGTCACGCTACAATGTGCGTGACGTAAGTACAACGCGAGCGTATATTCAAGTTTAAGAAGTGCTAATCAAGTATGTGTAGTGAAAGTGAAGTGCAATAAGCGGCGTAGAGCAGCTAATCAAGTCTGGAATCCTGCAAACAAGTAACATCTAAAAATCTTAACAATTCAGAATTCTAATATATATAAACATAGAAAAAAGACCATAGAAAAAAATGAAAATATACGGATCAAAGACGGTTGATTGTAAAAATATTGATAATTAAATTATTACGAATATCAAATGCTCCGCCCATTTGTGTCAGTGACACTCCTAGTAATATAAACACATTGAAACAAAAATATACATTGGCGTTGGTGCCAAAAAAATATAAATTACAAATTGCTGATGGCATTGACTGAGGTGGGATTGTCAAGGACGAGACAAGCAGTCGAAGGAAAACGAGGCGAATAAATTACATTTTATCAGGTTTCGTTTAATTTGCCATCACGAGTTTGTCTGTAAAGGGAGAAGAAGTACAGTATTCGCTATTGGTGGGAGTGACGATTTCACCAAAGACATTTTCCACACCTCATCTATAGCGAACGTACGACGCCTCCTATTTTTCAGAGTCGTACGGTGTATCCCAGTGAATAATAGGGGTACTCCAACAGCTGGTGACCATTCTGAGCAGACGTCAAAAGTGTCCCATGAAAGAGCTTCACCATGTATAATGGTCTTTCCATCAAAAAAGATACATTTTAAAATGTTGCCACTACAAATATCGCAGTTGTGCCTGTTTATTTGCGACGAACAAAAGGCGTAAATAAGCCTACATCCATTAAAAAATTATGAAGTAATTTTAATAACTTTGTATTTAATATTTCAATATTTACACCTTATAAATTGTCCACGTTATTATTATATTCATGTATTATTATTATTATTATTATTATTATTATTATTTTGTTGTTGTTGTTGTTTTTGTCGTCGTTGTTGTTATTGTTATTAGAGGTCTATGATGATGACGATTATTATTAGCAGTAGTAGTAGTAGTAGTAGTAGTAGTAGTAGTATTACTATTATTGCATTTTCTGTAAGCTATTATCACTACTTATTCTATATCAGAAGTTCTATAAGACAGTCTTAGATTGAAATATTTAACTGTATTCAGACTAGTCGGCGTGTTTCAAGGGTACTGAATTCTGAACTGTAGGCGTTATACTTTTGTAATCAGTTGCAGCTTAAATATATTCGCTTCTAAGTTATTGTTTGCAAACCTGTAGCTGCGATTACCTGCGACTTCAACAGTCACTAATTTAAGAAAGTCTTGTATTCACTGGCCAGTAGAGCATAGTTCGTTATCTTCTCCCTTCCCTCCCAATGTTATAATCTGCTGGATGATCAGTGTCGACGAGCCACGCTTCCTCATTTTTCATATCATACAGAACTATATCTTGTTGTATTGGTTGCTGCTGTCGTTTTAGTTACATTCACTGGCAAATCATAGTATTGTATGACACTAATGTCTAAGACTGATTGAGGCTGACAAGTACAAGAAGGTTTATCTTTTACGATTCAATCTGCATTTTCGATTCCATAAAGATATCTACCAAATAGGGTTTTTGACTTCCATGCTTGTTTTCTGTCACTTACTGTTGTTGTATTAGTGGCTTGGCCCCATGCTTTGAGGTCCACGGAAGTGTAAGCAATTCTTACAGTACCTATACCTGCATGTAAACTTGGTGTTTCTGTCTTCTAAATAAAAATCCTCTGAGTGATTTTCACATAACTTTGTTAGTTCTGGAAGACGTCTGTCCGCCTTCTTTAGCAGTAAGTATAATCTTTCAGTGGATGACTTGGGATACTGTTATTATTCTTTTATAATTAATGTATTAATGTTCTTACCATACTGCAGAAGTTAAATGGGTTATTGGTTTTAATAAAATGGATTTTGTAATCATTAGATAGACTACGTAGTACACGGGTCCTAGTCCCACGTTTATGAAAAGACTTGACTCTTTCCCCATACTCAGAGGGCAGTAATCTCAGCCATTTCACGCACACGCCCGCGCGCGCGACCAAAACCCATTCTTTTTTAATTTATTTTGACCCGTACTTATTGGTTTCATTTTCGTTATTTATAACCTAGAAAAAACACATTCTTCTCTTTACTTTATTTTATCAAGGTTTTCTACGTAATTTAATACATTTGTTTATTTTTAATAGATGCGTTATATAACCGTCTTGTGTAGCCTATTGGGAATGTTTAGAAATAACTTTCAGGTTAACACGATTTCAAAATTTTTACTTCAATATTTCCTGTAAGTGGGGAAAATACTGTATGCGTCCATTATGTCCAAGGATACGTGTTTGCATCTTTACGTTTTATCTTTAAGTTTTCACGGAAAACGTCTTAAACCTCGGTCCGGTGTGGGGGAACCTATGGGAAAGTCGATGTTACGATTTTGTGTATACCAGACAAAGTTTAATAACTTTAAAACTATAACGCGTAATTAAATAAGCAAAACACGATTCAAAATAGCAAGGATGAATGAATGTCACGGGATATTAACATTGAACATACGACGTCACACGCCATCACAAGATGGCCGCCAAATTAGAGTGAAAAATCACAGGTTCGCTGCGCGGAAAAATTAGTATAGCTCGGGAACTCTACGCCTAGGACGTTATTTAAGATGCCGTTTTATAAAGCTCTATGAGTACTATAAAAAACACTAACAGTGATAATAGCGAAAGAACTTAATAATGTCAAAATATCTTCACAACAAGAACGTAAATGTCTATTGTAAACGAAGTAAAAGAAGAATGAATGAGCAAGCCAAAAAGGCCCCTATGACAGCAGCAGAACGAATGCGAAGAATGAGGCAGCGTCGAAAAGTCGAAAATTGTATCTGGCTTCACTACCTGCAACTGAGTAGATAATTTCTGAGAAATAATCTATATTTCTCACCAATCATGTAATCAGATTACATATTTTTGAAATCGTAAAGTGTTGATTCTTTGTAATGTAATATTGTTGCGTTGCTAATAACGTAAAATTGGATACGTGCTTATTAAACTTCAGTAAAAAAGTGTTAATGAAAACAAATGTTTTTAGGCTTTTGGCGTCGTCAATGGTGCACTTTAAAACCATCAAATTATATCCTTTCCTGAGCTAATTCATAACCACGCTTCGAATACAATATTAAAAAAAATAATTTAGTAATTTTGAAAAAATTATTAACCAAAATAGTAAACGACACATTGAAACGAATTACAACAATATGGTTCCTAGAACAGGAACGTGGTTTATATACACAAAGAAAAAGAAATAAAAATCTGATTACAAACGTGAACAAATATGCGTCAAAGCTACAGAATGGAAATTTATCTTGATTTACAATGAATTGTTGCTTCAGAGAAGAAAATGGTTTTCATAGAACAGCACCTTATGGAGACAAATTGATAGAATTTAACTGGAAACGGATTTAACTAACGCACATGAAACTAATTCATGTGGGATTTTGAGTGAAGTATTTATTTGTTTACCCCTTACGCGTCCCTTTTGTATTCCGTGATCAATAGTATTAATTACACCCTCCCCCCTTTGTAAGTACCGTCAAGCGTGACACAGCACACTGCTTTAACAGAACTGCCATGATTCTTTTTGAAGGTAGTGAAGTGATAAGTACGATCAAATATCTCAACGTTTACATTATAGCTAAGCGGCTGCTCTGTTGGCGACTTAAACCATGCAATCGGGTACAAAATACGTAACGCGTCATAAAATGAACAACATTTTACAAGTTTCAGTCGTAGCTGAGTTCACTAATGTCATCAGAGTGAAACACTACACAGAAAACATGTATATTCACCTGAATAAATTAGATAGTAAAAGAAACTGCCCATAATGAATGCGCTGTCAAGTGAGCAGCGACTAAATTAGAAAACGACATTTAATGTTTTTTTTTCATCAATTAGTACAAGAGAACACAAGTGATACAAGAGAGATGCTCACAAGTGCTTCAAATTGCTTAAAACCGTAATAATTGGGTGCGATTTAAGCGTACTTCCACTAAACTAAATCAATATGTCTTCATAAACTGCTGAAGTTCGGAATAAAGTGACAATACAAACATTTATATTAATGTATCAGAAAATAATGCAAAGCACTACCGACTGAACTTTTAGAAGAACATTTTGGAAAAAATTTAAAAATCAATTGGTGCGTATGTGTGATGTCATACATGAGTTTCTATCATATTCGTATAACTAAGCTATGAAAATAGGTATACGGCATACTTAATAAAAATTGTCAATATTGAAACGAATGGAACCGCCTCGAATAACAGAGAGCGTCCTCGTCCAGTAGACAAGCAAAAAAAACAGCTTTCTCTACCCAAGTTGCCTATTCCAATTTAAAGTCATGCAATTTAGACTCTGTAATGGACCGGTAACATTCGAAAGATTGACGGATCTGGTCCTCCGAGCCCTGACATTGAACACCTGCTTGTTTATTTAGACGATGTCATAGTAATCGGGAAGACTTGCAATGACCATTTGGAAAAAATTAAGGAGGTTCTGACTAGAATTCACGGTGCCCAGCTGAAGCTGAGCCCGGAGAAGTGTTCTCTATTCCAGAAGGAAGTACAGTATCTGGGCCATCTAGTTTCGGCAGCGGGTGTTAGCATGGATCCTAATGTACTAGACTGGGGCCAACTATACTACTATTCCTAATGGCATATTTCATCAGTACACGACACAACCGGGATGACTCCAGCAAAATTGGTGTTTGGGCGGGAGATTCGTCTTCCTGGAGACTTAATGTTCGGATCACCTGAGACTTAGTCGCAAGAGCCACATAACTATTCCTGACAACTAGAAAACCGACTGCGAGAAATTAATCACTTGATAAGAGGACAGCTGAAGATAGCCAGTGATAAAATGGAAACTCGGTATGACATTCGCAGCAACAGTGTGGTTTCCAAGAAGGAGATCAGGTTTGGTTGTTCAAGCCAAAGTGCCATCGTGGTCGCTGACCCTAACTTCAGACTAACTGGGAAGGACCTTACACTGTGAAAAATAGAATCAACAATGTTGTCTATCGGATTCAACAGGAAGGACAGCGAAAATTCAAGGTCTTCCATCTAGATCGCTTGGCCAAGTATTACTTCAGAGACGGTTTGCCAGTTCGGGACAAACAGGCTTTAGGGTGGGACAGTGAAACGAATGGAACCGCCTTGAACACCCGAGAGCGTCCTCCACCCCCCTTAGTCGATCGGTGTACCCCCAGTCAAGGCCGCATGTAAGTACGTTCCAGTGTGTTCCAGAACACTTGAAAAACAAATTAGCTGGCCCACCGCATTAAGGATGGACAGTTCATTCTAGTACACGTACGGTACCAATAAAAGGGCAGAGGCTTGCTTTGTAAAATCAGTTCGTTAAGCGATTTTCCTTAGAGCGGATTGAGTAATGGTTGAAGAATTGTTGCGAAGTTTTAGTGTGTTATAATTAGTAGGGAACTCTATTATGTGACATTATTTTTGTGTATGGACAAATGTAACTGGTATTATTGTACGAGTTGATTACAAATGATTATTATTTGTAATTAATTAAAGCTGGTGATTAGTGATTTAGTTGGTGTCTGTAATTTGTTTCCACTGTTCCATTGGCAAGACTGTCGTAATAATATTTTGTATAGTTAAATTTTAAATCCTCCCTTTTTAATCAGTTTATGAGCTAACACCGCGTATCACTGTAGCACGGCAATAAACATTAATTTAAGAATAATGTCGTTAACATGGATTTGCCTGGTTGCCATTAACATTTGAATTTCTTATATGCGTGTACTACTAAATATGATCATACTTTTAAGTTTGAAATAGCGTAAGTTGGTGTGGGCGAACTTTGTTGGAATTAACCTTATTTAAGCTATAGCCTATAGGGACTATTCACCACACGATTTTACTTTATGAACGCTGGACGTATTTTCCTGTTATGTCCATACCAAGAAACTAACTAATAATTAATTATTAATAATAATTACTAATAAATGGTAACTAATAATAGATTAAATGGAAAGAATATTACATATACACACATTAAAGTAATTACAAATGTGTGTGTGTGTGTGTGTTTTGGACAGGTATACTTTCGCTAGTGACAATATATATCATAGACATTTGGTAACAGATCATTATTCGTCTAACGTCAACTGTTGTGTGAAATTTCGACTGACAGGATACATATTGCTTGTACATTAATCATGGATCGAAACGGAAAAGTTACACCTCCCGCGTTTAATGCAGATAAGAGGCGCAGTTAATACGTAATGTATTGAATGCAAACAGGATTTCAGCCCCCCCCCCCCACACACTACATACTGAAAGCAGCCAGCAGTTGGTTGGTTACCTCCGGTTGTTCACATGATATTGTCGTTTATCAAATGTACCTTCTTCATATTCGATGTAAAAAATTATTTTTTCCTGTGCGCTTAAAGTAATTATTATTTAAACTGAAGAACATACACATTAATTTAACATTAATTAGAAATTGTTAGCCTTCAAACAATTTGTGACTTTAGACATTTTTACCAGAATTTGATTCTCTAGGTAATTATGACATATAGACTTGTGGTTCCTGTTTCATTATCTATTATTACCATTTAATCAAAAAGGGGTACAGTTTTTGCTTAAACATATAAATCTGAAATCTAATTAATAATATTACTAAAAACAGTATAAAACACGGAAGGATACCTGAATGAAATTTTATAAAACTGTGGTTATCCCCACATTCCAGTATGCTAGTGAGTCATGGACTCCTGGTAAAAGGGACGTGCAGAGGATTCAGGCAGCCGAAATGAAATTTCTAAGAGGGGCGCAAGGTTGTTCTCTCTTAGATCGGAGAAGGAAGGACGCGATTTAAACATTGTATCATTGCACCAGAAGATTGAATACCACAGAAGGAGATGGTGTGAACACTCAGATCGCATGCCTGATATTCGTCTACCTGTGGCTGGCTTGCGTTATCACCTACTGGGAAGAGAGATGTCGGTAGACCACGTAGGAGATAAAATCCGGAACAGTTCTAAGGCCTAGTCCTTAGAGTGGTGATGATGATGATGACTAAAAACTGTAAAAATCTTTCATGGGTCGGTCAACGACCGTCACAGTGAAACAGTGTGAGCCCTTACATAACGATTTACGTCAATTTCTTTGTTAGACGGTATTTCAAATTACTCACTGGTAATTGCTCTCTATTGCTACATTTCTCTTATTTTATTTAATACAAAGAATTAAGTAGTATTTTGTAGTATTGATGTCATTTTCTTGGTAAGGAGTAATTATATTACACGACGATAATAGTACGCTAAATACAGATTTAGTGTTTCCTTCCTTGTTTCTGACATCCTTCATTAACAAATGTTAATCAAGTGAACATTTGTTACACTGCATAGCGTAAAGCAACAAACAGAACCTTATAATCGATAATCTGGTGCTCAGTTTACTTACACGTCGAGCAGAAATACGATTTGCGTTCAGTCACTGCCATCTAGTCTTACTCTATTGTCACATCGTTTTTACTCACACACCTGAAACAAAAGAAAAATATATAAATAAACAAATCTAGTGTTGTTAGCTGAGTGTTTCTGTAAATATTGAAAATCCAACAAGGAAAACGTGATAATTACTATATCTTATAATTATCACGTATTGTGAATCTCACATACCGTAATCGACGTTTGGCAGGAAGAGAAGGATTGTGTCTTTGAAAATTACTGTTATTGTTCATTTTAAAAATTTTATAGAATTTCTACTTATTTCAGGAACACTAACCTTTTTCACGTCGATATAAAGGCAATAGTAGAATATTATGGTCGGAAGTGACCGTATAGGGCGCCGACGGTAGGCGAGAGGTCGCTAAGCCACCAAGTTTGGTTTCTCTCCGCTTAACAAAATATTATGGTATTTAATGAATTATTGATCTCTCCTTACAAGGCAGTAATATACTGGGAAGTGACGTCATTGCCTTTTAATATTCCTGTCCTTCACTACCTCAACCCATTTGCTGTGGGTCCCATGTAATCTGAGAACACATCCACCTAGGATATTTTCAAAAAGGTAGGCTTCATTTGACGACACTAACTTCGGCACTTCATAAAAAATGTGTGATGGAGGTTATTTATATTCCACCGTCAGTATTGCACGCACCGACTTACTGTATAGGATTAGATTTGTTGTTGGCAAAGCAACAAACTAAATGTGATTAACACAAACTCAAACTCTGGATGTTTACTCGTATACCTAACTCCGACTCTCTCTGGATACCTCATTTCGCTGTCATATGTATGTATGTGCAGTGTTGGGACGCCGTAGAAACATATGAAACGGGGTGCCGAATTCTACGGAGGGACATGCATCGAGAAGTATACAGAAGTTGTCTACAGAAGTGTCAAACTATAATCCTTAGAGCAGACAGGCGTCACTCGGCTGTAGGAGTTACCTGTTGTCGCCAGATATTCTATTGTTAAGGGATAATTCTAGTCGCATTTTCTGAGTGTATAGAATTATCTGAAAGTGGCACTCACTTACAGACAGACATTTCTAGAGAGTTACTAACGCTTGTGTGTGTGTGTGTGTGTGTGTGTGTGTGTGTGTGTGTGTGTGTGTGTGTGTGTGCGTGCGTGCGTGCGTGCGTGCGTGCGTGTGTGTGTGTGTGTGTGTGTGTGTGTGTGTGTGTGTGTGTGTGTGTGTGTGTGTGTGTGTGTGTGTGTGTGTGTGTGTGTGTGTGTGTGTGTGTGTGGCCAAATGTACTGCTTCACTCCATAACATTCCAGTTACTCACAAAAAAAATCTCCGCTTTTTAACATTACATAATAAGTTGTAATCTATTAAATGTGTGAAGATAAATAATAATAATCTAAACTAAAAAAAATATACTGTAATTACATTGTTACGTATAAAAGTACACACGTACGTATTACGTACGAAATAATTATACACAAAATTAAAAGCAATTTAATTGCAATTAAACTCATTAAAATTAACAGATTTTTGATTAATTTGATTAATTTTTGAAATTAAAAATTGATTTTGTCTTACCAAAAGAAAAAAAATTACTATTTGCCGAAACAGGGAAAGCCGAACGACACTATTTTCATTTTGCATTAATCTTAATTCTGCAAAACGTTTATATTTCTATCCTGATAACGTTGAACATAAGTCAATATTTTGGATTAATATTCAATATTTTCCTAAAGAGAAACCGGATTTTTTCTGTTTTTTATAAAGAACTGTTTCAAAGGCGTATTATTTCTTTAACAAACGGATATTGCATTATTATTAAGAAACATATTGAGTAAAGAAATATACCGTGTGTTCGTTTTAAGGGCAGACGTATATCTAAACTACTCAGCTATGAACGTGGTATTTTAAGAAGAACGTTAAATGTGAAGGATACAGACTTTAGAGAAGAATAAATTATACGTATGACATTGCATAAGTATTCCAGTCAGAATAAATATCTAATAGGAAACGTCAAAGAATGACGTCTTCCATACAGTGTAGAAAACTGTTATAGATTCCTCGGGTAATGAGGATCTGTGAAGAAGTAATAGCTGCGCACAACAGCTGTAGGAATGTAGAACGTCGATTCGCGATAGTCACTCCTATTACTATGATGCATGTAGTAAATATTTTGTGCAGTTACTTAATTTTGGTAACATAAAATTAACCAAATTATTTACCATATTTAACAAATTTAACAAGCATAAAGAATGTTAAGTCAACAAACTTTTGGGCAGAATATATCCTATATCTATCTTACAGCACACGAAAATATTTTAGACTTTTAAATATTAACAGGCAGAATAATATGGATGTACGTTTTCGTTGTTCGGTAGACACGTATTCAAATTTCCAGTTTCCACAACGTTACCTTTCCCCCTTTTAAAGTTTAATTAATCTACTCAATTATTTTGCTCAATCAGTTTCAACCCCACTGCGTGTATAGGGGGGAGGGTATAACATTACATTATTCAAAGCCCTCATCAGTAAACGCAAAATTAATTCCTATCCTATTACATTCTATATATTGTAAAAAAATAAAATATTTTGTTTATTTTTGAAAATTTATGTTTTATGTTTTAATTGTTACTGGATTAATTATTCTAAACTGTTGTGGTGTAAATTTAATTCTATTGAAATTGTTTTTTGTCAAATTATATCACTTCGTATAATTAGAATTAGGTTCTGCGTTAATAGGATTGTCTCTTGTACTAATCGATTTGCGGTTCTTCTCCTTCTGAGTGTATGCTCCTTCCACTTTGGTAATTGCCGCTTTTCGTGTAGTCCGTGATTTAAATATTATCCTATTTTATTCTATTTATATGTTTTAGAAATAAATAGAAATCAATTTTGCAGAATTCCAAGTTTTATTAACAAATTAATTATGGATCGATTGTAAATCGATTATTCAACAGTTAAAATATCGACTCGTTCTCTCAGGGCGAACGATTATTTTTATATAAATTATTAAGATTAATTACAGGTTCTTTGAGCTGTTATGTTATAATAATCAGAGAAAGGGCAAAGTCAGGAAGGTATAACACTTACAATTACAAGCTTAATGATCTAAAAATACAAAGATTATTTAATATATAATGTTTAGTAAAGTAATTTGTTCGAACCAAACGTTGTGATGACGAAGCTATCGGTGGGTTGCAGAGGATCATGGGATTTCAAAATGGCTGCTCCGTGCTGCATATGTTGTCGAAGGCTGCATGTCAAGGAATTCTCTTCAAATAAATGTCGCCTTTCCAAGTTTTCCTCGTGTCAGCAATGGTGGTTAAATTCTCTGGTGATAGTGTAGTTGTCCTGGATCAGTGTTCAGTGATTCGCCTCGATAAATTGTGTTGGATAATGTTTTTAAATCACTTTATGCCATAAGGTCGATAATTGCAGGTTTCGTCTCACTATTCAGAATTATCGTTTTTATGTGTTTTAATAGTTAATTCACTTTTTTCTGCTCAGTATTAGTTTAATTCAATAGTTGTACTGGTTTATTCACTGAATTTAGTGGTTGTTTAAGTTTTTTTCCAAAATTCGCGATTTAAAAATTATTCGACTTGGTTGAACTCTCGCCATGTTTTACTCCTTCGCTATATGTGAATATTTTGCGAGAGATGTGTCCTGTTCAACGTATAACAATCAACTGTTCTATTTTCTTCTTCATCCGAAACGTCTTAGCCAATTTAATATTAAAAAGCCATTGTTTTAAATTTCTAGCATTTCCGCTTACATAACTGATTTTTACATTATATGATCGAATACATTTTTACTCTTATTTAATTTTATTAAATACCTAATACATAATCTCTTTCTCTAGTTAATTCTACGTGATTTAATACCAAATATGATACTTTTACAATGTTTTCCATCTCAAAATGCCCTATTTGCAGTATTTTTTACATGTAGGCCTATAATTTTACTTCCTGTCATATTAAATGGTTTACCATCCTTATGAATTTATAATTATGATTGAACAAAATCCCTGATTGAAATAAAATATTTATTTTCCATTAATTCCTGGTAATTTTATGAATTAGTTATCTCTTTTAAATATTATTCTTTAATTTGGGACACCCCCTTTGATTTTTCTGTTATTACATTTGCATTTTTTCCAATAATCTTTCATACCTTTTTCCAATACCTTTCTAAAGTATAGTTTCAGTTATAATACACTGTGTCTGATTTACATTATACAAATTTCATCAGTTTAATTAATTTACTTGACTTATTCATCAATTATAAGGTTGTTGAGATTTACCATTTGCTTAAATTTTACCTGTGTTCATTTACAATGTTTTATGGATATTACAGCTTGCTTCTACCCCTTCTGACATTCTATTCTGATACCATCTTAATTAACATTCTCTTACTTAACTATATGAACATTCAGCATTGACAACAATTATTAAATCTTAACAAATATTTTATAACAAAAAATTGTATTCAAACCCAGACATTTCAGCCTTGAGTTCATTGAACTTAACATAAACAAAACACATATGTACTTTCATTATTTACATCATTCTTTAAATTACTTTTGGTGCAGTCTTAGCTGTTTTTGTTTTATATTGGGGATGTACCCTTTTTCACTTCACTTAAATATTTCCTGCTCTTATTTTATCTCTGTCATTTTAATGAATGTTGTTGGATAAAAAATGGCACTTTCTTAAAAACATTTGTAGTCTATTTTTTATAATACCATTCTACAAAATACTATTTCTGTATTTGATACAATAACTTTAAAGCTGTGTAAAGGTACCAATCAGTTTAAGATACACTTAGTTTAAGAACTTTAAACACAGACACTTGAAGTTTATTTAATACAATAAAATAACTGGCACTGGTCCCCTGTTATTCTTATCTGCTATCTCTAATTAGTTTTTTAGTCTTATCAGATCAAGAATTTTATTTATAGAGGATTAAGAAGATTTGTTTTTTCCATTATATAAATAACTTCCACTGGTTCACTTATAGTTCTACCTTTAGACACTTTTGTTTATATCTATATTACATTATTTGTTATTTTATGTGTTATATTTCCATCGGTTAAATATACACTCTTTTGGGGTTTTATCCTTTTATTATTGGGTTTACTTTGGGTATTTCCCTACTCTATCTTGTTCTACGACGTGGTTTCTTCTAATTTCATTCCTTTTATTAGGGATGTCGGTATTTTCTGGGGTTTGCCTTACTTACTCCTATTCTACCTGGTTTCTTCAAAAATGGTCCTTATATTAGGGGTGTCGGTTTGTTCTGGGTTTTTCCTTACTTACTCCTATCCTACCTTGGTATTTCCTTACTTTATTTTAGTTTTTTGGTTTATTTTTCATTACTCATAGGTGTTGCTTAGTGGTTTTTAATTTATTTTTATTTCTTCAAATTATGATTGCATTTTACTGTGGTACTTATTTGTTTTTATTTGGATTTTTCCTTGATTTCATTTTATTTTAAATTTATTTATGATCATTTTTCATTCATTATAATGTGGATAATCTGTCATGCTACAATATACATACGCACGCACTGCAGCACACGTGTAATTAAGTACTCAGTAATTATTTTTTAAATTTATTACTCGATGGAAATAATAAAGCTTCTTTATATTCATTATATATACATTTTTTAATTATAAACAAGGACCGGCCGTAACCACGTATCATACAGTGAGACATTCGGAAGGTTAATGTCTTCTTTTTTGGTCCTTTTAGGTATATGTTTTTCTTCAGGACTTTCAGTTTAGACCAGACGTTTCATCATCTCCATCTAGGTCTACCGATACTTCTTTTCTCTTCTGACCGATAATTTTCAACTAACTTTGGATTTTTCCAAGGGTTATTTTTTTCAACACAAGTTTTCCACCCTTGTAGCCTTCGAAATTTGGACTGTTCGTTGTACACTTAATTCATCCCGTAGAGTTTCATTTCTAATCCTATCTACCCTCGTGTATATCCATTGATGAATTTCAGAAAAATCTCCAGTGTTCTCATTAGATGTTTTCCATATCCTCTACACGTGTTACCTAGCACTCGAATTCGTACAACGGATTACATACATAATACGAATATTACGCTTTTTAGGACTCCTACATGTGTAGTGAAGTTCATCTGGTGAAACCTCCTACAACGCAGGCTTACGTTGTAGTAAGTTTTTGACGTTTTGATCACACAAATCTGTCGTCGTCATCAGAATCTGAGATTGGTGGTTGTCCTTTAACCACCATTCTCGGCTTCTGAGAACGACCACAGAGTTTTGGGGTCGAAACTTCCATGGAAATAGACCGGCGGCAGATTGTATCGCGTGATTATTAGGCTTTTGCTAGTCTACGTGTTTTGTTTTACTGTGACATTTAAACAGCTTCCTCGTAAATGTAGCTTAACCTTAGTTTTGGTGTATGACTCTTCACTGTTGCACAAAATGATCAATGATCAATGATAGTAACGATAATAAAATAAAGTAATGTAATAGCTGCATTACGAATTAGCTGTTGATGAATCAAATTACTGATCGACTTTAAAAACTTAAATAGTTTGAACTTTCTATCGAGATGTCTTTATGAATTGCAGCAGATAATTCACACGTATGGTCTGGAAATCATCTAATATCAAGAACAAGTCCATGACTTTTCAAGGTTGCTTCCCTGTCAGATATAAGTTGGTTGTGAATGATCGACTCATTGAGAAGGTGCATTCATTTATATTCCTTGGATGAGACTTGTCTTAATTGGGTGAAGTAGATGTCGATTAAAAAATAAAGACGTTTAAGCACATTTGTAAAACTATCAGAACACTGAAGGGGAACGTCAGACGAGACACTATGTTAAAATTCTATAAAGTGATGTCAGTACCATGCGGGCTTTATGGTAGTGGAACATGGACACTATACGCAAAGACCCGCAGCAGCAGAATGCAGGCTAGAGAGATGCAGATCCGTACTTGGAGTATCACGCTTAACGAATGATGACACAAGGAACTCCGGCTGTTGAGAATTTAAAAACTGAATGATAGGATCAAGCAGTACAGACAGCATTGAATGGTCAATGTGCAAAGGATACGTCAGGACAGACTACCTCAGCAACTGAAGTTTTATCTTCGGCAGACATCCCGATCAATGAGTACATAAAGGACTATAAGGCCCAAAGCCTGGAGAAGAGAACTTTCTAGCGCCATCGGGAATGTTACGCAAGGTCATACAATAATAAAGTAAACAATTCTAGCTTCTACCCCGATCTTATAGAGTTGTTTACTTTGAAATAATCTTGTATGAAAGCACAAAAAAATGGATAGTTCTATTAGTTAGCGAATGGTTTTACAACTATTAGTTCATGTCGTGTATTGCCAGTGTTATCAAAGCGTTTGTGTAATTTCGTACTAGTAGATTTATCAAGTTAGTAATTGTTATTATTTATTGTTACAGTCCGTAAATCATACCTGTCGAAAGGAAATAAAACATGATGTCATAGTACAGAAGTCATAACAAAAAAAAGTTGTTTCCTTTTGATTTATCTGGCATGTATTTATTTATTCCAATGTATTAAAGATAACTGCTCACGTTACAAGCACAGTAACATATAATTTACTCACCATCTTGTTACGCTCCATCCATTTAATCTACTCTTTCCGCTAACATGATTTTTTATTAAATAAAAAATCTTATACGTCTGAATTATAGATACGTTCCGTACATTTTCCATTTCCAACTTCTAATACTAACAATGTGTAACAGTACTTTAAGTTTCATCACTATTTTTCCCAACTTCACTGTAATATTGATTCCCCCATTTTATAGCACATCATCTCCCTTGTACTGCCATTATTTTGTTCCATTTCTGCCAATTACAAATCTCACTTATTATGACAAATGGCGCCACTCAGTGATATAAATGGTGTTAAAATGTTTTCTTTTAGTAATTACCATAATGACTGTAAGGTACCATTATACCTCGTAGAAGCTTAAACACATCTAAACTCTTTTAGAAAAAAATCAATTACTTTTATTTTACAATCTGGAAGACTGTTATTGTATTTCAGACATTAACGAACAAAAGGGTTTTAACCCTTCTTAAAATTAATACTAATTAATAGGCCTACACCGATGTAAAAATTTCACATTAATTAATGTGTTAATATTATTGTGTTAATATCTTGTTTTTACTAACAAAAACAAACAGGATTATTAATGTTGAAATGAGCGTTTTCTAGATTTTCTTACAATCATCTAACCTTCTGTTGTCACCGTAGAAATATACAATTATGTTTCAGAAAACGTTCTGTTTACAGAAAAAGAATCTACGCGCGCTCATACTCTCTCTCTCTCTCTCTCTCTCTCTCTCTCTCTCTCTCTCTCTCTCTCTCTCTCTCACACGCACACACACACAGTGGACAGGTTTCATGTTTCAGGGACGCCCTCCCGTCGGCGCCTATTCGTGACTTACTTCGTTTTTCATCTGTGAAATCCAGTAATATCGTTTACACATAGGAAATAATCGTGTGCCACAGACAAGGTCAAATACGATTGATATCTATCATTAGACTTGATTAGACCGACCGACAGCTTAATATTCAGCACACCAGGACTGCCTTGTTCGGATACAGACACTAAAATAAAAAGATAAGAAAAAGTAGAGAGAAATAATGTCACCGTGACTTCTGTAAAAAACAAAGTAGCTTTTGATGTGTAAAATTAATGAAGACCCGCAACTGCACGAACTCGTACACAGATACTTTGGCCACGTCAGAATATTATTTGTAGTTATTGTTAAAGTCCTATTAAAAGGACCAAATTTTAATTTATACAGACTTCGTTAGCCTATATAGTATACAATGTGCATAAGAAGTCGTAATTATTCAAACAAAAACAAAACCCCTACAGCAGAAAAGAGAACGTACACTGATATAGGAGAAAAAGCATTCACCAAGGACAAGAACAGATTATTATTACTTACCATTACGTTAAGTACAATAACGTACCGGTAACGACCATACATTATAATAAATGATAGTCGGTGAATTAAAAAATAACAATTTTATGTTAGTTTTATTAACATTGATTAAGTTACAACCACTGACAAGCAGTTGCCAATTAGTTTTTCTACATGGATTAACAACATTAACGTTTACCGTTCAAACAGAATAAAATGATTACAATGATTACAATTACATATACCGATAAACATTTTTATATAATTTAATTTGTTTTATAACAGAAAAGTGAAAAGCCCTTTGCAAGAGCGATTGTCGATCTGATTAAAGACTGTCAGCAGATACAGTGAAATGCAGATTTGCTCTGGAGAGATATTAGTACAGAATAGCTGAAGAAGAATGACGACGACGACAACGACGATCATGATGCGTGACTTTACCACACACACACACACACACACACACACACACACACACACACACACACACACACACACACACAGAATTATACACATACGATGAAATACTCTTAGGCACAGGATCAGAGGCGTAGCTAGAGGGACCAAGGGGCAGCCGCCCCGGGCGGCATAGCCAGGAGGTCGGCAAAGTGAGCATAGACTTGAAAACATTGTTTTCAGTTCATAACATTACAAACGACTTGTTTCATTGATATGACTATTCATTTCATAAAATAAGCATAACCAGACAGCTTGTCTGTGTCATAGACCTTGCGTGATAAACAGTATTAGTCTGTTTATGCTCAAGCATCGTAATTACAGTTCATTATGATAACAAATTTTAGTGAGTTGTGCTGGAAAGGAGAACTATTAATCATACAGTATTAGCTTTGTAAAAACAATCTTAACTGCTATTCGTATACAGACGAATATATTATTTGCAAACGTATAAAAAAAACGTTACGTGGGCTACGTATGTGCAGTTCGACGCAGCGAACGTGTTGATCATCAGTTATTGATGAGTACCTTGAGTGTGGGGTTTGTTTTTGGTTTGAGTGTCTTGTGGGTATGTCTATAATACTTCAGGTGTATGTCATCATACTAATACTATTATTGAAAATCGATTTTTTTTAATTTTATTTGAAGCTGATATGAAACGAAGTAAACTCAGTGGCGCCCAGTTTCGGAAGAGAAGGGAAGAAAGATTAAGAACTACCACAATTTTCAAAGAGTTTATGAAGTCTTTTATTCAAGGAAAATCGAACCCAGAGTGTCAAAATATTACAGTTAACAAGGAATAAACTTGCGATCATAAAATGGATGTTATTAGCGACGAGGGTGTTGATAAATACAATAAAGTTAACGATGTGATTACTTCGAACTGTGAAAGTGTCAAAGTACAGTTACAAGATTCAGTTGGTTCTAGTACCATGGATGATGTTGGATCGTCCAGTATTGAAATTACAGGCGATGAAGGACAGAATTACTAGCAACAGTGTAGACCGTGTTCCCGGTGCTGCTCTACAAGATATGGGAGCTTGGCCAAGCCAGATATCTCAGTCCTACCGAGATATAATGGTGAATAGAGGAACATGTCAGTTGCAGAACAAGGACAGCCATTTTCCTGAAGATGAAGCTGAACGGTCCTTAAACAAGTATTGGTTTGATAAAAGCTTGCAAAATGGGGAAATCGCACTTGAATGTGATTCTCTCCAACTAAAAAAATCTTTATTTTGCTTTTGTTGCACTTTATTTCCAAAACAAAACTATCAAAGAAACCATTTTAATGGTGAAAACGGACTTTAGTCGTGGCGAAAGTTAAATCCCCGTATTCAGGATCATGAAAATAGTCCTGCTCATCGCTCTGGGTTTTGGAATGGAAAAAATTGGAACGTTCTTTAAACAAAGGTGGTCTTCTTGATGATCTACTTCAGGAACAACTGAGTAAAGCAGCTAAGACATGGAAAGAAATCCTCGAACGGGTCATTGCCATAGTACAATCTCTTCCACAACAAAATTTCGCACTGAGAAGACATCGAGAGTCAATTACTAACGATCAAATCCTGGAAACTTTCTGGGTTTGTTAAAATACTGGGCTAAATTTGACCCTGTCACTAGATCTCATTTGGATTCTGTCTCTCGTAAATCTGGGTGTGTATAGTTTCTTTCGCCAATTATTCAAAATAAAATAATAAGCCTGTTAGGAGAAAGAGTGGGCAAATATGTTACTACTGCATGTAAGAAGGCGAAGTGTTATATTTAACACAAAACCAGATGCTGCACATGTACAACAAATCTCTCAGATTATAAAATTTGTTGAAATTAAACGTAATTCTGTTGATATCAAGGAAGCCTTCATAGATTTTATTCCTTTAGAAGTGATAACAGCAGAGGGGATCACACAAGTTATTACAAGTAAACTTGAGAGAGATGGATTGAATCTTAGCGACTGCAGAGGTCAGTCGTATGACAATCAAGCAACAATGGGTGGTATTCATTCAGGAGTTCAGAAGAGAATATTAGATTTGAATCCACTAGCTGTGTTTGTTGCCTACGACAACCATTCACATAACTTGGTTGCAGCTCATGTCAGTGTTCAGCAGTGACATTTTTTGGGACATTGGAACGTCTATTCATCTTCTTTTCCTGTTTCACTTATAGATGCAGTCTTCTAAAAGACTTCGAAATATTACTCTAAAAGGACACTGTGATACCAGATGGAGTTCAGAAGCAGATGCGGTGAAAGCAATCATGCGGTACTCAGCTGGATGAAGTGACCTCTGCACTGGAGAAACAGAGGGATACACCGACTGAAACAATTGATATGAGGGAAGATGCAGCATTAAAAATTAATGCGTTAGACAATTTTAATTTTGTGACCTTGCTCTTTTTCTGGAGAGATGTCCTTTCTTCTATGGCAAAAATCAAAAAAAAAAAATCTTGGAGACCAAAGGAATAAGCTTTATTCAAGGATTGACAGTTCTGGAGAAGCTAACGGACAAATTAAAAGTTTGGAAGAATGAGCTGTGTGACAATGTCATTTCTAAGGCAGAGCAGGTATGTAATGAATGGGGTGTCAGTATCACAAAAAGGATAAGAAGAAAGGGCACGATGCCAGGGGAGTATGCAGACGATTCTGCATTAACCGTTCAGCAAGAAATGCTACATTCTCTAATAGAAATTTTGGACAAACTGTCAGTTGAAATTTCAAACCGTTTCTCTAACATATAAGAGTTAGGAAAACGCTTTGGGTTCCTCTGTAAATTTGAGGCGTTCGTAAATGATGGGGATATACATTTTAAGGAATAGCTTTCCTAAATCAATATTACGTGCACAGTGCTTGCAAAACTGTATCCACTTGACCTAAACAGTGAAGAATTGTTCAGTGACTTGAACTTTCAAAGATGTCATACTTTCATTAAACAGGGCAAACGTTAACGGATAACAAATGGACTTTACACCTCAGAGACTTCTGTAGTACATTTCTTCAATAGGATTAGAAGCCTACAAAACACTAGCAACAGCTTCAAAAACTTACCTACAAACAACATTACCTCAAGACAGGGTATCAAATCTAGCGATACTTTCAATTGAAAACGACATTGCTTCGTATTTAGATTATCGTGATTTAATAACCGACTTTGCAGCAATTAAGACCAGGAAAGTTACACTTTGAAATGTCTCGTTTTAAATATTTATTAAATATTAAAAATAAATATTAAGTGTTTATTATTATAAGATAGAACCATTGACCTGTAATGGTAAGTGATTTATTTTATTACTTTTAATGTAGTTCTTTGTTTAACTTTATGTTGCTTTAGGATATTGTTTTGATGATACCCTTTAGACCTACAAGGAATTTGCATGTTAATTAGAAAATTTTTATGTTATACATTTTTTATAGTAAACTTTCTACATTTTATGTAGTCTACATTTGTTACTAATAAATGCATACAAACTGAATACCTGCAATATAATATTGAATTTCTTAATTTTGACTTAACAAACATTCTTAAGACCTTCCCTGTACGTGCTTTCATATACAAATCTACACATTTGCATTTATTAAGTACTTTTTTTACTGAATGTGTCTTCATTGTTGCTCTTTTGCCCCCTTTAATTGTGAAGGCGAGGCGGCTGACGATCTCCTTGCCCAGGGCGCCAAAAAGCCTAGCTACGTCACTGCACAGGATCTAAGAACGATTTCTTGCTTCGTGGACGGTTCTGTATTGATTGCTGTATCTTGAACAAGTTCCTCTCCTTCAACGTCTGGCTCCAACATCAGTCCCATGGTTTAGGACATTCTCAAAATATTGGTTCCATCGTTGCGCTTAATCTTCCCATGTTGTGAAAAGATTTTCTTCTTTGTCCTCAACTGATTTGTTACCAATCCACGCCAATTGATATAGATAAAGAGAGTTTTGAAATCTTCATCATCCGTAAAGGCAATTATTTCGAACTGTTTCAGTGAACTAATGGGTTATAGGAAAACAATCCATCAGTTCACATAATTTCCGGACCGGAGAGAAGCCACTGACGTCCTATACACATAAAATCTGTTAACTCTTAAGTATTAACAGTGAACAAAAAGATAATGGGACTTGAGATGATAGCATATAAGATGCCACATAGACGACATATGGTGGATGATGTTTTGTAACGTTTGTTTTAATCGTTGGTGGAGTAGTATTATACACTGAGCTATAGACTATAACTAGGTATTATTTTAGTTTTATATTTTATATGCTAGCTTATCAGACTCAGTCAATATAAATAAAACTTTGCTAATTCTTTTGTTACTAACAATATTTTCATTGTTACAAACAGGGGTAAAAACTACTCAACACCGCAAGTACGACTCAGCTACAAAAATTGCAAAATACAAGGTCATACGATTGTATAAATTGGAAACTCAGGTCTCTGAAAGTGCAAATTATAAACACAAAAGAAAAGAAATTGACTGCTGTTTCTAGAGTACATAATTTTCAATTTTGCTACAGTTTCCCGTTACTACACAAAGTAGCAACAAATTATGAGGCTGCAGTTGCGAACGGAAACACTAGACGCGGAAACCAATCCAGACAATCGTATTGCGCGTCCAATATGCAACAATCAGATTTACGAGTATATTTATGCAGAGAGAAAAATTGTGATTAGAAATGTGAGAAAATAATTGTAACTGAGGAATGGAAATATTCTATGATTACGTTGAAAACTGAACGTTCACGTGAAATGTATATGCTTTTTTTCATCAAACGTTATTGTGTTTAAGTGGCAGAGGGAGTTTATTAACACAGAAAATGAAGTAATAAAATTTATATTATATTAAATGTCATAAAGACTTGTCTATAATTCACGCACCCCACTTTTTTGTTTATAATCTAATGATTTATTTAAAATATTACTGTATTGTTTTATGTGGTCCTCTAATTGTATTGCGTTGATACATATATATAAAAAGCAAACATGTTAATGGCAAAAAAATGAAAAGTTACAGTTAATTTTGAGAAAAATGCCCTAAACCTACACAACTTTTTCTCTGTGTATGATATAGTAGTTCCTAGTTCACTACTTGCACACCTAACCGTTATTGACCATCTACAAGCCTATTAATAGGCCTAGTAATAGTGACAGTCCTGGTATTCCAGCTGAAACTTGCAGATGCACAGGCTGTCGTTATTAATTTAATACAACTAGTGTATTTTTGTAATAGCTAATAAAAACAACTGGCCTTTAAATAAAAGTAATAATATACATTCCAGTATATATACGAGGGCTGTTCAGAATGCGAGTTCCGATATTGTATTAAAGGAAACTAAGAATATATTTACAAAACATTTTTATTACTATTTAAAGAACAGACCTTAAACTACGTTTCTGTATAGTTTTTGTAATTTTTGAAACACTTTTCATAACAAGGCACCAGACTTGTATATCTTCGTAGAAATTTCCCGCCTGTGTTTTGAACCATGTATTTATAGTTTGTTTGATATCGTTGGCCACCAAAGGAAGGATTTCTCATACTTGAAAAGGTGATATTCGCTTGGTGTAAGGTCTGGGTTGTAAGGCGGATGATCAAATTGTTGCCAGCCAAACTTTGTGAGGAGATGTTGCGTTGCAGCGGCAGTGTGTGCGTGTGAAGTCCCATGATTCATCGCAATGTCCCGGGTAAGCATCCTACGTCGCTGACTAAGCAAAAAATTCGTATCTGTCTTGGTACCACTGCATCGCTCACTGCTTCTTCTCCATAAATATCGAAAATCTGATGGTGAATTTCAATTGTTTTAATACCTTTTGCATTCAAGAACCGAATTGCATACACACTTTCACACACGGCGGGCGTCTCGAACTTCTTCGACATTATAAACACGTTCAACGAAGTTTACTCAGTGCACAGTTGTTTACAGATGGCGTTGTTGGCTTGCCAACGAATCAACAAACTGGCCGCGCATGCGCAACAGCGTGACAGCATCGATACCGCGTCAATATATCAAATTGGAACTTACTTTCTGAATAACCCTCGTAGATTGTTAAATAAAACACGCCAATTTAACAGGTACTAAGTGTAAATAGCATTCAGCTATTGGCAACGTGCATATAGCAGATATTATATAGCCACGGAAACTTCACAGTAACATGCATAGGCCCTACGTACTTGGCGTCTGTCGCAGACAGCTGGACCAACAAGTAGCCTACCAAGAGCATTCCACTACCGGCTGGCAAAAACCAGTATGCTCTCGCATATCCCTGAAACCCTTATATTAATTTAGACATTTCTGGAAGCTTCAAGTCGACAATACACCAAATGACCTTGGCTTCGCGCATATTAACAAAACAAAGCGACTACTGCCAGTCAATTCCACGAACTGTTGACACAAGCTATTACAGGTAAGTGGAATGTTACTAGAGTGGCATTATAGAATTTATTTATTTAACAAATGAAAATGATCATTGCTTGCTGTTTTATGCTTATTGGACATACACATTCTATATAATCTACGGTAACTATTATTAAGTTATAAGGGGTTGATTGTGTATAGACGTAGTAACACAAACTTCCGATTTCTTCAATCTTCAGTGGTATATTACACTGTTTTAAGATCACGATGTGCACTAGATCGGTATCAGTAACTTAAATTCAAATGAACAGTAAAATACTATTAATAATGGTCTACCATAAAAGAAACTGTAGAATTTTTTTCCGTCAAATTCCTAATTATATTTACTTGACAGATAATATCACGAAAGTCAGAGCTACATTGTTTTACCTAGATTATCGACACTGTTTGTTATATTATAATAAGGAAGTGTAAGCAGTTAATAAGCTTCTGTCACTCCTACTTCTTCTTAAATCCCTGTACAAGTTTGCGTCTTCTGCTACCTGCTCCATTAATCTGAATTGAGAAGTATGCCGACCTGGCTTAAACTTGTAAACTACAACGGCGGGAGCGGGTAGGGTTAAGGAAGTATATTAATTTCTGTGACTAAGACATAAACTCTGAGAGAGTTACTTCGGAGAAGAAAAGTTATTTAACTATGAAGTCTTTGCGCACGCGCGCATACGGAATATTTTACCTACGCTATACCATGGTAATTTACTAAATGAAACAACGAGCTAAGAGAAACAGATACAGATAAACAGCTAAGATACAGATTTGTATAAATTATACCACAAATTGACGAATGTCGTCTCATTATTTACGTAATTAGATCTGTTTATACGCGCGAATATATTTTTAACTTATCGAATATTAATATATGTAAGGCACATACAAGGTATCGACAAACCGCCTCTTAATTACCACGCACTGTGAACAGTGTTCTGATTGTTAAATATCGGTTTCGTAACTTTACGACAACGCTGTCCTGACGCTCATTTTCCAACAGCTGTGTTCACTCAGAGATTTATAGTTTGTTGTTGTTGTTGTTGTTTTGTATTCCATTTAGTTTTTCTTTCTATTTTATTTTTCCACAGAGCAGGTTTTGTTACAATAAACAGCTTTTTACGCTCGCTTCTTCCACTATATCTACTCTACATTCAACCGCTATAAAACATTCGACACAAGTTTCTTTTTTTTTTTTTGACACGACCTAATTTAAGCACAGCACAGTATGCTTATGATACTTATTATGTGCTACACATTAGCTTTGAGAAACTTTTATATTTTCTTTAAGAACATTCTTATCCCATTACATGTTAAGCATTCGTCTCGGTGCTGTTCTCGTATGAGACTGAACATTACCGTATTGGTTCTTCAAACACCTCGTATTGACTAATCCACATCCTAAACAATTTTATATGTAAAACTTTATAATTTTTATTGCATGCTGTTAACTGTCCATGCACGCACACGTAGTGACGCAGTGGGGTCTGAAACTGTGGGAGGCGCTACGTCACGTATTTCTTCACGAGTTTCCTTATGTTTTTGCATGAGTCTTGTACTACATAATATTCAATTACGCATAAAATAGTACCGAGTTTATTAAACGTAAAAAGATTATTCCCAACAACTTCAGTCAGCGCGGAGGTCAATGAATGCAGTAGTGTAGCCTTAGCAACGAAGCTCGCGGAGTGGCCGCTTCCACTACCATCAAACGACACAACGTTTAGACCTTTAGATTATTTCAGTTGTAACTTAAACGTCAAATAAAATATTTTTTATTGCACTGTTTAATTTCCAAATCTAAAATAGCATAACAAAAATTTTTACCTGCATAATTTATGCAATTTCGTAAATTAAATGACAGTGTTCAAAGTGCAAACAAGAGTACAGCGAAACAGCACTTTGGACGCATTAAGTTCCTAGCGGTGATTTACGACGATTACGCATGCGCTATGTTGGGAATTCGGCCAATCAAAACATCCACAGGTCAGGTTTTGATTTGTTTTATCTAGTTTCTCATTGCATCATTGCTTATTCTGATAAACTAATATTTAATTATTTAAAATTATTTTTAAACAATTATTTAATAGCAAGTATTTAATTATTTATTATTTTTTACAAATTATAGCATTCCCTGATAGTAGACCTACTTCATTCTAGTAATACAAAATTTTATTATTCTTGCAAAAATGAAGAGCGAACATGTAGTAACACACAGATAGCCCAAATTATTCGCATGTATTACTGCTAGTCAGAATACATAAACTTGAACGACAGATCAAATTTCAAATTCGATTTAACAAAATGACAGATACAATCAACAATGGAAGACACAGAATAGATATTATCACGTGTGGCGGCCATATCCGCCAGCCGGCGCCTATTTATGGGTGGTTTATCGTATGTCGTCGGTCACACAGCGTAGGTCACCGTCAAGGTCAGATCAAACTAATATCCGCAACCACAAATTACATGGCACATCAGATATCGTTAGCCTGTCACTGGTACATTATTAACTGTGATATTGCGAAGCTATAAATTTAGTAACTATAAATTTAAGAGATATATATTTTTTTTTTATAAGTTTATTTAGTTCTGTTTAGCTGCAAAGTGCTAGTGATCCGCATCACATTCGTGCCCACTGTTTTCGGAGATAGTAGAGTAAAATGATGTTAAAACGCTCCCGTTTGATACTCTATTCAGTATTATACGCGCTTTTTGTCCGGGACCTGAAGCTTTCATAAGTAGAAACTCTGTCAATACATCGCTTTTGAATATTACTCGAGTTTCTTTTTTGAAAAGGTGTGGTTCACATTAATTAATGTTGAAAAGATAGGACTCCTACAGCAAAGTTTTGGTCTACCTCAGATGAAATGATTTTTTTAAGCCAGACAAATTAAATATTTTCAAAAGGGAAAATGTCGTGGCGGAAAACTAAGAGAGGAAAGTGTAACTATGTTGCTATAAGTTCTGACGATTCCATAACTGTCCAGCCACTTTGAATTGGTCTGTTCCCCTGAGACTCTCATTATATACTTGTATTAATGAATTCCCATTAACATATGCTACGCATTGTTTTTCGAGTGTCCATTAGCGCTATCAATGTGCTGGACGACGTACTCTGTAGTTGTTTGAACAAGAAACCCTTGTCTGCATATTGCTATGACAATCACGCTTATATTAGTAATTCAGTTAATAACCAGTAACATGCAATACACTTGAAAATGTAGGCAATGAAGTGAGTAGACGAGTTTTTGTTGCTAGCTTCGGAAATCTTGCTATCTAGAAAAACCAAAAACAAATTATCAGCAACAACCGGCAAAAGTTACAAACGTTACTTACTTTGAAAGTCAAAATCACTTATCATATTATTTTTACTATAATATCCATTATGATTTTACATTTACTGTACGTAACTATGAGTATGTCGACTCCAAATATACTAAATAAAACACCTTTCTTTGTATTTCAGCAGCTACACAGCTATTCTTGGTTGTACAGTCGGATCAGACAACAGGCAAGATATGGAAATACATTGCGCTTATGGCTTTTACGTTCGTTACTATTACGCAACTTCTAAACGTCGACAAATAAAAATGAAGTACTAGTTAAGTCTACAAAATGTACTCAGTAGTAACAGTATTTTAATTCTTCATATTTTGGTATATTGTAAATAAATTTAGCCTAAAAACTGAGTCGGTAAAAATAAAAAAACTTAGTAAAACCATCGCACGCTCGATTTAGTACGTATTAAAATATGAACTGTCCTTACGCAAACTGTTCTTGCTCTTTAACAATAATTTTTTTTGTTCACGTAGTTGGAGATCACGTACATGATGTACAACCCATTAAAATTTAATAATATCCTTGTAATAACAAAATAAAAAATAAAATTTCATATCAAATTTAAAATGAGGCATAAAAATTAGCCTGCGTGAAACTTTTTTTCCTATTCAATATAGAATAATACTTTAAGCGAGTGAATTATACAGAAAGAGACAAATTTAATAGTGTCTTTTGAAGTAGGCCTACTTTTTATTTTAGAAATTAACTTCTAATGCATAACTTTTAAAACCTTTTATGCCATAAATATATATATATGTATGTGTGAGTGTGGGCCTAAATTATTTATTGTGTACATTTATTTATAACTGCTATGACTAACGTTCCTTTATTCCGTTCATTACGTTCCTTTAGACACACCGTGCTTTTATTTCGATTTTTATGAAGATGTTTTCGATTAAGATGTTTCTATTGATAAGGACTGCCAACTCTTGACTCATATTTCTTGGGGTCTTTTCTCTTACTCCATAGACGTTGGTTTTACATTGAGTGCTTTTCATTGACAATGTTAATGTCTTGTGCGTTATTAATGTGTTACTGCGTTTCTTTGTTAATGTCTTGTGTACGGCGTTGTCTCCTGATTTATTGATTTCGTATTCTATCGTTTATGATGTGTCCAATAATTATTGTTAAGGTAGATATCTCTGATATATACGTACTTGCCAGCACTTTCCTTTTGGATGTTTCACTCCTGATCTAAGATTCATATCTTATGACTGACGGCATTACGTTTTTGCATTTTTATTTTTCTCTTAATTTTGTTACTTTTCACAATACATCTCTTACGTAGCTTAATATTCTTGCGACCTTAAGTGTTTGTCTTTGTAGTTCCTTAATCAGACAACTTTTACTGCTTACATTGGGTGTGAGCAGATAAATTGTATAACTTGCTCTGCTATTTCCAGTTTACATCTTTTCATGTTTTTAGGTACTCTCATAATTTTTGTTATACATACTTCCATCTACAGCCATATACATATTTCTGCAGCCATCATGGTTTGACGTAGTAGTCATTGGAGGCTGTCTTCGTTATTGTCTATTAAAGCCACATCACGAGATTACAGTAGTACTTTTACCATAGATGTGTCCATTTTAGACCTAGGCCTATACCCTTCCACTACGTTGTGTAAAATGTGTACTATGTTGCGGCTAAGACAATGTTTTTCACTGCTCATCAAGATTTGAATGTCATCTGCTGTAAGATTTCGTTTCTTACAGTTCTCTAATTAAACTTGTCCCTTACGGTGTTCAAATTGTCTTTAGCACTGCCGTTCCTCCTTGAAATGTTTGTACATCATTTAAGTTACTCCTAACAAATGCTTTGCAAAGGTCAATAGAACAAATGAAAGATTGTTCTTAATACGAGATTCGACTAACTTTTCGCCTATTAGTTTGAGCGTAAATATATAATTTGCTGAATTTTTTCTTATAAATTGGAACTTTTTACTTAGTTTTAAGCAACTGCTTAGCTTTGGTAGAATACTTCTTGTTACAGGTTTTAGTACTCTACCTAACAAAGAGGTTGCTGAGGCGCTTCAGCACTTTTTTAATTTGGGAAATGGTTATATTTAATTTCCTCTCATCCAGTATTTAACGCATTCTAGAGTAGAATATCATCATGTATCATGTTTGCGATTCCTTTACGAGCCTTTCTCCTCCGTATTTAAGTTGCACGTTTACAATACCGTCTATTCTCGTACCGTTTCGATTTTTTGTTTAACGTCGTTGTGCTTGTTCAGTTTCTTCTATTAGGCCTACTTGTACTGTATTACTTCCTGTGTCGTCTAAGTTTTCAAATCATTCCTGTCAACCTTCTTTGGTGATTACATTTCGCCAAAATGTGTGCTACAATTCTCTTGTCTCTTGTTTGATAATTACTTCCCATGCTTTAATTTGTACCCTGTTAAATCGCTTTCATTAATTTTTGTAAATGCCTGTCAATAACCTTTCTTTATTTAACTTACTTTTATATTATTTCAGTACTTTTTCTTTGTATACGCCTGGACGTCTTACATTTTTTGTGATGAGTTTTATAGTAAATGCGCTATATGACTGATGTAGTATAAGAAATTCCAAATAAATAAATTCACTCGTAATTAAGAAATATATGTTAGTTTTTCGGATTCTGTTTTGTCTGGTATTGATGCCGAGGTCTAAATTACTTGATTCAAATACACAAAATATGTACTTATTACGCAATCAAATTATGTATAATATATGTATACCTATAGATAAATCGATGGGTGTTTTATCTATTTACGTGACAAACAGCAATGTTGTGCACAAAGAGCGATTAACAGAGTTAGACATTCGCTTTAAAGAGTATTTTAAAAGCAATGGTCAATGGCCGGCAATCGAAATCCATTTTCTCTCTAATAATATAATCTATATTCCTACTGGAAATGTGAATGTTGTGTTCATTTTTCGTAATGACACTATTTCGATGTGGCACTTTTGTTTGGAGTGTGTAATATTACAGTTACATAACAGTTTTTCCCCAAACAAAAAAATTGTTTTGTTTCCTAATGTCTCGTTTTTACTTTTTACGATATAATTTCAAGCAATTAACCAAATGTAAATTATAGGCCTAAAATCTGCAATCATTCGATAGATACCCGTTAGTTTCGTTTGTTACAGGTAGCCACGTTATCGATACAGCCGCAGGTTTTTTAACGTTAACTAAAATTAACTGACTGTGTGTGATGTTGACATAAAATGCAATTACCAGCGGCAGGAGTAGTTAGGCTGTAAATTGTGGGATCGTATCAGTTTGGATCTACTCCAATGACAGTTAACCCACACGCCACGTTTTGCCGACGCCATACTGTCGGCGCTTATTTATGACGTATACTATAATTTTTCGTATGTCAAAACCGATAAACATATTACATCACTGGAAGTATTATCCCGCTATAAGCAAGGTCAAATAAACTGTGCTATTTCTGTAAGAAATTCCCATTAAAACGCGATGACGTTCACACGCAGGGAAAAGGAGAACGGGAGACTCCTTTCTTCTACAATGACAATAAAGTGAAATGTTTAGGAAAAATAATGTTGCCGAGGTAAGTATATAAAAAAAAATCAATCAATGTCATGAATATAAATTTTTATGCGATTAAGCCTGCAACACAAACTTAGATCGCACATGACAACTATATCACGATGCAAATCAGAAGGTAGTGAACATTGTGTAGTGATGAATAAAATTGTTGTGAGGGTGCTGCGAGTGTAATGGCTGACAAAAGGGCTGTGTTTCGCCTAGTATATTTGTATTTTCCCCCGTTAGGAAAATTTTTGCTTATCTCCTCTACAAGTTGTGAAAGAATCCGTGAACCGAACACGACGGGTGTGTGCAAGCACGTTCGTGCGGCATGCTACTTAAGAGATCGGAAGAACTTCCTTTGTAAAGAGGATAGAACACAACTAATTACGTGCCTTTCTATCCTGTAAGGGACAGCCATCCTGCAATTCGCAAGGTACGTTCATGTATATCTGTTTAGCGCTTAGTAAAATGTTAGTAATTCAGTCGACTAAGTGATCGAATTGCATGAATATTTTCACTTGTGCATAAAACGCTCAAGAGTTAGTAGATGTTGGGGGCCGTTTAAAACTAACGAAGCACCACACAACAGCTGAGATAAAAACATAAAGTAATGATAAATTCGTTTATATTATGTAGCATAAACCAGACATTTATCGAAATTTCATTCAAAAGTATATTTCAAAACATTTACAAACGTAAATGAAACGTATAAAATATTTAGAAAGTTTATAATATTTAAACGTATAAAATATTAAGGAAATATTATTGATAATGAGGATAGAATTATATGTGTGGTTATGAAAAGAATACAGGCAGGAAATGAAACTCAATTTACAAACGCATGAAACAAAAGTTTTGCGCAAGATTCTATGTGAAATATAACTGAAGAAGTTGTTGTAATCGAGAGCTGGCTCAGTTAATAAAAAAGAAGAATGTAGGAAGTTTAATAAAGCTGAAAGGATACAACGATTGTGTTGTGTATGATCTATTTATACCAAAGATATTTATAAAAGAAAAAGACAAAGTTTTTCATCTACGAAGATGGGAAAACTCACACTACGGTAGGTGGAATATGTATTGGAGGATTTAAAAACAGTGGATGTGTGTCGGGGGAGGAAATAACACTTAAATTAAAATTGCATGGAGGAGTGTTGTAAAGGAAGCTACAGTCCAACAAAGGCTGTACAATAAGTACATTAAGATAGTTAAAGGCATTAAGTACATTACAACAGAAACAACAACAAGGTATTTCAGATAATATCCAAGGCACTTGATATTTATATCCAATACCGATTCTTGCAGAGTTTCTGGTACAATAGCTCTTTAACAGTGGTGTGGAAAGGGTTTTAGTAGCTGGTATCCGAAATTTGTAGTGCTAAACACACGTGAATGTGCAGTATAGGCTACAATTAATTTCGTTTCTCAATAGTTAAGAATCTGGTTAACTAACTAATACGTTTTGTATTGTCCTGGGGGCAAATCTACTAATATGTGGCGTTATTTTTGTGAGGGCAAAATGACGACAGGACAGATTTCTGCAATAAAGTATAGAACCGCTAAAATTATTAGACTATGCAAAATATAAAAGTCTAATTGGTTCAGATCATATGAAGATAAATTCTACTACATTGTGAAGTAAGTAGTGCTTTCTACAGAGAAAGGAACGAACAACGCGTCTAAGTAGGAAGTTTCGAAAACCAGGAAACACATGTACATGTGGAAGAATGTGGGAGTGTGTTATCTTCATTACACACTAAACAGACATCAGCTCGTGTGAGTTAACATGATATGACAAATACGAGCTCAGTGAATGACATGACAAAAAAGTCTAACACACGGCACGAAAGGGTGAACAGTCCCATACCCTTGTGTGCAGTGTGCAGCGAGTACCAACTGCTCTTGTGAATACACCTCGTGTAAACATAAATGTTATTAGCTCCTCTCATTTAGCATGGTCTGTAACATTTCTATGGTAAATTGAATTCGCTAGAAGAAAGGAAAGCTGATCTAACTAGGTACTAGAAGAAGGCGTGATGTGAAGATGAAGATGCTAAATATTCTTCAGTGTCAAAGTAGCACTGGTGTCTGTGTGTCCAAGACACGATACCGCAAGGATATCACGAAAAAGTTCAAGCTTTAACGAGTTAAGTAAATAAGTAATACGTTTTGAACAGAAATTAGAAGACGAAGGTACAACAAATCTGATGTGAAGTCATTACGAAGTGTCCGTAGACGTTCCTTTCCATTCTTTAAGATCTTTAGCGGTGTTTCTTCACAAATCTAGATCACATTGTTACGTCAACTAGACTCACTGCAAGTTGTGCCTACAACGTGTGTGACTTGTGACTGTATAAGATACTTTAACAGCTATTCACCAATTGTTGTAATTAATTACAGTTAATGAAAATCACAATTTGTTGTCACTTTTCAAATCGAGGTTGCTAATTTGTAATTTTTAATACAAGACTAAAAAAGAAAAATCAAATAAATATAAAAATTCCATTGCTTTAATTGTTAACAATATTAAACTGTTTGTTTCCAGCCAACGAAATTAAATGAAATTAGTTTAATTCATATAGGCCATGTCTGCGGGTGTACTGCAACGTTGTCTCTGCAGATAAATTTATCAATGTTTTGGTCAATTTATCCTTTATTGATGTATAAGTTTACAGTTATTTCATTGCGGTGATTAAAACACGGTCCACGCACACGCGCGCGCCCGCTTACACACACACACACACACACACACACACACACACACACACACACACACACACACACACACACACACACACACAAGTTTCATTGTTTTTCATAATAGTAAAACTGTCGTGTTGTTCGCATTGATCAAATACATTGCGAATAAATTGTATAAATTTTAAACGTCCAAACTCAATCCTTTTTGCAGTTGTAAAATACTAAATACAATACATGAGTTATCATCATACGTTCTTGTCCAGTCTCGTCTTTAGAACATTACTATTTTGGGCGCGCGCGCGTGTGTGCAGCTTTCACATGAAATGACGGATGACGAATGAAGTTGTAACCCTGTCAACTGAAATTCAATTAACAAGGAGAATTTTGCAGTGTTACTTTCAAGACAATAGCCGTGGTAGAGGTTTGGAAGCTATATGCAACCCAACGGGCAAGTTTACCGTTAGAGTCCCCAAATTGGACGTAACAGGATTTGCAGTGGTGAATCATGTTACACGTCACTGCGTTACGCAAACACAGGACGCGCTGCTACACTCTATACGGAACACTAATTTGTACACATTATAAAAATCTATTGATAGAGTAAATCATTGACACTTACACAGTAATACAATAATGCTATGGATGTTATAACATTTTCATTTATCGACAAGTGTAACGTCACTTTGCACTCGGCGTGATATTTTAACATTTTAGTCCTCTAAAGTTTTTTTACTTGATTACGACAAAGTTTCAGTAAAAAGTTTAAAAGACCGTTCATAACTCGGTAGATTCTAATTGCAAATTGAAGGCCAAATGAAGAAAACTCGGTAAAAGTGATTCACTACGAAAAGAGGAAATCTTGCCGGTAGAGGATTAAACGGAAAATAACTAGCATGCAGTGCAATCCAAACATATCGGTATTCATTTTGATCAGAGAATGGCGTAAAATGGTTTTATATGCGATGTATACCCGCACATATTCGATAAATCAGGGTAGCCGTACCGTATGCTAGGCAGGCGGTTATAATTAATAAATAAAAATTGAACTGTTAACACAAACAGTAATTGTAAAAATCCATATGCACGTACGGAGTGGAGCCTTTGGGGAACAACCAGAAACAGCAATTTAGACAACAATCAAACATTTAAAAAAGTTTCACGAAGAAATTCGGTTATACGAAGTGACTAAATCTATATAGGCCTACCGTCAAAGAACTGTCAACAAGTCCAAATGTCAGTACAATGAACCGTTTGACTCAACAACAAGATTTGATGTAAATTAATTCCATTGCCGGACAAAGACGGTAATGTTTTGCAAAATGTGTGGATACAGCCAATCATGTGTAAAGTACAATAAGAAGGGAAAGACAATGTTACGGAAATAGCATTACATCCCTACAAGAAAATTAATGCAACATAAGATGTCCCTTATTTCCACCACACCTGTGGACATTTGTACGATAAATACGAAGAAAAAAATTTTCGTATTTCTCATGAGCAAAAAACTAAAACCAGTAAGCAGTAAGTAGATAGGCCTATATAATGACAAATTTAAATTAACTAACAGAAATATCAGTGTTGCACACCACTATGGAAATTTTTTTCCGGTTAGCGCTTTCAAGTTTCACAGCTCATCGTCAGATCGAAAATATACAATACACTGTGTATTTCCGATTTGATGATGAGCTGTGAAGCTTTAAAGCGCCAGTCGGAAAAATTTTTTTCTATAGTGGTGTTATTTCTGTTTGTGATTATAACCACTAGGACAACTTTATTAATTAAAATTACATAAATCATTTTACGTTTTCTTAGATTGCTGCAGTTTGACGTTACCTCTTGTATAAAGAACACAGAGAAACATGTGATTAAAAGTAAGGCAAACAAAAGAGGGAAGTCATCGTGTAGAATTTCCTGGAATTGAATTGAACTATCCGAGCAAAATATACAATTTCAGTTCGTTTTTACTCAAAAGAGCAGGAAAAGTTGTTAGCATATGCAGTTAAACGCAGATGTAAGTAATGAAAGCAAACAGTATCAGCAATACTGGAGTCAAACGAGTAAAGAACTCGTCCCACTAACCCGTATTTCTTTGAAAAGGTATAACACAGTAGGAAAGGTAAACTCATCACGAAAGTTTTTCTACTTATGAAGAACTAATATAAAAGAATTATTGTGTAATGGTATGATGGAAATCACATTTTCCGATATTATAAAATTGGGAAAAAATTATGACCTTCAGTTTCCCCAGTGTCCACTGCGCATCCGGCATATTGGCCTATAAAGCATAGTGTTCAAAGGGAATATTTCGGTTTTGTTCAAGTAGCCTATCTCAAAATGTTTGATTATTCATTAGAGCTTTGCAAATACAAATTTTAAACAACTGAATAATGGATTCGAGTCCGCTCGTGCGCACGTTGTTACACGTACCTACAAAACAGACTAATTTTTGTTTTTATGCGTTTCATACGTTGCATTGTTACGTTCCATTTTCTATTCATCAATCATTGAACAAGAGAATATTTGTCTCGTTTACGAGTGCCAAAAGTGAGGGGCGTCTCGTCTGCTTGGTGTGTATATACTTAACTAAAATGCCAACACGTGTGTGTGTGTGTGTGTGTGTGTGTGTGTGTGTGTGTGTGTGTGTGTGTGTGTGTGTGTGTGTGTGTGTGTGTGTGTGTGTGTGTGTGTGTGTGTGTGTGTGTGTGTGTGTGTGTGTGTGTGTGTGTGTGTGTGTGTGTGTGTGTGTGTGTGTGTGTGTGAACAGAAATTAAACATATTCAATAAAATAATCCATTATCTACGGTTCACTGAGTTAAGCAAAACTATTGATACTCTTTATGTAAGAAACCGTCGTATGCATCCTTGTTCCACTTAGCTCTCCATTTAGTTACCAAAAAATCGCGTCTTTATTGTGCAATTATCCAAATTATTTGATCAAAGCAGCGTGTAGAAATAATTGCATCTTTTCTAGCCGTTTTCTTCCTACCATGTTGGCCTAATCGCTTTCCCATCAACCCGTAACACTTTTGATCTATAAAATTTTATTGCACAGTGAAGGAACACGTTGAAATGATAATCCTAAGATTGCAGGCTTTCGCGATGCAATGAATTTAATTTCACTTCAGTCCTTTTGCATTGAAATAGTGAAATGAGTAAAATAGGCAGGCTAAAATTAAAACTTAAAACTATCCAACCTACGATTTTTACCTGGGCCACTATTACACTGATGATTGTTTGCTACAATTTGTATGTATTCCGTTAAGTTACGTTTACTTTAAACAGACTATTATACAACAAAAACTTATTCCTGAAAATTGCACGCACGCGTGATTTCGATATCTTGATTCATAATTATGCGCTATGACAGGAGCCACAAAGTATATTTGACTAATCTAATCTTATTGATTTCTATCGACTAGTGTCAAAGGTTTTCCAGCTATGCTTTGGATGTAAAATTGATGCCATTTTTTTTTTTTTTTTGTAGAATAAAGAATATTAATAGAAGTGCAAATAGGCTTACTAGCTCTCCAGTCTGCAACTGTGAACTGTGAAATTCTCCAATCAAAAACTACTATAACTATTAAAATACGGCATAAAGCCTTTAATAGGATACACCGAGAAAACAGTCTTACATCAAAACTGTATATTTTATTTATAAACAATGTAAATGGAAATATATTTTGCTTTTAAAAACATATCGAGCAACTCTGCAAAATTATAAGGCGATGTGGATTGCTAAATGTCGCTGAGTTAGTGGATGAAAGAATGAAATTAACGTATCAGAAGAATGGTGGATAGTAGAGTCACATCACACGCAAGGACTATTGAACTTAAGGAAAACCAAATGAAACTGGAGCTAGAGAGCATATTTAGTTTTTAAAAGAAGGACACGGGAATAAATTATCTACCATAGTAAGGAATGAAGGAAAAGGTCTCTATATTATGGATTTATCGTTTTTTGGGGGCGAGTATGGCGGAGTATCAGACTCGATCCGTTTAATTTATCTGTTGAATACAGACGCTGTTGTCAGTGCCATGTAACGTATTATTTCCCCATTCACATCAGCAAAACAAATTGCCTACTTCTAATAGCACGAATTATCTGTCGCAAAATTATCTGCAATAAAAATAGTGGAAATTCATTAATTTTGTTCATTCTATCTCCCCTTCTAAAATTCTGGCTGTATTTTTATTTTTGGCTTTGAAGACTACACAACTAGTAGCGTAAAGCAGTGTACACTCGGCAAAAAGCATAATTTGAAAACTGGAATCACTGAAATGTCTCTTTTAATTTCATCCAACAATGTAGAGGCGGATATCATCTTTTCTTGCTTTACTACGGCCGTTTTGATATAGGCCTACTTAACAAAAGACGTATTATGCAGCAGTAGAAAACATTACAAGCAGGAAGTGTAAGTAATACATAGTCAGTAAGTTTACATTATTTCTGGCATGCGTTTTCTACATATCATATAGACGATTCGTTAAATGCAGAAATTAAAATTACAAAACAAAAAAATCTGTATGGAGAACAATACATGACTTCCATGTTCTAAGATTTACATTTACAACAAGGAGCAGAGCTAGACATTGTGACATAACATCAAATAAGTGGATGCTTGAGATCTGAAGAAATGACGTATCAGTTAAAATGGTACCCCCATGTCAGGTGGGTGAAGACTATCCTCAACCTTCGTGAGGAAGGACTGTACTTTTGGATAAAATGTTTGTAGGTAGAACGAAGAGCTGGCCAAAGGGAGCTGTGATCTGATTCCTGTAATGAAATTGGACTCTCAACGCGAGTTATCGGCCGAGGGTGAATGATGTCTATAGTGTCATCAAAGTCTTTCCTGTCAATACTATACTAGTCATTTTTCTTTTTTAAAATGGAGTCTTTCTTTCTTTCCATTCGTCTTCTAATTTCCTGAACGACGATTCTGTTCACCCGTATAATTATAAATTTCTCAGCAAAACATTTCTCCCTTAATACGGTTGTGTCTTTTGTTTAACACCCACCATTCTGATCCATGTCATAACGCTATATTCTACACAGGCTAGTAAATAACTAGCCATCAGGGAGGTCAAAATATTTTCCAGGAGGGGCAAACAATTTTCCAGAGGAGAAAAATATTTATATATTTTTCATACATACAACATGCACATATTAGTTTGTAATTCTTATATCATAATAGAAATAAGTACACAGATTGTATTAATTTACTAAAACATTTATCGCTTTATTAAAACATGCATAAAATTAATGGCTTGTAAAAGTTAATGTTAATGTTTGATCTCTATTAAGTAGTGCTCAAGTTTCCAAAGTTTTAATATTATGATATCCGTAATCAAAACATCAGAGCAGGTATTAGTGTGTATGAGGGTACACCGTGGACAAAAATTATCAACATTCCCTATGGAGTGTTGCTCAGAGTAAACTTGCGAATTTACAGTTAGGCCTACGTTTCACAGAACAAACACGCGGAAAATAAGGAGCGCTCCGAAGTCTCTCAGCATGTTGCACAGGGTTCATTCCCTAAAGACGAAAAGTCTGTCTACGAACCGTTCCTCTTTAAACATGTGCAGTTACACTGGCCAGCAATCCACAGGAAGCAAATCGCTGTACACTGGACATCTTTTCGGCTTGCACGCGTTGGGTTGGTGTGGGTTTCGGCACTTTCCATTTAAAAAGCGTGAAAACGTAAGAAAATAAACACGTGTGAGGCCAGAAATAGCGCGGTGTGTGTGTGTGTGTGTGTGTGTGTGTGTTTGTGTGTCCTGCCTGCCTTTTATTGCGGTAATCACAATAATAAAGCTTTGGAAACTTAAACATTATATAATTGAGATATGCTTGCCTGCTAGGAACGATATATTTTCATTCATACATGATTTAAATTTAAATAAAAAAAATTATAATTTTATTGCCTGGCAACATAATTATTTTATTTTTAACAATTACCATTGTTTGAAAAAATTTAAATGAATTTTCAAATACTTTACTCTTGTTAAAACGTAAACCTCTGAAGGTAAACACCCCTTCCCCTTAACCGATCTTCACAAAAATCAATAGGCCTTGAGTCCTCTACAACTCAGGCAGGTATGTAAAAAATTATTTGATTCTGTTTGATTTGCGGCAGTTATCGTTTGTCATAGAAAAAATTCTACACACAGACACACAGACATTTTTCGAAAAATGATTTTTCTTCATGTTTTGAGGGCAGTACAATCAGAATCAGCCCTTATCTCGAACAAGATTTTTTTCGCCATCACCGATTTTATTTCGCCATGGAAATAAAACAACTAATTTGTCCGAGAAGTGTATAGTCAGTATTATTTATACTTTATAGTCCTACTGTTCACGGACAATAATATCTGCTGAACAAACAATGAACTTACGGCAGCAGACAATTCTGAAACGTTGACGTCTAGTTGGCTTAATTCTTAGTTGAGGAGGTCATACGGAAGTGACTCTATTTTCAATGTTAAAAAGACACATTGAAGTCAAGTTTCTCTTTAATAAATGTTCGGGTAAATTTGTGTTTTGCAAGTAAACACGCCGTAATGTTTGAACGTTACCGGTATATCCTAAATGTGACCTCACCAGGCTGTTTTTTAAATATCTTCTGTTTACCACGAGACATGAATCCGTTTTATACATATGCAAAGTTTAAGTATAATATATGTTGATTTAAAAGGTTCGTTCGTTCAATTTATAGAATTTATGGCAGCGCCATAAATGGAGGTCTATTTACGTGCACCTGTGTTGACTCGATCTCTTATCCTGGGGTGATAAGAGATTCTTCGTATATTATACATGTCACACAGGTAGCCTACCTTTTTCTGTGCCAGTACAAGCTACTAAAGTTAAGCTACAAAAATTTATGTATTATTATTTTTTACAGTAACTTATTAAGACAGCCACAGAGGAAACAAAAATGTGAGCAGTGCGTTCGTACATTCTTCGTACCTGTATAACAAAAACACTGAAATTCACTATAGGTAATAACAAACAAGATTAATAAGTTTGCAGTGTTTGTACGAAAACTCCTAAACAAGGAAACTCTTGTGGTTAAAAAGTTTGAAACTCCTGCTACCTGACACATAAATCTAAATTGAGAAGACCACCGCCCCCATTTAAACTTGCAAAACTAAATGGTTGGGAAGTAAGATTTAAGGAAGTATAATTAATTTCCGCGAGAAGATAAAATCTAGAAATTGGAGAAGGGAAGTTGGTAAACACAAACCCTCTTACGTTTATGTATGTGTGGGGTTTTGTTTCCTTGTTTAGTTTAACAAAGATAAACAGTAGTAACTTACTAAAACTTTCAAGAAAGTTCGTAGTGTAACCTGAAGACATAATCCATATCTTCTACTAACAGAAGTAAAAAGAGTTAATTGTTTCGTGTCTCATGCGCAATTATTACTTTTCAATCATGTATGGACGTAAAGTATAATTCTTAACACATGTCTCTTTGGAATCAAAATTTACGTTCTCCTCTTTAAAGAATGATAATCCAACTAATTAATAAATTCTATTAGCTACTACTTTACCAGTAAACTACAAATTCCAGTATCCATTACAAGTTCCGCCATCAAGAGAAAGTTGTAGCGAAAGTTACTATCCAGTATTCTATCAATTTGTATTTTGTAAACTACAATTACGTAACGTGTTATCACCGATAATTACCGAACCTCTAATCACAGACTGGGAGTTGCACAGATGCGCGAAGCATAGAGTTTTCCGTGTCTCAGTTGCGACTCCTGCCACTGTGTCGGTTTGATTTCCATTTAACTAATTACTTTTCTAATTTTGGGGAAGTAAAGCGACCAGAAATTGGTGTATCACTTCATCGGTGATAATAAACGGGGTCGCTTTAAGAGTCACCCGGCCTTCACTGACGTTTGTTCGAGTCCGGCGATTAGCGGATTGGTAGTAACACAGATGCCGCCCGAAACGTCTCAGATGCCATCAAGAAGACGGACACCTCGTTTACGTGAAGTAAATCGGAGGTGATTTTAGCCGCCAACTTCATTCCACGGTTGAGTACGACATTCTATGACAGCATAGGCTACGCTAGATATCCTCAGAAAGGATAGGCACAGGTAATCGCTTGTTAACCTGTCGGCCGGGCTCACTTATGCTCTCGATCGGTCTCGTCAGCTTATAATGGAAAAGTACAGCTCACGAAAGCCGAACCGTTCAGGGCCCAGCACGTCTGGTCTTTCTAGGAGGCATCGTACACTACGATGTTCGAGTTGTTCAAAGACTTTGAATGTAGCGGACAGGAGGCTAATGGGTCAGCGATTCTTGTGTGAGCCCAAGCTTCATACGGGAGGTCATTTACACTTCAGAGATGACGAGCGTATCGAACAAGGCAACCGCCTCGTTGACGTGTTGGACAGCGTTGAGAGGTACTTGCTGGGGCAAATGGCGTCAAATGCCGGACCAAAGCGTCCCCACTGCATATACCCCGCTCGTCTTGACCACGAGGTGCTGGACACACTGCTCGGACGGCGATCCGAAGACAGATCGGATATGACAGAAATGTGTCGGACGTGACGAAGACGGAGAAGTCTCTAACCGCGATCATCTCAGGTACATGGTTGCGAGCGAACACTGAATGGTCAGATAGTAAGTAGGCCTAGTCGGGCCGAGGATACCCTAGCCGCATCTGCATACCTGCATAAGCAGTCACCGTTTAGGTGGCCAGCCAACACTCTAAGCGCCACATGTGTTCGTTCGAACTGGCCCTTCAAGTGGGACTATCTTGGAGCTCTACCGCGGCGCATTCGAAACGTTCTAAACGCCACCTCTATGTTGATGGCGAACAGACCCCTTCACCGCGTTGGCCAAACAATAACTAAAAGGTGAATAGGCAAATGTTTTATTATAAAAGAAATGTAATATCTCCATTATGTTTACCCAAATTCAATAGACAAGATACCAATCGGATTATGAAAAGATGACTAATTTTACATATAATAATAAGTCAGTTTTTATTATAACTACTGACATTTTTTGAGAAATTTAGGATTACAAATTTTTGTCAGCCGCCATTTTGAAAAAATATAAGACAATACTTTAGTTTGATTTTCAGCCTATATAGGCTATCAGAAGTGGTAAATTTACTGGGTAAATTTACCAGATTTCAACACTTAATCTTATTTTCTTTGAAAGTAATTAATTTAAAAAAACACATACGGAAAATATAGCACTTTTTGGCATATGTTTACTAGACACTTTTCCTTCAGTTTAACGAGTAGAATCATTTCCCGAACTTCGGTACTATCTGTTGGAACTACCTTGTAAACACACACGCGCGCGCGCGCGCACAAAGACAGTTCATCTCAAATACAGCTAAAAGTCCATCTCTGCTCTTCGTTTTCGGATAGTCTCATTGTAAACATCAGAGCCCGTTTGTTCAAACTATAGGGGTACCACAGACAAAAAAAAGTTCCAGTGCGCATGCGCTGGCTGGGTGGAGAAGGCTGTCACCCCCACCATGTCCGTCAACAACGTTGACGGCTGAGTAAGCTGTCTAGGGTACGTCCAGACAGGATCCGTCTTGTCCGGCAATCCGTCTTTTCAGGCAACTGCGCAATGTGCGCCTTGAACAAACCTACCTATGCTAATTGACAGTGGCCGCACAGAATGCGTGCGCGCCTTATCAGTCTTCTCCGTCGTCCGTCTTATTTCAAAACAGTTTGTTTCTAGACGCATAACGGACAAGACGCAGTGCCTAAAATGAGTATTGAGCCATCCAAAGAAGACATTATTTCAGGGGTGTTCAAGTATCCGCCTCTGTGGGATTCATTCCACAAGGACCGTAATGTAATCCAAAGTATCTGGCGAGATTTAGCGACGGAATTAGGAGGAGACGAAGGTATGTAAATATTGTTATTAATAAATGCATTAAATTTAATATTGATACAGTATTAAATTAATATTAAATAATACTGACAAATATTAAAAATTCATTATAGCAGAAGCAGAATGTATTTATTTACAAAATGCAAGCACATGGTAATAGCTGAAGGTGTACATTGTTCTATTTCTGCAACAAGCGGTACTGCCATGGAACGTCTCCCTCGGGACTACAAAAGTACTGTGTGAATCTCTGCCTTATCAATTTCGCTGAAGTGGTGTAACGGTTGTGAACTCGTGTTACTGGACTATGGTCCACAGATGTTGTCTCACAATCAGGCAAACTATCTGTTGATGTTACACCGTCATGAGTCATCACAATGTTATGAAGTAAACAGGCTGCTTTAACTATCGACACAGATGTTTCTACACTTGTTTCTATAGCCTTATTAAGCACTCGCCATTTGGCTGTAAGAATTCCGAAACTGCATTCGACCATTCGGCGGGCTCGTGACAGTCTGTAATTGAAAATTGTTTCTGAATCCCGTAGTGATTTTCTCGGATATGGCCTCATGACGTGTTCCATTAATGGATAAGCTTCATCGGCTACAAAAATGTACGGTGTTTTATATGTTGCCCCTTGTACTCGTCTTCAGGTATATTCAGGCAATTACTTTGTAGCTGATCATACAAAACAGATCGTCTGAAAACACCACCGTCGCTTTCACTACCGTAGGCACCAATATGCAACACAGTAAATTTATAGTCCGTGTCACTGACTGCTAATATGTTGATGAAATAGAACTGCTTGTAGTTATAATATTTGGACCCAGATCGAGGGGGGGGCACTTGATAGCTACGTGCTTGTCATCCAGGCTGCCTAGGCAGTTTGGAAAATTCCAATTTTCCCAGTATTGCTTTGCTATGAAAAGCCACGTATCAGCTGTCGGTGGTGCAATATACGTACCACTTAACAGATCCCATAGTACATCACACGTTTCCTTTAATATTTCTGCGACAGTACTTTTCCCCATGCGTAATTAAAATGCCAGGGTCCGAAAAGAGCTGCCTGTAGCCAGATACCTGAAACAAATTATTTTGTTTTCAGAAAACCTCAAGATTAAATGGCGTGGAATACGGGGCTATTACAGAAAGGAGCTCAAGAAGCTGGAGAAACCCCGATCAGGTGACGGAGCTGATAGCCATTCAACCTCCAACTGGCCCCTTTTCCCTCTGTTATCATTTTTAAATGATTCAATGTCTACTCGGCACAGGACAACAAATCTTGCGTCAACAAGGAGTGAAGATGTACTTGATCCAGCCCAAGAAACTACTGAAAATGCTGGTAACGACTCCATTACGGAATTCAGTACAAGAGCAGGACCCAGTCAAGACATCACACAAAACCCAAAGTCGACATCTACAGAAAGAAACATGCAAAGGCAAGCCCTGAAGAAATAGCAAGTCAAAGATAAAGCAAGTGTTATCTTCTAGCACTCCTAGCTTTTATCGGTAATAGGTTCACACTGAAACGACATATGAATGGATAATAAAGTACACAAGATGATTTATCTTTAGCCTATATATCTCAAAAACCAATTTAAAGTTACATGTACACAAAAGATGTAACATTTACTGTAAACAAAACGTTTTTTCAAACTACCGCACCGCACTGCGCTGTAAAAAACCAAAACTGTCTCTCTCTCTCTCTCTCTCTCTATTTGAGCACCTAAGCATTCAAAGAATTTCGACGAAACCGAAACATCGAAGCACAATCATGTTTTTAGGCTTTATTAGGGAATCGAAAGTGTGGAAAAAATATAGTGTTAAAATCACCTGGAGCGTTACATTTTTCGATGACGTTACACATTTTGCATCAGGCATTTCGTGGAATAACCCCCAGCCTAAAAACATTATCATGTTAAAAAGGGGCCGATCTGTACCGACAGTTAATGTTGGAGCTTGAGGCTAAAAACTCAAGCTTCTTGAGAGGAACTTAACTGAGGATGAAGGTGACAATTTGTTATTCTTTAAAAGCATGTTGGAAGATTTCAAATCTCTTCCAAGAGAGAGAAGAATGCTATTAAAGATTAAATTCCAAGAGATGCTGTACAAGGAAATTACCGGTGACTCAGTGGCTGACGGATTAAGTCAACAACACTACTCCCCTTCGCCAAGTACTACAAGAGAATCAACATGGAGTGAACTGACTGACATTGGCATGGGTGACTACCAGACACAGTTCTCGTTCATTAATAACTCACAGTGATTTGCCATTATTTTGTATCTATCTGTAGTCTACTTAAATTTTTGTTTTTAATGAAAAATAAATCATTGAAACAGTAAACAAAAATCTTACCTTAATGTAACTACTAGCCTTTCCTCTGTAGAAATTGGATCGCGGTAATTTAATTTCACTTTTGACAGTCTGTCTCGAATACTTTCATGAATAATATCAAAGCAGTATTTCGACATCCTGAAGTACTCAGAAAATTTTTCATCGTGCACCAAAAGTTTCGGAAACAACGTATGTTATTCGCCATACCTTCGCCTGTCATTATTTATCTCATGACACCAGCTTCTCTCTTCACACAAACTTAATTTCAGTTCGACATTTTCACAAAGCAGTAACCTCCGGCCTATCCTTCTCAATGCCATGGTGAAGACTGACAAAACGTATGACTGATCCTGTATGGCCACGCCTTATAAAACTGATAAGACGCTGTCGTATAAAACGCATCATGACGTGTTGCACGCAGCGGAACGGATCCTGTCTGGACGTAGCCTTAGCGGTCAGTGTGTTATTCAGTTAGATGCGTATGCGTAGTTATGAATAAATTGCGATTTGTTTTCCTTTATACGATTTCTTTACGTTTTCGTTTAATATAATTGTATATATACGATTTGTATTTAGTTTTCGTTTAGTATTTTATTATAATCATTAGAACTAACAGTGTGTTGTGATAATCATTAGAACTAACAGTGTGTTGTGATAATCATTAGAACTAAAAGTGTGTTGTGTAATTTAGTTTATGCTGACTAATTACCAACGAATTACCATTTGTTGTCGTATTGTTACCGTAGCGTTATTTTTTTTTTTATAAATGGCATCGTCATCGAATAGTAAGCTAGCTTCTGGGAGACCTCTAACAAGTCAAGCCAGAGAAATTATTTTCAACGTGGCAGAATATTTAAGAAAATAAAAGAAGGAATACAACTTAAGTTATAATATTGCCGCCAGTACAAGTGAAGCAACAGAAGTCTCTCAGGCTACTGTGTACAAAATTTTAAAAGTAGTCAAGAAATCGTCAACTTCTGGTTGCGAAAAAAATCTGTTTTCTACGACAAAAGGAAAATCGCAGGCTCATAAAAAAAAAAGATTGAAGTGGACTCCTTCACAGATAGTGCAATAAGGAGAAAGGTGCACGAATTTTATGCAGTGAAAAAAGTCTCACCCTCAATAAAGAGTTTACTGGAATCTCTAAAGGAAGATGATGTCGTTCAATGTGAACGAGAATATTTGAGGCAACGACTTAAAAAATTAGGATTTAAATGGACTCGCTGTCAATCCAATAGAAGGCTCCTAATAGAAAGGAGTGATATCGTTGCTTGGAGAATTCGCTATCTAAGTGACATAAATAAATACAGGCGAGAGGGTAAAAATATTGTTTACATTGACGAGACATATGTTCAGGCATCACATTCAGTATCTTCATGTTGGCAATCTTCTGAAAAGGTCGGGATAACAACGAAAATTGGGAAAGGTAATAGACTTATTATAGTTCACGGTGGGGGAGAGGCTGGTTTTGTTAACAATGCTCTGTTAATATTTAAGTCTTCGTCGACATCTGGAGACTACCATAGCTCTATGAATTTTAATAACTTCGGTAAGTGGCTATCAGAAAAATTACTACCTAATCTCCCAAACAGCTCTGTAATAGTGATGGACAATGCCAAGTATCATTGTGTAGAAAAGGATAAAAGGCCGACCTCAGGTTCACTAAAACAAGAAATATTTGACTGGCTTGTGAATCATGGTGTTGCGATAGATTTTACATTAACGAAATCTCAGCTACTGGAAAAAGTGAACTCAGTTAACTCTGAAAAAACATTTATAGTCGACGAAATAATTCGTGCAAAAGGACATATTCCACTTCGTCTGCCAAATTACCATTCCGATCTGAATCGTATAGAACTTGTCTGGGGAGATATTAAAGGAGAACTTGCACGTAATTTTAGTGGATTATCTTCAGATGAAAAGAAAAATGGTTGCAAAAAAATAGTTGATAATTTTACAGTTGAAAAGTGGAAAACGTGTTGTGAACATACAAAAAAAATGAAGAACAGTACTGGATTACGGATCATATTATGGACGAAGAAGTGGAAAAATTAATTATTTCTGTGGGAGAAGATTCAGATTCAAGTACAAGTGAAGATTCAGAAGACGAATACGTAAAGAAAATTAACACCATAAACATTTACCATTTTTTATTATTAATAATTAATTATAATAATTAACATTATTTATTGTTAAAAATGTTTAATAACATTAATTTTTACTACAGCGGTACGCATCTCGATGTACACAGGCGGTTGCTTTATGTAGCATAAGAAATGTTTTTAAAGCATGCCTTTCACAAATGTTGGGGTTAGGTTCTGCAGATATTATTTTCATATTAAGTAGAGTTCTGCTCTACTCAAATTAAGTAGAGTCTATACAAATTTAAGGATTTTAGAATTTGTTCATTGTGAATTTTAAAGAAACGTGCATGATTGTTTTATGATCGGTTACTTTGAATAGTCTGTTACAAATTAATACCACGCGTACGTTTTGCACACGAAGGTATTCGTTGCACACACGCAATTCGTTGCAGGTATATAAATAACACGTGTAAAATACTGCAGTAATAAGTGTGACTGACGACAATCGAGGGGGTAACGTTTCCCCACCGTTGTGACAGCAGTCCCCACTCCAACTATTTTTTGTCTCTGGTCAATCTATAGGCACAGAATGCGAAATAATTACAAACTGGTATTATTTTATCATCTTGAACATTAATATATTAATACAATTAGTAATTTCAAATCGAAACTGGAAAGCGCAATGTAGCTTCCAAGAAAGTATTAATTAATTAATTAATTCAGAACTGTGATTTACATTAACTTATTTACTCTCTTCTCCAGTCAAATCTCACGATGTTGATTGAAGTTTTGAGTCATTTCTTGTAAGTCATCCTGTCTATTGTATTAAACCATCATCAAATTGTTAGCAATATGCGACCTGTCATAACATATTCTTTGACTGCGTTATATCAGGAAACTGAATGCTGATAGTTGGTTTCAGAAACTTCTTTTCCGCTTATTACTTTCTATGGGCTTACTTTGACTTTCTGCATTGCTATGATGCATTTGTTATTTGTACAGTATATTACGCAACTTATGTTTGTAGTCTGACAAAGACGAGCACTTCTGTTTCTCACGATGCGCTGCCAATTCATTTGGCTTCTTTGCGGTGAGTTTTTGTTAAGAACTTTCACACGTTAAGAGTCTATATTTTACAAACAAGCCATAAGGAAAACGGCAACATCTTCTCAGTATAAAGTTTGTATCTTTCTGTTTATACAACGAAGTGTGACCGGTATAAACAAAAATACCTAGATTCTATTCGCATTTCTCTTTTTAGACTCAGTTTTTGCATTTATTACGTAGATTTCTAGTAATTACGTTCATTATAGTTTTAGTCTACAGAATATATCTAATACTTGTAATGTTTATTGACGTTAATTATATTTTCTCTGCAGCTGTGCTAATTATCTTACAGGAAAACGTCAGCTTTAGAAGTATACATTCTTTGGTTTCAAAATTAAACCACACATTACCTACACATTTTCTATGTTTTTAAAAACCTTTTTTATCAGGTCACTGCAGCAGCATCAGTTATTAGGGACTACAAAAATTATAACAATGAGTTTATATATCATACAATAATGCTGATACAGATGCAATAAAATTACATATTAAACTACAAGTTGATAAGCAAAGATAAACATTGAAACAATATACTCAGGAACTAGTAATACTTAAATATACATTAGATATCAGATTAAACGTCACCAAGCAAAAGTATTAGAATGAAAAGTGGAGTCGTAAACACTGCTGTATACACCACAAACAATATAAATACATAACACAGAAATAAATAATTGTTAAATACTAACGTTGTAACATCTACGTGCCTTTCGACGTGTTAGTATTTGTTGTTACGTCTATTTGATACTCTGACTGTGTTATTTTATTTATTGTGTAATTCTTTAGTTAAAATAAACCACGGGATCCTTTGCCGTTTTTTATCTCCTTGCAGGTATTACAGTTCAGTTGTTATGGAGAGAGAGATAGAGAGAGAGAGAGAGAGAGAGAGAGAGTGAGAGGGGAGAGTTCCTCTCTTGGTGTACTGTTTTATCGTTTTATTTAAACGCGCTTTGCATCAGCTGTTTTCAATGTGATAACCAGTTACAGGTTATGTTGGCCGTTGTACTTCATAGGCTATGATGACTGCGCTAACTTTCGCACGCTTCTCTGCTATTCACCGGTTTCCTGTAACAAATCTGCTATCTACAAAGAATAATACAAAGTCAATTCCCTAAAAGAAAGGTATTTATTGATTGAAATTGGTTTATTTTCTGGAAACTATTAAATCCAGTTCATCGTTTTTCAGATCGACTATTATCGAAATTACAACAGTTTTCGATATAAGTTTTTCTATAACACAACAGATATATTCAATTATAGTTATTAGTAAAATTAATAAATTATTTATATCAGGGTTATTTGGGGATTCTTTGAGCTGTAACAAAGTCAGAAATGCTTAGATAAGAGTATCATACTTTACAATAAATAATATTTTTTATTCTTAAAGTCTGAGTTAATAAGTTCGTTTTTTAGACGCCAGAGCGCAGACTACTCGGATTCATACCGATTGCAAAAAAGAAATATGGCTGCTGTGAAGTTCTAATAAGACCACGTGTTTACTGTTTTGGATTAAATCAATAAAGTTTAAAATGTTCACACTAAGTTTTCTTATAAATTGAATTATGTTGTACTGGTTTCTAGTGTTCGTTACTTGGTGGTGATGTGTAGTTTTTTAGTTAATTAAGGTAGGCTTCCTCACCAATGTAATGACAGTTTCAAATTTTTCAAGCGATCTTATGGTTGGACAAATTTTCAATGTTCTTGTACATTCCCGCATCAATTATTATGTTTCAATGGATGTGTCAGACGTAGTTTCTTATGCTGAATCGTTTCGTTAATTTTGAATAGTGATTGGCTCAAACTGTAGTTAATATTTTTTGAAAATTGCTGGACATTATTCCAGTCATCTACCCTCTTGAAAATCAAATTTAACAATTCCTCATCTTGTTAACGCTGTTACTCTTAGTAACCAATAAATTGATGAGTTTTTATTGGCTAACCTAGGTGCAGTTTTAGTAAATAGGCTAGTATTAATATATTATTAGTTCTTCCATTTTTTAGGAAAAATACTACTTTATAAATTTAATGACTCTTATTACATTTAATTTAAATAATGTTTTTCTTCATATTGTTACATAAACTTAGATACTTGTATGTTATAATTTAGTGGTTTTTAATTAGTTTATTTCTGACTTTTATTTCTGTAAATACAGTATTACTGCTCTAGGCCCTATTTTATCTTCCACTATCTCTTTATAATTTATACTAATTAGCAGTGATTAATTTCTTACATAACCCTGGATCCTTCAAACATAAACAAAATAACATTTTACTTACATTGATATTGCCTTTGAGGCCTAAGAAAATAAAACTATAATAACTTACTACTAAACTTATTGTTTATTACAATAGTTCTGCACCTTTATCACCATTTGTGATTGATGTCTTTTTAATATTATATATCATACTACGTTGCACTTTGTATACACTGCACTTCTATAGTAACACTTATTACACTGTTTTTTCACTGCTAAAGTGTTTATTGTTTATTGTAAAGATTATACAAATGTTTTATAGTATGATACTTAACTGTCATTCATTTCTGACTTGGGGAATGGGATACCTACTGACTATTATTATTAGTTTTTAAAATAATAATATTAGGTATTTTTTTATATTTTTTATTAAAGAATATCGTGCCTTTAGTTTACTCAGTATTAGGCACTGATTATGTAATGTTACAACGTATATAAGTGTATATGTAATAATAAATAAAATATATAATAATTATAACAGTAATAAGAATCTTGACAGCACATTACTACATTAAGTTAAACAGTTTCGAAATTACATGAACTTTAATTTTCTGTTTAAAAAAATGGTCTCCTCATAATCAACTGTATTTCCTTTACGAGAAGTATTCCAGCTGCTGCAAGTCTTGTTCAAACTTCTAACGTCAAAAGGCAGACTGTTGATACGTTGTTGATGGAGAGCAGGGCAGTCTGAAATAGTTGGAATGTTGTCAAGTCGTATCGCAGTGCAGGAAGGTCGTTCGTGAAGATTGGTTGTGATTCAGCAGCGTGTTGCCGATACGGAGTCTTGTTATGATCACTTGATTTCTTCCGGATTCTGTAGTAAATATGGGTTGTTCGTAAATATTTTTCCTCACTAGGAATAACTTCGTGGATGGTGACTTAAGTTCATCATTCCAGTGTTACAGAAGATTTTTTTAAAGTCATTGTGAGATACTTTATTAGAGTAATACGACTAGTCACCCTCATGAAGTTTCTCACAATGATATTAAAAAATATCTTTATTTAAAACTTATGGGACACTGGAATGATGAATTTTTGTTTAGACATTTGTTGTCAATATCTCTGAAATATACGAAGCCTCGTTTCGTGGAATTTGGCACACGTAGTTATGTATTTACTGTACTCACGAATACAGTTTCCTGTATTGACGATTTAACATACCCAGAATGGTATTTTCCAGACTTCTACCTCGACAAGCTGTGTTTACCCTTACCGAATGATGTTCAGTTAATTGTAACGTAAATACTTTCATCAGCCATATTTTCGATTCGATGCTATTCATATTCGCTTCATAGAACCAAATACATTCCGTGTATCAAATACTGCTGACGTTGATTTTGGAAAATCGTTAAACAACCAAATACTACAGAGTGTGGCTCAGCAGCGGCATCGATTGGCCTAATCGATTGGACTAACAGCAACAGACAACTTGGTAATTGTTGGCTTTAAACTGACGTACCATTCAAATGGATGCTCTCTCTCTCTCTCTCTCTCTCTCTCTCTCTCTCTCTCTCTCTCTCTCTCTCTCTCTCTCTCTCTCTCTCTCTCTCTCTCTCTCTCACACACACACACACACACACACACACACACACACACACGAGTGCACGTAGGTATACGCACATAGAGTGCAACAGTGAATGTGTTTCGTGTTCCACAGATGCCCCAGGCTGGCGCCTAATATGATGTGTATCGTTTTTCATCTGTCAAATTCAGTAAAACCATTCATCCATCATTAGTACTGCATCGAAACAAAAAGCAAATCGATGTTTCATTAGAGTTTGTCATACCAACTTTTAATAACCAAAATAGCAAGGGGTCTCTTCTGCAAACGATAGTCTCAAACTGAAACTAAACAACTAGAAGCAGTAATTAAGTTAAACAAATTAAGTACACCTAATAGTAGACTACGGTATGTTTTAGTAAACAGAATTGTTTGGACGCGAGCGCTCACACACCCTCCTACTCTCTTTTCCTCTCTTGATCCCCCCTCTCACTCTCTCTCTCTCTCTCTCTCTCTCTCTCTCTCTCTCTCTCTCTCTCTCTCTCTCTCTCTCTCTCTCTCTCTCGCGCGCGCGCACACACACACACACACACACACTTTGTACTTCTATACTGGGAGTACTACAATCTCTTTTTATTTGCCACTGTGTTATTATACGTTAAGAAGATTTGGTATTTAACTTTAAAGGTGAACGCTGATAAATCCTCAGCGTGGCTTTGCAAAATAAAAAGTAATTAGGCTGAGGCTTATTCGAAAACAACGCTCACGGCTGCAACCGCACTTCAAAACTGACAAGTCCACAAATTCATAATAACCAAGTTGTCAAACATACGGACAAAGGTGAACGACGTTCCATATAAGATTTTTTAAGAGAACGCCTTGCAGAAGAAGAAAAAGATTAGAGTTTATTTTGAAGCAGTCGGCTGAAGGCTATATCGCGTACAGTTGTAGCTGGTAGCTGGTAGTGGCTACTTTGTATTGGTGTCGTGATTTATCCTTGAGTGAACTTAATGAGTAGAAACTAACAGAGTTTCGAAATCTATTGAACTGAACTTTTTAGATTCAGTTTTATAATTTCTTATGCTTCTCTCTTTCTCGATAAAGCGTAGGCTGATTCAGAATCATAGTAGGAAATATACTTAGTCTATCAGAATAACAAAACTGTTACCAATTTAAAATTAAAATCTTGCGGAAAATGGATTAGACGTTTCACATACGAGTAGGCACTCACATAGGTAGCCTATAGCCCAATATTTCCGTAACGTCACAAAGTACAAACTTTAATTAAAATTGTAATTAAGGTAACAATATCGGTGTGACTATTACCCTACAATCCTACCAGTGAAATTTCATTTTCAAGGCAACCGATAAACAACGTTAATAATTTCCAGACCGTATTAGTGTTCAGTGCGTCTGTTACTGTGCCGATAGAAACAAGTGCACGCAACACGAAAGAGCCATTCTTCAAAAAGAAACTAATAAAATATACACAATAATCACTTTGTACAGTTTCGTCAAGTACACACAAAATCATATTGTTACTTTCGATGTACATATAAGTTTATTGTATATTTTCGTTTACTGTAACGCAGCGCAAACAAATCTATGTCAAAGGCTTCTTCATTTGTACTTTTGCTAGTGGTTACGTTTTGCATTGTTGTCGTAGTCGGGCAATTCTAGCTCCTAGCGAGTGAGATACACAGTTAAATTATAGTGAATCCAATGCTTAACTGGCTATAGACGTCTATTTTCTGCACGATGAAAGCCGCTGATTTACGCTTTACGACCACGTGTAATCGTTTAACTAAAAAGACTGACATTAGTAGTTCACAATTCTGCACCTAGATCGTAGAATTATATGTAGGCCTATTCACGTATGCTTTGTATTCTACCACATGGTCTTGTAGTCGAATGCATAAGTGTTATCGTTAGAATGGCGTCGATAAACAAGAAATATCTGATTGGAAATGAGATTTTGATTAAATGTTGATAGTGATAGTATTTGTTCTGAAAGTAGTGTAGCTGTTCTCAGAAAATGACAGTGTCCGGAATTTATTCCCGATTGTAACGAAACGTCAGGTAAGCTCTTGTTTACACTTGTCTACCTCACTGTTCACTTTACTTCGCTTTATTTTGTTGACTTGGCCTATAAAGTTGTGTTTATATTGCAAACTAAAAGTATTAGTGAATATTCTGAAGATACGTTTAAGATGTTTTGTGACAATATGTTGTGTTATAGCATAACTGCAATTATATTTCAACTTTTTATTTGCAAAAACATAACTTTAAACGCTTGAATTACTTTTATAAGTATATTGTTGATTATGTACAATGTCAAAAAGTGAAAAATGGCCCGACATGACGGATGGACAGACCCACAATCGCTCAGCCAGGTAATTTAAGTGTGTAATACACTTCTTGATAGGCCTTTGTAAAAGAGTTAAATTATTTATTTGAAAATTATGTTGGCCTACGAGCATGTGAGAAATAAGATTACAAACTACCTTGATCAATAATAATATTAATAATTTATTTAATAGTCTATAACACTTATTCCAATGTACCGACTCTTGATTATACCTCAGGGCGCCAGTAATAATACACACAAATTAAAGTATCTTAATCAACTTTTAATGAACCATTTGCATTTATCCATTACAAAATTTCTTTATATGACTTGGATCGTTTTATCTTACAAATTGAATATTATTAAATAGCAATGAGTCCTTTTCTGACAGATTGAGTCACTATATTGAATACAAACATATATCTTTATCAAAAAACATAGAATTAAATGTTCATTATTCGTTACTTGCGTAAGAATCCTTCCAAAGTGCGTGGTCCTGAAGATGTTGTAGATCGGTAAGTCGTCAGCAGCCGTTGTTGCGTGTTAATCCTGGTTAAAACTGCACTAATTCACTTTATCACAGAGGTACACTGCACTTGACATATGGATTATACATATAACTATGTCGTATAATTATACACTCTGGACACAAAGATTATTGAATTGACCTTAAGTGCATCTAACACAGTTCGCGTCGCGTGTGGCTCGACTATTTCACACCGTCGTGACTTTACTCCGAACTCATTCGCCTTCTTCCGCGATTTACCACAATGTATTGAATTAATGGAACTTCATATGTATTATTACTTCTTGTTGTTTATTATAACTCCGATCATCCACTCATTTACTTATTACGGTTTATGAAACTTTATAACTTTAATATTAGTACTTATCGCGTTCCCGTACTCTGTTACTTCTGCGAATTTACTTATTCTTTACATTACTTATTAAAATATATAGTTGACGCAAAACAGCGTACGCGAGTCTCTTCGTGTAATTCCGCCGATATAAAGAAGACTAACTTATTTCTCTCTAAGTTCATAATATATACTTGCTTTGAGTGTCCCTTACCTAAGATCTACAGCAAAACGTTCCCATAGGTTTAAACTACCGCTAAATACAAATTCGCCCAATCTGCTTAACTAAAACCTCCCGCGCACTACATGACGCTTTTTCTGATTCGCCCAACGTTTTTCCGTGTTCCACGTGCTTAAAAAACTAGCATCTATCGTTATCTCTCTCACACAACGCTCTCTCTCGTCTAACGGTATCTATTGTTATATGCACTTAAGTTTACAACGTTTGGCAAACACCCTCACTATCTTAGCAAATAATACATTTTATGACAATTGTGTCCCAAAACGTGACTAAGTCTAAAAGTACATTCATTATATTCGTCAGCCCCAGCGCCGGCGTTATTACCTACCGCTTTACTTTACAGATTTTTTTACAAGTTAATTTTCTTTCAAATAATGCCGCCTTATGGTTCTGGCGTCTCAATACCTCTCCGCTTTCTAAAACACACCCATTTCTTTGCGTTCAGCATAGTTGATTGAGTAAAATTAGCAATTGCTCAAATTTTCCGTTACAAGTGTTAACGAATCTAAGTGTGTGAAGAAAATATTTAAATATTATGAAGCGGTAGATTACGTACGGTTGTCAATCCGAAGATTCGTTCCATCACTCTCAGTGCCGAAAATTACTCACAGGAATGCAATACACACAATACAATATACGATATTAAATTTATGGTAAGTTGGCGACAGACAGAGAAGTAGTCCTACGCACTGTGGAAATAATGTAATTGTTCTCTGAACAAATTTAATACTTCACGAATAACAGCCTGTTTACAGATGAAATAGTAAGACATGAAACTGTTCGCGCAGGTCGTAGTGGTGGCAGGAAAGGCAGTGCAAGAAGTGGAGTGTAAGGTGACCAACCATGGCACCCCACACAACCATGTGACACACCAGTCATGCAGCTGTTCTGAACACAATATTATTGCTCCAAAAACTACGCGTCAAAGTCACGTATGCGTAATGAGATCTTTTGACACAGCGCAACCGGTTCATGTCTAATTATTTTATCTGCACTTAAAATTTCTCTTGGAAGGTTTAAATCCAAAAAGCATTTTGACGGCCACTTTTGCAGGAGGCCGAATTTTGTTTCTGTAGTTTTCTAAAAAGCTAAACGTTCATAATGTTTTCTTTTATAACTCGACAGTAATTATGTGAGCGGACCTAATGTAGGCTTAGATTTACGAACAGAGAAATTTGTCTAAAGTCAAACTTGTCTGACATGCTACCTTACTATCCCAGGTAACGAAGTCATCCTACAGGGACTATTTACGATAATCTGTTCCAGTTGTGATCAAGATGACACGTGGGACAGTTCTGATCACTTTAGTTTTACAATAACTTAATCGTCTCATAATCTGTGTACGAAATATTTGAGAACAGCAAGTACACGAAGGTAAAATTAAATTTTCAAGTACTTAAGAATTAAGTATTACTTAAACGTTTTTATTAATTTTAGAGAGATGCTGTTTAAAATGAATCCATTGTAAAATCATCATCATTTTCACATCGTGGCATAGGAAAGGTGCTGCCTGTTCCGCCTTCAAAGATCCACCGGCCATCTCTTCCTGCGTCTACCCACACATCTGCGTCCTATAGATTTATATTTCCAAACTAGTTCGGCCAGTCTTGAATGTGGCATTCTTCCTAAATGTTCTTTCCACCGTTGTTTATAATCGTTCAGGCTTCCATTCAATTCAAGTTAAAAACTTGCAATTCTTCTCTTGAGGCCTCATACTCCATACGGTAAAGTTTAGAACACCTTTTAAAAACGCAGTTTCCGAGGCCTGTTGTTACTTTTTTGTGTTTTGGTTGTTGTCCGCAATGCACACCCATAGGACAATACAGCGACCGCTATAACTTTGTAAAACTTTAATTATGTACCTCGACGTACCTTGTTTCAAAATCATTGTAATATGGAACTGTTATTCTAGCTGTCTATTTGGAATGCGTTTATAATTTGATTGAAACTTTTGTTTCGTCCTGTTTCAAACGTAGGCCCACGTGACGAAACCACGAGAAGCTGAGAAATAATAGGCTACCCTCTCACAAGTCGCGCACCAATCATCAATTTTTTTTTGACAGTAAGGGCCGTTTCACACGGGTAAACCAGTCTGCGGCATCTGTCTACGGCAGACGTCTGCCGTAGTAGTCTCACGCGAGCTTGCTCTCGACACACTTCACACCTACGAATGAAAAGCTCCCATTTACTTTGGGCCCGGATGCCTCGCACAAAAACGGTCCAGCTTCAGTTCAGTCAGTGCAGAGTAAATAAGCTAATTCAACATATTTGTTTAAATTGCTTTTTTATACAGTATTTCAAAATTATGAATGAACAGGAAGAAGTAGTTGTAATATTGGCTCTAGAACTAATTCACTAATTGAAAATAGAAAAAGAAGAAAAGGAGGAACAGGAAAATGTTGATTGACCCACTAATAAACAACAGACTTACCACTAGTAGTTTTGCACATATTTTTTACTCCAAAACTCGAAAAATATGTGTCCGCGTGTTTTTAATACAAAACACTCTTGATGAGTTTAACTGTTCTTAATTTTCTTCATTTGTAGTTGTGGCCCTGTGTCTATTTAAAAGTTTTCCTGAATTTCCGTGAATTGTTTCTCAGCTGACCAGATAGTATCAATGATAATAATTAGTAAACATAATTGTTGTAATTTGTTTGTGATGGCATCAACAACTAATTTATAAAACGCTATTCCAAAGGATTTAAACTGAGCTTTTTCGATTTACTGAATCAATGTTGGGTTAACAAAAATGTACCCAATCTATCGTAAAACCAATATTCAAAAAAGCCAACGGATCAAAATGTGGAAGCTATATAAGTTTATGAATACTGAAAGTAAAGAAAATACTCTAAAGTCATCATAGTAAGACTGAAAACAATATTAGAACACTGTTGCTTGAAGGTCAAGAAGGTTGTAGAGTTGGAGGTTCTGCGAATATAATACTTTTATAGTGCAATAAATTATTGAATATCATAGATAATTATCTGTAAAACATAAGGATTTTGATAGATTAAGCAGACATCAGATGTGTGAAATTATAATTAAAAGAGGCATCCCGCTTCTTTTAAACCAATTAGTTACAAATATAAACGATAACTCCAAATGACATTAATAGGATTGAAGAAATAAATTTAGTTGTAAGACAAGGCTGGGGCATGTCGCCATTTCATTTTAATATATACTGACGAAATTACAGACAATGGACAGTAACTTCAAAATTTTACTTACTTCATTTCAATCAGCGGAATTTTGTAATGACATATCTTTGATGATGACCAAATGACGGTCTCAAATTTTTAGGGAATCACTATACGAAATAAGTAACACCGCTATGAAATTTTGATCAAGTAGGTAAAAATAGAGAGATTCAATTATAGGTCTATAGGCTATAGGCCTATGGTGGTTTGAGAGCCTCCAAAAATTAAACTTAGAAATGAGGCAATATTAAGGTAATATACCTTGCAAGGTAAGGTAAGGTATCTTATAAGATAATATAAGGTGCACAATTAACGTGCAAAGTAAAAGAGATGTGCTTCTGCCTGAAACTGGCTAGTGTGAATAGGCTATATTAATATTTTAGCCTGCCATATTAACAAAAATAAGTTGTTAATATATGTCTTTAAAATAAATTTTTATAGTATGTTTAATACGATCCTTAAAACTAAGGATCGGTAATGTAAGAGTATTATTAAGCGCTTTAGAGCACCTGCATTTTTGTTTTTTCTTGATATTTCTTCGTAATCTTCATAGGCAATTAAAAATATATCGTTACAGGACTGTTGTTTTCTTATTTTATTACTGTTATCTTTTCAAGAACAATCCCATATAGCTGGACGATTGCGAATTTCTTCAATAAAGGATTCGACATCGAAAGTATGATGACTTTTCCATTCGGAAGAGGCAGACGTCTGCCTCGTGTGAAAAGGTTCTAAGGATTTGCACTTGTTAACTAGCAACTGGGCTGCCCGGCGAGTTGAATTCAACTGTCGGGGAGAGAACGAGACGGCAGACGTCTGCCTCTCGTGGGCTCACTCGCACCCTCGTGTGAAATGCTATGCATTGTTTAAATGGGATTTTTGTCCCTAGAAGAGGTCTGCCGCACTGTGTGCCTCGTGTGAAAGGGCTCTAAAGTGATATGATTCTTACTTTGAACAAAAAAAAAGATCTTTTCGGTTTACTGGCACCATGCACTGAGCAATTACTCGACGTAGAAATCGCCAGTAACAACGCATTTCATCCTCCAACCCATTTTGCAACCATTCCATAGTGACAGGGTTCCCTGTGCGCTGTCGCAAGTGTAGTAGTATCGTAGCGTATCATGAATTTCCTTCAGTTAACAGAACGGATTTCCGACAAAGATTCAGCGATACAGTTTTAAGAGACAAACAAGAATTTGTACACAACCCAAGAATTTGTACGAACGGCCATCAAATGAAACTATATAAGACAGGTAAAGACCGTGGGGTATGTTCTAAAAAGGACTGCCGGGAATCCAAACAAGTGCGACAGGATACATTCCTAAATAATTCTCGATTAGATTTCCGCACAATCGTATACTGTACTTCATTTATTGTTGCAGTAAGGAGTACACAACCGTTCAATACTGTCCAGATCGCTGGAAATGAATCACTCCACATGCGTGGCTTGGAATTCATAGGCCTACATGCGAGAAGTATGTGAACACCATTTATTACAAAATCCAAAGGTTATTGGTGGACCTAATTTGCATGTAGAAGTGGACGAGACTTGTTTCACGAAAAGAAAATATAATAGGGGAAGAGTTTTACCAACTCAATAGGTATTTGGTAGAATTTGTCGTGAAACAAGAGACTGTTTCCTTGTGAGTGTTCCAGACAGATCCTCAGGGACTTTAGTGCCTATAATAAACCAGTACGTTGCCCCAGGCACAACCGTTTTGCCCGATGATTGGAGGGGATATCACAATTTACATCAAAATTATCAACATTTAACAGTGAACCACTCGATATAATTTGCAAATCCAGTAACCCAAGCCCAGAAAATGTAGAAAGCATGTGGGCTAAGGCCAAAATGAGGAACAAAAGGGAATGGGGTACTTCGCGACTGATGTTGGATTCCTACCTGACTGAATTTATGTGGCGACAAATGTACCGAAATGATGATAAATTTGAAAAAATTATTGAAAACATTGCTCAATTTATGCCTCCTCAGTAATTAATTTGTAGTTGTTAGTGATGTAGGAAATTAATTGTAAAATGTAAGGAAAATTGTAAATAAAATGTAAACTAAAATAAAATGTAAATTTTTAGAAAATTATAAATAAAATATAAATATAAAAAAATATGGAGATCAAAATCAAAATCAAAATACAAACTGTCCCTACGTGTGGAATTGTTATTGGCGATTGCTAAGTCGAGTAATTGCTCACTACATGCTGCCACTAAACCGAAAAGATCCCCAAAAAATATAATGCTTAGGTGTCTGTCTAACTCAGTTAGTAGAAAGCTTGGCAATTAATAAGACAGTATTGTCTTTTGAAAGTCGTTTAAGACCAGGTGAAACTTAACAAGCGTGTAGACCTTGTTGTGACAGCCAGGTGTCTGCGTGTTATCTTTATTGGGGTTAAACTGACATGGGTTTTTATTTGTTTAGGCCAGTGTATAACAAGACAAAAAAAGACTTCTGCCTCAATGGTTTACACAGTCCCCTAAAGTCTATTGTGCGTGCCAGCATGCGGGTGTTCCCTCCCCTCATATGTCAAACATAATTGTGTGTACAAAGGCCGAGATGCATTCTGTGCAGGTAATAGGCAGAAACCTAGCATGGCGAGCGCTCAGTGAAATTGTGAACAATAAACTATGTGCCAGGTAGGGAAAGGGTAGAGATAAACAGTGTATTGTGTGTGTGTGTGTGTGTGTGTGTGTGTGTGTGTGTGTGTGTGTGTGTGTGTGTGTGTGTGTGTGTGTGTGTGTGTGTTTTAAACTTTATTTTCTCTCCTCGATCTCTGTCTTGCATGCATTTGCAATACAAATCAATTGGCTGATTTTTAAGATTAAAAAAAGTTAACTTATAATTCTAAACACTTATATGATGACTACAAGAAAACTTTTTAAGATTTTACATTTTAACTTTACAAAAACTCTGATTACATAATTCATAAATAATATGAACACCTCATTGCTTGTCATTAAGCCTGTCTTACGAGGTATCCAATCGGTATTTCTACTATAAGATCCCGCACGAAGAAGGCGCGTTCCCTTTCAAATAATTCACGTTCATAGTATTTCATAATCTAAATTTTTTAAACGTTGAGTTCAATCGGTAATGCATTCGCTATTGAACAACAGCCTTCATACGAAATTTAATTTTTAATTAATGGATGTGTTGATTAATTTAATCTTTGTGTTAGTGGATATATATTGGATATTTCCGATCTCATGATGAGCTGTGAAGCTTGAAAACGCTAAACGGGAATTTGTTTCTGCAGTGGTGTGCAACAGTGTAATTGCTGTATGAAATTTTAATCTTTAATTAATCATAAAAGAAACGGTCTTTGAACCTCATGAATTTATTTATATTATGCCTGTACTTCCTGCTCAGACCTGTATAAGAGGAAAGTATTGCATAGGTAATCAAATGTAGTAGGGCTCCATCATAAATTGCTTGTAGTGCTCCTGAGTCCTAAACCAATTCCCCAATAAAACTTAGCTGAGCGTAAAACTATAGTTACTAACTAACTGTTAGCTTTCATCAGTAACATACTTTTGTGACTATAGCTCGATAAACGTCAATCAAAGACAATTCCGAAGTACTTTTTTTTCCTATAGTAGCCTATTTGTAGAATTTAAAAAACACTGAAATTGGATAAGTGCAGTTTTCCTTGGTATAAGGCAATCAGACTTACCACAAGCTCCGCGCGCGCGCGTGTAACGTTTTCTTTTGCGTAACTTTGACTGGCAACTATGAAGCGATACTCCTTATTTGGCATAGATTTTAAACCAAGCAATCCGTATACATTGCAACTTTGATACAGTACCACGCGGTGCGGAAAAAAATTGTTGCAGAGGGAGTGCAGAAATAAATTTTGACTTCGGCATGTGTGCAGGTAAATGAAATACACTATAATGTGAGACGTATCAAAATAAGTTTCGAGGCGACTCCGGTATTGCCATGTCGCTTAACTCCCCGCCTTTGCCTACGCATAACCAAGTGTAACGTGCGACAACGCTGGAGGGCGAGGGGCGGGGAAGAGCTGTTACTATTGCGTAACCTAGAAGCTTATAATGCTGAGTCCCGTACTATAATTACTTCAAAGTGATAACTGAATAATTACATTCAGTTATGATAAATATGACATTTGCGAGAATAAAACACGATCATTACTGGGAAACCCCTTATGTCCAATACTGACAGTTACTGTGTTATTAAAATGTTAACTCAATTTTTTCTGTTTGAACGAACTTATTTTTTCATATTAGGCAAATATCTACACACAGTTACGACATTACAGTATGTCGTCGTTAACACTGTCCAATACTGCACTACTGCATTTAAAAAGTCGGACATGATAGCCTGTTTCACGTTGCTTGTACAAAAACGGAAACTGACCAAACAATGCAGCAAACGTTGGTTCATTCGGTCTTCGTTTTATCTTTTACATCTTCTTTCTCTTGTTCATATTCCGTCTGGCTACTTTAAATCTCATCCGAAATTGTGTCTTCTGCTAGTTTAGAAAAAAGAACGATTTCTTCAACAACGCTTAGGTTTTCTTCTGTTGTGATTAAATGATAGAGGTTTATCGTTGCAAGGCTATCATTAAATCAATAGGAATTTTACATTCGATTAGCCGAATAACGTAAGGATCAGAATATTTCATCGTTAAAGAGGGGGGGGGGGCTTATAATTGTACCGACAATCTTTGAACTCAGATTTCACTCTAGGCCTACATGTGTTTTTTTCTTGTAAATTTACAATTTCGAACAGCCTGTAAAAATTTACAGGCATTGCACAAATGCAATGCACAGAGAAGGGCATTGAAAATGCTTCAATAAATCTAAAAAATATATATGTTTATGTTCATTCACCAATCAATGAATTCATTCTTCATTTACCAATGTACAGATTACAAGTTAAATGTAGCCGCATTCATAAGCGAAGTTTTATATGTGTACTAGGTTATTCACAACAAAGAAGTCTATGGAAACTCACCGGTTCCCATTTTCGATCACGCACCAGCGATCGCCCGCAAATGTGCGACACGTCCTTATAAACATTTTCAATGTTAAAAGAAAACTTTCAGGCATGTGTGGCTTGCGATTTAGTTTGCTTCATCATGTTTATGTATAAACATAATGCACGTAAAAAATGTATGTGCCTCGCCTTTAAATATAATTATGTATAAATCATTTACTCCTGAAGTTCATTAAATTTAACAGTTAGGCTTCAAATTGCAATTTATACTATCTCAAAATGACCTGAAATCTTAATTCTGAAGTATTGTAAATTGCTAAAACAGACCAATAATAATAATAAAACGTATTATATTTATTCTATGCCTTTTGGCAATTCTCATCTCAAAACTTATTTTTCACGCTGAGTTTGTACAAGGGCATACAGTTTATATTTAAAGTTCCTGTATGTTAAACTCTTTACTAATACGTTAAACAATTCCCAGTTTGCAGTAAGGCGGCTATTTAGGTTTCTGATCGTAGTTACTCCGCATGATATCCTGACAAGGGAAGTTATATCGGCTTGAAAACACTCAAAAAGTTTCCTGGTATTTTCCGATCCAGGTCGATGCCTGCTCAATTTCAGGTCCCATTTCTAACAAAAACTAACAATCAGATAAATAAGGCCCGCCTGCGAGTAACAGCAGTCGCCTTCAGTATATAAGCCGGGAGGTTATCAGGCAGAAGCTTTTTTAACCGAAGTTTAAATATTTGAAACTATGAGGTAGATTCGAGAAAAGTATAGGCTTCCTATAAAATTAACTTGAGATCCATGAAAAGTCCGACATATTGGAAGTCAACAAATAGTGATTACGTCCTACAGTGTGCAAAGTCTCGGTTCGATTGAAAGGGATCTGGAATAAAATCTGTACAAATGGAAACTGCACGGGCACAAGTAAGTAACACTCTGGGAAATACACAAAGTAGACAAATTACAAAAAAACATGAGCGCGCGTTCACACACACACACACACACACACACAAAGTTCAGTAGACTGGTCAGCAGTCAGTTGACTATTAATAACGAGAAACAAGTTAGGAGTTCTCAAGTTTCAAACACCAAATCGTTACAACATAAAGAAATCAATAACAGCTGATCATAACAGTGTTATTTATTCATATTAAAGATTGTATGGTACAATCGTAGTACGAGCAACAGCTGATTGCTTTTACACAAAATACGCATAATGTATTGCATAATTAAAACCATTTGTATCTTTTAGGCCTACAGTTATTTAACTTGAAAACAGCGCGTTACGTTGAAAATCAATAATTGACTACATTGAAATGCCAATGACGTAACATATACATAGTAATTAACTGAACGAGACAATGGATTCCATACATACGTATTATGGTATTGCAAGAGTATTTATAAAGCTTTATCTTAAATTTTTTTACCATTATTTTTGAGAATAATTACGGTATCATAGAAAACTATGAGTACAGTAATCCTTATGTTTTAAGAGAGAAAAACTCCCTTACGGACTTAAACAGGACTCACAGCAAACCGATCTCATAATAGTAGAGTTAAGCGCTAAATCATGGGGCAATATTGTGTGTGTGTGTGTGTGTGTGTGTGTGTGTGTGTGTGTGTGTGTGTGTGTGTGTGTGTGTGTGTGTGTGTGTGTGTGTGTGTGTGTGTGTGTGTGTGTGTGTGTGTGTGTGTGTGATCTGTTTAATGACACTCAGTATGACATAACATTAGTCACAATTTACGTCAATGGAACAGGAACAGAGATCCCAGTGCTTGAAGACAAATGGTAACTTCATAAATATATAAATTTTGTTCCAATGCAGTATTTAAGTAGATTTCCTTTTAAATTCCATCAATTTGTCTTCATGAACATCCATGTATTTATAGGAACAAAGAATACAAAACAAAAACATTTATTTCTCTGAAGCGTTCGTCGTAAATCAAGACAAATTACCTTTGCGCTGTTACAGCGCGTGTTTGTTCACGATTTTAATCACAATTTTTCTCTCTTCGCAATACGTGTGCACGTAAATGAGATTTCTGAATATTGAAAAAGTATAATGCGATTTGTCTCCGTCGCAGAGGTTTGTTTTGCGTTACAACTGTCTGTTTAAATCGTTTCGCTGTGTTGTTTATTTGTTACACTATTGAGTCTACAAACGCTATTATGCAAATTGAAATTTAAAAACTCATTATCTACTACAGAAGTTAGAGTATTACTAGTTACTATGTGCAGACATCGCAGAAAACGAAATAACGAGAGAGGATGTAACAGAAGCTAAATAATTTTCTTAAATCGTGTTGGAAGCCCTTTCCCCACGTAACTTATAGGCCTAGCTCATATTCCCATCACTAAACGTTCATCACTTCTTTGTCTTCCAAACCAAATGAAATTTAACGTGCATGCCCTTTTTAAAGATATCCTTATCGATCTTCGAAAAGTATGCGTGAGCAGCGATACCGGAAGATTACAAAAAACTGCACGTTTGCCAAAATATACCGTATTTATTCCCGTAATTTACGAATTTTTTGGTGTTTTTAACCAGAAAAACACATGGTGCGTAGATTACGCGGGGAAATACTTACATCGACTTGTACTTTTTAGGTTATACTGATTTAAAATGATAACTGAAGGAAATACACATTAGCAAACGGACATTTTATTTATAAAAGTATTTTATACAATTTAATTATAAATTTCTTCAATTAAAGTCCGGTTACTTATTGGAATTTTCATGAATTTTCTGGATAGTTTCTAACTTATATTCCGTAGTAACGCAAAGGACCCCTGTAAAAGAACAAGAATTTGAAATTAATTCACATTAATGTAATTATCGTATTTATGATAGTGTTTTTACATTTGTGTTAATGAGTTGTGATGCAACGTACCTTAACAGTCAACTTCGTCGTTTCGGAAGATTCACTCTGTCTAAAACTCCTGTTCAACGTCGCTGTTGTCGACTTTCCAACACACGTCATCCAGTGCATTAGCGATGCACACCTTGAAACGTTTTGCTACTGTATCCACAGATATCACATTCCAAAAAACAGGATCCGCTGGCGCGTTAATTGGATATGGTCGTTTAACTTTTCCGGTAAGCGTAAACGTTTGTTCTGCTTTGCACATCAACATAACATCTTTAAAAGGCTTGTTGACTGATACGTCAAGTGGTTGCAGTACTGAAATCAAAACTCCCGCAATGAAGGCAACATCAGTCTTTGTTTGGTTAAAAAAAAATCCTTCACATTTTGTATTAAATGTCCGTGGAAACTATCAAGAACAAAAAGAGGTGGACGTCGCAATAATCCTCCAGGGCATCTCTTTCCACCCAGTCAGTTACCAATTTGTTCTCTATCCGTAATTCGTAATTTGTTTTGAGCGACAACATGTATTTCATGGAAATTTTATTCGATTCGATATTGTTTTCCGTTTAAAGATTACGTAAGGTGGACTTTATTGCCGTCTGCGGCTATAGCAAGCTTAACTGTGCAGCGTTGCTTTTCTGCTACTGAAGTGCTGATTAATAACCCAGACGATCCCTTCTTGTTTATCGTTGTGATCCACAGTCGGTCCTATATCCAAAAAACGGGGCTTTGATCCGTGTTACCAATCTGTCACAAATCGTAAAGTTTATCTTATCGAATTTTACTCGTATAACGCTGAAATTAAATCAATTTTTCCGTGTAATCTTTTGAGAGTCTATGACAAATTGACATATGTGGAGACGAGAATTATTCCAGCTTGCGCCAACTGCGTAGGCTTGTAGTATAGTAGACACTTGTTTGCTTGACTTTGTAGCTTCTTTAGAATATCTTTTAACATGATAATATTTTTAGGCTGGGGGCCATTCCACAAAAATCGTCATCGAAAAACCTAACGCTTCAACACTTTCGATTCCCCACAGTCTAGAAATTTGATATGTAAACGCATCAAGACAGAAATAATCGCTGCTGACATTGAGTTTAGCAAACGTTTTAGTGAGAATAAATTTGGTTTTACATGCTCTGTTTGTGATCGTCTGTGGGTTAGAAATGATTTACGTAATCCACATTATACGTTTCAAAAGCCTAAAAACATTATCATGCTTCGGTGTTTCGGTTTCGTCGAAATTTCTGTTTAGTTACATTTGTGCAATTTCCAATTCATAAAATAAATTATTGTTTTGATTTTGTTGCCTTAGAAAATTTACTATATATTGACTTCGATAAATTTCCTTGAAGGGAAGGATAGCCACAGTCACTTTGGCTATAGCGTGCGTTAGTAGGCTGCTGCGATGTAGGTTGTAATGCTATTAAGTAGGCCTACATACTATTACTTATGAATTGTGATTGGTTAATCATAGTAATTAATTTACTGTTTAAGTTGTTGTGAACTGTTAGTAGTGCATACTAGATTAGTAGAAGTTTGTTTAAGATTATAATAAACTTTGTATATAGTTTCACTCTTTCCGGTGTTTTGTGGCCGTTAAAGTTTACTAAAGTCCGCACAAAATAACAAATTTTTTTTTCCGCTGTACACACTAAAAGTCGAAAATGAAATATCAATCAAAATTTTATAGTGCTCTATAGTTTTATCACAGATACGGCAAAATCACAGACCATATTCCTATCCAACAACCCACCCAATTATTGGAACAAATTGATATCACGATTCCCAAAACAAAAAAAGCCACAAGTATTTAGAAGAAATATTGTTGTTAAATAATAAGAGGAATATTTTCTTTTTAACCGTAAAGAATACTACTTATTCAATTTTCCTAGCCATTAAAAATTGTAGGTAAAATACAGTTTCAATTTTCTTCACAAATTTGTTATCCATTTGTTTGGTCGCACTTGAAACGTGTGTTTTAACATTTAACCGATGCATTGTCCATTTGTGTTGTAATTCCACAGTTTGTGTAAAACTGTACGAAGTATACAGTCGTTCAAGATTTGTGTGAACGTAGTTTCTCGTACCCTAGCCCTATCTGATAACTGCATAAAATTTCCACACTTAAATTATTCAATTACTACATTGCTATCGGCCGATCATTTTAACATGAGTCGCCACAATACTATATAGGTATACAACATTGAAAACGACCTGCGCAGAACAAACATTTTTGACACACTTGGGACATTTACAGAAGAAAGTCACGTGACGCAAGGCGACTGTGTGGGAAGACCATTCTCTCGCTGAATACTATGTGAACTATACAACGTACCGTTAATTAGGGAGGGAAGGGGGCAGTAAGACAGAGGAGATGGGGAGGGAGGAGCCTTACTTTTCCACTCTGCGCGTACTGAAAACGATGATGGCTTTTTTCAAAGTTGTCAGACTATACATCATGTTCATAAGGCCAGAGGTTTGCTCATTTGAAAGTGCCATTTATGCCAATTCGAAATGTTCTACGTTTACTTTATAGTTTAAGAAAATTAATCTTCACATCGTATGTATTAGGTGCACTGGTATATATAAAAACATATAGCAGTATATTTCTTTTGAAAGTGAGATACAGGACGTTTGTGTAATTTGTTTAATAACCCGCAGTAAAATGTAACATCTGTAACGTTAGTTACACGCGGCAGTAATTACGAAGAAAGAAGAAACAAATGGGTACTTCGTGGAAACTAACATAAACTGTGTTCGCTTGCATTACTTACGTCGATTTATATTTGAATTCTCTAAATCTGCCTTGATTAGGATTCGACGTAAGTAGGCCTACTCAAAAGAAACAAAGAATGAAAACATTTATTTTTATTAAATGTTAAATTCACCATAAACGAAGAAAAGTTTCTGATGCGCAGTTACAGAGCTTAACTGTTTATGTTTAGGCAAACTAACATTTTTCAAGCCGCCTTGTGACTTATTTTTTATATTGATGACGCGTTTCGAAGCATGTGCTTCATCATCAGGTCTTGAAAATTTTCCTCCTAGGAAGCCATCATTGTTTAAAATTCAACAGTATTTACACTGTATACGCACCTATTCACGTGTGGTCGACCACTGAGCGGTTGTTCGTCTCTATCTGATAAAGCAGGTTGAAAGCGGTACCGTATAGCGGATTGGATTTAAGGTTCAGCTGGCCATTAAATACAAACCGGGAACTGCTTCTGTTTGTGTTTATTCTGTAAATTTCAAGCTCCTGCAAGGCGTTCGTGATTCGCCCTTTTTCACAAATGTGCAGTGGTTCCAAGTTAAACTTGAAGTCCGTTAATTGTGTCGTGTGAGACCAAATGGCCAGCGTAGTTAGACTTTATGTTGATGGAGTTAAAATTTTTTAGTTGCTTAGGTACGTGTTCAAAGAAACGTTTAAGAGAACCCCTACTCGTTTGGCCGGTGTAAAAACAATTTAGTCATTACATGATAGTTTGCAGAAGTCTGTTTAATTTTCCAAAGGTTTTGTAATACACTTCTAGATAGACCTTCGTAAAAGAGTTAAATTATTTATTTGAAAATTATGTTGGCCTACGAGCATGTGAGAAATAAGATCACAAACTACCTTGATCAAATATGATATTAATAATTTATATAATAGTTTATAGTACTTATTCCAGTGTACCGACTCTTGATTTTACCTCAGGGCGCCAGTAATAATAAACACAAATTAAAGTATCTTAATCAACTTTTAATGAACAATTTGCATTTATACATTACAAAAATTTCTTTATCTGACTTGAATTGTTTATCTTACAAATTGAATATTATTAATTAGCAATGAGTCCTTTATGACAGATTGAGTCACTATATTGAATACAACATATATATTTATCAACAACGTAGAATTAAATGTTCATTATTCGTTACTTGCGTAAGATTCCTTCCAAAGTGCGTGGTCCTGAAGATGGTTGTAGATCGGTGAGTCGTCAGCAGCCGTCGTCGTGTGTTAATCCTGGTTAAAACTGCACAATTCACTTTATCACAGGTGCACTACACTGACATATGGATTATACCTATAACTATTTCGTATAATTACACTCTGGACACAGATTACTGAATTGGCCTTAAGTGCATTTAACTCAGTTCACGTCGCGTTTGGCTCGACTAATTTACACCGTCGTAACTTTACTTCGAACTCCTTCGCCTTCTTCCGCGATTTACCACTACGTATTGAATTAATAGAACTTCATATGTATTATTACTTCTTATTGTTTATTATAACTCCGATCATCCACTCTTTGACTTATTACGATTTATTGAAACTTTATTTATAACTTTAGTATTAGTAATCACTGGACAACAATGATTTTGTTACATGGTTAATATTTGCTGAATCTTATGTATTGTCGAGCGCTGATTCCGAATATGAAGTCAGAAATTCCCTAACGGCCTTATTTTTTTTGCAATTGCCCTTCTTACTTCTCTAGAAAGTACATGGGCACGAACTATGCAAGTGCAATATATAGGCCTATGACATTATGTGACTATTTTATTAATAAAAATAAATTAATTAATTAAGTTGATAATATATAGGTTGATAAATTTTAAGTGTTTAATAAAATCTCACATTTTAACCTAAAGTGTATAATCATTAAATAATAATAATATTTAAATGAAAGTCTATTAATATATTAAAAGGAATACGAGAGTACAGAAAGGGTAAAGCTTGTTAATTAATCCTGCAGAAACAGGCGCTAACCAGAATCAACTTGTTTTCCAACCCCTTTAACTAACTAAAAATAATTGTAAATTGATTATTATTTAAATAATTAAACTAGACTACTATAATGTACTTTGATAGCAATTGTAACTAAGAATCTCTCTACTTAATTATTTAATCTAATTTTAGTCCTTTAAATAAAAAAGAAACTTGGAACTATTTTTATGTTGAGTTGAACCGTCGCGAGATTACTACTCTGACCCCTAACTATTTTCGCCCACTTGCTAGGGAGCGGTCAAACAGTAAGCTGTGTACTGCCGATATGTGCTACGTTGAAAATAGTTTATTACAAAATGTAATTAATCCGTCAGTTAAGACACTGACGCATTCTTTTAACTATTAAACAATGTGTTGCGTTAATGTAGTTGAACCGCGACTCATATAAATATGGTGTAAACGAGTGAGAATGAATAACTAAAATTTAGCGCCGGTGACATCTCTTCAAAAATCTTAAAATATAATACTAATGTAATTAAAACTGTGGTAATCCCATGAAGTGAAGTGCTACAATCAAACTATCATGTGAAGTGGATACAGGTGAATGAAACTTTGTGTTAATCATTCAGATCAACGAGCTATTACTATCAGTTAGCCAAGAGCTGAGAACCAGGAGACACCATGATCTAAAAGACTTCAGGACTACACCATTCCCGGATACGAAGATAATGAGAGATACCAGACCTACTTCAAACATGCTACAACCGAGGACCTACGACTGGAATAACGCAGAGCTGGAAGACATCAAAAAAAGGTGACACGGAGGCAAGCCTTCCGTGCTTATGAAATACTAAATATTATATTCAACAAAAGACAATTAATTTAACCACATTAAGACATTTTAAGTAATTGTATAACAGTAATTGTATACTCATAACTTGTATACTTATTCCTAGTAAAAGAGTTATAGCTCTAAACTGTAAAGCCTTATTGTTTAAAAGATTAATAAAGACCATTCTTCAAATGGCAAAATTTTAAAGCTTTATATGGCGAGGTAACCATTCTTAACGTATTAGAGGAAATCCCGGATCCGGAGAATTAATTAAATTCATGTACATCTTATTTTAAGGGGCCTTGTAAAGAATAAAATATAATCATCATGTAAACTGTAAGCTATTGAAGCATATGTGTCGAGAATTTTAAGTAAAGAAAATAATACAATATATAATAAAGAGATGTCATCAGGAGTACCTACTATACTGAGTGCATAAATCAACAGTCTCCCCTTCCCTGAATCCTTGTATATTTATTGTTTGTTGTTCTGATTAATTTTCAGCTCGTCACAAGTAAGGCAGCCTGAATAATTGGCAGAACCAATTATTGCGGGTTCCCTAAGTTATAACACAGGAGAAGATGTTATAAATTGCGCCACTCTGCTTATTTGCTAAAATTTTGCGACTCCTTTGTAAAAAATTTTGCGACTTGTGTTATTTAAGAAGTAATTGTGTCCCGATAAACCCACACACCTAAGCTGTTGATTTATTCACTCATGTACTTTAAAATGTGTCTAAAATATTAAATAAAAATTAAACGATAATAGTTATTATAATAGTATAATAAATAAGTAATTTAAATATTATTTAGATATAGGAATGAACATAATGTTAACTAAAAACGCCCCAAGAATACGCTATAACAGCAGGTACGTGCTTGTCAAAAAGTTCATTCATCAACCTGTCGGTTTGTAAACAATTTCAGACCAGTTGAATTCTTGTCTGCGCCTGTGTGTGTAAATTGTCATAGTGAACCTCCCCCATAGTTGAGTTAAACTACAACGACACCCTCTTTGTTAGTTCTATTGTTATAAGAAGCGTGTCTCTTCCTGTGTGTAGTAGCCGAAGGGGGAATTCTTTTGCCGTACGCATATTTAAACCTGTGTGAGATTTCTCTCTCTACCAATGTAAAATGACAAAGCTTGTCATCTCATTTTGATTGTTTATTAATGAAAGAGTAAGAATACGATTGATTTATATTTTTATATTTGTGTGTAAAAAAAAAAAGAGATAGCGTTGTATCGTAACTAATGCAAATGTTTAATAATAACTGTTAATAAATGTTTACCATGTACTAAAGTGTGTAGGCGATAATTGTGTAAAGTCTCTCCCCTTCCGCAAAGTTGTCTAGTTATGGTTAAAGAGATAATAAGAATTACCATCGTGAGATTCCGCTTCTCTCAAGTAACTATAATCTAGAGTGGAGTATGGGATCTTCTTTAGATTATTTTAGAAGTAAGTCTATGGTATATAATCAAGATAGAATTATATACATGTAAAGTAACTAGTCACAACGGCGCCGGCTGAAAAGGATAATGATGAGGCAAAAAGGTGCCAAGAGTTCATTTATGAATGCTGAAAGCTAACGTGTAGAGTTAGAGTAAGCTGATGTCAGTCGGGCCACGATATTGTGAGTTACTGTAATTAGGGAAATTAGTATTATAAGTTAGTACTGTAAGAAGTGAGATAAAGGGAATTTCACGAAGGCGAACATTTAAATGAGAACTAGATCATTTAAAAAAGAATTAGAAAAAAAAAACCGTGTACTACTAATAATAAATAATAATAATAGAGAAATTACACACGGTACTCCCCAAGCATACTCTCGGTACATTGCTAACCAAATTTTCAGGAGTCTGTATTTGTTAAGAGGCGGAGTATGTGACGATTTTATTAATAAAAATAAATTAATTAATTAAGTTGATAATGTATAGGTTGATAAATTTTAAGTGTTTAATAAAATCTCACATTTTAACCTAAAGCGTATAATCATTAAATAATAATAATATTTAAATGAAAGTCTATTAATATAGTAAAAGGAATACGAGAGTACAGAAAGGGTAAAGCTTGTTAATTAATCCTGCAGAAACAGGCGCTAACCAGAATCAACTTGTTTTCCAACCCCTTTAACTAACTAAAAATAATTGTAAATTGATTATTATTTAAATAATTAAACTAGACTACTATAATGTACTTTGATAGCAATTGTAACTAAGAATCTCTCTACTTAATTATTTAATCTAATTTTAGTCCTTTAAATAAAAAAGAAACTTGGAACTATTTTTATGTTGAGTTGAACCGTCGCGAGATTACTACTCTGACCCCTAACTATTTTCGCCCACTTGCTAGGGAGCGGTCAAACAGTAAGCTGTGTACTGCCGATATGTGCTACGTTGAAAATAGTTTATTACAAAATGTAATTAATCCGTCAGTTAAGACACTGACGCATTCTTTTAACTATTAAACAATGTGTTGCGTTAATGTAGTTGAACCGCGACTCATATAAATATGGTGTAAACGAGTGAGAATGAATAACTAAAATTTAGCGCCGGTGACATCTCTTCAAAAATCTTAAAATATAATACTAATGTAATTAAAACTGTGGTAATCCCATGAAGTGAAGTGCTACAATCAAACTATCATGTGAAGTGGATACAGGTGAATGAAACTTTGTGTTAATCATTCAGATCAACGAGCTATTACTATCAGTTAGCCAAGAGCTGAGAACCAGGAGACACCATGATCTAAAAGACTTCAGGACTACACCATTCCCGGATACGAAGATAATGAGAGATACCAGACCTACTTCAAACATGCTACAACCGAGGACCTACGACTGGAATAACGCAGAGCTGGAAGACATCAAAAAAAGGTGACACGGAGGCAAGCCTTCCGTGCTTATGAAATACTAAATATTATATTCAACAAAAGACAATTAATTTAACCACATTAAGACATTTTAAGTAATTGTATAACAGTAATTGTATACTCATAACTTGTATACTTATTCCTAGTAAAAGAGTTATAGCTCTAAACTGTAAAGCCTTATTGTTTAAAAGATTAATAAAGACCATTCTTCAAATGGCAAAATTTTAAAGCTTTATATGGCGAGGTAACCATTCTTAACGTATTAGAGGAAATCCCGGATCCGGAGAATTAATTAAATTCATGTACATCTTATTTTAAGGGGCCTTGTAAAGAATAAAATATAATCATCATGTAAACTGTAAGCTATTGAAGCATATGTGTCGAGAATTTTAAGTAAAGAAAATAATACAATATATAATAAAGAGATGTCATCAGGAGTACCTACTATACTGAGTGCATAAATCAACAGTCTCCCCTTCCCTGAATCCTTGTATATTTATTGTTTGTTGTTCTGATTAATTTTCAGCTCGTCACAAGTAAGGCAGCCTGAATAATTGGCAGAACCAATTATTGCGGGTTCCCTAAGTTATAACACAGGAGAAGATGTTATAATTATTAATTTACTTTTTGCAAAATTTATGTTGCTATTTAAACTGTATATTAATTTATTTCAGTTCATTAATATCCATGACAGATAAGTTTATTATGTCAACACAATAATGAAAACGATTACAAATGACACACATATGATTCATGTAAATTACGGCACCTATTAGTCACACTGTATTACTCGTACGCTGTGAAGAACATTGGACTTCGATGACTCATCGATGACTCACTGTTGAATGTAATACAGTAAACAAACACTATCATGCTGGCTAAGAAATATCACCTCTACTTCAGTCAAGTGTGAGCTCTCGTGTGTCTAAGTTCGTAGTACCCGTGGCGTAGTTCGTGGTACTTTTCCTACCAGTTTGTAATTTAATTTTTTCCTGTACAGTCAGTGCATGTACATACTAAATTAATCTGTGTTGTAAGTGTTTAAACATTTTGTATTAAGTGTTTGTGAGTGTATAACAGTGAAATGTTTCATAAAAATGCCACGTAGTTGCATTAACCAGCCAGACAGTTTCTGCTATATTTGTGGTGAGGTAACACTAAAGTCTCAGAGGAGAAATATAACTCCACTGTTAAAAAAATCGTATGAACTATATTTTGGATGTAAATTGGGTGATCAGGACAATTCCTGGGCCCCTCACAGTTGTTGCAATTCATGTGTAACGCTGTTGACTGATTGGTTGAATGGATCTCGTCACATGACATTGCAATTCCAATGGTTTGGAGAGAACCGAAGGATCACTCCACGGACTGTTATTTTTGTTTAACGAAAATATCAGGGATAACAGCGAAGACTAGACACACTGTTAAATATCCTAATATTCCCTCTGCTATAAGACCAGTGCCTCACAGTCCACAGCTTCCAATTCCAGTACCACCGAAAACATGGGAATTAGACGAAGATGCTGTTAATGTTGAAGGTTGTGCAGATTCATTGGATGATGAAGAAAGGAGAGACCCACACTTTTTAGAAAGTACAAATACTGAACCACACTTAATTAATCAGTCAGAATTAAATGATCTCGTTCGTGATCTACATTTATCCAAGAATCAAGCTGAACTTCTCGCATCACGACTGAAAGGATGGAATCTTTTACAACATAATACTAAAATAAGTGGTTTCCGTGACAGGCAGTGTGATTTTGAACGTTTCTTCTTACAGTATGAGAACTTAGTTTACTGCAATGATGTGGAATCTTTACTAGAAAGTTTTGGACTTACGCACCATCCTGATGAATGGCGTCTTTTTATAGAATCCTCAAAACGTAGTTTGAAAGCAGTCCTTCTTCATGTTGGAAATAAATACCCATCAATCCCTTTAGCTCATGCAGCTAACATGAAGGAGACATATGAAAGTATGAAACTTGTGTTGGATATGATTCAGTATGAGAAACATTTGTGGCATGTTTGTGGAGACCTGAAACTGATAGCACTGTTACTTGGTTTACAACTTGGATATACAAAATTTTGTTGCTTCTTGTGCGAGTGGGATAGCAGAGATAGGAAGAATCATTATCTTCAGAAACAGTGGCCAAAAAGAGAAACATTGAGTGTAGGAGAGAAGAACGTTGTGAGCCCAGCACTAGTAAACCCTGAAAAAGTTTACCTTCCCCCACTACACATTAAGCTAGGTTTAATGAAAATTTTTGTTAAAGCAATGGATCGTGAGGGGAGTGGATTTCAGTTCCTAAAAAGCAAGTTCCCCAAGATAAGTGACGCTAAAATTAAGGAAGGCATATTTGTTGGTCCTGATATAAGAAAACTAATGAATGATATTCAATTTGAAGACAGCTTGAATGACTGTGAGGTTGCTGCTTGGAAATCTTTTTAAAATGTTGTTAATAACTTCCTTGGAAATAATAAGGCAGAAACTACAAAGAACTGAGCTTCTTAAAAATTATAAAGCACTTGGCTGTAATATGTCACTAAAGATCCACTTCTTAGATTCTCATCTGGATTTTTTCCCAACCAATCTCGGAGCTGTGTGTGACGAACATGGTGAACGCTTTCACCAGGAAATATTCACCATGGAGACACGCTACCAAGGAAAGTGGAACTCAAGAATGCTAGCTGACTATTGCTGGAATCTGAAGACTGATTTACCTACAACACACTACGCCAGAAAATCAAAACGAAGCAGATTTTATGTATGTTGAAATTGCATGTATGTATAATAAACGTTTTTCAAAAAATGGTAATTACAAAAAAAACTATGCCCGATAGAAAGAAACCATTTACATATTTGAAATCAGCGTCAAAAATTCTATAAGATTCAGCTGTTATCATTCTTGTAACAAACAAAAACCAAAATTTTGTTGTCTAGTGATAATTATCGCGTTCTCGTACTTTGTTACTTCTGCAAAATTACTTATTCTTTACCGTACTTATTAAAATATATATAATTGGCGCAAAACAACGTACGCGAGTCTCTTCGTATAATTCCGCCGATATAAAGAAGACTAACTTTATTTCCCTCTAAGTTCCTAATATATACTTGCCTCGAGTCTCCCTTACCTACGATCTACAGCAAAACATTCCTATAGGTTCAAACTACCGCTAAATACAATTTCGCCCAATCTGCTTAACTAAAACCTCCCGCGCGATACATGACGCTTTTTCTGATTCGCCCAACGTTTTTCCGTGTCCACGTGCTTAAAAAACTAGCGTCTATCGTTATCTCTGTCACACAACGCTCTCTCTCGTCTAACGGTAACTATTGTTATATGCACTTAAGTTTACAACGTTTGGCAAACACCCTTACTATCTGAGCAAATAATACATTTTATGACAGAGGTGTCCCAAAACGTGACTTAACATAAAAGTACATTCATTATTTTCGTCAGCCCCAGCGCCGGCGTTATTAACTTACTGCTTTACTCTACAGATTTCTTTACAAGTAATTTTCTTTCAACTATTGCCGCCTACGGTTCTGGCGTTTCAATACCTCCCCGCTTTCTAAAACACACCCTTCTTTTTGCTTTCAGCATAGTTTATCTAGTAAAATTATCAATTGATCAAATTTTCCGTTATAGTTTATTCCGTCCAAATGATTTTAATTTGCGCCTACTATTATTAGTTCTAAATGTTATGGACTATGTATCATTGTTTAATACTGAAGTCAAAATATTTGGCATGAAGTCAGTGTATATGGATGATATAAATGATACGATGCATGTTTATGTTTATCATCATAAACATCATATCTCTCTCTCTCTCTCTCTCTCTCTCTCTCTTTCTCTCTGTTTACCGGGTTTTCTCTGTCTACGATGTACAGGAATGTTAATGAGGATTCTGAATATCGGTAAAGTAGAATGCAAATTATCTCCACAGTGAAATTCTCTTGGTTTCCGTTAAATCATATTGTCTTTAATCGTTTTAAAGAATTCTTTGTTAGTCGTCATGCCAAAAAACCGAGTGATAATTTACAAAACTCAGTGATAATACTTAAGTTTTAATTACTTATTGATATTTTAATGCCTGAACACTTAATATTTCGTCAATAATTTTTAATAGCTTAGTCGTGAAACATTTACACATAAAATACTTTATACGCTTTAGCTACCAGTTGTTGGTTTACTTAATGGTTATAAGTTTTCTTTTCTATTGTGTAGAACATACCTGGAATAAATACCTGAACGTTACGTCTACTACATCCAAAAATTTCTTTAGTTACAAGAGACACGCATATTTTGTGATAAGTGGCAAAAAGGACATTCTGTAAATGTAAGTGTGGTTCTTAAAAACATATTAGGATGTACTATAATATTAGTATTTTCTAAAAGTTTGACGAACCACATAATTTTTAGTTTCCAGTGTTATTTTGAGAATCTTGTACTATTTTGCCTGAGAACACAAGTTGTTCAATTTTTCTCTTATATATAGCAGTTAAATAGTATTAGAGTTTCACAAATCTACGTTCGGTGGTCCCATCGAAATATTTATTGGGAAACTAATATAATTCTATCGTTAAGAAGCGTAGTTTCGTGGCTGAATCTGAACAGTAAATTATTTGCTAAAAACAATTCCGTTAACGTAATAGTGCCTGAATGTGTATATTGTATATTTTATCGGTAATATCGATAACTAACGGTAACTATCGATAATAAGTTAACTATCGGTAACTAAAGACAATTCAGGCTAGTATGTTTTAAATTTCCTTAGAAAGAGGGAAATTCTTACAGAAAAATTTTGGGAGAAGATATTAAAAGTTAAAAATATCTGACTGATAATTTAATTATTTATTATCGATTATTTTATCAAAAACATACTCTGTTTCTGTTCCTCTATTTACTTTCTCCTTTTTTCTTCTATTTTTGATTAGTTCTGTTCTTCACACTTACTCAGCACCAGCAATTTCATTTCCATCAATAGTTCCATTGTGCAATAGTCATTTATAATTAACCTATGAATTGTTTAATACCTTCTCTGTTTGAACTCCAGTCGTTAAATCCTAAAACTGCATGTTGCAGACCTAATTTTAATGTAATAAACAAAATTCAAGAGTTTTAGTAAGTCTCGCTTTACACTAAACAACCTTGTTTTCAATTTTTCAAGTTATGTCAAAAGCAATACTCTTAATAAAATTTGATCGTATAAATCCCGAAAGAGTGATTTCATTTGTTTTAAAACTGTAGAGGGTGACGGATATCTGTGTTTATAGTCTTCCTGTGACACAAGAGACCGATTACAGGGTAATTTGTTAGTAACTAAAACAAAAAATTTAATCTCTTCCTTTTTTAGGTGTATAGTTTATCAGGAAGACAATACACTTAGTCAGACTGAATTATTATTATTATTGTTAGTGTTATTATTATTACTGATGTTGTTATTATTAAAAGGTCACATATTCTAATGAATTTTGAACACTCCAGCCATTTAGATACGCCATTTAGATTTGGATTCATTCTATTTTTCCGAAGAATCATTCCTCTAAGTTTCTTTCGTTGTGATTTTTTTATGTCACGTTTCTGACGTTCAACTCCTATAACGTCACTCCAGTTCTATAACCCTAATTTTCTAGAATCACTCAACATCTTGGTCTCAATGACTTCCCTCTTGGGTCTGTTCCTCAACGGGCTCCATGTTATATACTTTACGCGTCGCCTCCAGTACTGTTCGATGCGCGTTTCCAAACCTCTTCAGTTTCTGTTACCTTTGTAATTGTGTCCTTAGTTTATAAATATTGTCAATTGTCGTTGCATATTTTTTTAAATTTTAATCGCTGAGTATTTAATTTTGAATTTCAATCTTGTACTTGATATTTTACTATCATTTCTACTGCTCTACACGAGTAACAGAAGTAACCAATATGCGGGCTCAATTTTGTACCTGTTCATTCCAACATCATGTATTCGGAGGCTATTTTGCAAAATGGAATTCCGATTATGACGAACTTATTACCGTGTATATATCAGAAGGAGTTTACAGATATTTGGTGTTCCTGTTGAATCTTTCTGTGTTGTCCAACGGATGCACAGGCCTACACCGATTTTATAAAGTCTTGCATGTTTGTACCTCTATTCTCACTATAACTTCCGTTAATAGCTATGAGAGCATACTGTATTAGAGTAAATCTAATTTCATTCCTATTCAGCACTAATTTTCGCCAATATACAGGTTGTATGCTAATAAGTTGAGCGTTGACTTCCACATGAAAATATTTCTGCACACACACACACACACACACACACACACACACACACACACACACACACACACACACACACACACACACACACACACACACACACACACACACACACACACACACACACACACACACACACACAATGTACTGTTTGTTAGTCCAAGATATAAAAGAATAATATTCACACTCGGATATTGTTTGCCGGTAGTTATTTGCTGCTGCCAGGTTAGAAATTAGGAGTAATGAAGACACCGAAAAACTTCCTTCGATTTGTGATTTGGTAATTATGAATGGTAACGTTGAAATAAAAAGGAATAAATTCTAGTCGTTCGCTTGGAGGAAGTGTGCCATCAGAAGTAAGACAAAGGTTTCACACGCTATAATAGAAAGCAAATGTCATCCAAGGAAAACATCATTTCCCAAATAATAAATAGTAGCTATGAAAATATACGTAAATCACATTACTGAAAGTGAGGACAAAGAATGTGGAGATTGACAATTGGGTTATTACGGCATTTTCTTCGCGTTTCTCCCGAAGCAGCCATTTGACAAGAAGTCCAAGTATAGGCCCACATCACGTTTAAAAGACCGGTTCATACGTTGGTCTCTTGAGGCACTGTTCAGAAAGAGTCAGATGAATATCACGAAGTTAATTATCAGTCGTTAAGTCGGTCGAGTCGCTCAAATCAACTTCCAATAAATAAAGGCAGGCAGAGAGAGGCTCTATCGTCGCCATCTATGCCTTGTGGCCAGCGCTTCTACTCTGTAATTTTCGCTACAGTAATTATCCTTTGTTGAAACAAACATAAAGCTTTTACATTTACTGAACCGTGTAATCGTTTCCTCCACGTCTGTACGGCGCACGTTAACTTTCATCACGCATCACGTTCCCCCTGTGTTTATTTAATAATCTCCTTTCTTCTTCTTCTTCCCTACATCCGACTGTTTATCTGCCCGTAGCTAATTTGTGCTCTTCACATTTGTTTCTCCTTCTCTCGTCATGTTTGTTTTTGTTTAATTAATGGGCTCTCCGGCCCTCGTTACAAAGTAATATAGGATTACTTAGAAACCGGTGTCTACCACCCCGTTCCAATTGATTTACGTGTCTCTGCATTCCTCTAACAACAAAATTGCTTCAATTATACAGCCTAGACTAGCTAGGCTGAGCGATGTTACATTTCCATTTGCAGTCAAGTGCTGTAATGACGTTGGCCGTGTGAATTTCTCTTAACGTTAGTCTACAGTTAAGGAGGGAATTAAATTCGTATAAATTCGTACGTTACCAGGCAACGTGATGAATTAGTTTGCTAAAATGCGCGGTAAAGGGACGAGCTACGATCCTATTATCCTCAGCATAACGGAGACAGACAAGCAAAGTTACAAAAAACAAGTTGACCGATTGAATAGAAAATCATAGAATAGTTTAGTATGTCTTTTACTTCCTCTGTATTTGGTGAGTGAATGATCTGAATGATTCCTAAATGGGAATTATTCAACCATTATCAGAAAGCATCGCCACGGAAGTCGGAAGAATGGAGTAACGGAAATAACAAAATGAAAAGAATATAGAGAATGAAAGAAAAATTACGAATTAGATAGAACAATAAAGACAGAGAGAGAGAGAGAGAGAGAGAGAGAGAGAGAGAGAGAGAGAGAGAGAGAGAGAGAGAGAGAGAGAGAGAGAGAGAGAGGGACACATAGACATACGGACAGAGCCAGGTAGATATAGTGACAAGCGTTTACTTCTTGAAAGGCTACTTTCTTCGAAGTAAAAAATAAACCTGACTTTCAAGACATCACACACACACACACACACACACACACACACACACACACACACACACACACACACACACACACACACACACACACACACACACACACACACACACACACACACACACACAGAGTTTTAATAGAATTTGTAATTTTGTCATAACAGAAAGTGGCTATTAAAGTTTCAGATAGTTTTTTTATGAAGAGAGTCCCCTTCCCTTTTACATAAAAATCTGTTTCCCTACTGTAAAGAACAAACAATACAAGTTTTCCCCCTCGCTTACTGTTTTCAGTTTTCAAGGTTCGTGTAGCTCTACGCAAATGTTTATATAATATTTTGAAAGTGAATGTTGTCTCTCGGCGCTTCAAGTTATCACCACTGCCTGACAAGAAAGCTGTCTCTGTTTTACGTGTGCGAGTGCGCACATAGACATGTCTTTACGAGGACAAGAAGCAAAAGATTTAAAATACTTTCTTCACTCCTCTTACTCTACCTCACAGACACGAAAAAGTTTATTTAATAGTTAGACACAGACTCTTAGTCAGTTTGAGTAGTCGAGAAAATCTCGTAAATTTAACCAAATAAAAGACGTCTAACCCTGCCTTCAAGATTGTTGACTTTGTACATAATTTAATTAAAATGTCATTTCACCTCGATTTATTTTCAGCATTACTTTCTTCTTAATTATTATCTGTGTCAACAGTCTTTCTCTCTTTTTCTTCCCTTCTCTCTCACTCTCTCTCTCTCTCTCTCTCTCTCTCTCTCTCTCTCTCTCTCTCTCTCTCTCTCTCTCTCTCTCTCTCTCTCTCCCTCTTAGCTTCATACACGCGCACGGGTAGAAATATAGATAAAATAAAATTCTCAATATTGTAGAAATATTACTTCGCAAGCTATAGAAACTACTTCTTTTAAATAGTTCTATATTTGTACTGTTTCGTTAAAACATTTTCTATCCTAATACGTAAGGCAACTATTTTCTATAAAAACCAAGAAGCCCCAATTAATCTTACGCAGAGATGCCTAATGTGTATGTATCGTCGAATTTCACATAACGATTATCTGTACGTATAATACACTTTTGAGGGTGAGACATAAAACAATGCACATGTCAAATAACAACTTATTCCATCTTATTCTCATCTCCTTTAGAAATCTTGATGTCTTATAAAACGTCCGATTTTAAGCTAATTCGATTCTACCTCCTTTACCCTTCTCTACCTCTTTATCCTTTCTTTAATGCCTCTACTTTTCCATCAGTTTCTGCAAGTCTTTCTATACTGTCTAGCTACTTTTTTAGTTGTAATATTTACACGAATCAATTTAACCCTAACTTGTTAACGATAATCGTAAATAAATTAAAGATGATTCGTTTAAAATCTGTCCTCTTCTATTTTAATAAAACTTAAAATGTTTTATTATTAAAGGACACGGTAAGAGGGGGGCGTTGGAAAGAGAAAGGCCTTTAAGCAACGTAGAACCCCATTAAAAGGAAGGTCAACAATTTCTGATAACAGCCTCGTGGGGACATAGAATTAATTAACAGAAGTAATAAGTTGCCCAGCTTACAATGTTTACCAGGCGCTGTAATAGGAAACCCGTGTATGTACATACTACCTTGCACCAATCAATTTCAGCTACTCCACGTGAAACGACTGGGGGTCTCCCTTCTGTCACATTATCTCCTGAACACACAAACTGACTCAAGGGAGTGTAATTCAGGGTATTACAGGTTTGTAAGCCTAAAAAGTTAAATTTCAAGCTCGTTGAATTCAAATCTGATTTTACTGAAAGAATTAACCGATTGGTTTTACTCTTGCAATTGATTAGAGTTAGTCCGTTTGACAACAGAAGTAATTTTATTCAATAGTAAAGTCTCTCAAATAAATGCATTAATATTTTGTAAACGTGTTCAATAGAATACACATTCTGATGAACAAGCTGCAGACAACTTATTTGGTACGATATAGTACACTTGTTTATCTACGTTTAGGTTTATTTTAATGGTCAAATACAGTGTAGGTTGTATTGTTTTATAAATAAGAAATTCAGTGCTCTCAGGTTAAAGCAGTTCGTTTATCAAATTCACAATCACTGACAAGAAACAATTAAATACTGCACTAATATGGCCCATTGATCCAACGCTACTTACACTGTTCCCTGCTGGCTTATATTAAACACGTATAATGTCACGTGATCCAATTGTTTCTTATAAGTTCGAATTTATTATAAATCCAGTGCGTTTTGCAACACATAAGAAGGTGTAAGGAAAAAATTAATTTCCGAGTTAGCGGACGGCACTTAACTGTAATCTTACTACTTGGCACGCTTTCCGCTGTTGGACCACTACTGGTATAACGATTATTTTCATTTCATTATTGACATTCCAGACGTTATACAGTTTCTCACAAATTTTGATCTCTTTGCAGAACGGATCAATTTGCGTGTCTTCATTTTTCTTTTGTAATTCTAGTCTGTCGTATGCGATTTCACAATTTTATTTCTAATCTTTGTACCGATATTTTGACTCAACAACCATTCTTGTCTCATAGCTAGTCTCCAATTACGCCATATCCTAAAATTAATTTCTTTTCATGTAATTCTATCAATGAGTATAAGAACTTTAAGAACGTCATATAAATATGTACACTATTTTTCTTATTATTAATCGAAAACTCTAATAATGAAATGTTTTCAAACCTAATTTCAAGTAATAGCCTACATACAGCTGAATTAAATTAATATATTGATCACTAGACTCCAAAATATTTAACAAGAAGTCATGACGGATGACATTTTCTCAGGTTGTGTGTAACTCTAAAATTATTAACGTCTTACATTATTAAAATTATTGCTAAAATACGTAAGTAATCCTCAGCTTTATAACTTATCATTTTTTTGAAATTATTCCCAGCCTATGTCGATGTAAAAAAATTGGCTTCCGTAATTTATAAAGGGAAACCGCATTTAACAAAATGATATTGCGGCTACCCATATAGGATCCATATAGCATATGCTTTATGTAATAGACTAAGTTGTGTAAGCTTATTTAAAATCTAAATTGTACTTGTCAACCGGTTCATCATGAAACTAACAAGTTCTAACTTAAACCTATTACTTGAGATAACATTTAGAAACTTGTGAATGGCACGAGGATTCTCTGACACCTTACAGGCCTGTTCTTCACTGACGATTGAAAACTATGTAACTGTGTGACACATCTTTCCATGCCGATAGTCATCGTAACCTTTACCGTTATGAAAACACAATGTGAATGTCACAATTTCTTTCCACAAATTCCAGGGAAGCTGTTTTTCTCTGTGTTACCTTAGGCAATATGACAACCCGAATAGTCAAACTCATCACAGCAATGAACAGATGTGACTGAAAGACATAAACTAAAGACTGATTAAACTTATTCGTACAAATTGGATTCATTTTTATTTCTCTCATTTTGGCAGTCAGGCGTTTCAGTAAAGGTGGCATCGACTTATCAATCGAATAAAATAAGACTATAATTGAGAGATATTACAATTAAATAACTCCAGCAGAAATGATTATTCGTAGTTTATCAAAAAAGACAGGCGTCTTTAATTAACGAAAGTCCTTAGACAAAAAAGCTACGTTTTCACAAAATACAAATATTCCCCGTCTAATCATCGTTTTTACCCTACTTTAGCTTAATTCTCTTCTCTTTGTTTGTTTTCTAAAGTACGCCCTTGAGTTAATACAAGTGCTACTTAGAAACGTCATTAAAAGTGAAGAAGACTTCTTAGTATCTTTTGGATTGCGGATAACAGAAATAACGCCTCTAGTAGAACGGAAAGAAACCTTAGCTCTAAATTAAATTAGGACATTGACAATAGTTTGTTATGATTTGCGTATCCATTATGTCACACCTTTTTTGCAACTTTCACTGGAATATTAAATGCAAATATCGAAAGATTTACAAATGGCGTAAACGATTTACGATTCGTACACAATCGGAGAATGTGGCCAAAAAGTTTTGAATTACAAAATGAACACAACTTCTTTTTCGTTGATCTATATTCATGTTGTTCATTTTGTGTTCATATCATACGCACACTCGTAATCACCTTGCGTAACTTACAAATTAGAAGTTGCGTTAAACTACTTTTAAATTATTTAAAAAAATTCCTTCTCTCAAGTTACGAATTCAATAGTACGGAAACTGGGGTGTTATTTCAATCAGCGGAAATTGGACCTACTGCCACTTATGAAATAGTTACTCGCTTTGCATATTAATATAGCATTTATTCACAACTAGTGGCTACATTTATGAGCGCCGATAGCATAGATATCCAGTAGGCACCTCAAGGACACGATAATGTTACGCCATTACAGAACATTCTACATGTTTCTCGGCTATCACAGCAGAGTCCAGTTGTAATGTGTGTGTGCGAACATAGTATTTGAGATGAAAGACAAATTACGTGACACTTATCACGCGTTAAACCAACGAGGCTGTTCCAGACTTCACCGGTGTTATGGGTTTTATAATTGTGTGGGACTCTATAACTTGACATTCTTATTGCGTATGGATAATTTTTATTTGATTTGTTGTAAAAGACTATCTTGTTGATTAGAAATTGTTAATGGTGATAATTAAAGCTGGTGATTAGTGGTTTCATTGGTGTCTTACAATTTGTTTTCCACTGTACCATACGACGATCAAGGAGATCGTCGTACAATATTATTGTAACACATAATGTACGACCGTCGTACATCTCACAGTACACCTACCCTATAGCCGAAACCCGGCAGGCAAGTACTCCTGGCCTGCCCTCGTTCAGGAGTCCAGTCTTTGAAATCAAATTTTTAAAAAATGTAAGGGTTTTTTATATGAAAAATAAAAAAAAATCCCTATCATTATATGTTTTTCCTTTTAAATTATATGTATAAACCCCTATTTTGCTCCTTTTAAGTATCATAAAACCATACCAGATAGAAAGTTTAAATAATTTTCATATTGTTATTTTTTATTTACATTGTTAAATTTTGAATATTTCCTTGTGCTGTTTACAGTTTGTGTTAACAATTCGTGTATTTAATTGCTAAGTACTGAATAAGTACACTATCGAAAGTTCGTTTTGGCGCAAAAAATTATATTAATCCTAACTTAGCGTAACACACAAATTCTACGCTGAGCAATGAGTAGTAAAAAGAACTACCTTCTTTAGACAAAACAGCGTCACTCTTGTGTAAGCTGTCAGTAAACCATTAGTTGTGTTACTTATATTAAGAATAGAAATAGTAAAGTGGTTCATAACATTAACCATTAAAAAAAAATTTCGTTTAATTGCTAGGCGAAAATCCAAGATTCCCTAACATGACGTATTTCACCAATAAATCGCATATCTAACGGCAACAGCGAGTTTCCATACAACAATCGAGAATATACCAAATTAAATGTTGTCTACAATTATAGCCTACTCTGTTAAGTCGGATTATACCACCTACTGTCCGTTGGGTAGACGCTGAGAGTTTGTTGACTTCACTGATTATTGTATTTAAGCTGTTTTACTGTTTTATAATGGTTGAAATAATGTTTTACAACGGTTTCTAGTTTCTATAAAAGTTTGTGTGCGCGCGCACGTGTTTGTTTGTAATCCAATAATTAAAAGAATGTAATCAAACACGATGTAATTAAATCCGCAGTTTGCCCCGGCTTAGGATGTAGAATATGTAGGCCTATCTTACGCTTTACAATGAGAAGATTATACCTCTTAGCGCGCGCGCGCGCGCGTGTATCTCTAATAGTGACCCTCGGCATATAGGCCTACAGTATTTGTTTCTCGGATCCTACGGCGCCGTTCCTATGTTACATTTCGACTTCGCTCTGATGTCTGTGAAAGACTCCTGAGCAACATACCAGAAAGAGAATGAAAACGAAAGACAGTATAGAATATATATAGGCCTATATATATAAATGAAAAACTATTACAGAATGTGTGTGTGTTGTGTGTGTGTTATTCCTTTGTAAGTAACTCGTTGAGTTTCCTGCAGGTCTCCAATGTAGGCTAATATCTTCAAATAAATACACTGGAAGTATCCTGACGCACTTTTCACAGAAATTATTCTGTATATTCAGAGGTTAGTTTTAATTCTAATTGAATGTTTCGCTTACAATACAGCTGACGGATAATTGAATTTACTTCGATTCTATTTTCGATTATTTTAATGTTTATGTAGTAGCTATTTATTATATATTTAAAGTTTATTTTATTATTCTAATAAATGTATGATTTTAAATAAATCGTCATGTTTTTTTTTATTTGTAATTGTTCTTTAATTAGTAGATTACTTTTTTGTGTTTGTAATAATAATTATTAACCTTTAAAATAATAATTTAATAGCTCCACACATAACTCGCGATGTTTAATTGTAGTAGAGGATATTGGTGAGAGGATGGCCAATTTCTTGAGACACATTAATTACCATTCAAATATACATTTTTACTACATTTCATCTTATACATTAGAAATATGTTGTATACTGTAATAACATGATCCATAAAAATGAGAAATTTTATTATTAAAACAAACGCAGTATATAAACCTACATACTTAATAAACGGTGCTTCACGAGAGTAGATTCTTGTAACATTACAATAGGAATAACTTATTCATTATCATAAATAATGTTCCAAATAACAATTTTGTAGGATTCCTATTTGTTAAAGGCGCAAGGACATATCAAATTAATAGAAACGAAAACAATTACATTTTAGAATCAACTGTAAATAGTTTGATGGTATCAGTAACGTTATGAAAGTACCATATTTAATAAATACACCCGTTTATGTATGAAGTATGATGATTCATTAATGTTTCAAGTAGCTTAAAATTAAAGGAAGGAAGGTCGTGAAACGTTTCGTGTTTCGTGTGTGAGTGTGTGTTTGTCTGTCTATCTGTGTGGAGGGGGAGCAGCAGGCCCGTTTGGATAAACGCGATTGAACAAAAGGGTAATCAAATAAGAGCTACTTCTATCATGGCGTAATCAGGTTAGAGCTACTTTTACCATGTTGTACTCTTGACGAAACATTGAAATGTTTTACATTTAGAAGGAGCAGGCCCTGTAACTGTTACTGAACCCGATTACAAAGAAGGTCAACAACCGCTGTAAGTCTCATGGGACACTGAATTAATTACTACGTAGAAACAGTAACTTGCACTATGTGTATTGTTTGCCGGTCGCTGTAATAGGAAGCCGGTCTATATATACGTACTGCTTGTAATAGACAGTACCTTAAAACGACGAGCTTAAGCTGTTTCAGATCAACAGCCAACAGCCAAGAGGCTATCTTTTTTCACTACACTCTTTCACACACATGCGAGCCCGAAAACACACAAACACTCAATTTCTTAAACTTAAAATCTATTTTTGTACATTTATGTAATTGAAAAACCAGTTATTACTTACAAATAATATGTTTTGTTATTCAAACATAACAAATTATTACAAAAATACAGGGATATATCAAAGCTCTTATATTTACACTTTTTGAACACTATATTTACACCCTCTCACGCATATAAAAACATTACCTCCTTATGGTACATTAGTCATTTAGATTAAAACACATTATTACTATTATTATTGTTGTTATTATTATTATTATTGATGCGGATAACCGTGAAACATCTAAAGTAGTCCTATACAATCAATGTTATTTCAGTGAATTAGGGCCAATAATAATTTTACACGTGAATACGGTTAGACCTATATGCAAATAGGCCTATATTTGTTTTTTTAATGTACCTTTATACGTTCCATGTTTTTGAACACGTATTCTTCTAATGAAGAACTGTCAGTTTCATCCTAGGCAAGGACAAATGTTTAATAATAATAGTAATAATAATAATAACGGCCCCTGGAAATAGTAGTAACAGTAGATCCTTACCTTCCAGGGTATTAGAAAGATACAAGAACGATAACTGAAAGAAGTCTACTCATAGGGAAGAAGGTATAGGAAAAAGAGAAGTATTCAGTAAGAAAATGGCGGAGTAAGGATCTGTCAAAAGAGAAACCAAAGTGAATCAAGATGGTGTTATCGGAGGATCGCAAGAAGAACGAGCAAGAGTGAGCTAGAGAATGAAGGAATAGATACTATCAAAAGAGGAAAGAAGAAAGTGAAAAAATTATGTCATCTCAGCCTACAGATAGCTGAAACAATAAATGAAGGAAAGAATAGTAATAGTTATAGTAATAGTAATAATTCGATAAATTATTTAATTATTTACTGTGTACCTGAAAAACACACACTTATGTTTAATATGGTTGCTCCAGCTTAAGAATGAAGTGGTGAGATTTTGAAAGTTGCAAGTGAAGTGAAATATTGTGTTAACTATTTAACACCGAATAAACACTCAGTTTAATAGATACTGAAAGAAACAGCGAATCAAATGAGATTAGACTGGGCTGCCTTTTGAAAGATATGAATTTTATGAAGAATAACGAATTGACTTGGTATTAAAAAGAAAAATTTTAATCAACGTGCACTTCTTGCAGTGATTTTCTTGTCAGAAACGAGGGTACTAATATGAAAATGGTAAAAAAAATCTGCAAATACCGGTGCCAAAAATGTGAAAGAACTGTGCTGGGAATAACACGAGACACAAGAAAAGAACTAAATGAATACATAATCGAAGTTGAATGATGTAATTTATAGAATAGAGAAAATAATATGAAGGCGGCAAAGTGACTAGGAGAGAAGATTTGGCTACATTGGATACCAAAAGACCGCTGTCGTGACGTCTTGATGTCCTTGGCTTCTAGTCTAATCATCTGCCGTTTTCTGGCCTAGCCAAATAACCTGTTTATTTTATTTTCTCAATTTTAAAAATATTATTTATTTTAGTTTTGCTGCGCATATATTTTGTAGTGTCTTATACTGTTATTCGTGGGACGGTTTTTGTAACATTAGCATTTTTACAACCAAATAGCGATCTCATAGAATTACAGCTAAATTATTCCAACTTGTCTAAAACTATGGTAGTTAGTATTTTCTGAACAAAAGCGAAAGCCAAGTAGATCTAAAAATACATGTATCGAAACTTTTGTACAATTAAGTTTATGTGGGACTCGGGCTTTTGAATCACGCACACTCTGACGCTACTTACTGTAAAGTTTAGAAGATCTGTTGTGTATTGTTGACGAATTCACACATGCAGGCCCACACACTACTCAACGTACCTGAAACAATTGAAAACAAACATCAGTTACCTGTGCACCTTACTGTGTATAAATAAATAAGCCTAACGGACGACTGCTAACCCATGTGCATCAATTCCGATATGTACGCAAGTCTCTTTATTTTCTGCAATATTTTTCTATGAATGAATAACAAAGCCATACGTTGGGTAAGTAAAGTGTGGCTCCCGAAAAGCATGCGTAAGCTTATGACTTAAATTGCTCTCTATAATTACGATTTGTACAGCCCTGCAATAGAGTTTCGCCATCAATTTAAAAAATAACTGTCAAATTTTGTTGCTTCCCTGCTATATACACTTTTTCCTCGAACGAGGCCTTTCGATTTAAACATAATTAAATCGAGGCCTTTCGGTTTCGCAACTATTATCAAGTTCTTCCTACAACAGCATTAAAATACCTACTTCCTATTAGTAGTATATATACTAACCCTCCCACGCATCACCGGTTACATTCACTCCCTGGCTCCTATTAGTTGAATGTAACCAGTGATTCGTGGGAGGATTAGTATATATATATAAGGGAAGTAGGTATTTTAATGTTGTTGTAGGAAGAACTTGATAATGGTTGCGAAATCGAAAGGCCTCGTTCGAGGAAAAAGTGTATATAGCTGGGAAGCAACAAAATTTGACAAAGTTGTTATGAAGACTGCTAACATAGAGAAAATAACTGATAATTTAAAAAATGCACACTAAAGATATATTGATAAATAAACTCTTATTTTATGCTTCCCTGTAGGTGAATCAGCTTGGCCAAACCTGAAGTGAAAAAAATAGAATTTAATAACGTAAAGAAATACAATATTTACGTTCATATCCTTTTCACTCTAGTAAAACACGGAACATCAAATAACTGATGGTTATGTAGTTTTCAAAATCAACAGAAAGTGTCACAAAGCCGTACATCCAAGAATACGTTGTATAAAATACTTAAATTTTAAATATTAACTTACAAACGTTGACTACGCATAAGAACCTACAGAAATATGTATATATTTTGTGAGCAGTTTGTTTAACTTACTTCTTAAGTCAAATTATTACACCCTTATTAAGTCAAAGATTAATTGCGTGTCCAAGCTATCTCACGTCGTTACTTTTTTACTCCTCAGTCGATGTTAAAACAACGTCTATTTATCATACTTTTCTTTTAAACTGTGGTACGTTATTCTTGTGAAATTATATTAGCTTTGTTTAACTTTTTGGCTTATAATTACACTGGCACAGTGGTTTACAGCATTATGTGTATATATACAAAATAAACTTTAACCGCATAAGAAGACTTATATATAATAAAATAAATTACTTTTTAATTCTTTGTGGGGCATAGTAGATAAATCAACGAGCACGGCGACTAGCTGCTAACCTAGAGGCCCCGGTTCGTTTCTCCGAGGCGCGTTACAGAGTTCAGGCGCGTTCCCCCCCCCCCCGTCAAGATTAACTCAGCCTGTGGAAATTAATATTACGTGGGATAATAACGGGCGGCACAAGGGTTTCACTGGATACCAAATGGCTTACGTAAGGCAGCCTATCCTGCCTAATTTCTAAACTACTTCAGTAGTACAAAAAATGTCGTTATTAATAATAACAATAATAATAATATCTTTATTGCTGTTCTTCTTCTTCTTCTTCTTCTTCTTCTTCTTCAAGAATTAGGCTATATAAACCCGTTCCGGCATCCATCTCATTCTCGGACGACCCACGTCTCTTCTACCAATGTGGCTTTATAATTTATAGTTATTGCTTTCGGCAATCGATCCTCTGTCAAGCTTTGCAAATGATTCCACCATTGTCTTCTGTAAGTTGAAATTATTTCATTTATGTCCTCTACTTCGAGTTCTGCTCTGATATCCTCATTCCTCATTCGTTATTTCACATGCCATCGTAGTTGTAATTCCAAGTTCAATTCTCATATGAATATGCGTTTTCCAAGGTATTAAATACCATTTGAGTACACAAACACAAACTTATTGAGTTAGTGAGTTTTTTTTGTGTTTTCGCACAACACAATAAGTATTTCTGTAATTTCTAAATTGTAACATTGTAACTTTACAACCTTATTCGCCTTGTTATAAACATTTTGATATATACTTATTTGTTTGGAGCTCTGTGTAACCAGTAGTCGATAAACGTAAATGTTGCCCTCACGGCAATTCGGGATTGAGGCTATCGTGTTCTGCGACTGGACAATGCCAGCGTTGAGGGACGAATTAAAACCAACCACCGTAGCGAGCGCGGCGCTCACCCCCGGGGGAAATAAAACTATGTCCGTGTTACTAATTTCGCTAACCGGCCCTTCGTCGCCCCGTAGATTAGTCCGGGGACGTGTTCCTGTTAAATAAAGTTACTCCCATTTCTCATCACACTTTGGCCGTTTCGTTCGAACTGAAAACTAATAATTACGAACAAAACAGAAAACTGCGATGTGAAGTTACAGTTGGGAGGGGGGGGGCGCAAGTTAAGTCCTTTCTGTGACGTTCTAACTTTATTTTGAAGCCACGAGAAATATCTTATTACACACAGAGTAATAATAGTAATTCACGCGCAGTAGCAATAATAAAAAAAGTTGTATAAAATTAGCAGTCATAATGTATAATGAAAAATATATATTTTTAAAAAAATAGTACAGAAAATAAAGCAAAATAATGTCTATTTGCAGAAAAGAACAGTATTTAGACACTTCTACTACAAAACATATCTTTTAAAGGAAAACTGAATTCAAAGCTTAACAAACTGCTCATTTACACAACTAACGTATTCTGAAAATATGTTTATATGTGTATACAATAAAATATAAATAGAGCCGAAAGCACAACGAAAGAATTACTGTCACTTACGTAAACAAAATATTCGTAAATGTCTGCTTTCCACGATCTCCTCGGTCTATATCGTTTTCGTCTTTTATTTGGAATCAAGTTTAACAACTTTTGGGCCAACTAACGTCAAGTATTCTATCCACATGGCCATACTATATGGGATGCTTCATAATTATGGTGTCTAAAATTGCCGAATTTGCCTCCAGATGATTTCATTTCTAATGGTTTGCAGTCTGGACACTCCACAAGACCTTCACCAGAAGTCTATTTCAACTGCTTGGAGCCTTCGGAAGTTTTTTCGATTTATCTTCCAAGTCACAGGTGACTCCGTAACTGCCATAATCAATAGTTACACAAATGTAAGTACTAAAATGTATTTGTACTGTAGATATTATTTTTTGTGTTTTAGTTTTTATTAAATTAGGGTAGTTGTTTTCATATCCTGTCTTGTCCGGATCTTGTCTCATAAAAGGTATCTTAATTTGGACACTTGTACATACAAAATTAGTACAAGTTTATATAAAAAGCAAAGGAAACAATCTTCCCATTAAGTTATAATAAAATATTTTGTAACTTATATAAACATACTAGATAATTACATAAATAACTAGAAGCAATTATATAAATAACTCCTGAGCTTGGTCCTGTATTTCAGTATAAAAATTACATTCATATTTCCCCACATTATTCTTGAATATACTTTTTATATTATCGTTAATCATCATCATCTATCTGTCCAGGATTAGGCAGGGTGCCTGTTCCGGCTTCACCACCTCCCTCTCGGTCTGCCAACATTTCTTCTTCCGGTTGGCTTATAATTCAGGATTTTTCTTGGAATTCTTTCTGTAGACATGCGCATAACAGGCTCCTTCCATCTTTTTTTATAGTTTTCGCTAGTTCCGTTACTGGTTGTACTTTTAATTCCTGTCTTATATCTTCGTTCTTTATGTGATCTAATCTTATACAACCTTTCACAGATCTAAGATATTTCATTTCAGACGTTTCCATCTGTCTATAATCTTTCTTTCTTTGTGCCCATGGTTCGGACCCGTATAATAGCATGGGGACTGCCATCACCTTATAGAATTTTATTTATTATTATTAATAATAAATAATATTTTTCTAACAAGAATGTATTATATAATTTTTGAATATTTTACAGTGTTTCGATGGTTCAAAATATCATCAGAATATTGTATGATGATATTTTAAACTATCGAAACAGTGGAAAATATTCAAAAAATATATAATACATTCTTGTTAGAAAAGTATTAATTATTAACAATAATAATATAAGAAACTATAAAAATTACATTTTTTTTATATTATTTTACTTCTACCCCCTCTCTGACTCTCTCTCTCTCTCTCTCTCATTCACTCCTTACTCTCTTCCTTCTGTAGTCACATACGCCTGCGTTCAATCAACCAAAATGTAAAAAGAATCTTACTAATTCATATTCGAATTACATGTTACGTCACAAATCTACAGAACTTTAAAACCCAAGTTACAATCAACTTCACTTTTACCAGTTGAAACACGAATTATTAATCAGAACATAGGCACCATGAACTAAAAGTGAGACAACGAAGACAAACAACTTAGCCGGAATGAAAAAAGCGAATAAAGCGTAGCAACATCTTGTCACACAGTAGCAAACATAAACAGTAAGGAGTTGATGAGTCTGGCTTATATTAGTAACTCCGAGGAGAGCAACATGCCCACGTAAAAGCTACTTGATGCCAATAGAAGCAGTAATATTTACAGAAAAAATACAAGCTGAGCAACAATAATGTAGGCTATACGGTTGTTAAAACGGAACGAGACCGCATCATGTTCGTGAATTATGCACACAAGACAATTGAAGTCCTAGAGCAAGGCTTTTATTGTCTTACAGCCGTATCGTATTCAGTTAGTGTGACTTTTGTTCATTTCAACACTAACGTATAACTCCTTAACGACTTACACGTCTTCTCTTAACTTCCTGTTTCATATACAATAGCTGAATATTAAAGACTCTGGGTCTTCTTATTTGTGTTTTTTCCATTGTAGCTAAAATATGTAAGGAATAAAGATTATATTCTTCACTTAATACTACCGCTGTCGTGTAGTTTAAATACTAATTCGCACGAACTGACATTTCGTCAGAAGAAGCTGTACTGATAAATTCTCTTATGTGTATCATCGGTGTATCATATATCATATACTTCAGTAATTCTGAAGTTACTACCTATATCCGTACAAAAGTGATGTAAGATCATAAAAAATCCACGTAAAAAGTATCCCACGTTTGTATTCACAGCAGGGATTAGATTCAGAAACTAATTATCTCAAACGTACAATTAAAAAATGCCAAAAATACATGTCAGTAAAGTCACCGCTGACCTGTCACAAAACACCACAGGTGCCGTTCAACGCCAATATACTTTTTTTACATCCGTTAACTAGCTAGTGGAGTACAACGGATTTCAATTATACCGCGAGTAAATATAAAGACAAACGTACTGAAATAATTTAGTGTTACAGTAAATGTTCCCGCAGTCGTAGTAAATGCCCTGATTGTAGCCATAGCTCTCGAGCGACAAACAATACTATAGGCCTACGTGTCGGTGAGCGTCGACATATTCCTTCAGATAATTTAAATAGTTTTAAGACAATATTGTTAACGGTAGTTAATAAAATAGCGTATTAATATTAGTGGATCAGAAGCTGTTTACTGTAAATTATTTTTATCTTGTCTCCCAACGTCTGGTATCAATCGAAACCTCCGTGACACAACTCCCGCACAGTCAAACACCATCAGATGGGATGCACTTTTATCAACTTTAAGGCCTGCCTCAGCGCTGTATATTCAATTCGTCGAAGGAACAGTACCACTTCTTCGATACAGCTAAGTTGAATCGGAATCTCTCAAGGCGGATACCTTATTTGCCCACTATTGACACTCCTCCTTCCCAGTTCTGTGTTGCCTACCTGACAGTCTATTCACGTATGTTTGGAAAATAAGGAAGTCAGTATGCACCCATGTCTGACACGTCTACCTGTAAGCATCTTTTTCTCTTATACATATAATTGTCGAAAAGTACATAACCTATGATGTAAACAAACAATTTTCTTATTAAAGTGTTAGCTGTTCGGGAACATCATTGATTCCTCAGTAGTATCGTGTTATTACAAAAAAATCATAAAATGATAAATTATAAATATATCGTATAAGAAAGCGTGTCTCATGGTACTATAAAAAACGTGTTTAACTTATACCAATTTGTGATCAGTAGAAGTCTTTTTTTTGAAAAATTTAAAGCGTTAGGTACAAAATTTTAAATTAGATTAAGGTTACAAATTGAAAGTTAAGTTTTTCAAAAACTAAAAACAGTGTGACCGTGAGTCACATATTTAATGTTTAAAAAGGTGTAGTAACAATTGCAGTAAACAAATAATGTTATGCATAATTTTAAAATTCTTACTTCTACATAATGAAATTAAGTTAGTTTTGTATAAAATGGTCCTTTTATATGGCATCTAATTTTTATATTTTTAGTTTTATTAATACCTTTAAATTTTTTTATACAAATATATTCTATACTTTTACTTGCCATCGTTTGTATTTAACTAACAATTTCATCGCGACAAATTAAATCCATATCTGTCAAAAAACTTCGTGCATCAAAAGGAAACATGTCAACGAAAAATTCTGTGTCTCTCCACATGCTCAGTAGACGTTAGATATATTATTAATTACTGTAATATATTAACAAAAGCATGTTAGTACCTCAAAGTTATACTTTTTTCATCAATAGCGAATAAAATCTGAACCTATATGAATTCAAACCAATACGTCTACGTTCTAAAAACGAGCACTTCCCATTGATTATAATCGACAATTAGGCCTATCAGTGGGAATCCAACAAATGGCTTATCCATATGAGCTTTCTAGAATGAATTTGAATTCTAGAAACGTTTGTACATATTAATACATATCTGTACATAATTATTTTATTTTTACCTAATGTTAATTAATTATACGTGTACTCATTTCCTAACTAAACATACAATGTTGTGACAATATTTCATTCGTATAGTTTTGTTATACTTTCATTTCAAAAAATAGTATGTCAACATCGTCATTAACATACCTTAATACCTTCTTAATTATATCTGCTTGATTTCACAGTCAAGTTTCCGCTAAACACTACAAACAAGGATGTTAATTAAATATTGGAAAAAAAAAGATTTTTCAATCCATTATTGGCATGAATTTGCATGTACGCGTCTCATGTGAGCCTACAGAAGGAGGACAGCAAGAAATTCGCAGACTTTATTTGCACGTTGCGAAATACCTGGTATTTCTGTGTTTGAATCACTACAGTAAATTTTATTAAAACTACATTACATAACACTTAATATTATAACTTACCTAAGTTTGATTTATACCGATATTAAGCAATATATTTAGTGCTAATAACTTTATTTGGTAACGCCATTTACAATAAAAAAGAAATGACTAGGCCTACAGATAAATGAACAAGTCGATAACTATAAATTTGTCCTAAGATGGCGAAGTGGATGTTGCAAAAGTGTAGAGTAATTTATCCTTGTAGGGCACCACAAAAAATGGCTTAATAGTAAAGTAAGGAATAACACAATTTTAAAAGCATTTAAAATTATCGCTGTTCCCTGGAGGCTAAATGGAAGCAAAACCTGTACCTTAAATAGACGTGCAATAACTTATAGTACTATAAATTATAGCCAGCTGAGAGAGGTTTCTAAGGTCAATTCTGGTAGTAACAAGAAGGACACTGAATTTATAATTTAAATAAGAAGGACCAGAGAAAGATTGAAGGGCCCAGTATTAAAATTTGGGACGAATGCCTAACAGTACACATCCTACTTTATAGACCCAGAGGAGCAAGAAGTACAGGTAGACGAATAAGATGGATCGATGAATGAATCGCAATGGACCAAACTTGTGGGAGAAAAAGTAGAAAACTAACAACGAGAAATTTAGATATGGGTTATGTGATTAATTAGATATCCTATATTACTCTATTCTCTACGAATTAGTAAGGCTAATTTACAAAAAAATATTTTGTACAAATACAAGAAAGCTTTGAGAAAAATATGTAGGGCTACAGCAAACTGATAGATTAATTATTTTATACGTACCTAGTTTTGCGAAAATATCAAGTCATTTTCAGAAAAAACCGTCGTTTGTCAAAGAATGTTTGCAAAAAAAAAAAATTATACCTAAATACTCGAAAATACAAAAAAAAGTTGCAAAAATTTGTTGTGTTTTTCATATCGTAAAGTAAAAGGGACGAAGTTTTTATGATCGTCCCGTGTTTTGGCCCTCTTTAAAAAACGAAAACGAAAGGTTATAGTTTTTTTGAAATTTCATTCCAAAAATATGGTAATTGGTTTGGTAGAGGTATAAAACAGGACCTATTTTCCAAAAAATACTTAAAAAATACGTTAATATGATTACCTTTACACTTGCTGGTTAGACAAATATAACAACGGCGACGACAGAAAACTTTGTAAACTTTTATAATTAAAGATGGCGCGAGAAACTGAACGTGAACGGAGAACTACAGCTTGGACCAGAACAGGCTTTCACAGTTAAACTGCAAAACGAATTTTCATCTATATGTCATTCCGCATAATTATGTTTATTATAAGTTTCCACATCGGCTACGTTAGGTTTCACACAAGTTTCCACTTCGGGGACTCTCTTCAAAGTATACTAACTACAAGTAAATTAAACTTATGTTAATTAAATTAACAGGAGTGCCTCTGCTGGTTCTAACTATTTCCTTACGTTTAGAACGATAGGAATAAATGACGGCCGACAATAAAAAAATGAATAAAAACAATAAAAAGCGTCTTTTATCAAATGTGCAAGAAACTACTATCATTAAGAGAAAGCAAAGGTGTTTAACTCAAAAGGAAACGATTATCCGTAGTTCTTCTCTAAGGACAGAGGTCCGTTAATAAACGTGAACGTTTATTGTTTATTAACAAGACAATGTTACGTTTATGTAGGTGACATGAGGGAGACGTGGCCTTCCTTTTCAATAAACCTTAATTCTGTTTCCATTATTTATCACTTAAGGTACGCCCTCACGTTAACACGAGTGCTATTCTGAAATGTCATTGAAAGGTTAAGCAGACGCTTTAGTACCACTTAAAGTAAAGTGAAACAAAGATACCACCGCCTCTTGTAAGGTGGCGTCTTAATGTTGTTACCAATATATTTTAGATATACTACAACTTATGAACATTTATAATAAGATACAGGTTCACTTCTTTACTGAAATTATTTTTAGCACCCGAATTAATTATGATGTTATCAAATCAAATTATATATAACAATATTAATTCCAACAGCTGACAATTTATAAAAACCTCTGTCAAAAATGCATTACAAATAATTGTTCAGCGTTCAGTTTGCATGGTGTTTTACATATTTTTAATTTTATCTCTTCATATTTTTCTTCTTTCTGCTTCTCACAGAAGTACACGGGTGCATATACACAGAAACATATGCGCGCTCTCTCGCTTGCGTTTTATAGACGTATTATAAAACAATAATTAGGCTTACGGTTATAACTTCAAATTATAAAATTAGAACCTATATATATTTTAGGAATTTTGAAAACAATATGTTTTATATAATACGTTTAGGATAACAATTATTTGAAAATCAGGTTTATCTGTGATTGCTCTTTTGTAATTGTAGCCTGATATAAATTTTCCCTATCAACAGTTCTTTTCCATCGCACACTCTGTCCTAAATAGTATCATTTATGACGCATATGTGAATGTTAAACTAAAAACATGAAGTTATGTTGATCAAAACAGATTATATTTTAATTAATGCCTTAGAGAATTAGTTTATGTCAAAAACAGATATTCGGAAATAAATAAGTAAGGAGTTGTCCACTTACAGGAATACTGCAAATGTATTATGAGTCCTGAACTTTTAAAAACAATGAATTATTGAGAAACATATCAATTAAAGTTAACTTTCCTTGGTCAGAAGCATTAGATTAGGAAAAACTATTAGGCCTATAAGTAAAATTAAACGTGAAGTAGCGATAAAAGAAATAATTACATTATCATGAAAGTAGGAAATTAAATGCAAATAATTTAATTTAGAAAGATTAAAATAAAAGAAATTAGTTTGAAATGTAAATTTATTTATGTTGGCTGTAACGTTCTCTTGTTTTAGTTTTAATGGAATAAGTAATTTTGTCTCTTACAACAAGTGGCTATTAAAGTTGAAACAAGTTCTGCGTCGGTCGTTCCTTTTAAAAGTTATATAAAAATTGTTTTCTCTGCGTAAAAAACGGTCAATCTAAGTTTTCCTTTCACTTTTTTTTTAAGATTTAAGTACGCCACTGGAAACTTTTAATATAATTTAAGTACGTTTTTGTGCTTCACAATATCGGCATAGACTAAGAAAACGTTATCGCAGTTTTACAGGAGTACGGACGTATCATTACAAAGACAAAAGACGAAATTGATTTTTCTTGCATCAGTAGAGTTAATCACAAACGCTCATTAAGCTTAAGAGTCAGTTATCTTAACATATTAGCTGAATTAAAATATACCTACCCACTCTGATTGTAGGTTGCTGACTTTGATGTAAATCAATTATATCAATTATAAACATAGGTCTATAAGATATGTTACATTTTCCTGATATTATTTTTTTCAGTTCCGTCCCAAGTTTCCTTTTTGAAAGGCTTTCTTATAACTTTTTTCAAACGTCTACCCGGAGTGACTCAAATAAACGTAAAAATAAATTCCTTCATTTTCGCAAATATTAATTCACGATGTATTCAAATGTCAATTGTACTGAATTAGATTGTTTTTTTTTATTTAATCAAGGAAGCATGGGTTGTTTAAACAAATTTGTATTAATGAGAAGACTCAAGGGAAGACTATATTCAACAAATCAAAGAACAGACTTTTCAACAGACTTTAAGATCAAAGAACACATCGGCATGTGTCATAAGACTTATGATGTCCAAGAATGATTTGATAAAACAAAAACAAGTAGCAAATGACGCATGGCAGGAACACCCGGGAAATACAATATCTTTAATCGTTAAGTGGGAAGGAATTTTTTTTTCAGTTAAAAAACGGTCGTTTGCCATTACTGATTTAAGTTTTAAGAGAGCTATTTACTTTCGGCTTACTAGCAATCTGTAGACATCTTCAAGTCGATACGTAATTTTCAACATAAAAAAAGCTGAACTGGAATTATAGAGTCATGTGTTAACGACAACAACTAGAACCTGCACGTAAGCAAACTGTCTGTCTTGCGGATAAACAGCGTATGCTTACTCTCAAAGAAAAGATACGTCCACAGTCATAGTTCACAATAACTTTCACAGAAAAGAAAAGTGTGGAAACTGTGCAGCGCAACGAAACTCCAACAGTTACTTGTTTAAATATCACACTTCAGTGGGAGTACGGGGAGTGAATAAAAGATACCCCACCCACAACAATCTAAGAAATTTAAAGAAAATTCGAATAGTCCAATCCCAGATGTTAGAATCGTCACACATCGTCTGTCTTATATCCTTATTGCTTGAAGTAATGATGGTCGCTTTTTTAAATCTGCGTACGAAATATTTTTCTTCCTTAGCAACAAATTTGGCCACAACTCGTTCCGCTGCGAATTCCAGCTATCTTTTTGCAAGACTCCGGACGGGCAACTCGCCTCTGTTCGCCAGCCGCGGCTACATAAAGTTTTCAATATTTCAAAATTTTACCATGATTCATGCGATAATTACTTAGGCGATTTCGGCCTCTACGTACGATTATGGCTTTCAGTATTTAATTCTATCTTATTTCTCAGGCATTTTTGCCGCGCTAAACTGCACGCGCCAGCAACTATTTTCTAATAATTTCCAATAAATGATTAACTCCAAAAAACATATACAGTCCATTTAGTTATTTCCTTTCTCAGCAGCTAACTCAACAACTAGCGTTCTAAGACTAACTTAAGATTGCTTCGAGAGCGTCTAAGACGCAACATTTTGGTCCACCAAGGCCGGATCCGAATCGTGATTCGGACCAAGATTTTCATCTATATTTCATTTAATGGGCCCAAACAACGTTTGGTTCAAGCCCGAATACTTTCAAACTTTAGATTGCTGGCCGTTGCATGCCTTCATTGTTCTAAAAAAAAATACCTCATACGTGACATTGCAAGATTCTGTAGAGCATCATATCTGAGACAGCAAGACACTACAAGTCATCCTCATTTGTCGTACAGCAGCGAAATTCTAGAACCTCAAAATTAAACGGAGAGCTACAGCTGCTAGCGTCACCCGACCAGCAGAAACAAGAGTTGCACCACCATCTAAGGCCTGCCGAACAGGATCATCAAGGAAGCAACAGGATCAGAGCCATCTTGAACACGCCGGAATTGACAATCCACGTGACTATGAACTTGCATTTCTCATAATTTTTCATTTTTAATTTTTATGTACAGCAAAGTCAGTAATATTTTAGCACAGATTTAATAACATTTAATATAAAATCATTAATAATTTTTACATAAACAGAAATTAGTGTCAAGTGGCCATAAACTTGTATTTTTACCTAAATTTTCATTTACGCAGCTGTACTATAATACATTCAGAAACTTAAGTGATGTGATAAGGCTATATGTATATTGTCACTTTGAATGATTCATATTTTCGATAACTTCCATAACTATTTTTTAAAGAAATGAGTACCTGTTATAGTAAGTAATAGATTAAGTTGCATACCGATCACTGGCTCCCGCGTCATATCAGGATTTAGTAAATTATTCAAATTACAACAATTGTTCACCTGCTCTATATTTAACTATCGTTTTCGAATCACATTTTGCATTTCAGTCACGGCTGATGTGAAGGCGTTAATTAAGAAACGGGGCACAATTAAGGCTTCTATATCCCGTGTAAATACATTCGCTGACAATTTCGATCCGGACATAAGCGATCACCATGCCTTAAAAATTAAACTCCGCCATTTGATGGAATTGTCCGCGAAGTATGATGACATTCAGACTCAAATTGGGCTGATGATTCCGATTTCACATCAGTAAGTGACAGGGTTCAAACAGAGGATGATCTCTGTAATATTGAGTGCAAGCTACACCATTTATTAGAGCAAGTAGAGGAGTGAACAAAAAACCATTGGTTCAAGCTGAAGTTACGCCAATTAACCCCCCCCCCTATACAGTTAGAGCCAATTAAATTGCCCTGCTTCTCAGGCAACATTATTGATTGGCAGCATTATTATAATATGTTTTTGGAACTAGTACACGTCAGAACTGATCTGACGGACATTCAGAAATTACACTATTTACACTCTTCATTGAGAGACGAAGCTTTAAATGTAATAAAATCTCTACCAATAAACCATGACAATTATGCGGTAGCCATTGATCTATTGAGGGCCAGGTATGACAGCAAATTAATTGTCTCGGCCTATCATATAGGGAATGTCTTGGGCATGAAGTCCATTCAACAAGAGTCCATGGTTGGCATTTCCAAATTCATTGACGAGATCACCGCGAATATAAATGCTTCAAATTCATTAAATTTACCGGTAAATACCTTTGAAATCATTTTAGTTCAATATTTAACGCAAAAACTCGATAACCAGACATGCAGGCTATGGAAGGAAAGCCTGTACGACGAGCGATTTCCTAATTTTAATAATGTTATTAAATTTTTAATTTTTAGTAGGAATAAACCTGTTTTAGTATGATAGACATGTTTATATAAACAATTTATCATGTTTTAGTTTTCACAGCATGATACATAGACTTTTATCTTTGCCCCTTGATAACAAAGATTTTCTTAACGAGTTAAATAGCATCAAATACATCGCAGTCGCAAGTGGTTACAATACCAACGTCGTAAACAACATTCTCAAGAAACATAAAAACAGAAAAAGCAACATTAACTAATTATCAATGACTTCACGGGAGAAAAAACCACACAAATATATCACCGCAACATACACCAATTTTATGCCGAACATTTTAAAATCACTCATAAACAAAAACAGTGATATTATAGTCACTTACAAGACTACAAATAATATCTTAAATAATCTTCGCACCCACGAATCCACTTGCCTTGAGAATAAAACGGGCGTTTATAAATTCTCATGCAATGACTGTGACGCTTTCTATGTGGGCCAGACGGGCCGTGGTTTCCTCAAAAGATTTAACGAACACAAACCACCCACTATCTGTCGCAACTATGATACCATCAAATCAAAATTCGCCAAACATCTTATTAATGAAAATCATAATTACACCGATTTCGGAACCAATTTAAAACCCCTCCACTTTTGCAGTAGGGGACGTTATATGAACGCACTCGAGGAATTTGAGGTGTACAAAGCGTTTAGGGACACTAGTACGAAGCCACACATTTTGAACGACCAGTTATTATTCAAATCTAATATATTGTACGACACCGCGTTGAGATATTAAGACAACAAGAATCAATTGTGGTTAATGCGCGGTGGGTCGCTGCGCAGTGTACACTGTTTGCCCGATGTGCATATTCATGTTACAAAAAATAATAAAGTTCGTTATGTTAAAATGTGCTATTGTGGTCATCATAACACACGGATTTTAACGTTTGACAAGTATATCAGTGTATGATATGTGCTACATATTTTATGCTTTGAAAATGGGACAAGTGTCCCGAAACATGTCGCAATAGGAAAGGACATCATATACGAGAAGTCACAGACGGTTAGTACAATATATTTTCCATATAGTTAAATTTTTAAATAGTAGAAGGCAATTAATGCAGAACGTCGGTGCCTCGACCAGTTCAGTAAATAGAATACACGTTAGCGATAAGACTCACTATCGCAAAGCTATTAAACCGGCCGATCTTACTAGGTCAACATTCCATTCTCATATCGGCAATAACATTTGTCAGCTGTGTCGTGGTAAACACCGCCTCTCTGAATGCCCACAGTTCGTGGCTATATCTCCCCTTGAACGAAAAAATATTTTAATTAAACATAAACTTTGCTTAAATTGCATACGTCCAGGCCATGATCTCGCACACTGTCCTTCCAAATTTGCTTGCAGGACATGCGCTAAACGCCACCACACAATGATCCACATATCAGGCAATAACGCTTCGAGTAGGAACAATCAATTTTCACTGAAAGAGCAAACAAGCAAATCCACTCTATTATCCACCGCTGTCTGCATGACAACTGACCATGCCGGTAGGAAGCACCCAATAAGGATTTTATTGACTCAGGATCGCAAGCTAACTTCTGCACCACGAGTTTCGCACGTCGCATGGGTCTAAAACTAACTAAATCTCAATTACCCATCACTGGTATAAACAATTCCTTATCTCAAGCTGACTTCAGTACTAGGGTAAGGTTGCATTCTCGTTATAAGAATTTTAGTTTGAATGTGCATTGTGCTGTGCTTCCCAGTATTACGAATAATCTTCCTGCGGAATCGTTTGATATCTCATCCCTAAATATACCAAAAGGCATATTCCTAGCTGACCCGCAACTGAACTTTTCTTCGCAAATCGACGTATTACTTGGTGCCCAGTACTATTTACAATTAATTGAACCTGTCAAATTAATCCGCAGCCCACACTTTCCCATAATACAGGAGACAAAATTGGGATTCATTCTTGCTGGTAGTAACTTGCCCTTTAATGTCAACATGACAAAGCCTGTCTCGTCATTCATAGCATGCGAGGATAATAATGCCATTTCCTCGCAACTAAAGGAGTTCTGGAATTTAGAGGACGTTGCTGCTCGTGCTCCCTCCGTTGAGGACTCGGAATGCGAAAGTCATTTTGTCGCTAATACTTTCCGCAATATTGATGGTAGATTTGTCGTATCCCTACCACGCAGGTTATACAATTCTCATTTGGGCGATTCTCTTCCCGGAGCTATCCGCAGATTTCAGTCATTGGAACTCAAGTTCAAGCAGAACCCTGCCGACATTCTATCGCGTGGTTGTCTCCTCGGGTTTTACACGGTCACCCACAATGGTGGTATGATCCATCCTGGTTGTCCCATGAGTCATCATCATGGCCCACCAGTGCCTTCGATGCCCATTCACCCTGCACTCATCCCGATCTTGAGCAGGAACAACGTAAGCAGGTCCAAACCTCATTGATTGTCGCCTCATCTACATCTAGTTATTTTGAAAACTACTCTTCGCTTTCAAAACTCCTTCGTGTATTTTCGTATTGCCGTCGATTCATTCGGAACTCTAGGCTCCCCGTAGCTGATAGAGACACTTCCTTTTTAACTTCCCATGCGTTATATGGTACACTTTTGGTTTTTATTCGAAAGTCCCAGCGATCGCACTTTAGCATCGAAATAAAGGAACTTGAGGCACAACACTGTATTCCTAATAATAGTAAAAGTGTGTCAGTTAACCCCTTTCTGGACAACGCGGGGATATTACGCGTGGGCGGACGCCTTCAGCACTCCCAGCTTACCTATGAGAGCAAACACCAAAACATACTCCACCCGCATTCTCATCTCAGCAAATTGATCATAGAAGGCGAGCATCTTCGTCTACTACACGCTGCGGTACAATTGATCAGTACTCTCTACGGCAGAAATATTGGATAATTAATGATAAATCTTATATACGATCAGTAATACACAAATGTATCACTTGTTTTCGGTTCCGTGCTATGGGTTCAAGCCAATTATTAGGACAATTACCCTCTTCCCGGGTTACACCTGCTAAGCCATTTTCTCAATCTGCAGTCGTCTATGCCGGTCCCGTACTTATACGGACATGGCGGACAGCGTTCCAAATCGACGTCAAAGGCTTATATTGCTCTATTTATATGCATGGCCACTAAGGCCATTCACCTTGAACTAGTCTCAGACCTTACCTCAGACGCTTTCATAGCAGCCTTAAAACGGTTTATAGCTCGTAGAGGTATCCCTGATCAGATATTCTCCGACAATGGTACAAATTTTCGTCGTGCTAGTAGTACACTTCACGAATTACACAAACGTTTTCAATCTAATGGATTTGAACAGACCACCCAGGATTTTACCAATGCCCAAGGCATCAAATGGTCCTTTATTCCCCCCTCAGCACCTCATTTCGGTGGCCTGTGGGAAAGTGGAGTCAAGAGCGTCAAGTTTCATTTGCGGCGCGTTGTCGGCGGAACCATTCTTACGTTTGAGGATTATTACACTATCCTAACTCAAATAGAATCCTGCCTTAAGTCACGCCCCTTGTTCGCCATCTCAAATGACTCTAGGGACCCCGAACCTTTAACTCCAGCGCACTTCCTGGTTGGTTCTCCACTCACTGCACTCCCGGAACCTGACTATTCCAAAGTCAATATTGGTCGTCTGGGAAGATGGCAGCTGCTCCAGAGATTCACCGTCTATATGGAAAAGGTGGTCGAAGGATTATTTGCACCAGTTGCAACAACGCAACAAATGGCGCATCCCGTCAAAAAATTTGGCTCCCGGACAACTTGTCCTTATTTTGGAAGACAATTTCCCCCCACTGCAGTGAAAACGAGGGGTAGTCACTCAAGTCTATTCGGGTCAGGATTCAATAGTGCGCCTCGCGGACGTTCGCACCGCAACCGGTAGCCTACGTCTGCCCATTCATAAATTATGTCCACTTCCAGTGGCCTCAGACTAATCGCATGAGCGTTCATGCGACATGCCTCATTGATTCGAACATTTATCATGCTTTCTATTTGTTGTTTTTATTATATTATTATCATGTCTATTGTATTACTATGTATCATTATCATGTTATTATTTGTTATTGAATTTTTTGTGATCATTATTATACTATTATGTACTGTTAATTATTATGTCAATCATTATGTATTATGTATACTCATACAATCATATTATGTATTTTTACATCAATTGAGTATGTCAATCATATTGTTATGTACTACTGAATCTTTGGTGCAATTACTCAATTGTTATGCATGTCAATTATTATGTCTTTATTATTGCATTACCATATTGAATCAGTTTTTGAGGATATTTTCTTTTATATAAATTAAGTGTTATTACTTACGTTTTGTTAAAAATTAAATGTAGTTATTTACTGGATATATGTTAATGCTTCAAGAAAAATCATGTTAGTTATAAGAACTTTTATTTTTATCATGAGTTTTTATTTTGTACATTTTTTAGCACAGAAATTGTTTTGGTTTGCTTTTGAGCTTTTCTGATAGCGTTAATTAATTTTGTTATTTACAGATTTTTATGTCAGAGATGATTTACTTTAAAAAAGGGGTCAATTTAATGTATAAAGCTTTCAAGTATATTATGTATTGCCTTTGTATATAACATTTGATAATAATTTGTGATGCACTATTCATACAATGACTTAAGTTGCAAAATCGCCCGATTTTGTGCTGGCAGTATGGTTAAACTTTGTACTTATTTAAACTTTGTACTGTAAAATCCGCATTGCGGTCCGTGCAGTGACGTCATTTCTCCCCCCGCTAATCTGCTGCCGGCTTACATCCAAGTTAGCAGCAGTCAAATTTAGTTAGTTATTTGCAAGACTCCGGACGGGCAACTCGCCTCTGTTCGCCAGCCGCGGCTACATAAAGTTTTCAATATTTCATAATTTTAGCATGATTCATGCGATAATTACTTAGGCGATTTCGGCCTCTACGTACGATTATGGCTTTCAGTATTTAATTCTATCTTATTTCTCAGGCAATTTTGCCGCGCTAAACTGCACGCGCCAGCAACTATTTTCTAATAATTTTCAATAAATGAATAACTCCAAAAAACATATACAGTCCACTTAGTTATTTCCTTTCTCACCAGCTAACTCAACAACTAGCGTTCTAAGACTAACTTAAGATTGCTTCGAGAGCGTCTAAGACGCAACAGCAAGAGTACACTCAGCATGTAGCCACATTAGCCGAACTGTTTTATGGGCTGATCCCTATAGAACTTAGACGAATAGTGTACCAGTTCGTCCCTCTCATAAATATCAAACACAATTTCAGTGACTCATTAAACTTGTTGGTAAGGACTTGTTACATATCTTTTTAAAGAAAAACCCGTCTGTTAGCCTTCGTCAACTTGAAGAAACAAGCATCAACAGAATCAGTCCCTTTAATAGAGGAGAAGTAACACTTTTTTTTACGAATCTAGAAAGGGTGTTTTCTAGGAAAAACTTCCCTCCTAACCGAGTATAGGCCTACGTTCGGAGCGCTCTGCTGTAATAATGTATTCTTAGTACGGTAGGACATTTCATTGCTACAATTAGCATTTAACAACTGTAGCTTATCACCTTCAGTGAACCCCACCCATTCCGTTATCATTGTAGGGCTCTGTGCAAGTGATACAGAAACGTGTCAACAACGCGACTGAATTATTAAGTGGAGCTAAAAAATTAATTACCAGTGATAAGAGTTTCTTTGATAGCCGAACAAGGGCACAAGACATGCGATGGGAACGTAATTAAACCACAATGCTACAGCATCGATACGATACTGCAACACGCAACATGTGTTATAACTCGGAATGACAACGACGACGATTATGATAATGATGGTGGTGGTGATGATAGTGTATGTAGTGGTTGTGTCAGTGGTGACAGTGTTGAAATATACAATGTTCAGTATTACTAAAGTTGTAATTAGTTGTAACTAAGAATAAGTTGTGCTACTGGGAGGTAAAACTACACGTTCGTGATAGACTGAGAACTTTCGTATTTTTATCTTAAGATACTGCAGGCTATTCAGCTTAAAATTTTGATTAACGACTTAACGTAGTTAAATAATAAACTGTTAAATAATGTTAACAGAACCGCCCCAAGTGTTTTACAGAGGAAACATAAGTCTGTGTGTGTGTGTGTGTGTGTGTGTGTGTGTGTGTGTGTGTGTGTGTGTAGGGGGGGAGACAGCTTATTATTGGAAAGAAGTACAAAAAAGAAGTAGGGTTGTCAAAATTAAGCTAACAAAATTTAGACGCATCTGTGGAACGATTCATAGGTACCTGAAAAACAAAACACGGAAGGATGGATACCCTAATGAAATTTTCTAAAACTGTGGCTGTCCCCACATACCTGTGTGCTAGTGAGACATAGACTCTTGGTAAAAGGGATGTGCAGAGGATTCAGGCAGCCGAAATGAAATTTCTAAGAGGGACGTAAGGTTGTTCTCTCTTGGATCGGAGAAGGAACGAGAATATTAGACGCGATTTAATTATTGTGTCATGGCACCAGAAGATCGAAGACCACAGAAGGAGATGGTGTGAAGAGTTGAATCGCATGCCTGATGTCTGTCTACCTGTGGTGCCTTGGGTTATCACCCTACTGGGAAGAGAGATGTCGGTAGACCGAGGAGAAGATGGGTTCCGGAACAAATCTAAGGCCTAGTCCTTGAAGTGGTGATGATGATTGTCAAAATTAACAATTTTAGTCTTTTATTTTACAGTTTAACTTCTATTTCTTCACAATGGTGTATGAACAGATAGAAGAAAATGCTTGATTACGTTTGTTTAAATAAACGGAAACATAGGAAAACTAATTTTGCTTAAAGCAACACAAAAATTGTAATCTGTGTAAAGTGGATGAGACAGCCTGCAGATAAAAGTGGTAATTCCATTGGTCAGTAACAGCAGATTTCTCTGTAACAAGATGAAGAATAATTTTTCATTGGAAACACGATTTTCCTAAGTTTCTATACTGCAAGTAGCATCTACGTTCTATTCCAAGAATACCTTATAAGTTCAATAATTATAATGTGTCGTTGAATTACATATTCTTTTATTCCTTCAATAACTACTTTCTAACCCCGCTTTGTTAGTTTTCTTTTTATAGACGTTTTATTTTAGGAGTTATTCCTCTTTTCGCCTACCACTGATATCAAGATTGCGTAAAAAATTTCACAGAAAATACGTTACAGTAACAAGAGCAAATAAATTCTCTTTCGACAGATATACAAAGGTATTTAATGCTCGTACCAGTATCTATTTACTTTGTTTAGACACACTCACGATTAAAATTTATAGGAAGCGAGTGGGATGGACGATGTTTCGTTTAGCACGAATGTCGAGATCATTTAAAATGTGGGATGTGGATTTATGTTTCTGTATCCGTTTATTATTCCTTTTTTCTCCCACTTCAAAAACGTGGGAGAAGTAGACACACGTAACAACAGGCCATGATTTCTTTTCTTGTCCTTGCTGCTATTATGCTGCTTTCTGGTAAGTGTTGACTTATCACCCTACTTCGCGTATGATGTTTTGACTTGACTTTGTCTTCAATAATAAGACCACTTCATTGTGCTCATTAACGCTGCTTTTATAAGCTGTTGCTTCTATTAAGAAACGGGCGTCCTGTTGTTTAGTATGCGTCGGCAACTTCCATGTGTTATAGTTACAAATGAGTATCGGCCAGTTACGAAAGATGGCTCAGCCCTCTCTGTTGCCAACGGCAATGATCTTGATTCATTTCAGTGATATTTTTAAGGTGTAAAGTTACATTTCAATTTAAGAACACACTATACTGTGAACATAACATCTTACAACTGACCTAACATATTGTGTATTCACCCTAACCTAACTTTATTTTTTATACAAGGAGCCTGACTGCGCTTCACAGTCAGAATTTGAAAATAATTTTTATTTTTTGCGATGTTGCAAAAATGGTTCACCATCACACTAGTCAATAGTTTTAACACTAAATAATGTTATCGACACAAATTTAATGTGATCTAATCTTACTTCAAAATTTGACTTCTTATTTTTTCAAGTATTCGAATTATTTATGTAATTCCCGTAAACTGTTTATTACCCGTATTCTCCAGTCGCTGCAAGAAGAAGACTCGAGCTAGCTCTTTAATGTGGCTGCGCTTAGAAATTTTTAAAATCCAAAAACACTCAGAAACGACACGATAATGAAAACCGATGCCATTATTCTCTAAATTCCCAATATTATACCAATGAAACAATCTTACAGCTTTCATACCATACAATACCATATTGTATTAGTATGTATTAGGTATATAGGTAGGGTGAATACTATATTGTAAAGCGTAGGCTTACCGCAAACAGAGAAATCGGCATCTAATACCCGTCAGCGAAATGCGTTATTATTCTTTAGCGCACATCTCATGTGGTCCAAATCCACCAAAAAAGGTCAAATTATAAAGGGATTTTTCAACTTATACGAATTTTGATATAGAGTGGTTTCCGAAGTCACCGATTATGATTAGAAGGCCAAAACAATAAAAAAACAGCACCACTATGGCGGACACAAGTATTAAAAGATGTTTAATTTGTATGAAATTAGGTGTCTAGGAGATTTTAAGTTCGGAAATTACGTAATTAACTTAAAGAGCAAACATAATAGGCATTATATATAAAAATATATTTGACTTTTATGAAATCAGATCTCTTTCGTCATGATCATTATTACCAAATAAAATAATAAAGTAAATAATTATTATTTACTGTACATTTCAATTTTTAAATTCTTAGTAAAGCCCTCAATTAAAAAACTAAAATTGTCGTATAAAATTACGCATTTATGAAAATAAATTTAGCAATAATATTAAATAAGTAATACGTAACATAAATTATTAATCAATGCCTTTGTCTGTTAAATTATCAGTGTCATGTAAGATGACTGTAGTGTAAACACTCAGGGGATTTCATCACTCATCTGAACATGAGATAGAACTAATAATAATTGTTTCTGGCGATTAAGATGTTAATTTATTTTGTGCCAATGTAACGATGCAGAAATTTTGGTGGAAAGTCATGTTATGGAGGCATAAACACGTGCATTGTCAAAAACCTGCATGGCAGTATTTCATTGCTTTTACTACTAAATCGAAATTTGGTTGGTCAGCAATAAGTCCCAGTTACAAATAAAACCTTTCTTCTATTATTTGTATTTCCGGTTTCTTCTCTTCAGCGTGCGCACCTGTCATTTAGGCGTGCGCATCTGTCATTCAGGCGTGCGCACCTGTCATTTTTTTATTGTCAAGTTAATACGACAAATGTAAGCAGTGATCAAAACACCGTATCCGTGCATGCAGCATACATAATTTAAACGGTAAAGTCGACAAAAATTTTTCTTCTTGAAGTTTCTTATCAAAACAATATGAAAAACATACGTTTTCAGGAACCAACAACATACGCCGTATAATTCTACTGGGTAGACTAATGAGGCGGGCCAATAGCACGAGACCTGTTCCAGACCCAGAGTTCCTAGTGGACCAAGGAGAGTGGACTAGAATCATCATACATTCTGAACACCACATCAAATAGTCAGAAGATGGGAAAAGAAATTCCGTCAGAATGTAGGTAGAGAATAGGATTGCTTACAAGACTAATCAAACACACAAATAATTATTCTTAATACGAGTGCAGAGAGTCCACACTCGTATGAAGCACAAAAACATACACTACGTATACGAATACTACTCGTATTCACATTGTGAAGATGAAAGATAATTCTGCAAATCGCAAAATGATAAAATATACTTGCCGAAGTAATCTGTATTACAAACAGAATTATCACTGTTACACACCACTATAGAAAAATTATTCCGATTAGCGCTTTCAAGCTTCTCAGTGATAATTCTGTTTGTAATTATAACCACTAACACAACTTTCTTCATTAAACTTCTAATTTGTATTAATATAATTTATATTCTTCATTACTTTAGTAAACCATTCAACTGTAGCACTCATGTATTGACGATTGTACAAAATTGCATCCCTATTGCACAAAATTGGTAAGCAAAAAAATATAATTCTGCCACCAATTGCTCCATATAATAACACCGACATCATGAAATATTTTAAACTTTCATGGAAAATTAAATAACAATTTGAAAAAGTAGTTTACATGTAACAAAACTCAGCATACTCGTCTTCAGTATAAATATACTAAATTTATTTCAGTAAATTATTTTTCGTTTTGTGCCATTCCAATGTAGGGTAACATACCTGCATTTTAAGTAATAACTAAGATTGTAACCATTATCGTTTTAAGAGATTATTAGCATTTTTATTTCATATAACATTAAACTAAATCTAATAAAATACGCATAATTGAATAGAATAAAGTTTTGAATTAAAATCGATGCATGCATTGTTAATAGACAATTTATGGAGAAAATGATTCACACTTTCATATCAGATTAATTTTTTGGTTTAAATATTATTAAATATTGGCTATATAATATACTATAATGTATTTCTATTATGTTCATAAAATACTGCATTAAAACAATTTCCTTTATGGCTGAGATGATACATTAAACTGAATGCCAACTTTGGTATATTTTGTGCTATATTCATCTTTAACGAAATTTTGTAGTTACTGATGAAAGTCGGTAGAATACAAGATTTAGTGAGTTTAAATAATTTCATAAACAAAAGTCGTGCGTTTTATTCAAAATATACGCTTTTATTAGAAGTCTCTATTACGCTAAGAGACACTTCAAACGTCTCTACTTTGTATGATCCTCTTGTGTTGTGCTAATAGATTGGCTTTAACACGACCCCAAATGTTTTTGTCGGTCGTTATTTCAACAGCTAATGTCCATTAGCGCCATTAACGTGCTTGTTATTTGCACAAGCTGATGTCTGGTTGATTCTACGAACTTATTAAGCTTTCATAATTAATTACCTGTGGAAAATAAGTTAGTGATATAAAAACGGATTTAAACAAAAAAGTCGGAAATAACGACTCAAATCCATGAACAATATTAAAAGACTAAAGTATATTATAATTCATAGCACATCTTATAATTATACCCATAAAGACTAATGTTTTTCCACTTTCTTAAAATGTTTTCAACAATATTTTTGCATTAATTACTTATCATCGTCATAGGTTCATCTGCTGTATAGCAGGTTTTCTTTATGAACTCCTCCACTGTTCTCTGTCTTCTGCCAGCCTTTTCGTGGTAATGTAGTTTTCTACCTTGATGTTTTCCATCAACTGTCGTCTCTTTCTTCCTCTTTTTATTTTTTCGCTAACCATGCCTTCTAGACTGTCTTTTATAATAGAATTTCTTCTTAAACAGTGTCCTATCCAGTTCTTCTTTCTTTTCCTTATTGTTTTCAATATTTCTCTTTTCTCTCCTACTCTTCTTAATACTTCCTCATTCCGTACTCAGTCTTCCCATTTAACTCCTTCCATTCTTCTCCACATCCACATTTCAAAAGCTTCAATCCTTTTTTCATCCTCCTTCCTTAAAGTCCACGTCTCCACTCCATACAATGCCACACTCCATATATAACACTTTGCTAACCTTTTCCGTAGTTCTTTATTTAATAAATAAAGTAAAAGTTTAACAAATTTTACTTTTTATTGAACGCTTCTTTTGCTATTGCAATCCTAGTTTTTATTTCTTTCGTGCTTTTTATGTCATCTGTAACTATGCTTCCCAAGTATTTGAAACTGTATACTTGTTCTATTTGTTCGTTATTCAGTCTAATATTTATTCTTTCCCCTTTTCCACCAACTACCATACATTTTGTCTTTTTCGCATTAATCGTCATTCCGTACTGTTCACAATTATTGCTTAAGTCATCTAGCATCGTACATACTTCTTCCTCATTTTCACCTAATATTACCATATCGTCAGCAAATCTTATACATTCAATCCTCCTTCCTCCTAAGCAAACTCCTCTCGTTCCTTTAAAGCATTCGGCTATAATATCCTCTATGTACATGTTAAACAAGGTTGGCGTGCAGGCGAGGTTGACATTAAGGTGGAAGAGGCTGTAATTACTTATCAAAATAATAAATTATACTACAGAAGTTTGATACATATTTATTAAAGAGCCACTTGTTTTTAATTCAGGCTAAAATCCTAATTAAACAAAATTTATTCCGTGTATATGCATAGACAAATTCATAAAATTTTTATATATAAAGTTTTGTAGTACAAATAAATTCAGTAATCACAGTCCAGAATTACAACAATTTATTTACAGATTGTAACAGGGAATGTTACAAAACACACACACACACACACACACACACACACACACACACACACACACACACACACACACACACACACACACACACACACAGTGTCAGAAAAAAGTTTAAGACCACCTTTACAAAACGACTACATTGTCTGCTGGTTTTAACTTGCTTTTATATTAACTAACTAAACTTTTACAATAATCTACGTTGAAAATGCAAGATTTTGGTAGAAATAAAATTCGTCGGGCTCAATTGGTTCAAAACATACGGCTGTTTTTAAGATTTAGGCTTACCTACTAAAACTGCACATTTTTCAAGAAATACAAATTTGTAGTTCAATAATGGCTACATGCAGAGATGTGATTTTCGGTTTACGCAGGCAATTTATGTTTCTCTTTCAAAACAAATTAAAAAAAAAAATTCTGGCATTTTAAAGGGGCTTAAGCGTATTGAAATTATGACAGAAAATCCTAAAAAAGACATTTTGTTTTATGGATGTTTAATATTCCCCACCTGTGGTAGCAATACTTTATTTTACATGTCTATGGATGTGGGTTAGCACTTTTCTTCTTTTTTCCGCCGTTTATTTCACTTTCTTTCAGCTACTCCATTTGAAGACATAAACTACAGTATATTATATGGTACCAGTTTTAGTTTATTAGACTCATTGTGTTTCTTAATAGCGTCTGTTCATCTGAACTTCGGTGTGACTCGTATTATTTTCAATGTTATGGGAACAAATTATAATTTTACAAGCAGATTATCAAAAACGAGTAGCCACAAGCAAATAATAATACTAGAAAGTGTGAAATAATAAACAGTAAATAGAAAATAGAACTTATCCAGTACATGTCTGAACTTATCTGGGTACTGCAAATTTAACACTGGGCCTGAATTTCAAAGGATAATTGGTTTAAAGAATAACATCTATTGAAACTGAACAGATGATAAAGGTACACACACGACAAAGGAAGCATTATTGTGACAATAAACAGAGTTAATATAATAGCATGGTTAGGAGTTAAGTTCCGAAGGCATAGTGTAAAAATGGAACTAAACCTGTAAAACAGATACAAAAGTAAGAAGGGAAACAAACAAGCAAACCTATGTTTTAAACGAGAACAGATTGTTGGCTTTGAAATGCAAATATAATAATCCCCGTTACAAAGTTCCACTCATTTAGTTTTAATGGAACACTACAAGTGGCTATTAAAGCTCAGACAAGTTCTATGTCGTGCGTTCTCTCTTAAATTAAATTAAAAAAAAAAACTGTTTAACTCTAACTCTTGACAACAAACGGCCAATCTAAGTTTTCCTTTGTTTCAATATTTCAATATTCTCTTAAAAACTTTCAATGTAATTTAGTGAGTAAATTTCGTCCTTGAAGCTTCCATTATCTGCACAAACTGAGTAAAAACATAATCTCACTTTCAGAGGAATAGGCACAAATTGGGACAAAAGATAGGCACTTTCGAAGACAAAAGGGGAAAGCTTACTGCCTCTCTCTATTTATTCTATATTAGAGGCTTGAAAAAAATGATTTAATTGTTAACCTTAATCACACTCTCTCAATCAGGCTACGAAGTAAAGGAACTTTCAAAACGTCTATCAGAGTAAAATTACACCCAATTCATTGTGATGTGACCTACTTATTTTGTATTTAGTTCAATTAAAATGTGGTATTGTTAGAATCAATTATGTTGCTGTCATAATTACAGGAATACGTCTAACTGCCTCTCTCACGCTCTTTATGAGCGTATACACATCACACAAAAACATATGCAAAAAATAAATTCTTCGTTTGTTAAAATTATCGGTTTTCAATTAACTCAAATATAAGTCTTATTGATTTGCATCTTATTTCATTTGTAAACAAGCTATTTGGTTTCGTAAATTTAGGCCTATTTATCTTAAAAAAACAAGAGGAATCCGATGAAAATGCTAGAAAATAAAAAGTACTCTTAAATTGCACTTTAATATGAATATATGAAAAATATATTATACTAACCGTCTGTGATTTCTCGTATTTGATGTCCCTTCTTATTACGACATGTTTCGAGACTCTTGTCCCATTGTCAAGCATAAAATTTGTAGCACATATCAGATATGTTTGTCAAACGTTAAAAACCATGTCATAATGACCACAAATAACGGATTATTAAAATAACGAACTATACTAATTTGTAACTTGAATACGCGCATCGGGCGAACAGTGTACACTGCACAGCAACCCACCGCGCATTAACCGCAACTGATTCTTGTTATCTCAATATCTCAACGCGGTGTCATACAATACATTATACTTGAATAATAACTGGTCGTTCAAAATGTGTGGCTTGGTATTAGTGTCCCTGAACGCTTTGTACACCTCAAATTCCTCGAGTGTGTTCATATAACGTCCTTTACTGCAAAAGTGGAGGGGTTTTAAATTAGTTCTGAAATCAGTATAACTATGATTTTCATTAATAAGATGTTTGGCGAAACTTGATTTGATAGTATCATAGTCACGTGGTTTGTGTTCATTGAATCTTTTGAGAAAACCACGGCTCGTCAGGCCCACATAGAAAGCGTCACAATCATTGCATGACAATTTATAAATGCCCGTTTTATTCTCAATACAAGTAGATTCGTGGGTACGAAGATTATTTAAGATGTTATTTGTAGTCTTGTAAGTGACTATGATATCAGTGTTTTTGTTTATGAGAGATTTTAAAATGTTCGGCATGAAATTGGTATATGTTGCGGCGATATATCTATGTGGCTTTTTCTCCCGTGCAGTCATTGATAATTGGTTAATGGTCCTTATTCTATTTTTATGTTTCTTGAGAATGTTGTTTACGACGTTGGTATTGTAACCATTTGCGACTGCGATATATTTGATGGTATTTAACTCGGTAAGAAAATCTTTGTTATCAAGGGGTAAAGATAAAAGTCTGTGTATCATGCTGTGAAACGCAGCCATTTTTTGCGATATGGGATGAAATGACGTGGCGTGTATCACGGTGTCTGTCGTCGTTGGTTTTCTGTATATATTAAAATGTAAATTATTGTTGGTATTTTTTGTGATTATCAGATCTAAGAAGTTTAGTTGTCCATTGTCCTCATGTTCCAAGGTGAATTTCATATGTTTGTTAATATTATTTAGATAACCGTGTAAACGATCAATCTGCCGCTGTGTACCTTTATAAATTAAGAACGTGTCATCGACATATCTACCATAAAATATAATATTGTTGCTATGTATAAATTGTCATGCAACGATTGTGACGCTTTCTATGTGGGCCAGACGGGCCGTGGTTTTCTCAAAAGATTCAATGAACACAAACCACGTAACTATGATACTATCAAATCAAGTTTCGCCAAACATCTTATTAATGAAAATCATAGTTATACTGATTTCAGAACTAATTTAAAACCCCTCCACTTTTGCAGTAAAGGACGTTATATGAACACACTCGAGGAATTTGAGGTGTACAAAGCGTTCAGGGACACTAATACCAAGCCACACATTTTGAACGACCAGTTATTATTCAAGTATAATGTATTGTATGACACCGCGTTGAGATATTGAGATAACAAGAATCAGTTGCGGTTAATGCGCGGTGGGTTGCTGTGCAGTGTACACTGTTCGCCCGATGCGCGTATTCAAGTTACAAATTAGTATAGTTCGTTATTTTAATAATCCGTTATTTGTGGTCATTATGACATGGTTTTTAACGTTTGACAAACATATCTGATATGTTCTACAAATTTTATGCTTGACAATGGGACAAGAGTCTCGAAACATGTCGTAATAAGAAGGGACATCAAATACGAGAAGTCACAGACGGTTAGTATAATATATTTTTCATATATTTAACGGAAACGTGGCTTGGTACTAAAACAGGTTTATTCCTACTATAATATTTAATATGAAAAATTCCTTGAACTCAGAAGTTATCTATGACAACAACAACACAGATAACAAACCAATAAATTTTTTTTAATAAAATTATTACATTTTATTTTACTCTGTCTGGTTCAATTCTTGAGGACACCATAGAATCAAAGATCGTTTTTCACCAATTGGTCGACTTGTGAGGCACTAATGGTGACTCAAGCATAATGTTATGTAAATAGCGACGTACGTGTAAGGGGTCCGCAGAATGAATACAAATTAAAAATAGGCCTAAATGGTTACTAATTGATTTTCAAACAATTTTTGTAATTACAGTAGCTTGTTCTTTGTATTCAAAACGCTATTAATTATGTCATCCGTTACACATACAAATACTATGTTATTATGTATTGCTTTCTATTAATTGCTTAATGTCTTATGTACTTTTTACACGAAAGTGATAATATTTCAGGCGATGTTTGTATCTGTAAAGAAGGCTACAACCATTGTTATACAATTATGTTTTTTTAAATGAATGTATACTTTATTATAGAAAAATAAGCTTTACGTGTCTTAACATTTCAAAAGCTAATGGTATTGCAGCCTATTAATTTTTAGAAAATTGCTGAATATGAGTATGAAAATGTTCCAAATTTAAACAAGAATTGTTTTTTAAATATATTGTTTAATTATGTGTTTAGTATAAAATCAATACATGTATTTATATAATTTAACTGGTATAAACATAATTGTAGAAACCATTAATGTGTGTGTGTGTGTGTGTGTGTGTGTGTGTGTGTAAGCTTGAGTATGGCCAATAGGTGTGAGGAGTAGATGGGTGTAAGCGAAGAAAAAAATATTTTTTTAAGGGTCCGCATCACCAAAATTGTTGAGAAACGCTGGTCTAGACTGCCTTCATTGTATTCCAAAAGGCTCATAGCCTACAGAGGAACCTACCATGTCTTAGTACTAAACTATTCCATAGTACTACAAGGAACCATTACTATATTAATTTAAAGTTTATAGTTAACGTATAATTCCTTGATTGCATTTACGTTTACGGCTGTTATATTTAATCTGTAATTATTTCCTAATTCTTCTTACTGATGTTATATGGTAGTCCAATCTGAATCACGACTACTCATTTCAAATAACATGCTTCCAAGTTTAATAATTGTTTCATAATAACAAGAGTAATAGTTAGGAGTACAACTTCATATCGGATGATGATGATAACCAAAAATATGATCTAAACAAAACCAATTAACTAGTAAAACATTGTAACAAATATAGAACAATGTTAGAACTCAACAATATTAATTTCAGTTCTAACAGTAGCCGAAAGGGAAGGGGGGAGGTCAAATATTCATGTGGTCTGAGATTCCTTCGAAAATATCATTGAAACTTTACATAATTTTAAGGAAGTACACAAAGATGGGTGTATTTACAGAAACTGTGCGCGTGCGTGTAAATTATTGCAGCTTTAATAAAATTATGTTTTATATTATATATTATTGTTCTTAATTTTACAGACTCTACCAAGTTCCTTTAAGTCAATTTCGTGAATAACTTTAACTATTCCCGGAAATGAACGTAGAGAGGAATTAATGATATGACACGCCTAGAGCTAAGAACGTAGCCCTTTATCACAAGACATGCCAATAGTTCCTACTAACAACTTGGCGGGCCCGTAGAATTAATTAACAGAAGCTCCAAGTTACATCCATGTTTACCGTCCTCTGTAATAGAAAGCTTATGTGTGCACACAGCGACTTAGCCGGCCATGAGCACCTGATAAAAAAACTGTGTCGTAATTTAACACACTGTCTACTAGGAAAGGACACGAACACATCGTAAACTAGAGCGCGCCGAAGTAGACATTTTATTTCCAATTCTATATTATGGAAGACGGTTCCTTGTTGTTGTTCTTCTTCTTTGTCCTCAATCCCTAGATTGATTTGCATCTGTTCTACGTATGGACCGCTTTAGTCACTTCTGTTTCATTTCTTCGTCGTAATTTTAATCTTTTACTTTTCTTCGTCGTTAGTTGTTTGGTTTAATATATTGCTACGCCGAAATAAAGATAACCACGTGACATTTCACTCGTGTTGATTGCGCAACGGTCGAAGTTGTTCGAGACGCGCGTTCCAGACGTTGGTGATCATTCTGCAAGGCAATAGTTCAAGGTCGGACATTGACACAGTCTCTAGCGAGCTCCAAAGCTTATGTAACTACGCAACGCTTCTCGACTCGTAGATCGGTAGATTATTCTGCAGTGTCAGCGGGGTATAAATAAGCAGTCTTCGGCCAGCAAAGTTAGCTTTCAATCAGCGATTTTACGGTGCGGTTTGGAGTGAATATTATTATGACCTGTGGTATCAGTGTAATTGTGTTAGTGTGGAACTGTAAATAAGGTGACATTTATTGTTGTGTCTTGGAAAATTTGACTTGAATTATTGTATAAGAGTGCCTTTATTGATTTTTACTTTTGTCTGATTCTAATTAAAGTTGTAATTAGTGATTTCATCCGATGTCAGTTATTCTGTTTCCACTGTACAATACGACGATCAGTGCGACCGTGGTAACAATCAGTGGCGAAGTTACATGGAGGCAATTGAGGCAATGCCTACCCTAAAAAATTATGTAGAATAAAAGTTATAAATACGTATGAACTACGTAACGTAAAGATTATACACTGTTACTGTGACTGTCGAATTTATTAAGCCGAAACGTGCTTTACTGAGCGACCGATAGATGGTGACAGGTGAGATTCGGCATAGCTCGTTTAAAACAAATGAGGCAACGTGAAGTTGCCTCAGAGTTTTTTTGTATACATCGTGTATAAGCAATGTGCCGGCGCGATAGGGAAGTGCGGGGAGGGGGGATTGTCCCGCGCTGTACACATAGAGCGTTGAGGCATGTCACACTTCTGTGGTGCAAACGTTAAGTTAAAGCGCGCTGTGTTGTTTATAAGTGTGTGTATTTTATGCGGTTATTAAATGTATGCCTGTTATTCCTCTGAACTAACAGACTCAAAATTGTTATTTGAATTATTTGTAACATTAAACATATATATAGAAACTAATCAAGCTTAAAAATTTGGAAGTTCAATCAGTTGTATTATTGTGTATGACTAATACAAGGTATGTCCAACAGAAACGCGTTTAGAGCTGTAAAGTATTTTTTATTCAACAATTTTAAAAGAAGTCTCCATTAACATTAAGGCATGAGTCCCACTGTTGCACTAATCTGTAAAGTCCCTGCTAGTAAAATTCTTGCGGCTGTTTGCAGAACCATTCGCTAACAGCAAACTACCTCACCGTCCGATTTGAACCACCGTCCTTTCAGTGATTCGTTAAAAAAAATTCAAGTTAAGATTTTTGCCTATCCATTCATTAACTACTAGCTTCGCCACTGGTAACAATATATTAAAACTTTGTCATCCTATGCGTCGCTTTCCTCGATCGTTTTCCTACACAAATTGTTGTTTTGTAATTCCTCCGTGCAGTTCATTTGGTATGGCCATGTCTAAAGGTTAGTGAATGAGAAACTTCTGAAAAAAGTGATGCAATGGACCCTTCCTCATAATCCAAATCAAGGGAGTCCGAGAAAACCCTGGAAACAAGGAGTATCAAGAGTGATGAATGAATGAGAATTACGGGATTGAACATGGAACGACCGTGTCGTGTGGACATTAGACATCGGACAGCGTCGGCGGACGTTTTTAGCCAATTGATATTATATAATTCGTCCTGTGCCGATAAATTTAGCATATCCCTTTGTTTTAAATATTTTTCTAAGCTTATCTTTCTTCATCAACCTAACTTCTTCAATGAACCCTCTTCCAAACGCTTTAGCATCCTTTTCCTCCTGTCTCTATTGTCCAGGTCTTACAGCCGTAAAGTGTGGTTTCCGTGCACGACTCCCTTGTTCCAAGTTTATATCTTTGTCAGTCACTAACTTATATTTACTTTCTAATATAGCTTTCGTATGACCAATTTAAATGAAAATAGCTTCTTCTCCGCATAACCTTAGTGATTTTACTGCGTAAGAAGGTGAAATCTCCAAACATTCTATCGTTTCTGCATTCAGATAAATTTATACTACATCCAACCTTTCTCCATTCATCTGTCTATCCTTGCTGCAGACCATAAGCCGGTTAGAAATACCCAGATGGTTCATCTTACGTGCCATGTAATGAATTTGTTTTAGAATTATGTTCTTTCCACACCAATACACTCGGTCTGACCGTACGTAACTCTCAATGTAATTCTGTGCTGCGCCGGTATTACCGCACGACGTACACGGAATTTATTCGCTGTAGTCATGGCGTGGCTTCGAATAACGTCACTCTCTCTACGCTTCGGAACGATCAGGATAATCGCTTGTCTTCTTCAGTCGACTGGAGTCAGTAATGCCACATCACCTACACAAGACACGACAAACATAAATAAAGAGCATTGGAAAGAAGGTCAGACATGCATACGAGATATGAACAACAGCTTTATTTATCTATTCCTTCGTAAAAAGGTACGATTAAACGTTTAGACTCCAAAAAGGTTACCGTCCTGTAGAAGAAGACGAAAGTTATCGTTTTCTCGATTTGTAAAACTGTTTTATTACTAATTACGAAGGCTATCACGACCGGAGTCAACATTATAAGAATTAAAAACTACCGGGGGTGTTGGGCCTTCTTCAATAGCAAAACAATGTTCGACACGGAATGGCGGGCCGAACGTCCCCAAGATGCAATCGCAGTTGCTTATACCGGTACCTCAGCTTTGGGTACGTTACACCAGTGTCGAACATTTTCTCCTGTTGAAGAAAGCCTCCGGCGGGTGGGTGAGAGGTTTAGAGAAAATTATGGATTAATCAAAACGCAATCGAGCACGGTCAAACAGCCCGATAGTTTTATAAATACAATATTATAATAACTTATTACTGTTAACATTATCACGCTGGCTATATTTTACTAGCTTTATTATGTCATAGTCCATTTAAGAAGTACTTGTAGCACTCTCGTAGAGCTATATCAATGGATGACGTCTCCACATCATAGTCCGGTCAAGTCCCCAAGTCACTGATGTAAGCATACATTAGTATACAGTCACTACTGTGCATCGCCATAATAACCTTACAAGACCGTTTATATGCGTAACATTCCATTGCTTAGTCACCGAGTCACTGACGTAAGCATACATTAGTATACAGTCACTACTGTGCATCGCCATAATAACCTTACAAGACCGTTTATACGCGTAACATTCCATTGCTTAGTCACCGAGTCACTGACGTAAGCATACATTAGTGTACAGTCACTATTGTGCATCGCCATAATAACCTTACAAGACCGTTTATACGCGTAACATTCCATTGCTTAGTAACCGAGTCACTGACGTAAGCATACATTAGTGTACAGTCACTACTGTGCATCGCCATAATAACCTTACAAGACCGTTTATACGCGTAACATTCCATTGCTTAGTCACCGAGTCACTGACGTAAGCATACATTAGTGTACAGTCACTACTGTGCATCGCCATAATAACCTTATAAGACCGTTTATACGCGTAACATTCCATTGCTTAGTCACCGAGTCACTGACGTAAGCATACATTAGTGTACAGTCACTACTGTGCATCGCCATAATAACCTTACAAGACCGTTTATACGCGTAACATTCCATTGCTTAGTCACCGAGTCACTGACGTAAGCATACATTAGTATACAGTCACTACTGTGCATCGCCATAATAACCTTACAAGACCGTTTATACGCGTAACATTCCATTGCTTAGTCACCGAGTCACTGACGTAAGCATACATTAGTGTACAGTCACTACTGTGCATCGCCATAATAACCTTACAAGACCGTTTATACGCGTAACATTCCATTGCTTAGTCACCGAGTCACTGACGTAAGCATACATTAGTATACAGTCACTACTGTGCATCGCCATAATAACCTTACAAGACCGTTTATACGCGTAACATTCCATTGCTTAGTCACCGAGTCACTGACGTAAGCATACATTAGTGTACAGTCACTACTGTGCATCGCCATAATAACCTTACAAGACCGTTTATACGCGTAACATTCCATTGCTTAGTCACCGAGTCACTGACGTAAGCATACATTAGTGTACAGTCACTACTGTGCATCGCCATAATAACCTTACAAGACCGTTTATACGCGTAACATTCCATTGCTTAGTCACCGAGTCACTGACGTAAGCATACATTAGTGTACAGTCACTACTGTGCATCGCCATAATAACCTTACAAGACCGTTTATACGCGTAACATTCCATTGCTTAGTCACCGAGTCACTGACGTAAGCATACATTAGTGTACAGTCACTACTGTGCATCGCCATAATAACCTTACAAGACCGTTTATACGCGTAACATTCCATTGCTTAGTCACCGAGTCACTGACGTAAGCATACATTAGTATACAGTCACTACTGTGCATCGCCATAATAACCTTACAAGACCGTTTATACGCGTAACATTCCATTGCTTAGTCACCGAGTCACTGACGTAAGCATACATTAGTGTACAGTCACTATTGTGCATCGCCATAATAACCTTACAAGACCGTTTATATGCGTAACATTCCATTGCTTAGTCACCGAGTCACTGACGTAAGCATACATTAGTATACAGTCACTACTGTGCATCGCCATAATAACCTTACAAGACCGTTTATACGCGTAACATTCCATTGCTTAGTCACCGAGTCACTGACGTAAGCATACATTAGTGTACAGTCACTATTGTGCATCGCCATAATAACCTTACAAGACCGTTTATACGCGTAACATTCCATTGCTTAGTAACCGAGTCACTGACGTAAGCATACATTAGTGTACAGTCACTACTGTGCATCGCCATAATAACCTTACAAGACCGTTTATACGCGTAACATTCCATTGCTTAGTCACCGAGTCACTGACGTAAGCATACATTAGTGTACAGTCACTACTGTGCATCGCCATAATAACCTTATAAGACCGTTTATACGCGTAACATTCCATTGCTTAGTCACCGAGTCACTGACGTAAGCATACATTAGTGTACAGTCACTACTGTGCATCGCCATAATAACCTTACAAGACCGTTTATACGCGTAACATTCCATTGCTTAGTCACCGAGTCACTGACGTAAGCATACATTAGTATACAGTCACTACTGTGCATCGCCATAATAACCTTACAAGACCGTTTATACGCGTAACATTCCATTGCTTAGTCACCGAGTCACTGACGTAAGCATACATTAGTGTACAGTCACTACTGTGCATCGCCATAATAACCTTACAAGACCGTTTATACGCGTAACATTCCATTGCTTAGTCACCGAGTCACTGACGTAAGCATACATTAGTGTACAGTCACTACTGTGCATCGCCATAATAACCTTACAAGACCGTTTATACGCGTAACATTCCATTGCTTAGTCACCGAGTCACTGACGTAAGCATACATTAGTGTACAGTCACTACTGTGCATCGCCATAATAACCTTACAAGACCGTTTATACGCGTAACATTCCATTGCTTAGTCACCGAGTCACTGACGTAAGCATACATTAGTGTACAGTCACTACTGTGCATCGCCATAATAACCTTACAAGACCGTTTATACGCGTAACATTCCATTGCTTAGTCACCGAGTCACTGACGTAAGCATACATTAGTGTACAGTCACTACTGTGCATCGCCATAATAACCTTACAAGACCGTTTATACGCGTAACATTCCATTGCTTAGTCACCGAGTCACTGACGTAAGCATACATTAGTGTACAGTCACTACTGTGCATCGCCATAATAACCTTACAAGACCGTTTATACGCGTAACATTCCATTGCTTAGTCACCGAGTCACTGACGTAAGCATACATTAGTATACAGTCACTACTGTGCATCGCCATAATAACCTTACAAGACCGTTTATACGCGTAACATTCCATTGCTTAGTCACCGAGTCACTGACGTAAGCATACATTAGTGTACAGTCACTACTGTGCATCGCCATAATAACCTTACAAGACCGTTTATACACGTAACATTCCATTGCTTAGTCACCGAGTCACTGACGTAAGCATACATTAGTGTACAGTCACTACTGTGCATCGCCATAATAACCTTACAAGACCGTTTATACGCGTAACATTCCATTGCTTAGTCACCAAGTCACTGACGTAAGCATACATTAGTGTACAGTCACTACTGTGCATCGCCATAATAACCTTACAAGACCGTTTATACGCGTAACATTCCATTGCTTAGTCACCGAGTCACTGACGTAAGCATACATTAGTATACAGTCACTACTGTGCATCGCCATAATAACCTTACAAGACCGTTTATACGCGTAACATTCCATTGCTTAGTCACCGAGTCACTGACGTAAGCATACATTAGTGTACAGTCACTAATGTGCATCGCCATAATAACCTTACAAGACCGTTTATACGCGTAACATTCCATTGCTTAGTCACCGAGTCACTGACGTAAGCATACATTAGTGTACAGTCACTACTGTGCATCGCCATAATAACCTTACAAGACCGTTTATACGCGTAACATTCCATTGCTTAGTCACCGAGTCACTGACGTAAGCATACATTAGTGTACAGTCACTACTGTGCATCGTCATAATAACCTTACAAGACCGTTTATACGCGTAACATCCCATTGCTTAGTCACCGAGTCACTGACGTAAGCATACATTAGTGTACAGTCACTACTGTGCATCGCCATAATAACCTTACAAGACCGTTTATACGCGTAACATTCCATTGCTTAGTCACCGAGTCACTGACGTAAGCATACATTAGTGTACAGTCACTACTGTGCATCGCCATAATAACTTTACAAGACCGTTTATACGCGTAACATTCCATTGCTTAGTCACCGAGTCACTGACGTAAGCATACATTAGTATACAGTCACTACTGTGCATCGCCATAATAACCTTACAAGACCGTTTATACGCGTAACATTCCATTGCTTAGTCACCGAGTCACTGACGTAAGCATACATTAGTGTACAGTCACTACTGTGCATCGCCATAATAACCTTACAAGACCGTTTATACGCGTAACATTCCATTGCTTAGTCACCGAGTCACTGACGTAAGCATACATTAGTGTACAGTCACTACTGTGCATCGCCATAATAACCTTACAAGACCGTTTATACGCGTAACATTCCATTGCTTAGTCACCGAGTCACTGACGTAAGCATACATTAGTGTACAGTCACTACTGTGCATCGCCATAATAACCTTACAAGACCGTTTATACGCGTAACATTCCATTGCTTAGTCACCGAGTCACTGACGTAAGCATACATTAGTGTACAGTCACTACTGTGCATCGCCATAATAACCTTACAAGACCGTTTATACGCGTAACATTCCATTGCTTAGTCACCGAGTCACTGACGTAAGCATACATTAGTGTACAGTCACTACTGTGCATCGCCATAATAACCTTACAAGACCGTTTATACGCGTAACATTCCATTGCTTAGTCACCGAGTCACTGACGTAAGCATACATTAGTGTACAGTCACTACTGTGCATCGCCATAATAACCTTACAAGACCGTTTATACGCGTAACATTCCATTGCTTAGTCACCGAGTCACTGACGTAAGCATACATTAGTGTACAGTCACTACTGTGCATCGCCATAATAACCTTACAAGACCGTTTATACGCGTAACATTCCATTGCTTAGTCACCGAGTCACTGACGTAAGCATACATTGGTGTACAGTCACTACTGTGCATCGCCATAATAACCTTACAAGACCGTTTATACGCGTAACATTCCATTGCTTAGTCACCGAGTCACTGACGTAAGCATACATTAGTGTACAGTCACTACTGTGCATCGCCATAATAACCTTACAAGACCGTTTATACGCGTAACATTCCATTGCTTAGTCACCGAGTCACTGACGTAAGCATACATTAGTGTACAGTCACTACTGTGCATCGCCATAATAACCTTACAAGACCGTTTATACGCGTAACATTCCATTGCTTAGTCACCGAGTCACTGACGTAAGCATACATTAGTGTACAGTCACTACTGTGCATCGCCATAATAACCTTACAAGACCGTTTATACGCGTAACATTCCATTGCTTAGTCACCGAGTCACTTCAATAAAAAGCACGGTCTTTTCGGAGCCGGTAGCGGTTTCAATTTCACAGTTCAAATGCATGTCTGTAATAAAGGATTCATAAAATATGCACGGTCCTCTGTCGATCTGTAAGTAAATTACTGTGAACAATTAATAAATTCTTCATTAAGTTAGTCTGTGCTAAGTAAAAGTATATACACTTCTAAGTTGATTTTCTAACACTTTATACTGACAGACCCTAATTACCGCCTTCTTCTCCTCATCATGTTTCGGCTGCTACTCAAGTAGTTTCGTTTTCAGTATTCTTTTTTTTAACACTTACCATAACCACGCCGGTATTTAACACGAAACAATACTACCGTTGACATGTCGACTGATAGGTGACCTCTTTACACTGTCAGCTACAGACGCATTTCTTAGGTAGCAACTAGAGTTTCACTGAACTAAAGGTACAATGAAGTTTCTGAATAAACAACTTGGGGATACTCAAAATTCGGCAAAATTAGTAAATTCATAACTATAAAAATTTACCTACAAATAGTAAATATAAGTAAATATAGATAAATAAGAAATTATAATACTTTTGGCAACTTAATAGTCCAGTAGTGTGCCTGACTACTAACTTTGTTATCCCGGGGTCAATTCCTGTGCACATTATAAAATCAAGTTTCGTTTTTCCAGCCACGGTTGAACTCAACTTATGGAAATGAGTAACTGGGATAACGTTTTGTTTTAATAAATAATGGGAGGCTCTATCGTAATGCTGGGAACATCCACATTTTCTTGGGTATTACAACAAAAATGAGTCACTTTTATTCTTTAAATAACTAGCTTTAAAATTTTACAAATATTCAATTGTTTTTGTCCGGTATATAGGCTAATCGAATTTTAAAAAATAACCCTATATGATATTTGCACGCATTAATTAACATTAATCTTATTGTAACTTTGGAAGATAATAATTTGGACATTCGCCTTTTGTCATTATGTTTATAATCCTCAAGGGTGTCTCTACGCAAATTAGATAAAACATGTCTCTCTCAGTGTTTCTATACAAAGAGGTAAATCGTAAAAATAAGCAACAGCAACATGGAACAGTAACGTTACAAGGCGGCCTAACTAATCAGTCACAGCTGCAAAAGTAATGGGACAGAAGCCAGACGCATTAATGAAGAAACGTTTGACATCTTTAGTGAGGAGTTTCAAATAAACGGACAGCATCCAAAAATTTTACAACTAGTAAAATAAAATGTAACTAAGGGAAAATAAAATTATCCAACTCGAATAGAAATAATTGTTCGTTGTTCATCGCAAACACCTGAAACGGACAAAATTTAACGAACATAAATTTTGAGATGACAAATTGTCATGGAAGAAAAGTATCCACTGTCTGACCTTCGTTTTCATTAAATCTTAATTCTGTGTCCATTCTTTTTTTTCGTAACGTTCACTTTTAACTTAAGACAAGTGGCACTCAGAAGCGTCATTAGACACCTTAGGAGCTCTTAGAATAAGGTAAAATACAAACACCGAGCTCTTGAAGGACTAAGTGAAAACGTAGCCCAAATTAATTGTTCAGTTCCACTACAATCCAAAGTAATTACTTCAGTTGAGTAACTCTATTTTACGGAACGCGTTTTCCTTCAGTGTGAAGTCGAATACTACGTTAGTTTTGCTTTACACATCTTCATAGTCATACACTTGATCATGATTCCAAAATATTAATAAATAAATAAATCAAAGGTGAATTGATGTTAGTCCTGTGTTCACTTCATTTTCATAACTATGCTATGATGAATATTATGCATATTATGAATAATATACAAAATAAAATTTCTAAGGACTGTTCGAGGTTGCACTAGACGGGCTAGAATACCAAATGTGCAAATAAGAGGAGACCTTAGCTTTATAATTTCAACCTAGACACTGAGTAACATAAGTCAACGCTGAAGCAACACGTCGCAAGAACGGACCCACGAAAACTACCGAAGGTTTTAAAGAATTACAAACGACGAGAAAAACGAGGCGTTGGACGGCCAGGTGGTAGTATATCTAATCCCTGAAGCGAAAAGTATAAGAAGACATAAAATGATTACTAACAGGCTTTTCAAAAGTTACTGTTTTATACAAAATATTAAAAGTCTATAGTTTTGCACTACTATCAATTCTCAAAACATTATGGAATTGGCAGTGTCGTACTAATTATCTGATTGCGTAAAATTTAAGTTTGTGAAAGAAGGTATTTAACTGATTTTACAAATTGAATCGACTACTATTCATGACATAAACGGGAATGAGTGTAACTAGGAACTTTTCTCGACCAAACAAAATTTTTGTCCAACGTAATACTTCCATACACTGTTCACTTAGATGACTTTATTTTGACTGTTAAACTGACCGACCACTAAAAAAGAATCATCCACAAAGTATTGTAAACGACAAAATGTCTTCAAACTGAAATCATATGTAGCAATCGTGTTTACAGATCTCAATACAAACTGAAATCATATCTAGCAATTGAAATAACACGATTGTCTACAGATATGAATACAGATGCAGCCCATGAGGCAATTTACTACAAGTTCGCAGTGGTCGTTCCTAGTTGTTCGGTAATACCGCGCCAAAACTTCTCTTAATCAACAGAAACTGGACGTCACGGTAAACTGAACACCACAGTCAGGCGTGAACAGAGGAACACAGAATTCATTTAATGTAAACGCGTTCTTCGGCCTACCGACAAGGGTTGGTTTTACTAGAATAGACTTGTTTTATTTCCCCAGAGGGTTTTGCGGTGGTGCCTTGCAACTCACCCAGTAAACTTTAATCCCTCACTTGACAGCACATATTAATGCAAAGATCAGGTTTAGACAGAATTAGTACATTGGCCAAAACGTTCTTTAATCTGCTTTTGTTTAAAATAAGACATAAATAAGGCCATTTATGTCTTAATAAATAACAACAATATCTACACAAATATTTCATATTTAAAATAATATGGTAATAAGGTGGACTAAATATGTATATCTAAAAGCTAGTATGACTACTAGTTACTTCTCCTGAGTACCTAAGGTCATCAGACATTCAGGTAACTGCGAGAAGAGACAGACACGTGTAAGAATGGTGATGGAGGGTGCTTCTTCGCAGTACAAATTGCATAGCCTCTCGACGTAATTAATTTTAGCTACTACAGACGACTGCTCCAAACAGAAACACGCCTGCTCGTTTCCGAATTGTTACATATTGCAAGATTTGCTTAAGAACGTAAGTACGTCTGCTATAGAAAATAAGAACGTGTAGGCCTACTGATTGTCCAATTATATACATTATATTCAACTTAATAATGTAATACTTGTTTAGTAGTGACCGTAAATCAATAATGGCGAAAGGCTTTGTGAGGTTAGATGAAGTAAACAGAAACAATTTATATAACATTTCCGTCGACGTTTCGATAACTTCTTTTGTCATCAGCAGGAGGAGAATGTCAAAACTCACCAAATCGTTATATTTTTGATGTCACAACAAATCATCTACAAGTGTCCTGATGTAGTGACAATTAAAAATGACGAAACGTTGACAAAAAACCCGTAAAGATCGTGTCTATTCGTTGGCCGAAAGGTTTCACAAAACCTTTCGTCATTTTTTTTTTTTTTGTTTACCTGTAGCAACATGTTGTTACGTTACAGCTTTTAACTTTTCTTTGTAACTTAGGGTTCAAGTTATAAATTGAACATTATTGTAGAGCACTAAGATTCTTAAATATGCATTTGTTTGGGTTTACATTTTATTTTCAATAAAGCTATTTACTTATGTATGAACAATGGAAAGAATCTCTGCTCACATATTAAAAACTATATTATGATCTATGTCTCTGATCTATATTAAAAACTTTACACGGCCAGTTTTCACTTTTATGATGTAAACTATAATAACACATGATCATTGAGTAGATTAAAATCAGGCGCTTGAGTAGACAAGGATCTTTAAGAAGGTAAAACAGAAATAATTCATTTTTAAATAAACAATAAATAACTGTATCTACAAAGAAACGTGAGATATTAGCTTATTTCATAGTATTTCATATTTCATATATTAGCTATATAGGCCTATTAGTGACAACTAAATTTCATATAGATCTTTATTTAAAGTTATGATGACGTTTATGTTTAAGCGCACAATTAGTTTTAGTTGGTTGAATTGTTGGAGAGTATACTACAAACTGCTTACTTGTATAATATTTACAAATCTAAGGAAATATCAACCATGTTTTTATGTTATAGATGTTTGTGCTAATAATCGGCGAAAACTGATGCTGCAGAAAAAAAAAAACAGAATTCTCAACAGAAATTCTTTTCTACAAAGAAACGTGAGATATTAGCTTATTTCATAGTATTTCATATTTCATATATTAGCTATATAGGCCTATTAGTGAAAAATAAATTTCATATAGATCTTTATTTAAAGTTATGATGACGTTTATGTTTAAGCGCACAATTAGTTTTAGTTGGTTGAATTGTTGGAGAGTATACTACAAACTGCTTACTTGTATAATATTTACAAATCTAAGGAAATATCAACCATGTTTTTATGTTATAGATGTTTGTCCTAATAATCGGCGAAAACTGATGCTTCAGAAAAAAAACAGAATTCTCAACAGAAATTCTTTGGGTATAATTCAAATACAAACAACGTATTGTGAAAGCAGTTTCATCACCAAAAATGTTATTCTCACCAAAAATAATAGTATATGAAACGTATCCGGTTCGAACACGCTGGGTATAACGACATAAAAATTTCTCTTCTTTATGGTTAAAATATATCCTTGTGTAAACTAACAAAATATTTCACTTGATCCATTACTTATAGAAATCTATTAACAGAAAAGTATTTTAATCGTCCTTCACATATGCAGACTGAAGATTTCTAACGTCATTGGGCTCAACGAATTTGCTGCGCGTAAAAAAAAAAAATTAATTAATTTACTGTACGACTTTTGTTATGTAGAAATAGGACTATTGGCATACGGTTTGCTGTTGTTGTGAATGAGGAGTTTGCAGACTTTAATTTATTCAACACTAATGTCAAGCTTTTTAAGTCCGGTAGCATACAATTCGTTGCTTCCTACAATGTATTAATTTAGCAAAGGATTTAATCTATAGTAGAAATGGCGTTTTGTATTTACTGATTAGTCAATCATACAGAATATCAAAGCGATTGTTATACGTAGATATCTCGTGTAGATTATACGTACTTCACCCATGACGTAAGCTAAAAATAATAACACTTAAATAATATAAATCTATAATTCTTTCATTCTATCTATGCTTTGTTTTGTTAAGATTAATATTTTACCAGCAAACATGTGGGTTACATGTTCACTTCGATGCTCTTTCACAATACCGAGTCAGTATACAGAGGAAGTGATATCAGAAAGTGCCTCAAACAGCTCATTAAGGTTGATTCACAGAATCTATATTGATCCATCGTTGATTAAAAATCAAACGGCAATTATTCTAACAACATATCGGTTATTAGATATCAATTCTCAAACACATTCACTTAAAACTTAAGTTCCTGCATGATTAACATCTCGTCATTTTGAATGAACTAAAGCCAATTAATCTTTAACATCGTTAATCTCTAGACAGATGATACAGTTCAGTAAATGTGTATTTAGTGCGTGATGTAACAAGTATCATCTGTTACTGTCTTCGTTGTTACCATGAGTACCAACTTTTTATCACTGTGAATCCATTTAACATCCTGATTTAGAGTTTATTCTCCGATTTGAGTTGTCTTTTATGATATATATCTAGATTTTGTAAATGATCTCTCTCTCTCTCTCTCTCTCTCTCTCACAATCCAAAAATAGGCGTCTGTGTATTGTGTGTGTAAGACATAGTGTCGAGAGGGCGGAGAGATTATTTGAAACCATATTCTCCGTCGAGTCCTGTTTATTTGAAGTTTTGCAGAAAACAGAGTATTGTTTATTTGTATAAACAGAGGTATACACTTAAAAACATATCAGGCAAACACGTAAAATGGGCATACAGGAGGAATATACCGTTGTATTCTACATACACGAGGATATGTTTTGTATATGACTTGTATCCCTCGATGTATTACTATATCCTTTGTTTAAAAAAGATTGTATGAAATCTGAACATATCAATTACCTAGTAAAACGTTCCTACACGTATTGTTCACTCGATGGCAAAATGCAACAGAATTGTAAAATGAATTATAGCAGTATCTCCTTTACCTTCGTGATGAATTTCGGAACTTTCTAACCTAAATATTTTCAAACCTTTAAAAGCTTTGTTCCAGAACGGATCAAAATAACAGATGGGTTGTAGAGTTTAACTCCAGCATTTTATAGTGTCGACGCAGAACGAGAATACAATTTGATTCAAACGTGACGAGAGTGTAAGTAAGTGGAAAAATATAATGTTTAATAAATTTTAATTCAAATCAAATCTCAGAAAGCTAGCACAGAATCGCACTGGTCATGTTTCTTCTCTGCGAGTTGTGTACTGTGGAATCGTGTTTTCCTGGTTTTTGATAAGGGTACTACTATCACTTCTTTGACTGTTGGAATCTTCGAGGTGCCGTAAGTGGTTTCATAAGTTGTGTGTAATTATTATTTGTCAAGTTAACGTTCATTTGTTTAATTCTCTGTCAATAGCGTATTAGAATTACGTTTATCTTAATTTTATTATTTACGTTATAAAGGCAAAAATGATAGAGGCTTATTGATTGTCTTACGAGTTCTCTATAGCACGAGGCAACATTGTTACAAGTAGAATATATAATACCGTGTGTGAATAACGTGGACGGAGAAATTAGAAATTAGAACTATGGAATTACTAAATACAGTACAAGGGGAACAGAAATTTACAATTTTTATTGACACTTAGATGAATACAATCGTACATGAATGAAAATAATTCTATGTTAAGACTGGTATCCGTTACGCATTATATGTATAGATATTGCTAGCTCAGCTTAAAAATAACAAAAGTGGTTACGCGACACTTAGCACGCGGCAACGCCCGAAGCTGTTCGAGACGTTTCGAGATCATTCTGCGCGGCAGAATTACGTAACGTTTCAGGTCATGCGAGATGCCCCTTCCAGACGTACTCGACTATCCTACCGATATCAAGGCTTACTATGTTAACACAATACAAGGCGGCGAAGCAGCCTATTTAATTACACCTGGCGAATTTACAACACCTTATCGAAGTGAATGTTGAGGATTAGTGATTATTATGTTTAAAAGAGTGCAACACTGTGATAAGGTGACACAATGACATTTACTGTTGTATGCTGGACAAATTTAATTTGAATTATTGTATTAGGGACCCTCTGTTGACTTCTGAATGTTGCTGTGTGTAATTTAAATTTGTAATTAACTTTGTTTGTGTCAGTTATTTTGGTTCCACTGCATAACACGCCGATCCATGAGACTGTCGTAACAGTGGTGACAGAAGTGGTATAGGATGTAACAGTGCAGACAGAGGACAATCCGTACAAGACTGTTTTGCTGTTGGAATTGATTTACAGTAATGGATACCAGTCAGACGATGAAACATTCCAAGCTCTGTTACTGCAGTCAGAGAAACGCATGTGTGATAGAAAAAAGGCAGATCAGCAACGAGTATTCTTGCTGGAATCGGAGGAATAACAAAAAGAAGAACGTAGGCAGGAAGGAGAGGAAACAAAACTGTTGATACAAGAGTAAAAAGAGATGAAGAAGCATACTGCTGCTGAATCTATTGCGAAATTAACTAAATAAACAAGTTACCGTAGTGATACATATTTGCTCTATGTGTAGTGCACTCAGTTTAGAGCAAGGTAACAGCATTCCGGGAAGAGTCTTGAAGATAGCATCGAAAGACTAATTAGACTGGCCTAGCCTGAAACACCAGAGGAATATCGAGTGAGATTAGCGATGCAAACATTTACTGATGGTGTCAGAGATAGTGAACTACAAGTGTTACGATTGGCAAGAAACCAGAATATGCAGACGCCCTTGCCCATCCTCTCCAATTTGAGGCCTCCAAGTCAGCATCTGGTTGGGTAAATCATAAAGTGCGTGCATTAAAAACTCGCGACAACACACATGATTAAGATGAAGAACAAGGAACAGAGACCAAAAGGAGGGAAAACAGTATAAAGGAAGAAAGAATGGAAGGTCGAAGTGTCATTGATGTGGCAAACTTGGACATCTACAAAGACACTGTCGGTCCAGAGTTAAGCAGCAGGGAAACGAGCAGTAGTCAGTACAATGGGGGATGTGTTGACTAACTGGAGGAATGGAGTACCTATATACACAATACGCAATTTCTACACTTCAGAAAAATAGCGGAAGCTTATTCAGTCCCCACTTAGGATGCCACCACTGTGACAAAGGCGTTAGTTTACAACTTCTGTTGCCGTTATGCAGTCGTTACAGAAATCCATACGGATCAAGGGAGCAATTTTGAGTTAGCAGTTTTTAAAAAATGATGTCGTCTACTTGGTATTCGAAAGATCCTTACAACACCTCACCAGCCTCAGTCCGACGGAATGGTCGAGATTAAATAAGGGATTTAAGCAGCATCTATCGAAGAATGTTAACGAGAACCATACAGACTGGGACCAGCGTATACCATTATTCCTAATGGCGTGCAGTTCATAAGTACACTACACAACTGGCACGATTCCACCAATACCGGTGTTTGTGCGGGAGATTCCTCTTCCCGGGGACTTGATGTTCGGATCACCTAAAATTCAGTTCCAAGAACCGCAGAATTATTCTGCGTAATTAGAAAACCAACTGCGAGGAATGAATCGTCTTATAAGGGGACGCCTGAAGATAGCCAGTGATAAAACGAAAACGCGGTATGACATTTTCAGCAATAGTGTGGGTTTCTAAGAAGGAGACCAGGTTTCGTTGTACAATAAAAGCGCCGTAGTGGTCGTTTCTCGAAATTTCAAACTAACTGGGAATGTCCTTACACTGTGAACAAGAGAATCAGCGATGTTATTTATTGGACAAAACAAGAAGGACAGTGGAAATTCAAGGTCGTCTACCCAGACCACCTTGAAAATCATTACAGCAGAGACGGTTTGTATGTTCGGGACGAACAGGTTTCAGGGGAGGGTAGTGCTACGTTGAGTTAAAAAATAACAAACGTGCCTATGCGACTCTTAGCATCCGAGGGTGGTCCGGATGTTTAGAAACCATTCTACGCGCAGAATTACGTAACATTAGGCCTACAGGTCGTGCGAGATGCCGGGATCTAGGCGCTCTATGGCACTACAGTGGAAGGCGGGGAGAGTATAAATACTGGATTTGGAAGTGGCCAGTTCGGTTACACCTGGCAATTGTACAACTAAAGATCGTTGTGATTGTTGCGGATTAGTGGGAATTGATTATTCTGTTAATTGTGCAAAACTGTAATAAGGCGTCATAGATGATATTTATTGTTGTGTGTTGGACAAATATAACATTTTGTGTTGTTACTTTTTGTATTGTAACTATTGTAGAAGTGTGCCTGTGTTAATTTTTATCTGTTGCTGTGTCTAGGCTAATTAAAGTTTCTAATTAGTGACTTCACTCGTGTTAATTATTCTGTTCTCATGTATAACATAACGACCCGTGAGACCGTCGCAACATTCATTCAGTCAATAAATTTACAGTGCTACAGTTGTTAACAAACATTTTGATAATATTCCAATAAAACAGATCGCTACCTAACTTATTACATTACAAACCCCAGTGTTGTATATGAGCCGTCAAGATAAACATTAACGTAAATTTGGAAGGCGCTAGATTTTAATCAAATGAATTATAAACTGCCGTTATCAAATTACTCTTATATATTTCTAGGAGTGTCGGATGAGTCTGTTTCTTATACATCTATTTATCCCATTCGTATTGTCCGGTTATCGGTGACAATTTATCGTCGGACGGTTCTAGGGGGCATTACGGTATATGAAGTATTTAGACAACAGGACAAAGGTGGCAGGCTTCATAATCTGCTCTCCGCCTGTTACATCCTGTCTTCACTACTAAAATTTTCTTAAGTATACCTTAAGTATACTCACGCCAATGCCTCGGAGAATATTTCAACTACTGTCTGACTTTAACTGGCAGTTTGTCAAATGACTTCTGAAACGATCTGAAGTTGGTGGAAACACCAAAATACCTCGTAGAAAGCTAAGCGACTAGCAGTTTTGCAATAAGTGGTGTTAATATGGCTACTAATAATTCTAACTTGTCTGGAAACGATATAAAATGAAAACGTACCATCAGGCTTATTGAAATTATGAAATAAACTTTCGATATATATCTACCACTGTTTATAGGGCGAACAGGTTATCTCCTTAGCCTGCCTTTTCTTAGATACTTTAAGGTTAAATATATCGCAGCTGGACCTAACTTGTTACAACAAGCAAATAGCTGAGATTAAACTTCTTGCAATGCAAGGATGTTACTGCACTTCTTTATAGCGACTAACGATATACGAGGGCAGTAGTTTATTCATATAAAAAAAATTACCGCCGACATTTTACACACACACACGCGCGCGCGCGCGTGACGCGTGACCTTAAAGGCAGCTCAGAAAGGGAACCTTGCTACTACTCAGTTGGTGCGCTTTTTGTGTACTAATCAAGCCTGGAAACATGGCGCTAGTATTTTTTATACCTTAGGTCCTAATTTGTGAAACTGTTACCAACAAAGTCGAGATGTTTAAATTTGATACAACAATTAATAACCACATTACTGTTTTAAAATGTATACCACGCTTACTTTGTTAGAGCTGTAAAACAAGCAGTCTGCCTATAAATTTGTTCCCGTTTATTCATGACGCTGGGATGTCTAATTATACCCTCACACGTACACTGTTAAGTGAGGAATCGTCCGTAGCACCCTCCCCGTAACACTTTCTTTATGTAGAGAGCCTATTTGTTCTTTATACGTAGAAAATCCCCATTTCAATATTCAAATTTCGTTACGTCTTCACCATCTCAATGGTGAATACTAACTCCAAAGGTTTCTCAGGTAATATCCGTATTCAATTGAAATTGTAATCTTTTAAAATCCAAGGTTATAAAAAAATGGTTGGCACTCTAATTTCACTATATGTGTGCGTGTTTGAGTGACAATTGTTTTAATTTCTTGAGTTTATTACTTTTATTTTAACGCTGATCACCTGTTTATGTTATAATTTAGATTTATTATTTTATATTTGTGTATTTTTTTATTGCACAAATATAATTTTAAATGTATACATAAATGGAACGTATTATGTTGTATTACATGGTTTAAATCATGTAAAATCATTTAAGATAACTTTTTTATTTTTAATATTTGGTTTAGAATTTTAAAGTAACGTCGTGTTTTGAATTAATTGGTGTTTGGTTCATGTTCATGTTAATTGGTGTTTATTACTAATACGTTTTTGTTTTTGTAGGTTTGCGTGTTTTGTGTGAAACGAATGGAACTATCTAGAATAGCCAAGAGTCCTCGCCCCGTCCTCCAACCTAGTCGGGCAGGTGTTACTTCAGTTAAGGCCACACACAAGTAGGTTTCAGGCGTTCAAGAACACTTGAGATACCCAAGCCAGTGTGCTGTAAGTTGGGAAAGCTATACTGGGATCTCTGCACTACCTATAAAAAGCAATAGCAGCTGGGTTGTCAGTTCAGTGGTGTTGAGCGATTCCTTTAGCGCGGATCGAGTGTTTGTAGCGAAGTGTTGCTGTGTTCTAATTAGTGCGGAATTCTTTGTAGTTGACATTATTATTTCGTGTGGGCAATTTTTACTTGAATTGTTGTAAGAGACTATCTTGTTGATTACAAACTATTAACGGTAATAATTAAATCTGGTTATTAGTGATTTCATTTTGTATTTCATTTAGTTGGTGTCTTACATTTTGTTTTCCACTGTACCATACGACGATCAAGGAGACTGTCGTAACAATATATAATTCCCCAAATGTTTGTTCTTCACCTTCGGAAGATTGTTTTACTTTTTAAATCTGGCAATTTTAACATACTGTATTTAAAAATACGTATCACACTTAATATCTGTAAATAAAATTTAGCTAACCATTGTTCAACATATTTGGTTACTACGAAATGTGTTCCTAACATTCCTCGAAGAGTCTTAAGTCTTATGTTTTTCGAGTGTTCGACAATACTAGTTGTCATTAATTCACGTTGCCATTCAGCAGAGTCAGCCAATAAGTTTATGTTCCCGTTTCGTAACAGCCAGACGTCTTAGGCTACATAAACGTGGTTAAAGAACCATTGAAAATGTCACTTCTGACATCTAAAAAGGTAATAAAATCGTATTATTTTCAATAATTATCTGTTTAACTAAAGTGAGAATTAAAACGAAATTATTACTAGACTATTGAACGACAAAATTAATTTTTCGGAAACGATTGTCCATTGTCCTGGCATTCAATTAGATTAAAGTGGCAATTACCTCTTTGTTGTTTCCACACTAATTTTGATACAAGCGGCAATTTAAACTGTCATTAGACGCACAAGTACACAATTAAGCCGTATACAGGACATAAGCGTTATTAGTAATTTAGAACATTTTATGAACCGTTTAGGTAAACATAAGTAACTCACTTTTTAACATCTCATTCAGATTAGCTCAAGGCATCTCTACAGTTATAAAATTTTACTCTGTCATCTCAGAATTGTAGACTGTTAAAATAAAATTTTAAGTCATCCTGTGTTATGCTAGCGAGTTCAACAACATCTTCCGAGAGCAATATGTTTTCGCCTGAAGGGCCTACTTGCAATCAATGTTGAGTTGAATCTAATCAGGTATTAAATTCTTTTCTGTTCTTTATATTCGTGTGAATGCAGCTTCCCAAATTTTCGTTATAATTGCTTTGTGTGATATTTGTTTTATTGGTGTTGTATTACATAGCATACAATATAAATCACGACAAGATTTTTAACATACCAAATATAGAAAAATGTTCTAAACACACCAAATATTTGAATGTTCTGTTGTTTACTGACGGCATGCTCGTACTTCAAAACACAGAATCTGATTTGTAAAAATCTGTTTAAAACTTCATCAATGCGGACAATATAATACGAAAATCTCTACTATGAAAACAAAGGTAGTGCATTTCGAGGCGAAGGACAGATAAGAACAAAATTAATGATTAATGATGGGATATTAGAAGAGATGAGCCGTTTTCATTATTTGGAAATAATATTGGCTATGATAGTAATTATGATATTGATGTTAAGTTAGGTAAGTTCCAGACAATCTGTGGGACAATTAACCGTGTTTTTAGAAACAAGGTATGTAGGGATAAAAAATTAAAGTTCTATAAAGTTATGTCAATCCCTGTACTGTGCTGTGTGTGTGAATTATGGAAAACAACCAAGAAACAAGACAGTAAAATATAGGCATCGGAATGTATGAGTTAAAAGGTGTTCTAAACTTGACCGTATAAAGAATGAGGCCATAAGATAAGAATTAGAAGTTTTTAATTTGAATGAAAAATTAAAAGATTACAAATAACGGTAAAAACACTTAGAAAGAATGTCAGATTCCAGACTACCCAAACAAGTCTGGAAATACAAATCTGTAGGACACAGATGTGTGAGTCGACCCAGAAAGAGATGGCTGGAGGATTTTTGAAGGCGGAACAGGCAGAACCTTGCCTGTGCCGTGTTGTGAAGATGATGATGATGGTGAAGTATCGGAAACACTTACTAAACAAAAATATTTCCCACACCCTATGACAACACCGAGCACGAAATCAACAAAACACCAATAATACCAACCAACAGGAAAATACAATGAAAGTACAAATACTTAATTTGGATTTCCTATGGATCAAGATAGGTAATGTTTAACATGCGGTAATAACGCTACTATTATGCAACATTAATTTGTAAAACAAGTGCAACAGCGTTATTTGCACGTGTAAAGTCTACTGATTCAATAATAAAAAACCTTTTTTTCTACAGCAATATTTATTTTCTGTTTAAATTATACTGTTTAATAAAATATTTTTACAATTTTAAAATTATAAAGCTGTTGCAATGAAGTTTTCACGGTATAATTTAAACGATACAATAATAAAATAGTATATGAATAAAATGTATTAAATATGTACATTTTATAAAATGTATCATTAGTTTATTCAACTGTTCTTTCTTTTTCGACATATTCCTAGTGTATACTTTTGTGTATGCTTCCCTATGTTGTTGTTTGTAATTTGTGTATCATCCTTGTGTCGTCTACTCGTATTCCTGATCCGGAAGTCATTCCAAGAAGTATATACTGGTTAAATGCTTTTACTTGTTACACACGTGAGTAGTTGATTATAGTGTTTAATATTTCTCATCTTTTTCAAATGCTCCTTAATCATTCGATAGACTGACGACTGTTAGTGTAATATTAACCTTATCATTAATTATGTCGTACGTTTTCACGGCCCGAGTATATATTACCTATTAGTTGCTAAAAAAACTATCGGTCTATTCGCCTGTGGTAAAATAAAAAAAAAGTATTTCTGCTACTGCTTGATAGCTCAAGTGATCGTCATCATAAGAGTAACACCGATGGTGTGTTGGCAGATGTCCCAGAAAGTCCTACAGCAAACAAGCAAACATAAATATCTTTGTTGATTAGAATTAGAATATTAGATATTAGAATACGGCTAATCATTAATGCTTATCTATTGATCGACATTAAAACTGTATCTAAACCTCTTACTGACATAATACACACTTGGAGTTCTACCTCTCTCTCTCTCTCTCTCTCTCTCTCTCTCTCTCTCTCTCTCTCTCTCTCCCTCTCTCTCTCTCTCTCAAATATACACACACTATTAATTTTCTAAACTGATTCTCCAAGAACATCATCATCATCTTCACGTCACGTCACAGCATAAGCAAGGAGCTGCCATGCCATCTCCAGCCATCTCTTCCTGTGTCTACCCACCTAATACCTGTGTCCTACAGGTGTTCTTTCCACCATTGTTTATAATCTTCTAATCTTTCATTAAAGTTGAAAACTTGTAATTCTTTTCTTATGACTTAATTCTTTATACGATGAAGATTACTTCTTTCACCCCAATTTACTTTTACGTTTACCCTTTCTCTTTCCTACGTTATTGACGGCAATGTGCTTCTGCTGTAAAATCTTGTAACTTTGTTTTAAAATTATAGTAATAAATGAAGGACTAAAAATGTTATGATGTTCAGCCAGTAAGTAGACACGGTTTTTAAAACAGTCTGCGTGGAAGTTTCGATAGTTTTTGTTGACATAATTAGGAGAGTGGTATTTTGTCTGTCACAGCATCTTCTCTGCGCTTGTCCTGATTATTACAATAATAATTATCCAAACGTTGACACAAATATTTCAAAAACGGTGTCTAATTACAGACGGAACCTCACAAAACCTTTTGTTATTTATTTATTCATGGTCGCTTGTAAATTAAGGATAATGAACCAATTGATTGATTACTTCTTTGACAACTTTTGCCGAATTTGAGGTCTCCAGTTTGTCTGTATACATCCTACACTTTGCGTTATTGTACAATTAGTTTGCTTAATTTTTGTGTTCGATTGACCAAACGCGCGACATCGATTGTCCCAGTTTTAGAAGATTGTCCGTTACTAGGATACTTCCATTTTTTCCTTTCTTTATCTCATAACTTTTAAGACATAAGGAAGATAGGGGATACTCTCTGTATCCGTGTTTGTTTAATTCGTAAATTCACGAAACGATCGATAGAAGAAGGGAAGAAACCCATCTTGGAATAAAAATCCACGGGGAAAACGTTGATATGTTTAGGTTCGCAAAGTACATACCAGTGATCACAGAAGACCTGTGAGAATTCTTAATACAATGGATCAATTAATTAAGAGTGATTATAAGATAAAGATTAATGGACATAAAAACAAGAGACCAAAAGCTTAGTTTCAGTGTGTAGTCAAAATGTAGAGAATCCAATCAGAATAATCCTTGTAAATAGTGTCCTTAATAAAGTGAAAAAATGCAATTATCTGGGAAGCAAAATTACACGTGATGGGCGAAGCTGTAAGGAAATAATAAGTAGAATTAATCACACCTAATGGTGTGATTAAAAGAAAATGAAAATGCCCTTTCACTTCAAACAACATCAGTTTAAAAGTGAGAAGGAATTTGGTAAAGGCAAATTTTGTGTGGAGTGTTGGTCTGTAAGGGAGTGACTCGTGGATAGTAGAGGAAGTAGAGAAGAAAAGATTCAAAGCATCTGAGACCAGGTTCTACAATACAATGCTCAAGACAAGCTGGCGAGAGAAGATAACTGTAGAGGATCTCCTTAGAAGAGCTGAGAAGTACAGAAGCTTCCGAGGAAATATAAAATCTAGGAGAGTAAGATAATGTAGGATATATACTCAGACATAATGGGCTAGTGATGAGAATAATTGAGAGAAAAATAAAAGGTAGGAGTCATAGCAGAAGACCAGGTTTAGACTACACAAGATTATGGACGATATGAACTGGATATCATACTGCGAACTGAAAAGGAAAGCAGAGAAGCGAGAGTAATAGCGAGCTGCTGCGAACAAGAGAGAGAGAGAGAGAGAGAGAGAGACTATCTTAATTCTTTAGTAATCACACAACACCGTTAACAAAAATAATCGTCAACTATAAGAAAACACATAATTACATTGCAATTAGTAGAAAATACAGCCAAAGGGAAATAGAAACCAAGAATAGAAACTAAGAATCAAAAAACTGACTTGGTGCAATCACATTTGGATGAAGAGAAAACAACTAGACACCAAGTTTTGCAAGCATTATTGGCTCCTGGGCAGAAAATGATTACTGTCTATGCGAAACAAGCTGTTGGTGTACAACACTGTCTTCAAGCCTGTGTGGCCATAATGCTTACCAGCTTTGGGGAACTGCAGCTAAATCCAATATCGCCATAATGGAAAGGTTTCAGGCCAAGATGTTGCGTAACATAACCAACGCACCATGGTTCATCAGCAACAAAGACATCTACAGACACCTGGACCTGCCCTCAGTCCCCAGTCAGAGAAACTATTGCGATGTTCAGCGAAAGATATGTGAAACGGCTTGAAGAGCACACGAATCCTTTAGCCATAAATCTACTAGACATCAGCCAACAGACAAGACGTCTAAAGTTAACATTTCCTCTGGACTCTAACGCTATAAATATATTATACATAATCTTTTACTTTTAAATACTCATATAGAGAACTAGTCAATGGACTAGTTTTCCTCATGCCATGTATTCTCTAAACAATTATGCTTATTGTTATGTATTAACAGATTGCATAAATAAACGTAAAAAAAATTGGTGGTTTGCCAACGAATCAACAAACTGGCCGCGCTTGCATAACGGCGTGAGGCATCGATACTGCGGCAAACGGATCTTGCTTTCTAAATAACCCTCGTAAATAGGATATTTATTCCCTCGTTTAACAGGCTTTTAGAACACATTTATATGTTTTGTAAATTAATTTTGCTTTTAACTAAACCCACTGGTAAAGTTTAATACATATTACGGGTGTGACAATTTATTTCAAGTGTGAAGTACGAAGTAAATAGCTATAAAACCACTTGCCACTGTCAGAGGAAATAATTAAGTACACACTATACATCACTATATGTATCCGCATGTAAGGTCATTTAAACTCTTGGATTTCGTTGTCCATGACGTGTCCGTTACTTAACTAAATATCACTATAGTATTGACGACTCGGAACACTAATTTTAGTGTTCCGAGTCGTCAATACTATAGTGATATTTAGTCATTTAAACGGTGGTGTCTACACCGACAATAACGATAGTGACAATCAAAGCGTAAGTAGTAGTGATAATCATTGAGACTATATAAGGAGCCAAGAAGTAAACGTAATGTACAAAACTATGGAATAATATTTTCATATAAAGTGAGAGTAATTGCACATTCCCAGTCAACGGAAAACAACGCCTCTCTCGTGTAGTCTCATCAGGAGTGTCCAAGTGTCCGTAGTTTTACAGAACTTCAATATTCCGGTTTTAAACGTATTTATTACCAATCGGAATCAAACAAATAATATTATAATACACAAATTATCCTATGAGTTAATCTGTTGAATTGTGAATCTGAAAGATAGTTGTATCCATCAAACTACTCCTGCCGTTCTCTCAAATCATTTAATCGTTTTCTCTTGAATCTTCTTTTACAGATGATGCAGAAGTAAACTTGAGGTGCCACTCGATCGTGTGATGTTGTCTTCAAAATAAGAGTTCGAAAAAAACAAAAGTAGTCCATTAACAGTCGAAATAATTCTGCTGATGTATCATCTATGCAGTAATATGAGAAAAACTAGGAATACTGCAGTTCAATATAAGTAGTGACATTTAGCAAGAGCAAGACGTGTAGTCGACAGTACATCTGAAAAAAAACGATGAGGAAATAAGATTCAAAGGAACGAGACGGTCTCAGAAACATAAACCTCTTCGTCGATAAAATAATCATGGTTGTGACGTCAACTTACTGAGTTCTAATGGAATATCAAAACTTCATCAGTCACAGAAACAAGAAAGCGGTAATTACTTAAAACTATAGTTTGAACAAGTTTGTTCTCATTCATTCGGTAGGCTTTTGTGTTATTAAATTAAACTCTGCCTTCTCTCTGGTCATTGAAAGGTTCGTTGTGAAAGTTTATTTTCTTTGCCTCCTACTTTATATTTGCTAGAATGCCCTTATTAGTACAAAGAGCTTATTAAAATATTAATGCAAAATAAATGTTACATTTAAACGGCTGTACGATATCGACCAGACCAAAACAACGAACATTTGTTGTCTTTACGTCACACTGTATAACAAAGACAAGAAACGTAAGATATTGTTATAACTACACTAGCAAAATACCCGTGCTTCGCTACGGAGTTTCACGTTGTACGTAATTGTACAATTATTGCTCGCTTAATAGTATAGGATTAGATAGATTGTACAAATTCTCAACTCTTAGTTTGTCTATTTACATTCATAGCAACAGCTATTTATTATTTATTTCGAGAAAATCGTTAGAGCCGTTTCCGAGAACAAAAAGGACATACATTTATTAATTAATTGAACTTCGAAATTTTCTCGACTATAAGAACCTGCAAACAACGAAGTTTTTTCAATTTAAAACAATGATTAAAAACTCAGGACTAAATGTATTCGGGGTTTCCAGTAAACTGAGATGTCAACCACTTCATTTACCAAGTATGCATTTCCCGCTATAAATTTCAGTATTTGGTTTTTTGCCCCTTAGGAGTGAAAGTTTTTAAAACCGTTTCTTATTGAGCACCTAAGACCTATGGTGAAGCTATGTTCAAAGTTTCACTGATATCCATTCAGTGGTTTCAGAGATATCGTGATCAGTGTCAGTCAGTGGTATTTGGCTTATATAGATATCTATATCTAGCCGATTTACCCAGCGTTGCTCGGGTTCATAATTTATTCATAGGCTCATAGGCACCTATTCTTGTTCTAACGTTATATTACTTGTATACTGTATAATATTCCGTATATTGTTACGTTCGCATTCTCACTGGAGGAATACTCTGTAGCGCACCTGTTTAAGAACATGTCATAAACTGTATTCTTATATCTGGAGAAGAATTCTGTTGCGCGTGATGCTCCTGCTCGATTTCTAACTCTGGGAGAGGGCGAACCGCTAAATTAGTTTTCAATAAAATGTCTACAGTACTTGCACGCGCTGCTTATTTAACTGTCGTTTTATAATTCATTGTGTTAATGTTGAAATAAGGCATTTGTTAAATTAGTGTCTCCTAAACTTATTCTAACAATACAATACCTCTATAGATTTCAGCTTACCAATTTTTAAATTCAAACTGAAGCAAGTGCATTTATATTGTCTGAGCTCTATGGTCTGAATACATTCGCTATCAAAACTTTGTTTTTTGTACTCGCTTATAACTTACTTCGAACTTAACTCTTAAACACTTTACACACTTTTTAACACTTTTAAATTCAAACTGAAACAACTCTGAATTCACACACTATTAAGACGTTTCTTAAGATGCATACACCACCTTTGATATCATAACCTATATATTTATTTATAAGAACCGTGGACTCTGGCCCCGCCGTCTTTCGCGGGATCCGACCTCAGACTCCCCGGGTTCCGTGGATGAACTCCGGGGAAGGCCCGTCGGACGACTCCCGCGCTATTTCCTACGCGGGAGACTTCCACCGATGCTATGGTAACAAGAATCTATTCTATTGGGTTGCCATAGTAACCAGATCTAATAGTTGTTTAAGACCCAAAGGACCCCCCAGAGGATCGTATCGAAAAAAGACACCTGTCCTATGTTGGTTCTCCCGTTGCGTAAAATATTTGTGCCAAGTTTGGTTGAAATCGGTCCACTGGTTTAGGAGGAGATGTGGAAGACCCCAAAGCACCCCCAAAGGATCGTATCAAAAAAACACTTGTCCTATGTTGGTTCTCCCGTTGCGTAAAATATTTGTGCCAAGTTTGGTTGAAATAGGTCCAGTGGTTTAGGAGGAGATGTGGAAGACCCCAAAGGACCCCCCGAAGGATCGTATCGAAAAAACACCTATCTTATGTTGGTTCTTCCGTTGCGTAAAATATTTGTGCCAAGTTTGGTTGAAGTCGGTCCAGTGGTTTAGGAGGAGATGTGGAAGACCCCAAAGAACCCCCAAAGGACCCCATCGAAGAAAACATATCCTATGTTGATTCTCCCGCTGCGTAAAATATTTGTCCCAAGTTTGGTTGAAATCGGTCCAGTGGTTTAGGAGGAGATGTGAAAAACCCCAAAGAACCCCCCAAAGGACCCCATCGAAAAAAACACCTATCCTATGTTGGTTCTCCCGTCGCGTAAAATATTTGTGCCAAGTTTGGTTGAAATCGGTCCAGTGGTTTAGGAGGAGATGTGGAACATACATACATAGATACAATGGGGGGGGGGTTTGCCCCTTAGGAGTGAAAGTTTTTAAAACCGTTTCTTAGTGAGCACCTAAGACCTATGATGAAGCTATGTTCAAAGTTTCATTGATATCCATTCAGTAGTTTTGCTCTACGTTGATTCTATGTCAGTCAGTCAGGCAAACTTTCCCCCCCCTTTTTCCCCCTTTAAAGGTCGAATTTCCAAAAATCCCTTCTTAGCGGATACCTACATCACATAAGGAACCTACATGCCAAATTTCAAGTTTCTAGGTGTTATAGTTTCGGAGATTTCGTGATGAGTCAGTGAGTGAGTCAGTGGTATTTCTCTTTTATATATATAGATTATCAATGCTATATAATTTAGCTGTCTCAAGTAATTTGTCTATTAAGCAGCGTATACAATGGCGCGCCATGGCTGTAATGCGACATCTAACGCGGCATCTAATGTTACAGGTTCAGCGCGGAGCAACTTTGTCTCTCGAACACGCTCTGCGCACTCTACGATGAACCGTCTGAAACTGACGAGTCGCTCTTCCTAATGGCCTATGTACAAAGAGCGAAACGAAGCTCTATTAGTATGCTGTGAGTACTGCTATGGTAATGGCAGCTATGATCATAATGGAAACGTAGCGTTAACAACGGTGGAGCGCACAATTCTTAATAAGTATGGCGGCTAGTGAGTTATAAGTGGCCTTGAAATCAGTGGACAATACAAAAGTTTAACCCGGATGTGTCCGTCTAAATTTTTCTCAAAATTACACCGAAGATCTGCGAACAGGAAAAACGTTTCCGAGAACCGATTCCGATTCTATGATCCAAGACCTCTGTATGGGATACCAGACGTTTCGACCATATTAAATGGAGTGGGGACGGAGATCTCAACTGCCCGCTTAAGACTAGTCTCTACAGTTAGTCCAACGCCGCCACTTGAGACTTCGGTTCCCGATCGATTGAAGATGGCTGCTATGGATGCAGCGAAACGTCTGGTTTCCCACGCTGAGGCCTTGGACCACACCCTGTCAAGCCGGCAGGTTTTAGTTGTTAGGACACCGGCCGGGAAACCATACTTTTTGTTTTATTAAATTCTGAGATTTTGTTGTCCATGACGGTCCGATGTTAGCAGTAACTATACAAAAATAATACTGACTCGGATCACTATTATTTTCGAGAACAATTATTAAATGTTTCTTATTGCCTTAACTAGCTTTCACTCGTTATTTATTTATTTATTTTTATTTAAGTATTTAGAAATTTACTTTGCTAATACCGGTCGACAATTATGCTTCTTAAATGACTGCTTCTTAAATGACTGAACACGTATTCCACTGTAACTAACATTGTAAAGTATTTTTTATAAGAACAATTTATTATATAACACTGTTCTATATTCTCCGACGGTATTTAATACCAGAAATAATGTGTACGTTTCTTCGAGACTCAAGGTTTTACCTTTGGGCTGTGCGTTGTTTGTCGTATGCGCGCTCTGACCACGTACACACTGGGCACAGCAAATCGCTTTGTGTTCGCTGCAAAACCCGACAGCAGACGATTCACAGCGTGCGCAGCAAATGTGCGGCGCGTGTTCGAAATCCTGAACATACTTGCGACCACGGACCAAATTCTGTTTGACCCATGTTGCATTACAAAACCAGTAGATACGAGTCTTTGTATAGGCGCAGTAAGAGATAAAAGGATACAATTTTGGAATTAAATGTAGTTTTTCTGTGCATAGTAAAGTTTAGAAAAAAGTGCATATGTAGTTATCTCCCAAGTAACGAAATTTAAACTTCCCGATAACAAAACTCTGATGAATTTCCTAGTTTTATGTTTTGCAAATACGATAACTTTAATCATTTTCGATTCCCGTTCGATTGTACAATAGCCAATCCAAATACCTGCTCAGAAGTGTTAGTTTTGTTTTGTCTAATAGGTATGTAAAGTTTTATTTTATTTTTTTTTCATACAAAGATTAATATGTTCTGAAAAGTTTCTATTCTGAATAATGTTATTAATTCTTTTGTATTAGATAACGTAGTTTATGTGTAACACTAATGTATGTACTAAAACAAGTTTAGATAGACTACAATCACCTACAGAGTCTAACTAGGTTTCAATGTTCTTGTGCACAAGACGTAAGGTATGTCAGTTAATTTATTTGAAATAAAATAATTTAGACCTCATCTATGAAAATGATGAATGCGTTTAGCCTTTTGTTTATTTCTGTTTGATGGGAATAATAACTTAGATGATATATCACTATTACGCACCAAATATGCATAATAAAGTGGGAGGCACCTCCTCCTCCTCCTCCTCCTCCTCCTCCTCCTTATTCCATATGACGAATTTGGAAGCTCAGGAACAAATTTTCGGCCAAAACTAAATTACGTAATTCCAAAATTTCATACCTTTATATTATTTTCTAAACTCTTTACATTTTTTCTGTTAAAATGCATTCTCATTACACTATTTTAAGTAACCTGGTTACCTGGTGTAACTTTATTACCGGGTGGCTGTAAAATATAAGAGATTGGCCTAAATACGTCGTGTGTATGTGTGTGTGTGTGTGTGGGCACGCGCTCGAGAGCGAGAAAGAGAGAGAGAGAGAGAGAGAGAGAGAGAGAGAGAGAGAGAGAGAGAGAGAGAGAGTGTGAGAGATATGGGGGAGGGAGGGACTGATAAACGTACGTATCATTTTCAGGCGTTTTGATATGTTCCTCTTAGAACAGAATCGTACATTTTAATATCTGAAATGTCTCTGTTAAAACAGATATTTGCCATTTGATAAACTTAAATGTGTAACAATCAAACAAACCAGGTAAGAAGGCTTTTAGTAAGGACCAAACCCCCTTAAACCCTCTCAGACCCTCTACAACAAAGACTCATAAGTACATAGAACAAATTAACAGGAACACTAAGAAACTTGTTTTGTTTAAAATCTGTTTAATAGGGAATCTGCGCGTATATACTGTGTGGGGTGGTGTACGAGCAGTCAGTTTTTATCTACTCAAAACAAGACAACAATATAATATCGATTTTGTGTTTCGTATACTTTGATACTACAGTAATTCTTTCATCCTTGTAATGTACCTCTTTCTCCTTCTCACTTTCTCCCTCCCTCTTCTCTCTCCCCCTCTGTCTTCTTGTCTGTGCCTGTCACCGCCTGCCTGTATTTCTACCCCCTACAAGGCCACGCGCGCGCCCTCCCTCTCGCACACGCACACACACACACACACACACACACGGCGGACGGACGGACGCACGTAGTTTTTATGGATAAAGACGAAACCACCAGTGCAATATGCTACAAAAATGTAGGCGCTTTTATCATCAAATGAATTTATAGCGACAATACGTAAGGTGTTTTCAGTTTCCTCACAAACACACGACTCATTTCAGACAGTTGTCTGGAAAGTTCGATTTCGAAGTAGGCCTACCAGTAGTTTCCTAACTTAATTTTCTACTTGTTCAGTTGCGGAGTGAGAGACGAACTTGTGTATTTAATTTTTGTTTACTGCGTCTCCCACGTATATAACATTCTGTATCCTCACTTCTTTCAGGTTTAATTGGAAGAGACATGAGAAGGGGTTGAAGACTGTGGATAGGAAGGGGGAGAGACTGTTCTTTGGTATTTGACATGTCGAGTCTTTGCCATGAACTGGCATGAACTTTCCCGATCACAATCTATGTATTCGAAACAATTTTTACTAACATTTGAAGAAAGATGGAGATATTTTCTGTTACATCTGTACGTGAAGCGTATAAAGGATTAATGCGTGTACGGCAATGATGTGTAATCAGATATTTTATTATCAGGTAAGAATTAATGCGACACATGTATCCTTGTAATGTACATGAACATTCTTGGCTATATCAAAATGCGAGAATTCTGTGAGGGCAATTCAGAACTATAGGTTCTTCATAACGGCATACACTCATGCACCACATTACCAATCATACGCCATAGTTCATGAACACTGAGCCAATATATCCCCAGCTTAACTGCACACTATTTTTTTTTTGGCCAAGCATTTTTGGCAATCAAATATGGCTGACGGGAATATTAAACATGTATTTTTCCGCTTTTAATCATCAACTGCGCTACACAAACAACAGAGTATTTTAACGAGCCAAATTACAATTATAATTAAATGTTTTAAAGAAATATTCTAATTGGGCAAAAGAGTGTACAACTCCATCGTTTCTTCTTGTATCTTCTAGGTTAAATATAGATTCCTATGTTCTTCTGTGTTGTCGAGCCAAACTGGCCCCCGGTTTTCTCATACGTTTCAGCCAGGCTGTCATAAATCAATATGTTTGCAGAAGAAGTGGGCTGAATGACATAATAAGTTACACGTTATCTTGTATCTAATGACAATTTAGCAAACGCAGCTGACAGGTAACCGATGAGCACAATGTAACACTAGACTACTCTTAAGAGTTCTAGGTTACCTAAGAGCCGCAATTTCAGTTAAGCACTGTTTGATTGACTGTTTTGGTTTTGTCTGTAGATTGAAATTGTGATCCTCTATTCCACACAGTTTACACGTGGATGTGGAGGAGTCGTTCAACCGCTACTACCACGGAGGTTAAGCCGATAGATAACCTCAACTGAACAGGTTCTAGTTCTCAGCAACCTCAACGACACCAAAAACCTCTAGTTCTCACAGGAATTATAATCGCGCGAGTACTTGCAACTCGTGTATGTGTGTGTGAACAGAATTCATTCGTTCATCTTCAAAAGGAATTGGGTTTCTCCTAAATTTAAATCCGTGAATGTGTGTATATGTACTAAATAATGAGCACGGTGGAAGCAATACGACGAGAACTTCTGAAAAAAGATATCGACTTTCCAAACTCCTTTTTGTGTTCACACCATCCAAGCCAAACTCTTCTCTTTCTTCCTTTCATTATCTTTGGAAATAATTCGTCCATTTTTTCACTGATTTTAACTGAATTATGTGACGCATGTTTGGTTTCAATACGCAAATTTTTATATGTCTCAGTTGATCTTCTGGAAACCTCAATGATCTCAAAAATCTTCTGATCTTGTTAAATTTTGGATATAGCCTATTCTTTCTCAGCATATTCTTCGGTGCTCAGATTATCCAAGGTGGCTTATTTTCACAACATATTTTCCCTTTGTCACCTATTATCCTTTTCATTTTAACTTCATATCCATTTTTATTATGTTACAAATCAGTCAGGAAATACTGAGTGGTATCTTTTACAAAAATAAATCTCATAAAAAATAAAAATTGTCCCATTTATTGTACCAGAAATAGAACAACACATGCTTTAATGCATCTGATTTCATAGACACATTAAATAATTCAAATTATATTTTATTACTTGAGATTATGAAATTATTTGTATTAAAATACAGGGAATGTTGCCTCCTGTTAGATTAAATACTAGATAGTTTGTGATACCGGTTAGTGTGAGAAAATCATATGGACACGGGAAAATTAGATGATATTGTAGTTCCCGTCATTTACTGTTTTCCATTATTTCCTTTTAACAAAGGCTGCTAGTGTATAAGGTAGAACCACCAAAATGAAACATCAGTTGCTGGATGAAGAATAAAATCATTGTGTGCTACTAAACTCAGGTTTTGAATGAAAAAGACTTAATTCAATTAAAAAGAAAAAATATGGATAAAAAGCGAGTAAAAGTGGAGTGAGTAATCGAGAAGGCACAAATTAGCTAGAGACCGCAAACATGTAACCCTCAGCAGTAAAGCGAGATTATTAAATTAACCCAAGGAAAAAAAACAACGAAATATCGTGCATGATTGAAACTAGTTGGTGTAACAGAAAGGGGAGGTGAGACAGTACGGGTGGTTGGGTAAATATAAAAGCTACATGTTTGTTCCAACAAAGGAGATATTACGGCGGCGGAAATTACAGTCAGCCTTCCTAACGGACGTTAATTATTGAGTCTCCGTCCTCAGACAGACTAGTACGTATATTTACTGAAATTTTTCGTAGCCATTAAAAAATTCGTATTAATAACAGCCACAATCCCTCATGAGCGCATAACAGCCCCCAAGCATCGTTACCGCCCTTCATTTAGAACTAGTAGAACGAAATCTTGCGCTCAATAAAACTGTTTTTATCACTAGAGTTTGACAGAGTTTCTCCAAAATGGATGGCTTACATTATTCGTACGTACGATAGTTTTCCTTTTATCTGTAAGAACGTTAGTGGACATCAGGTCCACTATATCTATGAACATCGATCCAAGCAGCAAGAAAGCTGCTGATGGACAGCTCTTCCATCCTTGCAGGTTCCGTTCTTGCAGACAGCTTATGGGTACCATTCTTCGCTACTCTGTGATACCTGAGATGTATCCTTCTCTTTTATAAAAGACCTCTCTCTCACAACAAGAATTACAGGATACTTTTCTCTCTACCATGAGTTTTACTGTGAAGAGTAAATACATCTGATGCTGATGTTTTCTACTATTCGTAACTCGTCTCCTGTCATCATCACGACTTCGCGAGTCTAGGTCGTTCGCAGTGATGCTGTGTTAAGACCTCAACGTGGACTTCACAGTAGGGATGGGATCGTTTTATGTATCTGTATTACAACGATACAACGTTATTAAATGTAAGTTTGTCGGGCGCACGCTCATGAGAGATAAAATTATACAATAATAAATAACATTTCTAACAACGTGTACGTGTAATTAGGGGTTCAGGTGTAATTATAATAATGGTAGCCTTTTTAGGAAATTCAAGATGTTCCCATTTATTAATTTAAACAAACATATCAAGAAATAATACTATACAAATAATGATTACTTCGTCATACGATATTCATTATACATGGTTTCAAAGTTTCTTAGTTTGCTGTAATCTTATCACCAACATAAAGCTTATATCATAGACATAATATTATTAATTTTAAATAAAAAACATTTCTTCATTATGTTATACTGTCTGGACTATTCAGTCTGAATGTGTGCTTTCAATATAAAAATATTTAACTAAGTTAACTATTTGTTCATCATTTGAACAAATCTAATTGATTATTTCACATGTATATTAAAATATTTTCAATCATTATCAATTCAAAACTTATGCTTTCATAATTTCTCTACAATTTTAAATCTAAATATTTTTTATAAATTATTACAGCAAAAATTATGCTTTCTTAATTTCTCTACAATGCTTTCATAATTACTCTACAATTTAAATTTACGTATTTTCAATAAATTATTACGTAAATTAATGTCTTGTGTAAAAAGTATGCTGTAATTTTTACACAAGACATTTACATCTATAAGTTATAAATTACACTTTTTGAAATTATTGTCTTTCTTTTGACAATGTTTATCAATCTTTGATTAAGTCTTTTGTTATGAGGAATACATGGCTTTCTTTCACCTTAATTGTAGCTCAGCTTGTTCCTCAGCATACCCTGTCCTGGTCCTGAGTCCCTGATGTTGTGACTCCTGCGTAGTCTTGAAGTCCTGGATCCTCTCCTCGTCCTCTGGGTCCTCTTGGAGGTCCTGGATCCTCTCCTCGTCCTCCGGGTCCTCTCGGAAGTCCGATGACTCGTCCTTTACGTCTGGAAATTATGCCATGTAGTGCTCTCGTCCTCGGTCTGGAGTTGTGCTCTTGTAGACCTCTGACGATTTGTTTGTTACGTTACTTTTTAATTACTGTTTTCCATTATTATGTTAAATCGAAATATTTATCGTATTACTTTACACGTTATGATTAACAAAAAGTCTTATTGGTGTTAGACATATCGTCTAACTCTGTCCGAAGTAATTAAAATTTTGTGTCGCGAACGGACATAGCGTTCCGCCACGAATGACCACTGTTAGAAGAGAGAGATTAGCTCTCCTGGGCTTCTATTTATATTCACCAAGAAAACTGCAGCTGTCGATTCAGGAATTAGCCTGTCGACAGTTGAACAATGGCGTGATAGCCCCCACTCTCGTCCTATTTCACATAATTGCACTTTTTCGCGAATCCCACTGTTTAATGCGGATTTCACGGCGATAAAATATTGTCTAATTTAATGACCTATGTGATGTGCAATTATCGTGAAGCTCGCACCAGTAGTGTAATTATAATGCTTTAAAAATCGCACTGGATTCGCACTGATTGTCCGAATTACGTAAAATTCGCACTGCACTTGTGTCTGATTTTTACACATTTTTAGAAGTTTTTACCTTCTCGCTAACATTTATGGTTTGCTTAATATTAAATATATTCTTAATTTAGCATTGACTTGGGGTGGATTGTAAACTTTCAGGAACAAACAGGCTTCACGCCACACTATTTACTTGTATACACACATGCAGCGGTAATCGCGTGATCCTGCGTGTTGACTCCTGTTTGCAAGCCAGCTTCCAATTTCACACCTGCCCGTCTATTATATATTATTAAAATTAAATTAAATATTTATTTTATATTATATATGCGCATTACAGCCTATGCTTGTATTGTCGCAGTATATTCGAATATTCGCGTTTAATTTAACAATAAAAAATAACATACTAAATACAAAATTGGTTTAGCATCTTATTCCATTATTATCATATAACACGTCAGACCAAACCAAAAACCTTATAACGCAATGTACTACAATTGTAACCCAAACTTGCGATCATAAGTTGTGAAATATATCTGACGGCAAGAAACAGGAATACAATTGTTGCTACTGTTCATACAGCCAGAAGAGAACAGTAATGACTATCGACAATCGCTGTGCTATGTGCGTGACAAGACACGCTGTACGCGTGGCACGAATTTGAATGCGAAATCTGTCCGTCCTTTTATGTTGTTGTGCCGTGTCAATATACATCGTGCCGTTCAATTACAGCCAGTGCAGGTCTGACTCATCTCTTCTACCATAACAATATAAGTGAGAGACTATTCTCTAAATAAGTAAAGCACGAGAACCGGGCAATTAAAGTCAAACGTTACTGTAGACTGAATACCGCCTTCTGATACACATACCTCGTTGGTTACGTACTTTAAGTTATTGCGTTGGATGCCAGAACTAGTATGTTATTAATCGGGACGGTGGTTCAAGCCAATTCAGAATATACTTAGCAAAATACAAATCTGGCTTAAACTATGGAGTATGTAAGTCAAATACTAACCTATGGCTGTTAATGTTAATCTACTACTATAGCGTATAGACGTATGCAATCTATCAGAATCAAATCACACATTCTTTACTATCAGTAAAGAAAGTCGCCCGACAAAGTTACATGTTATGTAACATTAAGTAACGTATCGTTACCAAAATCTGACGGTGTAAGAATTCAATGCATTAGAAATGAGGGTGACGGAGACCTAGAGTAAGCAAAGATTCTCTAAAACATAACAATTTGCAATTTAATGTCATGAAACGTACAAGGTAATTGAAAAAATCTAAACTATTGTTAGAAAACAAAACTGTTTATTCACAGCTGTAATTACAACTCGAGTGCTTACGGCTTTAAATTTTAACGATTAGCACGTACGCCTGAATCAACAAAACACAGATATTCCAAATTGAAGCACTTGGAACATTTATAAATGCGACACGGTATGTTACGAATACTGAAATTGGACAAGTTCTAATAATAAAATCCATCCGAGAAAAGGAAAATGGTATTGCATTGTCATGTCAAAGCGTAGTACAGCAGTTGTGCGACTAACTCATGATTATATTACACGAGTACCTGCTGAGTCGAGCTGGAAGCTTCCAACAGTATAAAGACTGACTATAAAGGTTCTGAAAATGTTTTACGAGTACTGACTACGCATATCGAACGACTTCTAGGTGGTTATATTCTTATTTACATTCAAAGCATCTCTAAAAAACGGGTCAGTTTTTAACTGTCAGTCTCTAAAAGCGCTAACAGTTAGTTCTTAGTTCTCCTACTTGTTTTGTGGCAAGTTGTGTGCGGTATTTATAAAAGTATAAAGTCTTTAAGTGTGATAACTTTTTCGCTTTGTTGCGATACTGTTATTTACCGACTTAGTGATTTATATATACTATTAGGATAGCGCGAATTAGGTTCGTATAAGAATTAACGTAACAACGTGTATGATAATTTTGATAGGTCTGTTACACAAAAATGGTGACCGGTAATTTCTCTGATATTTAACAATTCATTTCACATTTCTAAAGATCGTGATTGTTACGACCTTCATAACATACTGCTTAATTAGTCACGGTTTATTTCCAATAAACTATTCAACGTTACTCGTAAAGTCATGAGTCATAACATTAAACTATTCAACGTTGCTCGTAAAGTCATGAGTCATAACATTAAAATATTCAACGTTGCTCGTAAAGTCATGAGTCATAAGATTAAACTATTCAACGTTACTCTAAAGTCATGAGTCATAACATTGAACTATTCAACGTTGCTCGTAAAGTCATGAGTCATAACATTAAACTTTCACGGCAGGAGTCAACTTCAGTATAATTATTTTCCAATCCCCTGGACCGTCATGGTCCTCTCCTTAATGAAGCAGACATTTAGTCTGCAGCTGGGGCAATCATGTTCAATGGGTCTTCCTTTTACCATTTTGCTCCTCCGGCGACTGATCACGTCATAACATTAACACTTCACGGCCGGAGTCAGCTTCCTACGGAATGTCCAGAAGAACGAAGTTCAAACTGAGGTATCTAAGGCAGAAATTTTAAGTACCTCGTCAAATGTATAAATAAATATATTTTGCCTATTAAATACACTCTGTCTAACAATCTAGTCTTATAAGATTACAAGAAGAGGGAAATATGTTTAAACATGCGTGGAATCGAGTACACTTCGCCTATTATTTGATGATGTAGTGTGAAATTTCGCCTATCATTTGATGTGTTAACATTCTATTTTTCTTTGGTACTCAACACCTAAATATTTAGATCATCTAAAATCGGAATGTAATTTTTTAATTGTAGTAAAAGGGAACAACACTCTTATAGCAGTCTAATAAAGCATAAATTATTCGCATCTAAATTAGTAATCCTGAATTACTGGCTTCCGCGTATAGTATATTTGCATTTAAATTTATCTACAATATCATATTAGCTTCCTCCAGAAATAAGCAATCATATAACAACATTGTAAGTCCAGCAAAAGACTAATTACATTCCTTACCAACAGGCGTCTATAGGGCTTGCGATGAGTTCATTTGGAATTGTGTAAAATGCTTGTACCTGGAAAAAGAAAAAAAATGTATTACAAATTCTTCTATAAACTATGATATTCTAAACAACAAAGAATTATATTAAATAAGGAAAACGTCTTGCCCACAAATAAAAGGTTTATGTTGCAAGTCAATATCACTGTCTCATGTCGAAAAGAAGTTTGTTTACTACATACTATTTAAAAAAAACTTTCCCTCCTATACGTTTTACAACAATCAAAAATGTTTTTAAATTAATAACACGAAGGAAAGTAAAAAATTAAAGGGAAACTTTTCTTTCCCTCCCACTTATGTAAACTGGTGAGGTTTAACTGGAAAAACTGTTTCATTATTAGCGGTTTGCAATTGTATTTAAAAATTAATTAAAAGTAAGTTAACTGCACCAAGGAAGAAATGCGTGCTGCATGAAGCGATGCGTTATCTAAGCTCACAGGGGGGTGCAACCTGCAGAGATGGTTCATAGACTGCAGTAGCTAAACGGAGAGACTTGTCTGAGTGGTAGCAACAAGTATGAAAGGATAGATCGCTTTAAAAGTGGCCGGGCTTTTTTTTCGTTTAACGAAAGACGGAAAATAAGGTCTTCGGCTTCTGAGCCTAATGAAAATATCGAAACGAATAAGCAAATAACTACGGATAATCGGCAAATTAAGATTGATGAAGCTGAATATGAGTTGAATGTAATCCGCGGTTTAGCATTTTCACTCTTCCAAATGACGCAGTGAACTTTCAAAGGTGTGATTTTACTTCATAATGACGTACGACCCCATGCGGCCAGCAAAACAAACATTTATCTTTAAGACCTTGGTTTTGAGACGCTAAAATAGAGATCATATAGTACTGACTTATTTCCAAACGAATTTCATTTTTTCTATTAAAGAAAATTGCGAGGTAAACATTTTGTTCAGATGAAGAAGTCATAGAAGTGGTGCAAAATTGACTGCACACGAGACGGAAATATCTCTTCCAAGAAGGAATCCAAAAGCTCGTTAAGAGTGCATAGAAATAAGAAGTAAGAGTAGGTGGAAAAATAACACAAGTTTCATTTATCAAAATAGAAACAGAATACGAATCTATTTTTAAAATTATAAAGTTTTTGTTTATATTTTAGAATTATTTTGTTTAGGAACAGAAAATCAAATACAGGTTACTGTATTTCATATACGATAGTGTCTAAAACTTAGGATCATCTAAAAATTAGGATTTATCACTAAGAACACCTTATACAAAATATTCGTAGCTGGCTGTAATGAGCTAAACCCCCGATAGCGTACCGTGCTGTCCAGCACAATCGTCGGATGACGACAGTACAATCATGCTGTTCTTGCACAATCGTCGGTTGACATGTACCAGTAAGTATGCGTGGATATGCTTCTTGCAACTTTCCAGATTTCTGTCGTCTTAAGCATTCTATCTTCTCAAGCATTCGAATCTCATTTTCTCTCCTCATATTTAATAGACAAGATGTAATGTATATTTTATAAAATCGTTTTCAGTACACAGCTAAATGATGAACTATGAAATAAGTAGAATTACTGTAAGAAAGGAAAATTGGTGTTCCCTCTATTCTTTTTAAAATTATACTGTCAATAAGATAATTTAAAACTCTCACACCGAAAATATTTTAGTTTTAAGAATACTCATCGCTCTACTAATCTCTTTATAGATCAAGTTAAATGAGATCATCTATTGTTTAGTATTGAAGATTTTATTTTGAAATTTAGAGAGTGATGTCTCATAAAATATAGAAGCTCTACTTCTATTATTTCATATTTATTTCTGAGACGAGTTTCAGTTAATACAGAATAATACATTTTAAAATAAAAATCTACAATTTTCGATAAAAGGAGAATTATATAGTAATCTTGATTTAATAGTTTCGGGATGTCAGCTGCCATCAGCACTGACCAGCATCTGCTAGTTTAGTGGCTGTTATTAATGCAGTGACGGTGAACTGATGTTTATATTAAATTTCAATAATTAGTTCAGTCTGCCTGTAGACAGATGGATATAGTCGCTCCACACCCGTAGCTATATTGCACTGCGTAATTCCAGACATTGTAATTACGGTCTGATATAACCGCCACGCAGGCAACCATTAATGGTTTATTCAACTGTACAAACGCCCGTTTTACTAGTCGCTTATAACATACGTTTTGACTCGTGTATTTACCGATTTCTTTTAATGTCGTTTGTATATTTAAATTATCAGAGAATTCAACCTAACTTTCACACCTCATATCGTAGAACTGAATTCATAGACAAATTATGGCTTTTAACTGAATTGTCTATTTGTATTTCATCATCATCTTCACATTACGGCATAGGCAAGATCTTTTCCGCCTTCAAAGATCCTCCAGGCGTCTCTTCCTGGGTCTAACCACATACCTGTCTGGTATACGTTTATATGTCCAGACTTGTTTGGCTAGTCTTGAAGATGAAATTCTTTCTAAGTGTTTTTTCACTGTCGTTTAAAATCTTTTAATCTTTTTTCAAGTTCAACATTTGTAATTCTTCTGTTATAACTTCATTGTTTATATGATTAAGTCTAATCTTAAGAACGCCACGTCCGAGGCCTGTATTTTGCTTTCTTGTTTCTTGGGTGCCTTCTATAATTTGCACCCATAGTACAGTACAGGGACTGCCATAACTTTGTGGAACTTGAATTTTCTCTCTCGACGTACCTTGGTTCTAATGATAGGATTGGTTATCGCACAGATCATTTGGAACTTGCCTAACTTAACAACTATTTCATAATTCTAATCATAGCCAATATCATTTCCCAAATTGTTAAAATGGCTCATCTGTTCAATAGTTTGAAAATTAATTATTAATTTTGTTTTTATTGGGTTCTTGCCTTAAAATGGTGTTACCTTTGTTTTTATAGTGGAGATTTTCTTAATGTAATGTCTGCAAATCTGATGAAGCTGAAAAACTGATTTTTGTAAACCAGATTCTTGATTCTGAATTACAAGCTAGTCGTCAGGAAACAACAGCGCGTTCAAATATCAGTCTCATGATATCTTAATACTATGGTTCACTAGATGTTTCCATTTCCTTATTAGATCGTCTACATAAATGTTAAAAAAGGAGGTATTATTGTACACCCTTGTCTAATACTTTGTTTGACAGATATTTGTTGAGGGATTACAATAACATTAATATTTGTTCCATTATATAGGCTTTGAATAGTTCTTATAAGTTGTTGTGGGTATCCCCGTTCTTCTAATACCTGACACAGCATACTTGTATCTACTCTACCAAAGGCCTTCTCAAAGTCAGTGAATGTTATATGCGTTTCTTTGTTGAACTCACGATGCTTCTTAGTTGTTTGTATAATAATAAAAGTATTGTCTGCACAAGATTTGGCCTCCCTGAAACCAAAACCAAACTTTTCCCTTTGTTCTTCCAAAATAAGATGCCCTGAAATAGTTTGCAGACGTTGGTTTATCATTCTTGCATATATTTCATAGACAGTGTCAACCATATTCCCCTATATTACAGTGAATATAGGGGAATTCCGTTTTCCTTTCTTAAAAATAGACACCACTCGAGTAGTTATCAAATGTTGCGAAATCTGTTGACTTTTCGAAACGTTATTGAATAAAAATGCAATAATCAAAGCTTAAGATTATAACAATTTATATTTTTTGTTGTTAAAAAAATATAATATATATTAGCACAAAGATGTTTGAATCGCTTCGTTTCAAACAAGACAGTATAATATATGTTAGCACAAAGATGTTTGAATCGCTTCGTTTCAAACAAGACAGTACAGTATAATATATGTTAGCACAAAGATGTTTGAATCGCTTCGTTTCAAACAAGACAGTATAATATATGTTAGCACAAAGATGTTTGAATCGCTTCGTTTCAAACAAGACAGTATAATATATGTTAGCACAAAGATGTTTGAATCGCTTCGTTTCAAACAAGACAGTACAGTATAATATATGTTAGCACAAAGATGTTTGAATCGCTTCGTTTCAAACAAGACAGTATAATATATGTTAGCACAAAGATGTTTGAATCGCTTCGTTTCAAACAAGACAGTATAATATATGTTAGCACAAAGATGTTTGAATCGCTTCGTTTCAAACAAGACAGTATAATATATGTTAGCACAAAGATGTTTGAATCGCTTCGTTTCAAACAAGACAGTATAATATATGTTAGCACAAAGATGTTTGAATCGCTTCGTTTCAAACAAGACAGTACAGTATAATATATGTTAGCACAAAGATGTTTGAATCGCTTCGTTTCAAACAAGACAGTACAGTATAATATATGTTAGCACAAAGATGTTTTAATCGCTTCGTTTCAAACAAGACAGTATAATATATATTAGCACAAAGATGTTTGAATCGCTTCGTTTCAAACAAGACAGTTTGTTGTCCTGTAATGACGTGCGATTTCGATCAAAATTAATTTAAAGTTTATCTAAATATGGCAGTCTGTACTATATAGTGGATATCAAATAAGCTGACAGTGCCAAAAAACAAGCTGCTGGCTTACTATTGACAAAGTTAACACATTAGGCTTGGTTACACTGTAATAAGTATCCCACAGTATCTTTAAAAGTAGCGCAGAAGCGTACTGTATATCCAACATTTAAAACGACCTCGAATAGCTGTCTGTATGCATCAGAGCTGATGAGAAGTATGCAATACGTCCTTGCCTACACACGCTTTGTTTATGTCCACTGCCAACTAAGCTGAGACCTGCAGTAGTTGGTCTATACAATTTCACGCGTTGTTTACGTTTCACGTATATCTTGCGCAAATGTAGCTCATACAGTTCAGCTGTGGATCAGACTCGATATCGCTATTGCATACAGCAGAATTAACAAATGTTAAAATGCTGTGCTAATATCCAACAGTCAAGAGGCAAGATAGAGAGAAATAATACGTTTGGAAGGAGAGCATCCCATCACAACTGTATACTATTTCCGCTCTTAGTTTAATCCTGGTGTAAAAAAACAGGCGTGGCACATCTGAAACGCTATTTGCTGCTTGAATTAGAGGCGTGTCACAATGACAGGAGTAGTACAGACAAGGGTACATATAATGTTGAAACTGTATAAAGATATGTAAATTATAATCATTTGTCATGACCAAAGTAAAATTTTGTGTGACTGTTGTGAGACCGACAGAGAAATATTTTATAACACTAGTTAATGGCTTTTCTTAACAACCGTTTAAAAATTGCAACAAAACAAAAAAGTAAAGTTTATTTAAAAACGTAAATAGAAGGTTTGATAATTACCATTGTACTGTATATTATAAGTTGATGCCAGAGAGTAATTCAATGCCTTCCATATATGTGTCGGAACTTGTATCATCACTTGAGTCAGCGTTATTATTGGTAAGATTGCCCACAACGACGTCGGTAATGTAGGCCCGTTGCCAGAGCTTATCTTCTTCCTTGATTATAAGTGCTCGATTCAGTGGACTCCACTTGTCCACCGTTGTTTCATTTACCGCGTTCTCTATCAATTGTTTTATGTCAGGCAGCTTATACATGTTGTGTTGTGACGTGGAACATATCCTTTCAACTGCCCCCATATTAATTCAGTGAGATTCAGAATACAGTGATAAGGAGGAAGTGTTAAAATGACGTGTCCCGATTTAAGTGGTAAGATAACTTTCACATGACTATACAGAGATCCTGCACATGCGCGTAATACATTACTGTGTGAATAGTGTCAACGTCCCTGACCAATAGCGTTTCAGATTTGTCACGTAGATTTTTTTTACATCAAGGTTGAACTAAGCACGGAATTAGTATACCTAACTTATTTAGACGACTATAGTTTTGTTTTACAACAGTCTTCTTATACTTTATGAGGTTGTTTAGTTTTTCATTTGTTTAAACTGCAGCTAATCAACTTACCAATTCACTGATTGTTATCATTTATTATAAATAAAGCCCAATGGATTATATTATTTGTGTAATAATATTGTCTATTTAAGTTTTGTATGAATAAAATTAATAAAAACTAGTGTTGTTTTTCTGTCTCTAGTGTCAAATTAATACCACCACACTATAGAACCACTACATAACAATATGTGTAACAAATAAAGAAAATCCGTGGTTCGAACAATATTCTGCTTATTTCACTTGTTTACTAATAAGCCTGCAGATCTTGAACAAACTGTGAATCTTCAATACAAACTGAAGAAAAATAAATTATATTAAACGAGTAAGGGTTGGTAATATAAACCTCGTTTTAATGAAATAATGGAAATTGTGACCTTAAACTCAACGTGTTTTAATTGAATATAAATACTTCATCACTCCCTAAAACAAGTGGTTATTAATTAAATCTACAGTTTGAACAGGTTTTCATTTAGTAGGTCTTTGTGTACGATTAAATTAAATTCACTCGTCTATGAAATCAAAGAACCGTTCGTCGTGAAAATTAGTTTTCTTTGGTCCTGTTCTGTATTTGGCAGAATGTCTTGTACCGACATAAAGAAACGTTTTTTACGTTTTAATAAAAATAATTATTTTATAAATTCTTTCGATTATCATTTTAAATAATCCAATCTTGCCTACGTGATTTCTCCACGATATCCCTAACGATAAGGACTTCATTATATCTAAAAATAATGGGTTTTATGGCAAAACGTAACTTAATAGCCAATGTTTTGATACTTAATAACTTTAAATAGTTGAATATGGTGATTTGATGCGGCCGACCACTTTTCTGTTTAACAGTCCGTTTTACTTTACAGGCGATGGATTAATACTAGATGTCCACTGTACAAAATCTTATGTCTTGGTAAATTTTACTGATAGACAGAGGTTTATTATTTGTATATAAACAGGTTAATTCCCATAAAAACATACATACTTCGAATGTCCGTTCCTACACTTTACATATTTTTAATTGAATATAATACGTTATCACACAGTCTTTAAAACAGGTAGACTATTTCTATGGGACGAGTTTCAACAGAAATGGGATTGCACTGTTGGTAACCACAACAACATTTTGTACTCTCTTATCGATATTCTATTTGTAAAGTTAAGGGTCATATGTATCAATATATAACCTTGGTGGATAATAACGCGGCTGTTTAGTGGCAGAGTAAAATTCGGAACGTAAATATTCAAATCAATTTGATTTTCTTCGCACATAGAGTAATCGCATCTTATATCTTAATGTGCCTGCAATTTTTGAATTTAACGCGCTAAGAATGCCAGATTAAAAATTGTTTTTCTTTGTCTTACTGGTAAACCTGCTGTAACAACCTCCCCATCGTTTTAGTCGTGTGCGGAGGCAGACTTAATACGTGCACATGACGTTTGCCAAACAGGATGACATTAAGGTCGCTGTGGTTAGCATGACCATCAAATATAAGAAGGACTGGTTCTTATCAGTAGAACAAAATAAAAAACAAAAAATTAAACTTACAGGCAAGAAAACCAAGTTTTTAGCCAAATTGGATGCGTAGTTTAGATTTGATTATTTTAGTTGTAACCTGTTATTTTATCGTTCAGCAATGAAAGATTAAATAATTTGACCTACGTTTACTGCTAAGAAAGAGATACACACTGCTCTATCCCAGTTAATATGTTATAGAGAACCTGTTGAATAGTCGGATTTGCACGAACGTGCGGTTTAAAAGTGGTACGAAACCTTCAAAACAAATGGTAAAACAACATCATCAGCACTTGTGTGAAGCTATTCGTAGAATCGGTCAAATTTATGAAAGGATAACTTAATGGAAATCGCTCTTCGATAATGCATCACGTCAGTCCTTTTGCTAAAATTTAAGCAAGAAACATCGAGATGACACCGCAATTGCCGCATTCGGCAGACGGCCCTTCTCTTCGCAAGAATAAAAAAAAAAAACACGAAAGTCAACATTTCACGACTGTTGAAAGCATAAAAAATTCCTTTATCTAGCCGAAGTGCATTTCAAAAATAATGTTGAATACTGATATAAAAGTTGACGTCATTACTTTATACCTGAAGCAGGTTACTTTCAAGAAGGCAGTATAGTTAGGCCTATAAACAAAAGACATGATTCTCAAGTAAACAAAAACTACATGAACTGTTCCACCAAACCTCCTATAAGGCTGACAACGTAGACATCTTTTGTGTCTGGAAATTTCAAATGCCATTTTTACTTACTGTGCACTAGCCTATTGCCCTATAATAGTAAATGTGTTACTGTCCAAACAAACATGGAAATGGCTTTTATGGTAGGCCTACACTAAAATTAACGTTAAGGTTTTCGTTGACTAGAAAGCACCATAAACATTACTCAACAGAGAACCTTGTTACAAGCAAGGTCAACAAGAAATGATAATAGCCTGATAAGCACGTACAACTAATTAACAGAGGTGATATAGTATGTCGCTTTGTTTGCCAGTGCATGAAACACGGTCCCCATCTTATACACGATGAACCATCAATTTATGGTCGTTCAACGGAAGACAACTAGGCCTCCTCTTGCTATTTCCTACTCTCTTGTTTGCCTAACAAACACATCATACATACTCACTAAACAAAATAGGTACACACACGTACTGATGATTTGATGAAGACAAAAAATTGAGCTGGAAAAAATCTGTATTTATTAACAATAAGATGACAACGGTTTAAGATAATGTGAACCCATATTTTCCAGATGTTTGCAACACTAACCAAAGGTTAGTGTTATAACCTTTCAACACTAGCAATTATAGTAAACATAAGAATATTAAGTGAAATGTAAATAAAACAAACTTAAACTCTCCACATCTTACACGACACACTGCGGCATCTTCACGAGTTTCTAGTAATCTAGGAATCGGGTTTATTTGTAAACTTAGAGATCCGGAAAAATGTTGGTGGCAGGTAGTACTGAAGTACTCAAATCATGCTCTGTTTCACAAACCATTGATAACTTTCTTCTTAACGGACAGTTTGCTAATTGGCGATACAATTTTTAACGGCCATTATCTTAATTTCCGTTTCAGCAATGCAGGTTTGGACCTGTCTGGTAAAACGCTCGTTTACGCGACTACCCTACCATAACAACTGTCGACTTTCCTTCTAATTGACGAATAATTAAAATGATTTGTAAACTCTTTGTATGGTGGCGACCCTGTTTCTTTGTTTTCTGGTACATTTGTGAGTGTTTGAATTTTTGTGATTTGTTTGTTCGCTGTTCGCTTTTTTGTTGTGTTCTTTCTGATAAATAGTCTGGTCTCGTCGTTTCTTCTTACCTTGTTAGGAGGTTTATTTGCTGTTTGCCATTTTTAATCAAGTTTGTTCTACAAGACCGGAACACATCATGTTAAAATAAAATCTCTTCAGTGATGCCACTGTTTTCGTGGTCTTCTATTCCTTAAGCGTATTTCTAATTTTTCTCTTTGCAGCCTCTATTTGTTTCTTCCTGTTTAACACCAATTATTTATTCATTTTGAATGTAAACTTTACAACCCTCCAGAGTTCTGTAAATTTTGACTCACTCAAATTTTAAACTCGGTATTTCCCTATTATCGGTTACATGTCTTTTTTTGTTTCACCTTCGTCTGGACGATTTTTTTTTATAGGTCAACTTCACTCGAGCATCTTAAATTTATTCTCTTTGATCTATGTTTTGTTTACCACAAGAGTTTAAAGGGTATTATACGTTCATAGGCAACAACTGAAAGTAAAATAAATCATTCAGTGAAAGAACAGAAAACCAAAAAAATAGATTTTCATATCACAAAAACAAAACAAGTATGTGTATGTACATATTAGACTATATACATCACACGAATAATTGCTTCACGGAAACCGTCATAGTTAAAAGTGAAAGCGTTCGATTCTTAACAGAGATCGATGAAACGAGGCATCAATATAATAAAAAGACATTCCAGAAATTAATAACAGACCAGCAAAGTCACCTAAATAGCACAAATCTTGACACATTGCAGAGCTCAAAGAAATAAGATTAATTAAAAGAAACACTTTTAGTAGTAAGCTTTCTGAGCTGCAGAATTCTCTCACGGTTTTGAGCCGTAACAAAATACATTTATTATTAGGTACATTACAATATTAAATAATTTTTCAATTATCAGAAAAATTAAGAAGACCCTGATCACTGTAGTTTGTGTTTAGTAAAACAGCAATTAAAAAGCAGACAAACATGCAATAAACATTAATAAATTCAAACTACTGCTTTCTTTTTTAAATTATATTTATATCCACTGTGCTTAAATGCCAAATAATGTAGTCCTAGCCTTTAAGCTTATGTTTCCTTAATATCTATGGGCTATATATTTAAAATTTTGTACAAATATGCATAACTGATAACAGTTTTAACAGTTTTTTTTTTTTGCAAACATAGCTTAGGCCTACAAACGTTCTGAGAAAGATCTAAATTTGGAAGAAGTGTTACGAGATATTAATTTTGTTATATTTTTAAAGCAACATCATTTGTTTTTGAATGATTATCCTCATAATTTTACGATGTTCCACATAGAATTTACAATTTTTTAAAAACATTTTGCCTTCATTTTTACCCGTGGTTAGCCTAAAGTTAAAATATTTCAGAGAAAACGATACATTCATATTTGGATAAACTTTATTTACTCTGAATCCCAGCTGGATTTAATAAACTCAGCTGTTTTGTTCAAATTCATGTTCATTGTTTTTAGACCGTGTCTCTTAAAATTTTTAAATTTTCGAAATGAACGCTTTACATGTTGGTTACAATTTTCTTTAATTTGATTCGCCACAAGGGTTTTTGCGATTTTTTTTTCAAATTCTGAACCTTGTAACGTCACAGAACGTTCCATAAAAGAAATCATTTATATAGTAAGTTATCATAAGAGGAAAGTGAAGTGAACAGTATCGAACCCAAGTAGTCCCAAAAAATTGTGTAATTTTGTATAATAATTATTTCTATCAACTTGAAAAAACGACCAAACTATGACTAAGACAAAACCCCATATATATTATTAAAGTGAATAAGAGTGAAAAAACCATAAGACACTATAAGAGAGAGAAATAATGTCAGAATCAACCAAAATGAAGTCAATAATTATTAAGTTTTATGACTATGAATAGAGCATTAAAAACTATTTTTTGTGAATAAATGGACATGATCCATTATTATATTATGTGATGTAAATAAAATAAATGTATTAAATGATTTAAATACATTATTAGAAAGAGTTTAAGTTAGAATAAAAATGATATATTTGTTATGACAAAAAATATTAATGTGTTGGATTTGAGACCATACACCAAGATTTCATGAAAAAATTAATTATTATCAGACTTAAATAAAAACTATATGTAATTGTCAAGCAGACAATAGTGAACAATTTATCTTAAATAAAGAAAGCTGTCAAATGAATAAAAAGCAGTCAAAATAGCCAAAAACAGTGTTAACTAAAAACATGTAATAGGCATCTAATATTGTATAATTTATGAATTTAATGTTGCCAAAATGCAACCAAATTGCATTAGAAAGCTGTAATATGATATAAAGCAACTATACTAATATACCTGACTAACTTTAACATTGTAATAGTCAAGTTAGCAAAATATTTACTTATACCATGTATGGCTGGAACCAATCATCCAGTACAAAAATAATCATATCTGGCTAAATACTTACATAATGCTAACAAAAATAAGATAGAAAGGTACAATACATCAGTATACCTTAATAAGAAACAAACTCAGTTGAAAGTAAAGTCAATTCTAAAAGAATTTAACTAATTAGAGTGAGATTTGTCACGCCATAAAAAGGGACATCTCAAGACCAATCAATGATGCTATGTCATCTTGTGATAAATATAATATATGTACAGAGTAACCAGGTATCACAAAAGATAGACAAAATAATAAACTCTGTGTGTACAGTAGTGAAATAATACATATATTAAAGAAAAAGACTAATCATTGTATTAGAAAACTGACAAGAATCTAGGCCATGAGCAGAGGCCATATAAAATTGTATTTATTTGTGTTTTATCTATGTTAAAATTTGTTTATTTTGTTGTAGGAAGGTAGTAGTATTAGATGTTCAGCTTGTGGAAGGAACTTAGTAACTCCACAACAATTTTTGTTATAAAAATTGAGTTTTCAATGACAACAACTCAAGGTGAGGGTTGTATATTTTATTGTTTATTAGACTTAAGTTAATTAGAAACCAATCATATTTAGTATCGCTAGATTCAGTTAAAAACAGGGAATCTAAATGTATTAATGGCATACAAATTGTGAGTACTAATGTAAAACTGTTTGATAAATACCAGAGTAATTTTTGAAATATCCTTTGTATGAAGAATAAGAAATTCGTTCTAAAAGCTTCTACGGAAGTGAAAATTGTTCCATGACATTCCATTTCGTTTATTCTCGAACATTCTAGAAAGAATTTTTACACAAATATACCGGAAGTCGATGAAAACAGTCATCCTGAATTAGTATAAAAGAGAGACCAAATCCGACCGAAAAACACTTGAAACTTGAACTCCAGAACTGATGCATCACCCACAACACTGATCAACGCAGCTAAGGCGAAACCGAAGAGGCGAGAAATCGACAAGACACGGAGAAAGGCTTTTTCCCGTACATAGACATACCGACTGACTTAACCTCAACGAGAATCTACGCCAAATGTATCGCTGAAATAGAGCAGCGATACGGCAAATTTTAATAGAAATCACGCAGCCAGAACGTCAAGCGGCCCAGGAGGGACCAAAAATTTAAATAGAGAACGGATTCTGCTGTGTTCGCATAGACTGACTAACGTGACAATAATTTCCCCTAACGTAAACAAACATATACCCAACAAGCCTTTCTTCTCGACACTGAATGGGAATCAGCGCTGCGGCGGATAATTTCTAAATTAACGCGGAGCAGCTGACGAGCTTTTGGCGGCGTTTGAACGAGATTCTACTGCCAAACGTTTTTACAAAAGTGCGGAAAAAGTAAACGATCGCAAAATTTGACTTTAAATAGATTCAGTGTACACCCGAAGAGGCGAGATTGAGAAACTACCCGAAAGGAGTGTCCAGTGCGAGAATAAATAACCATTGGAACGTGAGTTACCAAAATTGAAGTCATTTGTTACCTGGTTACATTTTATCACGCAGTTGTACTTCACACGCCACACATACACCTTCAAATCACTTAGTTTTTTCTTGTAAGGCATCTAATTGATATGTCTTGGTAGTTCAAAGGAGTCACGTCCTGAGAGTAAAGATTTTTCACGTATTAAACTCATGCTTTTCAACTGAGTCAAAATCTGAAATATGCTAGCCGATACTTGATTGGATATATAAAAAATTGTCAATAATAATAACTTGTAAAATTTTTTCTCTGCAATTTTATAATTTTTTTCTATGAATGTTAGTCCTTCAGACAATTTGTTTGTTTTTGAAGAATCATTAAACTTAACTGATTTTCCAAGCTAAACTGACTTGTTTAAATTTTTTCGTAGATTTAAAAATTTTATCAATCACATTTTTTTTCTTGGAACAAACGTTTCCAAGTGGCGCCCACAAAAAGCATAGTATTAAGTTGTGTTACAGGACTACATCACTGCAGAGGATCCAATCAACAGAGTAAGTAACAAAAGTGCGCGGAGGTAACGCCCGACATTTTACAAAACAACACAACACCACTCTTTATTCTTTTTGTTATAAATTGGCAGCCCAACTAGTGAGGCTTGAAAAAGACGGAACAAGCCCGGCAACTACCAACATATTAAAATGCCGCAACCTAAGGGAAAAAAGGTGAAGAAGACTGTGGAACCCGAGTTAAGTGTGGAAGACGGAGAGGCAGTACAGGTCGAGGAAACGGAATTAGAACCGCCCACACTAGAAATGGAAAGACCGGTACAAACGGCAGACGAATTAGAAGAACAAACGGGAGAAGAACCCATACAAATGGTAGAACAAACAGAGAAACCCGAACCAGAAAAAATAACAGGGAGCGTTGACACAAATATAATGATGATGATGGCGATGCTCCAAGATATGAATAAAAACAGACAGGAGGATAAGGAGAAGAATAAAAAAAGTAATGAGCAAATGTTCCAAAAAATGGAAGAAATGAACAAAAATATGAATAAAAATAGACAGGAAGATAAGGAGGAGAATAATAAAAATATGGGGAAATTAGACAAAAACATAGAATCTTTAAGGGAGGATATAACCGAGAAAATAAATGATAATGGGAAAAAACTGGAGATATTTCAGGAGGAGAACAAAAAAAGCATAGAGTCCCTGAAAAAGGAAATTAGCATAAAGTACGAAACAGTAAACAAAACGATCAATGATAATAAGATCGATAGTGACAGGAAGGTCGAAAACATGGAGAAACAGTTGGAAAGGTTACAGGAGGGAAACAATACACGTTTCGAAAATATAGAGGAACAAACAGTAGAGACCAAACAAGATGTTAGAAAACTCGAAAACATGGTAAGGCAGAACCAAGACGCCATCATGCAGGAGGTGGGAGAAGTCCAGAAAGACGTTAGCGAGAGGATGCAGAAAACATATGATATCGCTAACAGGCTGGACGAACAGATAAAAACTAACAAAAATAGTATACTGGAAATAGACCAGAGAGAGAAACCTGCAGGAAAGATTAGAGGCGCTGAGAGACACACCAATACTAAACACTCATACGTGTCATGGTGAAAACAGGGAAGTAATCAACTTCCAGAACTATCGACGAAACCCAATGGAATTTTTGGAAAGAATGGAGGAGTTTGTTGGGAGAAATAGAGAAACAAGGTGGGACAGGATAAGAGAGATGCTTGACGAGACGTTTAAAAATACTAAGGGTAACTGGTGGATAGCGGTACGACCCGAAATCACAAATTTAGCAGAGTTTAAACGCCAGTTTAAGGAAAAGTATTGGTCAGAGACCGCACAAAACAGGGTAAGAATGGACATTTTCTATGGCAAATACGACGCGTCCTATGGACAGTCCCGACGTCTCATTTCCTGGGAAAGGTATGTTTAGCACGGAAGTTGATACCGCCGATCCCAGAAGAATGTTTGGTAAGGCAGTTAGCTGGACATTACAGCTATGGTATCAAGGATGCCCAATTATACCAACAGATTAGCAAAATAGCCGATCTGGCCAAATTATTGGAAAATTGCGAATCCACAGGAAGGTTCCAGGATTACCAACCCCCCAATCGTAAGGTAGAGTACAACAACAATAATAACGGACCAAACCGGAATGGAGGTGGGAACGGTAATAATCTAAACACCAATAATCAGAATAATAATATCCCACCAAATGGCCGAAATGATAACACTCAGGGTCCGATTAACCGCAACTATCCGGGACCAAACAGAGGTAATTACACCGGGAATAACTACGGTAGGAACTTCCACCAGGGAAACGGTTATCGCGGGAATAATTATAGAGGAAGTAATTATGGTCAACGTAATGGTTATCGCAACGGGGGAAACCAAGGAGGAGGCGACAGGAGAAACCAAAATGAATATAGGCCCCAGGTAAATTATACAATGGCCAATAACCGACGGCCATATCCACCTAATGTACCCACTTACATGTTTTACCCACAACAGGCGCCAGGTAGCCAGGGTAACACGGCGAATAGCCAACCTATTAACGGTAATCCCGAGGTCAGGCAGGAAACACAGACGGGTCAGCAACCCAATGTTCCGGGAGACCGGGCCAATGAGACAGTGGCTCATTTAAACTAAACGCGGCAGTGAAAAAGGAAAACCGCCCTTCACTGAACCAATATTATGGGGTGACACATGACGAACATAGACAGGACAAAGACGGGACTAGAATAAGAATAAATAATTACCTTAAGGATATTAGAGAGGAGTTATTAGAAGAAGGTGATAATATCATTAAAAATAGTAACCAAGGGAATAATAGTATCGTGCAGATTAAAGCATATATCAATGGCATAGAAGCGATACTACTCATTGACACGGGGTCAAATGTGTCACTTATCGATAGCATTGAGTTAGAGCGGATTAAACAAAATAGTAATTTACCAATACCCACTCTACCGATAAATAACATTATTTTAGTCGGAGCAACGGGGAGGCAAAATAAATCAATAAAGAAACAGGTCTCATTAGAGATGACTAGTAATGGGGTAACAATACCAATAGGGTTATTAGTGGCGAGTAATTTACCCATGAGTATACTAATAGGCTGCGATATACTTAGGCCATACAATGCTGTAATAGATTTGGAAAGTAAGGTGATAACTTTTAAGACTAACAAGGGGATTTGGACCAATAATTTAATCGATGTCCAAGGAAGTGGTACAGACAATACACGTTATCAAGCGATAGTGAACCATTATTATTGTACCGATCGTCCAATCAATATGCCATTATATCAGGAGGAAAACCCAGAGTTGTGGTTAGAAAAGTTAGAAGAAATACGGGATTTCCAAAGGACGAAAGCAAGGGGTCTGATCAGCGAAAAACAGGCGGAACAATTAATCGAGGTATACAACCATTATAAACACATATTGTTGAACGCTCCAGGTAAAGCCAGAGATTATCAGTACACCATAAAATTCAAAACTCCGGTGGAATTTAACAGGAAATCGTACCCGATCGCATACTCGCTAAAGAACGAAGTAAGGGAAGAATTGAACAGGATGATAGAGGACGACATAATCGAGTATAGTCATTCGCCCTTTACCAGCCCAATCATAGCGGTGCCAAAAAAGAACGGAAAGGTACGTATATGTCTCGATGCTAGGGAGATTAACAAAATGATTGTTAACGACCGCACATCACCTGGGGAGATAGAGGAGATATTAAAAAATTTCCATGGAATCAGATATATAAGCTCATGGGATACGGTATGCGGATACTGGCAGATAGAACTCCACCCTGATAGTAGGAAATATATGGCATTCATATTCCAGGGCAGAAACTATCAGTTTAAGCGGTTACCTTTTGGCTTAATAAATTCTGTGGCGGTGTTTGTAAAGATAATGGACAGAATATTGGGGCAGGAAGTACTGAAGTTTACGACAGTGTACGTCGACGACCTACTGGTGACTTCAGCGAATTGGGACGACCATTGTAATAGGGTTGAACAGGTGCTAGAGAAATTATCAGAGAATAATATCACCCTCAAATTAGACAAGTCCCAATTCATTGCAAATGAGGTGAAATTTTTAGGATTTAATTTAACAGAACAAGGGATTACTCCATCCAAGGAAAAGGTAGAGGCCATACAGAAGTTCCCCACCCCAAAGAATAGGAAACAGCTGCAGTCATTTTTAGGAATCTGCAACTATTACAGAAAGTTTCGGTCCAATTACTCAGAACTAACTGCCAGGTTCCAAAAGCAGTTATCAGCTAAAGACAAATGGACTTGGGGACCAGAGCAAGATGGAGTGCTCAATATCATAAAGGAAAAGTTTTTAGAAACCGTAATGTTGCATCATCCCGACTTTACGAAACCATTTTTACTTCCATATTCCTTAAGGAATGGAAGTATGGTGATGGCAAAAAAAATCGTGTTCGAGATTATTGCAGATTCTGATTCTACTACACTCAAAACATGAAAAAAGTCGTTTTCCGAAAAGTGTCTGTGTGTGTGTCTGTGTGTCTGTCTGTAGATTTTTTTTCTATGGCAAACGATAACTGCCGCAAATTCAAACAGAATCAAATAATTTTTTGCATACAGCCCTGATTTGTAGAGTACTCAAGACCTATTGTTTTTGGTGAAGATCGGTTGAGGGAAAGGGGTAGTTTACCTGCAACGGTTTTTTTTTATCAAGGGAAATTTTTTTTTTTTGGCATACGATAACAGCCGCAAATTCAAACAGAATCAAATAATGTTTCGCATACAGCCCTGAATTGTAGAGTTCTCAAGACCTATTGTTTTTGGTGAAGATCGGTTAAGGGAAAGGGATAGTTTACCTGTAACGTTTTATGTTTTAACAAGGGTATTTCCTATGGCAAACGATAACAGCCGCAAATTCAAACAGAATCAAAAGATTATTTGCATACAGCCCTAAATTGTAGATTTCTCAAGACCTTTTGTTTTTGGTGAAGATCGGTTAAGGGAAAGGGGTAGTTTACCTACAACGTTTTTTTAACAAGTGTATTTTCTATGGCAAACGATAACAGCCGCAAGTTCAAACAGAATCAAATAATTTTCTGCATACAGCCCTGATTTGTAGAGTACTCAAGACCTATTGTTTTTGGTGAAGATCGGTTGAGGGGAAGGGGTAGTTTACCTGCAACGTTTTTTTTTCTATGGAAAACGATAACTGCCGCAAATTCAAACAGAATCAAATAATGTTTTGCATACATCCCTGAATTGTAGAGGTCTCAAGGACTTTCGATTTTGGTGAAGATCGGTTAAGGGAAAGGGGTAGTTTACCAGCAACCTTTTACGTTTTAACAAGAGTAAAGTACTTGAAAATTTATTTAAACTTTTTGAAACAATGGTAATTGTTTAAAATAAAATAATTTTGTTGCCAGGTAACAAAAATAAAGTCATTTTGATTATAAAATATAAATATTTACAACAAGAAAAGAATTTTCAGTTTTCAAAATTTAAATATATTTTTATAAAACAATGGGTTCTTCATTGAGGTGGGGACCATGTCACTCACTCCATCTCAAGCCTCTCCCATTTTGCAGAAAAAGAGGACCCTGTCAAGGCTGATACTTTGACGACAGTGACAGGGCTTTCCACCAAATTCAGCAGAGTGACAGGTAGGCCCAACTCTGATTGGCTCCTCAGATTTCCCCAGCGTTAGTAGGTTCTATGAAAATATTTTATTTCAAAAATGATTTTAAATATAAATCTTAGATATGTTTTATAAATCTCATGTTGTATGTTTTAACATGGGTAATTTTTTATATGACGAACCATAACTGCCGTAAATTCAAACAGAATCAAATAATTTTTTACATATGTGCCTGAGCTATAGAGAACTCAATGTCTGTTGATTTTGGTGAAGATCGGTTACGGGGAAAGGGCAGTTTACCTGAAACATTTTTTGTTGTAACATGAGTAAAGTACTTAATTTTGATAAAGTATCCTGATAAGATCTTAATAATCCACTGTAGAAACATAGATGACATATCTATAAATGTAGAGGCTAGTTGAACGGGCTGGGGGTAATTTTCTATAAATCAAAATTATAGTTGAAGGGGGAGGGGATAATTTTTTTTTATATGTGTACTACGTTATTGGCAACAAAGAAGTATTTTTTTGTTAAAATTCCTTCCCTGGCTGTTTGGCTGAAAATGATTTTAAATATAAATCTTAGAATACGGAAGTGATGTATGGTTCTCCATACCGATTTTTTCTAAACTGCGATGCCAGTAACGTGAGTTTAGGTGCAGCCCTCTATCAGGAAGATCAGGACGGTAACCATTTAGTAATTAGCTTTGCTAGCCGCGTGCTGAACAGTTGCGAACGAAACTACAATACTACCGAAAAAGAACTGTTGAGTGTAGTTTTCGCATGCGGTAAATTTAGGACATATATATTAGGGTACCCCATAACAGTTAGAAGCGACCACAAATCTATATCATTTTTAAAGCATTGTAAACTGAACCACGGAAGGCTGACTAGATGGGTTTTGGCCTTGCAAGAGTACAATATCACATGGGAATATATACCCGGCAAACAGAACGTAGCCGCCGACGTCTTATCTCGCGTCAATATACCAGACCAAACCTTTGACGGCGAAAAGGAACAGTTAGCCAAGGTTTACCACATTATTAAGAGCAGGGAGGATTTAAAAGATATTTTGCACGAAATAAAGTCACAACAAGAGGCCGATCCGAAATTAGGAGATATTAGAAAAAGGGTACAGGAAGGCGATGAGGTCATAAACAGATTTTATTGTATACACGACGACACTTTGTTTATTAGGAATACCCCGCAACAAGAGAATTGGAAATTAGTGATTCCACCAGCGATAGATAGACCGCTAATAATCGACTATCACGATAGGTACGGACATATGGGTGCCCTTAAAGTAAGGAAGGCATTGGAAGAGCAAACATACATCAAGGGGATGAATAAGAAGGTGCAACTGGCGATACGGTCGTGCGATATTTGTCAAAAAGTAAAGTGTGATAACGAGAGGAAGGAAGGGGTCATGATACCCATATTATCTACCGAAAAATTGGAAAAGGTATTTCTCGATATCTGCGGACCCTTTCCACGCAGCGCTGGGAGACACCGATATAAATTTATCGTAATCATTTTCGACCACTTTAGCAAGTATACAAAGCTATACCCAATAACTAGGGCAACGACCAGGAAAATAATAGACATAATAATCAAGCGTTATATAATGGAAGTGGGCCGACCGTATTCTATAATTACGGACCACGGTACTCAGTTTAGGGGAAAACTTTGGAAGGAAAGCTTGGGAGAACACGGAATAAAAACGTACAAGACGTCCGTATATCACCCGAATAGTAACCCAGCCGAGAGAGTGTTAAGGGAGGTAGGACGGTTACTAAGAACATACTGCCATAACGAGCAGAAAAGATGGCATGAATATGTAGCCTCTACCGAGGATTTTCTCAATTTCTCGCATCACAATACCATCGAGATGTCGCCATACACGGTTATGTTCGAAAGACCCCCACCACGAGAGATAAAAGAAATTATTAATTTTCCCGACGAACCCGCATACCAATTTGAAGGGGCAAAATTTTATAATAAGGTGTTAGAAAAAACGGAACAGCAGCGGAAAAAATATATCAAATCACAGCCTAAGGCAATTAAATATGAGGTAGGTGAAAAGGTGTTAGTTAAAAATAGAGAATTGCCCAGTGCTATACAAGGCATAACGAGGAAATTGCTACTCTTATATACAGGGCCTTTCACGATAACCAGAGACAATAAAAACAATACCTACGAGGTAACTGACACAATTAGGAACAAGGTAAAAGGTACGTATAACCAGACTTCATTAAAAAAGTACCATGAAAAAAAAATCGCAAGTCGAATACTCAATCAGTGACCAAGTACCATGACCAAAAACCAAAGTCAAATACAGCATCATAGAGAAGGTACCTTGACTAAACATGTTAACGTGAATTTTTTAACTTAGCCATAATTAGAAAGGAGGTAGAGATTATTAAATAAATATAAATAATATTGTATAAAGATGATTATTATTAATAAATATTACGAGATGGACACATTCCATCATAGGCAAGATTTATTTCCAATAGCCATGTCAACGTATATTTACCAGCTTACCCGTACTTAGAGAAGGAGAGAGATTGTTATTAATAAATATTACGAGAAGGACACCTTACACCAAAGGCATAAAGATATATATAAAATATAGATTTATTTCCAATAGCCATGTCAACGTATATTTACCAGCCTACCCGTACTTAGAGAAGGAGAGAGATTGTTATTAATAAATATTACAAGATGGACACTTAGTAAAGGAGGAAAGAAGGAGAAATACTGTCATATATTTGATACTAAATGGAAATGATAAATGAAAAATAAAAAAAAGAGAGGCAACAGTGTGTTACATAAGGAGGTAATGATGAATATGAATATAGCTATTAACATTGAATGATTTTAAACGATAATTTTAACCTGCGGAGAACGATATATTAATATAAATGTGAATTAATCAGAAGAGTTTAAGAAAGGGAATTTATGTGTAGGAGCCTATGATCTTTGAATATTGTATTTTTTTATTATTATTATTATTATTATTTGTTGCAAAGGTGCAATTATTATTTTCTGAACAGTGATGTGTTGCCTCTGATTTCAGTAGTTATAGATAGGAAGGGACAGAGAATGTATGCCATAGCGAGCCACTCTGACTCCCAACCCTCTATGTAAGTTAGGGAATTGATAGGGAATTATATCAAAGATTAATTATAAAACATCAAGGTAAAAAGTAAAGGAATAGGTGATACGACAAAGAACGAACTAGGAATATTGAGTTGGATTAATATATTAGAGGAGTAGTACAGGAATTTAATTATAAGATAAAAGAATGAGATATAAAGAAACTAATAAAGGGTTATTATAGAGATGATAATTTCATCAAAACCAAAGATATGTTTTTCCAAAATTATCAACTTTAACGGAGAGGCATATGTAACGTCACAGAACGTTCCATAAAAGAAATCATTTATACAGTAAGTTATCATAAGAGGAAAGTGAAGTGAACAGTATCGAACCCAAGTAGTCCCAAAAAATTGTGTAATTTTGTATAATAATTATTTCTATCAACTTGAAAAAACGACCAAACTATGACTAAGACAAAACCCCATATATATTATTAAAGTGAATAAGAGTGAAAAAACCATAAGACACTATAAGAGAGAGAAATAATGTCAGAATCAACCAAAATGAAGTCAATAATTATTAAGTTTTATGACTATGAATAGAGTATTAAAAACTATTTTTTGTGAATAAATGGACATGATCCATTATTATATTATGTGATGTAAATAAAATAAATGTATTAAATGATTTAAATACATTATTAGAAAGAGTTTAATTTAGAATAAAAATGATATATTTGTTATGACAAAAAATATTAATGTGTTGGATTTGAGACCATACACCAAGATTTCATGAAAAAATTAATTATTATCAGACTTAAATAAAAACTATATGTAATTGTCAAGCAGACAATAGTGAACAATTTATCTTAAATAAAGAAAGCTGTCAAATGAATAAAAAGCAGTCAAAATAGCCAAAAACAGTGTTAACTAAAAACATGTAATAGGCATCTAATATTGTATAATTTATGAATTTAATGTTGCCAAAATGCAACCAAATTGCATTAGAAAGCTGTAATATGATATAAAGCAACTATACTAATATACCTGACTAACTTTAACATTGTAATAGTCAAGTTAGCAAAATATTTACTTATACCATGTATGGCTGGAACCAATCATCCAGTACAAAAATAATCATATCTGGCTAAATACTTACATAATGCTAACAAAAATAAGATAGAAAGGTACAATACATCAGTATACCTTAATAAGAAACAAACTCAGTTGAAAGTAAAGTCAATTCTAAAAGAATTTAACTAATTAGAGTGAGATTTGTCACGCCATAAAAAGGGACATCTCAAGACCAATCAATGATGCTATGTCATCTTGTGATAAATATAATATATGTACAGAGTAACCAGGTATCACAAAAGATAGACAAAATAATAAACTCTGTGTGTACAGTAGTGAAATAATACATATATTAAAGAAAAAGACTAATCATTGTATTAGAAAACTGACAAGAATCTAGGCCATGAGCAGAGGCCATATAAAATTGTATTTATTTGTGTTTTATCTATGTTAAAATTTGTTTATTTTGTTGTAGGAAGGTAGTAGTATTAGATGTTCAGCTTGTGGAAGGAACTTAGTAACTCCACAACAATTTTTGTTATAAAAATTGAGTTTTCAATGACAACAACTCAAGGTGAGGGTTGTATATTTTATTGTTTATTAGACTTAAGTTAATTAGAAACCAATCATATTTAGTATCGCTAGATTCAGTTAAAAACAGGGAATCTAAATGTATTAATGGCATACAAATTGTGAGTACTAATGTAAAACTGTTTGATAAATACCAGAGTAATTTTTGAAATATCCTTTGTATGAAGAATAAGAAATTCGTTCTAAAAGCTTCTACGGAAGTGAAAATTGTTCCATGACATTCCATTTCGTTTATTCTCGAACATTCTAGAAAGAATTTTTACACAAATATACCGGAAGTCGATGAAAACAGTCATCCTGAATTAGTATAAAAGAGAGACCAAATCCGACCGAAAAACACTTGAAACTTGAACTCCAGAACTGATGCATCACCCACAACACTGATCAACGCAGCTAAGGCGAAACCGAAGAGGCGAGAAATCGACAAGACACGGAGAAAGGCTTTTTCCCGTACATAGACATACCGACTGACTTAACCTCAACGAGAATCTACGCCAAATGTATCGCTGAAATAGAGCAGCGATACGGCAAATTTTAATAGAAATCACGCAGCCAGAACGTCAAGCGGCCCAGGAGGGACCAAAAATTTAAATAGAGAACGGATTCTGCTGTGTTCGCATAGACTGACTAACGTGACAATAATTTCCCCTAACGTAAACAAACATATACCCAACAAGCCTTTCTTCTCGACACTGAATGGGAATCAGCGCTGCGGCGGATAATTTCTAAATTAACGCGGAGCAGCTGACGAGCTTTTGGCGGCGTTTGAACGAGATTCTACTGCCAAACGTTTTTACAAAAGTGCGGAAAAAGTAAACGATTGCAAAATTTGACTTTAAATAGATTCAGTGTACACCCGAAGAGGCGAGATTGAGAAACTACCCGAAAGGAGTGTCCAGTGCGAGAATAAATAACCATTGGAACGTGAGTTACCAAAATTGAAGTCATTTGTTACCTGGTTACATTTTATCACGCAGTTGTACTTCACACGCCACACATACACCTTCAAATCACTTAGTTTTTTCTTGTAAGGCATCTAATTGATATGTCTTGGTAGTTCAAAGGAGTCACGTCCTGAGAGTAAAGATTTTTCACGTATTAAACTCATGCTTTTCAACTGAGTCAAAATCTGAAATATGCTAGCCGATACTTGATTGGATATATAAAAAATTGTCAATAATAATAACTTGTAAAATTTTTTCTCTGCAATTTTATAATTTTTTTCTATGAATGTTAGTCCTTCAGACAATTTGTTTGTTTTTGAAGAATCATTAAACTTAACTGATTTTCCAAGCTAAACTGACTTGTTTAAATTTTTTCGTAGATTTAAAAATTTTATCAATCACATTTTTTTTCTTGGAACAAACGTTTCCAAGTGGCGCCCACAAAAAGCATAGTATTAAGTTGTGTTACAGGACTACATCACTGCAGAGGATCCAATCAACAGAGTAAGTAACAAAAGTGCGCGGAGGTAACGCCCGACATTTTACAAAACAACACAACACCACTCTTTATTCTTTTTGTTATAAATTGGCAGCCCAACTAGTGAGGCTTGAAAAAGACGGAACAAGCCCGGCAACTACCAACATATTAAAATGCCGCAACCTAAGGGAAAAAAGGTGAAGAAGACTGTGGAACCCGAGTTAAGTGTGGAAGACGGAGAGGCAGTACAGGTCGAGGAAACGGAATTAGAACCGCCCACACTAGAAATGGAAAGACCGGTACAAACGGCAGACGAATTAGAAGAACAAACGGGAGAAGAACCCATACAAATGGTAGAACAAACAGAGAAACCCGAACCAGAAAAAATAACAGGGAGCGTTGACACAAATATAATGATGATGATGGCGATGCTCCAAGATATGAATAAAAACAGACAGGAGGATAAGGAGAAGAATAAAAAAAGTAATGAGCAAATGTTCCAAAAAATGGAAGAAATGAACAAAAATATGAATAAAAATAGACAGGAAGATAAGGAGGAGAATAATAAAAATATGGGGAAATTAGACAAAAACATAGAATCTTTAAGGGAGGATATAACCGAGAAAATAAATGATAATGGGAAAAAACTGGAGATATTTCAGGAGGAGAACAAAAAAAGCATAGAGTCCCTGAAAAAGGAAATTAGCATAAAGTACGAAACAGTAAACAAAACGATCAATGATAATAAGATCGATAGTGACAGGAAGGTCGAAAACATGGAGAAACAGTTGGAAAGGTTACAGGAGGGAAACAATACACGTTTCGAAAATATAGAGGAACAAACAGTAGAGACCAAACAAGATGTTAGAAAACTCGAAAACATGGTAAGGCAGAACCAAGACGCCATCATGCAGGAGGTGGGAGAAGTCCAGAAAGACGTTAGCGAGAGGATGCAGAAAACATATGATATCGCTAACAGGCTGGACGAACAGATAAAAACTAACAAAAATAGTATACTGGAAATAGACCAGAGAGAGAAACCTGCAGGAAAGATTAGAGGCGCTGAGAGACACACCAATACTAAACACTCATACGTGTCATGGTGAAAACAGGGAAGTAATCAACTTCCAGAACTATCGACGAAACCCAATGGAATTTTTGGAAAGAATGGAGGAGTTTGTTGGGAGAAATAGAGAAACAAGGTGGGACAGGATAAGAGAGATGCTTGACGAGACGTTTAAAAATACTAAGGGTAACTGGTGGATAGCGGTACGACCCGAAATCACAAATTTAGCAGAGTTTAAACGCCAGTTTAAGGAAAAGTATTGGTCAGAGACCGCACAAAACAGGGTAAGAATGGACATTTTCTATGGCAAATACGACGCGTCCTATGGACAGTCCCCGACGTCTCATTTCCTGGGAAAGGTATGTTTAGCACGGAAGTTGATACCGCCGATCCCAGAAGAATGTTTGGTAAGGCAGTTAGCTGGACATTACAGCTATGGTATCAAGGATGCCCAATTATACCAACAGATTAGCAAAATAGCCGATCTGGCCAAATTATTGGAAAATTGCGAATCCACAGGAAGGTTCCAGGATTACCAACCCCCCAATCGTAAGGTAGAGTACAACAACAATAATAACGGACCAAACCGGAATGGAGGTGGGAACGGTAATAATCTAAACACCAATAATCAGAATAATAATATCCCACCAAATGGCCGAAATGATAACACTCAGGGTCCGATTAACCGCAACTATCCGGGACCAAACAGAGGTAATTACACCGGGAATAACTACGGTAGGAACTTCCACCAGGGAAACGGTTATCGCGGGAATAATTATAGAGGAAGTAATTATGGTCAACGTAATGGTTATCGCAACGGGGGAAACCAAGGAGGAGGCGACAGGAGAAACCAAAATGAATATAGGCCCCAGGTAAATTATACAATGGCCAATAACCGACGGCCATATCCACCTAATGTACCCACTTACATGTTTTACCCACAACAGGCGCCAGGTAGCCAGGGTAACACGGCGAATAGCCAACCTATTAACGGTAATCCCGAGGTCAGGCAGGAAACACAGACGGGTCAGCAACCCAATGTTCCGGGAGACCGGGCCAATGAGACAGTGGCTCATTTAAACTAAACGCGGCAGTGAAAAAGGAAAACCGCCCTTCACTGAACCAATATTATGGGGTGACACATGACGAACATAGACAGGACAAAGACGGGACTAGAATAAGAATAAATAATTACCTTAAGGATATTAGAGAGGAGTTATTAGAAGAAGGTGATAATAACATTAAAAATAGTAACCAAGGGAATAATAGTATCGTGCAGATTAAAGCATATATCAATGGCATAGAAGCGATACTACTCATTGACACGGGGTCAAATGTGTCACTTATCGATAGCATTGAGTTAGAGCGGATTAAGCAAAATAGTAATTTACCAATACCCACTCTACCGATAAATAACATTATTTTAGTCGGAGCAACGGGGAGGCAAAATAATTCAATAAAGAAACAGGTGTCATTAGAGATGACTAGTAATGGGGTAACAATACCAATAGGGTTATTAGTGGCGAGTAATTTACCCATGAGTATACTAATAGGCTGCGATATACTTAGGCCATACAATGCTGTAATAGATTTGGAAAGTAAGGTGATAACTTTTAAGACTAACAAGGGGATTTGGACCAATAATTTAATCGATGTCCAAGGAAGTGGTACAGACAATACACGTTATCAAGCGATAGTGAACCATTATTATTGTACCGATCGTCCAATCAATATGCCATTATATCAGGAGGAAAACCCAGAGTTGTGGTTAGAAAAGTTAGAAGAAATACGGGATTTCCAAAGGACGAAAGCAAGGGGTCTGATCAGCGAAAAACAGGCGGAACAATTAATCGAGGTATACAACCATTATAAACACATATTGTCGAACGCTCCAGGTAAAGCCAGAGATTATCAGTACACCATAAAATTCAAAACTCCGGTGGAATTTAACAGGAAATCGTACCCGATCGCATACTCGCTAAAGAACGAAGTCAGGGAAGAATTGAACAGGATGATAGAGGACGACATAATCGAGTATAGTCATTCGCCCTTTACCAGCCCAATCATAGCGGTGCCAAAAAAGAACGGAAAGGTACGTATATGTCTCGATGCTAGGGAGATTAACAAAATGATTGTTAACGACCGCACATCACCTGGGGAGATAGAGGAGATATTAAAAAAGTTCCACGGAATCAGATATATAAGCTCATGGGATACGGTATGCGGATACTGGCAGATAGAACTCCACCCTGATAGTAGGATATATATGGCATTCATATTCGAGGGCAGAAACTATCAGTTTAAGCGGTTACCTTTTGGCTTAATAAATTCTGTGGCGGTGTTTGTAAAGATAATGGACAGAATATTGGGGCAGGAAGTACTGAAGTTTACGACAGTGTACGTCGACGACCTACTGGTGACTTCAGCGAATTGGGACGACCATTGTAATAGGGTTGAACAGGTGCTAGAGAAATTATCAGAGAATAATATCACCCTCAAATTAGACAAGTCCCAATTCATTGCAAATGAGGTGAAATTTTTAGGATTTAATTTAACAGAACAAGGGATTACTCCATCCAAGGAAAAGGTAGAGGCCATACAGAAGTTCCCCACCCCAAAGAATAGGAAACAGCTGCAGTCATTTTTAGGAATCTGCAACTATTACAGAAAGTTTCGGTCCAATTACTCAGAACTAACTGCCAGGTTCCAAAAGCAGTTATCAGCTAAAGACAAATGGACTTGGGGACCAGAGCAAGATGGAGTGCTCAATATCATAAAGGAAAAGTTTTTAGAAACCGTAATGTTGCATCATCCCGACTTTACGAAACCATTTTTTCTAAACTGCGATGCCAGTAACGTGAGTTTAGGTGCAGCCCTCTATCAGGAAGATCAGGACGGTAACCATTTAGTAATTAGCTTTGCTAGCCGCGTGCTGAACAGTTGCGAACGAAACTACAATACTACCGAAAAAGAACTGTTGAGTGTAGTTTTCGCATGCGGTAAATTTAGGACATATATATTAGGGTACCCCATAACAGTTAGAAGCGACCACAAATCTATATCATTTTTAAAGCATTGTAAACTGAACCACGGAAGGCTGACTAGATGGGTTTTGGCCTTGCAAGAGTACAATATCACATGGGAATATATACCCGGCAAACAGAACGTAGCCGCCGACGTCTTATCTCGCGTCAATATACCAGACCAAACCTTTGACGGCGAAAAGGAACAGTTAGCCAAGGTTTACCACATTATTAAGAGCAGGGAGGATTTAAAAGATATTTTGCACGAAATAAAGTCACAACAAGAGGCCGATCCGAAATTAGGAGATATTAGAAAAAGGGTACAGGAAGGCGATGAGGTCATAAACAGATTTTATTGTATACACGACGACACTTTGTTTATTAGGAATACCCCGCAACAAGAGAATTGGAAATTAGTGATTCCACCAGCGATAGATAGACCGCTAATAATCGACTATCACGATAGGTACGGACATATGGGTGCCCTTAAAGTAAGGAAGGCATTGGAAGAGCAAACATACATCAAGGGGATGAATAAGAAGGTGCAACTGGCGATACGGTCGTGCGATATTTGTCAAAAAGTAAAGTGTGATAACGAGAGGAAGGAAGGGGTCATGATACCCATATTATCTACCGAAAAATTGGAAAAGGTATTTCTCGATATCTGCGGACCCTTTCCACGCAGCGCTGGGAGACACCGATATAAATTTATCGTAATCATTTTCGACCACTTTAGCAAGTATACAAAGCTATACCCAATAACTAGGGCAACGACCAGGAAAATAATAGACATAATAATCAAGCGTTATATAATGGAAGTGGGCCGACCGTATTCTATAATTACGGACCACGGTACTCAGTTTAGGGGAAAACTTTGGAAGGAAAGCTTGGGAGAACACGGAATAAAAACGTACAAGACGTCCGTATATCACCCGAATAGTAACCCAGCCGAGAGAGTGTTAAGGGAGGTAGGACGGTTACTAAGAACATACTGCCATAACGAGCAGAAAAGATGGCATGAATATGTAGCCTCTACCGAGGATTTTCTCAATTTCTCGCATCACAATACCATCGAGATGTCGCCATACACGGTTATGTTCGAAAGACCCCCACCACGAGAGATAAAAGAAATTATTAATTTTCCCGACGAACCCGCATACCAATTTGAAGGGGCAAAATTTTATAATAAGGTGTTAGAAAAAACGGAACAGCAGCGGAAAAAATATATCAAATCACAGCCTAAGGCAATTAAATATGAGGTAGGTGAAAAGGTGTTAGTTAAAAATAGAGAATTGCCCAGTGCTATACAAGGCATAACGAGGAAATTGCTACTCTTATATACAGGGCCTTTCACGATAACCAGAGACAATAAAAACAATACCTACGAGGTAACTGACACAATTAGGAACAAGGTAAAAGGTACGTATAACCAGACTTCATTAAAAAAGTACCATGAAAAAAAAAATCGCAAGTCGAATACTCAATCAGTGACCAAGTACCATGACCAAAAACCAAAGTCAAATACAGCATCATAGAGAAGGTACCTTGACTAAACATGTTATCGTGAATTTTTTAACTTAGCCATAATTAGAAAGGAGGTAGAGATTATTAAATAAATATAAATAATATTGTATAAAGATGATTATTATTAATAAATATTACGAGATGGACACATTCCATCATAGGCAAGATTTATTTCCAATAGCCAAGTCAACGTATATTTACCAGCTTACCCGTACTTAGAGAAGGAGAGAGATTGTTATTAATAAATATTACGAGAAGGACACCTTACACCAAAGGCATAAAGATATATATAAAATATAGATTTATTTCCAATAGCCATGTCAACGTATATTTACCAGCCTACCCGTACTTAGAGAAGGAGAGATTGTTATTAATAAATATTACAAGATGGACACTTAGTAAAGGAGAAAAGAAGGAGAAATACTGTCATATATTTGATACTAAATGGAAATGATAAATGAAAAATAAAAAAAAGAGAGGAAAACAGTGTGTTACATAAGGAGGTAATGATGAATATGAATATAGCTATTAACATTGAATGATTTTAAACGATAATTTTAACCTGCGGAGAACGATATATTAATATAATTGTGAATTAATCAGAAGAGTTTAAGAAAGGGAATTTATGTGTAGGAGCCTATGATCTTTGAATATTGTATTTTATTATTATTATTATTATTTGTTGCAAAGGTGCAATTATTATTTTCTGAACAGTGATGTGTTGCCTCTGATTTCAGTAGTTATAGATAGGAAGGGACAGAGAATGTATGCCATAGCGAGCCACTCTGACTCCCAACCCTCTATGTAAGTTAGGGAATTGATAGGGAATTATATCAAAGATTAATTATAAAACATCAAGGTAAAAAGGAAAGGAATAGGTGATACGACAAAGAACGAACTAGGAATATTGAGTTGGATTAATATATTAGAGGAGTAGTACAGGAATTTAATTATAAGATAAAAGAATGAGATATAAAGAAACTAATAAAGGGTTATTATAGAGATGATAATTTCATCAAAACCAAAGATATGTTTTTCCAAAATTATCAACTTTAACGGAGAGGCATATGTAACGTCACAGAACGTTCCATAAAAGAAATCATTTATATAGTAAGTTATCATAAGAGGAAAGTGAAGTGAACAGTATCGAACCCAAGTAGTCCCAAAAAATTGTGTAATTTTGTATAATAATTATTTCTATCAACTTGAAAAAACGACCAAACTATGACTAAGACAAAACCCCATATATATTATTAAAGTGAATGAGAGTGAAAAAACCATAAGACACTATAAGAGAGAGAAATAATGTCAGAATCAACCAAAATGAAGTCAATAATTATTAAGTTTTATGACTATGAATAGAGTATTAAAAACTATTTTTTGTGAATAAATGGACATGATCCATTATTATATTATGTGATGTAAATAAAATAAATGTATTAAATGATTTAAATACATTATTAGAAAGAGTTTAAGTTAGAATAAAAATGATATATTTGTTATGACAAAAAATATTAATGTGTTGGATTTGAGACCATACACCAAGATTTCATGAAAAAATTAATTATTATCAGATTTAAATAAAAACTATATGTAATTGTCAAGCAGACAATAGTGAACAATTTATCTTAAATAAAGAAAGCTGTCAAATGAATAAAAAGCAGTCAAAATAGCCAAAAACAGTGTTAACTAAAAACATGTAATAGGCATCTAATATTGTATAATTTATGAATTTAATGTTGCCAAAATGCAACCAAATTGCATTAGAAAGCTGTAATATGATATAAAGCAACTATATCAGAAATTAAGAAATTCAGCAACTAAGAAATTCGTTCTAAAAGCTTCTACGGAAGTGAAAATTGTTCCATGACATTCCATTTCGTTTATTCTCGAACATTCTAGAAAGAATTTTTACACAAATATACCGGAAGTCGATGAAAACAGTCATCCTGAATTAGTATAAAAGAGAGACCAAATCCGACCGAAAAACACTTGAAACTTGAACTCCAGAACTGATGCATCACCCACAACACTGATCAACGCAGCTAAGGCGAAACCGAAGAGGCGAGAAATCGACAAGACACGGAGAAAGGCTTTTTCCCGTACATAGACATACCGACTGACTTAACCTCAACGAGAATCTACGCCAAATGTATCGCTGAAATAGAGCAGCGATACGGCAAATTTTAATAGAAATCACGCAGCCAGAACGTCAAGCGGCCCAGGAGGGACCAAAAATTTAAATAGAGAACGGATTCTGCTGTGTTCGCATAGACTGACTAACGTGACAATAATTTCCCCTAACGTAAACAAACATATACCCAACAAGCCTTTCTTCTCGACACTGAATGGGAATCAGCGCTGCGGCGGATAATTTCTAAATTAACGCGGAGCAGCTGACGAGCTTTTGGCGGCGTTTGAACGAGATTCTACTGCCAAACGTTTTTACAAAAGTGCGGAAAAAGTAAACGATCGCAAAATTTGACTTTAAATAGATTCAGTGTACACCCGAAGAGGCGAGATTGAGAAACTACCCGAAAGGAGTGTCCAGTGCGAGAATAAATAACCATTGGAACGTGAGTTACCAAAATTAAAGTCATTTGTTACCTGGTTACATTTCATCACGCAGTTGTACTTCACACGCCACACATACACCTTCAAATCACTTAGTTTTTTCTTGTAAGGCATCTAATTGATATGTCTTGGTAGTTCAAAGGAGTCACGTCCTGAGAGTAAAGATTTTTCACGTATTAAACTCATGCTTTTCAACTGAGTCAAAATCTGAAATATGCTAGCCGATACTTGATTGGATATATAAAAAATTGTCAATAATAATAACTTGTAAAATTTTTTCTCTGCAATTTTATAATTTTTTTCTATGAATGTTAGTCCTTCAGACAATTTGTTTGTTTTTGAAGAATCATTAAACTTAACTGATTTTTCCAAGCTAAACTGACTTGTTTAAATTTTTTCGTAGATTTAAAAATTTTATCAATCACATTTTTTTTTCTTGGAACAAACGTTTCCAAGTGGCGCCCACAAAAAGCATAGTATTAAGTTGTGTTACAGGACTACATCACTGCAGAGGATCCAATCAACAGAGTAAGTAACAAAAGTGCGCGGAGGTAACGCCCGACATTTTACAAAACAACACAACACCACTCTTTATTCTTTTTGTTATAACCTTCAAATTTTTGCCTCTGCCCCCTATTTTTGTAATCAATCTCAAGGAAAACAGAGGCCTATAGAGTAACAATACGGACACATATCTAAGGTTTACGAAAATCTGTTGGTCCATTCAAAAGTTATCGTGAGACAAAACCCAAACAGACAGACATACATTATTGAAAATATGAGACGTACAGACAGATAAACAGACAAATACCAAACCGTTAAGTAGAAAAAACTGGAAACTTACTTCGCTTGTTCAATTAGTAACCAATAAGAGTCTACTAAATGTTTCCACTAATAGTTTTATTTCGTCTAAAATTACACAACTTCGGATTTATGAGTACGAATTGGGTACATAACACTGTGCTCAATTTCAATGATTACAGATCATAAGACATCCATCTATTTATCGTTACAATTGATATTTGCAAGCAGAATAAAGTGAGAATGGGAATGGGGATCAAAGCCGTAGCAGTAAACTTGTTAATTGTTTATCCATTGTTAAACACAAGCCCCAAACTAATTATCTCGTGATGTCAATGATTGATTATTGCACCGACGCCCAGTAATCTGATTGTATGTAAACTGTATCGGGTTTTGAAGTACCGTAATCAATTTCACTGGTGTTATATACATAACAAAGTATTGTTAGTTTTGATTGTGCCAAGAGTCCTTATTAGATCTTGCTTGTGATCTTACGGTCCAGTACTCACTATTGTTAGTAGTCAGACTTGACTGTTAGAAAGTGGAGAAATTTTTGTTATTTTGTTTAAAACTATACCGACGAAAGTAGTTCTTCCCTCCAATTCTGTAGGCTGGCCGTACGACGAAGGAGTGCAAATTTTGCCAGTCCCCTTTAATTCGCCCTGCAACTCAGGCTACCCTCCATGTGTTAAACTGAAATTCAGTTCTGTGGCAAAATAAAATTTAAATAATAATAATTCAAAAATGAAATTGATTCAAAAACAAATCTATGCTCACCAACAAAATAATACTGACAGATTCACAGTTATCAAAAACGTTTATTACAGTCTTGGTACTAGTTTCATTAAGTTTATTCCTTAAATTACTTTTATATTTACGACTAGGTTTCGGTTTGTTTCGAAGTGTTCAGATTTACAGTCAGTTTGATACTGTATGAGCGACCAGGGTGGTGAACAACAATATTTCTTCACTGGATTTTAGAAGACAAGTTATCTATTCCTTGTACCTTTTCAAAGGTGATAGTTACCTCTGCATTCAGTGCAATTTACTACCGCCTTCTGATACCGCTCAAAGATTGTTGGCCATAACAAACTACGATTAAATTGGTTTTAAAATATTTAATTATATACCACCGCATTTATTTGTAACATTAAGGAAAAACATATTGTACCACTGTTTTATTATAATTATTAATGTTTACAAAACTTTCCAAACTAAACATTTTGAGTAATAAAGGTCTTACGGTAATAGACAATTTTTATAACAATATTTATATCAATTCGTAGATAATGTGTTACGATGCCAACATGACACGTGAGCAAACCTAGGCGCTCACCTCTCACCATACAAGTTCGTTCACGACGCTGGTACTTATTCAGTTTCCTACTAACCACAGCGTACATTTCATTCAGGTGTCTGGAAAGTTGGAAGACGTAAGTGGGAAGTTGGTAAACTTTCTAACTTGGTTGTCTGGATTAGTTGAGAAGTGAGGAGCGGATTTATGTGTTTCATTGCTGTTGTCACCTACATACTATAACGTTCAATCTGAAATGCGAGAGAGAGAGAAAGAGAGAGAGAGAGAGAGAGAGAGAGAGAGAGAGAGAGAGAGACAGACAGACAGACAGACAGACAGACAGACAGACAGACAGAGATAACGATTGCTTGTAAGAGAGAATCAGGCAGGCATACAGACTATAACGAGATTTAATAGGCCAACCCGTTTGCCGTTAATTTTGTCCCCAAAACAGTTATAAGACAGTTACGGATTAATTTCTCTTGAGATGTAGAATTATTTCTCCATCCGGCTGTTTCTATTGTGTACCAGTAAGCAAAATCTCCTCCGACCGCGTCACGAGCGCTGTGCAGGGAAAGGTCGGTGATGGAGTTGCCATCTCACTGCTTCCGACCCCGTAGGATTTATGTAATGTTTTCATGAGTTGGTCTACGCCGACCTCCGGAGTCCCATCCACTCCTCAAATGACGATGAAAGGATTAATGAGGATAGGTAAGGATAGGTAGGGAATTTGGTAGACAGATGGGTCGTTGTGGGATACACTTCGTCTGGCTCCTCTGTTGAGACGTGTCCGGCAAGGTAGGCCCTACCAGTAGCTACGTTACTAGCAAGTTCCTTGGATGTGACTTGTCTTATGATGGTGAGATAGATGTGGACAAACAAATAAAGATGTTTAATCACATGTGTGGAACGATAAGAAGAACACTGAGTGGAAAGGTCAAAAGAGATAACCTTTTGATATTTTATAAAGTGATGGCAGTGCCACGCGGCCTTTATGGTTTTTTGATGCAACCTTTAAGAAGTAAGAAATGTTTACTCTTCACCAATATTTATTGTAGTGTTATTTCTACAATAAATATTTCTTTACACTTAAAACATGAAGCACCAAGGTACAAGCATGTACAAAGCAAAATGACCCTAAAACAGGCTTACGATTCGCAACTATTTTAATGGAAACCGAACCTGGAAAGGTAAATACCGTTATACAAAGACGTGTATTGCAGACGATGCGCCTACTGATTTGATAACCGTATTTCAAAACTTCACTAGAGGTGTAGTTCACTGTATTCACTCTTTCTACACTGATTGAGTGCTGTAATATTCCTAACTTTTTTAGCGTTTTCCTTCTTTTTCACTTTAAAGTATTAGGGCCTACCAGGGATGTTCCGGTACTCACCATTTCTTCAGCCTGTCTACGTATTTTCTTTCTTCTGGTCTATATTCTAATGTTACCACTGGTAGTGTACTGTAGGCCTACCCCATGGAATTCATTGCAGACAACTACACCAGTTCCTTTTATTTTCCTTTACTGTTTCATTCTGAAATATCACACCTAATTTTTTCTTTCATCAACGCTGCTTTTTTGTTTAATCCTTTTTTTTTCAACTCGACGTGAATGTATCCGTTGACGCTGCAGAGTTAATAAGGTCTTTTTCGTACCATTAATGATTTAAGTAAGATGTTCCGTTACAAATATGGCTAGTATGTTACTATTAAGCGACAGTAAAATCTTTTTTTGCCGACTGTACTCATCCACCGCGCTAACAAACAAAGTTAATTGATTCAACTGCAATTACAGTTAAACATTTTTACGAATATTTTTATACAATAAACATGTTTTCAAATAATAAATACTTCTGAAAGTATGTTTTATTAAATTATATTGTCTTATTTTCACGTGACGCAGGGTTCACAGAATTATCCTGTATCTTTAGAGGTTTGTTTATGAATTAACAAATAATCGATTTATTTCGATTATAACATAAATCAACGAACAATTGATTTTATTTTGATTCAAATTTTGGATTGTTGTAATGTTTGTTTACATAGTCGGCTGTTCTATTAAAATATTTAATGTTTTGATTTTCATTATTTGAATAAATGTATTATTTTAAATAAATCATTTTGTTTTGTTTTTATCTGAAGTTGTTCTTTAATTAGTAAATTATTATTATTGTGTTTTTAAATGTTGAGATCTTACAGAAATTCATTTTGTTACCTCTTTGTATATTTTTAATTAATTTGGCGTTTTGAATGTCTGAAAATTTATGTTTTTTTTTTAATTATCTAAACGGTGTGTGGCAAAATTAGACTTTTTGGTTTTAAAAACGCATTACGATGTTGAAACAATCTATTGAGTAGCTTTTCCTTCGTCTGGCCTACGTAGAAGTTGTTGCAATCCGGACATTCTATTTTATATATTCCATTTTTATTGTGAATGTTGGGTTAATTTTAGTTTTTTTTTTATTAAATACAATATTATCTGTGTTTAAGATGTTTTAAATTTGAATTTAAATTTAGATATTTTAAATTTTTACGTGCATGAGGTGAACTATATACAATAATATTATTTAATAAATTATCCTTGCAGAAGTATTTATTATTTGACAACATATTTATTATATAGGACCTAAATTAGAATTTTAAATTATTTATTACTATTTCTTTCGAAATAATACTGTATTAGTGAGTTAGACGAGTTGTTAAAAATGTAATAGACACGTGAACGCCATTTAAGATACTCCTGAAACAAAAAGATTTTCCCTAATTCGTTGGAGAAGAAATTTCGAAATATAACATAAGCACAAAATTTTACATTATCTATGTACGCAGAAAGTCCTAAATATAATAGGTAACAGGCACATATTTACAAAAGTTTTATCCACACGCATTAAACGTCTAGTGATAGTACAGGGATTAACGTTTATTTTAAAGCATATAGTGCAATAAAAATCTGCCGTAGTATGTTCTCGACTTTCAAATATTTCCTTATGGTTTCTAGGTAAAAGCTTCTACATTTATTTTCTTACTTTACTGTGTGATCGGACCACAGTTCTTCCTTTTTGTGAGGCGAGGTTTACTGACACTAATATCCACTTCCGTACCACGCCACATATTCCTGCTGATTCATAAGCTGATAGGTTTCATGTAAAAGTCGGCATAACAAGTTTCGACAGAAGGACTATGTGAATACGTAATTGCTTTCTAAGACGTAAAATTCTGTTAACTTAAGCTACAATAGTGTGACCTCGTCCCCACTATTCCTGGCCATTACGACAAAACACGGTGTTTAGCTGATTTAGAGCTGGTTTACAGCGAAACAGTTACAGCTGATTTTCGAACATGCGCAACCGCGTACATGTGATTGTATGTCCACAAATTCCCACAAATCACGAAATTCATGTTAATCTGGTGTTTTTTTAATTTTTCTAACGCTTCGAATATTAAGCTGTCGACATTAAGTTCCATCTGTAGGCGCACATTTTCCTGATATCAATATAATGTAATGCGCCAGTTTCTAGATTTTTCTCTCATTCCGGCAGTAAAAACAATTTACACGCATCGTTGCTTATAGGCTCGTACTGGTAGAAAAGATCTAGGGTTATACTGTACCATCATTGTGATGCCAACGTGGAAAAGTTTTCCCAACAAACACTAAGCCTGCTTATAAGTTGCGATGATAGTGTCAGTGCTGTGGTTTGATTGATTACTCCTTCGATAAATTTTTGATATTTCCACGCATCAAACTTCAACATTCCGATAAAAGAACAGAGTGCCGTCACATTAAGATTTACAGTTACCAAAGTTGGGACATAATTCAGTGCGGCTGTTCATAAATTGAGAGACAGCAGCCGTTTTTTCTTCTTCTTTGTTTTAATGAGAATAGCAAGTGGTAAATGACACGCCAACTTTACCTGCTCACTAATACTTGGTGATTTATCGACTGCAGAAGTTTGGTTGTTAAAACACCTAGGTTTGTGTTTCATCATTTTGGTTTCATCAAGCTAGAAACGGATATACGGTTGTATGCTTTTTGATATTACCACTCTCCTTATATTACCTTTTGTAACAATATTCTTATAGTAAATAGCTTTCTAATATATTATTTTATTTTTCTTTAAAACGTTCATTCGTCTTTTTTGTAAAACGTGTAACGACCAAGAATTAAAAATTTTAAATTATGATCGAAAATACGTTACCAGCAGCCAAGACACCCCAACACGAGCCAGGAGCAATAAATAAGGAAACAGTTTAACGAAGTGTCAACTGAACGTTTGCTAGGAACAATACGAATACGCTTCACATAACTTTACAATGGGAAATAAGGTTGGCCTGTGACAGACTCGACTCAACCGAGATTTACAGCCCACAACAAGCAGAACAAAAAGGAAACTATGTCAGTAGCGCTTTACGGAGAAATTGTAACGAGCACACACTGCAAGGTTAATTTGAAGTGTGCCAGCAGTAAGAAAAGGGTGTAGTTGCACAATGGTATTTACCCTGTATGAGAACTGACAACAATATCTAAAGAATGGAATCGAACTTGTGCACAGCGGGGGAACGTCTTACTGGCGACAACTGATATTTACGACAGGGAGAAGGAGTGCCGTCTTGGAAACGACGACACGCTGCGTCTGGATAGCTAACGGAAAAGGGTCAAGGATAGTCGGACAACAGCGGCAGGGTTCCGGAGTACACTTAGACAAAGACTTGATCGACAGCCGAGGAATTGCTCTTGTTCCAGGAAAAGGGTACGGAGGCCTTCGACGCGAACTTGTGGGGAGACAAGATACCCAATCACAACCCAGCATCTACCCAGAGAACAGGTGGAGAGGATCGTCGTCATCATAGCAACAGGAACGACGAATGAGAAGTGGAGAACCATAGTCTTACATGAGGGTAGGAGTTCTTCTGTCCTATCATGTTTGACCAGAGGCGTGTTTTCCAGGAGAGTGCATTGTGGTAAACGATGCTTAATAAAAACTGTTTACAGAACACGCGGGAGGACAGTCTTCATATATTTTTCGACAGTCTTCATAAATTTTTCAATCATATACTTTGAACAAGCTTCACGGAACTTAAATCTTAAATTTTTCTAAGTCTTAATACAGTTCGGTTAACATACGTACAGCAGTTGGACTTTGAAACTCTGCTACGCGGTATTTTAATTAGTTGACTTAAACATTTCGATATTGGCGAGTTATACGGTAATAGTGTATCTACAGCGACTAAATCATGCAATATACGCCAGTGCTTAATAACTCTCGAGTACTTTATCATACTCAGTTACCGCTTATTCAGAACTGAACTAACCAATCGCAGTTTCATCAATAACCGACTCGCAGAACTATTGTTAATGTTTTACCGGACAACGAAATCGTAACGTTGTACAGTGCGAAGCGATACAATACCAATTGGAACAAATACACCACGTTATCAAAGACACTATACATTAATGTACACAAGAAGTTCAATAATAGACAGTCAGATATATACACCATAGTTAACGATGAACTTACTCACACAACACATGATTTCATAGACTCTAACAGTAACAGCCGAATCAACAGAAAATACACACGGCGCGAGTGAATCTGATCCGTGTGTGTTGAGTGTTAGTAACATCACGGCTACGCAACTTCGTACATATGGACCACCAGCGGGAAGGAGTTACGCCGATGGAAATATCGGATAAATCACTTTGCAAGTAATCTTTATGTTATTCTTATCATAAGAACTCTACTGTCCTGTCTCTTTTCAAGAAAACACCCTTGAGTATTTAAATTAAATATGATAAAGTTAAATAACACTATTCATCTGAGGCAAGAAATGAACGCATTAGTATAAGATTTATAGTTTGACTATTTATGTTTTTTATATGTTGATTGTGTTATATATGTATGTGTATGTTTTCCAGCAAACAATGTATTGGATTCGCATTGTAATTTGATATATATACATGTGTTCTTTTTATGAATGTATTTACAGGGAATCATCCATATTTATATATTGAAGTCTTTTTACTTAAATGATGTTAATAAATAAGTGTTTATTTTACTCAGAATATATGCGTTCATTATTGTCAAAGTTACCTCAGAACAAGAAAATAACGTCACTTGAATGATTTATAGTAGATTTTATTAATTTATACAATAATTAGAGTCTCAGTGCAGTAATTATGCTAACATCAATAACTAACGTATCACGTAGCTTCAATCAGTTTGGTATGAGTAGCCTAATTGAGTAATTACATGATCACACTCTATAAATTAGTATAATCAGTTTACATAATTGATTAAATTACTGTTAGTATAATTAATTGCACGTTGTAAACGTAACTCTCTCTCTCTCTCTCTCTCTCTCTCTCTCTCTCTCTCTCTCTCTCTCTCTCTCTCACACACACACACACACACACACACATCACGTACCTTATCAGGGAATATTTAGGTATTGTCTAATTACTTGTGAAGTGATTAATGTTTGCTGTATATATTAAGACATTGGCGATTTCTTAGATCCTCTCACTGTAATTCCTCTTTATCCGCGTATTTTGGTATTTTGTATCCGCGGATTGTTACCACCGCCGTTGTGTTTAATTGTACCTATTTCTAATATATACATACGTACATTATGAATACAGATTCTTGCCGTACATTTCACTGATATCGGTTCTGATTCTGACCGTAGTTTAAAGTTCAAGCGGCAGTTGAGGCGAAATGCCACAAACAGGGAAATAAAGAGCATTACGAGGTAATATGAATAAACATAACTAGTTTCTTATAAAGTCGACATTAAGTTTATAACTACTGTAAATATAAATAAGTTAAATTTAGTTTACTGTTCTACTGATTAATTTGTACATTTTTGTATTCATTTGTACCCCTATAATTTACAATTCTCCTAGTATTATTTGTATTTTTATAATTTAATTGTATGCATTACAGTTAAGTGTATTGTGTAGTGGTTTAGGAGAAAGTAACAAATGGATATTTGTAAAACTTGTTAATCGTTAAATGCCATCTTCTCCAAGAAGGTTGTCAATGATCACGGAAATCCGGTTTTTAAATGCAACTGGTCTAAACAAATCGATTCTGACACACTAAAACCATTGTCTTAGACTACGCTATCAGGAAACACTGCTTCTGTCTCGACCTTTTCTGTTTTATATTTTTCCTTGTATTATTAAATAAGTTGATATTTTTCTCCCCTCATTACGTGCTTTAGACATTAGGCCTACAGTTTCCGGTCTTTTATAATATTCATTACTTCCATTTTCTTCCTCATTCTTCTCAGTACCTCGCCGTTTGTAATGCTATCCCTGCAACTAATTTCCCAAGATCCTTCTGTAGGCTTACATTTCAATCGCCTCTAATTTCGTCTTACTGATTTTATTTTAAAGTCGAGAATTCCAAACCACAAAAAACTTAAAACACGTAACACCTCAACAATCTGATTCCGAAATTTAGTCTGAGATCTCGGCTGCACACCACTTTCTCCATTTATCTGAATACGCTCCTCGCCCTTCCTATTCCCGACTTTATCTCTTCCGTTAGTCATTTTTTTATTGACTAAAGTACCCAGATAGCTGGGTATCCAGGTAACCAGTACTTTTACTACTTTTTGTATTTGGTGACCTTAACGATTATATTGCCCCGCTGTTATGCCTTCGATATAATCATGACCTCGTTTTACCAACGTTTAGTGTTAATCCGCCATTTTTACCTCCCTCCACAACACTATTAATTAATCCCTGTAGATCTTGAAGTCACTCAGCTATCAGTACTGTATTATCCGCATAATACAGGTTACTTGTGAGTTTCACATTGACATAGATACCTGCTTTTTCTTAAGCCGAGACGCCTATCTATTAAAAATATTTTCTAAGTATAAATTAAACAGTAGGGGAGATAACACACATCCTTGTCTAACACTACCCCGGATCTAGTCTTCGTCTGAGAGTTTGGTTTTCTCTTTTATTACAGCAAATTAATTATAAAAAAGTTGTGTATCTTGTATTCTGGTGTCTTTACTATCTAAGTTCTTACTTTTGAGAAGACGCATCTTGTCAAAAGTCTTTCGACAAATAGTCGAAAAAAATACATATGCAGGTTGAATAACATCCATGCAAAGTTACACAAGAATAACACAGGAAATTAAAATTACTCCTGTCTTCAACGCATCCCCGAATACAACCTGTGATTCACCGATATCTTGATCCAGTTTCCTGAAGAGACGTTGATGTATAATTTTTAGAAATATTTTTAGTCTGTTGGTCATTAAACTAAGTTTTCGGTATCACTAGACATATATATTGTTATACAGGTCCACCAGTACAGCCAGTTGCTCTTCTTTGGTTAATTTATTTATATCCACTGGAACATGGTTCGGACTGGGTGCCTTGTTTCTCGTTTTTATTTTTATGACATACAATATTTCCTCCTTTGTTATAGCTGGGCAATTTCCACTTATTCCCTTCGTACATCGGTATGTTGGTCTCATCTCCCATCTTCATAAAGTTCTCGGATGTATTTTCCTATCTCTTCAGTTTCCTCTTGGTGTCCACGATAATCCTACCATTATTGTCCAGTAATAGGCCAATTTTATTTGACCATTTCTGTAACATTCTTATGACGATTAAAGCTGTCGGTCTTTGAGTTTAGTTCTTATAACTCTACGCAATTACCTTCATAAAATGTTTTTTTAGAATATGGTATTTTCCTTCTTACTTCTGCATGCATTTCCTTACAGACTATTTTATTTGATGAGATAATCATCTTATCTCCATAAACTTCTAAATCTCTTCAGTAATCCAATTCTATTTCCTTTTCCTCTTTGAGACTTTCCTTTCCTATTCGCAATAACACTTCTTTCAAGACTTCCCATTTTGCATTCTTTAGTGTATATAAATGGAATTGGCAATTAATTATTTAATTGTGTTTGCCGTGCCCCACGATCTTGGAGCGCCATTTATATTTAATGCAATTATGCTAATTATTATGAATTATTAATCACCCAATTATAGATTAGTAAATTGGGTCTAATTAAATTCGTATGCTATTTATGTCTAACTAAATGGGGTTGTAATTGACATTTATAAAGCCCCACTTTCCTTGGGTATCATTACTATTTAACACACATATGGAAAAGTAAATTATATCTGTCGGATTTGACTCAATATAGTTATCAAATCAATATGATCTACATGAGCATGTTAATCTGACATTTCAATGGTCGATTTGGGTGTGTCCATTGATAATTAGCATAACTCCGAGACTCTTTATAAGTTACAAGATGAAATCACTTGGAACGTGATAAATTAATTGTCAAGGTTAATCGCAATAATGAACGCAAGATATATGTATATATGTAATAATTACTTATTTATTATATCATTGATTAAGTAAATTACTGAACCACAAATGAAATTATGTCCTGCAAATACATAACAAAACACATAATAACAAAATCACAATAATATTCGTTCGTTGTTCCTGAAAAACAAGACATATAGTACAATCAAATACAACACAATAATATACATATACAAACAATAAGCAATCAAATATTTTGTCCCTAGCTAAATGCGTTCATTATGCTAAGATGAATGACTTTAATATTAACATTATTAGATTTATGATTTATATAGATTTACAGAAATCTCTCGGGAGTAGCTCTTTGAAAAGAAGAGACAGTGCAGTAGTATGTATCAACTAGCATTTAAGAAACCTAAAGGCTTATCTTGCAAAAGGTTTATCCACAAATTCCATCGGTGTAAGATTACATCCGTTAGTGCTCTCCTTATGCATCGTAATCTCTGTTGATCGAAGAACACTTCACTTTCACTTCACTGAATTTCCCCACTCTCGTTATGTATAGTGTGGTGTTGGACTCTCCACTGGCGTTATGTGTTTTATGGCTTCAAGTGTTAAGATGCAATCATCGTCATTGAAGTGGTTTGGTTTTAGAGTTTGCTGTGTGCGTGTTCATGTAGCTAACTATTTCGTCTACCTTGGACGTAATGTATGCAATGTGCGTAATAGTGTTCGTGTTAATTCACTCAGTTCAGATGTCCAAAATTGAGAATCATTATGGTTGAATAGTGTCTGAAACCGTCACCCACTGTTTTACTCTCGGATTGTTACTCACTCGTATTGCATTCTGTTGTGTGTCGGTCGTAGTTTAGAGTCACGTATGCACTGGTATTTAACGATAGTTATGTCTATCCGCACTGTTGATTATCGGTAACTCATATAAACTGTCAAACATACGTTTTGTAGAATTGCGATTGAATTGAATGTCTAAGTTCACTTAAGACCGCGACTAGGTTACAATTTCATTGATTGATTGACCGAGTTAAAAGTTGAGTAAGTCGCGTAAACTATTTCAATTACTAGAGTATTACTGTATTACTCGTATTACTACTCCAACTACTGTACTATTTCCGTCTTACTGCTATTACTACTGGGCTCCGCGTCCTCGCAAACAGTTTTTATCAATCATTCTCTCCCAGAAGGCAATTTCCTCATCTCTCCGCCTTTGGCCGTTGTTGATAGGTTCCTAAATTCCTACCACCTTGTAGATTTTTGTCATCGGTTTCCTGATCCGTCGTTCAAGTCGTTACTACTCTCTCCACCAGTTCCTTAGGAAGATGCCAAACGCTGGTTGGTCGTCGACATCCCCGGAATACTCCAGCGACGAACGTTGTGCTGATTCTTAGAAACTACAGTAATTTCCCGCCTGTCTATCAACCTTTGTTTCCACGTTGTCGAGGCACTCTGCTATAGCTTTTGTTAAGAGTCTGCAGTGTCTTGGTCAATTGTTCATTTACCCTTCGCTCGTTCCGCCGATTATCAGCTCTTCGTTGGGCGTCATCCCTGGACGGGTCCCACGCTTTCTAGTTGTAAATCTGGCTGGACATCAGGGCGTGTTTTCATGCTGGGCTGTGTGTATCTCTAGTATTCATTGAATATCCGTTCTATTGTCTACATATTTGTCAAGATTTCTCTGCACCCTTTGTTGCTGGGTGTAGCGTTCATACGTGTGCTCGTTACAACTCAACCCCAAAGCATGTGTTCCATTTCACTTCTGCGTAACCAGGCTGCTGGACTTTGCCTTTTTTGTCTTGGTTTGTTTGGCGCTGTAAATCGTAGTTAACTTCATGCTGTCAACGACGTTCCCTATTTTCTATTGTAGCGTGTACTCAGGCATTTTCTCATTGTCTTCCCACTGGCGGCGGGTCTGACGTGTCCCTAATTCGTTCTTATTTACGACTCGGGCCTGGGTTTGTCAACTCGAGTGTGTGAGCGTGCCACTTGATCAAGAAATTATAAATTTTTAAAATTTTGCTCACTATAATTCGTATTTTGTGAAGAGACTAAGTTCATCTTATTTAACTCTTCATCTATTCTTTCAATAAAAATAACATTTGGATCACGTAACTGAGACACGCATAAGCTGTCATTCCTGAAAGTAACTTCTTGAAATTTATCTGACATTTAGCCACTACAGGATTATCGTCTGAAGCAATATCAGTGCCTGGATATATTTTGGTCGCTTTGATAACGCTTATTGATCAAGAGGAAATCTGTTTAGTTTCGTACGATACTGTTGATGTTATCTGCAGGTGATTTCCATGTGTATACTTTTCTTACTACGTAAGCAGTTTATACTAGGTATTTTGCAACAACATGGCAAGACTCTGATTCCTTTCCTAATCTCAACATTGAAATCACTTGTGCCAATAGTAATATAGGTTTAGCCACAGTCAATGCCTGTTCAACCTCATTGTACAAGTGTTCCACTTTCTCCTCGTTCTTATCAGCCGTCGGTACATAAACTTCAGTTATATTGATCTTTGTCTTGTAACTGAAGTGCAACAACTCTGTCTGAGATTGGCAGGAAGCCACTTAGAAACCGACAAATGCCTTTATAAACTATTGTTGCTACCCAATTCCGACGTTGTGCATCATTATTGAAATCTTCATCCTCCCATTTATACATTCATTTGGTCGATAATGAATTAACCTAAATTGGCCCACTTAGTTTCCATTTAATCCTTGTACGTTTATGTGTTACGCTTTGTAAAACAGAAACCCTTTATAAATGAATGTAAAGATTGTTTAAAAATGTAAAAATATGACAACTTTTAGGAAACAGTCGTAAACAGAACGTCAGTAAATACTCGTGGGAACTAAATTCTGTCCGAAATAATTCTGTAATAATACTGTCCACTATAAGCTAAATCACAAAATAACATTGTTAAAGCTAACACGGGGTGTTATTTTATCACCCCATGCCTAAACAAGAGACTATACCAGGAAGTTTCCAAAGCCCTTTTTAAGAAATATGTTGTAGCCAATAAATGAGAATATCGTTATAAGAAATAAGACATTAAGCGTTACGAAGTGTGTACACAGACGGTTTCCTTACCATAACTTATTCCTTTACTTTACTTGGAAAAATGTGTATGTTATTACACACAAAACAGACTTCTGTTACAAAAGGCAGTTGTGAAGACAATGGAGTAATCTACATTGATGGCATCTTATAAACTAGGGTGACGCACAAACAGCTCAAATGAATACTACGAATATAACAAATTGATATTTACGGAACTGCCAGACCTACGATTCAGTAACTAACATAGAGGGCCGGGGTTTGTTTTTGGAGTACTTACACCTAGATTGGTTACCTTCTCCATGGCATAGAAGCCCTATCTACCTCACTAGTAGGTTTGCAGAAGGTATTTTATTTCACTCCAACTGCCGATTTAAATTGATTCACATTGGCGAGAGTATTTACCATCTACCGCCTGGACACGTGTTCTCTAAGGGTTACAGCTTTTCCCGAAGGAATAGGAATAGTAGGTAAATATTAAAAGATGACTTTACAAGACCGTGTAGAAAGTGGTCAGAAATACAGTGATTACAAAAATTCGGATAGTCACAATTTAATGGCGATGTATTATTAGAGATAAAGCTGTGGCCTTAGAAGACAGGAGACAATTCAAATTGAAGACTTTAGAGGAAGCGAGAAGTTTGGTCTTGAAATTTCCGAAAGAAAAAAGCGACACAGTTGAACTGGCATGGGTACACGAAGTAAATGTCGAAGTAAAAATAGTATCGAAAAATTTAAAGGCCACGAGGAAAAGGAAAAATGCGATGAGTTAAATGATCTAGATGAAGTAAAGGAATCGTTTGGAGAAACTAATTAGGAGAGAAATTTACAGAGGTAAACAAAAATAGAAGCGTGGAAGAGGGAAACCAGGCTGTATTTATACCGATAACTGACAAAAAAAAACACTTTTTGTAAACTTTGATAAATAAATTTCGTTGAAATACAGTTAAATTATAACATTTTATTTTGAAAAGTCTGTAAATAATCTGTAAATTTGGAGAATGATGAAATTTTGGGAAAATTATTTTGAGTGGATTCGAATGTGTCATTGTTTTGTAATGCATCATTTTTATTACAATGTTTGCTTGCCTCGAGACCAGTTTCCATTAGCAGATCTGGTAACATTACACAATTATATTATACTGCAACACTACGTTGCATTATAGTCGGCAAATTTCCTACAAGATTTACTTGACTGACTTTAATATAACTTGATAGTGTATAAAATACAATCGACCGGATGAAACAACAAGTTACTGAACATGGAGTAGATTATACGTCACTGTTCTCGGCCACCGAATGGAGAGGCGTTAATTTAATTAAAAACAGGAGCAAAAAATACGAATAAATTCAAAGTTACTTGACTGAACTAGGAGGCACAAATTGGCTGCAGACCGCGGCAATGAAGAGTAGAGGAAGCTTATTAAATTAACTAGAGAGGAAAACACGCGAAATATCTTGCATGATTGAAGCTCGTTGGATAGTGTGCGCTTTCTGGCGTAGTACAGAGAATGGGAGGCGAGACTGTGTTGTGGTTGGGTAAATAGAAAAGCTACGTGTTTGTTTCAACAAAGAAAATATTACAGCGGCGAAAATTACACTTTTCCTCGCAGAATATGCGAACTATAATTAATGGGCCGTCAGTTCTCAGACAGATATGTTTATTTACTTTAATTTGTTACAGTGGACCACAACGTAACAGTTATCATCCTACATCAGCATATAACAAACAGCTACATAATTAAGAATAGCATCGTTACTAACTTTTGTTCCAAACGGACACTGCGTTATAGACCCGGCTTATATGCTTTCAAAATTAGATAATTCATTAAAAATCGACTGGTTTAACTATACCATACATGCTATATTAGGAATATATATATTTAATGCCGATATTAGTTCTTATTTATAGTGACCACAAATGAATGTTTGAAGCAGCTACCCTACTCTATATCTTTGAATAAGAGCAATCTCATATCCATCGTCAAAGGTAACAACGCAGGTACTCCGCCAATAATTTGAGAGTCTGGCTCTCACAGAACAGCAAGATCCTCCCCTCTTTACACGTCTATGTTATCAGACTATTCTTGATTCTCAATCAAAGGCTCCTACAGTTTTTTAGACCATACAACGAAACACCTGGCAATTGTTCGTCGAGTATTGAGTGCTCGCGAGCAACCAACCGATGTTTCCTAAAATGTAACCGTTAGCAACAGCTTTTGCTTAAAACCAGTCTATTTGATATTAATACAATGAACTATTATTAGGAAGTTTACCTATTTTACATTGCCATTGGTAATCTACATAGGTAAAACTCGACAATTTCACCGGCCTTTACTAACGTAAATCTACCTAATAACGTATTTACTTTCAATTTTGTGAAAAGAACTCGTCTTCTCTAGCAAATTTAATGATTAAAAAATGCAACACGTATTACGCGCACTGTTTTCTACTCAGTTTTTTTTTTTTGGTAACTGGTTGAGAATATACAGGATATAGTCTAACCTTTTCTACAGTGTAGTTCTCTTCGGTACTTTGATAATAGTTAGCAGAATCTACCTGTTCGCTCGCAGCTAACAGATACAAGATTTTCTTTATATTGGGAGTTTTTGATAATTGTAATGCCCCGCGTTCTTTGGGCGGCAAATACAACACTCTGGGGTATTATGCTATTACGCTACTGAATTAACTAATCTGTGATTGCCGAGCCCTACGTTCTTTGAGAGCCAAATACTACATTTGCCACGTGTTGGGCAGTCATTAAGCAATTATGCTAACAATAATGGATTAATTAATCTGTGATTAAGTAATTATTGAATATATTAATTTGCATAATGAGCTCGTGTAATCAATAAATAACACGTTAATTACTTTACGTTAGCATAACTATTGCATGGAGACTCTAGTTGTTGCATTAATAAATAAAATAAAATAAAATAAACTACCGTAAATCACTCAAATGCCATTACTTTCTCGTTCTGAGGTAATTTGACAATGATGAACGCATATGGATAAAATAAACACTTATTTATTAACATTATATCATTCATTAAATTCAATATATAAAATATGGAAGATTCCCTGTAAATACATACATTCATAAACTCATGAAAAGAACATAAAAGAACACATGTTTATACATCAAATTACAAAGTAAATCCAATACGTTGTTTGCTGAAAAACATACACATACATATATAATGTAATCGATATATAGAAACACAAATATTCAAACAATAAATCCTATACTAATGCGTTCATCGTATGCCTCAGATGGATGGCGTAAATTATGTTTATCATGTTTAATTTAAATGCTCAAGGGGTGTTTCTTGAAAAAGAGACAGGACGGTAGAGTTCCTTATGATAAGAATAGCATAAAGATTACTTGTTTAGATGAATTATCCGATATTTCCATCGGCGTAACTCCTCTCTGCCGGATCATGTGTGGGAAGCTGTGCTGTCACTGACACTTAACACACGCGAAACAGATTCACTCGCGCTGTGTGTGCGTATTAAAGTTCATCGTTAACTATGGTGTATATATATATATGTCTGTCTATTGTTCAACGTTTGATATGTTCATTACGGTTAGTGTTTTGATGCCGCGGTGTAATTGTTCCACATGATATTGTATCGCTCCGCATCACTGTATAATGTTATTATTTCGCCGTCCGGTATTACATCAATGATAGTTCTACGCGTCGATTATTGACGTAAGCGTGACTGGTTAGTTCAATTCTGAATTAGAGTATAATAAAGAATTCTACAATTGTTAAGCACTGGCGTATATGTCGCATGTTTTTAGACACTGAAAGTACACTATTACCGGATACGCGCCAATATCGATTTGTCTAAGTCTCTTAGTTATATGACGCGTGGCAAAATTTCAAAGTCCCACTGCCGTCCGTATGTTAATCGAACTTTGACGACCGACTGTTGAAAGTTATAAATAGACTGTTTTAAAAGTACGTGAAGACTGCTCAAAGTATATGAGTGAAAATTTATGAAAGACTGTCCTACCGCGTGCTCTGCAAGCAGTTTTTATCAAACATCGTGTACCACAATGCACACTTCTGGAAAACACGCCTCCAGTTGAACATGATAGGACAGAAGATCTCCTACCCTTAAGCCAGAGTGTCGTTCTTCACCTCTCATTCGACGTTCCCGTTGCTATGCTGGCGACGGTCCTCTCCACCAGTTCTCTGGGTAGATGCTGGGTTGTGATTGGATATCCTGTCTCCCCACGAGTCCGCGTCGAAAGCCTCCGTACTCTTTTCCTAGAACAGGAGCAATTTCATGGACGTCTATCATGCTATTGTCTAAGTGTACTCCGGATCTCGCTGCAGTTCTCACGCAAACAATGTGTCGTATTTTGTTATTGTTCGCTGTGTTGACCCCTTTTTTTCCAGAACGCTATCCTGGCGCCGCGTGACGTCGTTTCCAAAACGGCACACCTTCTGCTTGTCGTAAATATCCGTTGTCGCCAGTAAGTCGTTCCCCTGCTGTTTACAAGTTCGATTCTATTATTTTAGGTATCGATGTCCGTCCTCGTATAGGGTATATACTATTGTGTGACTTACACCCTTTTATTCTTTACTGGTACTCTACAAATTAACCCGGCAGTGTGTCCGCCACGGTTTGTCCTCTAAATTGGTACTTGACACAGATTCCATTATCTTACATTTGCAGGCTGTAAATCTCGTGTTTTAGTTGAGTCTGTCACGGCCAACCCTGTTCCCTATTGCACAACTATGTGAAACGTACTTGCATTGTCTGAAGTAAACGTTCACTTGACACATCGACACACATTTCTTTATTTATTGCTCGTGGGCTGAGTAGGTGTGTCATGCTGAATGTAACGTCTTTTCAGTCATACTAAAATTTTTAAATTTTTGGTTGTTACACAGATATGTAACTGAAAAATGTTTCAAAACCGCTCATTACAAAAAGACGTTTGACCCAACTCCACACCAAAACGTAAATACCACAAATAAAATGAATTCTCAATACCAATTTAATTTTTATAGGCATGTAACGTAGTGTTTGAATGTAAATCAAATAAGCTCAAATCTCAGGCCTGGTTGGGAATGTAAATGCATTAGAGATACGTTCAACACACAAACACTCACGCACAAGATCGCAACGTCGTACAACGTATTATAGTATATATTAAAAATGATATTACTGTATGTAAATATTAATGTTGTTACGACGGGCGCAAGGATCGTCGTCGTTCGAACAGAGGGAACAGAATAATTGACACAAGATGAAATCGCTATTTAAAACATTAACTATAGTTTAAAATAAACGAAGACTGTCATATACTAGAATTGTTCAAACTTACGATTGACCAACACGCAGTAATGTAACACACAGAAATGCCACTGATTTAACAGTGTCCCACTAAGTAATACAAGTCACAACAAAAAGAACTGCAATAACGTACACAAATCACAAATCGGACTGAAGAATTCCGCTTCTGAATTGTTATGTTTATACACCGGCTGTGGAATAGTAGGTGACAAAAACGGCCTGGATGGCGTTAAAATTATCCACCAACGCCTGGAAGGTGCATCTGGAATTATCTGCAGCGTTGAATACTTCTGCCGCTCACACAGCGCGTGTAAAGCATTACGTAGTCACACGAGATAGAGATGCATTCTCTATCTCCTCAGCGTAGCAATATAGTATAGGTATAAGCATATTGTAATTATATTAATAAAATTTACAAGCACACATATATTATATATTTATTTACAAACAAAATTATAACAAAATTTATAAATTATTAAATCAACAAACGAGCATTTCAAATCGTTTGCCAACTAAGAAAAAATAATTTCAGACCCCGATTAATGTCAAATTTTTAGATAATAACTCCATTTTACAGAACTGTGTTTGAGTGGGATAGCCTACACAAAAAATACACCATAATAAATTTGTCAAGCCACTCACATTCGAGTAAACGAGTTGTTATATACGAGCTTACTGTATAACGTCACCACAACTCCCGGTTAATAAATAGTCCTACATTTTTATTTTGTAAATAATAAATTTCTCCGCTTTGTGCCGGAACGAGTCTGTTTGTTATTGTGTGGGCATGTGAGCCTGGCCAGCACGTTTGATTAAACTTTCCTAACGAGTTTATTTAAGACGAATCACAGAGATTGACAATTTATTTGTTTATCTCCTTCTAAATTTATACTAAGAAAAATATACAAGCGTTCAGGGCAAGAATACAATTATTCCCACCGGATAATACATTGTACAGGAAACTAACAACATTATTGATGTTGTAGATGATCACACTATCATTCGAAGGGTTCCTAATAATTTTCAATATCTGTAAGTTTCTTCCCGTGTGTGTGTGTGTGTGCGCGCGCGCGCGCGCCCTCTCCCTCTCTCTCCCCCCTCACCCCATTTGTTTGACCAATCTCTCGTGGTGGTCACATCCCCGGCTCTGAAGCACTAGTGATTATTTAACCCTAGAGAGCTAACGTGTCTATAAGAAAAGTTAAAGCTAACGTTTCGTCTGTGAGACGATGGGTAGTTTTTAATTAAAAAAACGTATTTGTTACGTTCAAAATTTCTTTAATTATATTAATAATGGAAATTTATATTGATTAAAATATTTTTGCAAGCCTTATATTTGCTCAGTACATTGAAAACACCACTTTCCTTGATGTTCACTACACATTGCCTTGGTACAGCGGCTGAAAAAGTATTTTGTCATTCGTCTTTTCTTCGCTGGACAATATGCACATATTTTTCTTCCTTGAGATTTTATAATGTTGCTCTGAAGTGTAGAAACTGTGACACCAAGAATATCAGCAATGTACTGGCGAAGAGGGCGACTCAGATTTGTCACTGGAACTCGGCGCTGTAGCCATGGTCGTACTAATTCACAATGAATGTCTTAGGAAAAACTCGTCTGCAAAGTGGCTTTTCCCGTTTTTTTACAGCATTGTTCACATAAACTACATAACTGTTTACTAATATGATCTTTATCATTCCGTAAAACACGCACAGAGGTCACCTTCTTGTTTTTCGGCTGCAAGACATCTGATTGCACATTTGGTCCAAAGTGTCTATAGCACCTTTAGTGGCGTTGTAACATTCAATCATTTCGAGTTTTTTTACTGTCTTCATTAATTTGTGGTGTTCCATGGCATGTGGATATTAATAAGACAACTTTTTTTCTGTCTGTAAGATACCATAGTGTTACGCTCATCAAAACAAAATATTGATGTTCCAACTGCTCTCTAGCCAGGGCGTTTCATTTCAGTAGATGTTTCAGGCTTATCATGGCGTATGGTCCCATCGGTTGTTAATTTGTATGGAGGAGAAGAAGTTCATCTTCGTCAGTTTCTGCATTCAGATATTGTAAAATTTCACTTTCAGTGAGATACTGCAAACGTTTTTGTTCTCCTTTCTGCAAATCCTGACACCTAAACAAAGTATTATAATAAAAATAAATGCACAAAACATTTACAACTCTTTAAAATTCTTCCCCTTTCACGATGCACAAAAAAAAACATGAAATAAATATAAAATGCAAGATATTGTGTTAAAAGTTCCAAACGATTCGGGTCGAAAAACTAACGCACAAGCTAATGTTTCGTCTGCGAGACGACGCACTCGACGTTATGCAAAACGTAAAACACAGAAACGCACTTCTGATGTACTATCGGGCCTCCCTCGAGGGCAAATGAAGCTAGCGAGGTGATCGCCACAATTTGCAAACTGGGAAGAGTGGAGGGCACAAAATTGTTAGACACGTAGTCCGACAGACGAAGCCTTAGCCTTCCAGGGTTAAAGGTGAACGACGAGCGGAGAACTGATACATGTTCAAAACTTATCCAACCTATTAAAAAAAATTTATGAGGCTAGATACACTCAGTCAACAGTTTCAAATGTTATCGTTGATCTCATTATTTCAAATTCGTACGTTTAGTCCCATGTATATTTACTTGGGATAACAGCCTACATTAGACGTGTGTAGTCAATTAATTACTTTTTGTATCGGAAAGCGTTTTAAATCTCTTGGTTTTTCTGCATAGTTTACTTATGAATGAAAAGTTTAATTTTTTTGTTTAATTGTGTACTTTAATTAGATTCACCCAAACACACACTCACCCATGCTTACAGTGTAATTTGCTTTATTGTATAAAGATAAGTACACTACAAGTAAATGTACAGTGTACAGAGAGAGTTGTGTTGTAGTCCTACATGATGTGTGTGTTTGTGTGTGCGAGAGAGAGAAAGAGAGCGCGCGCATGTGCGTGTGAGTGTCTCCTTATTTAATAAATAAATAAAATCTTTTACACATGAGTATATTTTATACCGAAAATACAAAAATTATACTTTGTACGTCTAAATATTCAAACAAAATTAACCACTTTGACCCGTAATTATTATTTGATGTTCTGTCATAAGGGAGGTCTTCAAATGGTAAAACCTCTCCAAGCTGTCCTATCGCATGGCAGTCTTTTCGTTTCTTGGTAACACCCTCTGATTTTAATGCTATCTATTAACTTTTTCTTCTACGCCATCTTCTTTTTTCTCCTTCTATGACACCCTCCATGGCAGCTGTAAGCAAGCAGTCTCTTCTTAAACAATGGCCTAACGAATTCCTTTTCCTATTTTCTATTACCTTCAGGATTCTCCTCTCGTCCCCTAATCTTCTTAAAACTTCATCATTCCTTACTTTATCAACCCACCTCACTTTTTCCATTGCTCGCCAAACCCACATGTCAAATGCTTCTAATCTTTTTTCATCCTCCTTCCTCAGTGTCTCTGCACCATATAAAGGAACGCTCCACACATAACATTTGGCCAACCTTTATTTATTTATTTATTTAGATCCGTAAGAAGTGAAGATTTTTGCTACAAAAATTACCGCCAGCTTTTCACCTATTACCGCTGATGGTACAGAGTCTGATTCAAAAACTACGGGTCACAATTATCTAATTTCTAAGCTAATGCAGTTTTGCAAAGTAGGTGTTACAAAGAATTTTCATGAAGTAATAAAATAATATTCAGTAGATATGAGTATTTTACTATATTTAGTGTAGTGAATTATTTTTATTGTACTCAATTACTTGTGTGATAATTGATTAACTTCACAGTAATTCCTTATTTATTTAGTAAATACAGAAAATGTTTTAAATCAAGTTAAACGTGAAAGATTAGTGCTTTGAAGTCGCTGAATTATTATTCAACATAAAAATACACCCGTTTTCCCCCCAAAAATCCGTAACCGTGTTTTAAAACAGATTATTTCTAATCAAACAGGAAGGAACATAAACAGTTTAGTTTTTAGAGAATGAGCGTAGTTTATGTCTCAAAGAACAGTTGGCGTTTATTTGGTACTACAGTACTTTGACAGATGCTCCATGTTAAGCAGACGTCGTGTTGACAGATTAACAATTAAATTGCATCCAAATTTATTTCCTTCCCTTTTCCTCAAATAAACAAAAAGAAACTCGTACACACATAAAGATAAATAGCCCAAACGATTGTATATATTGATTTTTATTGACTGTTGACATACTTACAGTAATGCTGACAAATAAACTGTAATCGAATGTGTTTGACTTTATTTGGTGCTAATGCAGTTTGTCTCATACTAATAAATTCCCAAAAGTCGGTGATATTAAATTTCAGTAGCTTCAAGTATTTTCTTTGTTTTTTAGAGAAATTAATACCTATCATAATATTACATTTTGTAAAATAAATAATTTAGTTACTCGCCACCGCACGTAACTACTAGATGGCTCATTTTTTTCTGATAGTGGGGGAAAGTAAGTTGTACCATGGCCAGGAGGAGGCGCAAGAGACCGCAGGTATAACGTTTTAAGAAGAATAACAAAAATAAATTAAAATCATTAATCCTTTGATGTCTTGAAGTAGATACATTAAGTAAGAATAATATTCCTTCTCCTCCTCTTCCTATGGCGCTACAGCCCGAAGTCGAGCCTTGGCCTCCTCTATCCTGACCCTCCACCTCTCTCTATCAATAGCAAAGGACTTCCATCCTCGCACTCCCAACATCTCTCTTGCATCCACAGCGACAGCAACTTCCAATCTTTTTCTTGGGCGGCTTTTTGGTCTTTTGCCATCCATAATATCCAGAAGGACTCTTTTAGATGTTCGTTTGTCGTCCAGTCTTACGAGATGGCCAGTCCATTGCAGCCTCCTCAGTTTTACGTACAGTACACTTCTACCCTTGGTTCGTTGAAGTGACAATATATTTCATCGTTTATGGCGTATCCTCCACTCCCCATTTCTATATATGGTACCCAGGACCCGTCTCATGTGCTTCCTTTCAAATATCTTCAGGCGAAGAATAATATTACTTTGCAATGCAGTTATAATTACTAATAATAACTGGGCAATGCAGTTATAAACAATCATTTGGATGACATATAGCCTACTATTTGCATATCTTTAAGACTGGTTAACGTCAATTTGTTTATTATTTATTTATATCAATTGTTATTCCTGGTAGATATGCATCGTCACATACCTGATGTAAAGCGAAGTTGCAGCACTCGTGATTTGACGTTTAACATCAAGTTCGATCTAAATTAATCTCCTATTCTCCCAAGTTTCTCTCACACCATTACAGACAGTCACATAAATACAGTTTAATCAAGTCATTTTTACGTCCCCAACTCCTTTTGTCTACCCTCTTTTATAGTATAACATTTCTTTTGCTTTAAAAGCACAGTAAAAATTAACTGTAATAAACTGGGTCGTTTATAGCTTGTTTGTTGATGAACAAATATTACCAAACGAAATTCTCTCACGAAGGAGAACAATTGGTCAAAACACTTTATTTGAAGTTTCATATTGTTCATCACTCGCACACACGCATGTTGTATCACACGTAAATAGGGCGCTTATGTTTTCCACGTATTGGAAACAACAGGTATTTAAGTTCAATCTATTGGCGCCAGCTGTCACAGAGATCTGGGGTGCTTACATACAATATATTATTTGAATTCTCTTTTTTCTTACATGGATTTCCTTACATACCTTTGTCTTTCTTTCAAGTTCCTCATAATAGTCACTAAAAAATTCTAATATTCTTCGGTTATTCTAAACTTTTATCTGTTTTGATACCCGTCTGTTCCATTTTATTAGAATGTTGTAAACAAAATTTTAAGAATTCACAGTTACAAAATTATTCTGCATTTATATCGTTTATATCATGCGTTTAATCGTTTATATCGCATATACATGCTTTATATGATTCTGATTCTGCAAACGAAACAAGAGTGAAATGGAACTGCATATTGTTCACTGAACGGGAGAAGCCTTACTACAATATGCACAGTCACAATAAACAAGTGGAGAGTATCAAGACGGCAGTAAACCAAGGAAGTTCCCTGTTTTTGTCTTCTTTGTGTGTGTGTGTGTGTGTGTGTGTGTGTGTGTGTGTGTGTTAAGGAAGCTACAAAGGATGTGACGACAGGAAACATGATCACAACGTGAACATACTGTGTTATGTTTTCGGATTACACTGTAGTAGTCGCAGAGTCCGAAAAAGTAATGATTTTCTAGTACTTATGTTCAACAAACTTTGAAAGTTAATGTAAAGACATCTAAGCTGTTATTTGTAATAACTGATTTAAAAAAATAACGGTAAATGTAAGCATTGGTAGTAATGACACTGAAAGAGTAAATTACTCCTGTTAAGTTTATAATCACTTATTACAACTGATATTCAGTACAAGTGAAGAAAAGCAAATTTTGGCAGAAAAAATTTTAACTAAATAAGCAAGTCGTCCTACAAAGAAGGGAAGAGTTTCTTTTGCGGAAATAAGATGAAAATTTTGGATTTAATTGGACTGAAAGGAAAATTATCATTCGAGTTGCTTAAGAAGTACACTAGAGTACAAGTTTCAAAAGTGCAACCGGTTACTGAAATAGTTTGAAATCTATTATATATATTATTATATTATATATTATATTATATTATTATATGGCCAACCCATAGACCACCCCTTACCCCCCGGTACCCCGCCGTTTCCCCTTTTACCCGTAGGTAAAATTCACTTCGAAACCGCAATCTTAACTTACACCGCCAAATGGCTTACAGCAATGTTAATCGCTAATAACCAAACCACTGATGATAATCAAAACAAAAGCAGAGGTGCTAGAGCTTTCGGCTACTTGTAAAACTTGGAAATTCTCCGATTGATAAGAATCCCTTTAATGATTAACGCGACAAAATGCTTCCTATTTCCTGAAAATTTCAAAAACAGAAGTCAGAATTATTTTAAAAAATCCTGATAATAGATGCATTCCGTCATATCCATTTTCAATATACCTCGATAAGAGAATGCTATGTTCAAAGTTACTTTTCTTTCATCTATGTGCTGTGTGTCTCACAGCCTTTAAACGAGAATAAAATTAAAATTCTCTAACGTTTGTACAGGTAACAACTCGAGTGATAGCTATACGGGATGAAAATTAAGAATCATTTACGCAACGTTTTAAGGGAAATTGTTTTAAAAGTGGGAAGTACAGGTTATTAAAGCAGAAACATAGAACGCCCTTTCGGGTTCAGTGATTAAAATGGAGGAAACATTTCTTCCGGAGAATGTCAAGGTACGTTTTTGAGCTCCCAGGTCGTATCAGCCTGTCCAATGAGTACCTGAGTTAACATCATGGGGTAATAATGGGAGGCTGAAGAGTAATGCTGGCCACTCTACCTTCCTTGTATGCCGAACGGCTCACATAATTCTGCCATCCATTATCCTCATTTCTAGACTGCTTGCACCGTAAAAAAAGAGCCATTATTATTATTAGACCTATCATCTTCATCACCATCATCAAAAGCATCATCATCATCATCATCATCATCATCATCATCATCATCATCATCATCATCATCATCATCATCATCATCATCATCACCACCACCACCACCACCACCAATATCACCATCACCATCATCATCATCATCATCATTATCATCATCATTATTATTGTTATTATTATTGTTAAATAGAATACTGAAAGAAGATAATAACGACAATAGAGATTGTTGAATAAAAAACAGCCATCGCTGAAATAACAAAACATTCAGCCTTGAAAAATTACGAGTCAAACAATATCAGTGATTGGCAAAAATACAACAAAGCTGATCGCGGCTACAAGCTATTACAACATGTAACTGACCTTTTGAAAACTAAGAGTGAAGGCGATAAAGATGAGTAACAACGAAGCAAGAAAGAGCGTTTCCGTAATGAGGCGATTTACCGTTTCGACAACGGGAAAAGGCGTGGAACTTCAAAACGAATGTCCCCTGTTACTTTTCCATTTAAAAAAAATTAGTTATTTGACAGCTAGAAATAGATCTCATTCAAACAAACAAAATTCTTTAATATTTTCTAAAGAAAGAGCAAGTGTATCGGACAGTGTCATTTTCTTCTCCTGGGCCTAATTTTGATAATAGAACCTTTATTTAAAGGGAACGTGCTAAACAAATTTAGAAATTAAGTCAAGTCATTGTTTTTTGTAACTTTTACAAAACCTACGGCCAGGAAAATTGGATTATTGGACAAATACAGTATATCAATAAGACGTTCGTGTTGGCACTTAATCCTAATGACCGAAGTCCTACTGTACAAATCTTCATATATGGCCTTGCTGAAAACAAAATATCGTCGGATGTAGGTAAAAAAATGTCGACGTATTAAAGATTACATGTCGCTAACAACTCTAATTAAAGTACCCATAAAAAACTTTAATGTTTAGTTTCATCGACAAATAGTCTTACACAAAATTCGCGTACCATGGTTCCTAATACTGCCTAAAAATTAAATTCAAGACGAGCAATGAAATGTCATGGACGAAATGGTAGCAACACGACCCTGAAAACTCTGATTTCTGTCAAGTCAAGCCTTCAAAGTAGAAACTGATTAAGATTTTTTATGGGCACTGTGTGTGTGTGTGTGCGTTTGAAAAATTACCGAAACTAATTGTTACGTAAACGATAAGGACGCGTTTTAAATCGGTGTCTGCTGGCAGGAACTGTGTTAGCGAAGGGCAAGTAGCCAAATAGCCTACCCGGCACAGTATTATTCCCCGAGGGATGTGACACTAATTCATCCTGGATAATATAATATAGGCTATAAACACATTCGCGTTACACACCAGGCGCACACGAATTTGACACGTAAAAGCTACAAACCCTTTTACCAGTCATCCACTGTGTTCTGACGTTCTCCGTTAATTATGTTTGTTGCAATTCATGATATTCTGTACTGCGACAGTGGGTTACACCAAAATAAATGCAATAAACGTAAAACGTAACCTTGAAATTGTATTAGTTTTAGTTAGATAACTGTAACAGTTGCTTAGTGAGTTAAATGCAGTTAAGTTTAAAAAATATATATCCATTAACTATCGCTAATGTGATTTAAAAACACTACTGATGAATTTATGTTTCTAACAAAGTTTGTAAAGCACCTTTATAAAACTACAAAAAAACATGTTAAATTAAGTTTAAACCGGACAAAGCTGAAGACCTTTAAAACCCCACACGTCACATGGAATGATGTGTATTCTGAAAATTCGCCTGAAAAATATAAGAAGTCTATATTTTGAAGGATTCCGAAATTGTTATATGAAGATGTTTTACTAGGCAGCAATAGTACTTCTTAATGGAAATCACCAAGCTAGGCATAACAGTGAGGTAGCACGTGCAAATACGTGTAGAAATTAATATATCTAAGTGACAATTATAAATCTGAAGGTAATCCAAATCCAAATCAAATTACGAACATATGTATAGGTCTAATTATAGCAAATTTCAGATTCAAGATTAAATTGATAATCAAATATAAAATAATCAAACCAAACTGACATGGCAGACGATAGTACGAGTAGAACGAAACTAGTATAAAACTGAGTTATAGACTTCTTAAATATGAATGCGTAATTACAATAACAACAAATTACCTACAGCAGCAAAAGTGACTACATTTGTGAACAAACAACGTTTGTTTTATTGCTCCTTCTTTGGATAAACTCTTTGATTACTGAATTAGATTTGAAGCATTCCTCAGCTTTATTGACAGACAAGGATTGAACGGATTTCAATGTTGACACAACCAAGACACAAACTCTTTCCATTTTGAAACCGTTTAACGTTTCAAATTTGATTGCGAATAAATGTCTGTCATTTTTATAATGTTAAAGGAAATATTCCTTTTACTATTCATTGTACTATGAGCGCTAGGTTATTTAAATTTAGGTAAACAGTGAAGCAGATTAAAAACTAAACCAAAAGTGACTTTTATGTCTCTTGCGTGCGTCCGTCAGTATATAGGAGCAAGTACTTAGTGTTGTAGGCTGTATGAACATTGTAAAATGTAAAACTAAGTACAGAATGCTATAGTTTAGTCAGATTTATCCGTTACTATATTTACTACATGATTTGTCAGGACAAGAAACGTGTAACACGGAGCACTATAATGTTGTGCCAAATTTGTGAACTTAACGTGCGAAATTACTTTAGACAGCAAGAAAATGTTGCTACGACGAGGAGTCGAGATTATGTGTCAGTACGTACTGATTATTGAATTCTGCACTATCGGTGTCAAGAAATAGGCCTACTCATGGCATGAACGTAAATACTAGGCTAAATCTCTCCGTTACTGTGTGTCGGTGTCTCTCGTCAATTTCCGTTGAGCGATTCACGTACAACCAGTATATCTCTGACTCATCCAGAACTACGTGTAGTAGTACAGTAGAACGGTAGACTTCCTCAGCCAAAAGGACGACAGTCAGAAGCCTTTCATGTAACAATGTGTTCATAAAACTGCAGCGCTATCCCGGCACTGTCTCTGTGCACCAATCAGATTGTCCGCTAACAAAATCGCGATGTTATTGTTTTTAGTCCACGTGGACTCCGCATTGCCACGATTATTATTAATCATCCGCAGATTTAATTACGATAATCTGTTATGTAATTGTAATTCTGCTGTCGATGTAGCTGTTTGTAAGTGAAGTGGAAAAATCTGTAACAACACTGGTGGAAATAAAAAATAATTACGATTGATAACGGTTGCTTTGATTGCCCACATTAACGGTCTGAATGAGGAGAAAAGTTGAATTAAAATTTTACTGTCATATTGGAGACTCACCACTACCTCTCAAAGCCTACCTCTAGATCGTAATATGTCCTGACGGGGAGATCAATGTCGCCCACCATTTCTAAAAAATGTTCTAGTTAAGACCTTGTATGATACGTAATGTATTTATAATATCCCAGAAACTACAGTATATAGTTTCTGTTACTGAAAGAATAACGGCGCGGGTCGGTGAAGTGGTAACGTTCGAGAACCGCAATTTTAACAACTGTGCGTTGTAGGCCTATACCAGATAACCCCCAAGACACATTCAAAGTAATATTATGAATATTGTACAGCTGTGATGCTGTGATTGTTATTGTTAAAACTATTTGCCTATGTTGACTATTTGTCTTAAAACTAATAGCACGTAGGTTATGTTGCTCACGTAGGTCAAGTACGTCCTCACGTGTATTTACATTATCCACAATTTGATGTAGAACTTATTTATATTGATGCACACTACATACTTGTAGGCACTATTTATAGAAGACACTAGAACAGTGGTTCCCAAAGTGGAGTCCGCGAACCCCTGGGGATCCGCGACAATGTTTCACGGGGTCCGGGGACACTTTTAAGAAAAAATAGAATATACCGTAATTTTCTCCGATTTTTTGTAGTCTAAAATGTAAATGTTAGAATCTTAAAAGAATTAGTACAAGATTAAAATTTTTTTTTGTTCAAACTAATTGTAATTGTAAAGTAATTTCAAACTAATGGTTTTAATAATGTCTTTAAATCATGTCGTGTAGCAGATCTGTTTGTCAGTCGGACTGACTAGAGCGCCATATCAATGCACAACTGATCGCTGCATGTTTTAGTCCACGTACATATAAGCACTGTATATCGCGTATAAACACTGTATCTAAGCTAAACGTTTTTCCGTGTAGCTGCTTTACGCCTAAGTAGCTGGATTTCGACAGGCGTAGCTGGAAAGATAGTGTAGAGATTGGCAAAGTTAAGAAATAAACTTGACGTCGAGAGTGGCTTAATATTGAAATTATCAGACATTAAACCTAATATTGGAGAGCTAATTTTTCAAAAGCAACTTCATTGTTCACATTAAACTATGATATCATTAATATTATAATTTAGAAGTTAAGAGAATTTAGATTTTATTACATTTTAATTAAAATATAAGAGTTTGTATCATATTTACTGTTTGCATTGTTTCATAATTCAGAAGAGGTTCGTGAAATTTTTAATTTTCTGGGGGGGGGTCCGCGGACTGAAAACTTTGGGAACCACTGCACTAGAATCTTCTTGATCAATGTAGAATACATTTATAGGTAGCACAATTTGTTCTACTAAATTCTAGGATAAGATCCTGCAATGATCTCGGTTCTACTAGTAAGTAGTACATGACGCATGCTTGTGAATGACGTCATTACCAACTATATATAAACAGTAGTAGACGGAGAAAGAGTAAACAGTCTTCAATGAGAGTTTAGTAGTGAGTTACAGAGTTAGTGCGTGTGTTTGATACCACATTTGTGAATTAATATTATATTTATGTGTTAATCATCCGCAGATTTAATTAAGATTATCTGTTATGTAATTGTAATTCTGCTATGTTAACTTTTTATATGTATTAATTACGGTCGTGTTAATAAATAGTATACAATTGTGGATCGAAATTGTATTTTCTGTTTTATATTTTATTTGTGAAACCTGTAAATAAACAAGGTGTCAACAGTGGTACGAGTGTTTTATTTCAATTGCTGACCTAGAAGACTGCAGGTCGTGGGATCGCCCACACTACAGGTCGTAGAGTGAATGTCTACCTACCAACCAAATTGCTGGGGACAAATAATACAGCCGTCTTGTCTGGAATACTTAGGCTAGATAAGTAACCAAGGAACACTTAGACTACACGCGCACACTAACACAACTATATCGGATAGACACCACACCTAGTTACTATATAGCTGTTTTCTTTCTGGCGGTGCTGGAACGTAAGATGTACTACGGCCGGAGTGCACAAAAGAATGCAAATCTAAGATTTGAAGAGACCAGAAGAACGGTTTATCTGTAGTAGTATTAAAATATTCTGAGTATTGTAAAATTGTATATTTAAGTAGAACGTAGATAAACATTGTATATACCATAAATTAAAGTAGAATAATGCTTTATCTAATTAAAATATATCAGTCGCATATAAAACTACAGTATCATTTAAAGAAAGTGTTCACTCTAACATGCAACTTCATTATATACGTGTTCGTTTTCGATTATATGCCCACATAACTTTCGTACCTGGGAAGAAAAAAGCAATTTTAAAATTCGTTTGTAAAATACAAACACACTTAAGTCTAAATCAGTTATTGAAACGTAATAGTACACTTTCTTTAAACGATAAAGGTCAGATTAAAGTATAACATCGTTAATTTGTTAAAGTATAAACCTCTTTTTTGTTGAAACTATGAATCTAAGACCCTACAACGTTATGCAATGTTATTTGTGAACATAACTTGGGAAATTACGTCTGACAGTTCGAAACAGAAACACAATTGTCTCTACGACCAGAAGTCGAGCGTGACATGTTCTGACAATTGCTGTGCACTGTGCGTGACAAGACAAACACGTGACGGGAATGTAAATGCGAAATCTTGTCGCTGCGTGTGTCGTCGTCCTGTCCTCGTCGCGGCGTGCACCTGTAGTCACTACAGCTGTCCCAACCGAGATAGCAACAGCACAGTCAGCCTGAAGTAAAATTTAACCCTGTATAAATGTTGTTTACTTAATTTTTTATTCTTGGATTTCGTTGTCAATGACGTGTCCGTTACTTAACTAAATACAATTATTACATTAACGAATCGGAACACAAAGTTTTTTATGAGTAAGAACATACAGTTTTTACATAATAGGTTGTAAGGTAAAACTTTATGTTTTTACTCATAAAAAACTTTGTGTTCCGAGTCGTTAATGTAATAGTTGTATTTAGTTAATTTTTTATAGTAATTTGAATGTTAACATTTTGGTACTTGAGTGTGTCCTGAATAAACGAGAGGACAAAGAATTTAGTGACAGCTATAGTTCACTAACGAATATAAGTACCCTTACGTTTACAATAACCCTATCAAGAAGTGCAATTTTTGTATTTTGAAATTAAACTGCATGCCTAACAAAGTATAGAAAAAAATGTTCGACGGTCACACAGATCGTTGTTGGTGCAGTGGAAACAGAATAACTGACACCAATGAAGTCAGATACACTAATTACAAAGACTAATTAGATACAGACAACAGTTACAATTCAACAAAGGCACTCTTATACAATAATTAAAATTAACTTCATCCATCGACTACAACAAATGTCACCTTATTACAGTTTCGTATTAATTAACACAATGATCACTTCCCACTCAACCTCCACAATAACTCGGGACTGCAATTCTAAGATCGTCAGGTGTAACTGAAATTCTATACCCCGCAAAGGTTCCAGAATAATCTCCCATTTCCGGGCGGCACTTCTAGCATAATTTGCGTAGTTACAGGCGCTAGAACAATCTGGAGACTAGGTCAATACAGGACCTTGAACGCAACTTGCCGGCTGCATACGCTAGACTGTTCGAGAAGTGTGTACAATGACAATCTTGAATTTTCAAGAGCGTTACGTAATTCTCAACTTTCGTCTCAACGAACGTAGCAAAATAACAATTCATTATGAGGCTGTCTCAAGATTATGTAAAGATAATTACTCAAAATTTAGAGAAAAAAATCTACAAACAAAATAGCTTAAAATTCAGTTATTTCTTTTCTATTCAAGGACGTCTAATCTAAAATATAAACTTACGTTATGACACTTTTATGTGGATCAGTTAACACATACGTACACTGATCCAAACAAAATCAGATCGAACTTTTTACTGATGACATGCAATGATGCTGATTAATTTTGTAAATTAGTAGTGCAGTTTTCTTTTAAATTAGTTTTACTTTCTTTTGTGAATTCCGAATTTTCGTAACTGTTATTCTACAGTTACACATCGCCAATATCTTTAGTAACCTCTTTGTATACAAATGAAGTGAAAATCACCCCTGATGTACCAGTAACGACCAGTAATCACATGAATTTTTTTTTATTATTAATCTAATACTGTGGTACATTGTACGTAGAAGATGGATCCATTACTGCTTATTGTTTTAAAAAAAGCGTAAGTTAGTGTAGCTTCAGACTACTTTTCAAGACAAATTTCTATACTGTTATTAAGGTAAAATGAAAAAGGATTTTTGCATTTACTTCAAACTTATATTACAGGATTTTCTAAAACTCTTCAAGAAATTCGGTCCTTAGATTTCTGATAAGTCTATATTATGGTGAATAAGTAATGACTCCCAACTGAAACGCAGTATATAACCTTCTCCGCAAATTGTTTAGTACGATTCTTACGATTCTTATAAAAAAATAATTTAAACTGAGATCAATGTCAACAAAAAATCTTTTTTTTCCATAAATTATTTTTTCTGTTTTTAAATTTTGTTATAAACTTACAGTAAGAAATGTGTATAGCAAATCAATTTTGTTAATTACATTTCCGTAACAAAATGTGGAGTTTCTAAATTAACATGAAACGGTTCTTTGTTAATTTTTGTCTTAAAACTGTCTTTAACACTAGTAACGAAATAAACCTACTGGTTATACTAAGAAAGTACAATTCAAATCTGTATACTCAAAACATACAGACACAAAAAATGCTACGAAATTGCGACAGAAGTGCAATACACAATTGTTTTGACGTCTAGTGTTCGTGGACGCTCAGTAAGCTGTTAGCAATAGACAAAACTTTCTGTATAATAAGTAATTACAGAATCATTTCATATGAAATTCAATTGACTTTTTAAAATTATTTTACAGTTAATCCAGAGTGACGGAAACATTTTCTAACGACTAAAACATTCTGTACAGCCACAGTCTAAAAATTGTCTCAGAAGAAAACCTAATGATTACAGGCCTAACCCGAATTTTTATCGTGTGATCAAAACGTTCCTATCGAAATATGATACAGCTACGTTAGTTTATTATTGATTATTAATTTATTATTAATGCAGGGGGACCGAGATTAAATTTCTATAATTAGCGCCGTCTGTCTGCAGGCAAAGTGGTAGATAAAGATCGAGTCTGCGTACCCGTGGCTATATTACTCTGTGTAATTTCAGATGCAATCATGAGCTGATCATGAACCAATTATTAATATTCAGCCAATCGTGTAAACGGCCCATTCTACAAAGTAGATAAAATATTGTTCAATGAATTCAAATTGACTTTTACGTAACCTTAAAAGTATAGTTTTCTCTTTAACTTAAAATCTTTCTCTGCCGTTCCCTTCGTTTCCTGTTTAAATGCAATATCAGTCATGTAAGACATCAGTACATAATATCCTACTGTATAATTATCACGTTTCACTTCTAAATTTATTTTTGTTTGTATGTTCAGTTATTTATGTATTATCGTTAGAAAACAAGTAGCAATATTCTACTAACATTTGTACTGAAGTAACTTTTTAATATGCTTTGATGATTTTAGTATTCAGAACTAAATGTTTCAGTATTATGCACCCACTCAGATTTTATAAAGACTAATAAAAACAAATAGTATTATTTTAGCTATCGTATACACACTGTTATTTCCTTTTTCTTTTTAACACCGTGTGAAGAAAAGGGAAAAAACTAACTTGTTCACAGTCGCACAAACCAACTAGTGGATATTCAGATTGCCTGTAGAAAATCAATCAAATTTGATACCTACTTCAAAGAATAATGTCTACAAGTCATGTTTGCTGGTATGTCAGTTAATAAAGATGTAAATCAGTTGATTATGTAAATCCATTTAGGTTTTCGGGATTCAGAAAATTATTTTTGCCTAATGACTGTGTTCTGCTGAGTTGACATAAAATTTGTCTAAACCGAAGTCGTGTTGGTTTTCAGTGTAACTTCAATTCCGGTCCCTTTCAAGTCACTGACTTCATAATTCTCTAAATTTCATTTACACATTTTGGATAAACTTAAAAGATGTAAAAAAGTAAAACTGTCAAAATTTACATAGTAATATTTTCTACTGCGTCTTAGGAACTCCTCCGGCTTATCTAATTAAAGGTAGAGACTTAGACTTACAATTTACATCGCGTTCCTAAAAGTCTTGATACTCTACTGTTTTCTTTGCTGTCCGTTATCTCTTTTTGTCTAAAAAAATGCGTACTAAATATTATCGTGTCGATGCAAAATTTTTAAAAAATCAACAAAACGTTACAGAGAGAAAATAAATTTCCGGATTCAACTAGAAGGACTTTTGTCGTTACTATGACGCAACTGAGGGAACTGTTACAGAATCTTGCTTACTACAGTTTCTGAAAAACATTTTTATTATTGCAGAAAGTAGATGGATGTAAAAAATATCTGTTACTGTTTCTGGAATGTATTGGAAGGGCAGTAGTGGTAGGCTGGGGCAAAGTTAAGTTTATTTGTTGCGATAAGCTTGTACAAATAAAAAAGAAATAGCCGGAGCGCCATTGAGTGATGTTGACTGCAATTCAATAACTTTAGTAAAGTTATGAATAAAGTATTGTAACTTTATCCGTCGTGTGACTTTATCGTTGCATACATTAAATGTGTTTTGTTTCGGAACGTGTGTTGCGTTCACAGTAAATCACACTTGAAGCACCGTCATTATGTTAATGTAAAGTTACTTTCACAAAAATACATACGCTAATAACAACTTGAAAGTTTTAAACCATACAACTGTACATAGTTTTATATCACTACACATGTTCAAATCACCGATCGTATCAGTCCGAGTAGTGGTCTTGCCTATCGTTCTCGTCTGTATCTAGTTTATTCTTATCAGAAGAAATCATGTTTACAACCATTATTACAGCAACGACAATCGTTTTCCAATAAATTTAGCGATCTGTCTATTACTACAATAAACTTTGAACTTCAAATACCGAATACGGCATTATTCTATTTGAGACGAGAATTATTAAACTAGATTGTAGCTGTATGAAAATAATCAATAAACCTTCTGATTGTTATACTGTTCCCCGTGTCATATTTAGTTGTTACCTCAAAAACCGACAATCGTTTAACAACATTTTGCAGATACGTAAAATACATATACATTGTAACACGAACTCATGTGATCATAGAACACAGATTCATTTTCTTGAAGACAGAATAAACAAGGTTCAGACAGAATTAAAGACGGGAAACTAAGTCCAAAGGAAAGCAATACACACGAAGAACAAAGGAGAGGTCGAATGTGTCAAGGCATAAATAACTCATCGACCAATGGAAAGTGGACGTCATGAATAAGGGATTATTGAATAAACAGAGGAACGCAACACGCGGGATGTCGTGCTTGATTGAAGTCGGTCGGGTTAATGTTTCCTGACGTTGCAGGGCGGCAAGAGGGAGAAGGATATTATTACGTGGTTGAGTAAATAATGTAATGTTGCATGTTTTGTTAGGACAAAGGATAATTTGGTCAGCGAAAATTACAGAGAACAAGATGACCACAGGGTAAAGTGGGGCGATACACATCTGCAGCTCCGCCTTCCGATAGTCTGATTATATTTATTGTAATATGATGATCTTACAAACCGCTCGCTTTCGTTTCACTGATGTCGAAATTTTAATAGTCCGGATGGCCAGTATGGAATACGCAAGAATTTAACCGTATTATTTAATGATAAAATAACGATAGTGGCTCATTAAAAGTGTATAGGCCTAAGTGGTGAGACCTAACTGAGAATTTAAATGTGTGCATATTGTAATATGTTAATTAAATTTCATTACATTTAAATTAAGTTAAATGTTAATTAAAATTTTATTTAATTCCTCTGTCTTGCTATAGGTCCAAGATTCCACTTAACTATATTCCGTACGCCCCTTCTCAATTCTTTCATTACAACTTCCTCCTTTTATACCAATAAGAATTGTTATCCTTCGTCTTCCTCTTCTCCTCACTCCCTCTATCTTTCCTTGCATCATATTCTCAATAAGGCAATTTCATTTTCACATATCTACTTCTTAGAACATACGTTACACACATTGAAAACGTAAGCTTTTTTAATACTTTCCAATAATCGTCCCTTTCGCCTCTTCTCCCACCGCCATCCCGTTCCTCATTATATCCGTTCATCGTACATTCTGCATTTTCCCAATTCCACGTCTGAAAACTATCCACATAACTTGCCTCCCTATGTCTAACGGTTTATTTATATGCTCCACAAGGTGCCACGCCGCAGACTCATCTTTTCCTTCATAAAATATTCAGTCTACCAGTAAACAATTTTGTCTTCTTACTGAAAAAAATCAAACTTGTCATTGCTATCATAACTGTCGTTTCTTTTGTTCATCTACCAATAATTGATATTATGCTATTCAAATATTAGTTTCTCCTATTTCTTCCAAGCTTTGCCCTTTTATTTTCATTTTTAATATTTTTCTTCTTCCATGACATTCACAAATCTGAAGTTCTCTCAGTATATATTGGAGGTAGGCTATACTTATTCACTGGAGGTAGTCACATACATTTATAACCCTTGGAGAAATCATAAGCCTTTATAACAATAGGCGTGCAAATGAACAGTATCATAAAATAAACTTTTACTGGTATTAAAACCAGTCCAGGTATGCGGCGACTTCTAGTACTCTCAACCCTACTTTAGTAATTAAAAGTCAAATGAAGCGTAATATAAAACAGATGAATAGGACGTGATCCCCTTATAGGCGAATAAAATTAGAAAGTCTCCCCATATTATTTTAATGTTGTCACTCCCAACTTGTACTCAACTCCAACTGTGTTTATATTTAGTGAACAATGTTTCAGATTAGAGTAGAACTGCTGTCACATAACCACCGTGAGTAAAGGTCATTCCTTTCACTACTTAACAAAATAAAAAATAACAACGCGTTGTTCACGTATTCTTTCCTTGCGCAGTTCTCTCAACCCAAGCGCAGACACACAAACACTATACTTAATACGTTAGAAGTATTTAGTAGTTGTTCACGTTTTCACAAATATTTAATCTGAATTTTTTAAAAATATTTCTTTGGATGTCCTAAGGAAAATATAAGGTTTCTATGCCATGTCAGTGTAAACGTAAGAAATTCAACGCCCTACTGACAGTTTCGTTCAGCTATTGACTCAACCTAATAAATAGTCAACATTTTTGAACGGTAAACAAAGATAAGATTCATTTGTCGTTACTCGCATTGCCAATAGGCCTACTGACATATTTTAAGCAGAATTATCACTGTTGCACACCACTATACAAAAATTATTCCGATTAGCGCTTTCAAGCTTCACACCTCATCGTCAGATCGGATATCTCACGAGGAGCTGTGAAGCTTGAAAGCGCTAATCGAAATAATTTTTATATAGTTGTGTGCAACAGTGATAATTCTGCTTGTGATTTTAACCACTAACACAACTTTCTTCATTGACATATTTTATATCTAATGTTTATTGTGTCATATTTGCAGTTGTATCACATGTATGACTACTATAAAATCTTATGAGGAAAATACTGTAACAACGTTTGCTGACATTGCGCTATCGGCAATGTTCAGAAGTTACAATGAAACTGGAAATAACTACTAACCAGAGTCAAAACTGAACAACAAAATGCCGTACTAAACGTAATTAATCAAACTTTTCATATAGTTTCACTAATAAACTAACCAGAATATCCAAACAAGTTGGACAGTAGCAAATCCGAACAGTGACAACAACGTTGGAAAGTTGATACAAAGGTTAGATGGAATGCCTCTGTCAAACAAAGGTAGGAAAACGAGGAATTCAATTAAAAAATTGTATTAGTTACGCGGAAGATCTCTTTCTTAACCAACAATAAATTTTTGGAGTGCACCATAAAGAACGATATTAATGATGTTATGCAAAGTTTCCAAAATAAAAATATTCAGAAATACCAGTGATCCCCCTTTGTTCATCAGGAATAACGCTATCAGGAATGGTGCTCCTGACCGACGGAATCCAAACGTTTTCAAGGCAACTTGTAGAAATAATACACCGCCATAACAACTTTGAAAACGTCCATCTAATTAACAATGAACAAAACCAACTGAATTACAGTACTAAATATCTAATTAGTCATAAAGAAGAAAATCGGTCGAGTATTAAATTTTTGTAGTCAGTAGTTCTTTAGTTAGCCTGCAAAATGTAATCAGTAAAACACGACTCTAAAAGGATACAAGAGGTAATGTTTTATTATCACAAAAACGCCGTTAATTTTTCTAGACTGACTTTCATTTACCCCTCTTTCATTTAAATCCATCTGTCTCTCTCATTCAATCGGTTTCTGAGATTTTAATGATCTACCTTTCCTCTCTCCCTCTTTAACTCTCTATTCAGTTCAAAGCTAACCGGTGGAGCTGCCGTAACTGGCGAAACAATTTTCAGGAGTAATAAAAAATATCATTAGAACTAAACCAAGTGTAAATTTATTAAATTTAAATGTTTCAAAATATCCTACTAAGTTCCAAGCGACAATTCTGTCAATGTAACAGGAGTTGTCTACACAAAGAAAATGCATAAACCATCTTTCCGCGCAAGGAAGTACTGTGCTCACATACATAAATTGGTCAATGATCTACTTCTCATTTATGCTCGTAAAGAATATTCAATAAATCCAAACAATATGAGTTGTTACAGAATTTCTACTGTTGTTTGCACTGTTTTACAGTTAACGCTCCATTTACTCTGAGCAAACGCCTATTTACAAACAAAAAATATAAATAAGGGGAAGGAGACAAAAACAAAGACACAACAGAGACAGACAGACAGAGAGAGGGCGAGAAATCAGGGGAGATATTTAGACATCGCTTTAAACTAAGAATGTAGAGTCTACCAATAGAGCGGGGTAAATGCTTAATCCCTCTTGTTCAGATGTGTTAAGAGATTTATGTATTTCGTGCGTAAATTTGCCCCGAACACTTTGAAACTTGTGGGGGAACAATTATGCACACATCTTCTGTTGTCAATGGTTTTCCGATAATCGAGCCGCCTTTCTGGCGCTTGTTCCTCGTTCGCAGTGGGTTGATTTCAATATCCTTCTGCTAGAGAAAAGTTAAGCAGAAGTTTAATTGCACATATTGCGTCTACAGAAACGCGCGTTCCTAACCAACTGTCGGCGAATGTGATACAAAGGTATTATGATTCGGTGTAGGCCTATATGAATATTAGAAAAAGATAAAAGAAATACTTTATCCTATACTTTTAATTGAAAGTAAAGTAGACAGTTCACTGACAACGTAGACAAACTGAACATCAAAAATTACGTTGTATGTAGAGAATGGTTCGCTAAGGAAATAATGATACTATGTGACGACAATTTTACCGAATGAATGTAATGATACTTCATTACAACAATAATCCTGTAACGGAATTCGTGTCACAAGACTTATACTTTGTAGCTTATACTGGAAAGCGTCGTATAATTTATACATTCAAAACGATTGCCATTTAATATTTACATAACGAAAAATATGTAAAATAAAATTTGTCACAATATGGTAACACCCAAATAACAAATAGTTGCTACAAATAATCTAGCATATTTTGATACGGTCGACAAATCTATTAAAAAAAATTTTAATAAGAATAAAATACGTTTAATGAAGAAATTTGTGTTAGTGGTTGAAATCACAAGCAGAATGATCACTGTTGCACACCACTATATAAATCGGGATAATTTTTATATAGTGGTGTGCAACAGTGATCATTCTGCTTAAGAATAAAATAATATAGATTGTAGGCAATGAATTAAACAAAACAGTCATTAAGTAATAAGCTAGAATCGATTATGAAAACATGTAACATATTAAAAGTTTATTAAAATGCGAACACTCAAACAATGTTAACGACACTGGAGGATGCTAAAGTAAAAGACTATAGTAACAGAATTATTGTTGCATTAGCAACTTGACAAGAATGTTTTATTTCCCAAGAAGGTACATACATCATCTATACATGTAGCCTGTGCGGACAACAGATCCTAAACAAACATTCATATGCAAACCTTAGGCCTACACGTTCCGTGACAATCGTGTTACCGCGCAAATATCTGCAAGGCATGTGACATCCAAGAACCCTACCTAGCAAGGTCCAAGCATCCGGGGGTGCAGCTCGGATAAAAGCAGCCCGTACAGGATGTAAGCGAACCGGGATTTTAAGGCCTGTGCTTCATCCCCCAACTTATCCCAAGACAGAATATTGCTTTTTCGTTGTGTATTACGTAAGAAAATTTTGTTTTTATCGTGTTGGTCAATATATGAAATAAAGATAGCGTAGAATATTTGAGTGAAATGTTGAAATTTAAAATCTTTTGTTCTGTTTAGTCTTCTAATTTCCTAATTTCCATCTATTTATTTACGTTCTGCTTTCTTAATTAAACTTCGTTTTTATAGTTCTACACATAAATATCTTTTAAAAACTCAAATAATTATGATGCTATATTGAGTAAAAAGTAAAGCACCCCTTCGCCAATTTGTTCCTCTAAAATGTTCAGCTTAGAAGCTAATATAATAGCTTAAGTTTACAGCTTATAGATTATTTTAGTCTGTGTTAAGTCACCACTACATCGAGTGTATGGAAATTATGAAGCATGAAAATTTTATTAAAATCGTAATGGACAAGGTTAGAGTTTCATTGCCACGATATAATATAAAATCGCTAATACATAGTATTAATACATAATAGTGATAAATACACATCTTGTAACCCTATTTTAAAGGGCTCATGCCTTAAGCAGTATTTTAGAATTACATGTCAGCTGATCCCTCATCCATTTGCAACCGTGTGAAAATAGTGAAAACACGATTTTGTGATAGTAACTATTATGGAATAAGGTCGGTGGAAAGCTTACATACTTTTTATATTTCCAAAAATTAAGATTATCTAACGGAGAAAACTTTCTGAATGAAATCTGCCTATTAAGTTAATCTCTTTTGCTTTTAGGTTAACAATTTTTGTAGCCGCTGGGGTATTTTATTGTAGGACGGGCGGAATATATAGTTTAAGGAAACCAAAAGGTGCGTTAAATTTATCATTAGTGTTGCTCGTAATGAGCACTTTTTCTCCTCTGAAAAAAGTTCGAAACTGACTTTTATGCATTACACTGTCTTCGGGGACCATCAATGTTATCAGTTAAATGACTATTAGATATAGTTTCTTCAAATCCTTTGTAAACTATGAAAAGACTGAACCTTCCCGAAATAGCAGCGTCCACTTTCCAAATACTAAGAACCTTTGATTGGCCGTGATCAGTTAATAATCTACCATATCATTGGTTAAAAAAATTACCTCGTTTTATTCTAAGCAAGTGCACCCATATAAAACAAAAATAAATCAACCATTGCTGTCAAGTAAAATGTACAAATTGCTTCTGTAGCTAAATATGCACAACGGAGAGCAGTTGTACGCGTATTTGACATGAAACAATACAGTGCCCTGGTAAAAGCGGAAATAGGAAACCTGTCCATCAACGCGTGTCGTTATCCCTCTGTCAGGCACACGTCATGATGTTCACGCCCAGCCAATATAGCTCCCCTAAAGTGACACTAACACGACGAAAGCATGTGACGTCAAGATGAACACAAGAAGAATTCGTTGAAATCTAAAGCGCCTCGCACAGTAAATAAAATTCCTTAGAAATGGACTCTATCCTTCCAACAAACACAACGTTGGAGATGTACTAAATATGTTGACATTGGTTTTAGTGGATACCAGTTTACAATGAATGTTGATCTACTGTCTACAGACATATTCTGATCATGTTGATCGCTTGGAGAAACATAAATAGAAAAAGATGAATCGACGAATCGTATTATAGCAGAGAAGGCAAAAAATGTCTAAAAATGTGAATTCTCGGATACGAGCAGTTATATTTTGTTGACATATTATGGGGTTCGCACAAACCCTTATGAGTTTTCTAACATGCCTCTTGACCAAAACCTTCACTTTTAATTAAAAATAGCTGTTTTTTAATGTTTTTCCTTTCCGAACTTTTTAACATCTCGGACTCTACGTATCGGATCAGGACAAACAAAGAAGTTTTTGTTAAAATTTTTCTAAAAACCTGCGCAAATAAGAACATTTTAAGCGTGCATATATGCTTATAACCTAACAGAAATGAAAAACTATTGAATATATGGTAATTTTAAAAATACTGTAACAAACTCAAATTATGTGCGTAAAAACTTTACCACCGCACTCATTGTGTTCATCTCTCGCGCTCTCAATCCGTAAAAGTTTTGAATATCTGCATTTCAGAGCCTTTGTTACTTTTTCATTTCCTTCTGTTTGTCTTTGCTAAACCGTTTCTGTATGTTTTCCGTCAACGACTTAACATTATCGAAATTCATTTACTTTTTTGAGATGGCAAAGAAATAACAGAAAAACCACGACTAACGAAGCAAGCAGTCTGTTCACGTGTTGTCTCATATTTTCTATGTTATGTGAAATTGAGACTGTTTACGTGACAAAGTTAATTATTTAGATGTATCAAAGTACATGATAAATTTAAATAGGAATTATTAATAATCGTTTAAAAATTATGTGAACTACATTTTGTTGCAAACAAGACAACACTTTGCACCCACATGAAACCCGGACGCTGCTTTTTAAACCGTGCGTTCCAGTTAGCAAACACATACACACCCATCTTAGTAAATATTATTAACTTAGTTAAAATATTGCACATTTTATTTGAAAATTGTGGTAGCCTGAGAATTTACATTTTAAGGCAATGTAAAAGTAACATATAAAAATTATAGTGTGTTCAGTAATTTTAAACACATATAAGAATTTTAATATAAACAATTTTTTTCAGCCATAATATAGATTCGTTTAGTAAAAATTAATGAATGTTTAATGGATATAAGAACTATAGAAAATAATTTTTTAACTACAATTTGCTTAAAATATAACTTTGTTTTTTAATATAAACGATTTTGCTTTGTAGTACACATAAACCCATAACCTTTATTCAGCCCACGTGGACACTTGTAGAGCAGAGGATGCGGCACCCAAAGCCAATTAAACTGCCTGTAGTTCTGCTTCGTTTGTAAATCTACCTTTCAGAGCAGAAGGAAGAAAAAAATAATCGCGTTTCTGTTCGCACAACCAGAAGACGAGAATCGCATCTTACATTGACAATTACAATTCTATGCATACGTCAAGACACGTGCGTGACAGGAATGTATATTCGAAATCTGTCAACTCGTGTTGTTGCTCCCTTCGTCATGCAACCAATAACTCAACCGTCACGAAATAGTCATAGACACGGACTTACTCGACCAAATTCAATACAGCAGTACAACACGATAAAAGCGAGAGTATTCGAGAGTCAAAGTATTTGAATGTCATCATTCCCCGTTATGTATATTATGTAGGTTATATTGCTTTCTGAGACATGTAATTACTTTTAATCAGTTTGATTTGTGGAACGGTCACTCAGTTGTCCACTAATATTTTTGTATTTTATTATTCTTGCTACTATCGATTAAACAGATATTTATTGACACTGTATGCAGTTACTCAAACTATACGCCTAACATCCACAATCCTAACAGCTACAAGAATGTTCACTATTTATAAAGAGAAAAGATATACAACTTGTATTGAAAGCAGGAGTGATATTAACTGTTAACAGAACTGCTAACTTCAGAGTATGTAGACGTTTCAAATAATGAATGCGTGAAATATCTAATTAAAGTATCTCGCATTTCATACGAGAAATCGAACACATTCAAAATGATAAATGGAAATATTAAAATCATTTGCCATTAGCGAATAAATAGTCAGGTTAAAAGCGGTACAGCGTCAATTTCTAACTACACAAACTATCTTAATATGAAAAACCGTACTATTAAAATCAATTTCAAAAACTGTGCTTATTTAGATAATAATTTTGTTAATGAGGACAGCAGGTTACAGAAAGTGTAAAACATAATAGCGTATATTTTACACACTCACACAAAACACATATACACAGAGGCCTACATGTATATTCATTTATTTATTCCTTGTTCAATAATAAATATCTGAAGGGTTTGTTCATTATAAACCAGTCGAAATACAATGTGATTGAGTAAAATATATTTTAACCAATTTTTATTTTTCATTGAGTAATGAAGATTATTCTAAGAATAAAGTGAGTAATACTGTGAAACATACACACATATATATCTTACCGGCCAACTCCGAATACAGGACAAATTATTCCAAGGCCAAACAATTTATCAGAAACGTGATGAGATCAATCGGTTACTGTAGGCTGAACTAGTTTATCCTAAAATAGAGTCAAAGCTCTGGAAACATACAGGAGCGTAGGCTTGTAACGTAACACTACCGGTTACAGCTAGTTGTATAGTAAAACACACTTATATCAATTACATATGTCGATGTAGACTATTAATATTAATTTTAGTAATGTTAGTAAAGAGATATACAGATGAGCATTGTACCGAGTAGTTATTATATAAGTGAGAGGTGTGTTAGCGAGGCGACACGTCGGCGCCTAGCCAGTGTAAAATTGTATTGTCAGTACAGCTTTCTAAATCGTAAAGATATAAAACGCTTTGTTTGCTAAAAACAGCAAAAATATGCAGTACCGTTAGATTTAGGGTGTTTTCGGTCTTCAAAATACAAAGAGTGATACGTCATAAACGAGGGTGGTGGAGAAAGCAGATTTCTCTTTTTAACGAGAAAACGGTTTCGCGGCAATAAGTGCGCGTCTATAAGATTTCACCAATCATAGAAAGCGTCACCTCTGCGCGCGAAGTTATTTCAAGTGTTTACTGGACAATTTCAAACTTACCGGCAACACGTTCGAAGTTCAGCCAATGATGGTAATCTTAAGAGTAGCGGCAGTAAGGGAAGTTTAGGTGAAACTATAAAAGTAACTGATGCAGGAACTTAGGAAGTCAGTCGAAGCAGTCAGATCAGTCAAGTCAGTTCGTCAGTTAGTTAGTTAGTTAGTTACTCAGTCGTTTAGTAAATTAGTCAATCGTCAATCGACAGTCAGAAATCAAGAGTTGGAGAATCAGTCAGTCAAGTAGTATTATGTATCCTGTGCACGGCATCAAGAGCGAAGAAGTATTATTTATTATGTGCGTGACCGTATGAAAAGTCAAAGTTTCGGAGGACGTGGAGATGAATGGTTATCGCGATAGTGGTGAATAAAACAAAAGCAGAGTAATACCAATTGTGTAGTGATGTGTAAAGTGTGGAACGAGCAAGACGGAGAATTGGATAATTAAATTCAAGTAACCGTATCAAATTAAATTTTGTAATCAGATAATTGCATGTAATATATTTGTCTACCTCAGTTTAACCCGTTTCATTCTAAAAGAACCTACGAATTGTTCAGATGCTGAAGAGTATTTTATATCTTACGACATAGAATAAGAGTACAAAGTATAAATATTTAATACAAAATTTGAATGATAGTTTGATATTTCTGAAATGTTAGATCTTAAGTCATGTCATTGATCAAAGTTAATTTATGTTGAGAAAGAAGGAGATTTCTGGTTTCAGGAGTAACTTGTTAATGATCAATAATATTTCATGTGTTCAGTAATCTCTTATTAATGATAAATAATATTTCAGGTGTTCATTAAGTTCTTATTAATGATAAATAATATTCCATGTGTAATTAATCTCATAAATGTTACAGAATAGTCAATGGACTAATTCAGCATTCATAAATGGTAAATGATATTAAATGTATTCATGAATGTCTTGTAATGATTAAATAGGGATAAGAAGTTAGTAGTAATTGAGAAGTAATTAACCTGTCAAATTAAAATGATGATAATATTATATGTTATATATTTAAATATATACAAATGGTAAATATAGTATTGTTTAATTAGCATCTGAACATAAGAGTTGTTATTAACAACACCCTGAGATTCCTAATTATCTCTGGCGCCCAGAATTTTATACTTAAAATTTAAATAGTAGTTACAATTGACACCCGAACACGAAGGGCATCCAAAAAAAAAGTTAAATTTGGCGCACCAAAACGTGGAGCTATAAACCCAATTTGTTATAGGCTTCCGATTATCTGAAGCAAGAAAGAATTGGAGCTTAATCGATACTACAGAAATCCAGTATCAATAACAGTTCCAAAGAGCGCCTTAAGCTGAGGTATAGGGTTGCTACAGACAGTATCAACATTAAGGGTGCCATTACCAACATTAATTGTAAGCTATAATTAAGTCACAGAGACGATTTTAATTTCAAACAAAATGTTAGCGCTTAGTTTAATATACTTACAGCTGCAAATACGTACGTGCACTGTCTACTAAAAATACACACATATAACATACACGTAAATTCATTACCTCAATACTCGCACTCGTACACCAACAGTAGCATTTCTCAGCTTGGAAAAAGACTTAGTATACAAGCTTGTTTCCACACTACAAGATATACAGAATTTTTTAGATATTTTGTACAGGATATAAAAATAAAACGTAATGCTGATTCAGACAAACAGATTTATTCCTACATTATATCTTTCATCAATTTTCTGAGCATAAACTAACAGAAGCATGAATTACCTTAAACGAATTATTTCGTTGCTTATGCGTAAAATGAAGATAACCCTAAATGGTGGAAAGTATTTAAAATTCACCTAGAACTACATTATGAATAGACTTAATTATACGACCCGCTGAGTTCTAGTTTAACTAATTTGCAAAACTCTGTATAAACCTATTAGGCAATTAAAGGGACTATTGATAAGCCTGTGAGATAAATCTATTTTACCGGTTCTTAAGCCGACTATTTTGAATACAGTTTTTTTTGCAGTCTTCGGGTAGTTTAGGCCAAGTCAGTTTGCTGTAAATTATTGGGGGTCACAGCTGTTGCTTATGTATCCGGTTCATTATTATTTGGTCATCAAAATCCAAGATCCAGCCGGATGATTTGTAAGAAACAGAAGTCTAAATTATATTAGCGTAGATTAACTCTGTTTAATTAATCAAACAGTAGGAACAACAACTAAGTCAGTATTTGCTCGTAGTTTAAAATATTATTATTGAAAACAGGTTTGTATTACGTTTTGTAAGACGTCCTGTTATTATATGAGGATCGCTCCGGTCGTGTTATTTAAACAGCTCACAGATTATTGAACACGATAAAAATCGGTACAAACAAACTTTATTAACAGTTTATGAAACAAAAAACACATAATACAATACAGTGCTCGTTTTAAAACTGTCATGTACACACTACCACAACAAACAAAAAATGTCACAAAATTACAGTACTCCATACAGAGTAATTAATCAACAGTGTTACTGACATTAATTAACTAGGTAATAGGCATACAGTCTGCTAGTGACACGTCTATCGCTTGGATTCGCCGAACTGAACAAATAAGCGGCGCGGTGTGGTGTTGATTGCTTGTTCAGCAAGACAGGGGCTATTTTGCAGCGTATAGCAGACAGCAGCTAAGAAGGCACTTGGTCCCGGCGAAACCCGGTAGGCGTGGGGGGGTTGTGGAGAGCGAAGAATGCCGTCTTGCAGACATTGACCTTCGCACATCCGCTGATTCACAGGTATGACGACCCCGTGACTGAAGGGTGGCCGGTTTTAGTTGTTAACACATTGTCAACGATCGGCCAAGTGTCTTCTTAGCTGCTGTCTGCTATAATAGCGTTTGCGAGAGATTTTCACATTTTTGTAGTTGCCTGTCGGACAACTGGGCAACTGAAGGTGCAACCGACACCGACAAAAGAACGCGGTGACAGCATTCCAAGTTGCGTCGTCCAGCTGATACGTGATCGTCGTTACATACTACAGGTGATAGCTACCGTAATTTATGTAAAAGTGTTTAAGATACAGAACGATTATCTCGAATGTACATGGACTCTGGGACAGTGGAACAAAAACATACCGAGTTACTAGCCGAATCTAGTGTCTTTAAATTTCACTTACATAAGACTTGAAAAATTCCTCCAACGAACAAATTTCTCAGTGAGGCACTGATAACCGCACACAAAACGCGAATGGGCGACACTTTTTCATTAAACACAATAACTGTTCTATGTAAATAAAATGTCGTAGTAATATCATTAGGAAGACCAAAGACAGACAAAGAAGTTATAAACAAGAGTCTAAATTACTATCGAGCTTCGTGAATTTTTAACGTAAACGTAAAAAGGAGTAGGAATATGCCTATATAAAAAAGATGTTTTGATAATATTGTCTCCCAAGTAGGATTTCTTTAAATCATCTGTATCAATTTAAGACTACAACAGCTACTCATTAAGGAGCTTCAGAAGTGTTTAAGAATTCACAGCACAGTAAATTGCTTTTTCCATTACTGACTAAAAGGTAAGCTTTTCGGAAAAAAATCAGTATTCCAATTTTACCTATTAAAGGAATGTTAAAAAATCGACTGGCTAGAATGTATATATCTCTTTCAAATACCGGTAACAAAAATAAAAAAAGCAAACAGGCAGTGAATATATAAATCTCGATCATGGTACCTCCAGTCCCTTAGTTAATCTTTGACACAAAATCTAAAACAACCCACCGCTACGCCTACACAAAACGAAAACTTTTGCATACACAGACAAATGTGTTACACGTCCAACTGCAGACCAGAAACAATAAAAATTCCACAACTTTTTTTTTACTGTATTTTTCCATAATGGTGTTTCTACCTCATATCACTAAAAAGTAATGCAAAACGTGTATATATTAACATGAAATATGAAATAAGAAAGCCAATAAATTAATTATTGTTTGTCTAATAAGCCAACGAAATTTCATAGACGCCATTTTCTGCATAATGAAGAGAGTGTTATTTAGTCACATTCGGGCAGTACTCATTTGAAAATACTTGAGTCACCTTCGGAAGACCGTTAAAAGTTGAAAAATGTTTAGCTTCAAATAGAAACTTCCAAATAAGTTTCTAGTTTTATAGACAAATGGCCCTACATCAGTTGAAACTGTTGCTGAATAATCGTATTTAATAGCAAGTAGAAGTAAAATTATTCTCTTCTGTTATACACAGAGTAGCGTACGTTGACAAAATCGACACAGCGTGCATGTCAAGACACGCGATCGAGACGAATGTCACTTCTGTCCGTCAATGCGTGTCAGTATTGCCCTCGGCTGGCACGCGTCAAGGAGAGGAGTTCAAAGCTCAGACTATATTGCTCCCCCACGTTGTCACTTCTTCTGTCATGTCTGACAAGCGAATACAAAATACAATGCGTTGAAGTCTACAACAGGCCTTACGGGAAGTAAAACTGAGAGCGGCATTTGGTGTCTCCGCCAGGTCTAGATTCAATATGTTGACATTGATTTTTTTATTTATTATATTAATGATATCATTTTTAACCTTAAAAAATTAGAAACTTCTGGCTAATATCTAAAAACAAGTTTTATTTACTTGGCCATATAGCGAGTAGTACTACTGAACAGATAACAAAAGTATCATATTGATGAAGAATCAAAATATACGCGTAGACAGTAATATAATATCTTCAAATAAATACTCTGCAAGCAGGTTTATTTTCACCTGAATATGTTTCGCTTACAATATAGATCAATTAACCATACTGTAAGCGAAATATTCAATTACAATTCAAACAAATCTCTGAAGGTAAAGAATAATGTCTATGAAACGTGCGTCAGGTGAAAATAAACCTACATGCAATTTATTTATTTGAAGATATTACATAGGAGACCTGCAGGAAACTCAACGAGTTACTTACAAAGAAATAATGGATAGTAATATAAACAGAAATTTTCGTAAACACATGAGTGGAATTAAAAATGATATTGAAACCTTCAAACCAGGATTCGGCGTTAAAAGTTCTTTGGACCGGAAGAGAAATTTTATCAATAATTAAGTAACTTATAGCAGTCAAGAGTATGAGTAAATATTGTAATATCAAATGAAGTCATAACAGTGAAAACATACGCACTCGTAACCGGGTAACCGGTTTACGGTGATTTTGCAAGCAGTATAACCTTCTTAATTCCATTTTAAGAGTTATTACTGAAAGATTGATTACCGCCTAGTGTTTTTTTTTTTTTTCAGCATGCTCCATTACAAATAAAGTAATACTATATGCTATATATAAACTTATTACAAGCCGATTCTCAATACATATAAAGACAACTCCAGTATTACAACATTACAAAGATTCAAAATAAACAAGAAAAATAAAAATCAATCATTTACAATGATACAATGAATTAGTACTACATTATTAACATGTTAAAACTGTATGCATGTATGTATCGTATGCATGATAAAGCTGTTCGACCAATATGTAAGTTAATTCATAATAACAAACGCATACAATGATTCAAAATAGATAGACAAGCACAATAACAATAAACACTACAAAGAATCAAAATCAATGTTATTAACATATTTAATAAAATGTCTAACATATTTTGATGTCAATTCACTTCTATTTGGAGGCCATCGTCCACCACTCCTTAGTACACTATTTTTGAAAACCCGTCTTTCTTCATTCAACATATTGCACTCATATAACAAATGTTCCTCTGTTTGGTCACCGTCGTTGCAGACACATATTGGATCATCTTTTATTTTGAAACGATAGTAGTAGGCTCTAAGCCTGCCATGACCAGTCACCATTGTGGTAAAATTAGGAGACAGTGCAAACCTTGAGGACAGTCTGTGCTTCACACTAGGGAAAAACAACTTGGTCACCATTCCATTTAATGTTTCTTCCCACTCACTTTGCCACTCCATTAGGCTCACCTCACGGAATTTGTTAATCATTGCACTTTTTGGTATTCGTTCATAGCGCACCATACTGCTACTGGACGCAGCTTCTTTAGCCAGATTGTCAGCCAGTTCATTACCATAAATACCCACATGTGCCTTAACCCAACCAAAATCAATTGACCAGTTGACCGCCTTTAAACTTTTTAACTTATTCCTTATTTCTTCTATCAAGCAGCTATGATTCCTCGAGCTCCTAAGTGAGTCCAGCGTCACTCTGCTGTCGGTGTAAACAGCTGCCGTTCTCAAATTAGTTATAATATAATTTAATTCAGCTATCTTTTCCAGGGCCTTCAAGACTGCCAATTGCTCAGCCTGATTATTAGAGCACCCAACACCCAACTTATACTGCATCTCATATTTGAGCTCACCATTAACAAACAAGGCTATACCCGACCCAACCCCATTGTTGTGCTTACTGCCATCTGTATATGCTTGTACTGTGTATACTTTACTTTCATGGCTCGAGTTTATAAGAACTGTATCTGCCGGATGAGGCCAGTCCTTGAACGGAATTACTGTGTCCATCAAAATATTAGCACCATCACAACCTCTAGCAACTCTGTAAGCACTAACAATCTCTCTCAACTTTATTATTATTGGAGTCAGTCCTGTCAAAATGCACAAAGCTTCATGGGACACTGTACGATAAGCCTTCGCAATTTTAATATTGATGAGACGTTGCACTCTTTTGAACTTCATCTGGTTACTTTTCCTCTCTAATGCGTCTATCCATACGGGTGCTCCATATGATAAAAGGGGGAGAATTGCCCCCTTATATATTGTTTTAAGTGCCTCATGTCCCAACCCCCAGTTTAATTTTGCAGATCTTGATAGCATATGAATCAGTTTTGTACACGTTTCGACCACATACTGGATATGCTCATTAAAATTGAATTTTGTGTCAATAATGAAACCCAAATGTTTTAACTTATTAACTTGTTGAAGTGTTTTAGAATTAAGGTAAGTGCTTAATTCTGAATTCTGAAGTCTTTTACGAGAAATTAAGAGTATTTTTGATTTTTGTTCATTAAAAGAAACTTTATTTGTAGCCCACTTTGAAATTTTTACCATCTCTAAATTGGCATAATTTTCAGCTTCTAAGAGAGACTTACCACTTGTTAACACAATTAAATCATCTGCAAAAGCTATAAGTTTTGTACGTTTAGTGAAGTCTAAATTGAGCAACGAGTTATACTGTATGTTCCAAAATCCTGGCCCACAACAAGATCCCTGAGGACAACCCTTACTGACATCCCTCTCCATTGATGTATTGTGAGTAGATAGAACTGCCTTTCGTCCACCAAAGTAACTCTGTGAGAGACAATACAAGTTCCTAGGACACTCGAATTGTTTAAGAGTATTCAAAATACACGGCCACCAAGCTGCATCAAAAGCGCCCTGGACATCAAGACTAACGAGAACAACAACCCCTTTCTCCACCAAACATCTTTCAACAAATTCCTTAACTGCCATAGCTGCATCCACTGTACTTTTCTGGGGTGTAAATCCATACTGATTAGACTGCATTAAATCTTTAGAAAACACGTGGTGCATAATTCTGTTTATAAGTAGTTTTTCCAATACTTTCGCTCCTACCTTCAATAAACTGATAGGGCGAAACTTCGAAACTTCAGTACTGTTCTCCCTGCCTGGCTTAAATATTGGTACTATTTTTGCTCTTTTCGATAACTTAGGAAAGACACCTCTGCTCAGACACTCAGACACTCATTATAGATTGCTGTTACAAACCGAGGAAATTGCATAAAAACCCGCAATAAAATGCCACTTGTTATTTCATCCTCACCAGGACACTTCTGAGGGTTCATGTTTTCCAAAACTCGCAAAACTTCTTCTTGTGAAAACTCTCTGTTATCTTGTACACTTATTGGATCCTTAATCTTATTCCTAATATGCCTATGATACTCATTATCCATTATGCCGTCATCCACGGGAATAAAGTATTCCAACATACAATTCATAGTACCTTCCAAATCTGTTGTGAAGGAGCCATCCGGTTTTTGCAAAGTTGTTAAAGTGGAACACTTTCTCATTATTCCAGCTGCCAAGCGATAAACCGCATTCCAGGGATTCACTGATGTTGTTAAATTACAATATTGTTTCCAAGAATGTATTTTTTCTCTTCTAATACTTGATTGATACTTCTTCTTTTCCTCAAAGTAGTACATTTTCCGACATTCTCTCAGGGCATTGTCGTTTCTAGTCCTTTGGTATCTTCTTCTTAATGCATTAATTCTTTTACGCATGACTGTGAGTGTATCTGACCACCATGGAACCGATCTGCCTCCAACAGTCTTCTGTAATGTTGTACGCTTCTTAAAAGACTTGTCACATGCTGTCTTTATGGTATCCTCAAATTTTTTCACGACTTGATCCATATCTTGTACCTCCGAAACCTTATACTGTAATACAATATCCAGACTTCCTAAATCATTATTACACGTAGAAACATAAAACGTTTTAAGTATTTCTTGAAACAAATTCCGATCAAAAGCTTCATAGTTACTTTCCTTGAAGACATATCGCAACCCCTGATACTGAAATTCCGCAATATCATAGTTTCCATGTACTATATTGAAAGTAATAATTCTATGGTCCGAACAGCTCTCTTCTTCACTGATCTTCCAGTCCTCAACTAGAGAAACCAGCTGATTATTAACTATAGTTAAATCAATATTACTTTTACCATTCCGTGATTCAAAAGTTGTAAAATTACTTTCATCGTTCATTAAAAACATTTGGTTTCCCATCAAAAACTCTTGTATCGCCCTACCTCTTCTATTGGTTAACGAATCATGCCACATTGTTGACCTGGCGTTACTATCGACACCAATCAAAACGCCACTTCCCTTTACAAAACTGAGAACACTTTCAATTTTATTAATATTAATTCCGACATCATCATGCATACCAAAATACATGCATGCCAAAAAGAAGTTTTGACCACCATAAATTAAATGCAAAATGACGGTATCTTCATCTGATAGTTGGTTAATCATTAAACATGTAATTCGATCATTCATAATTACATCTGCGGCTCTCTGTTTACCCGTACCAGCAGTAAATGTTGTACAATTCCTTGGTATCCCGACAACGTTATTTAAAATAACATATGGTTCTTGAATAAACAAAACGTCCACCCTTTGTTTTCGTATTATATCAACAATGTTATCTGTTGCCTGTCTGGAATGCTGTAAATTGATCTGTATGCATCGAATTAGGTTGTTCTTATCTAGATGTGTTGACCTTTCATTAGCAGTCCGTAGGAATGGCATTAATAATCAATGTTCTGTTTATAGTTCCTTATCAGTTGTTGCAAACAAAAACAGCTCTTATCGAAGGGCGAATGACGCTCATTAACCCTATTATCCTTTATACGCTTATTGTAATGAATATAATTGATACATTTAAACTCATTAGTTGATGCTTTACATTCACTCAGCTTATGGTCTCCAGCACACAAGGGGCATGGCATGTAAGATCCCCTCTGCACTCCTGAGGGGATGGATGGAGGGATGGAGGGGGGTTGCGAGGGGGGAGGGAGAGAGAGAGAGAGAGAGTGAGGGTAAGCGAATCATATTAAAACAGTAGTACGTACAGTGCCAATACAAGTTAGGTAAATGTTTAATATTCCCCGTTGAGATGTATGCAGCAGACTTATGTATTTCATGCGCACATTCGCCCCTCATACTTTGAAATTTCAATACAGTGGGAGATCAATTATGTACACATCTTCTGTTCTGAATGGTTTTCCGATAATCGAGTCGCCTTTCCGCTAAACAAAAGTGTAAAACGCTTACTCCTTGTTTGCAGTACACTGGATGCAATACACTTTTAAACTGCAAAAAGTACTTTATGTGCATTTTGCTTCTAAATTAAGTCAGTATGCAATCTATTCTGAAGTAGCATGCACAATTGTTTCTTATGACGCCCAATGTCTGTGAAAAGTAAATGGAAAATAATAAAGACTTATTCTTTCAGGGGTTTACTACGGTTGGTAGGTGTTAGATGTTTTAGCCTGCAATCACAGCTGACGTCTCATACGATAGGTGTGACGTACGTGTTAATAAATTCTTTTAATACAAAGGTTTTGTAAAATATATAAAAACACTTGGTAAGTTTCACAAATTTTTTAAATAAAAATATTTCACAAATATTCTTTTAACATAAGAAACAGATTTAAACTGCTACAGGAAACAATTGGTGGTTGTTAAAGTCTTCTTCATCATGAAGTTATCTGGTTTAAACTCTTTGTAGGCTATTAACAATTTATATGCCGCTCTGTACTCTCTTAAACGGATGGAATATCTAGTACACAGGTAGTCATTTACGAAACTCGTCAGCGTTTACATATATATTGTGAATTCTAAATGTTATGCCTTTGGTTTAGAAACGATGCATTTGAGGAAAATTTTGCCTGTTAGGAATTGTAAAACACGATATTACAGAGTCATGGAATGCACGACGAAAAGGTAATTGATAGAGCAGCAAATATTTTCTAATGTATAAAACGTGAAAGAAGAAGACGGAATAAGCTAATCGCAGTTATCATTTCATTTGCTCTTTGGCTCCTTATGGACAGCTTTAGGTTCCGCAGCCTTATAGGAGTTATACGTTATACTGTATATATACGAGGCTAATTCGCATCGGGTGGTTATATGAAAAGCTTTCGTTAAGAAAATTCTCCCTTGTTAATTAGCATCCAAGTTTATATATGCATGAAAACTGTGCTTATGCATGAAACTTAAATGCAGCTTCTGACAGTGAAACTGAAGACAGAGCTAAACTAAGAACAAGTCGTTCAAGATAACTAATCCATCACACTATATTTATGTCTACTAGAACTATGAATATAATAAGTAAAGTAGATTTAGTACGATGCAAAAAAATGAAAAGAACATACATGATAAAGTTACAGAAAATGTTTGTAACAAATAATAAAAGTATAAAAACACCTTAAAACATAATAAAACCAAAAAGTCACTCCATCGTCCTGATACGCGTTAGGCAGATGCTCCTGTTCCGATGTCTGTTGCTTTCGATGTTTGCCAATAGATTGCCTTGGGATTCTTCCGCCCCCTGTAAAAACATTTTGTTGACCTCGTTGATGTGCAAGTGTTCGTGTCTGTTTTCCTAGTAAGTATTTGTTTGTATTATTTAACCTTTAGCTCACATACTTTGTGAACTTTTGTTAGTATTATTCTTTTGACTCTCACTCGTTGATAGAGTATTATTTATTACTTTTCATGTATTAGTTTATAATTGGACTCAAGAGGGCTGCTAACTGTTTAGGTGGCAGGAAAGCCGGATTTATAATTTTTCTATGCAGGCAAAATTCCGTCATTTAGATTCAAAATAAGATACTTATTGAAATTAAAATTTTTACAAAACCTTCCGGCTGTCAGGGAGATACAGGCTTGTGCACTGTATACTTTATGAAGCCATGAAAGTCAGTCACGGTGGCAAAGAGTAATGTAACCACTATTTGCACATTCCACTTAAATTCAGTTAACATTTTTCTGAGAAAAAATGAAACAAAGAATATAAACGCCCATCGAGTATTCGTGGACCGCTCCTTAAGACCTTGTGCCGGGGGAACGACCGACCTGGACTGTATGAAACTGGTGTTCATGGACTCGGGGTTGGACAACGCACACAAACCAGGGCGCAAGACGCCCCGTGCATTGTAACGACCAAGAATTAAAAATTTTTAGTATGACCGAAAAGACGTTACATACAGCATGACACCCCACACAGGCCACGAGCAATAAATAAGGAACAATGTTACTAGGTGTCAAGTGAACGTTTGCTTCGGACAATACAAATACGCTTCACATAGCTTTACAATGGGGAACAAGGTTGGCCGTGACAGACTCGACTAAACCGAGATTTACAGCCTGCAAAATGTAAGATAAAAGAAACTGTGTCAAGTACCAATTTAGAGAGAAACTGTGACGGACACACTGCCGGGTTAATTTGAAGTGTACCAGTAATAAGAAAAGGGTGTAAGACACACAATGGTATGTACCCTGTATGAGAACGGACATCGATATCTAAAAGAATAGAATCGAACTTGTGCACAGCAGGGGAACGTCTTACTGGCGACAACTGATATTTACGACAGGGAGAAGGAGTGCCGTTTTGGAAACGACGTCACGCTGCGCCAGGACAGCTATCGGAAAAAAGGGTCGAGGACAGCGAAACAATAACGAAATACGACACATTGTTTGCGTGAGAACTGCAGCGAGATCCGGAGTACGCTTAGACAAAGACATGATGGACAACCAAGAAAATTGCTCCTGTTCTAGGAAAAGAGTACGGAGGCTTTCGACGCGAACTCGTGGGGAGACAGGATACCCAATCACAACCCAGCATCTACCCAGAGAACAGGTGGAGAGGACCGTCGTCATCATGGCAACGGGAACGTCGAATGAGAAGTGAAGAACGATAGTCTGATATAAGGGTAGGAGATCTTCTGTCCTATCATGTTCGACCTGAGGCGTGTTTTCCAGAAGGGTGCATTGTGGTAAACGATGCTTGATAAAAACTGTTTACAGAGCACGCGGGGGGACAGTCTTTCATAAATTTTCAATCATATACTTTGAGCAGTCTTCACGTACTTTTAAAACAGTCTACTTATAATTTTCGACAGTCTTTTTATAACTTTCAACAGTCGGTCGTCATACACTTTTAAGAATCTTCATACATTTTATAACAGTCTTAATACAAAGTTCGATTAACATACGGACAGCAGTGGGACTTTGAAACTCTGCTACGCGGGATATAATTAAGTGACTTAGACATTTCGATATTGGCGCGTATCCGGTAATAGTGTACCTACGGTGACTAAAACATGCGACATACGCCAGTGCTTAAGAATTATAGAGTTCTTTATTATACTCAAATTCAGAACTGAACTAACCAATCGCACTTTCATCAATAACCGACGCGTAGAACTATTGTTAATGTAATACCGGACAACGAAATCGTAACGTTGTACAGTGCGGCGAAGCGATACGATATAATTTGGAACAATTACACCACGGTATCAAAGACACTATACATTACTGTACACACAAGAAGTTCAACAATAGATAGACAGACATATACACCATAGATAATGATGAACTTATCCTCACGACACATGATTTCATAAACTCGAACAGTAACAGCCGAATCAACAGAATACACACACAGCGCGAGTGAATCTGTTCCGCGTGTGTTGAGTGTTAGTGACATCACAGCTACGCAGCTTCCCACACATGGACCAGCAACGAGAAGGAGTTACTCCGATGGAAATATCGGATAAATCGCTTTCCAAGTAATCTTTATGCTATTCTTATCATAAGAACTCTACTGTCCTGTCTCTTTTCAAGAAACACCCCTTGAGTATTTAAATTAATATGATAAAAATAATTAACGCTATTCATCTGAGGCAAGCAATGAACGCATTAGTATAAGATTTATTGTCTGACTATTTGTGTTTTCTATATATCGATTGTATTATATCTGTATGTGTATGTTTTCCAGCAAACAACGTATTGGATTCGCATTGTAATTTGATATATATATATATATATATATACGTGTGTTCTTTTATGTTCTTTTTATGAATGTATTTACAGGGAATCATCCATATTTTATATATTGAAATCTGTTTATTTAATGATATGATGTTAAATAAATAAGTGTTTATTTCATCCAGAATATATGCGTTCATTATTGTCAAGTTACCTCAGAACAAGAAAGTAATAGCACTTGAATGATTTATAGTAGTTTTATTCATGTATACAACAATTAGAGTCTCCATGCAATAATTATGCTAACATAAAGGAACTAACGTGTCACTTAGCTTCAATCAGTTGATATGAGTAACCTAATTGAGTGATTACACGATCTCATTATGCAAATTAGTATATTTACATAATTAATTAATCACAGTTAGCATAATAATTAACCCCGTTAAAGTTGTATTTGGCGCCCAACGTGGGGCAAAGAGCAGGCAGTAGAGATAGGATAAGCGTATATGTTAATATTTCATGTTAGTTGTAAGAACAAATATTATTAGTGTGAAGCTAGTTGGACTGGGACTGAATGTTAACGCGGAGTAAGGCTGCAAAAATGACGACCAGTAGTACAGATTCCATGAATTTCGATATTAATAACCAACAGGGAGTACCCGATGTCGAACGAGAGGAATCACCAACTTATTCACAAATGACCGAGGAGACGTCAAACGTCAGAGCGCGGGGACAGGAGTCCCAACAACAACCGCAGGAAGAAGTGACAATGCGTTCACTTATGGACCTCATGCGGGCACAGAGTGAAAGCCTTAAGATGATGAATGAAAATTTTAATGAAAACTTATAGAGATTAGAAGAGAACAGAAGGAAAATTTTAGAGAAGTGAATGAAAAGTTCGAGAAGCAGAATGAAAATTTTACACAAATACGCGCGGAAATGCGTGAATATATAAATAATTGTGACAAGAAGGTAGACGAAGTTCAGAAGCAGCAGAACGAGATCATAAAAGAGTTAAAGGACGACACCGACAAGAAATTCGAAGAGGTACGAGAAACTAGAGAATTAGACCGACAGGAACTAAAGAGTGTTGCCCAAAATACTCAAACAAGCATCAAAAAGATCCACAACAGAGTAGAAACACACGCAAAAGAAAATCACAAGAAGCAGGAGGAATTGAGAGTCGAACTATTCCAAACAGTAAGGCAATTACAACAGGAACAGGGAGACGTAAACAGCACGATACAGCAGAAGATCAATGAGGTAGATGGGAGACAGAAGTCGGCGGAACTAAAACTGGATGAGAGCACCAGAGAGAAAACCACTCGTATCAACGAATTAAAGTCCCAGATAGAACGACTACAGCGTCAGCTAATTGAAGGTGAGTCGGGGATAATCAGTAGAATCAACGGACACACACATACAGAGTTAAAGTACAACGGCACTGACAGGTTCCCAATGGAGTTCCTGAAGGAATTGTCAGAGATCCAAGAACAGTACTACAACAACAATGACATTAAATGGATCGGGAGACACTTGGAGATGGACGCTGGAATATGGTGGCGTGTCATACGGAATCAAATCTCCACGTACGATGAGTTTAAAGAAGCCTTCACCTTGAAGTACTGGGGTCAAGAACGCCAGGACAACATACGCGACAATCTGGAGTACGGCAGATATGAGTGGAACGGACCAATCACAGCTGTCCAGTATGTAGAAAGGATTTTACTGGAAAGCCGGCAACTGTCACCAGCATTAACCGATACCCAGCTGATACGAAAATTAGCTCGTCACTTTGGAAAGGATTTGCAGCTCGCCGTGGTCACACGTGGTATCACAAGTATACCGAATTTTGAAGCATTGATTACGGAATTTACGAGTATACAGTCAAGCGGAGATAACGATCGCAGGCCACATTACAGACCCTACAATGAGGGAAGGAACAACCCGAGAGAGAGGGAAAGACAGTATAACAAAAGTGAAAGCGACCGACCGCCAAGGGGTCGTTTTGACAACAAACAATACGTCAATACGGTGCAGTTTACGCCAGCAGAGGCGGGACCTAGTAGGACGGTCATTGACACCACCCCAAGGGCGAGCGGTAACAGCGACAAAAAAAAAAAATATGTCAAACTAGAGAATAAGATAGAATTTTTAAGCGACTTACTTCCGAGTGAGAATGTAAATATATTATTACCTGATTTACGAAAGGACCTACTACAAGAGGACGACGAGATTATTAATAAACAAGTATTGAAATGTCCCGAAATTACTATTAAATTTAATAATGATATAATTTTACAAGCTTTGCTTGATACTGGTTGCCTCGTCAACGGATTATCGGAGACGTGGTTTAATAATCATAAGAAGAGTATAGAACCATATGAGACACTACCCGTAACAAATACATTTATAATAAGTGCTGTAGGAAATAAATCTAAATTAGTTAAGAGACAAATATTGTGTGACATTGAGATTGATGGTATCCGATATGAATGTGTGTTTTTGATAATACCAGAATTAGTGAAACCGTGTATACTAGGAATTAGTTTTCTACAAGAAGTTGGGTGTCGCCTCGACATCGGAAACAAAGTAATTAGTTTAAAAAGCGACACTGATGATGAGGAGCACATTATACCAATCATGAATATTGACGTGATAAACGGTGAAGAAGAAGAGGAAGTACTGCGATGCATCGATGAAAAGATTGGGAGCATAGACTGCGTGGATGAAGGAATACTGCAACGCCTGAAGGAGATTTTGGTAAGGAACCGGAACGTTTTTAGGGAGTGCCCGGGAAGAATAGAGGGTTACACGCATGAGTTTCACGTTACGGACAGGACACCTTACTTTCAACGAGGGTGGCCTGTGCCGCTTGCTTACAGAGACAAGGTGAACGAGGAGATTAACCGGATGTTACGATATGGAGTAATCGAACGTTGCGCCAGCCAGTACGTCAATCCAATCGTGACAGTAATTAAGAAGGATGGGAGGGTTCGCCTGTGCCATGATGCAAGGAAAGTGAACAGCGTGACCGTACCCGATTACGAAGTAGTGTCCCCGGTAAATGAGATATTGGCTAGATGTGGTGATATGCAGTACTTGTCGACAGTCGATTTATCCAGTAGCTTCTGGCAAGTCCCATTAAAACGAGAATGTAGGGATTTCACTGCGTTTATGCATGAAGGGAGGTGCTACCGATTCACAGTGACACCATTTGGACTTAGCACCAGCTCTGCGGCGTTGACACGTGGATTGGATGTGGCTCTCGAGGAGGAGGTCAAGAAGAACACGATCATCTACGTGGACGACTGCTTGTGTTACTCCAATAATATACAAACACACTTAAATCATTTAGAAACATTGCTAAACAACCTCAATAAGGCAAATATCACTGTCAACCTCACCAAGTCACAATTCTTCAGACGAGAAATCTCATTCCTTGGTTATCGCCTTACAACAAAAGGAAATAACGAAATAGCGAAACAATAACGAAATACGACACATTGTTTGCGTGAGAACTGCAGCGAGATCCGGAGTACGCTTAGACAAAGACATGATGGACAACCAAGAAAATTGCTCCTGTTCTAGGAAAAGAGTACGGAGGCTTTCGACGCGAACTCGTGGGGAGACAGGATACCCAATCACAACCCAGCATCTACCCAGAGAACAGGTGGAGAGGACCGTCGTCATCATGGCAACGGGAACGTCGAATGAGAAGTGAAGAACGATAGTCTGATATAAGGGTAGGAGATCTTCTGTCCTATCATGTTCGACCTGAGGCGTGTTTTCCAGAAGGGTGCATTGTGGTAAACGATGCTTGATAAAAACTGTTTACAGAGCACGCGGGGGGACAGTCTTTCATAAATTTTCAATCATATACTTTGAGCAGTCTTCACGTACTTTTAAAACAGTCTACTTATAATTTTCGACAGTCTTTTTATAACTTTCAACAGTCGGTCGTCATACACTTTTAAGAATCTTCATACATTTTATAACAGTCTTAATACAAAGTTCGATTAACATACGGACAGCAGTGGGACTTTGAAACTCTGCTACGCGGGATATAATTAAGTGACTTAGACATTTCGATATTGGCGCGTATCCGGTAATAGTGTACCTACGGTGACTAAAACATGCGACATACGCCAGTGCTTAAGAATTATAGAGTTCTTTATTATACTCAAATTCAGAACTGAACTAACCAATCGCACTTTCATCAATAACCGACGCGTAGAACTATTGTTAATGTAATACCGGACAACGAAATCGTAACGTTGTACAGTGCGGCGAAGCGATACGATATAATTTGGAACAATTACACCACGGTATCAAAGACACTATACATTACTGTACACACAAGAAGTTCAACAATAGATAGACAGACATATACACCATAGATAATGATGAACTTATCCTCACGACACATGATTTCATAAACTCGAACAGTAACAGCCGAATCAACAGAATACACACACAGCGCGAGTGAATCTGTTCCGCGTGTGTTGAGTGTTAGTGACATCACAGCTACGCAGCTTCCCACACATGGACCAGCAACGAGAAGGAGTTACTCCGATGGAAATATCGGATAAATCGCTTTCCAAGTAATCTTTATGCTATTCTTATCATAAGAACTCTACTGTCCTGTCTCTTTTCAAGAAACACCCCTTGAGTATTTAAATTAATATGATAAAAATAATTAACGCTATTCATCTGAGGCAAGCAATGAACGCATTAGTATAAGATTTATTGTCTGACTATTTGTGTTTTCTATATATCGATTGTATTATATCTGTATGTGTATGTTTTCCAGCAAACAACGTATTGGATTCGCATTGTAATTTGATATATATATATATATATATACGTGTGTTCTTTTATGTTCTTTTTATGAATGTATTTACAGGGAATCATCCATATTTTATATATTGAAATCTGTTTATTTAATGATATGATGTTAAATAAATAAGTGTTTATTTCATCCAGAATATATGCGTTCATTATTGTCAAGTTACCTCAGAACAAGAAAGTAATAGCACTTGAATGATTTATAGTAGTTTTATTCATGTATACAACAATTAGAGTCTCCATGCAATAATTATGCTAACATAAAGGAACTAACGTGTCACTTAGCTTCAATCAGTAGATATGAGTAACCTAATTGAGTGATTACACGATCTCATTATGCAAATTAGTATATTTACATAATTAATTAATCACAGTTAGCATAATAATTAACCCCATTAAAGTTGTATTTGGCGCCCAACGTGGGGCAAAGAGCAGGCAGTAGAGATAGGATAAGCGTATATGTTAATATTTCATGTTAGTTGTAAGAACAAATATTATTAGTGTGAAGCTAGTTGGACTGGGACTGAATGTTAACGCGGAGTAAGGCTGCAAAAATGACGACCAGTAGTACAGATTCCATGAATTTCGATATTAATAACCAACAGGGAGTACCCGATGTCGAACGAGAGGAATCACCAACTTATTCACAAATGACCGAGGAGACGTCAAACGTCAGAGCGCGGGGACAGGAGTCCCAACAACAACCGCAGGAAGAAGTGACAATGCGTTCACTTATGGACCTCATGCGGGCACAGAGTGAAAGCCTTAAGATGATGAATGAAAATTTTAATGAAAACTTATAGAGATTAGAAGAGAACAGAAGGAAAATTTTAGAGAAGTGAATGAAAAGTTCGAGAAGCAGAATGAAAATTTTACACAAATACGCGCGGAAATGCGTGAATATATAAATAATTGTGACAAGAAGGTAGACGAAGTTCAGAAGCAGCAGAACGAGATCATAAAAGAGTTAAAGGACGACACCGACAAGAAATTCGAAGAGGTACGAGAAACTAGAGAATTAGACCGACAGGAACTAAAGAGTGTTGCCCAAAATACTCAAACAAGCATCAAAAAGATCCACAACAGAGTAGAAACACACGCAAAAGAAAATCACAAGAAGCAGGAGGAATTGAGAGTCGAACTATTCCAAACAGTAAGGCAATTACAACAGGAACAGGGAGACGTAAACAGCACGATACAGCAGAAGATCAATGAGGTAGATGGGAGACAGAAGTCGGCGGAACTAAAACTGGATGAGAGCACCAGAGAGAAAACCACTCGTATCAACGAATTAAAGTCCCAGATAGAACGACTACAGCGTCAGCTAATTGAAGGTGAGTCGGGGATAATCAGTAGAATCAACGGACACACACATACAGAGTTAAAGTACAACGGCACTGACAGGTTCCCAATGGAGTTCCTGAAGGAATTGTCAGAGATCCAAGAACAGTACTACAACAACAATGACATTAAATGGATCGGGAGACACTTGGAGATGGACGCTGGAATATGGTGGCGTGTCATACGGAATCAAATCTCCACGTACGATGAGTTTAAAGAAGCCTTCACCTTGAAGTACTGGGGTCAAGAACGCCAGGACAACATACGCGACAATCTGGAGTACGGCAGATATGAGTGGAACGGACCAATCACAGCTGTCCAGTATGTAGAAAGGATTTTACTGGAAAGCCGGCAACTGTCACCAGCATTAACCGATACCCAGCTGATACGAAAATTAGCTCGTCACTTTGGAAAGGATTTGCAGCTCGCCGTGGTCACACGTGGTATCACAAGTATACCGAATTTTGAAGCATTGATTACGGAATTTACGAGTATACAGTCAAGCGGAGATAACGATCGCAGGCCACATTACAGACCCTACAATGAGGGAAGGAACAACCCGAGAGAGAGGGAAAGACAGTATAACAAAAGTGAAAGCGACCGACCGCCAAGGGGTCGTTTTGACAACAAACAATACGTCAATACGGTGCAGTTTACGCCAGCAGAGGCGGGACCTAGTAGGACGGTCATTGACACCACCCCAAGGGCGAGCGGTAACAGCGACAAAAAAAAAAAATATGTCAAACTAGAGAATAAGATAGAATTTTTAAGCGACTTACTTCCGAGTGAGAATGTAAATATATTATTACCTGATTTACGAAAGGACCTACTACAAGAGGACGACGAGATTATTAATAAACAAGTATTGAAATGTCCCGAAATTACTATTAAATTTAATAATGATATAATTTTACAAGCTTTGCTTGATACTGGTTGCCTCGTCAACGGATTATCGGAGACGTGGTTTAATAATCATAAGAAGAGTATAGAACCATATGAGACACTACCCGTAACAAATACATTTATAATAAGTGCTGTAGGAAATAAATCTAAATTAGTTAAGAGACAAATATTGTGTGACATTGAGATTGATGGTATCCGATATGAATGTGTGTTTTTGATAATACCAGAATTAGTGAAACCGTGTATACTAGGAATTAGTTTTCTACAAGAAGTTGGGTGTCGCCTCGACATCGGAAACAAAGTAATTAGTTTAAAAAGCGACACTGATGATGAGGAGCACATTATACCAATCATGAATATTGACGTGATAAACGGTGAAGAAGAAGAGGAAGTACTGCGATGCATCGATGAAAAGATTGGGAGCATAGACTGCGTGGATGAAGGAATACTGCAACGCCTGAAGGAGATTTTGGTAAGGAACCGGAACGTTTTTAGGGAGTGCCCGGGAAGAATAGAGGGTTACACGCATGAGTTTCACGTTACGGACAGGACACCTTACTTTCAACGAGGGTGGCCTGTGCCGCTTGCTTACAGAGACAAGGTGAACGAGGAGATTAACCGGATGTTACGATATGGAGTAATCGAACGTTGCGCCAGCCAGTACGTCAATCCAATCGTGACAGTAATTAAGAAGGATGGGAGGGTTCGCCTGTGCCATGATGCAAGGAAAGTGAACAGCGTGACCGTACCCGATTACGAAGGAGTGTCCCCGGTAAATGAGATATTGGCTAGATGTGGTGATATGCAGTACTTGTCGACAGTCGATTTATCCAGTAGCTTCTGGCAAGTCCCATTAAAACGAGAATGTAGGGATTTCACTGCGTTTATGCATGAAGGGAGGTGCTACCGATTCACAGTGACACCATTTGGACTTAGCACCAGCTCTGCGGCGTTGACACGTGGATTGGATGTGGCTCTCGAGGAGGAGGTCAAGAAGAACACGATCATCTACGTGGACGACTGCTTGTGTTACTCCAATAATATACAAACACACTTAAATCATTTAGAAACATTGCTAAACAACCTCAATAAGGCAAATATCACTGTCAACCTCACCAAGTCACAATTCTTCAGACGAGAAATCTCATTCCTTGGTTATCGCCTTACAACAAAAGGAAATAACGAAATAGCGAAACAATAACGAAATACGACACATTGTTTGCGTGAGAACTGCAGCGAGATCCGGAGTACGCTTAGACAAAGACATGATGGACAACCAAGAAAATTGCTCCTGTTCTAGGAAAAGAGTACGGAGGCTTTCGACGCGAACTCGTGGGGAGACAGGATACCCAATCACAACCCAGCATCTACCCAGAGAACAGGTGGAGAGGACCGTCGTCATCATGGCAACGGGAACGTCGAATGAGAAGTGAAGAACGATAGTCTGATATAAGGGTAGGAGATCTTCTGTCCTATCATGTTCGACCTGAGGCGTGTTTTCCAGAAGGGTGCATTGTGGTAAACGATGCTTGATAAAAACTGTTTACAGAGCACGCGGGGGGACAGTCTTTCATAAATTTTCAATCATATACTTTGAGCAGTCTTCACGTACTTTTAAAACAGTCTACTTATAATTTTCGACAGTCTTTTTATAACTTTCAACAGTCGGTCGTCATACACTTTTAAGAATCTTCATACATTTTATAACAGTCTTAATACAAAGTTCGATTAACATACGGACAGCAGTGGGACTTTGAAACTCTGCTACGCGGGATATAATTAAGTGACTTAGACATTTCGATATTGGCGCGTATCCGGTAATAGTGTACCTACGGTGACTAAAACATGCGACATACGCCAGTGCTTAAGAATTATAGAGTTCTTTATTATACTCAAATTCAGAACTGAACTAACCAATCGCACTTTCATCAATAACTGACGCGTAGAACTATTGTTAATGTAATACCGGACAACGAAATCGTAACGTTGTACAGTGCGGCGAAGCGATACGTTATAATTTGGAACAATTACACCACGGTATCAAAGACACTATACATTACTGTACACACAAGAAGTTCAACAATAGATAGACAGACATATACACCATAGATAATGATGAACTTATCCTCACGACACATGATTTCATAAACTCGAACAGTAACAGCCGAATCAACAGAATACACACACAGCGCGAGTGAATCTGTTCCGCGTGTGTTGAGTGTTAGTGACATCACAGCTACGCAGCTTCCCACACATGGACCAGCAACGAGAAGGAGTTACTCCGATGGAAATATCGGATAAATCGCTTTCCAAGTAATCTTTATGCTATTCTTATCATAAGAACTCTACTGTCCTGTCTCTTTTCAAGAAACACCCCTTGAGTATTTAAATTAATATGATAAAAATAATTAACGCTATTCATCTGAGGCAAGCAATGAACGCATTAGTATAAGATTTATTGTCTGACTATTTGTGTTTTCTATATATCGATTGTATTATATATGTATGTGTATGTTTTCCAGCAAACAACGTATTGGATTCGCATTGTAATTTGATATATATATATATACATGTGTTCTTTTATGTTCTTTTTATGAATGTATTTACAGGGAATCATCCATATTTTATATATTGAAATCTGTTTATTTAATGATATGATGTTAAATAAATAAGTGTTTATTTCATCCAGAATATATGCGTTCATTATTGTCAAGTTACCTCAGAACAAGAAAGTAATAGCACTTGAATGATTTATAGTAGTTTTATTCATGTATACAACAATTAGAGTCTCCATGCAATAATTATGCTAACATAAAGGAACTAACGTGTCACTTAGCTTCAATCAGTTGATATGAGTAACCTAATTGAGTGATTACACGATCTCATTATGCAAATTAGTATATTTACATAATTAATTAATCACAGTTAGCATAATAATTAACCCCATTAAAGTTGTATTTGGCGCCCAACGTGGGGCAAAGAGCAGGCAGTAGAGATAGGATAAGCGTATATATTAATATTTCATGTTAGTTGTAAGAACAAATATTATTAGTGTGAAGCTAGTTGGACTGGGACTGAATGTTAACGCGGAGTAAGGCTGCAAAAATGACGACCAGTAGTACAGATTCCATGAATTTCGATATTAATAACCAACAGGGAGTACCCGATGTCGAACGAGAGGAATCACCAACTTATTCACAAATGACCGAGGAGACGTCAAACGTCAGAGCGCGGGGACAGGAGTCCCAACAACAACCGCAGGAAGAAGTGACAATGCGTTCACTTATGGACCTCATGCGGGCACAGAGTGAAAGCCTTAAGATGATGAATGAAAATTTTAATGAAAACTTATAGAGATTAGAAGAGAACAGAAGGAAAATTTTAGAAAAGTGAATGAAAAGTTCGAGAAGCAGAATGAAAATTTTACACAAATACGCGCGGAAATGCGTGAATATATAAATAATTGTGACAAGAAGATAGACGAAGTTCAGAAGCAGCAGAACGAGATCATAAAAGAGTTAAAGGACGACACCGACAAGAAATTCGAAGAGGTACGAGAAACTAGAGAATTAGACCGACAGGAACTAAAGAGTTTTGCCCAAAATACTCAAACAAGCATCAAAAAGATCCACAACAGAGTAGAAACACACGCAAAAGAAAATCACAAAAAGCAGGAGGAATTGAGAGTCGAACTATTCCAAACAGTAAGGCAATTACAACAGGAACAGGGAGACGTAAACAGCACGATACAGCAGAAGATCAATGAGGTAGATGGGAGACAGAAGTCGGCGGAACTAAAACTGGATGAGAGCACCAGAGAGAAAACCACTCGTATCAACGAATTAAAGTCCCAGATAGAACGACTACAGCGTCAGCTAATTGAAGGTGAGTCGGGGATAATCAGTAGAATCAACGGACACACACATACAGAGTTAAAGTACAACGGCACTGACAGGTTCCCAATGGAGTTCCTGAAGGAATTGTCAGAGATCCAAGAACAGTACTACAACAACAATGACATTAAATGGATCGGGAGACACTTGGAGATGGACGCTGGAATATGGTGGCGTGTCATACGGAATCAAATCTCCACGTACGATGAGTTTAAAGAAGCCTTCACCTTGAAGTACTGGGGTCAAGAACGCCAGGACAACATACGCGACAATCTGGAGTACGGCAGATATGAGTGGAACGGACCAATCACAGCTGTCCAGTATGTAGAAAGGATTTTACTGGAAAGCCGGCAACTGTCACCAGCATTAACCGATACCCAGCTGATACGAAAATTAGCTCGTCACTTTGGAAAGGATTTGCAGCTCGCCGTGGTCACACGTGGTATCACAAGTATACCGAATTTTGAAGCATTGATTACGGAATTTACGAGTATACAGTCAAGCGGAGATAACGATCGCAGGCCACATTACAGACCCTACAATGAGGGAAGGAACAACCCGAGAGAGAGGGAAAGACAGTATAACAAAAGTGAAAGCGACCGACCGCCAAGGGGTCGTTTTGACAACAAACAATACGTCAATACGGTGCAGTTTACGCCAGCAGAGGCGGGACCTAGTAGGACGGTCATTGACACCACCCCAAGGGCGAGCGGTAACAGCGACAAAAAAAAAAAAAATATGTCAAACTAGAGAATAAGATAGAATTTTTAAGCGACTTACTTCCGAGTGAGAATGTAAATATATTATTACCTGATTTACGAAAGGACCTACTACAAGAGGACGACGAGATTATTAATAAACAAGTATTGAAATGTCCCGAAATTACTATTAAATTTAATAATGATATAATTTTACAAGCTTTGCTTGATACTGGTTGCCTCGTCAACGGATTATCGGAGACGTGGTTTAATAATCATAAGAAGAGTATAGAACCATATGAGACACTACCCGTAACAAATACATTTATAATAAGTGCTGTAGGAAATAAATCTAAATTAGTTAAGAGACAAATATTGTGTGACATTGAGATTGATGGTATCCGATATGAATGTGTGTTTTTGATAATACCAGAATTAGTGAAACCGTGTATACTAGGAATTAGTTTTCTACAAGAAGTTGGGTGTCGCCTCGACATCGGAAACAAAGTAATTAGTTTAAAAAGCGACACTGATGATGAGGAGCACATTATACCAATCATGAATATTGACGTGATAAACGGTGAAGAAGAAGAGGAAGTACTGCGATGCATCGATGAAAAGATTGGGAGCACAGACTGCGTGGATGAAGGAATACTGCAACGCCTGAAGGAGATTTTGGTAAGGAACCGGAACGTTTTTAGGGAGTGCCCGGGAAGAATAGAGGGTTACACGCATGAGTTTCACGTTACGGACAGGACACCTTACTTTCAACGAGGGTGGCCTGTGCCGCTTGCTTACAGAGACAAGGTGAACGAGGAGATTAACCGGATGTTACGATATGGAGTAATCGAACGTTGCGCCAGCCAGTACGTCAATCCAATCGTGACAGTAATTAAGAAGGATGGGAGGGTTCGCCTGTGCCATGATGCAAGGAAAGTGAACAGCGTGACCGTACCCGATTACGAAGGAGTGTCCCCGGTAAATGAGATATTGGCTAGATGTGGTGATATGCAGTACTTGTCGACAGTCGATTTATCCAGTAGCTTCTGGCAAGTCCCATTAAAACGAGAATGTAGGGATTTCACTGCGTTTATGCATGAAGGGAGGTGCTACCGATTCACAGTGACACCATTTGGACTTAGCACCAGCTCTGCGGCGTTGACACGTGGATTGGATGTGGCTCTCGAGGAGGAGGTCAAGAAGAACACGATCATCTACGTGGACGACTGCTTGTGTTACTCCAATAATATACAAACACACTTAAATCATTTAGAAACATTGCTAAACAACCTCAATAAGGCAAATATCACTGTCAACCTCACCAAGTCACAATTCTTCAGACGAGAAATCTCATTCCTTGGTTATCGCCTTACAACAAAAGGAAATAACGAAATAGCGAAACAATAACGAAATACGACACATTGTTTGCGTGAGAACTGCAGCGAGATCCGGAGTACGCTTAGACAAAGACATGATGGACAACCAAGAAAATTGCTCCTGTTCTAGGAAAAGAGTACGGAGGCTTTCGACGCGAACTCGTGGGGAGACAGGATACCCAATCACAACCCAGCATCTACCCAGAGAACAGGTGGAGAGGACCGTCGTCATCATGGCAACGGGAACGTCGAATGAGAAGTGAAGAACGATAGTCTGATATAAGGGTAGGAGATCTTCTGTCCTATCATGTTCGACCTGAGGCGTGTTTTCCAGAAGGGTGCATTGTGGTAAACGATGCTTGATAAAAACTGTTTACAGAGCACGCGGGGGGACAGTCTTTCATAAATTTTCAATCATATACTTTGAGCAGTCTTCACGTACTTTTAAAACAGTCTACTTATAATTTTCGACAGTCTTTTTATAACTTTCAACAGTCGGTCGTCATACACTTTTAAGAATCTTCATACATTTTATAACAGTCTTAATACAAAGTTCGATTAACATACGGACAGCAGTGGGACTTTGAAACTCTGCTACGCGGGATATAATTAAGTGACTTAGACATTTCGATATTGGCGCGTATCCGGTAATAGTGTACCTACGGTGACTAAAACATGCGACATACGCCAGTGCTTAAGAATTATAGAGTTCTTTATTATACTCAAATTCAGAACTGAACTAACCAATCGCACTTTCATCAATAACCGACGCGTAGAACTATTGTTAATGTAATACCGGACAACGAAATCGTAACGTTGTACAGTGCGGCGAAGCGATACGATATAATTTGGAACAATTACACCACGGTATCAAAGACACTATACATTACTGTACACACAAGAAGTTCAACAATAGATAGACAGACATATACACCATAGATAATGATGAACTTATCCTCACGACACATGATTTCATAAACTCGAACAGTAACAGCCGAATCAACAGAATACACACACAGCGCGAGTGAATCTGTTCCGCGTGTGTTGAGTGTTAGTGACATCACAGCTACGCAGCTTCCCACACATGGACCAGCAACGAGAAGGAGTTACTCCGATGGAAATATCGGATAAATCGCTTTCCAAGTAATCTTTATGCTATTCTTATCATAAGAACTCTACTGTCCTGTCTCTTTTCAAGAAACACCCCTTGAGTATTTAAATTAATATGATAAAAATAATTAACGCTATTCATCTGAGGCAAGCAATGAACGCATTAGTATAAGATTTATTGTCTGACTATTTGTGTTTTCTATATATCGATTGTATTATATCTGTATGTGTATGTTTTCCAGCAAACAACGTATTGGATTCGCATTGTAATTTGATATATATATATATATATACATGTGTTCTTTTATGTTCTTTTTATGAATGTATTTACAGGGAATCATCCATATTTTATATATTGAAATCTGTTTATTTAATGATATGATGTTAAATAAATAAGTGTTTATTTCATCCAGAATATATGCGTTCATTATTGTCAAGATACCTCAGAACAAGAAAGTAATAGCACTTGAATGATTTATAGTAGTTTTATTCATGTATACAACAATTAGAGTCTCCATGCAATAATTATGCTAACATAAAGGAACTAACGTGTCACTTAGCTTCAATCAGTTGATATGAGTAACCTAATTGAGTGATTACACGATCTCATTATGCAAATTAGTATATTTACATAATTAATTAATCACAGTTAGCATAATAATTAACCCCATTAAAGTTGTATTTGGCGCCCAACGTGGGGCAAAGAGCAGGCAGTAGAGATAGGATAAGCGTATATGTTAATATTTCATGTTAGTTGTAAGAACAAATATTATTAGTGTGAAGCTAGTTGGACTGGGACTGAATGTTAACGCGGAGTAAGGCTGCAAAAATGACGACCAGTAGTACAGATTCCATGAATTTCGATATTAATAACCAACAGGGAGTACCCGATGTCGAACGAGAGGAATCACCAACTTATTCACAAATGACCGAGGAGACGTCAAACGTCAGAGCGCGGGGACAGGAGTCCCAACAACAACCGCAGGAAGAAGTGACAATGCGTTCACTTATGGACCTCATGCGGGCACAGAGTGAAAGCCTTAAGATGATGAATGAAAATTTTAATGAAAACTTATAGAGATTAGAAGAGAACAGAAGGAAAATTTTAGAGAAGTGAATGAAAAGTTCGAGAAGCAGAATGAAAATTTTACACAAATACGCGCGGAAATGCGTGAATATATAAATAATTGTGACAAGAAGGTAGACGAAGTTCAGAAGCAGCAGAACGAGATCATAAAAGAGTTAAAGGACGACACCGACAAGAAATTCGAAGAGGTACGAGAAACTAGAGAATTAGACCGACAGGAACTAAAGAGTGTTGCCCAAAATACTCAAACAAGCATCAAAAAGATCCACAACAGAGTAGAAACACACGCAAAAGAAAATCACAAGAAGCAGGAGGAATTGAGAGTCGAACTATTCCAAACAGTAAGGCAATTACAACAGGAACAGGGAGACGTGAACAGCACGATACAGCAGAAGATCAATGAGGTAGATGGGAGACAGAAGTCGGCGGAACTAAAACTGGATGAGAGCACCAGAGAGAAAACCACTCGTATCAACGAATTAAAGTCCCAGATAGAACGACTACAGCGTCAGCTAATTGAAGGTGAGTCGGGGTAATCAGTAGAATCAACGGACACACACATACAGAGTTAAAGTACAACGGCACTGACAGGTTCCCAATGGAGTTCCTGAAGGAATTGTCAGAGATCCAAGAACAGTACTACAACAACAATGACATTAAATGGATCGGGAGACACTTGGAGATGGACGCTGGAATATGGTGGCGTGTCATACGGAATCAAATCTCCACGTACGATGAGTTTAAAGAAGCCTTCACCTTGAAGTACTGGGGTCAAGAACGCCAGGACAACATACGCGACAATCTGGAGTACGGCAGATATGAGTGGAACGGACCAATCACAGCTGTCCAGTATGTAGAAAGGATTTTACTGGAAAGCCGGCAACTGTCACCAGCATTAACCGATACCCAGCTGATACGAAAATTAGCTCGTCACTTTGGAAAGGATTTGCAGCTCGCCGTGGTCACACGTGGTATCACAAGTATACCGAATTTTGAAGCATTGATTACGGAATTTACGAGTATACAGTCAAGCGGAGATAACGATCGCAGGCCACATTACAGACCCTACAATGAGGGAAGGAACAACCCGAGAGAGAGGGAAAGACAGTATAACAAAAGTGAAAGCGACCGACCGCCAAGGGGTCGTTTTGACAACAAACAATACGTCAATACGGTGCAGTTTACGCCAGCAGAGGCGGGACCTAGTAGGACGGTCATTGACACCACCCCAAGGGCGAGCGGTAACAGCGACAAAAAAAAAAAAAATATGTCAAACTAGAGAATAAGATAGAATTTTTAAGCGACTTACTTCCGAGTGAGAATGTAAATATATTATTACCTGATTTACGAAAGGACCTACTACAAGAGGACGACGAGATTATTAATAAACAAGTATTGAAATGTCCCGAAATTACTATTAAATTTAATAATGATATAATTTTACAAGCTTTGCTTGATACTGGTTGCCTCGTCAACGGATTATCGGAGACGTGGTTTAATAATCATAAGAAGAGTATAGAACCATATGAGACACTACCCGTAACAAATACATTTATAATAAGTGCTGTAGGAAATAAATCTAAATTAGTTAAGAGACAAATATTGTGTGACATTGAGATTGATGGTATCCGATATGAATGTGTGTTTTTGATAATACCAGAATTAGTGAAACCGTGTATACTAGGAATTAGTTTTCTACAAGAAGTTGGGTGTCGCCTCGACATCGGAAACAAAGTAATTAGTTTAAAAAGCGACACTGATGATGAGGAGCACATTATACCAATCATGAATATTGACGTGATAAACGGTGAAGAAGAAGAGGAAGTACTGCGATGCATCGATGAAAAGATTGGGAGCATAGACTGCGTGGATGAAGGAATACTGCAACGCCTGAAGGAGATTTTGGTAAGGAACCGGAATGTTTTTAGGGAGTGCCCGGGAAGAATAGAGGGTTACACGCATGAGTTTCACGTTACGGACAGGACACCTTACTTTCAACGAGGGTGGCCTGTGCCGCTTGCTTACAGAGACAAGGTGAACGAGGAGATTAACCGGATGTTACGATATGGAGTAATCGAACGTTGCGCCAGCCAGTACGTCAATCCAATCGTGACAGTAATTAAGAAGGATGGGAGGGTTCGCCTGTGCCATGATGCAAGGAAAGTGAACAGCGTGACCGTACCCGATTACGAAGGAGTGTCCCCGGTAAATGAGATATTGGCTAGATGTGGTGATATGCAGTACTTGTCGACAGTCGATTTATCCAGTAGCTTCTGGCAAGTCCCATTAAAACGAGAATGTAGGGATTTCACTGCGTTTATGCATGAAGGGAGGTGCTACCGATTCACAGTGACACCATTTGGACTTAGCACCAGCTCTGCGGCGTTGACACGTGGATTGGATGTGGCTCTCGAGGAGGAGGTCAAGAAGAACACGATCATCTACGTGGACGACTGCTTGTGTTACTCCAATAATATACAAACACACTTAAATCATTTAGAAACATTGCTAAACAACCTCAATAAGGCAAATATCACTGTCAACCTCACCAAGTCACAATTCTTCAGACGAGAAATCTCATTCCTTGGTTATCGCCTTACAACAAAAGGGATACAAGCAACCGATGACAAGGTAAAGGCGATTATGGATTTCCCAGCACCAAAGAATATAAAACAACTCAAAGGCTTCCTTGGTCTTACAAATTTTTATAATAGATTCACGAGTAAATACGCAGAAACAACGCAACCTTTACATGAACTGCTGAAAGGAGGACGAAAGTTTTCATGGACAAGAGAAGTGGACGAGTGTTTCCAGAGAGTCAAGAATTTATTTATAAACACAGTAACTTTACGGTTCCCACGGCCGAACCAAAGGTACTATATTCAGTGTGACGCTAGTAATTTTGCGTATGGTGGCCAGCTTTACCAGATCGATGAAGAAGGAGAATTAAAAATTTTTAGTATGACCGAAAAGACGTTACATACAGCATGACACCCCACACAGGCCACGAGCAATAAATAAGGAACAATGTGACGAGGTGTCAAGTGAACGTTTGCTTCGGACAATACAAATACGCTTCACATAGCTTTACAATGGGGAACAAGGTTGGCCGTGACAGACTCGACTAAACCGAGATTTACAGCCTCCAAAATGTAAGATAAAAGAAACTGTGTCAAGTACCAATTTAGAGAGAAACTGTGACGGACACACTGCCGGGTTAATTTGAAGTGTACCAGTAATAAGAAAAGGGTGTAAGACACACAATGGTATGTACCATGTATGAGAACGGACATCGATATCTAAAAGAATAGAATCGAACTTGTGCACAGCAGGGGAACGTCTTACTGGCGACAACTGATATTTACGACAGGGAGAAGGAGTGCCGTTTTGGAAACGACGTCACGCTGCGCCAGGACAGCTATCGGAAAAAAAGGGTCGAGGACAGCGAAACAATAACGAAATACGACACATTGTTTGCGTGAGAACTGCAGCGAGATCCGGAGTACGCTTAGACAAAGACATGATGGACAACCAAGAAAATTGCTCCTGTTCTAGGAAAAGAGTACGGAGGCTTTCGACGCGAACTCGTGGGGAGACAGGATACCCAATCACAACCCAGCATCTACCCAGAGAACAGGTGGAGAGGACCGTCGTCATCATGGCAACGGGAACGTCGAATGAGAAGTGAAGAACGATAGTCTGATATAAGGGTAGGAGATCTTCTGTCCTATCATGTTCGACCTGAGGCGTGTTTTCCAGAAGGGTGCATTGTGGTAAACGATGCTTGATAAAAACTGTTTACAGAGCACGCGGGGGGACAGTCTTTCATAAATTTTCAATCATATACTTTGAGCAGTCTTCACGTACTTTTAAAACAGTCTACTTATAATTTTCGACAGTCTTTTTATAACTTTCAACAGTCGGTCGTCATACACTTTTAAGAATCTTCATACATTTTATAACAGTCTTAATACAAAGTTCGATTAACATACGGACAGCAGTGGGACTTTGAAACTCTGCTACGCGGGATATAATTAAGTGACTTAGACATTTCGATATTGGCGCGTATCCGGTAATAGTGTACCTACGGTGACTAAAACATGCGACATACGCCAGTGCTTAAGAATTATAGAGTTCTTTATTATACTCAAATTCAGAACTGAACTAACCAATCGCACTTTCATCAATAACTGACGCGTAGAACTATTGTTAATGTAATACCGGACAACGAAATCGTAACGTTGTACAGTGCGGCGAAGCGATACGTTATAATTTGGAACAATTACACCACGGTATCAAAGACAATATACATTACTGTACACACAAGAAGTTCAACAATAGATAGACAGACATATACACCATAGATAATGATGAACTTATCCTCACGACACATGATTTCATAAACTCGAACAGTAACAGCCGAATCAACAGAATACACACACAGCGCGAGTGAATCTGTTCCGCGTGTGTTGAGTGTTAGTGACATCACAGCTACGCAGCTTCCCACACATGGACCAGCAACGAGAAGGAGTTACTCCGATGGAAATATCGGATAAATCGCTTTCCAAGTAATCTTTATGCTATTCTTATCATAAGAACTCTACTGTCCTGTCTCTTTTCAAGAAACACCCCTTGAGTATTTAAATTAATATGATAAAAATAATTAACGCTATTCATCTGAGGCAAGCAATGAACGCATTAGTATAAGATTTATTGTCTGACTATTTGTGTTTTCTATATATCGATTGTATTATATATGTATGTGTATGTTTTCCAGCAAACAACGTATTGGATTCGCATTGTAATTTGATATATATATATATATATATATATACATGTGTTCTTTTATGTTCTTTTTATGAATGTATTTACAGGGAATCATCCATATTTTATATATTGAAATCTGTTTATTTAATGATATGATGTTAAATAAATAAGTGTTTATTTCATCCAGAATATATGCGTTCATTATTGTCAAGTTACCTCAGAACAAGAAAGTAATAGCACTTGAATGATTTATAGTAGTTTTATTCATGTATACAACAATTAGAGTCTCCATGCAATAATTATGCTAACATAAAGGAACTAACGTGTCACTTAGCTTCAATCAGTTGATATGAGTAACCTAATTGAGTGATTACACGATCTCATTATGCAAATTAGTATATTTACATAATTAATTAATCACAGTTAGCATAATAATTAACCCCATTAAAGTTGTATTTGGCGCCCAACGTGGGGCAAAGAGCAGGCAGTAGAGATAGGATAAGCGTATATGTTAATATTTCATGTTAGTTGTAAGAACAAATATTATTAGTGTGAAGCTAGTTGGACTGGGACTGAATGTTAACGCGGAGTAAGGCTGCAAAAATGACGACCAGTAGTACAGATTCCATGAATTTCGATATTAATAACCAACAGGGAGTACCCGATGTCGAACGAGAGGAATCACCAACTTATTCACAAATGACCGAGGAGACGTCAAACGTCAGAGCGCGGGGACAGGAGTCCCAACAACAACCGCAGGAAGAAGTGACAATGCGTTCACTTATGGACCTCATGCGGGCACAGAGTGAAAGCCTTAAGATGATGAATGAAAATTTTAATGAAAACTTATAGAGATTAGAAGAGAACAGAAGGAAAATTTTAGAGAAGTGAATGAAAAGTTCGAGAAGCAGAATGAAAATTTTACACAAATACGCGCGGAAATGCGTGAATATATAAATAATTGTGACAAGAAGGTAGACGAAGTTCAGAAGCAGCAGAACGAGATCATAAAAGAGTTAAAGGACGACACCGACAAGAAATTCGAAGAGGTACGAGAAACTAGAGAATTAGACCGACAGGAACTAAAGAGTGTTGCCCAAAATACTCAAACAAGCATCAAAAAGATCCACAACAGAGTAGAAACACACGCAAAAGAAAATCACAAGAAGCAGGAGGAATTGAGAGTCGAACTATTCCAAACAGTAAGGCAATTACAACAGGAACAGGGAGACGTAAACAGCACGATACAGCAGAAGATCAATGAGGTAGATGGGAGACAGAAGTCGGCGGAACTAAAACTGGATGAGAGCACCAGAGAGAAAACCACTCGTATCAACGAATTAAAGTCCCAGATAGAACGACTACAGCGTCAGCTAATTGAAGGTGAGTCGGGGATAATCAGTAGAATCAACGGACACACACATACAGAGTTAAAGTACAACGGCACTGACAGGTTCCCAATGGAGTTCCTGAAGGAATTGTCAGAGATCCAAGAACAGTACTACAACAACAATGACATTAAATGGATCGGGAGACACTTGGAGATGGACGCTGGAATATGGTGGCGTGTCATACGGAATCAAATCTCCACGTACGATGAGTTTAAAGAAGCCTTCACCTTGAAGTACTGGGGTCAAGAACGCCAGGACAACATACGCGACAATCTGGAGTACGGCAGATATGAGTGGAACGGACCAATCACAGCTGTCCAGTATGTAGAAAGGATTTTACTGGAAAGCCGGCAACTGTCACCAGCATTAACCGATACCCAGCTGATACGAAAATTAGCTCGTCACTTTGGAAAGGATTTGCAGCTCGCCGTGGTCACACGTGGTATCACAAGTATACCGAATTTTGAAGCATTGATTACGGAATTTACGAGTATACAGTCAAGCGGAGATAACGATCGCAGGCCACATTACAGACCCTACAATGAGGGAAGGAACAACCCGAGAGAGAGGGAAAGACAGTATAACAAAAGTGAAAGCGACCGACCGCCAAGGGGTCGTTTTGACAACAAACAATACGTCAATACGGTGCAGTTTACGCCAGCAGAGGCGGGACCTAGTAGGACGGTCATTGACACCACCCCAAGGGCGAGCGGTAACAGCGACAAAAAAAAAAAAAATATGTCAAACTAGAGAATAAGATAGAATTTTTAAGCGACTTACTTCCGAGTGAGAATGTAAATATATTATTACCTGATTTACGAAAGGACCTACTACAAGAGGACGACGAGATTATTAATAAACAAGTATTGAAATGTCCCGAAATTACTATTAAATTTAATAATGATATAATTTTACAAGCTTTGCTTGATACTGGTTGCCTCGTCAACGGATTATCGGAGACGTGGTTTAATAATCATAAGAAGAGTATAGAACCATATGAGACACTACCCGTAACAAATACATTTATAATAAGTGCTGTAGGAAATAAATCTAAATTAGTTAAGAGACAAATATTGTGTGACATTGAGATTGATGGTATCCGATATGAATGTGTGTTTTTGATAATACCAGAATTAGTGAAACCGTGTATACTAGGAATTAGTTTTCTACAAGAAGTTGGGTGTCGCCTCGACATCGGAAACAAAGTAATTAGTTTAAAAAGCGACACTGATGATGAGGAGCACATTATACCAATCATGAATATTGACGTGATAAACGGTGAAGAAGAAGAGGAAGTACTGCGATGCATCGATGAAAAGATTGGGAGCATAGACTGCGTGGATGAAGGAATACTGCAACGCCTGAAGGAGATTTTGGTAAGGAACCGGAATGTTTTTAGGGAGTGCCCGGGAAGAATAGAGGGTTACACGCATGAGTTTCACGTTACGGACAGGACACCTTACTTTCAACGAGGGTGGCCTGTGCCGCTTGCTTACAGAGACAAGGTGAACGAGGAGATTAACCGGATGTTACGATATGGAGTAATCGAACGTTGCGCCAGCCAGTACGTCAATCCAATCGTGACAGTAATTAAGAAGGATGGGAGGGTTCGCCTGTGCCATGATGCAAGGAAAGTGAACAGCGTGACCGTACCCGATTACGAAGGAGTGTCCCCGGTAAATGAGATATTGGCTAGATGTGGTGATATGCAGTACTTGTCGACAGTCGATTTATCCAGTAGCTTCTGGCAAGTCCCATTAAAACGAGAATGTAGGGATTTCACTGCGTTTATGCATGAAGGGAGGTGCTACCGATTCACAGTGACACCATTTGGACTTAGCACCAGCTCTGCGGCGTTGACACGTGGATTGGATGTGGCTCTCGAGGAGGAGGTCAAGAAGAACACGATCATCTACGTGGACGACTGCTTGTGTTACTCCAATAATATACAAACACACTTAAATCATTTAGAAACATTGCTAAACAACCTCAATAAGGCAAATATCACTGTCAACCTCACCAAGTCACAATTCTTCAGACGAGAAATCTCATTCCTTGGTTATCGCCTTACAACAAAAGGAAATAACGAAATAGCGAAACAATAACGAAATACGACACATTGTTTGCGTGAGAACTGCAGCGAGATCCGGAGTACGCTTAGACAAAGACATGATGGACAACCAAGAAAATTGCTCCTGTTCTAGGAAAAGAGTACGGAGGCTTTCGACGCGAACTCGTGGGGAGACAGGATACCCAATCACAACCCAGCATCTACCCAGAGAACAGGTGGAGAGGACCGTCGTCATCATGGCAACGGGAACGTCGAATGAGAAGTGAAGAACGATAGTCTGATATAAGGGTAGGAGATCTTCTGTCCTATCATGTTCGACCTGAGGCGTGTTTTCCAGAAGGGTGCATTGTGGTAAACGATGCTTGATAAAAACTGTTTACAGAGCACGCGGGGGGACAGTCTTTCATAAATTTTCAATCATATACTTTGAGCAGTCTTCACGTACTTTTAAAACAGTCTACTTATAATTTTCGACAGTCTTTTTATAACTTTCAACAGTCGGTCGTCATACACTTTTAAGAATCTTCATACATTTTATAACAGTCTTAATACAAAGTTCGATTAACATACGGACAGCAGTGGGACTTTGAAACTCTGCTACGCGGGATATAATTAAGTGACTTAGACATTTCGATATTGGCGCGTATCCGGTAATAGTGTACCTACGGTGACTAAAACATGCGACATACGCCAGTGCTTAAGAATTATAGAGTTCTTTATTATACTCAAATTCAGAACTGAACTAACCAATCGCACTTTCATCAATAACCGACGCGTAGAACTATTGTTAATGTAATACCGGACAACGAAATCGTAACGTTGTACAGTGCGGCGAAGCGATACGATATAATTTGGAACAATTACACCACGGTATCAAAGACACTATACATTACTGTACACACAAGAAGTTCAACAATAGATAGACAGACATATACACCATAGATAATGATGAACTTATCCTCACGACACATGATTTCATAAACTCGAACAGTAACAGCCGAATCAACAGAATACACACACAGCGCGAGTGAATCTGTTCCGCGTGTGTTGAGTGTTAGTGACATCACAGCTACGCAGCTTCCCACACATGGACCAGCAACGAGAAGGAGTTACTCCGATGGAAATATCGGATAAATCGCTTTCCAAGTAATCTTTATGCTATTCTTATCATAAGAACTCTACTGTCCTGTCTCTTTTCAAGAAACACCCCTTGAGTATTTAAATTAATATGATAAAAATAATTAACGCTATTCATCTGAGGCAAGCAATGAACGCATTAGTATAAGATTTATTGTCTGACTATTTGTGTTTTCTATATATCGATTGTATTATATCTGTATGTGTATGTTTTCCAGCAAACAACGTATTGGATTCGCATTGTAATTTGATATATATATATATATATACATGTGTTCTTTTATGTTCTTTTTATGAATGTATTTACAGGGAATCATCCATATTTTATATATTGAAATCTGTTTATTTAATGATATGATGTTAAATAAATAAGTGTTTATTTCATCCAGAATATATGCGTTCATTATTGTCAAGTTACCTCAGAACAAGAAAGTAATAGCACTTGAATGATTTATAGTAGTTTTATTCATGTATACAACAATTAGAGTCTCCATGCAATAATTATGCTAACATAAAGGAACTAACGTGTCACTTAGCTTCAATCAGTTGATATGAGTAACCTAATTGAGTGATTACACGATCTCATTATGCAAATTAGTATATTTACATAATTAATTAATCACAGTTAGCATAATAATTAACCCCATTAAAGTTGTATTTGGCGCCCAACGTGGGGCAAAGAGCAGGCAGTAGAGATAGGATAAGCGTATATGTTAATATTTCATGTTAGTTGTAAGAACAAATATTATTAGTGTGAAGCTAGTTGGACTGGGACTGAATGTTAACGCGGAGTAAGGCTGCAAAAATGACGACCAGTAGTACAGATTCCATGAATTTCGATATTAATAACCAACAGGGAGTACCCGATGTCGAACGAGAGGAATCACCAACTTATTCACAAATGACCGAGGAGACGTCAAACGTCAGAGCGCGGGGACAGGAGTCCCAACAACAACCGCAGGAAGAAGTGACAATGCGTTCACTTATGGACCTCATGCGGGCACAGAGTGAAAGCCTTAAGATGATGAATGAAAATTTTAATGAAAACTTATAGAGATTAGAAGAGAACAGAAGGAAAATTTTAGAGAAGTGAATGAAAAGTTCGAGAAGCAGAATGAAAATTTTACACAAATACGCGCGGAAATGCGTGAATATATAAATAATTGTGACAAGAAGGTAGACGAAGTTCAGAAGCAGCAGAACGAGATCATAAAAGAGTTAAAGGACGACACCGACAAGAAATTCGAAGAGGTACGAGAAACTAGAGAATTAGACCGACAGGAACTAAAGAGTGTTGCCCAAAATACTCAAACAAGCATCAAAAAGATCCACAACAGAGTAGAAACACACGCAAAAGAAAATCACAAGAAGCAGGAGGAATTGAGAGTCGAACTATTCCAAACAGTAAGGCAATTACAACAGGAACAGGGAGACGTAAACAGCACGATACAGCAGAAGATCAATGAGGTAGATGGGAGACAGAAGTCGGCGGAACTAAAACTGGATGAGAGCACCAGAGAGAAAACCACTCGTATCAACGAATTAAAGTCCCAGATAGAACGACTACAGCGTCAGCTAATTGAAGGTGAGTCGGGGATAATCAGTAGAATCAACGGACACACACATACAGAGTTAAAGTACAACGGCACTGACAGGTTCCCAATGGAGTTCCTGAAGGAATTGTCAGAGATCCAAGAACAGTACTACAACAACAATGACATTAAATGGATCGGGAGACACTTGGAGATGGACGCTGGAATATGGTGGCGTGTCATACGGAATCAAATCTCCACGTACGATGAGTTTAAAGAAGCCTTCACCTTGAAGTACTGGGGTCAAGAACGCCAGGACAACATACGCGACAATCTGGAGTACGGCAAATATGAGTGGAACGGACCAATCACAGCTGTCCAGTATGTAGAAAGGATTTTACTGGAAAGCCGGCAACTGTCACCAGCATTAACCGATACCCAGCTGATACGAAAATTAGCTCGTCACTTTGGAAAGGATTTGCAGCTCGCCGTGGTCACACGTGGTATCACAAGTATACCGAATTTTGAAGCATTGATTACGGAATTTACGAGTATACAGTCAAGCGGAGATAACGATCGCAGGCCACATTACAGACCCTACAATGAGGGAAGGAACAACCCGAGAGAGAGGGAAAGACAGTATAACAAAAGTGAAAGCGACCGACCGCCAAGGGGTCGTTTTGACAACAAACAATACGTCAATACGGTGCAGTTTACGCCAGCAGAGGCGGGACCTAGTAGGACGGTCATTGACACCACCCCAAGGGCGAGCGGTAACAGCGACAAAAAAAAAAAAAATATGTCAAACTAGAGAATAAGATAGAATTTTTAAGCGACTTACTTCCGAGTGAGAATGTAAATATATTATTACCTGATTTACGAAAGGACCTACTACAAGAGGACGACGAGATTATTAATAAACAAGTATTGAAATGTCCCGAAATTACTATTAAATTTAATAATGATATAATTTTACAAGCTTTGCTTGATACTGGTTGCCTCGTCAACGGATTATCGGAGACGTGGTTTAATAATCATAAGAAGAGTATAGAACCATATGAGACACTACCCGTAACAAATACATTTATAATAAGTGCTGTAGGAAATAAATCTAAATTAGTTAAGAGACAAATATTGTGTGACATTGAGATTGATGGTATCCGATATGAATGTGTGTTTTTGATAATACCAGAATTAGTGAAACCGTGTATACTAGGAATTAGTTTTCTACAAGAAGTTGGGTGTCGCCTCGACATCGGAAACAAAGTAATTAGTTTAAAAAGCGACACTGATGATGAGGAGCACATTATACCAATCATGAATATTGACGTGATAAACGGTGAAGAAGAAGAGGAAGTACTGCGATGCATCGATGAAAAGATTGGGAGCATAGACTGCGTGGATGAAGGAATACTGCAACGCCTGAAGGAGATTTTGGTAAGGAACCGGAATGTTTTTAGGGAGTGCCCGGGAAGAATAGAGGGTTACACGCATGAGTTTCACGTTACGGACAGGACACCTTACTTTCAACGAGGGTGGCCTGTGCCGCTTGCTTACAGAGACAAGGTGAACGAGGAGATTAACCGGATGTTACGATATGGAGTAATCGAACGTTGCGCCAGCCAGTACGTCAATCCAATCGTGACAGTAATTAAGAAGGATGGGAGGGTTCGCCTGTGCCATGATGCAAGGAAAGTGAACAGCGTGACCGTACCCGATTACGAAGGAGTGTCCCCGGTAAATGAGATATTGGCTAGATGTGGTGATATGCAGTACTTGTCGACAGTCGATTTATCCAGTAGCTTCTGGCAAGTCCCATTAAAACGAGAATGTAGGGATTTCACTGCGTTTATGCATGAAGGGAGGTGCTACCGATTCACAGTGACACCATTTGGACTTAGCACCAGCTCTGCGGCGTTGACACGTGGATTGGATGTGGCTCTCGAGGAGGAGGTCAAGAAGAACACGATCATCTACGTGGACGACTGCTTGTGTTACTCCAATAATATACAAACACACTTAAATCATTTAGAAACATTGCTAAACAACCTCAATAAGGCAAATATCACTGTCAACCTCACCAAGTCACAATTCTTCAGACGAGAAATCTCATTCCTTGGTTATCGCCTTACAACAAAAGGGATACAAGCAACCGATGACAAGGTAAAGGCGATTATGGATTTCCCAGCACCAAAGAATATAAAACAACTCAAAGGCTTCCTTGGTCTTACAAATTTTTATAATAGATTCACGAGTAAATACGCAGAAACAACGCAACCTTTACATGAACTGCTGAAAGGAGGACGAAAGTTTTCATGGACAAGAGAAGTGGACGAGTGTTTCCAGAGAGTCAAGAATTTATTTATAAACACAGTAACTTTACGGTTCCCACGGCCGAACCAAAGGTACTATATTCAGTGTGACGCTAGTAATTTTGCGTATGGTGGCCAGCTTTACCAGATCGATGAAGAAGGAGAATTAAAAATTTTTAGTATGACCGAAAAGACGTTACATACAGCATGACACCCCACACAGGCCACGAGCAATAAATAAGGAACAATGTGACGAGGTGTCAAGTGAACGTTTGCTTCGGACAATACAAATACGCTTCACATAGCTTTACAATGGGGAACAAGGTTGGCCGTGACAGACTCGACTAAACCGAGATTTACAGCCTCCAAAATGTAAGATAAAAGAAACTGTGTCAAGTACCAATTTAGAGAGAAACTGTGACGGACACACTGCCGGGTTAATTTGAAGTGTACCAGTAATAAGAAAAGGGTGTAAGACACACAATGGTATGTACCCTGTATGAGAACGGACATCGATATCTAAAAGAATAGAATCGAACTTGTGCACAGCAGGGGAACGTCTTACTGGCGACAACTGATATTTACGACAGGGAGAAGGAGTGCCGTTTTGGAAACGACGTCACGCTGCGCCAGGACAGCTATCGGAAAAAAAGGGTCGAGGACAGCGAAACAATAACGAAATACGACACATTGTTTGCGTGAGAACTGCAGCGAGATCCGGAGTACGCTTAGACAAAGACATGATGGACAACCAAGAAAATTGCTCCTGTTCTAGGAAAAGAGTACGGAGGCTTTCGACGCGAACTCGTGGGGAGACAGGATACCCAATCACAACCCAGCATCTACCCAGAGAACAGGTGGAGAGGACCGTCGTCATCATGGCAACGGGAACGTCGAATGAGAAGTGAAGAACGATAGTCTGATATAAGGGTAGGAGATCTTCTGTCCTATCATGTTCGACCTGAGGCGTGTTTTCCAGAAGGGTGCATTGTGGTAAACGATGCTTGATAAAAACTGTTTACAGAGCACGCGGGGGGACAGTCTTTCATAAATTTTCAATCATATACTTTGAGCAGTCTTCACGTACTTTTAAAACAGTCTACTTATAATTTTCGACAGTCTTTTTATAACTTTCAACAGTCGGTCGTCATACACTTTTAAGAATCTTCATACATTTTATAACAGTCTTAATACAAAGTTCGATTAACATACGGACAGCAGTGGGACTTTGAAACTCTGCTACGCGGGATATAATTAAGTGACTTAGACATTTCGATATTGGCGCGTATCCGGTAATAGTGTACCTACGGTGACTAAAACATGCGACATACGCCAGTGCTTAAGAATTATAGAGTTCTTTATTATACTCAAATTCAGAACTGAACTAACCAATCGCACTTTCATCAATAACTGACGCGTAGAACTATTGTTAATGTAATACCGGACAACGAAATCGTAACGTTGTACAGTGCGGCGAAGCGATACGTTATAATTTGGAACAATTACACCACGGTATCAAAGACACTATACATTACTGTACACACAAGAAGTTCAACAATAGATAGACAGACATATACACCATAGATAATGATGAACTTATCCTCACGACACATGATTTCATAAACTCGAACAGTAACAGCCGAATCAACAGAATACACACACAGCGCGAGTGAATCTGTTCCGCGTGTGTTGAGTGTTAGTGACATCACAGCTACGCAGCTTCCCACACATGGACCAGCAACGAGAAGGAGTTACTCCGATGGAAATATCGGATAAATCGCTTTCCAAGTAATCTTTATGCTATTCTTATCATAAGAACTCTACTGTCCTGTCTCTTTTCAAGAAACACCCCTTGAGTATTTAAATTAATATGATAAAAATAATTAACGCTATTCATCTGAGGCAAGCAATGAACGCATTAGTATAAGATTTATTGTCTGACTATTTGTGTTTTCTATATATCGATTGTATTATATCTGTATGTGTATGTTTTCCAGCAAACAACGTATTGGATTCGCATTGTAATTTGATATATATATATATATATATACATGTGTTCTTTTATGTTCTTTTTATGAATGTATTTACAGGGAATCATCCATATTTTATATATTGAAATCTGTTTATTTAATGATATGATGTTAAATAAATAAGTGTTTATTTCATCCAGAATATATGCGTTCATTATTGTCAAGTTACCTCAGAACAAGAAAGTAATAGCACTTGAATGATTTATAGTAGTTTTATTCATGTATACAACAATTAGAGTCTCCATGCAATAATTATGCTAACATAAAGGAACTAACGTGTCACTTAGCTTCAATCAGTTGATATGAGTAACCTAATTGAGTGATTACACGATCTCATTATGCAAATTAGTATATTTACATAATTAATTAATCACAGTTAGCATAATAATTAACCCCATTAAAGTTGTATTTGGCGCCCAACGTGGGGCAAAGAGCAGGCAGTAGAGATAGGATAAGCGTATATGTTAATATTTCATGTTAGTTGTAAGAACAAATATTATTAGTGTGAAGCTAGTTGGACTGGGACTGAATGTTAACGCGGAGTAAGGCTGCAAAAATGACGACCAGTAGTACAGATTCCATGAATTTCGATATTAATAACCAACAGGGAGTACCCGATGTCGAACGAGAGGAATCACCAACTTATTCACAAATGACCGAGGAGACGTCAAACGTCAGAGCGCGGGGACAGGAGTCCCAACAACAACCGCAGGAAGAAGTGACAATGCGTTCACTTATGGACCTCATGCGGGCACAGAGTGAAAGCCTTAAGATGATGAATGAAAATTTTAATGAAAACTTATAGAGATTAGAAGAGAACAGAAGGAAAATTTTAGAGAAGTGAATGAAAAGTTCGAGAAGCAGAATGAAAATTTTACACAAATACGCGCGGAAATGCGTGAATATATAAATAATTGTGACAAGAAGGTAGACGAAGTTCAGAAGCAGCAGAACGAGATCATAAAAGAGTTAAAGGACGACACCGACAAGAAATTCGAAGAGGTACGAGAAACTAGAGAATTAGACCGACAGGAACTAAAGAGTGTTGCCCAAAATACTCAAACAAGCATCAAAAAGATCCACAACAGAGTAGAAACACACGCAAAAGAAAATCACAAGAAGCAGGAGGAATTGAGAGTCGAACTATTCCAAACAGTAAGGCAATTACAACAGGAACAGGGAGACGTAAACAGCACGATACAGCAGAAGATCAATGAGGTAGATGGGAGACAGAAGTCGGCGGAACTAAAACTGGATGAGAGCACCAGAGAGAAAACCACTCGTATCAACGAATTAAAGTCCCAGATAGAACGACTACAGCGTCAGCTAATTGAAGGTGAGTCGGGGATAATCAGTAGAATCAACGGACACACACATACAGAGTTAAAGTACAACGGCACTGACAGGTTCCCAATGGAGTTCCTGAAGGAATTGTCAGAGATCCAAGAACAGTACTACAACAACAATGACATTAAATGGATCGGGAGACACTTGGAGATGGACGCTGGAATATGGTGGCGTGTCATACGGAATCAAATCTCCACGTACGATGAGTTTAAAGAAGCCTTCACCTTGAAGTACTGGGGTCAAGAACGCCAGGACAACATACGCGACAATCTGGAGTACGGCAGATATGAGTGGAACGGACCAATCACAGCTGTCCAGTATGTAGAAAGGATTTTACTGGAAAGCCGGCAACTGTCACCAGCATTAACCGATACCCAGCTGATACGAAAATTAGCTCGTCACTTTGGAAAGGATTTGCAGCTCGCCGTGGTCACACGTGGTATCACAAGTATACCGAATTTTGAAGCATTGATTACGGAATTTACGAGTATACAGTCAAGCGGAGATAACGATCGCAGGCCACATTACAGACCCTACAATGAGGGAAGGAACAACCCGAGAGAGAGGGAAAGACAGTATAACAAAAGTGAAAGCGACCGACCGCCAAGGGGTCGTTTTGACAACAAACAATACGTCAATACGGTGCAGTTTACGCCAGCAGAGGCGGGACCTAGTAGGACGGTCATTGACACCACCCCAAGGGCGAGCGGTAACAGCGACAAAAAAAAAAAAAATATGTCAAACTAGAGAATAAGATAGAATTTTTAAGCGACTTACTTCCGAGTGAGAATGTAAATATATTATTACCTGATTTACGAAAGGACCTACTACAAGAGGACGACGAGATTATTAATAAACAAGTATTGAAATGTCCCGAAATTACTATTAAATTTAATAATGATATAATTTTACAAGCTTTGCTTGATACTGGTTGCCTCGTCAACGGATTATCGGAGACGTGGTTTAATAATCATAAGAAGAGTATAGAACCATATGAGACACTACCCGTAACAAATACATTTATAATAAGTGCTGTAGGAAATAAATCTAAATTAGTTAAGAGACAAATATTGTGTGACATTGAGATTGATGGTATCCGATATGAATGTGTGTTTTTGATAATACCAGAATTAGTGAAACCGTGTATACTAGGAATTAGTTTTCTACAAGAAGTTGGGTGTCGCCTCGACATCGGAAACAAAGTAATTAGTTTAAAAAGCGACACTGATGATGAGGAGCACATTATACCAATCATGAATATTGACGTGATAAACGGTGAAGAAGAAGAGGAAGTACTGCGATGCATCGATGAAAAGATTGGGAGCATAGACTGCGTGGATGAAGGAATACTGCAACGCCTGAAGGAGATTTTGGTAAGGAACCGGAATGTTTTTAGGGAGTGCCCGGGAAGAATAGAGGGTTACACGCATGAGTTTCACGTTACGGACAGGACACCTTACTTTCAACGAGGGTGGCCTGTGCCGCTTGCTTACAGAGACAAGGTGAACGAGGAGATTAACCGGATGTTACGATATGGAGTAATCGAACGTTGCGCCAGCCAGTACGTCAATCCAATCGTGACAGTAATTAAGAAGGATGGGAGGGTTCGCCTGTGCCATGATGCAAGGAAAGTGAACAGCGTGACCGTACCCGATTACGAAGGAGTGTCCCCGGTAAATGAGATATTGGCTAGATGTGGTGATATGCAGTACTTGTCGACAGTCGATTTATCCAGTAGCTTCTGGCAAGTCCCATTAAAACGAGAATGTAGGGATTTCACTGCGTTTATGCATGAAGGGAGGTGCTACCGATTCACAGTGACACCATTTGGACTTAGCACCAGCTCTGCGGCGTTGACACGTGGATTGGATGTGGCTCTCGAGGAGGAGGTCAAGAAGAACACGATCATCTACGTGGACGACTGCTTGTGTTACTCCAATAATATACAAACACACTTAAATCATTTAGAAACATTGCTAAACAACCTCAATAAGGCAAATATCACTGTCAACCTCACCAAGTCACAATTCTTCAGACGAGAAATCTCATTCCTTGGTTATCGCCTTACAACAAAAGGGATACAAGCAACCGATGACAAGGTAAAGGCGATTATGGATTTCCCAGCACCAAAGAATATAAAACAACTCAAAGGCTTCCTTGGTCTTACAAATTTTTATAATAGATTCACGAGTAAATACGCAGAAACAACGCAACCTTTACATGAACTGCTGAAAGGAGGACGAAAGTTTTCATGGACAAGAGAAGTGGACGAGTGTTTCCAGAGAGTCAAGAATTTATTTATAAACACAGTAACTTTACGGTTCCCACGGCCGAACCAAAGGTACTATATTCAGTGTGACGCTAGTAATTTTGCGTATGGTGGCCAGCTTTACCAGATCGATGAAGAAGGAGAATTAAAAATTTTTAGTATGACCGAAAAGACGTTACATACAGCATGACACCCCACACAGGCCACGAGCAATAAATAAGGAACAATGTGACGAGGTGTCAAGTGAACGTTTGCTTCGGACAATACAAATACGCTTCACATAGCTTTACAATGGGGAACAAGGTTGGCCGTGACAGACTCGACTAAACCGAGATTTACAGCCTCCAAAATGTAAGATAAAAGAAACTGTGTCAAGTACCAATTTAGAGAGAAACTGTGACGGACACACTGCCGGGTTAATTTGAAGTGTACCAGTAATAAGAAAAGGGTGTAAGACACACAATGGTATGTACCCTGTATGAGAACGGACATCGATATCTAAAAGAATAGAATCGAACTTGTGCACAGCAGGGGAACGTCTTACTGGCGACAACTGATATTTACGACAGGGAGAAGGAGTGCCGTTTTGGAAACGACGTCACGCTGCGCCAGGACAGCTATCGGAAAAAAAGGGTCGAGGACAGCGAAACAATAACGAAATACGACACATTGTTTGCGTGAGAACTGCAGCGAGATCCGGAGTACGCTTAGACAAAGACATGATGGACAACCAAGAAAATTGCTCCTGTTCTAGGAAAAGAGTACGGAGGCTTTCGACGCGAACTCGTGGGGAGACAGGATACCCAATCACAACCCAGCATCTACCCAGAGAACAGGTGGAGAGGACCGTCGTCATCATGGCAACGGGAACGTCGAATGAGAAGTGAAGAACGATAGTCTGATATAAGGGTACGAGATCTTCTGTCCTATCATGTTCGACCTGAGGCGTGTTTTCCAGAAGGGTGCATTGTGGTAAACGATGCTTGATAAAAACTGTTTACAGAGCACGCGGGGGGACAGTCTTTCATAAATTTTCAATCATATACTTTGAGCAGTCTTCACGTACTTTTAAAACAGTCTACTTATAATTTTCGACAGTCTTTTTATAACTTTCAACAGTCGGTCGTCATACACTTTTAAGAATCTTCATACATTTTATAACAGTCTTAATACAAAGTTCGATTAACATACGGACAGCAGTGGGACTTTGAAACTCTGCTACGCGGGATATAATTAAGTGACTTAGACATTTCGATATTGGCGCGTATCCGGTAATAGTGTACCTACGGTGACTAAAACATGCGACATACGCCAGTGCTTAAGAATTATAGAGTTCTTTATTATACTCAAATTCAGAACTGAACTAACCAATCGCACTTTCATCAATAACTGACGCGTAGAACTATTGTTAATGTAATACCGGACAACGAAATCGTAACGTTGTACAGTGCGGCGAAGCGATACGTTATAATTTGGAACAATTACACCACGGTATCAAAGACACTATACATTACTGTACACACAAGAAGTTCAACAATAGATAGACAGACATATACACCATAGATAATGATGAACTTATCCTCACGACACATGATTTCATAAACTCGAACAGTAACAGCCGAATCAACAGAATACACACACAGCGCGAGTGAATCTGTTCCGCGTGTGTTGAGTGTTAGTGACATCACAGCTACGCAGCTTCCCACACATGGACCAGCAACGAGAAGGAGTTACTCCGATGGAAATATCGGATAAATCGCTTTCCAAGTAATCTTTATGCTATTCTTATCATAAGAACTCTACTGTCCTGTCTCTTTTCAAGAAACACCCCTTGAGTATTTAAATTAATATGATAAAAATAATTAACGCTATTCATCTGAGGCAAGCAATGAACGCATTAGTATAAGATTTATTGTCTGACTATTTGTGTTTTCTATATATCGATTGTATTATATATGTATGTGTATGTTTTCCAGCAAACAACGTATTGGATTCGCATTGTAATTTGATATATATATATATACATGTGTTCTTTTATGTTCTTTTTATGAATGTATTTACAGGGAATCATCCATATTTTATATATTGAAATCTGTTTATTTAATGATATGATGTTAAATAAATAAGTGTTTATTTCATCCAGAATATATGCGTTCATTATTGTCAAGTTACCTCAGAACAAGAAAGTAATAGCACTTGAATGATTTATAGTAGTTTTATTCATGTATACAACAATTAGAGTCTCCATGCAATAATTATGCTAACATAAAGGAACTAACGTGTCACTTAGCTTCAATCAGTTGATATGAGTAACCTAATTGAGTGATTACACGATCTCATTATGCAAATTAGTATATTTACATAATTAATTAATCACAGTTAGCATAATAATTAACCCCATTAAAGTTGTATTTGGCGCCCAACGTGGGGCAAAGAGCAGGCAGTAGAGATAGGATAAGCGTATATGTTAATATTTCATGTTAGTTGTAAGAACAAATATTATTAGTGTGAAGCTAGTTGGACTGGGACTGAATGTTAACGCGGAGTAAGGCTGCAAAAATGACGACCAGTAGTACAGATTCCATGAATTTCGATATTAATAACCAACAGGGAGTACCCGATGTCGAACGAGAGGAATCACCAACTTATTCACAAATGACCGAGGAGACGTCAAACGTCAGAGCGCGGGGACAGGAGTCCCAACAACAACCGCAGGAAGAAGTGACAATGCGTTCACTTATGGACCTCATGCGGGCACAGAGTGAAAGCCTTAAGATGATGAATGAAAATTTTAATGAAAACTTATAGAGATTAGAAGAGAACAGAAGGAAAATTTTAGAGAAGTGAATGAAAAGTTCGAGAAGCAGAATGAAAATTTTACACAAATACGCGCGGAAATGCGTGAATATATAAATAATTGTGACAAGAAGGTAGACGAAGTTCAGAAGCAGCAGAACGAGATCATAAAAGAGTTAAAGGACGACACCGACAAGAAATTCGAAGAGGTACGAGAAACTAGAGAATTAGACCGACAGGAACTAAAGAGTGTTGCCCAAAATACTCAAACAAGCATCAAAAAGATCCACAACAGAGTAGAAACACACGCAAAAGAAAATCACAAGAAGCAGGAGGAATTGAGAGTCGAACTATTCCAAACAGTAAGGCAATTACAACAGGAACAGGGAGACGTAAACAGCACGATACAGCAGAAGATCAATGAGGTAGATGGGAGACAGAAGTCGGCGGAACTAAAACTGGATGAGAGCACCAGAGAGAAAACCACTCGTATCAACGAATTAAAGTCCCAGATAGAACGACTACAGCGTCAGCTAATTGAAGGTGAGTCGGGGATAATCAGTAGAATCAACGGACACACACATACAGAGTTAAAGTACAACGGCACTGACAGGTTCCCAATGGAGTTCCTGAAGGAATTGTCAGAGATCCAAGAACAGTACTACAACAACAATGACATTAAATGGATCGGGAGACACTTGGAGATGGACGCTGGAATATGGTGGCGTGTCATACGGAATCAAATCTCCACGTACGATGAGTTTAAAGAAGCCTTCACCTTGAAGTACTGGGGTCAAGAACGCCAGGACAACATACGCGACAATCTGGAGTACGGCAGATATGAGTGGAACGGACCAATCACAGCTGTCCAGTATGTAGAAAGGATTTTACTGGAAAGCCGGCAACTGTCACCAGCATTAACCGATACCCAGCTGATACGAAAATTAGCTCGTCACTTTGGAAAGGATTTGCAGCTCGCCGTGGTCACACGTGGTATCACAAGTATACCGAATTTTGAAGCATTGATTACGGAATTTACGAGTATACAGTCAAGCGGAGATAACGATCGCAGGCCACATTACAGACCCTACAATGAGGGAAGGAACAACCCGAGAGAGAGGGAAAGACAGTATAACAAAAGTGAAAGCGACCGACCGCCAAGGGGTCGTTTTGACAACAAACAATACGTCAATACGGTGCAGTTTACGCCAGCAGAGGCGGGACCTAGTAGGACGGTCATTGACACCACCCCAAGGGCGAGCGGTAACAGCGACAAAAAAAAAAAAAATATGTCAAACTAGAGAATAAGATAGAATTTTTAAGCGACTTACTTCCGAGTGAGAATGTAAATATATTATTACCTGATTTACGAAAGGACCTACTACAAGAGGACGACGAGATTATTAATAAACAAGTATTGAAATGTCCCGAAATTACTATTAAATTTAATAATGATATAATTTTACAAGCTTTGCTTGATACTGGTTGCCTCGTCAACGGATTATCGGAGACGTGGTTTAATAATCATAAGAAGAGTATAGAACCATATGAGACACTACCCGTAACAAATACATTTATAATAAGTGCTGTAGGAAATAAATCTAAATTAGTTAAGAGACAAATATTGTGTGACATTGAGATTGATGGTATCCGATATGAATGTGTGTTTTTGATAATACCAGAATTAGTGAAACCGTGTATACTAGGAATTAGTTTTCTACAAGAAGTTGGGTGTCGCCTCGACATCGGAAACAAAGTAATTAGTTTAAAAAGCGACACTGATGATGAGGAGCACATTATACCAATCATGAATATTGACGTGATAAACGGTGAAGAAGAAGAGGAAGTACTGCGATGCATCGATGAAAAGATTGGGAGCATAGACTGCGTGGATGAAGGAATACTGCAACGCCTGAAGGAGATTTTGGTAAGGAACCGGAACGTTTTTAGGGAGTGCCCGGGAAGAATAGAGGGTTACACGCATGAGTTTCACGTTACGGACAGGACACCTTACTTTCAACGAGGGTGGCCTGTGCCGCTTGCTTACAGAGACAAGGTGAACGAGGAGATTAACCGGATGTTACGATATGGAGTAATCGAACGTTGCGCCAGCCAGTACGTCAATCCAATCGTGACAGTAATTAAGAAGGATGGGAGGGTTCGCCTGTGCCATGATACAAGGAAAGTGAACAGCGTGACCGTACCCGATTACGAAGGAGTGTCCCCGGTAAATGAGATATTGGCTAGATGTGGTGATATGCAGTACTTGTCGACAGTCGATTTATCCAGTAGCTTCTGGCAAGTCCCATTAAAACGAGAATGTAGGGATTTCACTGCGTTTATGCATGAAGGGAGGTGCTACCGATTCACAGTGACACCATTTGGACTTAGCACCAGCTCTGCGGCGTTGACACGTGGATTGGATGTGGCTCTCGAGGAGGAGGTCAAGAAGAACACGATCATCTACGTGGACGACTGCTTGTGTTACTCCAATAATATACAAACACACTTAAATCATTTAGAAACATTGCTAAACAACCTCAATAAGGCAAATATCACTGTCAACCTCACCAAGTCACAATTCTTCAGACGAGAAATCTCATTCCTTGGTTATCGCCTTACAACAAAAGGAAATAACGAAATAGCGAAACAATAACGAAATACGACACATTGTTTGCGTGAGAACTGCAGCGAGATCCGGAGTACGCTTAGACAAAGACATGATGGACAACCAAGAAAATTGCTCCTGTTCTAGGAAAAGAGTACGGAGGCTTTCGACGCGAACTCGTGGGGAGACAGGATACCCAATCACAACCCAGCATCTACCCAGAGAACAGGTGGAGAGGACCGTCGTCATCATGGCAACGGGAACGTCGAATGAGAAGTGAAGAACGATAGTCTGATATAAGGGTACGAGATCTTCTGTCCTATCATGTTCGACCTGAGGCGTGTTTTCCAGAAGGGTGCATTGTGGTAAACGATGCTTGATAAAAACTGTTTACAGAGCACGCGGGGGGACAGTCTTTCATAAATTTTCAATCATATACTTTGAGCAGTCTTCACGTACTTTTAAAACAGTCTACTTATAATTTTCGACAGTCTTTTTATAACTTTCAACAGTCGGTCGTCATACACTTTTAAGAATCTTCATACATTTTATAACAGTCTTAATACAAAGTTCGATTAACATACGGACAGCAGTGGGACTTTGAAACTCTGCTACGCGGGATATAATTAAGTGACTTAGACATTTCGATATTGGCGCGTATCCGGTAATAGTGTACCTACGGTGACTAAAACATGCGACATACGCCAGTGCTTAAGAATTATAGAGTTCTTTATTATACTCAAATTCAGAACTGAACTAACCAATCGCACTTTCATCAATAACCGACGCGTAGAACTATTGTTAATGTAATACCGGACAACGAAATCGTAACGTTGTACAGTGCGGCGAAGCGATACGATATAATTTGGAACAATTACACCACGGTATCAAAGACACTATACATTACTGTACACACAAGAAGTTCAACAATAGATAGACAGACATATACACCATAGATAATGATGAACTTATCCTCACGACACATGATTTCATAAACTCGAACAGTAACAGCCGAATCAACAGAATACACACACAGCGCGAGTGAATCTGTTCCGCGTGTGTTAAGTGTTAGTGACATCACAGCTACGCAGCTTCCCACACATGGACCAGCAACGAGAAGGAGTTACTCCGATGGAAATATCGGATAAATCGCTTTCCAAGTAATCTTTATGCTATTCTTATCATAAGAACTCTACTGTCCTGTCTCTTTTCAAGAAACACCCCTTGAGTATTTAAATTAATATGATAAAAATAATTAACGCTATTCATCTGAGGCAAGCAATGAACGCATTAGTATAAGATTTATTGTCTGACTATTTGTGTTTTCTATATATCGATTGTATTATATCTGTATGTGTATGTTTTCCAGCAAACAACGTATTGGATTCGCATTGTAATTTGATATATATATATATATACATGTGTTCTTTTATGTTCTTTTTATGAATGTATTTACAGGGAATCATCCATATTTTATATATTGAAATCTCTTTATTTAATGATATGATGTTAAATAAATAAGTGTTTATTTCATCCAGAATATATGCGTTCATTATTGTCAAGTTACCTCAGAACAAGAAAGTAATAGCACTTGAATGATTTATAGTAGTTTTATTCATGTATACAACAATTAGAGTCTCCATGCAATAATTATGCTAACATAAAGGAACTAACGTGTCACTTAGCTTCAATCAGTTGATATGAGTAACCTAATTGAGTGATTACACGATCTCATTATGCAAATTAGTATATTTACATAATTAATTAATCACAGTTAGCATAATAATTAACCCCATTAAAGTTGTATTTGGCGCCCAACGTGGGGCAAAGAGCAGGCAGTAGAGATAGGATAAGCGTATATGTTAATATTTCATGTTAGTTGTAAGAACAAATATTATTAGTGTGAAGCTAGTTGGACTGGGACTGAATGTTAACGCGGAGTAAGGCTGCAAAAATGACGACCAGTAGTACAGATTCCATGAATTTCGATATTAATAACCAACAGGGAGTACCCGATGTCGAACGAGAGGAATCACCAACTTATTCACAAATGACCGAGGAGACGTCAAACGTCAGAGCGCGGGGACAGGAGTCCCAACAACAACCGCAGGAAGAAGTGACAATGCGTTCACTTATGGACCTCATGCGGGCACAGAGTGAAAGCCTTAAGATGATGAATGAAAATTTTAATGAAAACTTATAGAGATTAGAAGAGAACAGAAGGAAAATTTTAGAGAAGTGAATGAAAAGTTCGAGAAGCAGAATGAAAATTTTACACAAATACGCGCGGAAATGCGTGAATATATAAATAATTGTGACAAGAAGGTAGACGAAGTTCAGAAGCAGCAGAACGAGATCATAAAAGAGTTAAAGGACGACACCGACAAGAAATTCGAAGAGGTACGAGAAACTAGAGAATTAGACCGACAGGAACTAAAGAGTGTTGCCCAAAATACTCAAACAAGCATCAAAAAGATCCACAACAGAGTAGAAACACACGCAAAAGAAAATCACAAGAAGCAGGAGGAACTGAGAGTCGAACTATTCCAAACAGTAAGGCAATTACAACAGGAACAGGGAGACGTAAACAGCACGATACAGCAGAAGATCAATGAGGTAGATGGGAGACAGAAGTCGGCGGAACTAAAACTGGATGAGAGCACCAGAGAGAAAACCACTCGTATCAACGAATTAAAGTCCCAGATAGAACGACTACAGCGTCAGCTAATTGAAGGTGAGTCGGGGATAATCAGTAGAATCAACGGACACACACATACAGAGTTAAAGTACAACGGCACTGACAGGTTCCCAATGGAGTTCCTGAAGGAATTGTCAGAGATCCAAGAACAGTACTACAACAACAATGACATTAAATGGATCGGGAGACACTTGGAGATGGACGCTGGAATATGGTGGCGTGTCATACGGAATCAAATCTCCACGTACGATGAGTTTAAAGAAGCCTTCACCTTGAAGTACTGGGGTCAAGAACGCCAGGACAACATACGCGACAATCTGGAGTACGGCAGATATGAGTGGAACGGACCAATCACAGCTGTCCAGTATGTAGAAAGGATTTTACTGGAAAGCCGGCAACTGTCACCAGCATTAACCGATACCCAGCTGATACGAAAATTAGCTCGTCACTTTGGAAAGGATTTGCAGCTCGCCGTGGTCACACGTGGTATCACAAGTATACCGAATTTTGAAGCATTGATTACGGAATTTACGAGTATACAGTCAAGCGGAGATAACGATCGCAGGCCACATTACAGACCCTACAATGAGGGAAGGAACAACCCGAGAGAGAGGGAAAGACAGTATAACAAAAGTGAAAGCGACCGACCGCCAAGGGGTCGTTTTGACAACAAACAATACGTCAATACGGTGCAGTTTACGCCAGCAGAGGCGGGACCTAGTAGGACGGTCATTGACACCACCCCAAGGGCGAGCGGTAACAGCGACAAAAAAAAAAAAAATATGTCAAACTAGAGAATAAGATAGAATTTTTAAGCGACTTACTTCCGAGTGAGAATGTAAATATATTATTACCTGATTTACGAAAGGACCTACTACAAGAGGACGACGAGATTATTAATAAACAAGTATTGAAATGTCCCGAAATTACTATTAAATTTAATAATGATATAATTTTACAAGCTTTGCTTGATACTGGTTGCCTCGTCAACGGATTATCGGAGACGTGGTTTAATAATCATAAGAAGAGTATAGAACCATATGAGACACTACCCGTAACAAATACATTTATAATAAGTGCTGTAGGAAATAAATCTAAATTAGTTAAGAGACAAATATTGTGTGACATTGAGATTGATGGTATCCGATATGAATGTGTGTTTTTGATAATACCAGAATTAGTGAAACCGTGTATACTAGGAATTAGTTTTCTACAAGAAGTTGGGTGTCGCCTCGACATCGGAAACAAAGTAATTAGTTTAAAAAGCGACACTGATGATGAGGAGCACATTATACCAATCATGAATATTGACGTGATAAACGGTGAAGAAGAAGAGGAAGTACTGCGATGCATCGATGAAAAGATTGGGAGCATAGACTGCGTGGATGAAGGAATACTGCAACGCCTGAAGGAGATTTTGGTAAGGAACCGGAACGTTTTTAGGGAGTGCCCGGGAAGAATAGAGGGTTACACGCATGAGTTTCACGTTACGGACAGGACACCTTACTTTCAACGAGGGTGGCCTGTGCCGCTTGCTTACAGAGACAAGGTGAACGAGGAGATTAACCGGATGTTACGATATGGAGTAATCGAACGTTGCGCCAGCCAGTACGTCAATCCAATCGTGACAGTAATTAAGAAGGATGGGAGGGTTCGCCTGTGCCATGATGCAAGGAAAGTGAACAGCGTGACCGTACCCGATTACGAAGGAGTGTCCCCGGTAAATGAGATATTGGCTAGATGTGGTGATATGCAGTACTTGTCGACAGTCGATTTATCCAGTAGCTTCTGGCAAGTCCCATTAAAACGAGAATGTAGGGATTTCACTGCGTTTATGCATGAAGGGAGGTGCTACCGATTCACAGTGACACCATTTGGACTTAGCACCAGCTCTGCGGCGTTGACACGTGGATTGGATGTGGCTCTCGAGGAGGAGGTCAAGAAGAACACGATCATCTACGTGGACGACTGCTTGTGTTACTCCAATAATATACAAACACACTTAAATCATTTAGAAACATTGCTAAACAACCTCAATAAGGCAAATATCACTGTCAACCTCACCAAGTCACAATTCTTCAGACGAGAAATCTCATTCCTTGGTTATCGCCTTACAACAAAAGGAAATAACGAAATAGCGAAACAATAACGAAATACGACACATTGTTTGCGTGAGAACTGCAGCGAGATCCGGAGTACGCTTAGACAAAGACATGATGGACAACCAAGAAAATTGCTCCTGTTCTAGGAAAAGAGTACGGAGGCTTTCGACGCGAACTCGTGGGGAGACAGGATACCCAATCACAACCCAGCATCTACCCAGAGAACAGGTGGAGAGGACCGTCGTCATCATGGCAACGGGAACGTCGAATGAGAAGTGAAGAACGATAGTCTGATATAAGGGTAGGAGATCTTCTGTCCTATCATGTTCGACCTGAGGCGTGTTTTCCAGAAGGGTGCATTGTGGTAAACGATGCTTGATAAAAACTGTTTACAGAGCACGCGGGGGGACAGTCTTTCATAAATTTTCAATCATATACTTTGAGCAGTCTTCACGTACTTTTAAAACAGTCTACTTATAATTTTCGACAGTCTTTTTATAACTTTCAACAGTCGGTCGTCATACACTTTTAAGAATCTTCATACATTTTATAACAGTCTTAATACAAAGTTCGATTAACATACGGACAGCAGTGGGACTTTGAAACTCTGCTACGCGGGATATAATTAAGTGACTTAGACATTTCGATATTGGCGCGTATCCGGTAATAGTGTACCTACGGTGACTAAAACATGCGACATACGCCAGTGCTTAAGAATTATAGAGTTCTTTATTATACTCAAATTCAGAACTGAACTAACCAATCGCACTTTCATCAATAACTGACGCGTAGAACTATTGTTAATGTAATACCGGACAACGAAATCGTAACGTTGTACAGTGCGGCGAAGCGATACGTTATAATTTGGAACAATTACACCACGGTATCAAAGACACTATACATTACTGTACACACAAGAAGTTCAACAATAGATAGACAGACATATACACCATAGATAATGATGAACTTATCCTCACGACACATGATTTCATAAACTCGAACAGTAACAGCCGAATCAACAGAATACACACACAGCGCGAGTGAATCTGTTCCGCGTGTGTTGAGTGTTAGTGACATCACAGCTACGCAGCTTCCCACACATGGACCAGCAACGAGAAGGAGTTACTCCGATGGAAATATCGGATAAATCGCTTTCCAAGTAATCTTTATGCTATTCTTATCATAAGAACTCTACTGTCCTGTCTCTTTTCAAGAAACACCCCTTGAGTATTTAAATTAATATGATAAAAATAATTAACGCTATTCATCTGAGGCAAGCAATGAACGCATTAGTATAAGATTTATTGTCTGACTATTTGTGTTTTCTATATATCGATTGTATTATATATGTATGTGTATGTTTTCCAGCAAACAACGTATTGGATTCGCATTGTAATTTGATATATATATATATATACATGTGTTCTTTTATGTTCTTTTTATGAATGTATTTACAGGGAATCATCCATATTTTATATATTGAAATCTCTTTATTTAATGATATGATGTTAAATAAATAAATGTTTATTTTATCCAGAATATATGCGTTCATTATTGTCAAGTTACCTCAGAACAAAAAAGTAATAGCACTTGAATGATTTATAGTAGTTTTATTCATGTATACAACAATTAGAGTCTCCATGCAATAATTATGCTAACATAAAGGAACTAACGTGTCACTTAGCTTCAATCAGTTGATATGAGTCACCTAATTGAGTGATTACACGATCTCATTATGCAAATTAGTATATTTACATAATTAATTAATCACAGTTAGCATAATAATTAACCCCATTAAAGTTGTAGCATCTTCTGTCTGTCTGTCTCTACGGTGGAAGAGAGATAAAGAGAAAGAAAGAGTGAGGGAGAGAGAGAGAGAGAGAGAGCTTATTTTTTATACACACACAGGCAAACACTACTCTGTAGGATCAGGGTGAATGTTCACTCTCCCCTATAGACGTGTTTAAAAGAGAAGCGTTCTTTCTTCCCGTTCTCATAGAGTGGGAATTGTAAGAAGTATCGAGAACTCTGTCAAAATTATAATTATGCTTGTATTGTAATTTGCAGTTATTTTGCTGAGAATATGACCGCCGTTGCTCTTGATAAAAATTAAAATAAACTTTTTTATTTTCGTTGTGTCGGAGTTCAAAACCGTACCGGTTGGTGAAGGAATGAAATCTACCTTTCACTTTTATCACAGATGGACGTCAAGTAAAAAAATAATTAAATATATAAAAATGTCTACTAAGAAAAAAACTAAGAAAGTGATGAAATAAAAGATGAAATTTTGTATATTATCTTCAATAGACAGTTTTCGAAGGGTTTCAAGTAACAGTGCTTAAGTGTTTTTGTAGCTACTTTGATAGACAGACTTTGCAGTAAACTGGAAGAGATGCAAAATTAAAAGTAGGCTTACCACGTTAAAGGTAAACAATAAAAATACAACTTGAAGATAAAGTTAAAGAATCACGCTCCAGATTTGCCATCTGTGTACCAAGAGCTATGTGAGTACCCTTTGATAGCAACTGTCATTAGAAGTGATTAAGGTTTCGGTTACGTCTTAAGTTTGGTTACGTCACAGAGCACAGGCCAGCTTCTGTTACTTTTTCCTGCATGTATCATGCAACTGACAGGAAAAGACAGAAACAATCCTGCTCAACATACAATGATAGATATTGACTATGACGATTTGGTCCCTGTTCAATGATATAGACACAATAGGAATACGGAACCTACCTGACGCTAATCTGTCACCACGTGTCTTCACTTCCGTCGAAACGAACGTCGCACCCGTGTGCCGTTATCGCCAACCGTTTGTGATGTGCGCGACAATCAGATCTTATGATGAAACCAACACGAGACAGTCAAACGAACGTACGAAAACATGTTGAAGTCTAAAGTAAGGCTACAGGAAATAAAAATTATGTTTCCGCCCCTTCCGGTCGATAGTACACTCTTGGCCGTGTTCAGTATTTTGACATTGGTTTTGCATATTTGTAAGTATTGCGTCAGACATGTTGGATCTACTTCGTTTTCCCTTCTCAAAATTAAAACTTTTGTAAGCGCTTATTTTCAAACATAAATTCTAAGTACTCACTGACAAAAAAGATAAACGTTCAAAGTCGTAACACGTCACCAGTAAAATTACACTCACGCAAAATTGTCACTTCAACTTCTCTATAAACTTTATGACCTGTCTTTACTTACATGGAACATCACAATGAATTACATTTACAGCAAAAGAGAGAGGGGATAACGAAACAGACTCGATATATTAAATTTATTTGTTTCTTTTTACATAATAAAGGAGAAAAGAACTATATTATAAACATCGAAAAAGGACCTAAAGCGATCGAGTAATACGAGTGCGCAGAAACAAGACACCACAGTGTTTACTCAGAATTTAAGCATAAATAATGATTGAGTCAGTAAAGGAGTAAGACTTACAAAAACGTAAGCGAAATGTGGTAATTAATTATATTACCAAATACAAAAAAAAATTATTGCAGAAGTAAACAATACGAATTTCGTAAAATCCATTAAGAATTTCCAAGAATTCATAATTAATCTGAGGAAACCGACTCCCTAGTTTAGTTTACATTCGCGATTGTTTTTAAAAATTTTTCACAAACGAAGGAAACTCATTACCAAATTATTAAAGCGAGAGCGACGTGGAGTCGCGGGTACTGAATTGACCGCGTCTACTGGGATTTTACCTGCTCCAATACTGACAACTTCTAACGCGTTTGAAAATTTAATTTAAAAAAATAACAATAACATTTATGCTACTAAAAACGATTGTTGAAACTTCTGTAATACGTAGAGAAAACAGTCCAGGCTTCAGTGTTATCTGTACACGATGCACTCTACTTTTATTTCAGAAAAAAATAAATGTTCGTTTATTTGTGATCTCTTTATTTGGAACTGTTTTGGAATAGCGTGTACTTCATTCGCTTTTTAATTACGATTTGGTTTTCGCCATCAATACCAGACCATTTCAAAGCACACCGCTTCCTCGTTTTACACTGTGCGCGTGGACATAAATAATTGCTTCTTGAAAAGCTCAAACGAGAATTAGCTTCGACTTATTTGTATACGCAATGTTACTGCTGCACGTTCTGTACAACATAAAACAACGTAAACAAAAACAATTTTAAGACATTTGCTTATCATTTCATGATACAGAATATAAATTTCAACTATTTATAAAATCAAATATATACTTACTGTTACGACGATCTCACTGATCGCCGTATGGTACAGTGGAAAACAAAATACAAACACCAATGAAGTCGGTTATCACCAGCTTTAATTAATCACAAATAAGAGTTTGTGATCAACAAGTTATTCAACAAGATTATACTCTCACAATAATTCAAGTTAAATTTGTCCACACGCAATAATAATGTAAACTAATAGAGTTCCGCATAATAATCACTTTTCACTAATAACCTCTTGAGACGCACTGAGTAAATTGCTCGACGTAAAATGATAAACTAAGCGGCATCTGTTATGTATTTATACCCTGCAGGGTTCCATAATATGCATCCTTAACAAGCACTCGAAAACTCAGTGCTTGTTAGAGGATACTTCAGTGCGGCATTGGTAGAAACATGCACCTGCTGGGCTAAGCGAGAAACGCGTAGAATAACACTCCATAGTTCGACAACGTTTCGTAATTGCGTAAAAATACTGTATTTCAGCTTATTAGGGAGAGTATTTTAGAAAAAAATGACAAAATTGTAATCTCAGGCATAAGTATTCTAGTGATATAATAGTTCTAAGACTAATCTGTTTATCATAATTGTGAAACTACCAACAGTGTGTGGTTCCGCCTGCTCATTAGGATAGGATATACGTATTGTGCCAAGGTACGTTAGAATTCAATGAGTTAGTGAAGCTCATGATATGTTGAGGCATACGTTTGTCGTTTGAGTGTAATTATACAGATGCTAGACATTTTAAAAAAGCTGCCTGCCGTTACATTTTTACTTTTTAAAATGCAACTTTCAGCATCATTTTGAGTAGTTCAGAGAAATGTATAATTAATATATTTTAAATACTGATAAATTGAAAACATTAAAATCATTTTTAGTAAAATACTAACTCCGCACTACAATTCAATTTTACTAACTGAAGGTGAATACAGTTCACCCGTGAATAAAAAAATTCAGTCAGATATGAAAAGTTATATTTTTAACTTTATATTTTGTTCCTAATAATTTTACTAATTAGTTTCTGATTTAAAAATGTTAATTAAAGTAAATTCTGATTTAAATAGAAAACAAAACGACAACGGAATATGAGTTAGCAGTGCACACATGACTCCTATACCTGTGTTCCTACCTCAGTTAAATCTTAGCAGGAAATTTAAATGTACCACTAGTACACACGCTTTTTTTTTCGAGTTTCCAGGTACCAGCCTTAATGAGTATTCACATTAAGTTAGTTATTATTAACATGGGAGTGTTTAGAATAAGTTTTAATTTGAGGCCAAAATACGATTTGCTAATGCTATAAACGTTTTATTTCCATTACGTAATCCGGTTAAAAAAATTGAGATACCGGTACTGGTCATGTTACGAGGTACGTGGCACTACAATAAAATCTATTCAAACAGAATTAAACTCGACAAACCAATACAGTCACTGTACTATATAACATTCTCGTGTTCTAAGTATGCGAGGCAAAAACTGATAACTGTTCAGATATATTTGAAGAGTCGTATACGGTATAGTCTGAAAAAACTGTAAGTTAATGATACGTAAGCTGTCTCTCAGACAAATGGAACTTATTGATACTATAGACACAGGGTAAACATTTGTCATAGGCCTATTTGTTGGCAATATCTACTGAAGGCTCTAGTATTTAGATTGCAAAACTCCCCTTCTCATCCTCTCTTACTTATGTCAACCTCGCTTCACCTCTCTCTAGTCTGTCTGTCTTTCATCATTTTCTTTTCATATTATCGCCTTGTTACAATCGTTTCCTGTCACATACGCATCAATTATGTTGTTTGTTCTTGCCTCTCTGCAAATTTTTTAAAGATTAATAAAATGTTCCACAGATATTTTTATTCATGTACTAGCACAGATTAAAATAACACATGTTAAATACAACACTTAACAGCGTAGGTGTTGTAATAAATAGTGCAACCTACATTAAATTGATACTCCACTGACACTCAACTTAAATACATAAATCGTTTCTTACGTTTCGTTTCTTTCCGATATCGTTGTCACAATTTTCCAGCAAACGATTTGGAGAAATCTCTCCTTTTAAATTGATACAGTGAGAGGCAGAACGTTAGCATGAATGTGCCCCTTTTGCCTGTTAATGGCGGCGTTTCATCAGTGTAGCTACAACAGATGCGATATCAACACGTTTCTTGCGACACTTCTTGTTTATCTCGGAAATGTCGTCGTTGACGTTGTTAACGTCTTTTTTAAGCGACGAATAAACGGTACTGGATCTGCTCTCCTGCATATCGTACATGACACTTCGTCGGAGAAATTACTAATTACCATATCTTGTCAAATCTGTACATGTCTTGTACAATCAGTTGATTGTCAGTAATGCAGTAACGCAGTTCAGGACGCCGTATTCAGGTCGGTGTTAATAACAGTCAATATGTTATACTGTTATGTTTGGACAGTTTTCATACATTATTACTACTCTATGAAGAAAAGGCAGGATAATTCAGTACGTTAGTATTTAACAAAAAAGTATAGAGCCAATATTTATCTTAAATAATGCCTTATCATTCGCTTTATATATTTCTCAGAAACAAATGTAATTTTTTTTTGCTAAATTGATATACTAAAGAATTCCTCTGATAAACGCTTCATTTTTACTTGATCACGTTCTTATCCTTGTCATTTCAACACATAACTGTATTGTTACGACGGTCTACTGATCGACGTATGGTACAGTGGAAAACAAAATACAAGACGCCAATTAAGTCACTAATCAGCAGCTTTAATTATCACAGTTAAAAAGTTCGTAATTAACAACACAGTCTCTTACAACAAATCAAATAAAAGTTGTTCACACGCAATAAAATGTCAACTAATATAAAACACAATTGTATTACAATTATACCGCCCGATTGAAAAACACAACACTTCGCCACAATAACCACATAAACGCACAGAGTAATCACTTGTAATCGCGTAATCGCCCGACAAGAAACTGAAAAGAGCGTCCCTGTATTTATACCCTGCTGAGGTTCCAGAATATTCGCTAATAGGCGTCTAGTATAAAACACTAGAACGTTATTCATTGCGGCCTTGACACAGTGCGTGCGGCACTGCCAATTCTGGCACTGTCTAGTAAATGCGCTGAGAATCACGTACGCCACAACATTCAGGCTCTGGGACATTGGATAAACGCGTAGATTGTTCTCTAATATCATAACAGTATTTTTCATAACCTGAATGTACTGCATAAGAATCAATTAAGCACCAAGATTCCCTTGTAGCATGTCTACAAGAGATACAGGTAGAAGCTGCTGACGGCAGTGATAAATATTGTTGAATCTTCTTGCGTGGTAAACGTTTGAAAACTACTTGAACATAGTATTTATTTTGTTACATAACAGACATAACATATCCATTACATTCAATGTTATATAAGCTTTCCTAACTACGGACAACTGTTACTCAGGTTAAAATGACATTGGGGACTTCATAGCTGAAATCCGAATGCTCAACCTGTGATTTGTAACCACCCCTATGAATGGTACGGAGCTAACGATAGATTTTGAACAACGACTTGGAAGTGCTCAATGGACAAACACCTCGTTGCGAGGCTAATAAAATGTTCATACATCTCGTACATGCGTACAACAATCTTTTATACCTATAGTTTCATAGTGTGAACATCGGCTGCAACAACAGAAGCATGCAAGTGTCATTGTGAAGCAACAGTATAAGACAGAGAAAGATGTGTGTACATAAGCCAGAGTACTGTTATCGCCTGCTTTCGTCTCTAGTCACCATAAGTTTCTTTTAAGTTGAGATAATTCTTTCAGTATTTCCGCTCATTTCAATACTCAAGAAAGGTTTCTAACAGTAACTAGTATCATATTATCAATAACTTTCACCGAAGGGCGATGCTAGTATTGACTGTGGAACATTTCACTAAATTGAAAACATATTAAAATTAAGATTAAAAAACCGTTAAGTCTAAAACAGCATTCCTTACCATTAGTAGCTTAAGTCGTACGCCGATGTAACTGACATAGCCGTCTTTACATAAAATATTCCTACCTGAAACGAAAAATTACGATTACATTAATTTGTGAGAACAAAGGAAATAATTACATTCAGAACAATAAGGAATTCAGAAAGTGGTAAATTTATTAAGTCTTACAAGCTAGTAAAAAAAAAATAAAATTAAAAAAAACAGTATATAAAACCTATCACTAAATAGCAGAACGCTTATTACTAAGTACTTATTATCAAGTACAGAAAACGTATCTATGCAGTGATTTGTTGAATATTTGATATAAAATATTTTTAATAATATGTATAATGTTTACTTACAGAAAACTGCATATTAAATTGCGTACTATGTACTAAATCCTAATTCTAAACTGTATACTAACGTTCCTGTAGTAGCAGGATCTTAATACTTGTGTATAAAAAGATATAGAAATAAATTAGTTTTTTCTCAGTAACGCTCTTTTACACAAGTATTTCTGTTAAAAAATTCATAAAGGTATAGCAACAGTACAAATGTATAGGGTACTGTGCATTGCACAATTAATTAAGATAATTAATACAATTTAAATAAATAATCCATATTGTTAGTACAGTAATAATAATTCAGCTTTCAATCTGAACTGTAAAGTGAACAACAAATTGCATGCTTGGACAGGTGGGTCACGCCACGCAGCTGCGTCTGTGTGTACACGTGTATCTTACGTGTGTGTGTGTGTGTGTGTGTGACCAGTTGATTTCTGTCAAGCGTCACCCCTAAATAAACGCTAATATTTTTTATGATCTATTTAAATGGTGTTAAGTGTATATGAAATATCACAAAACAAAATTCGCCATAGTGTGTATAATATAAAGACGCACGTGTGTATGAAAGATAGTGCGAAAATAATAAAAAGTACGAATACAGTGAAAATAAATATAAATAAAACCCATAATAATTAAGATAACGAGAAACGGTTTAAACACAGTTGTATACATAAAAATTACCGACCAGATGAATAGCGAGTAATTTGCAAAAGACTTCGCATGTTGCGGAGACAAGTGAAAAAAGTGTATGAATAATCGTGTTTGTAAAAGGACGCCACGATAAACCTATTCCTGCAAAGAATTGTCGAAACATGAATTTTGCGCCCTAGACTATAAATACGCGAGGCACATCAGCCTTGCTCTCTTTCTCGTTCAACTACAGAGGCAGCCGGAGGCTCTGCCCAACGACTTCAACTCTTTCTCATTCAACCACGGAGGCAGCCGGAGGCGATGCTGGACAACATCATCACTTTCAGGACACCACCGCTGTAGCCAGAAACCATTACGGAGGACGAGGGAGCAGCACACTACATGACATAAATTCCAGACGTAGAGGACGAGTCATCGGACTTCGGAGAAGACCCAGAGGACGAGGAAAGGATCCAGGACTTCACGACTACGAAGGATTCACCAACATAGGACTCAGGACCAGGAGAGGGTACGCTGAGGAACCGCTAAAATTAAGGTGAAAGAAAGTGAAATTCCTCATAACAAAAGACTTAATCAAAGACAGATAAGCATTGTTAAAAGAAAGATAAAAATTTCTAAAAGTGTAATTTATAACTTGTAAATGTCTTGTACAGTAATTATAGCATAATTTTTGAATTAATAATTTATTGAAAATATTTAAATTTAAATTGTTGAATTATGAAAGCATAATTCTTAGCTTAATAATTTATAAAAAATATTTAAATGTAATTTAGAAAGAATAGAAAGTTACTAAAGTAATTAATGTAAATGCCCAATGTATATGCAATAACAATAGATTTATTTAAAAAAAAGAAAGATTGCAGAATATAATAAATTACTCATAATATACTGAGCAAGTTGAGAGCCATATTATTACTAATCAAATGTATTTATAAATATAAGAGTATTTTATGTTTATATGGAATATGCGATATTACGTGTATGTAATCAATAAGTATGGGTACTGCGAATACCCATACACATGCAATAATAATGAAGTTAATTCGAAATTTATTTTGAAATTTTAATAAATAAATGTTTTTATTATTTTAAACAATTTTACGTGTTGTTATTATTACGATTACACCCAATAAAACTGTGTAACGTTATAAATATTTGTGCTACTCAACGATATAACGATATTTGTGTTCATCAACGATACAAATAATGTTATATTAAACTTCAGAATTATTACGAGGACCAAAAAAGTGCATTTATTCTTGGTTTATAATTTTTATACAAAATCAGCCTTATAATAATTTAAACTAGAATATGTAAATAAATTCAGTATAACTCAAGACTATTTGCACATGTAGGCACTATGAAATTAAAAATATAAAACTAGTTTTATGGAGAAGAAAAACAAAATAGCTGCGTTCCTGTGAGAGTTATTACACAAAAGAATAAGTTAAACGACCGCTGACCCATGAAGAGGTGGTTATTTTACAGCTCCACCCTCTCCCCTAAGTTCTTATTATTTGAATGCAGTTGATGAAATTATAAAATAATTCATAAAAGTGTAACTTAAAACAATACCAAACGCATAGACGAAGTACTGTAAAAGCTCATTGACACGCGAATGGCAAATATAATTTGTAATCGATGTAAAACCTATTAAAGGAGAATTTCACGTCTCGCTAGGGGTGACTTCAGTCATTCAACTCATTGGCCTGAGCCACGACACAGTAATATTCCAAACTTTTCCGCCCGTTACCCTTGTTCACGCAGTTCTAATCTCAAATATTCAAAGGTCATGCCACATATCCATTACGCTGTTCCAGACACATTAAATGAGCTGAATTCCGGTGTACTTTCTCGCTACATCCTGCTTAGACCGATTATAATACCAATTTGGCATATTTCAAAAACACTGAATTGAGTTGCGGATAAAAAGTGTAGAGGAAATTCCAGAACCACTTAGAAACACACGAGGAAAATGGACACCGCTAAAAAGACTGGTACATTGGAAGTTAAATCAATATGGCACTGTACTATTGAGTATCACTTTTAACCCACGTAAAGGCGTGTCATTTTATGAATAACTACTGATTAGGATTAGCTCTTGATATTTAATTACTATGACTACTGGTGCAATATTTCATGCACATTTTAGTTTTTTCAAGCAAACCTGTAAACGTATGAAAGTCACATACTATAAATTCGCCAACAGCAATCGATACTTTTCTGCAGAGAAACTGTATTTTACCTTAATTTGAGTAATTGCCTTTACCCGTTTGCTTGTAATATTGGCATTGTAACACGTGCAGTTCAATTCTACAATTAAATTCAACATTACATACTTGTTGCTTAGAAATGAGTCATAAATTTGAATTGTTCCGTTGTGACGACTGTTTCAAACCGCGCAGCTGGACTTCATATCCGCTCAAATTAATTAGCTCCTGAATTGAATTAATCAAAACATGGAATTCAGTCCAAAGCATATCGTAGGTAGTTCTGTTTCAAACTTGTATGTGTTCGGCTAATATATATAGTATTATAGAATATACTCCGTGATATTATGAAATAAAATAGAAAAATAAAATGAATAATAATCCTTGAAAAAACAGGATAATTTTTCTTAAAAAGTAGAATAAAATATTAAAATATTCGGCCGATGAAATAGAAACGTCAGAGGTAATACTGTTAATATATCGACACAAATTTTGCATATTAGAGGATAAAGATACATTCTGTATTTTATAATAGTACTATCAAATAAAACACTTTGAGATAACTTAGGACAGAACAATGGTAACCATTTGTTAAGCTTCTTGTGTATCGTACGTTAATTTACATTAATCAGAATTTTCAGTGGTGAAATACCTTTTTGATTTCAACTAATATTCTTTGTGTTTTCTTGTTAGAGAACTGTTTAACAATTGTTTTATAAAATTTAATACAGACGAAAGCTACAACAATTATTTGAAGCAAACTGGAATTACATTTAGACAAATTTAACCACAACTAATAATTAATTATACTACCAGTTAATTTCGGTTGATTTTAAACTAAATTCTGCTACTGATCTGCTATAACGTCATTCAACAACATGCTCACAGTAGGACACCACTCAGACATTATATTTCCTGTACGATTTTTGTAGAATCATCTTTACTTCAAACACAAGTACATACAAGTTGATCTGAATAATGTAACAATGATAATATAAATTTCGAACGAACATGAGTCTGAGACTACGATTTTTTCTCCCTCTTATCAATCACTTATTCCTTTCCTCCTCCCACAGGGTCCCCCAAAATTTTTTTGCATTATTAAACTGTCAGACGAGTGTATAATAAATCAAATATCAATTACAGTTGCAATTATAATATCAACATCGAAAATTAAACATACATAGAATGAACACCAACAAAGAAGACAATCGTTACATATTTAACAACAAATAACATCGACTACCCCACTGAATGAATAAGGAACATGGTTTCACTAAAACAACAGAGGGGAACACGGGGAATATCACGCGTGACTGAAGTCGGTTGGGCTAATGTTTCCTGACGTTGCGTAGAAGGACACTATTACATGGTCGAGTAAATGATGTAATGTTGCATGTTCTGTTTCAACTAAGGATAATTACGTGAACGAAAATTACACAGTAGGGGATAACCACAGGTTACAGTTAGGCGATAGACATCTGCTGCTCCGCCTTCCGACAGACTATTTATGATAAATTGATACTGAATCCCACTGGGCCATGTTTATTGATAACATTATGTTAAGTAGCTGAATGGCCTGTTTTAATTTCAAACAAGCAGGACGCTCGTATCTTATTCGATTTGATAAAACGTAGCATTATCAATTTAATGCTTTAATATACAATACCAATAATAGCGAAATAACAAGAAATTACAAAACGTACTTTGTAGTTTTACATCCACCCCTAACGGGCTAAGCATGGAGAAGGAAAGTAGAGATAACAATCGGATAGAAAGGTGAAGCAACTGGAAAACCCCCAAGGCAAACCAACATAAAATTCCTTTATTACAAAAAAAAAACTTAATGAAGCCTTTAACAAGGGAGGTGTAACGTTCGGCTAAGTTAGGTGTGTTCAACAGGTTTTATAATTTTGATCACTTCAAGTAAAGTCATAGTTCTTTTTGTGTAGTAATTATAAATTTTATGTATCTAAGGAATGAATGTGTGCTACACGTTGATAATTGAAGCAAGTCATTGATTTGTTCATTAAAATTGATTCTTCTTCTTCTTCTTCTTCTTCTTCTTCTTCTTCTTCTTCTTCTTCTTCTTCTTCTTCTTCTTCTTCTTCTTCTTCTTCTTCTTCTTCTTCTTCTTCCTTTGGTGGACTTTAGCCTCCTCAACAATACTCCTCTACGCTTCTCTGTTCTCCGCCCTTCCTCTCCACCTTCTAATTCCCATGCTGGCAAGATGTTCCGGATCTATTAAGCCATCCAACCAACTCATCCTTGGTCTGCCTCCACGTCTAGTAGTGTAAATCTTTTCTTCAGCACTATTTTAGGTATTCATTCCTCAGAGATGTCCCAGCCAACGCATCCTCTGTGATTTGATGAATTTCGCTATGTGTTTTCCATCCATGAGAGCATGTAGTTAATTGTTATTGCGTATTCTCCAACTGCCTTCTTCTCTTCCTGGGCCATAAATTGTATGCAATATTTTGCGCTCAAATGATTTTAAAACAGTTTTGTCGTTCTCTGTCAAGGCCACACCTCAATCCATATGCAACAACTGGCCGCAGCCTTAATATTTATCTTATTAAGGGTCATATTTCAGAGCATGGGCGCGCTGCCCGATATAACGTTGCACTTATTGGCAAAAACAATTATTATAATATTGTAAAAATATTATATTCTTGTAGCTAGCATATGGGTTGGTTCTTCATATGTTTTACAGTTTGTAAAACTTTCTAGGTTTTCACAGTTACATTTGTTTTGTAGTGGATTTTCACGTTCCCAAAAACACCGACCAGGATGTCCAGGATAGATCTCAAGAAGTAAAGTTTTATGTGATACAGAAGTAATTCGTTGACCAACGTTATCTACTAAATTGAAAACATATATTGCAGTTGTTTTCGTTTTACGATATGAGTAGCACTCAGCGTAGTTTAAGTTTTTGAAAACAAAAAATGGATTACTTAATACGAACCTTAGCAGGTGATACTATAATAATTGATCCTTTTTAACCGCGTAAACAACTGAAAGCTGTGCAGTTTGGGTTACCTTATTTGAGCCGTTCGGCTTACAAGGGAAGTAGTAGTGTGGCCAGCATTACTCTTCAGCCGCTCATTGTTACTGTAGGATGTTAACCCAGGTACTAACTCCCGTAGGCTGAGTCGACCTACAACGATTTTATGCTGCGCCCGGAAATCAAACTCGGGACCTCTGGATTAGTGGCCCGGCGCCGTTCCCGCCGTCTACTGAGCCCCCCCCCCCTTTAGGAAGTACGGTATTATAAGTAATTCGATTTTAAGTCGCGTGTATCTCGCAAGAAATTACAGAGAAGCGACAGTATCACAGAGGCATTCACAAGATAAAATGTCTTTTCAGTATTTTTAATATTTTTTAGTTCCCTGATATGTAACCACTAAATGTTTATATGTGTGTAACCACTATTTTATATTTATGTAAATTAGTTAACAGATGAATAAAAGATTAATTAAAAATATATTATTACTAACGACATTACTGACTAGTAAAAGTTGTTTTTCTTTTTTTTCTTCATGGTCATATAAAATAACAGTTTTTTTCAAACATTCACGAAGTCACAACTTCCGAAAACACACACACACACACACACAAAGAAACATATATAAATCAACGAGACAATGTGTTTGAAATCTGTAAAACTAATTTTGGAAGTAGCGTTTTTAAAATTGATACCTAAACTGGGTTCTGGCCTAAGATAATCCCATTTATTCAAATGGACAATTCTTACGCTAATGTCAACTGGACAATTCTACGATGTCCACTTCCACGTCATGCTGGTGAGGAACGCCACGATTAATGGAGCGGTAAGGAGTATGTGATGTTACGTCAGGTGCCTGTCATTAGCGGTTCTCATGGTTTCAGATAATTACAGGTTAGTATAATTTCATAGGTGAAATTATTTCAGAGGTCTGCTAGGTGATCTATTTTTCACTCCACACATCTCTCTTAGTTTAATAATTTCTCAGTATGACAATTCTTGTGAAATAATAGAACTGACGTTAATATTCTTTATCTAATAAATGTGGAATTCGCAAACATTCTAATCATCTAATTTTCTATTTTTTTCTATTTTTAGCAGACTGCATTGAGGGTCAGAGTTCCAAAGATTGTAGGTTTTAAAAATTGTTAATGTTGTATTGACTCTCTGGTGCACACAGCGACTAATATTGTTTGTTTAGATTAATTTTTAACGGTTATACCCAAAAATTCCCACTGTCACAGACATGTGTAACATTTTTTTCTGCGAGATTTACAAAATACTGAACAGAATAGAACTTAAGAAGCTAACTTTTATATAATAAAGAGAGAACTAATTGGTTGACTAACGTCCTCTTTAGAGGTCGAGAGGTCATGAACCAGTAAATTGATAACGTATAATATAATTGTTTTGGTTTTACGATACGAATAGTATTAAGCACATTTAATGATTTGAAAATAACCAAAACTTTTAATTTGTGATTTCACATAAGTAAATGAAATACATATCATAACATGCACGTTTAGCATCGTCATTTAAAAAATAAATTATTTATTGAAACAAATGAATTGACGTCATTAACAAAGTTTATTAATATTTAAAACGATTTTCGTCACATTCAGTCTTAGAGCTTTCCCGTTTTAATTACTCCAACCAATTCGTTATCCCGTGAGTACAGTATTGCATAATAAAAAGAAAATGGGGAACGTTTGTTTTTATTTACTCCCCATCGTTTAAAAGAGAACGAAAACTCTAATACAAAAATTAAATTCTAGTATCAAAGCTTTATATTTTATTTAATTTTGCTATTAACATGCTGGCATTTGAAATTGTTTATAGAGGCTGAAATAATTATAAAGTTTAGATGGGTAACAGATATGTAGACGCCTACTGCGTCACTGAAAGTATGGGTTTATTCAATATCTTTACTGCTCAGATTGGAATATTATGACTGTATAAGCGTGTCTGCTTCATGTTTCCTAAGTGCATAATTCATTCTTTCGGCTGCTCCCTGACCGTTCTCTGTAGTCGAACTTCTCTAACGAGCTACTCCTCTTTTAAATATGTTTATTGATTTCAGATTTCTCTTTATATATTTTAGACGTGTGTTTTTTTTTGTATATTTATACCAGAAAACTGGACTGAAAACTCGAAAAAATTCTAAATGTTTGTATTAAGCATGGCATTATATAGTTCTGAATTATGGATAACTGGAAAAAGAGATATAGCTTGTTGAAAGACTCTGGGGCACGGTCTGGCTGCAAAAAATGTTTGAATGAAAACAAGGGTTGTTACAAAGGATGATCAGCAGAATGACCAAACAGGACTTCAAACACGACCAACTTAACCTCCAAACAATATCCAGATTGAGTTTTCATTAAGAGATATTTGTAAACAAATCGTTCTTTGCTGTGGCCTACTATTCGTTCAACACCTTATTTTCTTTTTTCCATTGTGGTCAATATGCAGTACTGTAAAAGTTTACACTGTAAACGTTTGTTCATAATATCTGTAAATAAATTGCATCAAAAAATATATACGTTCGTATCAAAAACTAAATTTAATTCCGATAAAACCGAATTTATGTAGTTCCAATACCAACCCATCTGCACTGTGTTAATGCAGCGTCTGTCAAAGGATTCATTAATATTCAATGTAAAACGAGAAACCAGTAGGCTCATGTGACCAAGTGGTCAGTCATACGTTCATCACTGAACATAGTTTGTCGTGTTTATTTACTTTTATAGTAAGTTGCTTATACAGGGAACTAAATTACTAAAAAAATTTAATATTAGATTTAATGTTTGTAAAATAAAAATACCACAATATCATCGAGAACAAGCACCAGCGACCTATCTTTCTTCAGCACAATGATAAAAGATAGTTCACTTTAAAGACAAAACACAATATAACAAATTAGGTGATATTTTTGCATACGCGGTATAGTGATATTTTGAACAGTGAGTGTAGTTATTTATAAGCAGCAAAATTAATTGAACTTCTTCGTGACATGAAACAAATAAAAATCTATTAGAAATTGTATCAAGTGAATATCTGCAATAACATTCTAAGATGATGTTGGGTGGCTCAAGAATAATGTTGGCCACAGTTCCTGTCTTTTACACCGAACTGCTTAGTTAAGTAGCTTACCCTGCCTCTCTCAAACTACTTCGGTACTATAAAAAGGAGCCATTAACGGTAGGGTAATGTTAAATGCAGAGTACTTGACACAGGGAAGAAATTAAATGTTACACATAGTTAGGAGGAAAGCCATACAGTCAGACGACTACGTTAGCTCAGAATCGAGAAGACTGGCAAAGGTAGTCAACCTTGTGCCTTATTCACGATGATATTGAATACACTGCGGGCAAGATGCAGTGATGACTACAGTTAACTGATAATATCCTACATGAAGGAATCCTTATAGTAAATTCTGCAAGTTAAGACAATTTATAACTGGATGCTACAAAAAAGGATTGGCGTAATCGTTTCGTAACGTTTTTGTAAAGAAACGACGTGACGGTAACAACCAACCATTCAGGCTTTGGACTGAGAAGTTTACAAATATAGTTAAACATTTAATTTCAGAATTACGTTTGTACAAAAAAGTTTTCTCGAAAAATTCTGTCGTACTCGGATTGAGTTTTAATTATTTTTATCATATCAGTATAATCTGACAGGTTTCCATTTACGACTCAGAACTTTGTAAGTGTATTTTTACATTGAAGGGAGAAATGCTACCTCGTTTTTAATAATATTACACAAATCTTGTTTATGTTTTTGTGTATTACATAAATATAACTACAACAAACTCCGTTCCGTACTACCCTCCTGGGTACTCTCAACGTCTTACCAAGTTGTCGTCAATTTATATCGTATCTCACGCTGACGATGTCCGTCGCGAACGCACGAATAACCAGTACTGAAATCTTCACGTGTGTACTCCTCAACTGTCCTTAATCGATGTATTTGATTCCCGATAGGCGCAAAATTGTTTTGTTAAAACAATTAAAAAGTTCAACCTAGGTTGTCTTCTGTGCGGTGATAACAAATTCGAATTACCCTCGCAGACTGGCGGGAATTTGAATCTCGCGTGCCGTTCGTCGTGTTGCCAACGTCCAAATCTGGTAAATAATTTTATTCACCGCTAAAGTACACAAATGTTATAATACAATTTAAATAAAATGAAGGACGGTTATTAATAATCAGTACTAGTTTATTAATGCTCAAAATAGTTAATTCTTGACCATTCAGATACAAAATATATTATTATAAAACAATGTTGCTCCGGCTATAATCGAATGATATCTCAAGGTTTGGTTATCTTGGCTGAACAGTTACTACGCCAGCATGGCTGCCGTTTTTGTTTATTTTATACAATTCATTCAGTCAACGAGTTCTTTCGATTACGAAAAAATTGAAACAAGATGTTATTAAAGTACACCACCTTACATCAATGGTATTTATGTACTATTAAGGTTTAAATACAATTCGTTTCTGAGTGTTAAAAAGTGTGTGCTAATCTTTCATACTTCGTACATAGGTTAATTTATGTTTACATACAAGTTTAATAAATATTATCAATCAATCCTTGAAAGAAAATGAGTTACCAAGTTCGGAGTGAGAGTTATTGAGTTGTGAGAAAAGTTAATTAATTTAGTTCGCAAATTCTGGTAATTCAAATATACTTAACACAACCTTGTCGATTCTTGGAATGAGTCACCGGTATTCCTTCCGTTGTGGGTTGATACGTTCATTAATTTTCCATCATTTGGTTTTTCTGCTTCATATGGCTTCTTTTTCACTTAATTCGAATTTTTATTTATTTTTTGTTATTAAAATCTGGTTTATCTGCTCTCCGTGTTTTAATGGGTCTTGGTCCGAGTTCTTGAATCCATATCTTATTAAATTTGATAGTATTTCTTCATATTTTAATTATTAATTGAGTCGAATATGGTTTGGCTTCTGTCTCTCTTGATCGTCAATAATGGACTATCGTTTTACAACGTATAATAACGTTACGTTGTTATGGTAACCACCTATACTCTTATTGGTTGAATATATTTGTACCTATTGTTATAAATCCTGGGTTTTGGTTCAAAATGATTAAATACTTTATAATTGTTTTATTCCTTGGTCTACATTTTGAATTATTTTGGGCTGTTTTACAATAAATGAAAGTTATTATAATTTTGGAAGATCATTTCTTGTCTGTTATTCTCTTTTCTTTCTGTCTTTACTCTGATGATTAATATTATGGTTGTAAAATTTATCTCCTTATTTATATCTGTTACTATTTCTTACACACTTTTTTAGCACCTAATACTACTATTAAAACATAACACAAAAATAGGTTTATGTCTGTTCATTTTCCAGCCATATTCCTTCTTATAAACACAATTCTTTTCATTAAACAAATAACAACTTTGGTGAATATTATTTTAACACCATCTATTCTATCGTGATAATCATCCCTTTGATTATTTTATTAACATAGGATGTTTTATTATCATTGCAATCACAACTCATGTTTCTTACTATTTAACATTATGGAATTAGTTGTCTATCAACCTTTTGTTTCTGGTTTTGGTTTATTACCTTTGTCTACTTCTTTTCTTTTCTAAAATCATGAATAGTTTATGTTAATTTATTCTTATCACTTCTAACACTTTCACTGTTTATCACTATCACTTCCTACCTATCTCTCACTCTTGGGTTTTATTGGATTTCAAAACACAAATTTATAGTTAGTCTTTCAACATTTTATGTTTTACTTTCTTATCATAATAAGGCTATTAACAATACATTATGTATTAGTAATTGTTTCACTTGTTTCTTATGGTTAGTGTACTTCCTTTTGTATTATTTTATTTAATGCTCGTTACTAAATTTGTTTTACTTATTTGTGCTTTTTTATCATTAGTTTACCCTTTCTTATTTTATTGTCTTTATCTGGCCAATCTCTGGGGTTGGGTCATAGTCATTGGTTTGTCAGTCTAGTCTATTCACTTATTTATTATTTTGTTTACAAGTTTTCTTTTATTTTCTTAATACCATTTTATATTTTTGTTCATTATTCCTTAAATTATTTTACTTTTTATCATTCATATAATATTTGTGGATTCCCGATAGGGTCTGATTTCTGCAACGTTATATAATGCCCTTCCACCAAAATTGATCATTTTATAAAACGTGATTCTAAGTTTAATGAAATTATCAATTGTATTGTATCTTCTCCGTCTTAAATTCTACTGCTTCATTTTAATTTTCAAGTTCAACCTTTACTTTTACTTCTTTTAATTCTGAACCTTTTCTTCATTATTACTTCCTACTACGATCTCGCTTATTGATTTTTTATTATAAATTATTCCCTGTAAATCTTATTTTCCCTAACTATCCCTACTTTGTAGCTGAAATCGATTCGGATAGGCTCTATTGGCTAACCTAACTCCGTCGTTCATAACTACACTTTTTCTGAGGTCAGGGGAACATCATCCCTGCTCAGTTAAATGATTGCTGAACCTATTCAATACAGTCATCTCGTGACTAATAATAATAATAATAATAATAATAATATTCGAAGGGAACTTTTTATTTTTTATTCCATTATTGCTCAGTTCGAGTCATATTTATTTCTCATCTCTTTCTGTTGATATCATTTGATAATGCTTGAAGCGTTGCTATTTATTGATACAATTAACGTTTTTATTCCTTTTCATTTACTCCTTGATTCATCTCACTTTTTATTATACCTTTTAGAACATTTATTTTTCTTACTTTATTCTTGATCATTTGGTTTGTGGTTTTGTTTACTTCATTTAATACGTTTTCTAAATAGTAGTGTAAGTTGATCTTACATATTTTTTTCTTTATTATCATTTTGTTTGTTTATTTTATCTCATACTTTTCTAAATAGTAGGCCTAGTGTAGGTTGATCTTACATATATTTTGAATTTTGTAGTACATATTTTTTTTTCTCATATATTTGCTAAATATTGGTGTAAGTTGATCTTACTTTCCTTTTTTGAATTTTGATGTTAATTTTTTTTCTCTTCATCCACTATTCTTCTTTGATTCAATTTTATTTGTAGACTTATTTATTTGCTTTATTATATCTTTGTTATTTAATTAGCTTTGGGTCGATTAGTCATTTTTGGTTTTTTCATTCATTGATGGTCGTCATAGTATTTCTTGATAGATGCCTGATTGTATACACCTTTTATTTAATATATATATAATTATTGTTTTATATATATAACAATAATTTTTGAATGCTTTTTAAGTATAATATAATCAATATTTTATCTATTCCTTTGTGGAATGGTTTTTTCCTACTGTATGTAAAAATTCACTAACAAATCTATAATATTTAAACGTATTAAATCATTTTATGTACCTAATAAACCTCTCAATTTATATAATTACAATTTATTTACGGCAAAATTTATTTGTAACTTTTAACTAAATTAACCCTCTTCATGATTTTTTTAAAGATATTCTACAGTCGGTCCTCCGAGTGTACCCATTTCTGTAAGTTATTAATTACTTATACGTTCTCAGCCATACAAAAATTTGAAGTCAAGCATGACTGGCTAAATTAAAATGATCCACATTTACATTGAGTTTAACAGGTACTGAATAAGTTGTAAAATTATACAGAATGTTGAAAGAAAAGTATTCCTCCTTCCGTCCGTGCATACAATACATATCCTATCGCACTTATACAGCATTTTATACATTGTAAGTGTCCAGAGCAACGAGAAAGAGGCACTTGGTGAACGAAACAATGTAACTAACAATATAACCTTTTGTGATTGAGGGAAGTGTCCTTTTCAGGTAAAGGGTTATGGTTTTAAAAAATATTTAATATATTTCGTGACAGACGTAATAGAATTTTAAAGACGTAGGCCTACTCAAATTTACTACTCAATTTCCACTGTTTGCTTAAACGTACTTATCATTTAACTGACAGAGAAAAACAATTACAAAGTCTGAGCGTCTAAACACTAAGTCTGCCTGTCAATGCCTGGTGTCACATCCTAAATCATGGTTGTCGCGCCGATGTCGCTCAGCCATTATAGCAACCGTTAAGCGAAACCACCATATTTTCTGTCAGTCACGTGAGAAGCATATGGCAAACAGACGATGACAACTGTGATGGAATCCAAAACATCTCAGAACAGAAAGTACAGGAAATTGTGTCCGGGAACTCTATTTCTCTGTGCACATTTAGCGGCTACATGCAGTGTTTGCTGTACAAAATATTTTAACACTATTTACCTACTTGTACTTGTAAATATTAATACACTTCCGAATGAATAATTAGTTACCGACTATATCGCTAACGTTATCTACTGGCGTTCGGTATTTTTCGTTTTGTTCCTAGTGGTATATATGTTTGTGTAGTACCCTACGCTCAGAGATACAGTAATCGCAAATACTTGTTAAAAACGGAAGGCATTTATTTCAAAAGTCATCCTTCTGTCACCGAAGTCATCCTTCTGTCACTGATTTTAAAAGTAACAACGTTAAAATGGCTGAAAATAAATTAACTAACAAAACTGTTTGACCGAACATGATAAGAATGACCTTTCCTAATACAAACAGAATTATACTGCAACAACATTGTGTATAATAGTTTGGGGATAACAAAAATTGCATAAATTGACTCAATGAAGTCAATTACCAAGCTCCAATTCAGACACCAAGTTGGTTACTATACTGAAGTTCTAGTAAACAATAAAGAAAAATAGGACGTGAAAGGAAAGGAGGCTGAAAATAATGAAAGTAGACAACTGCGATAATTCATCTGCTTGTCTGTTAAAATAAAATATTTATATAAAATATTATGTAAGGAGTAAGAATTAAAGTTGTGTTAAATGTTTAAGCCTACCTCAAATTGCAATATTGAACTCTTAACTTAATATTAAAAATTATTACTCAGGTTTGTTTCCTTTTTCTGACGTTCTAAAAATACTTCAGTAACGGAGAAAACACGTTATTGAATTATTGAAGCGAGCGCCGTAGCGCGCCATTCCGTCCTACAAGTGATCGCGTTTCTGCTGTGCTGATACGACGGTGGCAATATCAGCAATATCTATAAATAGCACTTCGCTTTTACGCCCGTGATGTTGTTAACGTCTTACGCCTTTTTGATGTTAAATAAAAAGTTTTTTAGCAGGACAAAATCGAGATTAGGTTATAATATCTAACGTTAAGTACACGTATATAGATTCTACAGGCTTAGAGACAACTTAAATTTACAAATATTCAATGATTCCTCTTATCTCTCGTAAACATTTGTGATTGTAACTTTCAGTACAGTAACTATACTAATTTTTTTTTTTTTTTTTTTTTTTTTTTGTATTAAGCTGTGAATGAGGATTGGCACTGAGAATGAGCTTTACCACTGAGGATGCCACATCATAGTATGGGCGAAAGGTTTGGTGTTTATAACGATACCAATATAAAACAATTTTAAACCACACAGAGTCACGGCTCCACCTCTGGCGACCTGCCTCAGAATATATTATATATAGTTGTAGAAATACAGGTAATGTAGGCCTATATTAATTTGTAATAAAACAATGTGCGAACCAAACGGTTCTATAAATTAGATGTCAGTAGTTACATGAGCAGAACTCAAACCTAAAAATAATGCAATAAATTGGAAATTGCTTATAAAACGTGGAAAGGGAAACGCACGGATTAGTACTAAGAAGAAACGAGTATATATGAGATGGAATAAAAATGACTGTGTAATCCCAAAAGCAGGGAGACTGAAGTAGGGGAATGTAATAAGAATCGGAGACCAAAATAGAACAAAATGCATTTATAGTGGACACGTTGGGTGGGGAAACGTCAGATTAATGAACGATATCAGATGAAGTATAAATACAGAAGGAAAGCAACGATATCAGTTAAAGTTTAGACAGAGAATGAAAGAAACTATATTATATAAAATAAGGAAGCGCAGAGTTAGATTCTTCGGCCACATAACGAGCGTGAACAACAGCAGACTCACATCTGGACGGGAGAGAGAAGGAAAAAGTAGACCGGGAGAATGAAGAGTTATTGGAAAGCAAGGAAACAAGTGGAAAGCAAAGATTGAAATGAATGCATTTGGTTATTTTACGCGATATTTAGGCGGTAAAAATCGATAAAAAATTGTGAAAGCAATCTTAAAATATGCAATCGACAATATGAATACCAACAAGGCTGAAATGTTAAAACGGTGGTTTAGGAAAATTGTTTTACGTCAGCCATTTTTACACAGACGCAATATGCTTTATAGCCATATAAAAACAGACGGAAGTAGAATTACGAGTAGGAAATAGTTTTGTATATTTCAGGAGGGATTGTTAGCCTTTTATTTCAAGAACCCCTGAAACCTTAACAAAACTAATTTATGCGCCCGCACTCACATGCAAGTAGGCATACGTTTTAGCAATTTTAAGGTGTTCAGCAGACAAGTATCTTCGTAAGCGTATAGCCTAGTGCTGTGACAAACTCAGGTAAATAAGCATTTCATCGAAACTTGAGGAAACGAATCCTAAATACGAAGCGCATATTTTAATCTAATGCTAGAAGTTGGAAAGTCTAAAATATCTAAGTTTAGACGTTCGTATGCACGCGCCTTAAACACAATGTTTAACACAACTGACTTTGTATAGGGCAGTTTCAAAAATTTTTTTAGATACTTTAATTTTTTTACGTTGCTTTATTGAAACTATATTAGTATATTTTGGTAGCTAAAGCTAAGTTGAAAATAATTATAAATCTTTTTGAATGTATAGATTACAAAATATATGCAGAGTTTATTCATAAACGTTTTATAGTTTCATTTTTTGTAGGTTTGTATAAAAGATATTGTACTGATTTTTGAAGAAATAAATATGTACATAAGTATATATGTAGGCCTGCGAACTTTTTTCCTGTACCCTTGACAGCGCTGCCCTCATTCATATGAGCATTTGTTGCTCTGTGATAGATTATCCAGTTCGAACACACGTGCTAGCTGTTTATCTTTCTCTTTCTCCGCAGTTCCATTATTGTGGGCAGACTTAATATTACAGTCAGCTTGTTTTAAACAGGTACACGCAATAACCTGTACATTTCAATACAGGTTTTTTTTTTACTACTGTGTTGTTTTGACAGGTGCCCCTTATCAACGCACAGTTCATTCATACTTTGATGGTTTAAGGCTCGACGTGAATCTAAACATTTTGTCTTTCTATTGTCCCTCTCTTACTCTCTTAATTGTTATTGTTTCTCTTTGTCTGTTGTCAGTTTCACTTACTGTGTCTGCCTCCATTTGAAAACCGTATAAGAAAAAAACTACCAAACGGAAGCTCATGTGTGTTCTGCTTATTTGTTAGAAAGAATAACATTTGTCTATTCCACCAACCGAAAGTATTCTTGTTTTCGGGTTTAAAATAAGTAGCCAATAATAAAAAGGTCATATAACTGCAGTAAAAGGCCAACTGTCCACAGACATTAAGCTGTTTATACGACTATTTACACACTCTATACTTTATTTAATAAAATAGTAAATTAGGGACAACGAATTTCGTTAATGGTATTTACCCACAATGAATAAATATACTTTGAAGCAGTATTTCTTCCCACCAACTTTTTCATTAACATGCGGAAAAAATATTGGCAGTTTCATGTTTTTCAAAACCTGTTAACTTATTTAAATTAGTAAAAATCACCAAAAACAATAACTTTCTTGTTTTAATACAATGAACTTATTTACTATTAAAATTGCCTTTGGACTTACTGGCGTTGGTTTTTGGCAGTAAAAATGCGTTACTCTCAAATACCTTGAAAAATTACTGGTTTCCGAAATCATAGATTCATTAATAGATTCAGTCCAACTCGTAGACTTAAAACTACAAAATCTCAGTAAATAACGTGCAACAGAACACAGGATGATAAGATATGCTGTTTATATCAGAGTACATGAATGACGAGCATTTTCTTGTTTAAATTTGTTTTGTGTAATATTTTGTCTTTTAGTCATAAGTTTTGTATTTAAAAATTGATAAGCATATAGGTTACACCAAACTCTTCATAAAAAGATGTACTATATTGTCATGTATTTTTTGTATGAATTGGTGCGCGTGTGCGGGTGTGATAATCTGCGATCGCTATAGCGGCAGTGGTAGTTACCCGATTTACATGAAAATTTGATAAGGAATTATTTAAGTAAATAGCTTCGATTTGTGTATACTCTGAGGTTTGTAACTATTTTAGAAATATGTTTTTTTTTAAGTAAAGCAAAACTCAAGTGTAACTCTTATCAATGATAGGGTAATAAAAATTGTAGATAATTTCCATGCAGGACTATGCAAAATTATACAAAGTTTTTCATGAAATTTGTGTATCTGGTCGTTCCATCAATCATGTGACTTGGGCTTGGCCTATCAAAATACACCAAATTCAGTGAGATTCATACGTTGCAGAGCTAGGATGGACACAGTCTGTCTGTCGACGTTGCTAGGGGAAGTTGTGCCCGGTGAAGAGAGTTGTTCTCTTATAAACGTAGAAATATCTTATATAAAATAAACTATAAACCTTTAAATTCTTAACGAAGGTTTGCGATAAGAACCGAGAGGGTAAATAATCAGATAAAATTTAAAATATAATACAGTGCTGTTTCGTGTAAGTTAAGATATCCGCTTAGGGAACTTAAAGACACTACAAGATATCGTGAAAGCAGTCAAACATAACTACGAGACTCTGTGAAATATCGCCGCTGGAGCCGCTTGCTGCAGAAGAGGACGACGAGACGAAGAGGACGCCAGGACGAAGAGGACACCAGGAAGGAGTGAAGCTGTAGAAGAGGACGACGAGACGAAGAGGACACCAGGAAGGAGGGACAGGAAGAAGAGGACGCCAAGACGGGACCGACGAGACGAGAGGAGGACGTTGCAGCAAACAAGTAAAATCGATTTATATTACCGAACAATACAAACAATTAAATATATTATCAATACATGACAGTTTAAAATACATTATACATCTTTATAAACAATATTGTTAGATAATAAATAATTTTTCATCTCCTCCATAATAGACTTGTATCGATTTTTACACACTCACAATATCCTTATTAGAATAATAAAGTTTGATCTGTTGCAAACGACATTTATGTATCATTGTTATCTCACAGAATGGTTGACAGTTACCACGCCCCCGCCGATTTCTTACTTTGTCGTTATCTTCTGTACTTCAAAAATAATAATTTTATGAATCTGATAGTTCTAAAAGTCTTACTTCAGCATGGAATCCAAATTCACGACCTCGTTTTTTGTAAACAAAAGTTTCTTGTAAAGAAGTATTAGGAGGGTATATTTACATTTAAATATAAATAGTAAAAGTTCAAAAATAGAGTTAAAACTACGGGTAAAAAATTATGGGAGTAGAAGAACGGAATGCAACATGATTCTAGAAAAGGAAAGCAATGCAGGCAGATAAAGGAGTTAGACCGAGAATCTTGGTGGAACAAGTTCTTCATGGAACATAAAAAACATGGATTCTTCGATAGGAAATTCTGACACAGCAGACTGTAGGATTAATCACAACACATAGTGTGAGGATTATATTGACACTGAATGAGTGCTACGCTTGGTATTACGTTTATATAAATAAAAATGTTTTTGTAGCTAAAGAAATATTTTTATAAAAGAGGCCACATACTTCTTGAGACGAAATAAAAACATTAAATATTAAGTAAATCTTTTCGCTGTACTATAACCATCAAAACGTTAACTACAGTATGTTAATTAAACTGTAATTGTATTTAAATTAAACTGTGTAAAGCACTCTGTGTGCATGTTTTATCCCTAACATGCGCATCACTTCGTTCTAACCAGAAAATGAAAAAAAAGCAATCAGTTAACCAGCGTACAGTGCGGCCGCAGCGATAACGTCAGGTCTGTCACTGGATTGATTAATTCACTGTAAACATGCAGAATCTGCTGTTAACCTCTCCTGTATTCGAAAACTGGGAAACTCGTATGTATTATTAGGAAAGCAGCATTGTACAAAATAATAAGTTATTAAATACTCCTGATTCTGTTGCAGTGTACAAGTAATACGCTACCAATTTTTATTTTACATACGTTCTGTAGTTAACTGAACGTACCTTGCATTGAAGGCCACCTCTGTGAAAATGTTTATACATTGTTTGCAATGAAGTGGAATAAAACAGTAATTAGCTTTATAATGCCTACGATAATAACGAAAGTCTAAAGATTTCAACATCTTACATGCGTGCACGCATACATACAATAAATTTTAAATACCAGTTTGACGATAAACTGAAGACTTTCTTATATGATAAAATAAACATTATGATTTTAATGTTTAGTCTACAGACTGTGCCTTCATTCTTGTCATCTTTTATTTGGCCCGTCCACGTCCATTTATCTTTTGGTTTGTATTTCAGCACCAATTAACAATTCTGTCCTCTTCCATAAGTGTGCTCGATGTCTCCACTTTGCTGTTCCTTCATTTATTTTGTCGTTCATTAAACTCAGTCGTTTGTCGTTGTTTTTTATTTGATCTCTTACAGTGAATGACTCGTCTTTCCTTAAAAGACTATGGTAATTCCATGACATGGCGAGTAAATACCATTAAATAATCAAATTGGCTATCCTGATGACAATAAGAGGAAACTCCGAAGTCCAATCACAGGAGAATTTCTGTTGCCATCTTGTAGTCCCCCGTGGGGGGAGCCTGGGGCTTTTTCCCCAGGAGCAAGTGGTTGGGGCCTATACTGCCATCCACGGTGGCTCCCTCCTGTTGTCTTCCTCCCCCGACCGCACACTGCGTCACAAGTCGTGCGAGTGTGTAACTGTTCCTTCGGCTGGATTGGGACTGTTGGAACGGGCTAAACGTGTGTGCTATGCGAACGGCGCCAGCGCAGTAGTCCTGTACACCCACGGCGTTCACGTATTGAGGAAAAGATTCGTTGGGTTGTGATTTCTCATGCTCATGGTAGATTTAGACACCACAAATCTTTCTGGAAGAGTGGAGTATCGAGCTGCGACCAGTGTGATCTTCATTTTCCAATGTCCGGGCCTCTTACCGTCGAACCGCTACCTTGTAGTTTGGTAGATACATTATCCAAACGAGTGATGTAGGTAACGGTGTGGATGTTTATAAAAGTGCGATCACAATAGTATTTCTATGTTCTTTATCAGATTTAATTAAGATACGAACAGACGTGACTAGGCCACATGACTTACGTAAACTACTACAAGCTAGTTTACTTTTCTTAGTTATTATAATTCAGGAGACGACCGGTTAAAAATAAAACACTGGAAAGTTGACAAATTGTCATGCCCCTCACCGTGGACTTTCTTTACCATCGTCATCATCAACAACTTCCCTTAACCATGGTACAGCTAACGCCACATCACTGGCAGTTTCCATTAACCGTATCCACTGATGAGCTGCATGGTGGTGTTGTGTGTGTTTACGTTTAAATGCCGCCTTGTCACTGACTAAGGGCCGTCTACCTTAGACAGATCGCTGTATTGCCCTGACTGTAGGCAGACGAGGTTGGATTGACCTGACACCACATCGTGACAAATTAACTTAAGAAAGCACGCTATTGTCGTTTCTTAACGAAAGGTAACAAAAGACAAAATTAGAGCTATGATTAAAAAAAGAATACTATAAGAAATGTCATCTGTCGTTTAATTTTACCATCTTAGATTTACAATTTTGATCTGTACCTTTAACAAGCAACCATTTGCGCAAAAAAGATTAAGTTAAAGATTTTTGTTCTTTAAAAAGGGATCTATCGAGGGATGTATCAGGCTATCCACTCAACTACTACTACTAAAAAAATCACTTTGTGTGTGTGTGTGTGGGGGGGGGGGGAGAAACTGTATGGTCGCTATATTACGGGAAAATACGATACGCTTACATGTTGGCCTGACATATTATAACTAAAATTACACTAAAATGGCATATATGGTTTTATATGAGCAGCCTCACATAATGGTATAAGAATTGTTGTAAACAGAGAATTTGTTTGTTTTTTAACATATACTTGACCAAGTCAGTATGAAAACAATCGCTGTATGTGACGCACTATCTGGAGGACATCATACGCACTTACAGATACTTAGAATTATACAGCTGGGTGAGAGGCGAGGCGGACGTTTGACTGACATCTAATTAAACAAACACTGTCGGAGATGAAATTGTAATGCAGATCGTCAATGCCTTCATCATGCATTCACAGCGTTGTTTGCCATCAGCCGTTACACGTCACGGCGGAAGTGTGTGACTGTCAAACCAATGCAACGACGGGTTCAAGTTGTATTTGTCAGTAGGCTATATGAATTTTGACGACTCTCGTACCAACAAGATATGCTTTTTGTATATGTATTCACTTCTTTTTAACACTTTCATGAATTATCTGCTGCTGAGTTTATGACAGACTACCACAATTAGAAGTAAGGACGTATCTTCTTCCAGGCCTTGACAATATCATCATCGTCCTCGTCATCTTCACGGATTAAACCAAAAATAGTTTGTTCCGGTCTCAAATAGGAAAAGATTAGAGCTGGTCACTCAAGCACTTCCTCGGACGTTCCACACCTCTCCGTCCATCGGCTTACAGTTCCAGAATTGTTTGGGGATGCGGCAGTCATCCACTCGGCAAAGATGTTCCCACCAATTTAGCCGATCTGGGCGATCCTGTCGAGTATGCTCATAATATTCAATTCCTGCCGTATACCTTGACAATATGCTGACTGAATTATTACTGAAAAAAGAAGGAAAGGAAGAGAGGAAAGAATGTATGGCATAAAAATATGGTTGTGAGTAGGGGAATGGTGAACAAAGGTGACGATTTAGTTAATGAGGCTGGCAACAAGTGTACAAAACAAAGCTAAGAAGCTGTCAGTCTTCGATTCTGTTGTCTAAGGCCGGCCGCACATTGGAGCGACATTTTGTTTCGCTAGACAACCGTTTTGATGTATCGTGTCGCAAAGCGTCGCTTCGGCGGACAGATGCTTGAGACATTGGCTGACGACAAAACAATTTCTCGTCAGTTGTTTTTGAGCTGTAAAAGTGTGTGGTTCGTGGGATCGTGACAGGCATTATTTTGCATCTATTCCAGTTTCAACTACACCTAAACTTGTTTCCATTGTATACTCAATAGCAATTAATAATTATAATAAATACACAATAATATGCTCGAATCAGAACGAAAGGAAAATGCACGGCCTTTCCACGTAGGACTAAGTAAGAGTGTAATACAAACTCCCCGCATTATCTGGTTATGTCGCAATTCACGCGCAGTTCAAAATGTCGCAAGCTGTTTTGTTGCGAGGCATAAATTGAAGGACCTACGTCTTTGGTCGAGAGTGGCCTCGAGACGCCTCTAGACAACGTTTTAGCCATTTTTTGGTGCTTTATAGATCCTAAAAGCAGAAAAGTCATCTGCGACGCTTTGTGACACAATAGCCTACATCAAAACGGTTCAGTAGCGAAACAAAAAGGTACTTAACGAATTAAACACACACATTTGTAAAAATACACGCTTATTTAACAGTGTAATAACAAGCGGACTCGTATGAGTGAAAAACTTTCTCGTTCTAATAAACTACATAACCAACTTAAAATTGCAATACTGACTACTTAGTCCCTTCATAAAAATTGTCACTCGAGTTTTGTTTTTAATTTTTCTGACGGTCTATAAATTTTTTAATAACGGATAAATTTCGTTTGCAAATGCTCAAGCGAGCACGTGAGAATACAGATTTCCGCTGAGCTGATACGAGATAAATACATGAGCATTATTGCAAAACAGTCCTCTTTTATCTGCTTAAGATATTGTTAACATTTCTCACTTTTTTGAATTCGATTAAAAATTGATTGGAAAATTAAATCCCAAAATTTGTGTAATACTTATAGCATACCTCTAGAACGTGAGGGCCACTTATTTAAAAACATTTAAACCAAATAATGCTAGAACGAAGTACCTATAATTGATTTTAAACAATCTGAACTACAAAGCATAATTTACTTTGTTTCTTTTTTAGAAATTTCACTGGCAATGTTTAAAGATTTTTCAATGTTTAATATTATGATATTCCACAATATTGATCTGCACATTTCACATTACGGGCAGACTGAAATAGTTGATTGCCATACAAGTTTAAATTGAATATTTCTTTTCATTTGCTTGTGTATGAATACTCTACTTTGTAACGCAAATAACACTTGTTAATTTTAATCTTAATTTCAAACTCAATATTAATCTTAATTTTAATCTTGCTTATTTAAATCTTAATTTTAATGTAATAAGTAACATCTTCTATGCCTACTACAATTGAAATCAGCACGGCATGCGAATACAAAATTTTAACATACGTATCTTCGTGTATACAAACAACACTTTTCATTATGAAAATGATTGTAATTAAAAAACAAGAACACATTTTGTTTTAAATAAAATAATAATATAATATTACGTTTCATGAAATAAAAGGCTGTAAATACAAACATCTCAGTAGATAAGTAAGGAATCTGACAAACCGGATACCTCAGGTATATGTTTCTGTTTGCGTTTAGAACATATTGGTGAATATATAGGAGAAAGAAAACCAACAAGAAACTATATGTAGAGACAGAACAACGGCCTTGAAATGCCAGTTTGGAGGAGAGGTGGCATGATTACGACATTTAGACGTAAGGGTGTATCTTCTTCCAGTCCTTGGAAGCACATATCCGTTTTAGAGGAGTGTCAAACCTCCTTGTACATATACTCCCGCAAACAAGCTAAAAACTATTTTAAACTCATCTGTGCTCCTCTGTCCTGTCACTTTACTGCAGAACTAGGAAATAACACTTAGCTTATTGTCTTTCCTTGTAATTTGATGCGTATTTCTGAAATCACAGTTGTTTTCAGGCCACAGAGACTGTGATGCTCTGTTATATTGGGCGAGTTGTGTTTAACTGTGACCAGCGGTATTTCCATTTTTCTTTAAAGTGTATCTTTCACAGAAAGAAATTTAAATGTCTTTTCAAACGACTCTGATAACAGCGTTAACGTTTATGCCTTTGTGAATAATAGTTTCATAATAATACAGCAGCCATTCAGCTCGGCAAAACTGTAAGACGGAATTATGCACTACATGTAACATTGATTCATTACACTCAGCGTGGTAGTTAAACGAGTATTGAGCGTAGTATTGAATTCTGAAAATATTCTTCCTTGTTTCATCAAACACGAAATGCAGCAAACACTTGTAACGTAGAGGAAACAATATGTTAAACAAATTAAAACAGAAACAATGAAAAGAAATAACTTCAAACAAATACGGAGTTTTCGGAAGGGGTTAAGTAAAAGTATCTTGATTTTACAATGCATGTAAAGGCATAATTTTTAGTATTGTATGGAAACGCGGAAAACCAAATCTCAACGCTCTAGGATATCAAATTACGATGTGTGTTATCAGAATATTAACGTTAAGATCGTATATAAATTATTATCACACAAGAATGGACAATCACCGGCTGCGAAAATCTCACATTCATGTGTTTAATGGTAGGCAGGTCGGCTATAAACAAATCATTTTCATAGAACAGTGATTTGACAGCCAAAGACTAGAAAACAATCGTAACTTCTGTTGATACAGTGACCGTTATTCGTGATTATATAAGGCTTAGAGTAAACATGACTCTCAGAAAGTAAACACGCCAGAATGTAACATAAATACTCAGGAGTAAATACACATTCACTTTGTTGAATAATTCAATAATACGGTACGAATTAACAATTTATTTCCATGCGTAGATACTGGAGTGAAAAAATGTGTTTCTTGGATTAAACCTGAAACTTATATATTGAATTCTTAATTCGATTTTAAAAATTGTGTATGGTATTTATATACTCCCTCTGTCACTCTAAAAATTTTCCAATAACGGAGAAAACTCATTTTTGGATTATCGAAGGGAGAACTGGAGCGTGCAATTTCCCGTTCTACAAGTGGCTGCGTTTCTTCCCTCTTGATACGAGAAAGGCAATATCAGCAATATCTGTAAGTGGCACTCCGTTCTATACTCTCCAAATATTGTTAACGTTTTGTACATTTTGAAATGTAATTACAAGTTTATTAAACAAAATAAATAAATTAAATTGTTACCTAGATCCGAGTTTCAAACACTCAACTTTTACTCTAGAAAAAAAAGCAAATAAAAACAAACAAATTTGACTATTTAATTGCCTCAATTCGATCTTTTCAGTTCGGTTTTTTTAGTTTAATACTTTTTTCTAGTTCCCTTTTTTCAATACATAGAATAATTAATTTATTTTATGCTGCTCAATATCAATAAAATTTTCGTATTACACTGTCACTATCGTTTCAAATTGTAAGTGAAACGGAAGGGTTCAACGTACACTAAGGCTTATAGTAAGTAATGTTTTCATCTTGTTCCTGTGTAAATACCCTTACAACTGAAATTCAATTGAATTAATAACTTACTTAAACTGTTTCTATTACAATTAAATCGTTCTTAAAGAAATAGATATTATGTCAACAGAGACGTTATTAAGAATAATTTTAATACACTCTTGAATAAATCAGAGTATATATTCATTTTCGAAACTTAAAAAAAGTGTTTTTCTTTATAAAGTAATTTAAAAACTGAATAGGATACTTTGCATGATAAGCAGCCTGAAGAGTTGTTTCATTAAAAATGTAATTTGTGAATCAAGTTCAAGTTTGTTATAAAATGTGTTAATAAAAGCTAAAATAAATTTTGTCTCCAAAGTAATATGTTAAATAAGGTCATGCTACACGGTTATTACCACAAGGTGTCCATTGGTACTACCGGTATTTTTGTACATCTGTGCTATCCTGCCACTGGTTTCCTCAGATGAAGGCGACCACTCGAACCTTCGAAACGTTAGGCAGTAACGGACACACTGTTTTTAACATCAGACTACGCCCAAAAACCCGACAGTTTTGACAACTAATATGGTTTATTCGAGCTGTAAAAGCCTACAGAATTATGTAATGCTTCTTTTCACTTTTTGGTGTGCGCTAAAGAAAATCAAAGACATCACCACAGAGTGAGTGCAGACTGCTGATATTACTTTTACGAAAAAAGTAAAACGTTAATGCAGGCGTCTCCAAACTACGGCCCGCGGCAACCCGGCCGATGCTGTGTGCAGTTTTTAAATAGATCGTCAAAATACTTTAAATATTATAACATTTTACTAAATAACTAAACAAGAAATAAGTTCAGTAAAGTGTTATAATATTTTGTACAAGTTTAAAACGTTTACGTGGTTAATGTGTTTGTTCGTATGGCTGCCTTGAATGAATCACGCTTTTCAAAAATGCACTTAGTAAAATCAAATTACAGGGCTACCTTGTCAGACGAATACTTGAAATCCATTCTAGTGATAGGAGCATCAAAATTTGACCCAAAATGGACAGACACTATATGTCAGAAACAACTCCACACATCCCATACGTACATAAGAAAGCCAAAAAATAATACATAAGAAATATCTTTGAATGTTAACTTTTGTCTGAAGCTCTCATGGCCGGTGTCAATAAATTCAAAATTACGACTAAAAACCTGGGCTGTTAGGCCGTGGTCACCTAATTTAATTGCCGTGGGCAACCGTCGTAATTTTGAATTTATCTTTGAATGTTATATTTTCCTTACTTTCTTTTTCATTATTTTGAAAAAATGAATTTGTTTTCTTTGGTTAAGTCTGCTTAATTTTTATTTAAATATGTCTATTTATTGACTTGATTATATCGTAAACTTAAAAAAAAATAAGTTTACTATGTGTGTGTGTGGTTGGCCCGCCTGACTTCCAAGATTTTTCAATTCGGCTCTCAAGTGAAAAAGTTTGGAGACCCCTGCGTTAATGAATAAGCCAGTCATACTTCAACTAAACAAAAGTTAAAACCGGAACCCGTGTGATGTAAGAGCGGTTGAGTACTTAAATGGGTTGAAATTATATGTATTTCGGTGACAAATAAATGGGCGGTAGGAAGAGGAAAATGTGTATGTCCATGACTGAGTTTTCTGAGATACGACATTTGAAGTCGCCACGACCGGCTTACATTGCTTACATATTACAGTGTAGCGAAGTCGTTTCAACAGTATATAATTACAACAGCTAATTCTGCAGATTGCAGGATAGCCGTAGGCTGCAGGGTGGGTAGGCGGGGGGGTCTCTCGCCGCCCCGCCTATGGATAGCTTGGACCGTATATTACAATCGAGTCTGAAATCAACTCCCCACCAAATTATTAATAACATCATTATACTGTCTGCGGGCAACGTTGTTTACCGGTGATATTAGCACACAACATATTATGTTTTTTAATCGAAGATTAAGAAACTTGATTGATTCAGGCTTGATCACAGAGTTAAATGTTTAATTTGTACGAAAGAAAATTTTCAATTTTTAAGTTTCTTGTACAAATAGCTCAGCGCCCGCCTGGTTTGTGGAGCTATTTGTAACAAAATTGATTTAAAGCAGGAAGATTATAGATTACACGAATGTCAAGCATCAAAAAATTATTTCCTGAAACAAGGAAATATGCGACTGTTTACTTCTATTAAGTAATTATTTAGCAACGAGATAACATTTATTGAAAGGGAGGTTTCGTGTCAACCATATAAAACAAAACGTGTTTATCATACCTTTCAATATGACAATATATGTTTTAGGTGTAAATAAACATTTAAAAATGCCAGGACGTTCTATAAATACGTAAATATGTTTTTTCGTAATAGATCTTACAACCGTTTCAATTTCTTTAACAATTCAATTTATTTGCATAAGCATTTACTTGATAACATTGTGCAAAATCACTTATATTGATAAAAAAGAAATTTAATTTACTTGGAGTAAAATAGGACTTATTTAAACAATATTTTTTCATTTATATTTTGTAAAATAATTTTGAATGTGAATGTGTATACTTGAAAGAAAATTTTTATATATTTTAAATTGTACAAACTAATTTACGATATACTAAAAAAAAAAGAAGACGCGTACCTAAAACAAGCATATAAATCTTTCTTATTCCTTTCACCGCCTTTAATCTTGGCAGGTTGTTTCTTTAACTACCACAACGCCCACTCAAACACATGCATACGCTTGTGTACAGCAAGAAATTTATTACGTACTCGTCTCGATGACAGAAAAACCTAATGCTGGTTCCCACGGTTTACGTTAAATTGAGCTATGCATTCGTGACAGCCTGTATGACACTGAAATTTAGTAAAGTAGTTAGTGTGTGTGTGTGTTTTACTATTGTATAAAGTTTATAAAAACGTAATTTTTTCTCCTTTGTGACATCTTCGTTCAAGCATTGGAACTCCCGTTAAATGGTGCTAATACCACTATCACAATAAACGTCAAAAAATAAATTCAAATATAAAGCAGAGCGATTAAGAAATAAGAAGTTTTGTTCGAGTTTCGAATTCGCATTTCAGTTGCTTTCTACGATCTGCTATTTCGCTAACGCACTGTTTGAAATAATACAGATCAGAGAGTAAGGAAATAAGAATAAAAGTGATAACAACACATGAACCGTGATGTGAACAGCAACGTGATTATGACGATTTGATTACATGCAAACGTGCTAGTAAAAAGCGGTGGAAAGATGCAAAGATGCCTACAGAAAAAGAACCGGGAATATGATAATCAATTTTGTCACCTTTAGTTGTTTTCGTAACAACTACATAACATTTCTTGTATTTATTTTGGGCTGATAAACAATCTAAGGTCAGATGTGTTTTAAGTGTTCAGTAAATGCTCATCGATAAAACAGTTCTTAGACTGGTGTTAACATATCAGACATATGAACGTCAACAAAATGTAATAAACGATTTGTTTGGGGGGGGGATGAGGACTTTTTGAAAGCGTGTTACGGCACATAGGCACATCTAATGAGAGATATTTTGATGGTGGAGTTTGGTGCAGGAGCCATAATCCTAAGCCACCATACTTATATGATACCTACAGACCACCTATAAGGACACCCTCGCATCGTAAGATTCATTAAAATAAGTAGCTCAGGTTGGTGGGACACAGAAATAGTGGAGAAAACAGTCGACAAGGCCAAGGTTCACAGGTAGTTTTTACCGAAAGCTCACAGGTATTAATCCGTCAGACTGACCAAGAGTTTGTCTGAAGGAGATGTGGATTAAGAATTTCCTAAAATTTCAAATTAAAATTGAAGGGTAGATCGAAGAATAGGAACGAATCTTGGGACGGAACAGGACCATTGAAGGGTTGTAGGGTCACCGCTGATTTTGATGATAATAATTTATTACGTAAACATACGATGTTGAGACACCGTAATTAACTACAAACTGTTATAGCGACTTCCTAATTCAACTAAAAAAAGTGTCTCTTAAAATTCTGTTTATTTCTTCATTCGATTCAGCAATTTTCGAAAAAACAAACAAAATCGTTTCTAAATTATTGATGCCATTCCCGTTTAGCAAGTAGCTGCGTTTCTGATGTGATGACAGGAGAGACTCAATATCAGCAAAATACGTAATAATGCCATCCGTTGTCATCTGCACCAAATATCGTTAGCGTTTCATGCTCTCTGAAGCGCAAATAAAATGTGATCCAAGAAATATGAAATCGCCCAATCTCCTGAAATACGGAATACTGAAAATACCCCTGCTAGATTATTACCCGTATTCGAGAATCGTTCACATCACCGCTTCTATTACAAAACGTAAAAAGAAATAACACCAGTGCGGATTCAATGCAATTCAAACGCTGTTTATTCTGTAACGTACATTTTGTTTCTCCCTTTACCAAAACACCTTTGTGCTCCATTCTAAATTACATTTGTTTCTTCATTCCCGCATTGCCGGGTGTTTGCTTTACACTATTTTCACCTTTTTATTAAGTGACGACACTATATCGTTAAGACTATCAAGACAACTATATTCTAGTAAATGAGGTATTCTGAGTACTATATTAATGAACGATAAATTTACTGTTTACATCACGAGACAATTTTGTTAATTACTAAAAATAATTCTTGTATGCACTGTTATTTGGCGCAAGTTATCTGTTTTGTAAACATGTTTCGTCTACATTCTATACACAAAATTTAAATAAGTAAAGACAGCTTAGAGCAACAACAAACAAATCTAGTAAGGAAGCTGGACAGGATAAGAAAATAAAACTTGTTACAAAAGAATTGAAAATGCCAAAATTCCAAACATTCTATATGAATATTCCTGCGTTAAATCTTCTGATAAGCATGGCTCAAATGTCTCCATTTCAATTCATTAACCCTTTTATCAAGTTGATTCCTCCTATCTTCTTTTCTTGAAAGGTACTTGGATTTTTTCAAACAATTTCGGAAAAGTTTTCTACAGTCACCAATATGCTAATAACATTGAACAGTACTAATTGTCTCTTACGCCCGAACATAAAATAAATATGAAGTAAAAGACCGTAGTACAGTTAAGAAATGTTTCAATTTGAAAAGTTGATATTAGCCGTCATCGATTTAAAAGTCAACTTTTTGGCTGCACCATAAGATCGTAGCCGATTTTCTTGTGCACACTACAGAGCAGAAAGTACTAGATTTCGTGTGTGTGTGTGTGTGTGTGTGTGTGTGTGTGTGTGTGTGTGTGTGTGTGTGTGTGTGTGTGTGTGTGTGTTTATTACGATTGGGACCACTCATTTACTTGTGTGTTAATTTCTGCAAGGTAAGTCTTGTAATGTAATTAGTAGAAGTTCACTTTTTCTCATTGAAGTGGCGGTGTCGCGAATAGTACGGTCAACAGTAGGCCTATGCGCAGTGTGCGGACAGTGGAACGCTGCAATACCTAAGGAGGGTAGACCGTAGAGTCACAAACATTTGACGTGGGAAATGTCCGGACACAACCGCAGAGTCGTCCAAGCAAGCACAAGTCGACTATCTGAACTTAGTAAATAACACCCGATAACAGTTACTGAATCGCACACACCTCTCTCGAACATACACTGTCCATTAACGACAAGACTTGTTACGCTTCCGATGTTCTTGTAACAAATCAATTTAAATTTTCACTTTATCTAGTATGATACATTACCTCATCGATGTTACTCGTAGTACGTGTAACATAGTTTGAAAAAACTTATTTACAGTTTTTAGTATTTGTATTGAAAAATTCATTCAAATACTGAAGTAGGCCAAAGCTGAATTCACACACACACACACACACACACACACACACACACACACACACACACACACACACACACACACACACACACACACACACACACACACACACACATATTTATAGATGTTAAATTTATATATACTTAAAAGTTAAAATATTAAAAGTGTATTTTAAACAAATAAACTACAAGATGTAACAAAAAGAAGACGCTGCAAGCTAATTTTAAATACGCCAAAAAATGATTCCAAATACCGAGTACCATTTTTCCCAGCCCAAAATCTGGTAAGGTGTGATGGAAATCAAGTTTTCAAAACCTAGAGTTTCAATATAGTGGCTTTGATATGGCCTAAACGAAAAATATTCACTGTCTCTGCTTCATTCCCTCCTCTAAATTCCTATGTGGTATATCCTCACTCCGCATGTCAAATGCCATCGCAGACTACCCTCCTCAGGTATCAGAGTGGTCCCACTGTCCGCACACTTCCCAGCATTCCTGTTGTCCTTACACTTCGCTGTCCGTACTCTTAGTATAGGCCTATACGAAGTGACAAATTAGTTATTATGTAGCCTGAATTTTTATGTTTCAGTATTACTTGCCTGGAAAAGACTACTGGCCCGTGGCGTAAACAACAGGTTGACTTTTAAAAATTGAACAACTGATGGCTAACGTCCATTTTACAAAATTAAAAATAAATATTACATCACTGGAAAGTTTAAAGACGTTAAAAATTAAAAAAAATAAAAGCATGCTAAGCAAAAATAAAAATTGCTGCCAATTTAACAAGGGGTCAAAGTCCTGTTGCGAACAAGTAAGTTAAGTGTAAAAAATGAGAATATTACACGAAAACAGGGACAAAAAATTACAAACACCATGTTCTGTTAAGCTGGCTTGGACGGTCAGTGTGTATCTTTTTATGGTGGTTGAAGGGACCAATTACACGGCTGGGTAAATATTATAATGCAGCGCGGTGGTTCCAACAATCATAATTACTGCAGCCGATAATAACTGCGGCGTGCAGGTTGTCCTCAGGGCACGGGCAAACGATGGCCACCCGCCGCTTCGCCTAAGGGCGGACCCTACTGTGTAATAAAATTTAATTTGAATAACAGCTCAAACAAGTATTTTAATTAATATCTTTAGTCTTTATGAATTGCCAGTTTTTATGTCTCTATAAAATATCATTACAAAATTGTTTTTCTTTACCTATCGGTAAGTTTTTCTATCGTTTGTTAATTCTGTTCGATTCAATACACAGCATTCTTTAATTTAATTTCCGATGTGGCTTATAATTAAGCATTAAAAAATAAAAGTAATTAGTTTTATATCATTGTTAAATAACTTATTTCGATATGCGTTTAGAAAGAAGACTTACTTGACGAAAGCACATGTGTATGTAAAGAATACAACTTGGCCTCAAGTCCGACAAATATAACAATATATAACAAACTGCTTGTCTACAGAAGAATAATTTACCCCGGATGGACACATGGCATACATCTAGGAAGAACTGCAAATAACTCGAACTGATATTCTCGAACGGTTTCAAAACAAGGCGCGTAGAGCCATGATAGATGCTCTACGGTACATCAAAAGTGGCAAAATAAAGGAAGTTTTGTTTTAACAGGGACAGTTTGAACCACAGTGGCAGACTCGATGAACATCCCAACGAACTGGTCAAGACACTGTTGTGCAATCATGGCGAAGTCCGTAACCAGAAAGGACGCCGGCCTACGTGTGATTAATTCATTTGATTATATAAAATGAAAACACGATGTTTACAGAACAATATGGAAAAAGCCGGACATGAGCCTCAGAAATTCGACATTCTGAGAAACGTGTCACTTTTCGGAAAACGGGTTACCGTAATTTCGTATTGGTTTCGTTCCAGTTGAAGAGTAAAGGCCAGTAACATGTGATATTGTTTGTAGATCTGCCAACCGAAACTCGTCCAAACAATACAATGTTGAGTTGATGGTAAAATTATATACTTCATTTTACTGGACCTGTGTTCTACAAAACAGTTAATTTCTATAGGCTACTTATATGAATATTGTTTATCATACTATGCTGTAGCGGTCACAGGACCGTACGTAATATTTAAGACTATGTTAATGAACCTAGAGGAAGCGAAAAGTGTGCTGGAGCTTAACAGAGTGACAGGATTTGCATCAACACATTTTAACATAATAACAAGATTTATTAGATTTTACGTTGGTAACACAATGTTCCAGTTTCACGTCGTTCTTTACTTATAGTCATTAATTTATAAAATTTAGAAAACAGACACAAAGATATACATATATATATTTCCAGACTAGCATACCCCATGAGGGACAACAACGCGAACATTAATCCAGTAGAAATGACGGACTATGCCAAAGTTAACCCAACCACTTAATTAAAGAAAACGCTAATAAATTTTGAAGAATGATTAGAATAAAAATAATGGTAATAAAGATAATCTGACTCCACACAGCTTAAGCAAGGCAACCATACTTTAGTAGAACAGTTTAACCATCCCCTCATGGTGTATGTTAGACAAGTTACAATGGAACCAGTTACATATTTTACAAACTTGAGTTCTTATGACCTTGAGGTATTTTCAGTTCTTGATAAGTTTGTTACACGGATTGAGTTGACAGATATTTAATGTAGAAAACAAGGGTAGCCAGTCTATGGAGTTGATGTAGTTAGAAGAGGCATAAATGAAACGCTCCCATCTGTAAGTATGTAGCGACGAACTCAAGTTGAAACAGGATGCTGTGGACGAGCAGAGGTTCCGAAAATTATCCCTGGACTATAGTGAATGCTTACTGGAAGTCGTTCCTGGTCTTCATGGATCTTTCGGTGCATTTTGGTTCTTCCGCATTTCTTGGTCTGACGGCTTCGGGGAGCGCCTTAATGTAGAACCGCTCTGCTGGTGGTCACAGATGTTCGCATGACCACCGATCTTCCCCCTTTTTCCTGGCTGAGGCAGGGACCCTGAACGTGTTTAGGAGTCTACCGACGCATTAAAAGGATACGGACACACCTGACCTCGGCCGTCAGACCAAAGGGAATGTCCTCGTGCTGAGAAAAGACCGAAAGTATTGTCTGTAGGTCGTACCTGCCTGCATAAAACAAACCTGTCCCAGTTTGTCAAAAAAAAAATAAATAAAACCTTTGGCTAACCTAACTAGACAGCCACTCTAAAATACCAAAACACAGCGAACAGCTGACCACAGCGACCGGTCACTAAATCGCGTCGCCGTATCTTCGACAATGGCACTGGCAGGAGCTTTGGTAGTTGGTAGCCCTGAACCACTCTACACGCGCCGGGAAAAAAGTCCCGGCACACCTCCACCCCAAAAGGGCAACTTGGTTGCCCAAGAACCAAAGAAATGACAACTGCACCTCTTGGCTACTTCGGGAGACTCAGGAAAAACATACCGCTCTCAGGAAGTTAGAGGCTCAGTGGAAAACGATAGAAGAAGAAGGACAAGAAATCGAAACTGTGTGAGTGCATGTGTACCTGGGTGTGTATGTGTATAAGCTCCCTGTAACTGTATGCTGACTTGATCAGGGCCAGCCTAAAGAGACGACAGACAGAAGAAGAAGAAGAAGAAGGCCAAGAAATCGCGCGTGCACTACAGCTCTGACCTCATAAGGCCTTCCAAACTCACAAACTGAGAACCCAAGAGCCAACTCAACACTTTAACTAAAAACAATCTCTCTACCACCACTCACCTACCCATGCCACATGGCAAAACTTCAATTTGGATACGTGGTGGTCAACTTCTCAACATCACTGTTGAGATCTCCCAACCTCACCGTCACTGGTGACAGAAACCTTAGAATGCGGTATGGACCGGACCAACGATAAAATAATTTGGCGGCTCTTTTGTCCACGGCTGAGCTGATCGGGTGACTCTGGCAATAGACCAAATCCCCAACCTTAAAGGGATTGGGAGTTCGCCCCTGATTATAACGAACACGGACACGCTCGTGCGCACGGAGCAGATTCTTCCGGGCTTCTTTCCACCTGTCCGCTGCCCTAATGTCTGGAGAATTAGGCAGAATATCTTCAATTTTCCATAAGTTAGCCAATGGAAGTGTGGGCGAGAATCCAAACATCACCTCAAAGGGTACGGCCTTATGACTTTCATGGAGGGCCGTATTGAAGGCTAACTGTAACCACTTGAGATTCTGGTCCCAACAATTCTGTTACTCTGCATGGTAAACAATCAGAGCAGATCTAAGATTCCTGTTAAATATTTCCGCGTGGGACGGCTGAGGGTAATAAGGTGAAGTGGTTACATGTCGGATACCGTTGGCGAAGCACATTCGCCGGAATTCGCCCGAAATGAATTGTGGACCATTATCAGAGACAATGATGGCCGGAAGTCCGAAATGGTGAAATATATGGTTCTGAAGTGCCAGTATGGTCAATCGAGCGTTTGCCTGCCGTAAGGGCAATAGCCAGATAAACTCAGAGAAAGCATCCACACAAACAAGCAGGAAAGAATTACCTGACTTGCTACGTGGGAGAGGTCCCACGTAGTCGATGAACAACTTCTCCATTTGTCTAGTCGCCACGTCCGATGACAACAAACCCAACTTGGTGTTTGGGCAGGCTTGCTTAACCTGCAAGATGACATACCTTGACCCTAACAGCAATATCTCTATCCATGATCTTCCAGATAAAATGCTTCCTGATACTGGAAATGGTCTTTGAAATTTCCTTATGTCCACCTACTGGGGAATTATGATAGCAACTGAAGACCATGGGCACTTACTTGCTAGGCAGCACAATTTTAGGGACTCGTCCTTTTCTTTCCCTACAACATAGGATGCCCTTGGACAAGAAATAAGGGGCCTGGATGTTACCCTCTTTTAACTTATTGATGATAGGACCCAACTGTAATAAAACTTTTAATAAAAAAAGCCATCCCTACGCCTGCAGCATCAGACGTGGTCATTAAACCAGCGTAAGGAAAGCCAGAAGCTTCGTCTCTGTTCCACTTAGGTAGGCTAATCATCAGCAGGCCCGTCCATGGCACGGGAGAGGTGCCGACAGATATGTCGGTGGCTAAGTTCCATTGAGGACTCAGTACCGATGGGTATATTGGTTTACCCTTGTCCAAGGTTACGGATGAAGACGACAACGACGGAGAAGAGTAACTTCAGGACGACGGATCCGGCGGATGTCGCACGTCCAACTTCCAGGAATGGTATGCCCCCAGCTCATGGACGGGTTATCAAGGGCGAAGACTCTGACGGTCGGAGATGAGCTGATACAGCAACCCCGCATGTACGCGTAACGACCAGACGCGTAAAGTCATAAATCATCAGCCCTGTCACGACACCATCTTTGAAGTGCTGGTAACTCTTCTAGAGTTAATGGAATTCTTCAGTCACAGGCCGGGTGGTTTTGAGGGGGCAAGACCGTTTGAGCAATGAAGATATTAGCAATGAGCTACAGGCATTCTGCATGAGCGATGAAATTCAGAAATATCGCAAGTAATTTTCGTGACATCTGGACAGAATGGAGGATACATGGGTACCTAAAGTAGCACGAATGTGTAGAGCTTTTGGAACAAGAGCCTTTGGACCCTTAGGAAGTCTGAGAGCAAGATGGATAAATATGAAAAGGCAAGATACTCCTAAAGTTGCCTACTCCGTAAAGTTGAGAAGGAGAAGATTTTTAAAAAATATTTGTTTGTAAAACTACTTATCTAAAGACATATTATAAATGAAAAATTATATACTTACATGAATCAAGACGCAGTAGAATTCGTAAAAAACTACTTCGTAAACTGTATATATTTTGAAGGAAAGGTGTTGGGGGGAAAACCAAGAGGACGACCAAGAGCAGCGTTCTTGAAAGACATGGGAACGGAGATGAACTTCCTACCGTACTGCGATTTAAAAAGGACAATGATGGAGAGAGGAGACGTGGCTAACTCGACAAGACATGCCCTTTATATGATGATTAACCTGCATATGCTCGCAATTGCTGTATATGATCGTAATTGGCTCGATGATGCATGCCAGATGGGTAGGACGAAAAATAATTTCACCCCTCTATTTTTTGTGAACGTATTCAGCAAAACCCAGTCACTATATTTACACAAAGTACGGTCGTGTGATTACAGCTTTGATATCCCCAGTAGGAGTCAAGCGTCATATGGATGAATATAAACGTGTATGGTGGCCTGGAACCAGTACACATGTAAGACTGGATAGGAAGTAAAAATTCGTAACCCTACATTTTAGTAACTAATAACGAAAATATAAGCTATCACAAATAGAAAAACAAAATAGATTTAGCAAATAGTAGTCATTTAACGGAAAACCATGATTCTTTGGTACTTGTCACTTGACGATAAAGTCGTAAGCCGAAAATAATTTACCAAAATAAAGTTTGCAAAAAAAGCGTAGCTGGCGATATCGTAAGCCAGAAGAAGCGAAAGTCCGGTGTCGTAATTAATTAAACAAGACATTATTATTATTATTATTATACCCAAAATAAATTTTGTCAACGCCATTTAGACTAAAGTTTACAAGAACTATATGTCATTCACGAAAATACTTGAATAAATTTTCGGAACACTATCTCCTACAGAGTTTCTTCGCTGCTTACTTTTAACAATTCGCTGTTCTGTGACATATTTCCGTCCGAGTTAAAATATACAGCCCATGTATTTTGGCAGTGCCTCTTACCTTTGTCACGTTGCCGTCTTGTTTTTCGTAAAATATTAAATACTTCTTTGTGTTCATATTTTATTAAATAAATGCGAGCATAAATTATACGGGACTAAAACTTTGTATTTGTTTAAAGTTTCGCGAATTAAATAAACAGAAACCGGCACGAAGCGAATACATAAATCTTTCTCTCCTCTCCCGCCTCTGTTAATCTTGACAGTCGTTTTTAAAAAACTGCCGCAACGCCTACACGAACGCACGCACACACAGACAGATATATTACACTACCGACACGATAACAGGCATAACCAACACGAGCTCTAAACTCTGGACTTCCAACGTACGCTATAGACGTGGTACAAACATTTCGTTTCATTTTACATGTCACGTAATACATAAAAAACGTAAACATGTAGATAATTTAAACAACAAAAATATATATTCATAAACCGTCCGTCCATTAATATAATTTCTTACATTAAGATATTTCATAAAGATTATCTGGAATTAAAATTATTAGCTTTTTATAGTGCCTGCAATAATTATAATTATAATGGCAGACGTGCCAATTACCAGGTAGACATGTAACAAAACAAATATATGTGTGTGTGTGTGTGTGTGTGTGTGTGTGTGTGTGTGTGATATCTTCAAAAAAATGCACTGCAAGTAGTTTTATTTTCACCTGACGAATTGAATTTAATTTGTAAGCTCAATTACGTTTCAGCCCTCGTTGACGGCCATCGGTCGTTGAAGATCTCGCACGCCGTGTCCGACTTCGTGGTCTAATTCAGCTGCCCCTCGACAATTCACTCCGACTTCCCAGACACTGTGAGAGACTCCTTATTAGAGACTGCAATACACTGTAAAAGACTGCCTAACCCGTGCTTTTATAGATTTACGCACATGACGTCATTTTTACAAGTAGATATATTCTAGATTGTTCGAGACAATCAACATTACTAAACATCAGCTTTCGATTTCTATACCTTTCCAAACTCCGTGTTTTCAACTGCATGTGAGTGCATAGATAATTACTTTGTCAATTGAATAAATACTATTAAAATTTATTTAATATTAAAATAATTAGTCATTAATAGTTATTCCAGTTTGCACACTAATATAAATGACTTAAAGTGTGTATGTTAATTAGCTTACTGTTAATTATCTTCACATAATTCGTTACACGCACAACACTTATACACTACACTTTACTGCTGCGTTTATTTATTTATTATCGTTTTAAACAATATTAGCATGCAGTACTTATCCTAATAACAATATTGTCTTATAATATTCACACCTCTTTGCACAGGACACCAACTAAGGCTTATTGTAAATATGTCCCCATATACGATTATCTTCTAAAACTTCCGGGCTGAAAGGCCGTGGTCGATTGCTTAAAATACTGCTAAACGTTTCGGCCGCACCACCGGTGGCCATCTTCAGTAGCGAAAGAAATGTGTTCGAATAGATGATACGCCGAACACGTCTCCTAATGAACTGGGAACAAGCAACAGTTTTTTTTTTTTTTTTTTTTTTTTTTTTTTTGCTCTGGGCTTTGCGGTTGTGCGTCGCAGAGACGAACCGCACGGGAACTGAGTTCCGAGCTACCATCTGGAGCTCCTGCCTCGTGGCCCTGCCCAAGTAGGGCGTGTGCTCTATAGCAGGCCGATTCTCGGCTGTTGTGCTAGCCTACACTAGCGCAATATACACCGAGGGCGTTTCCACGAATCACCTGGGCGTATACGGTACCTTCCCAGCCCAGTCACTAGAGGATTGTCTGGGAACCTCGCCGCACGTGCATAAAATTTGCGTGCAAGCCGCCTGAAAGTGTCGTCTAAGGAGCGGACGCCAAGTCCTTTCCTTAGAAGGCGAGATGAGAAGCGACGGGGGACTTTGGCCGCTAGCCGAAGCCCCCTGTAGAGGACGCTCTGCAACTTCTTTTTATGCATTGCGGCGAGGTAACCCCAGACCGGGCAGGCGTAGGTACGCCTACCCGACGCCTACATGACCGGCAGCAGATACGCGCCGACGATCATCCTACCCAATTTCCTGGTCATGGCTGAGCTGATCAGGAGTGGAAACAGTGCGCACAGGCGAGTGGATGCTCGCTTAAGAACTGTCTGTGCGTGGGTACGCCAGGTGAGCCGACGGTCGAAGTGTAAGCCGAGGTACTTGACCTCGTTGGACCAGCGCAAGTACGTTCTGCCGATACGTAGTTGCCTAACGGGGTTCTTCCGTCGCTTAGAGAATTCGACGGCTACACTCTTGGTGGCGTTGAGGAGAACTCTCCAATTCTCAGTCCAGTCCACGAGCGTGTTGAGCTGGCGCTGCAGTCGTAGGACGGCCCTTTCCTCATGACGATCGGCCGTAAATACGGCCGTGTCGTCAGCGAAGAGGGCCATCTGGACTCCAGGCTGTCTCGGCACGTCGTTGACGTAGATCGAGAACAGAAGGGGGCCTAGAACGCTACCTTGAGGGACGCCGGCTGTGATTCGCCTCTCGGAAGAGACTGAATCGCCAACTCTCACGCAGAAGGTCCTCTCCGTCAGAAAGCTAGCAACCCGATGGAGGTAGCAGTCCGGGAGCTGGACTTCCCTAAGTTTGAATAACAGGCCATCATGCCATACGCTGTCGAAGGCTTTCTCAACATCTAAGAAACAGCCAACGGGCTCTCCGACACCCGGCTTCCGTGATGCTTTCCACCAGTCTCATCAGTTGATGAGTGGTCGAATGCCCCACACGAAAGCCGAACTGTTCGGGGACCAGCACGTCAAAGTTGGTTAGATGTCCTCGTACACGACGCTGTACGAGGCGCTCAAAAACCTTGGACGTAGCGGAGAGTAGGCTGATAGGCCGGAGGTTCTCCGAGCGGGTGGTATCCTTTCCCGGCTTCGGGATCACGATAACCGTCGCCTTTCTACATTTCTTGGGAAAGTAGGCCAGTCTAAGACACGCGTTGAACAAATCAGTCAAGAATTGAACTCCAGGCTCGGGAAGAAGTCGTAGAGCGGTGTTGGTAACACCGTCCGGGCCTGGAGCTTTTCTTGGCGGAAGTTCAGCGAGCCGATCTGAGACCTCTTCCAAAGAGATGGGTTCGGGCTCCGTCGTGATCGGAAGTGACAGAAAGTCTTCCACAGCCATCACGACTTGTTCGTCGAAGTCCCAGTCCATGGGCGGGTTGGGAGCGAACTGTCGCTCGAAACACAAGCCCAAGTACTCGGCTTTCTCCTCCGGGCGACCCAGGGGTCGACCGAACGGTCCAACAATGGCGGGAAGTGGAGGTCGGCGCCTCCGTCCCGTCAATGCGGTAGGTATTCTGTACGGGTGACTTAGCGGGTCCGCATCCCCCGTTCGGGCCACGTCGAGTTCCCAACAGCTACGTCGGAACGCCTTCAGACTGCCACGCAGTCGTCCGGTGAGCCGATTGTATGCTGCCTTATCGGCCGGATCACGGGTCCTCTGCCAACGTTTCCGGAAGTAATTCCTCTCGCGAGCGAGAAGAGAGACTTCCTCAGGGATGCTTTGGTAGCCAGGCGTGAAACCAGCTCGCGTACGTGAAGACACGCCTATAGCCGAGATGATTGCCTCTTCGATTCCCGCAAATGCTTCGTCTAGGAGGCGAACGGAATCGAGTGGGGCCGCTGGCGGCAATCTACGGCACAAGGCCGGGCCGTAGCGATCCCAATCGATAACCTTCTTCTGGTCAGAACGTGCATAGGCGTGCTGGGTAGCGACGTGGACCAAGATAGGGTTGTGGTCGGATGTCGGCTCCGTAAGTGAGAATACCTCGACCGGACAGACAACTCCTTGGGTCACCGCGATATCCAGAACATCGGGAGCCGCGTTAGGCTGAGACGGAAAGAACGTGGGTTGCGCTGGACCAAACACCATCGCCCGGCGCGATTCAACAAAACTGAGCAAGCGCCTCCCGTTCGGAGTAGTCAGGCGACTATTCCAAACGCGATGCTTGCAATTCAGATCGCCGGCCAAAATTACCCTTCGATGGGAATCGAAGATGACTTCCAGGTCGCCAACAAGAAGTTCAGCTCGTGGGGGCTTGTATGCTGAAACCACGAGGACGCCGCCAAGAGCTCCGTGGACCTCAATGGCGGTGGCCTCTAGGTTGGTAAGCTGCGGCAAAGCGACACGATGATGACCTATGGAGGTCCTCACCGCGATCGCCGTGCCGCCTCCTCGTTGGCCGACTCGGTCATCCCGATAGACCACGTAATTTGGTAATCGAAACCGGTTCGCCGGGGTCAGGTGGGTTTCAGTAAGGAGAAGTACGTCGGGTTTGAACCGAGCCAGGAATTCAAGAAGGTCGGAATGCTTGGAACCGATGTTGTTAGCATTCCAGGCTACGAGCGAGAGATCTCGTCTAAGGGCTCGGTTCATAGAAGACCTATTACTTCGCAGGCTTCCACCAAGAGCATAAATCTCTCAGTTGGGTCGGCAGTTTCCAGGCGGTCTCGGATGGACCTGAAGGTAGATGCGACTTTCTTGAGGTCGTAGCCAGACAGAAAGTCGCGGACGAACTGTGCGTCATCGGAAATGACGGACTGGGCGGTTTGCCTGGAAACTGAGGCCGCGTAAGAGCGACCAGGTTTGACGGCAGATCGGGTCGTGGTGGAAGCCACAGGACCAGGGGCAGTCGATTTTGAATCAGCGGCAGGAAAAGTACGCTGTTGCGCTTCGTCGGACTTATACCGGGAAGCAGGACTTTTCTTGGGCTGAGGGCCGGCAGGAGCTCGGGGCCGAGCATCCGGTGTGATTATCCCTTTGTTCCTGGGTTTGGTTATGCCTGCTCGCGGAAATCGCGGAGGTGGCAAGGGAGGCGAGGCTGCCTCTGGTACAGAGGCGGGAGTAGGAGGTTCCGCGGAGGTGGAGGGTTCAATCTCCGGCTCCAAAACCGAGATGACGGCTACTGGGCGTGTCTCTGCTTCGGAAGGAGACGCGGTACGTTTGTTTGCCTTTGCAGGGGCTGGAGGTGGAGCCGGAGAGGGCGCGCGCCGTGCCGGTTGTGCCTGAGGTTGAGGCCTTGCCTGAGATTTAGGCTGTCTCTGGGGTTGGGGCTGCATAGCTGGCTGCCTTGGCTTCGGGAGGGGCCCCTGCGACCTTTGCTTCCGCAGGAGCTCCGCCTTATAGACCGGGCAGTTTACATTACTTGCTGCATGGCCTTGGCCACAATTAATACAGCGGAATTTGGTCTTGTCTGCCACAGTGCAGGCCTGGGTTGAATGTCCCAGAGAACAACGTAGACAGGCCGGGGCATTGCGGCAGACGTCGGTGTGATGGCCGAACCTCTGGCACCGGTGGCACTGCGCGAGCTTGCCCTGGGGACGACTGGTTTCCACCCTGACGCGGAAGCCAAACAGCCGCGTCAGTTGGAAGATTTTGTCAGCTGCCCCGCCCTTCTCGAGCTGGAGACGAACGAGCGGGAGAGGTACTCGGGTTTCTGAGTGGGTGAACAGGCGGAAAATTGCCTGCACCGGGTACCCGAGGTCTCGGAGTTCCATGAGGATCTCCTGGGGATCGGTGTGCGCGTCAAGCCCTCGCAAAATTACAGACAAGGGCTTGACTCGCTTAGGAGAAAAGGTATGATACTGAAGGCTGTGCGCCTGCAGGAAGGCCTCGACCAAGCGATGGTCCTCGAGCTGGCGGACGACAATCTTGACCGTATCACCGCCAAGCAGCTTCAGGTCAAGCTTGTCGGCCGACAGGCCGTGGGCCGCGATCAGCCGTCTGTATAAGGCGGCGACATTGGACACGCTATGGACATACAGGGGCGGCGCGCGACCAACAGCGGCAGCAGCCGGAGCTGCTGTCGAAGCAGTCGGAACCGCGACCTGTGGGCCCTGAGAAGGTCCGATGTCCATGGCCGAGGTCTGAGAGGAAGCGGTTGGGTGGGTCCTCTTGGGCTTCTTAGCCGGGCGATTACGCCGACCAACGGTCGCGAACTCGCCCGACTCGTCAGCCGGAAGAGGAGGAAGCGGGTTAGGGAGAGGATCATCCGTCTCCATCGCCCGAGGCGATTCAGGCGAGTCGCCCAGATGGGGCAGCAAGGGAGGGCCGAGCGACTCGGCACTTGAGCCGTTGCCTGTGGAAGGCATGCTGGCCAGGTGCGACGGCTGCCGGGCAGAGACTGCTAGGCAGTCACTGCCAGACGCCAGGGATCTCGGGTCCGGCCGAAGCCGGATTACCCGCGCGTCTTCCTTGCTCACGACGATGCGGGAGGAGCTGGGCTAACGACCAGCTTCGTTAAATACCAGTCCTTACCAAGACTGGTGTCCACTGGCCCCTTTACCCCGGCGATATCCTAGCTCGCTTACCACTGGTGGGGGCTTGCAAGGATCGTCCGGGGCAGCGCTACCTAACAGTCGTGAACAAGTTAGGAATTACACACTGATAAACGGCACTCACCAGGTGAGCCCAGAGCAATCCTCTTCTTTCCTGTCCGGCCAAGATGTTTTTCCGGCGCAGGTGGTCCTTACAAGGGCAAACTTCGGCCAGCTGCTTCTTCTACCAGCTACTAAGTTCACCGGCAGCAGCTGGCTTGGTTCCCACGAAGAGAAGAAGAAATATTCCTCGTCCGAAGGCGAGGTGGGCGAAGGCAGCAAGGCCGTAGAAAGTCCAGCGAAGAGCTGAAGAGAGCAGGTCCAGAAGAGCAGTCCTGTTCAGTCTGAAGCTGGAGATCTCAAAAAAGGACGATCCTCTCGATGATCGATTCTACGAACCTCTATTTATAACATTTTGGCCGCTTCAGGTGTATCGCGCGGACCAATGAGAAGCCAGCTCGTCATACTCGATTCTGATTGGCCATGGAAACTAAACCATGCCAGACACTATTTAAGGAGATGCTTTCACCTCGGCGGTTCAAGAGTCTACCTAGAGCTGTTGCCAGGGTAGGCTGCGTCACTTTGTACGGCAATTTTGCCTGTGAATTTTACCGTTGTTTGTTATTCTATCAAAGTGATTTCTTCAACACATCATCATCTGTGTTCATCATCATCATTGTGCATAAATTTACCAGTGTATTGTGTCGTGCGCGTGTGTTTTTGTGACTCGTGTGCAGTGCGCGTCTGGTGTTCGTGTTCTTTGTCTGTCAGTGTAGTGATTCAGTGCTGGTGAAAGTCACTCTTTCCTAGCCCTTCTTTGCGTCTTCGACGTTCATTTCGGCTCATCCCGAGATGGCGTCGAACGCAACTCCCGTTCCTTTGCCGGCACCGCTGGTAACCTTAATGGAAACCTGCGGTACTGGTCCTCATTCTACCCCGCTGCCGTCCCATACAATTAGTGATAGTGAAAGTGAAAGTGATTGTGCGTCGATGTGTAGTGTGGGGACGGGGGACGGTGAATTTTCGCTTGTGGAGGGCAAGTCTGCCAAACGCAAGCGAAAATTAGTCGCCAGCCCGCCACCGGCCGCTGCTACGCATCGGGTATCTAGTCCCGGTAACAGCGCCAGCCAACCTACTCAGCAATACTCCAAATCTGTCCCCAAACCTAAAATTCCGCCGTTGTTATTCCCGACAATCGTAACTACAGGGAAATTCTCCGTTCCCTGCAGAATCTGCTTCCTTCGGCCAAACTCGAGGCCAGGTGCCAAGGCTCCTTGCTTCGAATTGCGGCCACAACAGTCCCGGACTTCCGATCGGTCCAACAGTTTCTTACCGATCGGAAGATCTCCTTCCATACTTTCGCGCTTCCTTCAGAGCGCGAAATTAAAGTTGTTCTTTCCGGACTTCCTTCCTGGACCGCCCCCGATACCATCAGGCAGGAGCTTGTCGCTTTAGGCTATTCGCCGACTGCGGTAAGTGTACTGCATGCTGGCAAGGGGGAAGATCGCCGTCCTGTGAATAGTTTCCTAGTGAAACTACTCAAAGTAGGCCAGTTCGAGGAGGTCTATGGCCTCCAAAACTTCCTGCACCTTCGGGTGCAAGTTCGTACTTTTGACCCGCGGCCAGGCCCCTCGCAGTGTTTTAACTGTCAGAGGTTTGGCCACTCCAGCTTATTCTGTAATCACCCTCCGCGTTGCGTGCGATGTACTGAACCTCATCGTGGGTGTGATAAGCCCAAGACGGGGTTCACGGCCATTTGCTGCAACTGCGGCGGGGACCATCCGGCTAGTTATAGAGGATGTAGGGACTTTATATCAGCCATGAAGCTGCAGCGGACTCCTGCTCGCCCTGGCGCGCAGGCAGGCCGTGTTGCAGGTCCCCTCCCTAACCGCAGAGAGGCCTTCCCACCTCTCTCCGGAGCATCATCTCAGGCCCCGGCAGCAGTTCCGGCTGCTCCCAGGGCCCCAGTTCCGCCTGCAGTCGACGTTTCGGCGTCGCCTGCAGTCCCTTCTGTCCCGGCGCCTGCCGGAGCGCCCGGTCCTTCATACGCGGCTGTGGCCGCTACATCAGTCCCGCCTTCCGCTCCTCGGAGCCACAAACCGAAGCGCACTCGTCGCCGTCAGCGACAAGTTCAACAGGCCTTGCCTGTAAAACCTCAGCGGGCCCCGCCCGCCCCCAGCCATCCACCTAAGTTCCCAACTGAGCAGACTCCACGTCCGTCCCCGAGCCCTGCGCCATCTGCAACACCGGTCGAGGCCAGCCAGGTCCGTCTTCCGGAATCTCGGGAATCTTCCCGGGCCCCGGTGGACCCCCTGACTGCCTGGGCTGAAACTTTGGTAAACAACATCAGGTCTGCTCCAGATACAACCACGGTTCTCGCCCTGGTGTTTCAATCCCTGTCTACCCTCTTTCCTCTTCTTCCTTTGAATGGCTAGGAGTCTTAGGATCGTTGCGTGGAATGCCCATGGGGTAGTCCCTCGACGATCTGAACTGATGACTTTCGTAACGGAGTACGACGCTGATGTCGTCCTCCTTTGCGAGACTCATCTGGCTCGCTACCATACCTTCAACCTGCCATCTTACATCTGTTTTCGTCAGGATCGTCCCCAACGGCCTGGCTGTCGCCCCTCGGGGGGGACAGCCGTCTTAGTCCACAGGCGGATATCCCACAGGCCACTACCCCCTTTAGATACATCTCTTGTTGAAGGTTGTGCGGTGGCGATAGACGCTGGCGGATCGGAGTTGCGCGTTGTTGCGGCGTATCTCCGGCCCGGCCTGCGGCTACCTCCACCGCCCGAGGAGTGGGACGCTCTCCTCGATCATCCCCTACCAACCATTGTAGCCGGCGACTTAAATGCCAAGCATCCCTCCTGGAACAGCAGAGTAGCCAACGCCTACGGAAAATCTTTGTATCGGTTCGTCTCCGACGACCCGGTACTTCAATTCATCGGCCCAGAAGACCCTACTCACTTCCCCTTTTCCGGTCATCGACCGGACGTCCTTGACATTGTCATAGCCAAGGACGTGACCCATCACATCCAGGTCTCGTCAATGTCGGATCTCTCATCCGATCACAATCCCCTTTTTATAACTGCCCGTGAGCTGTCGGCCTCACCCCGACCTCCCGCTCAGATTGTTAGGAGAGTCAACTGGCGCTCCTACCATGATGAGCTCTCACGGCGGTTACCATCACTCCCCGCGGACCCGATCGTCACTTGTGACGATTTGGATCTCCGAGCCACTCATCTTCAGGAGTTGGTCCAAGGTGTCATGGATCGACACACATATACTCTCGAGGTGAATCATCGTAAATCGGCCTTACCTGCGGAAGTACTCCACGCCATCTGGCTACGGCGCAATCTCCGCCGCAGATGGCAAAGAACCCGTGATCCCGGCGTCAAAAGGCAGAGTGCGGGGTCTCTTGACTACGTGGCAAGGGGGACCTTCGTCCCTGGCCAGGTCACGGAGGTGGGGATATCGGGAGTCTGCAGCCCGGAAGAAGAGGCCCACAGAGAGTCTGAAGACAAACTCTTCCACCGTTTGCAGACGGAGGCCCGTCCTGATAGCTCTGTTACAAACAAACCAGGGCGAGTTGGAGAGGATACGGACGGAACTGTTTTGGAACTGTTCCAGCTTACGCTTCGTGGTGGCAAATAAGAGGGGCCACCACGCTGGGGCTGCGTAGGTGAATACTGTCCTGATAAGCAGGAGATACAGGGTGAGTTTAGTGCGCAGTGAGAGGGGACTTCTGCGCGAGATGAGGGGAAAGATTTTGGCTCTGACGCCACGGGCTTGTCGGAGTTTGGTTTGGACGTGGTTGGCGAAGCTTAGTCGACTGTCAATAGACACTCCCAAGTACTTCACCGACTTCTTCCAAGCGATAGGGTTCCCATCTAGGGTGAGGGGCTGGCATACGGTCCGCTTGCGCGTGATGCAGATCGCTTCGGATTTCTCCGCGTTGATCGCCACGCGCCACTTACGTAGCCAGGGAGGCAGAAGGTCGAGTTGGCGTTGTATCACTGTGCTAGCAAAACCAGGGTTCTGCGAGCTGTAGTGGTACATGGCATCGTCAGCAAAAAGGGAAAGAGTGACGTTGGGATATACGGGCAAGTCGTTCGTGTACACTAGGTACAGAACGGGGCCGAGGACTGATCCTTGGGGAACGCCAGCGTCTATGGGGCGGTCAGAAGAGACCGCTCCATCTACGCTAATGTGAAAAGTCCGGCCGCGGAGATACGACCAGAACAGTCTCACAGTAGATGCGGGAAGGGGCGTGTGTGCCAGTTTATAGAGCAGACCTTCTTGCCAGACACGGTCGAAGGCCTTACTAACGTCCAAGAGGACGGCTGCGGTGTGCAGCTTTTTGTTTGCAGCGTCAGAGAACTGGGTAACGACGCGGACTAGTTGTAGGGTGGTCGAATGCTCCCTGCGAAACCCATACTGTTCGCTGCGGATGAACCCATCAAGCAGCGGTACAACACGGGCGTGCAGGAGGCGCTCGAACACCTTCGATAACACGGGCAGTAGTGAGATAGGGCGATAATTTTCAGGGAACATGCGAGATTTCCCGGGTTTAGGGATCATGATTACCCTTGCGTTTTTCCACAGGCGAGGGAAGTAATTGAGGCGGAGACATGAGTTGAACACGTCCAGGATGTGGTCAGTGACGACTGATGGGGCATTCTTTAGGGCGGTCGCTCCTATTCTGTCCGGGCCGCAGGCCCGTTTAGGATTTAGCCGTGCGATAGCATGGACGAGATCGGCTTTTTCAAAGGGGGGTGGGGGATCAGTCAAAGGTTGGGCGAGATAGTGTTCGAGGAAGTCCTCGACGCGAGCCATGTGGTCCGCGTCGAAGACGCCTCTGTGAGGGGTAAATTGTTCCTCAACGGAGTTAGCGAAGACCTCAGCCTTGCGCTCCGGTGAATGAACAACACCCGTCGGGGAGTCAAGGGGGTGGCGAGTCCTCTTTTCGCCAAGGAGGCGACCAGTGGCCTGCCAGACGGAGGCGTGTTCGACTTCCAGGGATTCAAGATAGGTGTCCCAGCTATGCTGATTGACATCAAGCAGGAGTTGCTTTACGTAATCAGACTGTCGGCGATACTGCCGCTTGACAGCGGGATCGCGAGTGTTTTGCCAGCAGCGGCGAAGGCGCCGCCGCTGGCTGATGGCTTCTTGGACTTCGGCAGGGAGTTGAGATTTCCTACGATGCGCTGGGACAGTGTAAGAGTGGGTATCCATGCAGCGGGTAAGAGTGTCATGGAGAGGCGTGACTTGGCGGTCCAGCTCCCTTCGAGAGGGCGCTGGGGCCTCGGGGGCTGATGGGAACCTACGGCACAGCTCGTCGTGGTAAGAGCGCCAGTTGACTCTCTTACTAGGACGGGCAGGCGGGGAGTCGCTTGTTCGTCGGAGCGTCACAACCAGCGGGTTGTGGTCGGACGATAGGGCTGAGATGGCCTCGACCAGGATGGGGCAGACAGCGTCCTGGACAAGAACTATGTCGAGAACGTCTGGCTGGTTGGCAGGGTTGGCGGGGATGTATGTCGGTTCGGCCGGGCCGATGACGAGGACGTCGGGCCTGGTCGAGGCGTATTGGGCGAGAGCACGACCGCTTTGATTAGTCAAGCGACTATACCAAGACGGCTCTTTGCAGTTCATGTCTCCGACTGCAATGGTAGGCAGATCATGGTTAAGGAGCGCGTCAAGCTCCTGGGGGTTTGGCACCAGGCCAGGTTTGTTGTAGACGGAGACCAGCCGAAGCTCGGTTCCCGCTACGCTGATTGCGACCGCAGTCGCTTCGATGTGGGTAGTCGGGGGGGGGGTAGGTAGAGGTCGGTGAGATAATCGCCTGTGGATGAGAATGGCTGTGCCGCCAGATGCGGCTCGGGTGAGTGGCACTGGGCGGTCCGTACGATAAGTAGCGTAAGCTGGTAGGTTAAATCGATGTTGGGGACGCAGGTGGGTTTCGGAGAGGAGGACTACGTCCGCGTCATACTCGCTCGCGAAGCAGGCCAGCTCAGCTCGCCGCCCGGCTACGCCATTTGCGTTCCAAGCAACGAGTGTGAGAGGCCTAGCCATTACGGGCGAGCAACAAGGACGTAAGGGAGGTAATGATTGTGACGACCAGAGAGTTCAGGTCGCGCGCAGCAACTAGTTTGGGCAGGAGATCTTCCATCCAGTCTTGCAACTCCGCGATCGTTATCACGCCCTCATCGGGCTCGCTCACGGCCGCGGGGCGGCGGACTAGCTGGGGAGCTGGCTTCGAGGTTTCTGGGGCTGCCTCGGGTTTAGGTGGTTGGACCGATGGTAGTTGCTGAGCGGCGGTAGTTTTTTTTGTAGAAGGAGCTTTAGCAGCTGGGGGTTTCTGTTTGGGCTTCGGAGCCTTCGCGCGGCGAGGCGCGGATGCGGGTTTAGATGCGACGGCTGCCGCGAATGACTTGGCGGTGGAGGGAGGCTCCGTAGTAGTAGCAGGGTGTGGGTCGTCACTGGGACGACGAGGTTGGACGGGCGGTTGGCGGGCTGGGGCAGCCGCCGGAATGGCGGTCTGCTGGACTTTGGTTTGGCGCTGAGGCCGGGTCGGATTGCGGTGCCGGATCTCGTCCATCTCCTGCTTCCGCTCAAGGGCAGATTGATAGTATTCGCAGCCTCTCCAGTTGGCTGGATGGTTCTTGTCGCAGTTAGCGCACTTTGCGTCGGCGTTAGGATCCTTCGTGCAAGCGCCCTTAGGATGACCTTCGCCGCAGCGTAACACTGTTGTAACACTGCGGAGGGCCGGTGGGGGTGTTATACCTGGATACCTCAATCCGGAGGCATAAAAGCTCTCGGAGGGAGTAGATGAGTTGGTAGTCTCCTACCTTCTTAAGCTTGATAAAAAAGACGTTGACCTTCCGTTTTTGGCGGTCAACGAGTGGAATGCAGGAGGTTGGAGTGAAGCCAAGGCTCTCCAACTCCTCGATAATGTGAGTCGGGGCTAAATCGTGGGGGATGCCACGTATAGTTACTTTGATTTCTTTCTCCTGAGGGAGACCAAAGGTATGGAATTGCACGTTGGAGTCTATGAGTGTTTTCTGGACGAAACGAAATTCGTCGGGAGTCCTAGTTTTGATGCGGAGAAGCTTCCCCTGGTGATAAATATCGATAGGGAAAGCTGCCGCCTGCTTGATAGATTTTGCAAAAGCATGCCACGCTTTGGGGGCGTCAAGAACTATGGGTGGCATGCGGAATGGTTCTGAAGACTGAGGGGTTGGCTGAGCACCTGCCCCGGTAGTGGGAGCCGAGCCACCACTGGGTTCCGGCCCGCCCGAGGAAGAGGAGAAGGTTCGTTTCCGGCTCTTCACCTTTTTCCAGGCAGGGCCGCCGTCAGTGGTGCCGGGCACAACAGTACCGGGGTGGTCCTGAGAAGGGCCAGGTTCGGAAGGCGGACTTGCCGGGGAGTCCATCTCCATGAACTCGCCGACGCAGTCCGCCGCCGGGTTGGGTGCTGTCGGCCCTAAAAAGGGCCGATCAGGGCGAAGGGTAAAGATAGGTGCTTGGGTACCGCAAGCGGTACCCAAGGAGCGATCGGATGTTTGAGAGGTGGACATGCCACCTCTCAAAAGCGGGTAGGGAACAGAGATCTACCAGAGGGGTAATGTACGGCTTCGTTAGATACCGAACTTTGTGCAATGTTCGGTTTCCACCGTACTCTTTACCTGGGAGGTGTCCAAGGTCGGTTACCACTGGTGGGGCCTCCCAAGGATCTCTCGGGGCAGCGCTAACAAGGAAGCGAGAGAGCCGACGTCCACTCACCTGAGGAGGCTATCCGGGAGCCGGTTCCCACGTAGTTGCCCAGGTCCAATCCGTGAGGCAGTCGGCGAAATGCAGGCTGGTCTCAAGTTGTCCTGTCCTGTCCTGTCGCTAGTGGTGTGATAAAGTTGGCTGGTCGAGAGCAAGATGTTTCCTCTTCAAGAGCTGGAAGCGAAGTCTGAACCGCCGAGTGGTGTACGGAGCAGCAGCTAGTCGTGCTCCGGTGGTCGCAGTGTCCGGGTGATACCCGATGACTGCATGTTGCCTTGCTGTTACCTTGGCTAGCGATCTCGCGCTTTCAAAGGAATGGAACCTCCAGCAATTTTATTTTGGAGGGACAGGATGTTCGATTTTTCATGGACCCTGGGACCTCGAAGAGACCCGTGACGGCTGAATGGGGGAGACCTCGAAGACCCTTCGCTTGAGAAGCAGGAATTACCCTCCCACAACGGGTAGGGCGCCCCTAACCGCTCAGGAAAAGTCTCCGAGGGCTGCCAAGCGGCAATGTCGGCGCACGGGAGAGAGCGTAGGAGGAGGCAGCGTCCACCAGAGGCGGCACTAAGCACACCTAGGGCGAGCGCAGACCCCCCTCTAGTCTGTCGCCGAGCGCCAGCATCGGACAAGAGAAAGAAGGAAGGAGGAGGAGCGTGAAAATACTCAAGGTCGGGGGGAGTGGGCATATGTTCTGTAACTGCTTATGGGGGGTCGTCGAGCAAAGCTCGGGGGCGTTTGTGTCGTCTAGGTGGTGGGCCGACATCTGTGCTTAGCCGACGGATGTGGGGATGGGTCGAGACATAGGCTCGGGAGAATAGGTTGAGGGCTAGGGACCGAACGAATTCGGTAAGTGAAGGAACCTTCAACCCTCGCCTGATGGCATCATTTCTGACAAACCAGGGAGAGTTGGAGATGTAGCGGAGGGTTCGGGATTGGAAAGCATCCAAACGGGCGACAACGGATGGGCAGAGTAGTACCCAAAAGGCGGGGGCTGCGTAAGTCAGGATTGCCCTAAGAAAGAGCAAGTAGATGGTGAGTTTAGTGCGCACAGGCACTGAACCCCGATGAGAGAGAAAGGGAAATAGTTTGGCTCTGACGCCTCTGGCGCGCTGGAGACTCAGAGAGACATGAGGTGCAAAGCTTAGGCGTCGGTCAAGAGTGACGCCCAAGTACTTTACAGTCCGTTTCCACTCGATTGGGCTCCCTTCAAGGGAGAGGGACTGGCAGCGGGAAGTTAATTTATGAGAAAAGGTGATCGCCTCGGATTTCTCCGCATTGACCGCCATCCTCCACTTCCGTAGCCAGTCCGGAAGTACGGCGAGTTGACGTTGCACCAGGCCAGCTGCGAAATCAAGACTCGCTGAGCTGGCGTGGTACATAGCGTCATCCGCATAGAGCGAGAGAGTGACTCCAGGCTGAACAGGCAGGTCGTTCGTGTACACGAGGTACAGAACGGGGCCAAGGACAGATCCCTGAGGTACGCCTGCGGCGACTGGTCGGACGGATGAGTACGACCCTTCGACGCATACCCTAAAGATACGATCGCACAAGTACGATCGGAGAAAATGAACGAATGAGGCAGGGAGGGGGGAGTGGGCCAGTTTGTAGAGAAGGCCTTCGTGCCAGACTCGATCGAAGGCCTTACTCACGTCGAGCAATACAGCGACGGAGGACAGATGCTTGTTGTAGGCGTCCGTCAAATGGGTAACAACCCGGACGAGTTGAAGGGTCGTCGAGTGCTCCCTGCGAAAGCCGAACTGCTCCTGCCGAATGAAACCATCCAGCAGAGGCGCGTACCGACCGTGCAGGAGGCGCTCGAGTACCTTCGATATGACTGGCAACAGTGAGATGGGTCGATGGTTTGAGGGGTCAATACGCAGCTTGCGAGGCTTGGGGATCATGATGATTTTCGCACGCTTCCACAGGCTGGGGAAGTAATGAAGCCGGAGACATCCATTGAACAGCTCGTGGACCATGTTGATGAGGCTAGTGGGAGCGTGTTGTAGCGCCGCCGCTCCGATACGATCATCGCCGGGCGCCCTCTTAGGGCGAAGTCGACCAATAGCCGAGACAACATCGGCCCGGTCGAACGGGGCAGGGATGTCAGCTGGAGGGCGGGAAAAATATCCAGATAGGAAGTCTGCGACCTCGGCCGAGTGGACGGGGTCGCAGACGCCTCCGTGGACGGAGAATTGCTCCTCCATGGTTGCGGCAAAGACTTCAGCTTTGCCGGCCGCGGAGTACACAATGCCGTCCGGTGATCTGAGGGGATGGCGGGTCCTTTTGTCGCCATTAAGTCGACTCGCAGCCTGCCAAACAGACTCGGGCCGGACTTCAAGAGACTCGAGGTACGAGTCCCAACGATGTGCAGTGGCATCAAGCAGAAGCTGCTTGACAAGGTCAGATTGGGCGTTGAGCCTGCGTTTGATAGCAGGATCCCGGGTTTGTTGCCATCTCCAGCGGAGTTGGCGCCGAGTTCGGATGGCGAGGAGCACCTCTTCAGGTAGTTGAGACCGGCGATTTGTCTCTGGGACAAGATAGGTGTGTGTGTCCATAGCGGACGTAACGACTTCTTGGAGATAGTCGGCCATACGGTCCGCATCAGCCGTAGAGGCGATGGGGGCCGGGGGGTCAGATGACACTGTTCGTTGGAGTTCGTCATGATAGGAGCGCCAGTTGACTCTCCGTGGTCGAGAGGGGGGTTGGAGAGGTGTGTCCAACAGCGGACGAACAGTGATAAGTACCGGGTCGTGGTCGGACGAGAGGTCCGATACAGCACTGACAGTGATAGGAATGGCCAGGTCCTTGACAATGACAATGTCAAGGACATCCGGAAGGCCCCTAGTGGGCACGTGGGTCGGTGAGTCAGGACCAATAACTGAGACCTGCAGATGACGCTGAACGTAGCTGTAGAGCGAGCGGCCACGCTCTGAACCGCCGAGGTGAAAGCATCTCCTTAAATAGTGTCTGGCATGGTTTATTTTCCATGGCCAATCAGAATCGAGTATGACGAGCTGGCTTCTCATTGGTCCGCGCGATACACCTGAAGCGGCCAAAATGTTATAAATAGAGGCATCGTAGCCGTAACACTGTTGCTTGTTCCCAGTTCATTGGGAGACGTGTTCGGCGTATCATCTATTCGAACACATTTCTTTCGCTACTGAAGATGGCCACCGGTGGTGCGGCCGAAACGTTTAGCAGTATTTTAAGCAATCGACCACGGCCTTTCAGCCCGGAAGTTTTAGAAGATAATCGTAATGACACCGGCCGTGAAAGCCTACGTATGAATGTCCCCATATGTTAACGTTTGCCTCATTGCAATATATATACATACATACATACATATATAATCCTACACAGATATATATAATCTCATTGCAGTATTATATATAAGCCTACACTTTTAAAATAAAAACAGTTTTCTAAATTACATTACAATGTGTATAACGCTGATGATACTACCAGAACAACCCAGACTATTTTCCTTCCTACCAGAAAGTGAAAACTGCGTAAATCGAGTAAACAACTCGTGTAGCAGCGATAATGTCACGTCCGTCACTGATTTGATTAATTCTCTGTACACGTCAGTGTAAAGCCATCTCTGTTATTTGTGTGTTCGCGTGTTCAGTCTCTCCGAGACGAAAATGTATTGCAACAGGCTCATTTTATCACAACAATTACTGAACATACAAAAGAGTTGTATACTAGCTATATATACTGAATTTATGTTTGCAAATTACACAAGAATAGAGTTGTTTTGTGAACGTTTATGTCGTACATATTGTGTATTAGACTTAAAACGAATTGAAAACTGATGTGCGTGACAATACGTTTCTACGGGAACGCCCGACTATAGCATAAAACTCACAACTAGGTGTAAAAACTGACATGTGCACTAGATGTCAAAGTGTCGGTGACTTTTGTGGGAAAAATTAAGCAACAGACATTGAAATAACGCATTCTTTCATGACTAATGGATGCTTTTAACAAACAATTCGCCTAAGATAAACAAAAATAGGGAAAACCCGTAAACAATAGATTCATAATGAAAAGTAAAGGTAATATTGTCACATTTTTACACACACATGTGCGTGGGAGCGTGTTATATAGTGTACTTAAAATTGACAACAGTAGCAGTGAAGTAAGTACTTGGAAAGAGAGAAGTTGGGCGACCGATAATATCATGGCTGAGAAATTTAAGGACCTGGTTAGGAATGAATCCTGACTTATTCCGTACAGAAATACAGAAAGTTAAAATAGCCTGTATGATATCCAACATCCGAAACGGATAGGAACTACCAGAAGAAGCAGTGAAATAAACACGAGTTGTATTCATCAATTCACCCGAATATTTTGTGTTCACGTTGTACGTGTGTATTAAAACATCACGGGAAAATTGAAAAATCCAGATTCTCATTATACCCACATCCACATACCCACCCACATCCACATACCCACCCACATCCGCCAGTCACCCACCCGTAACCTCCTATTCAAGTCAGAGGATATTTCTAATTTGCTGTGTACGCTCAAAGTGTCATAAATAAGATAGACTAAAATGATTCCGAAGTTTTAAAATTCTATAATTCTTTTAAAATTTGGCTTTCAATCATCAACGCTAAGTTTGTTTCCTTTAGGAACCGCGCACTCCCGACAGATCACACCACACCACGGCCAGAGAGAATTACCCAACGACGAGGTTCAGTGACGGATCTGCAACGGTGTTGTCGTATGTATGTCGCGTTATTAATGACTGACGTCGGCTTACCTCAGCCAGACTGTTCCATTCCTTTAACAGTGGATAGACGGAGTTAGACTGACTCGAGTTTGAGTAGAAATCATGACAACGTATGACGAATGTACGCCATTCAATCCAAGCTCTCGGTACAGCATTTAAAGACCTCTTTTTTTTCATAACGAGTTTTATTTTCTTTAAAGAACATTATTTTAAGAACAAGATTTGCTTGATTCGAAAACCATTCTATTGGCTGCGCCTCCACAAAAACGTAATTTACAATTTACTATTCTAGCATATTGAACCTTCAAAATAAAAAAAAACTGGCCAATCTGTAATTGTAATGGAAATATATATCGGCTAATCTGCTTTCGATGTGAAATGTAACTTTATTGAGTTTTCTCCGAGTGACTTAATAATAGTTAATAAAATCGATAGAGAACGGACACGAACAATTCGTTTACGGAATTCTTACAGTGAATTGACGGATAAATGGACAGGGCACACACAAATAGAACGCGCGGAAAAGACAGTGGTCACCACTTTAGTACCTTATTGTAGAGTCTACTGTGAGTAAACGTTGATGTTGATGTTGCTGCTGAGACTTATGTGAAATGTTTGTACAAATCATGTGCGTGTGCTCCATACACCACATTTCAAATTCAGTTTGGATCTTCCTAAAGAGAGAAGGAAGGAAATCTGTTTTTCAAGAAGAAACTATGATTCTTTGACGCAGCCTGTTTTCTGCTTGACATACCTTAAAATAATTTAATGACAGTGAAAAGATAGGAAAAAACCACTATAGTTCTTTTAGGTTAAAGTTAACTAAACATTTTATGGAAAAATAGGACAATCAAATGTATAATAACACCGTTTAACGTCTAATGGGTGCTTTAACAACTGCTCTTAACTGATGTTTTCCAAAGATGTCGAACAAAAATTATGACCCATTATCTTTACTACACTTTTGGAAAGTTAACAAAGACTAAAAACGCTGAAGAGACAAAATAAAAGTAGGTATCATATCCCTCAATGATCCAGAGTCTCAAGTTATAAAAAATAAGCGACATTTGAGATTTATACACGAATTAGTCTAGCTTCAACTACGATTTAGCTTATTAGTGTGCTTAAAACTAGAGGGAACAGCAGCTGTAGTGGCATAATATCGACACTGCAGAGCTAACGGGCGTGTTCACAAACCTATCTGGCCAGAATCCAATCACAATTTTATCTGAGGATTATTACTGACTGTCATTTCTCTCATCATACGTATCTCACCGTTCATTCTCAGCCAACATTCCTTCCGTTAAGTAACACTACCTGTCTTCTGTTACGAAGAAAGGTTTATTAACGAGCGATTGCAAAAAAGAATGTGTTGGATTCTAATATGAGGCGCGAAGAAATATCCAGTTCGAGTCTGAGGGACTCAGTCCTTCACGACGATATATCCGGAACTTAATGTTAGTTTTTTTAGTTTTATTAATATAATGAATACCACTGCCCATTTTATGTTAACTACTGTCCATTACCACATAATTTGTATAACGTATTGATTCTATCTGTCTATCTGTCAATCTATTTAGGAAACCATACGCCACAAAAAGGATAGGCCTCCACTTGCTTCCCTTTTTTCTGCCATGATCCAAAGTCATCCGCCTATATTCAACATGCTTTGTTAGGTAATTTGTCCACTTCATTTTCGGTCTTGCTTAGTTCCTTTAATGTTGGCAAAGGGTATTGAGTGAGTTCATACCTCGTGTTACTTCGTTGACTCATGGTGACCCGTAAAGTGCATTTAAAGCCTAGCGCGTTCTTCAGGCTAATGCGTCATAGAACAGAAAAGAGAAGTATCGTAATCTCCAGAGAAATGCGTTAAAAATGAGTCAGGATCGTGAGCATTGACATACGCGGAGGATCAGTAAATAAACAGTCGACTACAGTTACATATGTTAACAAAAAAATGGGTGAAAAGAATGGAGAATAGGAATTTGGTAAATTGCCCATATAGTGCAGCTAGAATGACCGTTAACTATATTGTGTTATTACGCGTAGTTATTGCGATTAATAACATATGGTTGCGCCGACGTGGTAATCAGCATGGTAGTAGACTTATGATGATGGTCACGTATAGTATGATTAGTCGATTGATTGAACTCGGAAAATTCTCGTGGTTTCTGGATACTGAGTTCTGCGCCTTCTGAGTCGTTGCTCGATTATTCTCCTGACATCTGGAACATCGTGGGATTTTTTTTCGCAAACGTTATTACGTCACAGCTGCCGCAGTCTGCTATGTACGAGCAACGCCGACCATCTAAGACAGTTGAGATGTAGGCTACTATTGATGAGATGCCAATTGATACAATGTAGGCTACTATTAATTTAGCTGTGTTTTAAGTACGACCAAGTGTAGCAGTAAGAGTCTAGTAATTAAGTGTTTTAATCAGTGCGACACATTAGATGCGGTATTTAATGAAAGCGACAAGTGTTAATTGTTAATTTGTACGCGTACCTTATTAATTTTATTTACTTTGTAACATTTATTGTTTATTGTTAATAGTATGCATTTTATTTGTTGTGTAAGAAATCTCAAAATGCTGTTGCTAAATTTTGTATCGATTCTCAGGCCTCAGTAATTTATTCCAGTTGTTGTGCCATCACGATTCCTGTTATCGTCGTAACAATACGCATTTTGTTGCCAGAGATACTGAAATGTTAATACCATTACAAACGTTGTCTCTCCCATTTTGTTTACATTCTCTCCAAATTTTCCAACCATGGAATATGTATTTTTCAAATTATTCAAACGAGCAGCGGAGCGTGTTCTACAAGTGGCTGCATTTCTGCCGTGCTGATACGGGGGAAGCGATATCAGCACTTTTTGTAACCAGGACTTCTCTTTTATCTGTTCAAAATATTGTTAACGGTTTTCGACTTTGAAAATTTAATCTGAAACAACTGAAAAAATTCAATCACAAAGTCTTGTCACAAACATGAAGTACAAAATACACACTGGATAAATATATACGGCATATAACGGTGAAACACTCCACTTTTATATCAAAATACAAAAACCAAATAACCCCAGAACGAAACTATAGGTTTATATTTTATATTGCTTTTTTATAAACAGTGTGTGCTTTCGCAGTACACATTTTTGCGCAAAAGTTATATTTTTCTGTTTTCAATAATATTTGTTTATTACACTGAATGGTTTTTATCTTCCGTTTAGGGAGAACATTTGTTTTATAGTAATTTTTTAACTGCTTCTCTCCTATGGCACTACAGCCCTTGTTGGGTCCTGGTCTCCTTCAACTTTTTCCCCCATTCTCTTCTGTCGGTAGCCATTCTCCTCCACGAACGCACTTTCAGTATTTCTTTCACATCCTCATCCACCGCGTCCTCCCATCGTCTCCTCGGTCTTCCCACTGGTATTTTCCACGGATTCTGGTATTCAATAGTTTTCGTGGTATTCTGTCTTCCCCCATAGTAGCTACATGACCAGCCCACCTTAGACGCTGTAGTTTTATGTATTGTGTTAGCGGTGGTTCTTTATACATTTGATACAATTCAAAGTTATATCTTATTCTCCAGCCGTGTACGTCATTAACTGGTCTCATGGTCTCAGGATTTTTAAACTGCTTACTTAACAAATATCCTGGGCCACACTGTAACTAACATTCTATAAGTTACTAAATTGGGATTGATATTGATAAAAATCGTATTATATTTACATATATTTTACTGTGTAAATTTAAAAAATATCCTCTGTAACTTACAGAAATGACGGCTTTCTATAAAACTCGTACTTCAAGTTCGGTGAATATAATGCTCCATTATGTTGTGACAGTTAGTGAATTTATAAAAAAATTGTTACGACGGTCTACTTGATCATCGTAGGTACAGTGGAAACAAAATACAAGACACAAATTAAGTCACTAATTACCAGCTTTAATTTTCACAGTTAAACAGTTCGTAATTAACAACACAGTCTCAACAACAAATCAAATAAAAATTGTTCACACGCAATAAACAATGTCTACTAATAGAGCCTTGCACAATTGTAAAACACATAACAAAATAATTCTTCACTTTGACAAGCGCTCAATCCGGACTAGCGAAAATCGCTCACGTAACTGACTGACAACCCGGCTGCTATGGCTTTATATACGTCGCGCTGAGGTCCAGTACAGCTTTCCCTCCTTAACTGCACGCCGGCGGCTTACTGCTTATCTCAAGTGTTCCTGGAACTCACTAGAATCACCTACTTGAATGACGCAACAGCTGCCACACTGGACGGAGGGAGTGGTGAATGTTCTGGATTGTTCGGAATGCTTCTAGTAACAATATGTTTATTTATTTTTCAATAAATATTGCCTTTCTAGAAATTTTCAATAAATTAAAAATGTTGTCTTTCTAAATCGATTCTGATAAAGATTTATTTCAGGGGCATATCTCGTTAAGCGGACAGCAAATGTTATTCTATTCGTACGTAAACAATAAATAAAATGGAAACGTTTAATCTGTTAATAAATATGATCCCAGACCATTTTAAAAAGAAATAGGACTGTTTGGAAGGCAAGAACATTATAATTATTAACAATGGTCTTGTAAGAATCGGCTGACAGTGAAAAGTAAGACAGAAAGTGGTATAAAGAAATACCTAACTGATAAATAGGAAGGAAGTTGCATTATCCCGGACAATGAACAAGAGAAAACAACAGGATAAAACATGTGTATCGATGATATCACCAACGCACCTACCGTACATCCACCTGTTTCTCGTAAGCATATTTTTTAACAGTAATTAAATTATTGAAATATTAGCTGGAAACTTTTTATAATTAACAATATAATTCTAGTATCTACTTGGCATTATTACGAATGTGTACGGAAAATAAATTATAGTGACACGTGAGGTGGCTTACCCCAATAACCCATACTAATGTTAATTTTCATTGTTATTGAGGCTGATGTTAAATAAAATATTAATAGTTATATTTAAACTGCAACTGAATACTATGTACCCACAGACACATTAATAAAAGCTAATAAAATGTTAAGGGCGTTTCGGTAGTTAAAAAATAATTAACTGTATCTTACGGTAAGAATTTTTCCTGTAGTTTTTTTTTTCCAAACGTTGTCTCTCAACATCATTTTTTATGTTTAAATTTAGTCTCTGAAGAGTGAATCAGAGTCGCTGAATCTTGAATAAAGTGTTTCTAAAATAATATGTGTTGCAATGAATAATATGCTTATTAATTTTTACTATACAATTAAATTTTAATTAGTTGTATTTTGGTAGAGCTCAGCGTAGTACATACTGAAATGAAGCACAATGTGTAAACAAAATACTAGAATACAAAAATATATGTTAGTATATATATATAAGACCTGCTGACAATATGATACGTTTTTTAAATCTCAGCATGATGCTACTGACGCTATCTGGTTTTACATTTGTGTTTCAAAACACAAAACAAGTACGGAAAATTGTATTCACAAATATCTGTACGAGGTTTTGTTCTGAGAGTTCATATTCACGTAAACATTTGTTTCAGTTTGCAAACAAAGTAAAATTTGTTTAAACAAACATTCGTTCTGTCTCCTATGTGAGTTTACTTGTGCCAACATTTATTTTGTAACTAAGACACTGATGATTTTTCAGTCATAATTTTAATTCTTTGTCACCAATTTTAAATTCGCCTCAAAACTGTCTTGGTCTGTTTATTACAATTACTGACTGTTATCATAATCAAATTTTCAAGCTATAAAAGAATAAATGTTCCAAGATTTAATAAATAATTTATTCTTTTTGGTTTTGCTATGATCGTGAATTTGTAATTTAAATAACGCCTTACTTTTGTTAGAAACTAGCTTATCATTTTGGTACCCAATCTTACACACAATCCTGATTTATTTTCAGTATTTACAATTAATCTTAGTTAAGTTTTCTCGGTGAAGTAAAGTGTAGATTTTTAAAATACAAATGAACAAGTTAAGTTAATTTTAAAACAAATCTCTTGGATTCAATTTATGAGGAAATCATTAAAATATACATCAATTTTTTTTCAATAAAAATTATTAGCAGAACAAAAACAGCGTACGTATAACTCTTGGTCGCGATTATGGACAAGTTTCGTGTACTATATTTTGATTTCAAGTTTCTAACTAAAAGTTTATTACCAATTACGAGTGTTTGTTTGTCTCGTAATTAAATATTGTGAAAGCCTCGAGGCTGTTTAGAAATCTGATAACGAAAGCTTGAAATTTTACTACAAAAAAGTAGTAAGTTGCGCCTGCAAGATAAAAAGTTTTTGTGCCGTGGAAATCAAAACCGCCTTTTCTTAAGTTAGTAAAATACAAAATGGTGATATTAAACTCATAAATGCAAATATGTCAGTGATCACAGGCCATAATTGCCATTAAATTCTTGTAACTTAGATTAGGCTAGAAGTAGGACTTGGTTTTCTTACTACAAATGCAATCCAAATTATGGTAATATAATTACTATCATATTTGTACAGCAATAATAGCTGTACTATATGGTATAGTGTACACGTATAACTGACACTGTAGCGATGTTTGTTATGTATTTTTGGTACATTTGAACGTATGAGGTCAGTTACTGCTTACGAACTTCTAGGATACACGCAACGTCTCGTCGGGGAATTCAGGTACTCTGTGGGCATTTTTATAGAATTTGTTTGTTCGCAAACAAAAATTTTAAACTTAAAATACTTTGTCTGTTTAACGAAAAAAGCTGAATTAGATCTCACGACTCAAACTCAAACAACGTACATATGCCCCGCTTCACCAACATGGACACACTCAGATACTCTCCACAATTATCGAAACACGGTCTTACTTATCGCATTTGGCTACACGTAAATAGAAAGTGTTTGCATTCTTAAATACTTTTATTATTTATTATACATCTTATCCATCTTTCCTTCGACCTTCATTTCCAAAATATTTTTTCCTAACAAGGTGTCCTTATCTAATTCTTTTTGTGGTTTGAAACTTGTCAAATAAGAATACCGACCGGAAACATGTTTATCTTCTTACATATATAATAAATTATTCGTTGACTGGATTAAAATTCCCGTGTCTTACTAAGAGTAGTTTCTCTTTTTAGTTATTATTGTTTTGACAGACGGCCCACATCACACGCACGATCCATTCACGCTTTGACAGTTTAATGCTTGTGTTTTATCTAAATATTTAATCTTCACCTTCGTCTCCTCTCGCTCACTTTCTGCCCCTTGTCAGTCTCACTCCAATTGTCTATCTCCGTCTCTAATTAGTTTATATTATTGGAATTTGTTTTCCTTTGAAAGCTGGATCAAAACACTGCCAGTCGCTTGTTTGTGGTCTGTTTGCTGGTTAGGAAGAACAACATGGGGCTGTTCAAACAAACAAAGCCTCCCATGTGTGTGGGGGGGGGGTTACACTTCTGTATTCCAGTGGGGGTTTTAATGATATAACCTTTAACAAATTTGTCCATCTCGCCCACGTAGGCTTACGCTAATCACTAATCTCATTATTTAACATTTCGCCGCCGGCTTTGGTGGTACAATCGTCATCGGCAATTCATATTGCGACGCGCGCGCGCGCGCACACACACACACAAATATGTCTACAGCTGGATTCCTCCTCGCAACCGCTGTCCCCATCTCCATCTGCTTTACCATTCTGTATCAATAAAGCCATTCTTGCCAACGACTCGTCTGCATTGCCTCCCCGGGACATTTGAGGACTATTTCTTCTGCTCATTCTCATAGGTCTCCAAACTTTAAACTGTTTATCAAACTTGTGTAACGTAATAAGCACACGTTTTGTTTAAGTAAATACGTTTCTTAACTTTCATTATGTACTTCAGCAGATGTGTGGATTCGTCCTTGTATTAAGTAGAATTGATAAATATGATTTTACCCAACAGCTTAACAAACCGCGCACAAAGCGATTTGGGTATGACATATCAATGACATATCAATTAGTAGAATTTTCCGAAGTTTTTTTTTTTTAATTTAATATATATTAGACCTTCAAAAATGTATACTAAACTAAAAGCTGGTCTAACAGCAAGCTCAAACCATAGTGCTGCCCACATAGCCTTCCTCGAACACTTTGCCTATAAGAGAGCCTATTCTACCCCTATTAAATCAGTACAGTGCAAAACTACGTCTCTTAGTGCTACAAATTATTAAGTTACACGGCGGTTTCTCTAAATCTTTATTTTCACTGTTTCCTCTAACTAGAGGTCAAATATTTATGTTATATCAATTTGCTATACTTAATAATTTTAATAACTCTAATGGTACATAACGCAGACATTACTGGTAACAGTCTGGTGTGCCACATTATGTCTAAAATTGACGATACTCCGTTAACTCACTTCCTCACTCATATATAGCCCAAATAACACACACGTGCGCGCGCGCGCCAACACTATTTTTGCTACCTGTTTATTATCTAAATGTACACTGAATTTACGTAAAAATTACAAAAATGGTATCTTTAAATGTGTTTTATGAAATCAACCGAAACTAACTAATGAATGTTAGGGAATGATAAAATACGAGTTCTTTTTCTTTATGTGTTTTACCTCATTCTGTATGTGTTTTCTTAGTGGACACAAAAAGAAGAATGTAGATTTTTTAATAAAATGTATGGAACAGAAGTGTAGGTACATATTTAAAAATAAATATTTATTCTTAACACAACGTCAGTAATGTATCTGTCAACGTGAATATAAAAATATATTTATATAAATATAAATATATAAATACGTAAAAAAGTAAACATGGAACGTTGCTTTGTTTACATGGAAATTTCATCCTTGTAGCTTCTTACGTTATGTTATTTCGTCCGCTGCTGTCACTTATTTGTAACTAGTAAACTGACTGAGCTGCAAAACTTGATCACTATTTTAAACGAAATACGTTAATTATTAGATTAATAAATTAGTAAATTGTATTTTTTTAAGTTGCGAGTAAAGTTCATCGTATTTATGATTCTTAGAGTTAGCGAGGAACACCATGATGAGGTGACCACATGCTCAGTTAATGGAGATTTTACTGTACCTTAAGAATTAAAAAAGTAAAATAAAAATTACAAAACACCGATTACTCTTTTTTTGTATTGTAGCAACTATGAAGCAGGCATTCGTGCTTATTTTTTTTCATTAACTTATTATGAATACAATAAACACTAAAGATGTGTTATGTAATAAAATAAAGATATATGTAACTAATAACAATATGCAAAATGTCTGTTTTTTCCCAAAAATAGCTATATTTTTTTTAATGGGGTCTAAAATGTTCTAACGATATTGACAGGTTAATTAATGTTGTCAAATTATTAGAGATATCGAATTTGGATTTTGAAAAACAATTCATCGTGATGTGACACAAGGCATCATAGCCTTTTACAATTTTGTCAAAATTCTGACTTACGTTATCAAAGACTAGATACGGAGTTAGGTTAAACTCTTCTTTAGCCTGATATACGGCATGAATGTTTAAAATTGTTTAACCTTTTTTGGCCCCTGTCATAAACTTCTGAAAATTTAATCTGAATTATGTTTTAAGATTTGGGTTACAATTCTGTATAACTTGGTACCTAGAGTTAATTTTTACAATTTTTTTCTAAATTGTTTCCACTTTTTTGGTTTCAGTGCCGTCAACATTTTCAAATTTCCAAACTTGAACACGATACTTATTTTGATATCCCACACGGATTTTTGCGATTAAAAAAAATTAACCCCTCACATTTTCCCCCTGCCTCCTGTTTATGGGTGGATCTATCTCGAAAATAATAGGGCTCTGTGGGGTAGAGGTATGGATACACACGCAAAGTTTTAAAAGAATCAGTTGATGCATTCAAAACTTATCGTGACTCATACTTCAAACAGTTAGACAGAAAAATGTCTAAGAGTCGACTTAAAGCTGAGGACTCGCTTAGCTTGTTCAACTATAGATATTTAAATTCTCAAGTGTCTCGATCATACAAAGAAGAGAGCGAGAGACAGAGAGAGAGTGAGAGAGAGAGAGAGAGAGAGAGAGAGAGAGAGAGAGAGAGAGAGAGAGAGAGAGAGAGAGAGAGAGAGAGAGAGAGAGACAGACAGACAGACAGACAGACAGATACGCAGTTAGACAGGCAGACAGCGATTTAGATAGGTAGACGGTCAGACAAAAACTACAATGCATAACCGTATACTAAACTAAGAGCTCCGCCGCCTAACACATATCTTGAATTAAATTGACGGTAAATTAAAAGACGGCAACGTTGCATCTAGGAGTGGCCTCGATATGCCAAAACTGTCTATGAAGATACTGTAGCTTATGCTGTAAATGAAACGTTTTAAATGCTTGGATGACAGTATTTCCTTCGACTGTTGTAAAGATGAAAAAATGCAATAAACAGCTTTTAAACATATTTAAAGAATTACAATCGACCGTTTAAAAAACGAAACAAGAAAACATTCAACAATATTAGAAATTTACGAAACACTGGTGTTTCTCAATGGAATTAACCTGGATTCCAAGAAAGAGTCACAAAAGAAACATAGAGGATCAGAAGCGAAGTGTATAATTCGAGTTAAAAAATTTAATCATATAAATGTGATGAGAAATTTTATTGTCAGGGGAACTGCAAACATTTAATTTTTTTGAGAAGGTATAATGAAACCGCTTACAATGGAATGCCAACTGTAAAAAGCAAATGAGTATACCATAAAGGCAAGAGAATGTAAAACTCAAGGAATTGAAAGTCTATTTAGTGAAGCAAGAGACGGGACCAGAACAAACAAGTTAACAGAATGTGGTAAAATATAAGAAGTAGATAAACATTTTTTCCCGAGCACCATAAAATCAGCACCAGCCCCCAGGTCGACTCAGCCTGTTGAAAATGAGTACCTGGGATGACATCCTGGGGATAATAATGGGCGGCGGAAGCGTAGTGCTGGCCACACTGCCTTCCTTGTATGCCGTACGGCTCACATTAGGCAGCCTACCCTGCCAACTCCTAAGCTCCTAAGCTGCTTCGGTGGTATACATGTGAGCCATTATTATTATTATAATAAACATTTTTTACAAGCAGAATGATCACTGTTGCACACCACTATATAAAAATTATCCCGATTAGCGCTTTCAAGCTTCACAGCTCATCGTCAGATCGGAATTGAAAGAAATTATATGAGAACAAACCCTTCACCCCATCTCTCCCCACCCTGCTCACACACAACAAGCTATAATTCAAATGTCCCTTCCCCACCCCCTGAGCCCTGTCACTCCATCTGGACAGTTACATATTTTTCTAGCAAATTCCTTGTGTTTCAGTGTTTTGTGTGTGTGTGCGTGTGTACATTCCTTTTAAACCTACCCGTCTCCCTCTTCACACACGTGGGTCAGTCACACACCCTTATTTTAAAACCTCCAATTAGTACTATGCAGTTTAATTCTTAATCTTATCTATCTGTCCTCTATCATTTACTTCTTAATTATGTTATAAAATATTTCTTCATTATCAAATTTAATTTTAGTATTAATTAAATTGTCTAACCCTTTTTCTCTTTCTTTCAATATTTCGAACTCCTCCCTCAGCTTCCTTTCAACTGTGTTATTTACTACTTTTACAATTTCGTAGTCTTCCAAAGGATTAACAAACTTATGGTTGTCTTCTATGAAATGTCTTGCATATAAAGAATTGGTTGTTCTATTACCTTCTCCACGTTTGTGGTCAGACAACCTGACAAACATTTTTTAGTTTCGGACTGAATGACTATGGTAAAACTTTTGTTCATTTTTCAGATGTTCCAATTGAGCCTGAGGTACTCGTTTTGAGTGCAAACATCGACGAGGTCGTACTGTCTTCACACGGTAGACTGAAATGCTCGTATAGCTCTGAAGCGAAAGTTTGCAAATATACCTAAAGTTCACGTTTTTTGGCCCACAGCTAGTATCCTGAGATGAAACCAGCATGATTTTGTTATATACATTTTTCTTATTGTTTTCTCTCATTGTTATCCCTTATTGTTCTCGTCTTCCTCTAGCTTCCCGCTTTTCTCGCCGCATCTTTCTTTCTTTACGTTTCCTCTAGTAGTGAACAGTCTCAAGATTTACTCAACTTCAAATTTCAAGGACAATCATTTCCTACATTGACAGATCATACAAATATGCCAGCTTCAATCTGAAGCATTATAAACTTAAAACAGCTTTCTACATCAGACGCAAGATATTCAGACACGACTTTCCACGTTTTTCCTTGAACGTTTCCGCTTCTTGGTCAAAAAACACATTGGTGTGACACAAGTTTCGTAAACACTGTGCGGCATTAAGCATTCTGCTAGTATTGTTTCCCTACAATAAATAATATTATAAACAAGGAAGTAAACATTCGTTGTTTTCTTTTAATTACACCATGAACAATTCTTTTGTTGAGCAATATAGTTGTATACATTCAGTTGGCAACAGACAATACCAACTATCTATACTAGTGGATCGCGCTGTGCGTGTTAACAAAACGGTCCTGCTCGTTCAGCTCTCCCCACCACCTGGCTGTCGTCGCTCGCTGCTGGAACTTGAGCAGCCCATGACAACACTGAATTGTTTTATCATTGCGCTTTCCTTATTAAAGGAAAAGTACTAAAAGAATAAATTTCTTAAGGAATAAGGATAAGAAATTTTACCAACGGGATGATGAAAAATACAACAGAAACAATTCCTAATTATTAATTTAAATGTGTTTTTAATTTTTTTATGTACATGTTATTGACCATCATAATGTTTGCATTTCGACATTTCATTATAATTACATTACTACAGTACATAATTTTTGTATATTACATTCTTAACAACTTACAATTAATTATTTACAACTTACAATTAACTCAAATAAACTTAAAACTAAATGGGCTTATGCTAGATTATCTACAAAATTATTTGAACAAATTAATATTTATAAACTGAATTCTCAAATTGTGCGCCTCGTATGTAATCTGTCTGATCTTTTTAACAATAGAATAGGGATTCTATTTTCGCTTTTGTGATACATATGATATGCCGGTAACTGGTAATTACGTTACTACAGTACATAATTTTTGTATATTACATTCTTAACAACTTACAATTAATTATTTGCAACTTACAATTAAATAAACTTACAACTAAATGCGCTGATGCTAGATTATCTACAAAATTATTAGCACAAACTAATATTTAAAAGTGAATTCTCAAATTGTGCGCCGCGTATGTAATCTGTCTGATCTTTTTAACAGTGCAATAGGGATTCTAATTTCGCTTTTGTGATACATATGTGTAACGAGCAGAAAATTTTAAAATTTTTTAATTTTCACCTCGGCAGAGTACGTTCACACGAGGCAAGTGTCAACGACTTATGGTGGAGCAATAAATAAGGAGTAATGAGAAGGTGTCAGTGAAGCGTTGCTGACTTGACAATAGAAACACATTAAGTTCAATCCAACTATAGAATTTGGTGGCGTGAGATGACAGGGAAAGTTTCGTCCAGAATTATTGCTCTCCGCAGCTGTAACAAAGTAAGTAAGGACATTCACACCCGTACCGAGAATTGTAGCAGATGTGGCCATATTACGTCAGTAGACGATAAGCGACAAAAACGAGTTAGACTCCATACTACAATGAAACGGATACGCTGCACCTTAAGGAACAATACTGGAAGATAGGCTGACAAAGACTACAGTCATGTTACACAGCTGGAGGTATCGTCTAATTGACAGACAAGAATTTACGAAGGGAAAGTTGGGGTGACTTCAACGACCAGCAGATGTTCGAAATAAGTAATAGCCAGAAAAAAGGGGTTAGAGCATAGAACAATACGCCAGGAAGACTGTAAGTACAGATAATGGGAATCTATAGAAACGCAGAGTTTACTCAGACAATAGGCTGATAGACAAGTGTCTAATAGCCGTAGTTTCTTCGAAGCGGGTCAATGATCGTCAGGGCAGAGAGCAGGGAGACCTAAGGACCTATCAGAGGCCTTCAGCTAGCGAGAAATTTGATGGTGATGGATGTTTCCATAGCAACTGAGACGAAGAACCTATCGGAAGAACTATGACGTAGGATTTTGACATAGTGGGACAGTATTTTCCGAGAAAATCAAAAACTGACCAATCTCGAAAAGAAGTAGGCGTGAAGCGCGCCAGAGACAAAATTTTGAGTAGGGACGAATTAATAAAACCAGCTGTCCAGGAAGACGGAGGGACAGTAATACTCAATTTTTGTCAGTGATACTCAATTTTTAGGCAGTGATACTCAATTTTTAGTCAGTGATATTCAATTTTAGACCGTCAACACTCAAATTTTGAATAGTTATACTAAAGTTTTACAGTTAGAATTTTCAGACAGTTTACATTTAAAATATCGAGTAGTTTAACTTCATGTGCGAGAGACGGTATATCATAACTTTCCATTGTTTACTCAAATCATTCGGAAGTTAGATCAGTAACGAGGAACTTAAAAGACTTAATAATACATTCATATCGCGGTAGTGAAACTTTACCGGTGTGCGCAGTAACGGACTTAGTGAAAATTACACCAAGTGAACAATTAGACCGTTACACCAACAGACAGCATCACTTAACGATATACAAATTAATTGAACTTAATATTGTGTATCAACAACATAATGAACACGAAACATAAAACAAACTAATAAATTATAGGAACGTTTGTTGAAGCAGCGACTAATGAAACTAGACATGTATATTGACTTTAAAACGAACTCACAGCTTACACAGTAAGATGAAACACTGATTGAACACTGAACTTCAATTACTCACACATATACAAACGCCTCCGCGAGTGATCGGAAGAATAAAGTGATAAGTGGTAGTGATAAAACAACTTACGACGGAATGTATCTACGAGCCATCTACATCACCAGAACGAGACTTCGTCAACAACTAATGGATATTCAATAACCAAGTAACCATTATTATAATTATTTCTAATTAGTAACTTCTACTGACCTGGTTTCTTTCAAAGAATTCACACCTGAGAAAATTATTAAGAAAAGTAATGAATAAATCTGAATAAAGTAGTTAATGAACGTATAAACAAAAGCATATTTGGGATTTAATGAACGCATTAAATAAGTAGAATATTGAATTGTAACATCATTTGATTTATATATGTATGTATGTTTTCTTTGTTTTTCAGCATATATTAAGATATGTCTTTGTTTATTATAAAATATGTATGTATTTCAGGTACAGCGACGTAACCTATGTACTATTATAATATGTCATAAATGGTAATTAAACTAGTATCTTAGTTGATCAGAAACATGCGTTCATTATTACCAATGCAACCCAAATATTAACCTAAAGTTTGAAGGAATGCAAATAGATTTTAAGAGTTTCTTATGTTCAATTAAATAAATGATATCACGTATGTGTTGATGAACATAGATAGTTAGAATCATCAATAAGATTAAATTATACACATACATGTCAGAGATCGATAATTTTATATCTTTAATAATTAATTTATTGTGCAATCAATACGCATATAAAATGATTGTTATAAATGGCGTCCAACTTAAGGGCTAGATACATTTGAGAAATTATTAAATTTACATATTTAATAATTAACCCATTTATTTACATGTTATAAATGGCGCTTCCAACGCGTAGCATAATAGATTTATAAATTTATTCAGTTATAAATGGCGCCCATCCGCACGGCATGATACGTATTAACAAAGATTGTTAACACGTACAGCTTAGGTAAAGAACAGGCAGTAGAAGTAGTAGAGAAAGTAGTGTCATAGAAGCAGAAGTAAGATAAGTGTTATTAGTGTAAGTCAGTTTGAATGATTACGCGTAGTACGGCTAAAATGGCGAGCAATTCAGACAGTGTAGAATATGACATTAATAACCAAATAGGCGCAGTAAATACAGAGGACAATACTATACCTAGTGAACCAAGTAGCGTCGTAGAGAGTCCAGAAGATAGGGCGCGAGGACAGACATCAAAACTAGAAGATGGAACTATACAAATGTTGATGGAGTTTATCCGTCAACAGAACGAAGAACAAAAGGAAGGTATTAAATTAATTAATGAAAAATTAGAAAAACAAGAAGAAAACAGTAAATTAATTAATGAAAAATTAGAGAAACAAGAAGAAAGTAACAGATCACTTAGTGAAAAATTCGACCAGCATAAAGAAGAGATGAAACGAGAGACAGCGGAACAGCTTACGCAAATAAGGTCAGAGATACGTGAAAGCCAGCAGTCTTGGGAAAGAAAGGTCGATGAATTACAGAAAAGGCAAGATGATATCGTGAGAGACTTGAGAGAAGAAGCCGATAAGAAGTACGTAGAAATACAAGAAAAACAAGTTAATGATCGTCAAGAATGGATGGCAGCGGTACACTCTACCCAGACGACCGTTAAATAGATTAATCACAAGTTCGATGTTCACGTTAAGGATTACAATAAGAAGCACGATGAACTAAAGGCCGAGATACACAATACCATACTGCAGAAACAACAGGAACAAGAAGGAACAAATAGTAATATTATACAAAAATTAGAAGAAGTAGACGGTAGACAACGTTCAACAGAACAGAAGTTGGACGAGACTACGAAAGAAAAGACAACTAGGATCGAAGAATTAAAAGGACATTTAAATAAGGTAAGAGAAAACCAAGAAAGGTTGCAGCGACAATTGATGGAAGGTGATTGTGGAATGTTAAGTCGAATTAACGGACCTAACCACAATGATCTCAAATATAATGGCACAGACAGATTCCCTATGGAATTCCTCAAAGAATTGTCCGAAGTTCAAGAGCTATATTATCCCGCTGACAATATCAAGTGGATTGGCAAACATCTGGAGTTAGACGCAGGAATTTGGTGGCGAGTGATACGTGACCAAATATCAAACTTCGAAGAATTCAAGGAAGCGTTCTCTCTAAAATATTGGGGCCAGGAACGACAGGACAGTATCCGGGACCATTTGGAATATGGCAGATTCGATTGGCGCGGACCAGTTACTGCTATTCAATATATTGAACGGATTTTGTTGGAAAGTAAGCAGTTAACACCTACTTTGTCTGATTATCAGTTGATACGTAAGATATCACGTCACTTTGGGCGTGACATCCAGCTGGCGGTGGTCACAAGAGGGATTGTGACGATACCAAACTTCGAATCTCTGATCATCGAGTATACACAGATTCAACCAAGAATTAATAGAGAATCGAACTATGCGGCGGCAAACGAGAGAAGAGATGCGTATAAGGAAAGTGAAAGCGGCCTGAACAAAGGAGGCGGTATACAGAAGAAAACGTGGGGTGACAGACCCGCCATAAATAATCAGCACCGTAACGCAGACCGGCGTGCTGTCAACACAATAGAGTTTACAAACACGACAGCTGGTGCATCGGGCACTCAACCCAAAAGGAATCGTCAACAAGAAGAAGAAAAAAAAAATCCCTCCACCCATTAACGGAGATAGCCGTCACAACAAATGACTACCAAACGAATATTATCCTACCGGACTTACGAAGCGATTTATTGTGTAATGATGATAAAGAAATTTCTCAACGAATAATCAGGTGTCCAGAGATAAATATCAAGTTCAATAATAATGTTAGTGTACAAGCGTTAATCGATACTGGATCTGTTATAGCCGGATTATCTGAGTCGTGGTTTCACCAAAACAAACATAACATTGCACCTTATGAAATATTACCGATGTCTAACACATTAATAGTTAGCGCAGTTGGTAATAAATCAAAGCTAATCAGAAAACAAATATTATGTGATATCTATATTGAAGAAATTAAATATGAATGTGTTTTCCTCATAATACCAGATTTGATAAAACCATGCATATTAGGAACCAATTTTCTTCAAGAAACAGGGTGTCTCATTGACATGGGAAGAAGAATCGTCAAGTTAAGAAGAGAGGATAACGAAGCGACGTACACGGTGCCTATGATGCATATAGAAGTGGTGGACGTAGAAGAAGAAGAAGAGATCATCAGAAACATTAACAAGAAGATAGAAAGTATAGAATGCGGAGATAAAGGAACGTTGGAAAGATTAAGGGAGATTCTAGTAAGGAATTGTAGTTTATTCAGAGAATGCCCCGGAAGAATCGAAGGGTATGTTCACGAGTTCCGAGTCACCGACCAGACACCGTACTTCCAGAGAGGATGGCCTGTCCCATTAGCATATAAAGGGAAGGTAGATGACGAGATTGGGAAAATGTTACGGTATGGGGTCATTGAGAGATGCAACAGCGCATATATCAACCCACTGGTTACGGTAATTAAGAAGGACGGTAGCGTACGATTGTGTTTGGATGCGAGGAAGGTGAACAGTGTGACTATCCCAGACTACGAGGGTGCACCTCCAATAAACGACATTTTGGCGAGATGTGGAGAGATGAAATACTTATCAACCGTAGATCTAACTAGCAGTTTCTGGCAAGTACCACTGAAGCCGGAGTGCCGGAACTTCACCGCTTTTATGTACGACGGCAAGTGTTATCGTTTTACAGTTACACCATTCGGCCTGAGTACCAGTTCTGCTGCACTGACCAGGGGATTGGACACAGTACTGGACGAAGAAGTAAAAGAAAATACCATTATTTATGTCGACGATTGCCTGTGTTATTCAGAAGATTTAGAAAAGCATTTGTTACATTTAGACTTATTATTATCTAATTTAAGAAGGGCAAATTTAACCATCAATTTGGAGAAGTCGCAGTTCTTCAGACAAGAAATCGCGTACCTCGGTTATCAACTAACAACGCAAGGAATACGAGCAACGGACGAGAAGATAGATGCCATTATGAAGTTCTCTGCACCTCGGAACCAAAAACAATTAAAAGGTTTCCTGGGGTTGACAAATTTCTATAATCGTTTTACAGACAAATACGCTGAAACTACTAAACCATTACTTGAGTTGTTACGGAAAGGACAGAAATTTACCTGGACACAGGAATTAAATGAATGTTTTCAGCAGGTTAAAAGATTATTCGTAGAAACAGTCATCTTAAAGTTTCCCCGAATAAACCAAAGATATTATATGCAATGTGACGCCAGCAACTTTGCATATGGCGGACAACTATATCAATTGGACGAAGAAGGAAGAATTGGAGTAATAGCTTTTACCAGCAGGACATTCAAGGGTGCGGAAATAAATTTTACACTACGGAGAAGGAGCTTTTGTGTATTGTAAGATGTCTTGAGCGGTTCCGTATATACATACTAGGACAACCGTTAACCATCATTACTGATAATAAAGCACTGACTTTTATGAATAAATGTCATTTAAACAACTCGCGTATTACACGCTGGATCTTAAGTATTCAGGAGTACAAATTCGACATTGTCCATTGTAGAGGTAAGGACAATATTATTGCCGATCTTCTGAGCAGAAATCCAGAAGATGCCACACCAGAAGTAATTAATGACAATATTTCCGAATATTTAATTAACCACCTGACAATCAAAATGGATAAGAAGGTAAGCAAGATCCTAATGGATATTGGAAGGGACCAAATTCAAGATCATAAGCTTAAGTATATTATTGATAAGATTAGGGAAAATTGTATAGATAAGAAATTAAATAAATTTTATAGATTCGTCGCTGGGAAATTGTATAGATTACGAAGGAGAGAGTGGAAACTATACGTACCGAACAGTGTGTCTGGCGAAATAATTGCTGAAATACACCGTATGTATGGGCATCCCGGTGCGAAGAGATGTATCAAATTATTGCAGGAGTACTTTACCATAGACGGGATGTTAAAGAGGGTGAAAAATTACGTACGGACCTGCGACGCTTGTCAGAAAAAAAAGGATTCCGGCAACAAAAACTCGTTCGGAGGAACAAAAGCCATAATACCGTTACGCAAGAGTGACCTTGTGAGCGCGGACTATTACGGACCATTACCTGTTTCGTCCGGCGGGGTAAAGTACCTATTTATTATGGTTGACAACTTTACCAAATACGTACGACTTTTCCCACTTCGAAGGGCAACGACCGTCGCTACACTGAGGAGAGTACACCAGTATTGTGAAGAACTGGGGTCTCCTAGAGTGATTATCACAGACAACGGAACGCAATTTTCATCTAAAAAATGGTTAGATGGATTAACTGAACTAAATATCCAACCACGATTTACCGCAATAAGGAACCCTTGTGCGAATCTGGCTGAAAGAATCAACAGACAGCTTGGGAACTTATTTAGGATCTTTGTTGGTGGTCAACATACAAAGTGGTCGCGTTACGTACCAATCGTCGAGAGTTGTATTAACGAAACGTACCACGAGACGATAGAAGTAACACCGTACGAAGCTCAGCTCGGAAAAAAACCTCCCAGAGCGTGGGAAAAATACATCAACAAGGATATACTCCTAGTTAAAGGGGTAGATCATAACCAAATATTTATCAAAATGAAGGAGAAGAGAGAAAAACAAGCAAAATTAAGTAATGAGACTAAGACCATTACAAGATTCAACATTGGTGAGAAGGTGTTAATCAGAACATATCATCAATCGGACGCGGTCCAGAAAAGAATTGAAAAATTTTGCGAACTGTACTGCGGACCATATAAAGTGCATAAAATTCTCGGAGAAGCTACTTATCTACTCGTCGATTGCGATGATGACAAGAAACTCCGTGGAAAATTTAATGCCAGACAATTGAAAAAATACTATGAACCAGAGAATTGAAGATGAAGGAAGAGGAAGAAATTGAAGAAGATGTCTTAAGAAGCTAGCAGATGCTGATGAATCAACTGCGTTAGGGTAAATGACGCGGTGATATCATTCAAGCTGGCTTATCCAAGAAAGTTATGTACTTTAATTGTTGAAACATAACATAAAAATGTATTTAGTCAATTAAGCACTAATTAAATGTTAGATAATAAGATAAATTAACATTTAGTGTGACATTTTATAAAAATATTGCAGTGAATGCAAAGGACATTTAATTGCTATTATTTGATTTATATGGTAATGAGTTAAAAGGACAAAGTGAAAAAATGGACACTTAAAATCAGATAAGTGATAATATTCAACGAACTAGATAGTGAATGAACTTTATTAATGTGAGCCTATGTAATTAGTAGGCTAGGATTGTAAATGATACTATCATAAAGTAGGTGAATTATTAAAACTAAATGTAATACGTGTACGTAATTTATTAAGATAATTACAATTAGCGTAGCGATTGTGTCAATTAACAATCTAATTTTAAAATAACAGTTTAAAAGATTTTATTGGTAAGATCATTAGTAATGCACAATGGTGTATATGTATAGGAGATTTTCTTTGATATCATGTAAAGGTTACATTGAACCGCTTAACTGTTTGATAATATCTTGTGAGTATGATATTTTAGAAGATAAAATTTTATTCAATTAATGAAATTATTTAATTGCTTATGGAATTTATGATTTGTCTTATAATTATAAAGATAAGGTATTTATATGTAAATTCGACAATGTGAAATGCGTTCAGCTATCCCAAATAGCTAGCAATAAATTCAGAGAACCGATTAAAACCAAAAGGGGGTGTACCACTGGTAATATAAGCTTTTGAAAGTAGGTTATTGTGTATACCTACCCCTGAAGAAGATGGACACGGCGAGGCGACGTACAGGGCGCAGAATTTAGATTTGAGTTGTTCCCAGAGGTCACATCGTCAAATCGAAATTGAGGACACTGTAACGAGCAGAAAATTTTAAAATTTTTTAATTTTCACCTCGGCAGAGTACGTTCACACGAGGCAAGTGTCAACGACTTATGGTGGAGCAATAAATAAGGAGTAATGAGAAGGTGTCAGTGAAGCGTTGCTGACTTGACAATAGAAACACATTAAGTTCAATCCAACTATAGAATTTGGTGGCGTGAGATGACAGGGAAAGTTTCGTCCAGAATTATTGCTCTCCGCAGCTGTAACAAAGTAAGTAAGGACATTCATACCCGTACCGAGAATTGTAGCAGATGTGGCCATATTACGTCAGTAGACGATAAGCGACAAAAACGAGTGAGACTCCATACTACAATGAAACGGATACGCTGCACCTTAAGGAACAATACTGGAAGATAGGCTGACAAAGACTACAGTCATGTTACACAGCTGGAGGTATCGTCTAATTGACAGACAAGAATTTACGAAGGGAAAGTTGGGGTGACTTCAACGACCAGCAGATGTTCGAAATAAGTAATAGCCAGAAAAAAGGGGTTAGAGCATAGAACAATACGCCAGGAAGACTGTAAGTACAGATAATGGGAATCTATAGAAACGCAGAGTTTACTCAGACAATAGGCTGATAGACAAGTGTCTAATAGCCGTAGTTTCTTCGAAGCGGGTCAATGATCGTCAGGGCAGAGAGCAGGGAGACCTAAGGACCTATCAGAGGCCTTCAGCTAGCGAGAAATTTGATGGTGAGGGATGTTTCCATAGCAACTGAGACGAAGAACCTATCGGAAGAACTATGACGTAGGATTTTGACATAGTGGGACAGTATTTTCCGAGAAAATCAAAAACTGACCAATCTCGAAAAGAAGTAGGCGTGAAGCGCGCCAGAGACGAAATTTTGAGTAGGGACGAATTAATAAAACCAGCTGTCCAGGAAGACGGAGGGACAGTAATACTCAATTTTTGTCAGTGATACTCAATTTTTAGGCAGTGATACTCAATTTTTAGTCAGTGATATTCAATTTTAGACCGTCAACACTCAAATTTTGAATAGTTATACTAAAGTTTTACAGTTAGAATTTTCAGACAGTTTACATTTAAAATATCGAGTAGTTTAACTTCATGTGCGAGAGACGGTATATCATAACTTTCCATTGTTTACTCAAATCATTCGGAAGTTAGATCAGTAACGAGGAACTTAAAAGACTTAATAATACATTCATATCGCGGTAGTGAAACTTTACCGGTGTGGGCAGTAACGGACTTAGTGAAAATTACACCAAGTGAACAATTAGACCGTTACACCAACAGACAGCATCACTTAACGATATACAAATTAATTGAACTTAATATTGTGTATCAACAACATAATGAACACGAAACATAAAACAAACTAATAAATTATAGGAACGTTTGTTGAAGCAGCGACTAATGAAACTAGACATGTATATTGACTTTAAAACGAACTCACAGCTTACACAGTAAGATGAAACACTGATTGAACACTGAACTTCAATTACTCACACATATACAAACGCCTCCGCGAGTGATCGGAAGAATAAAGTGATAAGTGGTAGTGATAAAACAACTTACGACGGAATGTATCTACGAGCCATCTACATCACCAGAACGAGACTTCGTCAACAACTAATGGATATTCAATAACCAAGTAACCATTATTATAATTATTTCTAATTAGTAACTTCTACTGACCTGGTTTCTTTCAAAGAATTCACACCTGAGAAAATTATTAAGAAAAGTAATGAATAAATCTGAATAAAGTAGTTAATGAACGTATAAACAAAAGCATATTTGGGATTTAATGAACGCATTAAATAAGTAGAATATTGAATTGTAACATCATTTGATTTATATATGTATGTATGTTTTCTTTGTTTTTCAGCATATATTAAGATATGTCTTTGTTTATTATAAAATATGTATGTATTTCAGGTACAGCGACGTAACCTATGTACTATTATAATATGTCATAAATGGTAATTAAACTAGTATCTTAGTTGATCAGAAACATGCGTTCATTATTACCAATGCAACCCAAATATTAACCTAAAGTTTGAAGGAATGCAAATAGATTTTAAGAGTTTCTTATGTTCAATTAAATAAATGATATCACGTATGTGTTGATGAACATAGATAGTTAGAATCATCAATAAGATTAAATTATACACATACATGTCAGAGATCGATAATTTTATATCTTTAATAATTAATTTATTGTGCAATCAATACGCATATAAAATGATTGTTATAAATGGCGTCCAACTTAAGGGCTAGATACATTTGAGAAATTATTAAATTTACATATTTAATAATTAACCCATTTATTTACATGTTATAAATGGCGCTTCCAACGCGTAGCATAATAGATTTATAAATTTATTCAGTTATATATGATAGGCCTACGTATGCCGGTAACTGTCATATTCATATCTTCTATTTTGAGCATTTATTATAAAGAATTCTTAAATTATCGGAAAATTCCATTTATAAGAAAACCACGCGATTAACATGTTTCTTTCTCAGTTACATATTGCAAAAAAGAACGAGCTTATTATACTTTTGACGAACACCTAATTTAGAAATATTTGCTGCCAAAGTTTTTACTTTGGCAGAAGCATGACATATAACTTTAAAAAACATTTGACCTATAAGTTTAATGAGTTTAATTTCATGACTGTCTGCAAAGTCACTACAAAATTAATGATTTTTAAACCCAGAACCTGTGAACTGGCGACAAGTTTGTGCTAATAAATTATAAGTATTTACTTCTTTGTTGTTATTAGACAAATATAAATTATACATGTATTTAATCAGTTTTAGAACATCATGAGATGCCCTCACCAGTTTGCCCTTTGAAATAAAATTTGTAAAGTGAGTGTACGCACTAATATCTGAAACGTCGGCCAACAGTACGTTACTGCATTCCAAAACACTTGATTTTGCTGTTAGTTTTTCTTACAATAAATCCACTTATATAAAATAAAATATTATGTTTGTAATATGTATAACTCTGATTCCCTATCAAGTCATAAAGCACCTTTTCAAAGTTACAAGTCTCTGAAATATCTTCCTCTTCTAAAGTTAAAAGATACATTTTCTTCGCTGCTTTTCTGATGTCTCTTCGTACAATTGTAGGCTGCACAATGGACGGGCATGTTGGTTAAATATTTTAACAGTCTACTGAAAATATGTTTTTAGTAAGATCACAGAAGAAGAAGTAGTATGTCGAAGCAAAACACACGTAATTGCATGGGTGCGTAATTGTGACACTATGATATGCCGTATGCACAGTATGCACACTTGTTGCAGTGGACAGCCAGATGGTGGGGATAGCAGGTAGACCGTTTGCTCCGCACCTCCACTCCACACAAGCGCGATCCAGTAGTATAGATCGTTGGACAATACACTCTCTCCCATCACCCTAATGTTTTCATATACAAGCAACATTTAATAATAAATTTTATGACACATTCACCAACACACTGTCACGGCAACCAGTTAACCAATCTTTGTTAACTGCAACAACCAGTCACGGCAACAACCAGTCTTTGTTGGAGGTAACGGGAGAGTTCTTGACGAGTGTCAGTGGCAACTGAAGTACTGTTTGCGGTGATAGTATAATTTCCTACAGAGTCAGGAAACTTCATAATAGGAGTGAAATTTGTGTCCTGTGCTTACTATAATACAGAGAACATGAATTAACAAGTGCCAAACACTTGTAACAAAAATTAACAAGTAACAGTGTTCAAAAACATGTCACGTATTTACACTACTGAAGTTATTATTGTTACGACTGTTGTAACACTCAAGTTCCGATCGGAATTAAAATGCTTTAGCCTGTAGACGGAAGTGTTTATCTACTTGATCAGAACAGGAAAACGTGTATAAGTTAATATCGGCTTCTGATCATTACGGTATTTCGTATTCAAGCCAGCCCTTCAAAGTGTCGATGTACTGACGACAGCAGACGCGAAAAAACAATTAGTAAGTGTACTGTATGTTTAAATTTTCTAAATTTCGCCACGATAATATTCTGTTTTTCCGACGTAGCAGAACCTTCTACTACCGCTCAGACGCAGCTGAGAACCTTGTGGCTGGGATGGGATGAATATTAGAAGAATTATGCAAAAAATATAGCATTAAAAGCAATAAAGGGCAGTAATTTTGAATATCAGGGCTGCAATGTGTCTTATATTATATACAGTGACTTGATGCACAAGAAGCTGCACAATTTCAATCACATGTGTGTGACCATCACGAGACCTCTAAAATAACTAGGAGAGTAGAACACACCTGAAGTTATACAAGGTAATAGCCCTCCCCCACACTTCTCTATGGGTCTGAGAATTGGAGTTTAACGAAATCCCAAGATAGTCGTTTTTAAGCGGCAAAAATGAGATTTCTCAGCCACGTGGCAGGATATACACTCTTCAAGATCGTAAAAAATATTAATGTACGGCAGGAACGAGTATACTTGATAGGAGTGCCCAATGTAGGTTAGAACGGTTGGAACACCTTAACCGAATGGATGACTGCCGCAACTATGGAATTATAAGCCGAAAGGACAGAGAGGCGTGAGGCATACAAAAAAGCGTCAGGGCGACCAGCTCTCTCTCTGCTTGGGACCTGAACAAACCATTTTTGGTGTAGACCTAACAATTTAAGTTGAAGGCTACTAGTGTCGGAAACTATGTAGTAGGCATACGTAAATTTTATTACACTAAGCGTTTGCAGGCATATCGTCTTCAGCTATTATTATCACTTTATTTTTGTCCGTTTATGACGACAATAACCAATTTCTCCATAATATGAATTTTATCATCAACATAATCAGCCTTATTATTAGTGTTGTTATTGTTAATACTGAGGTATAATTTCAAATTCTTTACTAATGAAAATATGTTCTCATAAATTGGGGAAGAGTATAATTTTCAGTTCAGTAGAAAGGGAAAATTTACGTTTCACAGATAATGGTAAGCACATTCAGACTTTCAAACCCCTGGTTAATACCGTATACTGTTATTCCGAAACCATTCAGACTTAGAGACTTTGATGGCTATACTACAGTTTTTATTAGGATAACCACTTACGAAAACCTATTAAATCTCCATTGTGTAGCTATCATAATCAAGTAATGTTTAAGTTAATTTTAAAGTAATTTCAGATTCCTTACGGCAATTGTTTTTTTAAATCGATTTTTTTTTAAATTTTTGTAGGAAAATAGTGAAAAGGGAAGAATTTGAGACATAAGGGAAGTATTCAGTATATTTTACACACGATAGTCATAACGAAAAGTAAACGAAGAGAACAATCTAGAGCGAATTAATAAAAGCGGAATTCAAGAAATAATCAATAAAATATGAAGCACAGGAATGTGTTAAACGAGAGAGAGAGAGAGAGAAGAGAGGGGGAGGGGGGGAGAGAGAGACAGAGTGAGAGAGAGAGAGAGAGAGAGAGAGAGACTGACATATAGCGGCCAGACAAAAACAAGAATAGAAGGAAAAATACTTAGACAAAGACGTAGACACACAGACAGAAAAACAGATAGGGGTGAACTTATAAGCTCAGACTTTCCTTTGTATCACACACACACACTTGTGCAATTCTGTCTGCCTGTATTGAACGAACATTACAAAGTCACCTTTCTTAACACGTCTCCACACTATAAATAAATTGTGGGTAACTGATTTTTCGTTTCACAAAACCTTTCAGCATGTATAAGTTTTCCACTGTATTTTAATACTGTAGGAATAGCAGGCTTTTTAAAGCATTGGTTTGAAAATATTTAAGTTTATTACGTAGATAATAAATATTTTGAGTTACGTATATATAATGTATTATAATTTTTTTTTTTCTCTGTTCCATGTTAGAACAGTCACTTATTACAGTCATCTTCGCAGCTTCACATGTTACACCCATCTCCAGTTCTTCACGTAGTACAGGCGTCTTCATTTTTTCACCCACCTATTTAAAAAATTTTCATTTCTTCGAACTGGCTGTACAGCAAAATGTCTAGCAGAAGCAGACAGTATTTTCACTGTGCACCATATTCCTAAATAGTAATTTTGAGTACTTCTGGGTATTTTCTATGTACGGGTACGGGCGCGTGAGAGTGAGTGTAGGCGTGCTCACGAGATCTAATATTGTGGAAACAACAAATTCTCTTTATCCAGTTGTTATGGATATTTACATTAGTTTTCTTAAAGACTTGTAGTAGACTGTATAGTAAGTACCATTTGTAATAGCCTGAAAGCAATAGTAGGCGTATTTTCTTGCACACACAGTTTGTAAACATTTATTAGCACGCAGAATCGCCCGCACAGTACAATATACATGTTACTGTACTACTCGTTAAATGTAGGTTAAACAATAAACTGCAGTAAATTGTTAGTGTTGCAATAGTTACAGTAATCACAACGCTATAATTACTACCGTGTCAAAAGCGGTAACTCCGAGTAACGCTGCTTGTCTGATCCAGATAACAATGACTTACTACCAACTGTTACCAATGAAAGTTTTTTGACATCAATGAATGACGTCAGTCCAAAGGATCCCAAAACCTCCCTCTTCATGACAGTTTGACCAACGGTGCGTGCTAATCGTGTTGGTTATAAGTGATGGAATACAGAAAAAAATGCTCCTTTTCGTTTGGAGTGGCTAAAGAAGAATATTTATTGACTATTGAAATGTTGATTTTACAATCTCTCCGGTCTACTGCTCAAGAAACACGATTTCTTTTTCGTTTTGTTTTTCACGTTACGAAAAATTCCTTCACCTTCAAAGGTTAAATGCACTGATATTTTAGGTTGTATGCATGTTTCGTCTTCAAAGTTTAGAAATATTAGTCTGTCCGTCTTTCCTAGCCCTTCCCATTCCTCTTCTGTACTGCCTTTGGTAATATGTTACTGCCTTCATTAATCTGTATTATGAAATTTTTTCTGTCCATCTTACCTTAAATAATGTGCGACTCTGTCATTTATGGTAGTTACTTATTTTAATTTTTTTGTTACATCTTCATTTCGTTTTCTGTTGATTCTTGTGCATTCGCTCTTTTTAAAAATGACGTTTTCCAGTGCTTAATTTTTCTGTGTTATCTTTGATAGTCAAAGTTTCATTTTCATATGGTAGAGTAAATCCAGACAATGGATTGTAGAATTTTAGCTTTGATTTCCTCCTGACTTTTCTTTCAAAGTTATTTTCATTTTCTGACATATTCGTTGTCACTTATTGAATTTGTTATGTATTTTTTCGTTCATATAAGTACATAACACATACTCAGCTTCACCTATCGTCAACTTGTTGACCTCACAAAATTAAATTTACTTTATGGACTACTAGTCGCAATAATTAATCTTAACAATTAGACAAGCAGCATGCTGTCGAAAACAAATTAGAACTTATATCAGTATGCATTATTAGTTTGAGGCAACAGTGTACCTTTCTTTTCTATTTAAGTACAATAAATGTCTTCTGAGGAGCACTGTTTTTATCACTCTTTATCCGTATTCTACAACACATATGCCTATTGAAGATTCACAGTGTTAACAAATAATTCATATCAATACCTCATATCATATCATACCTCATAATAATTCATATCATATAATACATCAAATATTCATAATATTTCATACCTTGATGGCGAGTCAGTCTCATGGCAAGTCTATCTCTTCAGACGTCCGGCTTCATATTCCGTGTTCATCGCCCATTCAATCAATGCTTGCAATTCGATCACTATAATTGAACCTTTTTATAGGCCCTACTTATATCACTTCTTTGACCCCGGGTTTATAAACTCAGATCACTTGATATTGTAAATTTTGTAAGTACCATGTGGCGTACATGTAAGTTCGCACGACTTTTATTGAAACATGTTTGTGTCTTCTGTACTGCTCTAACAGTTTATTTCCATTGTTGTCTGTCAGAGAGTCATCTGCCATACGCTGTACATCTGCCTCAGTTTTACTGTCTACTTATATTGTTCTTACACTGCTTGCTTCTGTCGTGTACCTGCGACAGATACGACATTCAACGGTCACCATACATGTTTGATGCACATGCCTTAGTTGTTCTCCTACTGTTAATGTGTTGAGGTCACTGATGATGAATGCCACTTGAATGGATTGTATTTGTAAACTAAATTATACAGACTTATGTTCACAAGTAGGTATTTTATTACTGAAATAAACGAAGGAGACTTTAAATTTGAGAGTTAGGCCTACTATATTCCTCGCTTACTACGTTTTCCAGTTGTGCTTTTTCATTTTACAGCGTAGGGCGATAGGGTCTTGAGACCCTGCACTTAAAAAAAAACTCATCCGCTTTATAATACTAAATAATTATTTAAAACCCAACCAAATATGTATTTATATTCATGACATCATTAGAATAATTTTTTGCGTCGTTTTTCTGTCATCCGTAATATATTTTCCCATCTGTCTGTAACAAGTTTGATCAGTAGATATTCCTCTACCACTACTATTTTCTGTTTGTCTCCACCAATTCACATAACTTGCTTCTGATATATTCTTGCGTAACTTGCCTCTCGACGTTGTTGTATTCTCGTATGCAAGAAGTTCTCTAAACAGTCTCCATATTACCCAAATCTGGTGTTATCTGACTGCCTGTAAACTTATAGTGAATAGTGAGTTGTCTTATACCCCTAGTGATTTGGGTATTAACGATTGTATTGACACGATGGTAGGCGTAAACCATTACATCTCTTAGAATGTTCTCCTAAATCCAAATATGTTCAACCTACACATCTGATATAGTAATAAAAAACAAGGAGATGAGAACGTAGTATTTCCTAGCGGTGAAGAATGTACAGTACGCTTGGGAACACCGTAGGCTTTCTTCTCGTAACGAGTACACGGGGCCATAACATCTCATTCTGACAGCCACACGTGGAAATCGATATTGGTACGGCTAGTAATTCATACCAAAGTTATCGGAAGCGTATTTTTAACAACGCCTTGGCTTCAGGTCAGGTGATCGACTGAAAGCACCGATAACAATGTTGGGAAAAGATTTTTCTTAATACAGAGAGTATTGTGTAGCTAACTGACAGACTCTTAAATATAAGAAACATTTAAATAAAATGTCATGACGTCACACTGGAAAAAGCGGAATAAACATGGAATTGTCATAAAAGTAAAATAACTTTTCGCTTGAAATGCGTATCATTGCCAAACTTCCATATAGCAACAGAGTGAATTGCTGCGAAAGACAAGTTATGCATCGCGTACTACGAGCCCTGAGCATTGCGCTATCGTTGCCCAAGAAGGTAGTTAGGGCACGTAATTATCGAAACAATTGGACTGTGGGGTATTATAGAACGCCGTCCTGTAAATAGAGAATTGATAAAATATGATTCTAACTGGTAAATTGTGACTGCTTATAAATATTCCAGCGACTGTCTTGGTCTCCCTGACAGTACCGTGTGTGCTACACAGTTTAAAATGCGAATGCTGTGCGACGTGATATTAAATGATCGCTTATTAATAATGCGATTTAGTAAATTTAGCGAATAGTTCAATATGACAGAATGTTTTGATCTATGAATAGTGGATACTGTATTACTGTTTAAAAACAATTAAAACACTTTAATTATGAATTAGTTAAAAAGTAATGTTGAAGCAAAGTGATTAAGGTTCATTAACCTGATAATAACCTAAAATTAACCTAAATAAAACCTGATGTTTGGTTAACTGCTTTTGCTTGGGATTTTTTTCTGTCCTGAGATAATTGAAACTCGCAGATCCCCATGGAAACCATAACTTTTAACACACCAATGTTTATTAAGATCAATCTAGTGGAGACACGAACATGAAGTCAGTAGAGGCATTTGCCGTAGTAGCGTGCTTACCAGAAATTACTTATAAAACATAACAGGACCACAAAACTCTACCGAGAGTGAAAAGGACAGTACTACTCCCAAGAAATAGAACTATTGTGATTTGGTATCATATACGAATGGTCCCTAACACATACAATGAACGATGTTTTAGATACGTTTGCTGTTTCATTGTGGGGATATTATGCCTTATTCTGATTGACAATGCTGAGTATTACATGGAAATCAACGCCATGTCCTATTTGACTGCAGTAGCTAAGAGTTAATGTATACGGGAATAAATTAATATGAAATATTTGACAAAAAGGACGAAAACGGAACCTGACCGTCAGAGAATCTCTTAACTGGGTGTTAGATACTAACAACTATGAAAATGATATCGATGAAACTGGTCAAGAAAACAGTTGCACAATTCAGGGGAAAAATATTTAAACAAGCGTTTATCGTGAACTGGCCAAATCAAACTCGTACTGCGAAGCATTGTATTTCGACGATACACGATTCAGTAATTTTATAAAAATTGAAAGTATGCAAGAGACATAATTGATTTGTCAAAGCGAGACAGTCAACACGTACTAAAAAACTACACAGTATTATGCGTGGATTAGGACTACTTGTAATGAAGATAAACCATTGATAAACCATTAAAACCCTATAGTTTTGTAATTTTCGTCTTCATTAACATTATAGAGTCGGATATTTTACGTGTTCGGATTATTGCGACAGTATTGTATTTCATCTCATGAATATTAAAAAATAATTGGAATCTTTGTTTAATTAAAGTGGACAACAGAGTCATTATGTACAATTCTGGTTTTCATATGATGGTGAATTATTGAAATAGCACGCCATTTTACTGCCTTTGAGATCAGAATCGCGTACTATTTACTTGGGCACCCTAAACTGCAATTTAAATTGTAACACGCAGAGAGATAAATGTATTGAAAAATAGAATGATCGTCTTTAAAAAGTAAAAGAAATGTACATTTCGTGCGAGTTTATGCAAATATTTAAAATGATTAAAAATGCCAAATAAAACGGCACAGGAAAAAAGAAGCCTAAAATAGTGCAAATATAAAGCGACGATAACTTTAAAGGCAAAGATATTATTTTATTAGTAATAAAGCTTCATTCAGACTTTAAACAGTTTGTGTTACTTAAAGTTTTACAAAATACCGTGTCGCAGCGCTCTCTGTGTATCAGAACAAGCTTACGTACAGTTTATTCTTCGAAATCAGTTGTCTCGAAGTAACGCGCCGGGTAACTCATGTGTTCACAACCCCAAACGGTTCCTTTTCGATTTCGTAAAGAGCTAGCAGCTCGATTGCATATTATATTAAATATATTCAAGATATTACGATATTCATGTAAAACAGAAAGTGCGTGGTGCTATAAAGTAATACATAACAACAGACAGGATAAGATAATGATATTTCTAACCCCAAAATACTACATCGATTTTATTACCCATTAAACAAGAATAGTCTGATGTTAATTAACATTTTATTATTACTTCTTTACACACACGTGCGGGCGCATATAGGCCTATATAAAATTATATAATATCATATATTAACAAATTATAATTACTTCTGCAAGTAGTTGATTTTATCGTTTTAATTGAGCTCACGCACGTTTCACTGATTATTAGTATTATCAGAGGTTTGAAAGTGAACTCATTTATACGTTTATAAATTCGTTTATAAGTTTCAATTAATACGATAAAAAATAAGGTCAACTACGTATATATTTTACATTACTCATAGTATATATTACTTATTTCAATAATTAAATATTGCTACTTCAATTTAATATTATTGTAAATAATAAAACCTATATACGTAGTTCATTATTCGTAACAGTATAAAATATACAGAAACATATGACTATAGGTGATGCTATAACATGTACAGTTAACAACAGACGTACCTTAACAATGTTGTCGTGGGCGAGTTCCGTCAGCAGGATGAGTTCCTTGAGTATCTTGGCAGCAGCCCGACGGTAGCAGTTGGACAACGGGGCGTTCGGTTGTCTCTGCTGGCACTCCCGCATGTCGTGTCCGTTAAGGTTCACCGTTTTGATCGCGATACTCTGGCCGCGGTACTTAGCCCGGTACACGGCTTTCGTCCAGCCGGCGGCCACGAACTCCAGGTCGGTGACGTCTTGCAGCGACGAGCAGTTGATCAGGCCCGTCGGCGACACCGGCCACCGGAATCCGGTCAGCGTCGTCTCCAGAGTGTTGTACTTGCTCTTGTTGAGGAACAACATGTGTTCCCACTGGTAACGATCGTCGGCTCCTGGTGCCATGTTGTCGTAGAACTCGGTGTCCCTGACGACGACGTACGGCTGTGAAGGAGACGCCGGCGGCTGGCGAAATATCGGGCTGAACAGTATCACGCTGGCTATCACGAACAGACTCACATACACTGTCACGAACAGACACATGCCTGACGATCGCAAGTAGAAAAACAGTGACGGACCGAAGTTGGACATGGTCATGGTATAACGATGACGCGACATTGATATTGCAATATCTCAATAACCGTAATGGAACACTTGACTATTGACTAATCAGCTGTTACTTCATTCCGAAACCACGTGCACATAAAACAATTTGATGTCATTCTTTCTCCTCAAATAAATTATTTTTTCTATTAAAATAAATTTTAAAAGCAAACACTGTATATTTAAAATTATCAATTTCTTCTACTTTCAAGAATAGATAAGTATTTATACTTTGCAGGGAAGTTATTCAAACATGTATGTAATAATTTATTAAATATTTACAAAAATTTCGTAATTATTTAACTAATAAATTCATTAAAATGAAAATTACTTCAATTAAACCAGTAGTCTGGGAAATAATGATAATATTTAAGAAGTCGTGTGTTATCAGTCTTATCAGCTGTTCGAGTAACACTTACACGCACACCGTTAACACAAGTTTTAATTATTTACGCATGCGAGTATAATTATCTCAAAGCCAGAAGTCTGACCTAAACTGACCTACTTATCTCAGAGATTGTGAAATAAATATATGCTATAAATCTCTGCTGTTAATTATATAAACACGCCCTTCTCTTGTACTTATTTGTTGAGTAAAGATACAAAATTATATAGAACGGAAATTTAAATCGCCGGCAATTTGTATGAATATTAAACAAGTCACTGATTTTGTGGAATGTAACACATACGATGAAAAAATCAGATTTTGAGGTTATGTTTTTACGAACTCACGAAATTACCCTAACTATAAAATATTTATCCTTCCTATAATTTTAAATATTACTTTAATATTACAACTGCACTCATATAAACACTGAAGACACAGCAGAAGTGATAATACTTCGCTTGATTTCAAAAACATAAACTTCAAATACGACACAAACGTCACAACATTAACATTTTCAAATCCGCCTACAACGGTAACACCTGGAATAACATAACCTCGAACACGATCGCTTACACAGGTGAGGAAACAAACACAAATTTTCACGTTATCTGATATCCGCGTAACACTCGTACGCACCAAACACTGGTTTTCGCACAAAAGCACGATATTTTCGCGCAGTTGGCAATTACAGTCGAGTTTTTCACGCCCGAGGTCGGCTGGCTCAGACGCCGGTCGCAGTGTTATAACCACTCGCTACACGTGGCCAGCTGACAGACCGCAACGTAAGATTGACACACGTAAAGAGATGGAAACAGAACACTTCACGCAGTACAATAGCGACCACGGGAATGGTTTCGTTCTGTTTACTCTTCTCTCTCACAGCTTGTCTATGTGCCACCCCTCCCCACCAACACCACCGTTCCCACCCCTTCGCAAAGAGACCTGTCCTGCGCACACTGGCACGCATTCTCATTGACTTGGAATGACTCACTCGTTAAGGAGAGCTTATGATGATCACCCCTAACACTAATAACAAATAATATACTTGCAGATATGAAATATTCTTTACTTATTTACTGAGTTGGCTCAGAATCAAGATGTGGTGACTTTTAATTTAAATATTTACTGTGTCCCTAAAATATATTAGGTGTTTTAAGTAATATAAATCAGCAGTATAAGACTGCAAGTAAAATTAATTTTAATATTTTAATTATATATATGATTTAGACATTTTTTCACACTCACTCTCGTCCTCTCGCCCCATTTCTATCTCTCGCGCGCACGCGCTCGCATACTCATACACGTTCTGTTTCAGAGTCACGTAGGGGTATTTTCGTTATTCTTCTACATTAGCATCTTTGTGTCTGTTAATTCTTATTTCACCAGTTATTTTCCTATTGTCACTATAATTATGTATACATGTTAGGGTGTAAGCGAATTATCTTTACAACTAACAGCAAATGTTAATATATTTAAAACATTCTTTTTGGATAACGTTACGGAAGTTCACGTTAAAAATATAGGCTACTTAAAGATTATTATCGCTATAGTTCAAAACTTTCGTTACTATTTTCGTCATCATCATCATCATCTGCACTTATTGTATTAGACTGGGAGATCATCTATTCCACTACTGGTCTTCCACTTGGTTTCCATCTTACATCGCATTGTATTGAATGACAATCTGATTCAACGAAAAGTTCATTCTCTCTATGTGCTCATTGCATCGCGTCGATTCAGTTCATTGTAATCGTTAAGACTGAGCATTTTCAAGTATTTCCATATAGTGTCGTTTCTTAAACTGTACCGACGTACAAGAGGGTAGATTAACGTATAAAAGAGAGAAAGTTTTATATCTTAAAAGAGAGTTTTATATTTAAATTCTAAATTTAACTGTGCACTAGACAGAGGCTCCTGTGTTAAGTACTGCATTTATTTTTTGTCAAATTTTAATAATATTTTCTGCCTTTACTGGTACTACACACTACGTTGGTCGTAAGCAATTATTTTGAGTTCCTCCGTGGAGAAAAATAATTAACGCAAACAGTACTTTTTAAGTGAGAAGCTACAGAATAGTTCACAGAAGCTGCAAACCGGAACGAAGAGGTCTCTGCATGGGACCAAGAGTATACTCTGGGAATCCACGTGTTACCTCTAAAAACGAGAATGTCGACAGGATAATCGAGAATGTTCTCGATACGTGAATACAGTGGCGATTCAGCTTGAAAACAAAAGGGAATTAATTTAAATTGAATCCTAAAATAAATTTGAAACGTAAAGCTCAAAAAGAAACACAAAGTGAACTCAGCTTTTTGATGCCATTAGTAAATACCTAGGATACTTTTCGTGTATTACAGAATTGCCTATACAAGAAAACTGCAGAATTTACAATATGCAGAGAATATTACATATTTGTATTTAAGTACTTGGTCGAGTTGTAAATCATGAACATAGGTTACAATTAAATAAAATATTCAAAAATCACTCACTCACTTTATTTTTGTTATATTTTAATACTGAAATTAATAAATAATGTTTTTTAAATATATTTTTATTTAATATTTTATATATTATGTATCGACAATTTTTATTGTTACTTTCATCTTCACATGTAACAGACAAAATAAATTTTAAATAAAATTTACAATCAAATTGTTAAATAACAGTTGTTAAACAAATATGGATGTAAAAAATATTATATAGAAAAAAATTATATTATATTATATTATATAAAAAATTATATGTAGACCTAGTAATATTTATTCACAATTACTCCGAATTACTCTTGTTATTAATGCATATTAATAACAATAAATAATTTAACTTGAGATAGAGAATACACAAACGATAGAATACAAATAAATAAATATATTCGTGTAAGAAAAGTATTGTTCACTATCACTATACTATATTATATTATATTATATTATATTATATTATATTATATTATATTATATTATATTATTGTAATAATAACAAAACTCTTTACAATAATATATTTGTATTATTTTGGAATTACTATGTTCAACAGTATTCACCTATCATCATCAGATACAAAATTAATAAATATAAACATTTTTTAAATCAATTGTTCAAAACGGCTGTTTTATATGTAGACTAAATTTCATGTTCTATATGTGTATATAAAATATGTTATAGGCTATAATTAATTGTAACATATGATATAAATATTTACTATTTTATTAAATTAGAAATTTTGAAAATATTATCATTTTTTTTAATTAATCTTAATTTATTCTGGTATAATTTATTACTTGTTTTATGTTTAAAATTTTCTAAATTTTCCCATAACGTCATTTTTGGATCTTTGGAAATATGTTTTAATAAAGTGATGTTATTCGGAAATGTGTGTTTGTTTTTGATTAGGTTGGAAATTGCAGTGTGTAGTTAAGGGTTTGTTTGATAGGCTTATATCTCAGACAGAGATGTTACACTTCATCGTTTTTACATTTAGGCCTATATGATTAAAACATCACCGCGGACTTCTTCGACAGTAATATAGCCTATCGGAATCGATCGCGAGACGGTCCGGTAGTAGCTGGAATCCATACGCATACACCACTTGTTAATACTTAAGACATGAAACAAACGATTACTGAACGTAAGGGATTAAAATTTGGTTTAAGGGCGCAAAGATTGGCAATCCCGTGCCCGCGAGCGCACATATGCCCTCTGACATAGCCTACTGATTCTTGGTACCGCGAACCATTTTGCAAACCCATTATTTATTCTTTGCCACTTAAAAATTATTATTTAAAAAGCCACTTAAATAGTTACTAAGCAAACCAAACGATGGTCAAGGTAGACACTTGCCAACAAATGTTTGTTTGTAAGGGTTTAAGTATCGTGAGTGATAATTAATTGAAGAGAGTTGAATTGATCCTAAAGTATTCCAAAGGCTGTCTACCTCTGACTCAAACGTCACGGAGAAAATGATGGCTGCTTATTTTGACAACTGATTCATCAGCACATGTACACAAATACATGATACAAAGTACATGTATACTTAAATAGGGAAAAATAATAAGTAAATAGTAAATGCGCTTTCAGTTCAACAATCTCGATTCAGTTTGGACAGATATGGACCGTTCATGAGCCCAGTCTTTGTTAGCCTATGTTAAACTGGAATAGATGGTTGATTAAACTCTGTATCAGTAGACGTTTCTAAACGTTAATACGATATATGAATACAGTGCAGGCTTATAAGTTTTGATATTTCTTCCATAAAACTTCATATTTTTGTTATAATGCAACTTTAAGTAGTCATACAATAAAAAAATTAATTAAAAATTTAGTGGATTCGTTGTATGTAAAACCTAATATTACGTAAGTGTCTAAGCAGGTAAGAAAGAAAAGAGGTATTTCCTAAAAGAGAAAGAGACATACGTTCCTTGGACAGGTATTGGACTAGCTGCCATTGATTTCTTTTTCTGTTGTTGCAATTCCTAGAACACGTTATTAATAGAAGCCCTATTAATACTAACTTATTACTGAAGGTACCGTCTAACAGTAGCTACTTTTATATAACCAGCTTTTGATGAAATAGTGCTTAGGCTTACTTATTTTCTTGGAAATGTTTTATTATGTTTACTTGATTTAAACAAAGTAAATAATACTGTGGTTTGTGTTCTGAAAACTCAACTAAATGTGTCTTTTTTTAATTTTTCGTAAAAATTAATATTTTATATAACAGCAATTTTCCTCATCACAATGGCCATTAAACTATACGTAACGATGTTCGAAATGTCTGTCACACATATCGAATAATGTGGCTTCCTCCATGTATTGCACTTATTTACTATTTAGCAAATAGTCAACGTTTGTATCCATTTTATTTTGTAACAACTGTACCAAATAATACCTTCATTACAATCGTTCATGATATACGTCAAGATCAAACCACGACTTCTAACAAAAATCAGAATCATATTACAACGTGTATGCCGCCAATATGAATAAATAAATTTGAAGGTGAAACAAATTCTTACCGATTCATCTTCATCTTCTTAGCGAATTCTTAACATTTTTTACCGATGCATAAACCTACCTAACTTACCTAACTTTTTACCTACCGACGATACCTAACTTAGTAGTCAAGGAATCAGTTTTCTCTCTGTACATAATTATTATTTTGTATATATCATAGTTTCCTGCTAGACGAACTGAAATATATATTTTTTTAAATCGTTTCATTGAACATAAATAGTGCGTAATTCTAAGGAACTTTCTCATATTCGCATGACTTTACTGTTGGGAACGTTTAAGGCTGAATGACTTAAACCTTAAAATATTTTTAAGAGAGTTGCGGGAGGGGGGTAGAGAGTTGGAGAGAGGAGTGGGAGGGAGAGAGATATGAAGAGGGGGAGGAGAGAGAGTAGAGAGACGCAGACAGATGTATGGATATAGATATGGAGTGGGAGATGACAGTAACACTGATAAATTTCCACACAGTGACTACTTTATTAATTGTGTTCTACTTGTTAACGACCTCCTCGCTCCTCGCTTCTGCGCTCGTAAGAAAGCTGTTGGCCAAAACAAGTTTGTTTAAAGATGGCAATGAACTCTGCTAAAATTAACCGACTCGATTTGTGCGATCTGCGTACGCAGTCCTATTTTTGTCACTACAATCTAATATTAGATAACGCCAAACAAAATAAATACAATTTGAATAACAATGTAAAATTATATAAAAAAGAGACATTAAGTCTGACGTTTAATGACGTCAGGTGTGTAGAATATGGATAATACTCGTAAGTCTTAATTAAAACGGGAAGTCTAATGAAGAGCCTGCGTGCGTTGTTGCTAATGAGATAAAATACGAGGCCGGGGTCGTGCAAACTAAACCTCTGCCTTTGTTTCTTGTTTCCCAATGCTTCCTTGCTCCAACCATGACCAGCCTGAAACAGCCATAGAAAAAGCTTATTTATTGATGAATGCATGAAAATTAGGCAAAATATTTTGTTATTTAATGGCGTAGATCACAAGTGGTTCTGAGGAACCTTTAAAGACATTTTTTGATGTTTATCATGTCAATATCAGGTAAAAAATATATAAGGTATGATTTTATATAGGCCTACTATAAACAAATGTTAGCAAGAAAAAGAAGTTCTGACTGCAGTTTTTTATCGTAGCACAGCTAACTCAATGTGTCAGTACGTTAGTGACTCAGTGACAAGTTGAATAATGTAATACGTGTGGGAAGGAAATTTAAAATTCATATGCTCTCTCTTGCAGTTTATGCTTCCGAATACACTTCACGCCTAACGATAAGTTAACAAGGAGTGTATTTAAACTGTTACAGCTAAACTAATTAGACATGAAACAGGTGTCTGGTTGCGCAGTGTCAAAACATTTCATTGACGCGTTGTTTTAGGACCAATTATTTTGTGTTCAGAACAGCTGTATGGTTGATGTGTTACATGGTTGTGTGTCGAGGGTAGTCACCTGACAGCGCACATCCTGCACTGCCTTCCTTGCTCCCACTACGACCTGCGCGAAACGTTTCATGGCTTACTGTTTCATCGTAGTACATATGATATGAAGCCTTACTGTGTAGGCTACATATGCACGTTTTATAAAGAGTGTTTTACATCAGCAAAATAACAACTATTCGTGAATACTGTTTTAGTTGAATAGATAGACATAATTATAATATTCGGAAAACATTATTAATACAATATTACAATGCAATATGCTGATAATACGATAGTCGCTTAATTATAATTATAAATAAATTATAAATGCAGTTATAATCGAATATATATATTGGAATCAGTACAGGTAGGAATACATGTCTAAAAATATGTTACAGCTGAATACAGAGTGTAGGGATGTTCGAATTATAGTTATAAATTTAATTAAACTAATTAATTTAATCAATATACACATTATATAAATTAATCAGTTAATTAAATTAAATTTAATTTGATTATATTATTAAAAGTTATTATTGTTATTATTATTATTTTCACCCACTAGCAGACAGCCTATAGAGCATTCTGACTTAATATATACTCACTGTAGTTATATGACTTTGATAGTTACTAAGTCCTTGTACTTTGACGAATTTTAAACATTAATACATTAAACAATACATTATTGCGATTTAATGTATTTTATAATTTCTATGTAAATTCAATTGTAACCGCATCTATAATTATTTATAATACATTTAATACTTATAATAAATTTACCTCAAGATATTTTTTTCCTTATTAGGAACATGTTTCGGGTACCATATTGTACCCATCCTCAGCCTTCCGGTTTCATGTGAATACTGTTCGGATGGATGAAGGCTGAGGATGGGTACAAGATGGTACCCGAAACATGTTCCTAATAAGGAAAAAAATATCTTGAGGTAAATTCATTATAAATATTAATGTATTATATAAATCAAGAAACGGACTGTAGCAGAAAGTGATTGAATTATTTATAATTATAATTAAGCGATTGTTATGTTCTGAGTATACTGAATTGTAACATCGCATCCATAATGTTTGCTTGTTAATAAATCCCCTATGTCTCCTTGTTTAAGTAAAACAGTATGTGAGAATAGTAAATTAATTTTTGCTGATGTAAAACGTACTGACTCACCCACAGCCACCAACCCCCACAACCTCCCACCCACAAACCCTCCCATCCTCACGCGCACACGCGCACACGCGCGCGCGCGCGCAAACACACACACACATGAACTCAATTAATTGATCTGTTTATGTGTTTGATTATTTCTCTGTTTGACAATAAATACTGTCAAAACGTCGACACATATAATGGAAAAATTGTGGGTCTACTTAATGACCGATCCTCGCTTAACCTTCCATCGCTAAACATTTATTTATTGGCCTTCACTACTAATTTTAGGATTATATAAAACGTTAAACTTTTTTTAAAACAATTATTGTTACTATACTTTCCTTTTATACTTTCCTTAGTCGTCTTCCTGATCCTTAAAATACATACCCGATTTTCTTAAGCATAAGGCTAATTGGATTTTAAAAAATTTCTTCTTTCTTCTATGAGAAACCTAAAGCATTACTTCATACACCGTATACAGACAATGTCAACCTCACAATGTTACCCTAAAATTTAAAAAAAAAACCTGCACTCAAGTTTCTCCAGTGCACCAATGAATGTTTCGTACTTGTCCACCGTAGCCTGCTTGTACATTTTTGCAATTTTTCCAAGAATATTTAATATTTGATGTAGCTCTAAGAGCGTCTTCTCAGATTTATTGAAGTTGTAAAAAATCACAAAAATTTTCAATTTTTCTTGACAGTAGTTTAACAGTTTCATTCATATCACTTCTCAGTAACTATATTTTATGCTGAACAGGAGCTAAAATTTATTTGGGAAGTACAGTTTAAAATTATAACATTTTAGGGGATTATACGGTGAGAATTATAAGCACTATAAAAATCTGTCAGGATTCTTTCATGAGGGGAGAAACCCCTCATATACCACACTATTCATTTTTCCGTGTTGGCGGATTGACGATGATAAGTGGGCAGAGAGTTGTAGTTACCTTATACCAACCACGTTCGTCGGTGGCTAGTATTCCCTGCCTGTAGGTTTTACGTACTAGTGACCTACCCAACGTGAGGGTTGTTACCACTCCCCAGAACCCATTTGATTACTCCACTGCACACACGCGCACATACACACAAGTACAAAATACGCAAAAACATGTAGACGATGAACCACGCTTATAGACGTTTCAGCAAGAAACTGGCTGGAAGAAATCACTAATAATATATTTCAAATTTTGTTAAATACTCTTCAAAATACGTCTTTTAAATATAACTTTGACATTTCCTTACACGCTATTGTTTCCATCTTTGACATAAAGACTATCTTTCCTTTTGTGTTATTAACGGAGAGATAGCATAATTTTATGAACGACTGAAATAAATTGTCTGTTAATAAGTACGAAGGTAATATTTTGAAATATCCTGCTTTACGTTTCAAAGAATAAACTTGCCGTTACGTCAAACAATAAAAACATTACTGTAATACATTCCACCTCAGTGAAACTCAGACCTCTCAGCAAAAAATAACGGAAGACTAACATTTTTGTTTTTGTTTTGATTTTTCCTAACTTTAGGCTCCGTGTTTTAATGGACTACTGACAACTTTGTCCGACGTTTAAGCCTACCTAAAGAAAACAATTTACTATTTAAAAGAAAACAAAACAAAACAATGTTAAGCTTGGCCGTGAAAAAGCCATTTAAGTAGTGTTTTTTACACTTAGATTAATACTGGTGGACTTGGATCAAACGGATAATAATTAAGTGACCGCAAATAAATGTGGTTAGTGAGTTGGCCTTATCTGTGGGTTTGTTTGGAGTAATAACGAAACATTCGACGTTATAACATCCTGTATCTCTCAGCCAATGAGCCCTACGCTACATTAACAAGTTCACGGTGGTTAATAAAATCTGTGTCGTGAGCGTTACGTCACAACGTTCAGTAGCAAGACAAAGGCTGCAGGTACAAGTGACAGCGGACGAAACGCTATCTGGCGGCAAGTGTCACGTTCTTTCTTCCTGCCACCGACATGCCGCGTTGGTTTTGTTTTGTAGAGTAAAAAGGGAACCGATACCGCGGAGCACATCACTGTCACTATATCTGCAGACGCTTTTGTTTAACTGCGACACGACTCTTCCAGCATCCTGTAAACGAATATTCTCAAACTCCTTTCAACCGCTTTTATATCTGTTTACCATGACAATGTTTATTTTAATAATTTTCATCCCTTAACATCTCCACAAATAAAAAATGCACTATATATAACTGCACATAATAACGTTTAGGTTTCAGATTTCCTAAAAAGAAAAAGAAAAGTATGGAGTCCTATTCTCCATCATATTATAACAAAAAACATCTAGTTTATAGGTCGATTTTTCCATCTCCAACACTACACCTATATCAAACATACGCTTTGTAAATCTCTGTGCTTTATGTCCCATTCGGGTGTGTGTGTGTGTATGTGTGTGTGTGTGTGTGTGTGTGTGTGTGTACCGTAGGAGGTAGACAAGTGTACTGCTACTGATATGTTTCAAATTCCATTCCACATACAGAACAACTGATAGTATTTTTATTGAATTTTCAGTGCATACAAATACCCTTTTATTGGAACGCGAAACTTTAATAATCTGTACTGAAGTTTCTTTCTTGGTAAAAAGGAGGTATGCAATGTGTGCACTGCAAAGGTAATCAGTATTGTGCGAAAACTGCAGTGACAGCATGTGGTATTTGAAAATGGTGTGCTTCCACAAAACTTTAAAAGTTATATTTTTCAACAGTACCTGCTTTAAGTTTGTAATATTCGTGTGTAATGCAATTGAATCACCAATTTTTTTACGTTTGGTTTCTATATTAGTTGAAAATAGGAAAATTCTGGTGCGAACATAGGTTTCCTTGAAAATGTTTGTAAGACATGTCGTCACAATTATTAGTTTAAATACACCAGGTTTTATTAAATTCAATTTACTAAAAATAGAAAAAATAATCTAAGTGAAGTGTGGAGTGCTCGGAATTATTATGTAAATATATATACTTTCAATCCCAGGAACCGGCATTATAATAATGGGAAACAGTTTTCTTCGTCGTCATCCTTTACGGCATAGTCTGTTCCAGTCTCAATGTAATTCATCCAACCATGGCTTATGGGGTCTTCCCACACTTTTCTTTCTCCCTTGGATGATAGTCAAGGGCTCTTCTTGAAAATCTAATTAGATCCGTTCTCTCTACGTGTAACCGCCTCTCCGTTTTGTACCGGGAGATATTCTCATTTAAGCTTTCAGTTATGCCTAGGTCCATTCTAATATGATCGTTTATGATAAGATCTCTCCTGGTACAATCCTTTACAGCCCCCAAGAAACTCATATATCCGTTCCTTGTACTCTAGATATATCTTTGGCCTTTCTAATCCAAGTCTCCATACCATACAGTAGTTGAGGTATGGTCGTTACATTATAACATTTCAATTGCGTCTCCTTTCTTGTTTTCTTCTTTAAGTGTATAATGACAGATTCACAAAGAAACTGGAAGAGATTAATTTTCCTTAAATTTTATTTACGGTTATTATTTCTGAAAAAATATTGTGGTAGTTCCACAAATGCCCCCTGCTGTCGGGAGAAGAAATTTCACGCAACTGTTGGTTGAAAATATTTTATTTCCACTGCATCTTACTATACAGACTATAGGCCTACCATGTTAGTTTGTAGTACAGACGAAACTAACTAAATAATCTGTGACTTTGACTGCGACTGCATCTGCGAGTTTGGATATGAGAGTGTTCTACCGAGAATCTCTGAGTGAGTGAGTGAGTGAGATGTAAATGACAATATTGCAGACTTGTTTGTGGGTGGCCAGAAACTCCGAAGCCTTTATCAGTGTGAACTGCCGCACAGAAAGCTCTGGAAGTCGGTCTTTTTGTGGTGCCGTTTCAGTAAAATGATTGAAGATATGTCTGTAACATCTTTGCACGGTTTAGCCTATATTTTTGTTTGTTTTCACTTTGTGGTTGAAACAAATATCATAAATTGTTAGTACCACTTTATTATGTCTTTAATGTATAACTTAGTAATTAAATGTCCTTTTATGGCATGTAAGAAGCCTATGAAATTACAAATGATTGTCATTGTCCCAATTAATACAGGACGACATGTGTAAAGTTATTCTATCATGAATATTAAGTGTGGAGCAAACTACGAACAATAATGGCAAGGAAAGGGATCCCATAACATCTTATAAGAGCTATACAGAATCTTAATTGAAGCAGGGAAACTGAGGACAGCTCCTAGAGTTGGCCTGATCAATTGTGGAGTTTACGACAAGTGTGTCCATTATCACCTTCTCTTTTTAATTAATGTATTGACGATGTCATACAAAACTGGCAGATGTGTCTTCCAGGGCATTTTATGATTGGCCACTCTCCAATTTACATTTTGTTGTTTGCGGACGATCAGGCTATTCTGTCGGACTCGGAAAACAGGTTGCAGATGGGTATAAATTTGTTACATCGAATCTGTAAAGTCGTCTCTGGATTACAAATATCCACACTTAAGACCAAGGTGACGGCTTTTCGTGGAACAGATTACGTACGGGTAAACATTGTTGTAGAGGGTAATGACCTTTATGAAGTCAGCAATTTTGAATACCTGGGCTACAATTTGTCTTATAGTACAAGCAACGACGTTGTGAAACAGTTGCGTAAGTTCAACCATATGTACGGGACCATCAGGCGAACTCTTTAGTCAGCAAGTAAAGAAACACGCCTAAAATTCTACAAGGTGATGGCCCTACCCACTTCTTTATGGGTCTGAGAATTTGACTTTATGTTAACGAAGAGAAATATAAATTCCATCTTCTCATTTAATTTTTTTAATTACTTTGCACTCACAATATGATTTGAAAAGAAAAGGTAATAAATTGGTAGCCATTTGCTCGACTAATCGCTTTACAAGTTCAGTCGTAGACTACACTTAGGAATGTTTGAAAACTTTTGACTTAGGTCATTTCATTTGTATTTCAAGTTCATTTCTGGAGGTTCTTCATTTTTCCAAAAACACGTTTAGAACTTTAGTAAGAGATTCTTTTCCTTCTGTAAGAACTGCAATCGTTCACACGGGCTTCACTATTCCACACCTTTTCTTACTATCTCAGCCGCTTCTCCCTCATTTTCTTCCTTTCAATATCTTTCTTCTTTTACCTGTCTCTCTGTCTATCTCTGTGTCATCTCTGTCCCTGTCTGTCTGTCTCCCCCCCTCTCGCTCTCTCTTGAATATACGCTAGTAGGCCTAGTAGGCTACACGTGGCATTGAAGTGATTTGAAAAGAGTAAACTTTTTAAAATTTGTAATCTTGCCTCCTTACACTAACAATGTAACATTAGGACAAAACTTATCCACTTATTATATCGTAACATTTTTTCTTGTAGTTTATAATTATAACTAAGCTCTACAGAAATATGGCTCCAAATATTGTTAAACTGGGGTCCTAGTGCACAACGTGGGGTCCCAGTGGAAACGGGTTAAGACCAGAAGATTGTGGAGGGAGGACATGTATGATATAACGAAGTAACGACGCTTTAGAACAAAGTGAATGCAACAAGAGAAATCTTTGTTATGGAGGATGAGAGACGGATTGAGCCTTCTGATAACCAAACATATTTTGTGTTGGTAAGGGTTTACATTAGTGCTTAAGGGAGCATATTAGGTTAGAGACAGCGTGGGAGACAGATAGTGAGGGGGGGGCAAGCGGACAGTCAGAGAAAGAAACCCATAAATGGAAAAGACTGAAAGAGAGTGTCACAGACATAAAACTAAATTTCAGGACCGATTACCAGTTCACTAACGTGTAGATAACCTTTGTTCTTTGACTTCGCCGTTTGTTTCACAAAAGCCGATTGTATTGTATATACATTGCACGTTGTAGCATTTAGATCGGATCGGTAACAAGGCGAACTTTATTGCCTGTAATCGCCTCAGCATATTTGGCGAGGTGCCATGTCCGCCATGCTGAACCTGCCCACCGAACGCATTATTTACATTTCTGTATGTATAACGGTCGACGCATAACGTCTATAAATACGATAACCGGTTATTATTTAAGTTACGTGTTTATTATTTACTGTCTTGTGTTTGACGTCTTGATGTTCACAAAAAGTAAGCAGAACTGCGTCACTTCCACGTTTCGTAATGGACCGTTAGTTCTTGGATTTCGTTGTCCATGACGTGTCCGTTACTTAACTAAATATCACTATAATATTGACGACTCGGAACACAAAATTTTCAATATTATATCATAGTGATATTTAGGACCGTTAGTATAATCATCCTAACGTTCTGCACATCATTATAATGTCTGTATTTCTATATCTTCTCGGCATACCAATTACGTGTCAATCTACCCTAGAAGTATCCTGTCTTGCTATTTATATTTTTCTCAAGTTTTTCTTTACTGTTGTCAGGGAAAGTTATTTTCTTTCAAAGGACGTTTTTCTCTTACACGACCGTGGAATTATCGCGATTTCAACAGGCCTACTACTAACACTTCTTCCTGTCAACCACAAAATTGTGTTGATAATATTGTTATATTACACTAACAACGCCAAAGAGTTCCTCTAAACTCTGATACTTTACCAAAGGTTTTTGTAATGATACAGTGACATTAAAATAAAGCTTTGTTAAGAATAACCCCATTAAACAACTTGCGCAGATTACTTATCTTGGTAAGGTTTGAATATGATAGAGGGGTAAATGATAAGCCCGTAAGGTGGCCGTTCGTGTATGGTAGGACAAGGAGAGCTGTCAGAGGAAAACAAACAAAACGGACAGCTAACAAAGTTACAGCAGTCTCAGTTTTGCTAGGCGTTAGTGGAAATTGAAGTTTGGGATATATACCGCTAAGATCTGTGAATATAGATGTAAATGAAAGACGATCCGATTAGAATGCTGTGCAACAAAAAACACCAAGCGAATTCGTAATTATAGGCTCACAGGTTAAAGAAGTATTGAAAAAACCAATAAGTAATGGAGTAATTGATTGGTAGGTATCCTTGATGAAGAAGAAGAAGAAGAAGAAGAAGAAGAAGAAGAAGAAGAAGAAGAAGACGAAGAGGGGGAGGAGGAAGACGAAGACGAAGAATAAAGGATACGGTATTTTAATATCCTCAGCTGTGAAATTTAGATTCTGTATCATATACTGGGTAATAATAATTATAATGAAATGTGGTTCTCGACCTAAACAAATTAAGAATAACTAATTCCTACTAAGAGATTATTAAAAGTTACGAGACGGAAATCTACGAGTAAAGACACAGTAAAATCATATGGAAACAAAATTAAAAATTCGTGATTCTTACTTAGCACAATTGTTTTTGAAAATCTCATTTTCAGGTTACATAAATTAGTTCTATCTTTCACATTAGGTTCTCGAATCGTCCTTTTCCTTCTGACTGGCTACACTGTCTAACTTCATATGACTCTGGCTTTAAAGAATACATTTTAGAACTGCTGGTTTAATCATCGTGCATACAGAGCTTACTAAACGTCTATAACGACGTCTTCCTATGAGCGGGAGCTAAACAATTAACTTAAAGATTGTTGAATAAAAAATAATTTAACCAACTTAAAGTAATGCGTTTCACAACGTGTTTGTTGCTGCATCGGGTGTCTCACTTGTTTGTTTTTACTTCCACGCGATATACAAAATCCCGAAAACACTTCAGTTATTTACCCTAATGCGTAACTCGCGCGATCTTGTGCGTGAGCGCTAGAGTAAAATGCTTTTGTGAAACTGTGAACAAACTGTGGTGTACCCGCTGTACAGCAGAAGGAACGGTAATTGTATAAAGTTAATGACGTGAGACGAAGGTTCCAGTTAATGTTCTGAAGCCGGTTTGAATACATACGTATCCTTTGTGAGCTGCAATTGTACTTTCATTTAGCGTCATTTTCCCTTACAACTTTTCTCTTGATTTCACCTTAACTTTCCTCGGAAAACGCTGACTTCATGTACATATTTCTCATTTCGCTTTACGTTGTTTGTGTAGTCCGTTGGCCGAGTTTCATGTTAAGAATAAATGAAAAGGACTTATGAAAGCATTTAAAAAATATGTGTATATGCAAGAAAGTAAGGAAGAGAATTTGTAAGACATCGAAACACTAGATGTTTATGTTTGAAAATAAATGTAGCTTTAATTAAAGTAAAATTAAAACGTAAACGATGAAATCTATATTGGTTACAAATAATTTGGCAAAAAAAATTATATTCACTGTAAATAGTTTATATTATTGAATCTGGATGTATATTTAGTTATAATATTTTACCAACATTACTACACAGGTTGGTAAAGTAATATTAAATAGACATGAAGCAGCGCGCAGGTTGTAGTGGGGATGAGTCTGGAACAGTGGAAGCCACGAGAGAGTAAAATCTCTACTAACGCAGTAGAAAATATTGGCCTACTCTCTGAATGGTGTATAAGACGCACGTATAAGTAATCTATTTTGAGACGGGTTAACGTTTTATACCTAATGCGCCGAAGTTACGCATCTTTAATTTAAGATGAAAGAACATAATAAAAATTTACGTTTTCCCCTGTAAAAGTCCTCAAACAAATTTAAAAATTGATATCGCTTGTAATGACAGCTGAGATAAAGCAGTTTACTGCCTAGTCGATTCACAATTATTTTCTTTTTTTAATTTTATAACATTATTTGCTTAATTTTCTATTGTCTGTGCATTCTTATAATGTTTTCAATTGTTTCATTTTTTAATTTTTAATTTTTTTATTGTTTTCGGAAACATTAATTGTTTTCTATATTTCGTTAGTTACATTTGTAACCATATTACTAAATACTTTACCAAAATAAATTTTACAGCCCTCCCAACACCCCCTTATATGTGTGTGTGTGCGCGCGCGTGTGTGTAACTTACTTTTTACTAACCAATTATTCATATAATTTTAAAATCATTTGTTACTTTTTAATTGTTTTTCAGTTTTTTACATTTTAGTACGTTTTATATGTAATTCACTACTTTTTTTTACTAAGTTACTAAATACTAAAAATTTGGTTATATTTAAGTTTTGATTTCGATTACGACACGAGACAGTAAACATGGAGATTTTGTAAGACTAATCAAGCGTGAGACACAACAAAAAGAGACAATATAAAGATTTCATGGAATTACAAAATGTTTAATACTGCCATTATTTTGTAAACAGTGACTTGGCATGTTGTGTCTGTTGCAAGGTTTCTCCAAAGTCGAGCCTAGACATCAACAATCATTGTACCGTATATTTTGGAATGTGTAACATTTTGTGTACATGTTACGATCACGAAAAGACGTAGTAATATATGATCCACATTGCTCTGGCATCTTAATTTGTTTGAGTAAGTAACATCAACAACAGCCTCGCATGTAAAATGACTGCGTGTGTGTTTTTTTAAACAAGCAGATGTAAACTATCCATAAATAACAGGAGAGACAATAATAATGCAATAATTAGACTAAAAGTATTTAAGTAATATAGATCTCATTTACTTACTTGCAATTACAATTATTGAGATCAGTTCTTCCACCCCACTAATATTTCCGTCACTGTTACTATCACTATCACTATCACTCAAATCGTCTTCACTGCTGCTATCCGGTCCAATATTAATTTCTAAACGATCTGTCACAGTATCCATTATTTGGTCCGATCTCACGTAGTCGTTTTCAATTTTCATGACGTGGTTACATCTTGATCTCCAGTCTGCGGGAGAAATATAATCAGATTCTGTTTTCGCTAAGTTTATGACACTGTCTACAGAAAAATGCACGTTCTTTCTTTTAACACGCTCCTTCACGGTTGCCCAAATGAGTTCAATAGAATTAAGATCCGGGTAGTAGGGTGGAAGTCGTAAAACGGAATGTCCATGGTTTGCCATAGTAGCATCTATTTTAAAAGTTTTGTATGTTGGTTTATGTTGTTTAATTAATGCATAGAGCTCAGGTTTTAACATAGATGGACTACAAGGAATGTTATGGTTCTGTAACCAGTTAATCATGTCTCCCTTTTTTGTTAATGATGTTGGAGGTGGATTTACTTGTACATTGTGGTAGGAGGCATTGTCTATTACTACTACACTGTTCTTATAAAAGTTCGGTGTAAGCATTTCACTCACCCACTTTTTATAATTTTCATAGTTCATGTCGTTGTGATAATTGCCTTTTTTGGAACCCGATTTACACATTAAGAGTGCATAGGATACAAACCCAGTTTCACCACCAGCATGAACTACAACCACCAGCTGTCCTTTATTTATTGGATTTTTTAGGCCACTTTTATCACTGTCTGTCCACGTTTTTGTAACTGACGTTGAACTGTGAAAACAGGTTTCATCCGTGTACACTATGGGCCGCCGTTCTTCTCTGTACTGCTGTATTCTTCTTATAAAATCTACTCTTAATTTTATAATGCCATGTTTCTCTATTAAAAGTTTTCTATTGTTTTCAGCACGTTTCCACCGAAATCCTATTTGTCGAATAATTTGTCTAAGACTAGATACACTACCATTATAATGAATTAATTCGTTCTCGTAAAATTCTTAAAATAACTTTTGATGTTGGTCTTCCCCCTTACGTTGTGTGACAGTCGTGAATAATTCGTCGAATAGTACACTTGTCAAAATCGTCTATATCGGTTTTTACTTTTTTTTCTTGGACGTTTTTTATGGGGAGTGCTGAAAGATTTTGTATCACCCGTATACGCGGATGCTTCTTTAATGGTTCTAAAAACACAACTTAGCGACACACTACACGCCTGAGCTACCCGTTCATGTAATTTTCTTTCTGATGTTTCTTTGCCTTCAGATTTCATAAACTTGTAGACGTTATAAATTATTTTCCGACTCTGACTATGTATGACTTTCCTTTGCACAGAAGTGACGGTGAACCAGACTGATCCATTTCACACGACAAACCGGGAAAAAAGCAACAAACTAAATGAAACTAAACGCTACACTTTTGATGAATACTGATGTTTCTTGAAAAGTACGCTCATAATAATCTCCACAGCGTCTCGGAGGAAACTGAGTTTTGTTACTCTGCTATTCTATTTGTATGCGCAATTCTTAACATACGCCGTTAGCACGAAAACGGTTGATTCATGTCTAGTGAATTTTACTTATATAGTAGTCTACATTGTTGTCGTCGTTGTTGTAGTTGTCTTCTTCCTCTTCTTCTTGTTGTTTTCTTCTTCATCTTTTTCTCCCTTATCGTCCCCTTTTTCCCCTGCCTTCAGTCACATTCTGAACTCCGATCTTCCTTGGTCGAAGCGTTTCACTTATCGTAAATTATGTCTTCCTGGTAGTTTCTCAATACAATTTACCAGGTCCAACCTAGAACTTTCTTTCTTCCTTCTCCTATCGGCCGTACTCTCTCCCAGTTCTTCCAGGTTAAAAGCACTCTCTTTTCAACATTAATATTTTCTTATAACGTTTTGTTAGAAACATAATACTGGCATCGTAGTAATATTTGGGCAAAACTGACAATGTTGCCTAAAATTATTTAGGCAAATACAAACTGATCCTAATCAAACTGCTCGTCTCGGAAACCGGCAGTTTACATTTTGCTACTGCTAAAAGCCGTTTTAAGAGATAATCTAATACTACTGAAACTATATGTAGAACTCGCGATACTCGGTCGATTATAAGCCGATGAGATCTGGAGAAGAACAAACCCTCGAGAACTTAATTGAAGTGGCGTTCACTGTAAATAGGTGGAGCACTACGGAATTCTTATATCGAAACGACATCAACTGAACTGCACAGAACAATCAACTGATTGAAACACTTCTACTGATTAATAATCACACTGTTGGTGAGTGTATTAGTGAGCTTCGGAACAAAGTTAAAAATTTTAGCGTGTAGAGTAAATTAGAGATTAAACTGACTGGACAGCGTTCTCACCTGGTGAATCAGCGCATTTCACAAATTAGTTGTGTGCTCAAAACTAGAATCTTACGAATGTATATATGTTTTAGTGCTGTCGGTACGAACTTTGTCGTACTTACGTGTATTTAGCCCCGTAGTTGGACGCCATATGTAAATGTAATAATTATGCGAATTTCTGATTGCATAAATTAATTGAAAGAATAAATCTTGCTTGTTGCCCCGCGTTGGGAAGCCATATACAACTGTAATAATTCGTTGTACATGTAGTTTGTTATGCCCCACGTTCTTTGGGAGCCATGTACAACTGTTACCTATTATGCATACTTATTAATTGCATAAATTAATTGAAATTATTAATTAAATAAATCTTTCTCTTGGTTACAATTATCTACTAGAATTTGCTTCCTCGTGTCACGCGTCAGGGCACCATATACAATATTATATATTTTATGTAAACTTATCTGCATCGATTAGTTAATTGATTTTAATTAGGTAGCAACCCCAAGTTTGGGTGGTCATATACGACTTTATATTTTCTGTGAAGTTTTGAGTGTAAATGTTAATTGTATACTATTCTAAGGAGTTTCCATAAATGTAGGTTTTACTACAGATCTTGTTTACTGCTCCAGGACGGGCATGCCATGTATGATGATACACTCTGATATCACTGAGCTTTAATACGTCCCGCGTTCTGGAGCACCATATGTAAACAGGTGTTTTGGGTGAATAACAATTATGTGACTCAGACACTATCAATTTTCGTAAACAATACAAATTTATTATATATTTTCAATGTCATTTAAATTCTGAATAAAGTTAGCGTTTCTATACAACACATTAAATACACAATGCCGTTATATTATCTCTAACGTTTATGAACATCTACAAATCAATAAAGGTTAATTAATGACTATATAAATTTCAATATATCCTACTCTATGGATTCATATATCTCAATTTGCGTTACTTTTGAGCAATTAAATATATGTATATTCAACTCAGTGGCAAGTTCTTTTTGAGTGGCAGGAAAGTGGCAACCTAATCTAATGTTACATGAATGATAATAATTTACTTGGTGTTTGTATCCAAATTGCGGTGATTAACTGCGTAGTACCTCTCATACTGCGACGAGGTCCAGGCTGAAGATACGCCCATTAAATTACACTTGACACTCCGTCACGACACTATTTGTTCCACATTTTATTCGGATACTCGCATGAGCGATAATGACTAATTGCGTTAACTCGAATATTACTTCCTTGTCTAAAACTCTTTTGCGTGTAGGTTCTTTGTCACTCTCGATGTACGCGTGCAATAGTTTATGCTGTGTTTAACTAGAGCGATGGTACCATTTATAATGTATTCACTATGCCAATATAATTGGTTTTATTTGCATTTCAGTGAGTTAATTCGTGGCACAATCTTACTATATTGTCTCATGTCACTTACGTCACGGTAATGTGATATTGTCAATACCTTATCACTCGCATTCGATTCATAAAAACGAGATTTTTATGATCACAAAGTCTGATCGTCCATAACTCGACATTGTCATAGTATTTAGTCACGGGTTAGTTCTACAGTTTTACATAGTTTCTGATACACTCCCGAACGATCTCTCTGCTTGTATCAATACACTTTACTACCGTCCATCTGAAAGACTCTGGCTGGTTTATACCGAAATAGAATTGACTGACAAAAATTAGAATACGACCGAACTGAGACTGAACTCAAATTTAAAATAGGCTGACTGAGAATTGAAAAAGACTGACTTCTGATTTAAAATAGACTGACTTCTCCAAATCGACTGACTCCTCCAAATCGACTGACCTCTTTTTTCTCTGCGAACACCTTATTTTATTACTTCAGCAACACGACTCCCTCCACGGATATCATACCCTTACCACAATCACTGTCATGATTGGTTTCTCGCATCAGATTCTGTGAAGGCTCCTCCTAGATACTCTGGCTGGGGTCTCTAGTCTACTTCCCATTAGCTCTTCACCCTTGTCTCCATGTTGACGTCTTCTTAACACCCGCCTTTTGCCGAATTCCTTGCTCCTGATAGGTCAGCCAAGACCCCTCTCTAAAAGTCTTGCTGTCCACACCACCTCCCCGTATGACGACGGACCTAATTACACGGTTGTCTGTTATGTGATTGTCTTACGTTCCCTAGTGTCCTTTCTAAGCGATTTCCTTTCCGCACATGTGCGTACCATAACCCGGGTGTGCCGAATCGCCGTATTGTCCTCGACTTCCCTTGTTACGTTCACACGCTGATGGTGGTCATCTTCCAGGAACTAACATCTGTTCTGCAGCCCTACAAGATGCTCCGTATGTCGTGCCAGTAAGCAAGTTGCCCGCTGTGCGGCTATGTATGTCCTTTTGTTCTTAATTGCATCCGCTCTTAGACTGCTTTTGTGGAAAATGTTATGTCCATGTGCAGCCGCTAACTCACACGTGTATGTCGAAAATGTTGGCGTCCCCTTAGTACACGCTTTGTCGGTAATTGTGACGAACTGCCACCGTCTTTTGTTTCTTTGTTATTGTCGCCACTTGCGCTTATGTCGTTCATCCACGTCCAACATCTGTTGTGTGCCAAGGCGTTGTCTTTCTTAAGTCATTGTCTAACGGCGGCCGTTTGGCTATACCATGCATCACTCTTGACAGTTGACGCCCGCTACAGTGCCGTTTACTCAAAAAAAAAATTCTCTACTGTAATTGCTTTACAATCTCGTTCGATAGGTTATGATCTGATCTCTGCTTTAAACTCAGCACTACAATGATGTTTCTTCTGTACTCAAGTTCCTTACAAGACTATCTTGTAAACGATTGAGATTACTATTAACATTTTTGTAGTCCAAGGTATCCCACTGTTGGGTAAGAGTCTCAGATTAAGAGTCTAACCCCCATTGTAACGAACCATCGTGGGTAATCTATATATATAAAACTCAAAAAGTCTGATGATTTATGTGTACTGAATACAAATCCACACCGTTACACCGATTGCCACCAAATTTTGCACAGGTAACCTTTGACACAAGGCAAAAAATACTGTTTAACTTGGAATTTGATCTTTTGCCCGTTCGCACGATTTAGGCCCTTTTAATTATGCCTTTGCGTTGACGCGTATAAAGTTGTGAACAACACCATGGAGACCAGAATTAATTACCATAGTAACAAGTAAATAAACAAATGATATTTAGCGGCATCAGAACTGTACCTTTATCGGTTCCTGCAGTTTCTAATGTTTTATATGCGATTGTAACGATATATTTTGTAATATTGTATAGAGATACGTCTATATATTTTATAATTGTCTTAAACGATTATAAAATGTATGTTTATACATATTTCTGATGACGCAATGAATAAGTAATGAAATATATTAAATACTACTACTAAAGTGTCAAAACACCATGGAGACCAGAATTAATTACCATAGTAACAAGTAAATAAACAAAAGCTATTTAGCGGCATTGGAACTGTACATTTATCCATTCCTGCAGAACATTTTCGATGTTTTATAATATGCGATTGTATCGATATATTACGAAAGAAGAAGTGTACTAATTTCAAATTGTCCTATTACTTAATGCAAAGCGAAAATACGTGTTGTTGTCATTTGTGAGGTTAGGTTTTTGGTTTTTAGTTTACTGCTGAAATAAATAAAAACCATGGTTGAGGAAAACATAACGTTTAGTGTGTTACACAATGCTTCTAACACAGTAACACTTAAAATAAAGAATTTAGCGTTTTTGATTTAACAGGTACTTTATAAATATCTCCAAAGGCTGTTGCACCAACATAATAATTTAGTACAAGTGTTAAAAACAGCTTTGGAGAGAATTTGACTAATGCGTACAAAATTGTTATACGAGTTGACAGAACACCATATAGACATAGACACTGAAAATTATATTAAAATACTTATTAAAAGTCAAATATTCGCGAGCGAAGCCGCAGGTAAGAGCTAGTTACAAATACTTTCCAAATATTGTAATATTCTTTCACAAAACTACATATTCATAAACACTGTGCCAGCACCACCCAACTTACATTGTCAAGCGCCAGAACTCCACACAAAAGTCTATTCTATATTTCCCAACTACACTCACTTTGTTCTGTGCTTGTCATGTCCGTGTTATAGCAGAGGCTTAAAGGTTTCATCTCTTCATTGCTTTTTATGTTTTCTCTCCTATTTGCTTGGCACTGTAGTGTTCATTTCGTTGTTTTAAACGCCCACTGATTTTAAGCTACGTATCTGGGACAATTCCATTTAATCTTCTTGAATTTTATAGTAAGCCTATATGTTAATTTTATAGTTCTCATGTCTTCTATGATATTATGATGGAATGTCAACGCTCCTCTCTAGCTGTAAAGAGCTTCTAGCATAGTTTTCTGACAAGTGACCCGTTTTATTTGTTTTTTCTCGATAGGGGGTAATGTTCTTGACGGAAACCCTTCCAACGACAGGAGTATGAACACATTCGTTATCTATTATTCTTTCTATTAATACTTTATTCGTACACAGAATTTATCATGACATTTGTCTTCATCTGATGTATACTGACACGAGATTCTAATTTTTCTCATTAAGATGCTTCAACAGTGTTCGAAGTGCAGCATTGTATTTTAGTACGGTTAGCATCTGCCAAAAAAAGTATTCAATAAGTATTGTTATGGCGGTAATAAGGTGGTAAGATTATACCACCGAGCGACTTGTTGATTTCGTCACGAAGGCTCACCGAATAACTGTGAAAAATAGTGCATTCCTTAACCTCCTACACGCGTCGATAGACGTCTAATGACCTTCACTGTTATTGACCCCTACCCAAAACGCCGTTGCTGCAATCTAATAACAAAGTTGGGTGATGACATAACTTGCAAACATACTGAGACGAGAAGTGAGGCAGCAAAAACTAAACTAAAAAGAGAAGTACCAGAAATGAAGTATTAAGAAAAATATTGCCGAAGGGCAATACGAGATCGGGACAGAAACAGGTCCACTATAGAAAGATGAAAAGTGGACAACATTGGAAACAGGATTGTAAGGACAAGAGAAGAATTGAATTCGCTTTTCGATAGACAAGAGAGGAATCAGTCGAAAGTACAGTAGGAACTATGGAACTTGGAAAGGAAAGTAGGAACTATGGAAAGTAGAATCTCATTTGGGTCTTTGGGTAGTTGGAAAAGAAAAGTAAAAGAAAACACGAACATAATATATCGTTTAGCATTTTGAATGAAAGTGTAAATATTAAAGTAAAAACGTTCATCGATGGTCAGTTTGATTATAAGCCTGGTGTCCCGCTAAACAGTTTCCACTTTTTGATAAATACTGTGAATTACAGGTTTCATTGTACCTTTAGGCAGCTGACTGTATAAGACTTAGTTAAAGTATTAGACATTGGTTCATAAAACGTAATTAATTGCGCTTTACGGGAACTCAACTCGTAGAAATGGTGTGTAACAGATAATTAGAGCCCTTTTGAAAAATAAAATTGACAGTCTGTATCACCTTCTTTGACAGAATATTCAATAATGAAAGAAGAAATTGATGAGTTGACTTACGCTTCATATCTGTGTAACATGTAAAACGGGCTATTAGGCAGTAGTCCAATATTCAAATTTTCTGAAAACCCGGGCATTTCGGCCGTGCCTAAGTCGGCCATCTTCAGTGGAGCGGGAACAAGGTAGTACTGATCGCTACAGAAGAAAATGAGGTCAGTTCATTTCGGAATTATCTTACGTTCGTTTCGTTTATTAATTCTTGGAAGTGAAATATAAAAAAAGGAAAAGCCACTAGACGGATAAAAGAGGTAAATTTTATTCTATTCATAATTCTTGGAAGTCTTGTGTTTTTATTAGTATCAAATATATTACTTCAAAAATTAAACCATTTTTATGTATTAGTGGTAGTGTAAGAAACTAATAAAAAGTTAAAATTAATTAATAAAATCTTCTATTATAGACGATATTTACATTTTCTGTCTCACACGAGTTACTTCCTGGTTCTGACTCCCAGACTCCCAGTTAATTCAGACCTGTTATTATATTGGTACAATGTTTCCTGTTGTTGACAATGTGGGACGTCAAATAACATCTAAAACCATCGTCAAAATAAAATTTCCGACATCCTCGTGAAATTGGGAAATGGAGACGTTTCGGTGCTCACCCTATAATGAAAATGCGGTATAGTCTACAAACATTCGATTCTGTAAGCACTCAAACGTAATCGACTTCTGTAGAACAAAGATGTAGTTGTCTAGTTGACTAATTAGGCGTGAAGTTGGCGGAAACTTTGTCGTCAGTTCCTCTCCAGTGGCGAGTGACTGATGTTCAAAGCTCGTTAATTATCTGAGATTTGTCATACTCAGTTGAATTAGGAGTTCCTGTTGTAAGTTTTCTTTAAATTTTCTATATAATATTTCCTTACTTCACTTAAGGTTTTATCAGTGTAATAAAATCTTTTAGAGAATGTTACAGGATCAAACTTTTTCACTTGACCATTCACACATAAGATTCCTTGGCGTTACAAGATATCAGATGAATGCTACTATTTTTCTAAACACTTAATTAGTTCGGAATTTCTAGTTGGGAAAATTTTTGACCTGCCATGAAAAAATACAGATATGATTTGCCGTGCTTTCTTGAATTCATATTTTATCGTTTAACAAAATATATTACCAACACATTTAAAATTTTAATAGCTTGTTTTTGAGGATTTGGTTTTAGTTTTACAGAAACTATACGTTGCTACTGAAATCATTAAGTATATAAACATCATTACCATTATAACGAATATTTAAAAAATTTATTCTTTATAAAATATTAAAATTTTAGAGGTGATCTCACTACCTGATAAGTTAGTTGTTAGATAACTTGAGTTTTTATAATAGATCGCTACTTGAGTTCATGTCATGATTTTCTGAAACTGTCGTTTCAAAACTTATTTTACTTTTACACTATACGTAAATTCTTCTTTACAAAAATTAAAGTTCAAATAAAAATTCTTACTTGTGAGTGTGCTTATGAAGCACTTATATTGGCGAGGGCGACGATGGAATTCTTTCAGAAGCTGACCTCAACAGTGGACCTAGACTGGCGTCAGCTCGAACACAAATTCCGATCTTGACATCTGCCCAGTCTGAACTCTCTGATACCAGAACTTTTAAAAGTCAGGGACGCTCTAACCGTGTAGCAACAAAAGATCTCTTCGGTGTGAGATGAATGGGAAGGAATCAGTAAGTGTTTTGCCTTTAGGGACGGAAAACTACTTTAAAAGCGGAAGACTTATTATCTGGTCTCCGAGATAAGTTACAAAAGACAAAAACCAGGCTACAGTATGAAGTAAAAAATACAGTATCGGGTTATTCCAAGGACAATGGGTGACGTAATAATGTATCCAGGCATTAGGCGGTCCAAGAATAAAACAAACCGCTGCCTCGAACCTCAATAGACGAGAACGTTCCCGAATGGAGTAAGAAAAATTTAAGCCACATACTTAGAACGTTTGGCTCATGAGTCCACGTAGGAAATTAGAAAACTAAAATGAAAATGGCATTGGCGATAAAGTAAAGAATTAAGGAAACCTGCCTCGAGAGTGCGTTTGATATCAGACCATGTAGACCATGCAATCAAGTCCAGCAGTCGAAACTCGTGGCCAGGGACATCACCCATACATGAAAGCGTTTAGGTAAAGGCGTTTAATATATTTCCACAGGTTTAGATTTGGTGGGAATATATCTGAAAGTTTTATAGCCATTACAAGAGTTCCGCAGGGTTCCAATATAGGACCTCTCTTTTCTCTGATATGTATTCAGGACATAACATCCGTCGGAAATTGTGATGTCCAAATGTTTGTAGACGATATTTAAATATCACTTTCCATCAATGGCAAGGAGGATCATGTTGCCTTTCAACAATGCATAAATAATGCTGTAAATGGGCACGGAGGAATTGCATGCCACTGAATCGTACTACGCCAATCATATAAATCATAGATTAAATACATCTTACTATGTTTATAAGTAGGAGGTATGAGTGTAGAAAGAAAGGATTTAGTCTCTGATCTAGGGAGTTCGTATGGTCTGGATTCGAAGCTTCTCTTACCTCAGCATGTTGAAAGTGTTGTTTCCAAAGCCCGTGGAAATCAAGGGCTTATCAAATGGACTGGGAGACACTTTATGGTACAGAATCCTGTGTGACTATAAGTCGTTGACCAGAAGCCATCCGAAAGATGCTTCAGTCATGTGGAACCGGAACCATGAGTACACAGGTAACTCCACTGAGGGAGTTAAGAGAAAGTTCTTACATTAGATGACCAACAAATTCACTTAACTGGCTCGTCGTGTGGAGGTGACGAAATCTCTTGGTCGTCCTTCACTCTTAAATAGAAGAATTCGTACAGACCTGCTCTTCTGTCATCGGTTCGTCTTGGACTTAATGAGTTCTTGCTTGTGATCATTGATTTGAAGATCCCTACCTACACACTTCGTGTAAGGTCCACGTCTGTTGGTGAACATGCAGCATCATGTAGTCCAGTTGTGAGATGCACTGAAACTACCAACCTCTACGTCGACGTCCTTGACTTCTTTAGTGGCATAATGAAGTTTCTATGGGCAGTGAGGGGTCTATTCTTCTAACTGCACTTGTTTGACCTGCCACATCAATATTGTCGTGTGGCTTGTTACATGTGTAGTACTTAGAATTGCGTAGTCCGTAGTGCATAGTCTTGTCACAGTCGTCTTCTTACTTGTCACACTAAATTCATTAGGTTCATGTCTGTTTCAAGAGTGATATACTTAGGTTCTAATGAACCATTCAAACAAACTCGTCCCCTGTTCCTCTAATGGGTGTCTTTCAGTTCCGTGGGTGGATCGGTAGAGTATAGAGGTGTGTAGGAGCCCTGTAAAAAATTATTATTGTTATTATTATTTTCATCTGTTTCACTGTCTTGTAGCTATTCTGAAAAAGGTTATAATTAATAATATTTCAACCAACTTCATTTTTCGTCTAACGATAATTAGGCTACAACTTACTTCACAAATTCTGTGTTACATAAAATGTTGTTTCAATTTTTTGAGTAACAGTATAATATATACGATGACAGGCAAATTACGTAACACATTTTTCATCGTCTAACCGGTAGATACGTGTATTGAGGATAAGAGTTTCAAACTTCTTTCCAAGTACAAGGCAACTGGTAGCACTTTTATTGAGTTTTATTGAGTTCCAAGAAGATGCATACAATCACTCTTGTTGGAACGCAAAATTTAATAACCTCTGCTACAGTTTTTTCTTCTTATCAAAGGATCCAAGTTACACACATGACAAAGCGATTGAGTTTCTGTAAAACATTACTGACTGCAAGGAGCTTGTACAAGAAATTTAAAAATGCAACTCTTTACAATAATAAAAAGATAGAAAGGTTAGAAAAACATAGCTGTATTCTATTAGAAATGGAACTTTTCTATTATCACACGTTTTCTTGAGGTTTTAACTACTATGTTTTAACTACGAAACGAAAACATTTTTATCAATATATTTCTGGTGAGTATTCATTGTTCAGTAATCCCTTAAATTTTCTAGTCTATAAACTACATAAAATTATTGTCGATGTTATCATCTTTCAGACATTAAATAGGGCAATTCAATATACGGTATTTCATCTGTACCCATTCTTTAGAATCTTTTATACTTTCTCGAGTAAAATTTCAAACAGTAAATTCTGTTATCGTTTCCGTGCGTTAAAATGAGATCACTACAGCAACAACATTGTAGTCTTTGCAAAAATTCAATCCTAAAACCGCTCAATTGCAATCGATATCTGTAGAACAAAGATGTACCGGTACAGTATTAGCTGACAAATTAGGCGTGAAGTTGGCGTAAACTTTGTTGGACGTTCCGCATACTTGGCAAGTGACTGATGTTCACAAAGCTGATTGATTTCATCCGACTTGTTAACGAATTAAGAGCACTGTTTCAATGCTTCTCTATAAGTTTTAAAAACAAATCTCATGTCTGTTACTTATTTTTTAAAACGTCATTTGTACTGCATTTTGTTATGACATTTACAAATTTCAGTTACACATTTCCGTCAAGGCTAAAGTTTATTTGTGAAGTAAGGTGTATTACACCTAATCAGCGTCTCTTGACATTACTAGTATCTGCCACCTACCATGTGTACGAGTTGATCAGTACAGGCGCAAACCAGATTTTAATTTTCTAGCCGCAATTAACAGTTAATAAACCAGTCATAATAATAGTATGAAAGTATACAGGGTTATTAAAAAAGAATGAACCGATTTCATAACGCAATATTTTATTAAGGAAAAGTTATTCAAAATTCTTAATAGTATTCTACTCATAATCAAGGTTTATTTCCTGTCTTACAAGTGTTCAATGTGGCCACCTCTTGCAGTACGGACAACATCAAGGCGGCATGAGAATTCTTCCTAGACGTGTAGCAACATATCACGATCCACTGAGTTGATCACTGATGTTATTCGATGTTTAAGTTCATCGAAGTGGGTTGTGGCGGTTAGCGGTAGAAGAAAAACTCTATCTTTTACACATCCTCACAAGAAAAAAATCACATACGGTGAGATCTGGAAATATCGCACGCCAAGCACAAAGAGCAAGGTCTTGGGCCCCCTTCCGATCAATCCATCGTTGGGGCACTTTTTCATTCAAAAAGAAGCTCGAACCATCAGGTGCCAATAGGGCGGTGCTCCATCGTGTTGTAAAATGAATTGTAAAATGAAGTCGTCTGAATTTGCTTGCAATATTGGGAAGAGCTATTGTTGAAGCATATCGAGATAGGTTTTCCTGTAACTGTGTTTCCCTCCAAGAAAAAGGGACCATAAACCTTGTCCATAGACACAGAGGAGAAGACGTTCATTTAAAGGCACTATCTTTCGTACTCAACTTTTTTATGTGGGTAATTTGTTCCCCAAATGCACACATTGTAACCATTGACTGTGCCATTCAAATCAAAGGTCCCTTTCATACTTATCAAAACATCCTCTACGTCATCTATTCACATTTTCGTAGGTCTTCCTCTAATTCTTCTCCACACTGGTTTCCAGCCTGCAAATGTTTCAATTGTTTTGCTATCATTTACTACTAACTTACCTAATCCATCACGTAATCCTGTAAAATAATAAAAATAATAACAATAATATTAACAACAAAACAATAATAATGTTAATAATGCTAATAAATTACCTCCAGCTTTATCAGAGACAGAACTTGTCATATTGGGGTAGGGCACCACCCCATATTGGACTATCAGCACCACACGAGGCAAAACATGGAGTACCGAAAGGATCTCCGTTGAGGGGCACACTTTTTACTGTAGCTATCAACGGGATCTTTAAGGGTATAGAAACATCTGTTAGATAGTACTTAGATGTTGAAGGTTTTGTGCTACTGTCGAAGATATTATTCTTCTCGGGTAATGAAATGGTAATGATTATAAACGAAAAATGGAAGACAATATAGACATGATGGTTGAAAATGTTAAAAGCATATGGTCTTCTTTCTCGGCAAAAAGATGACGTGTGTCCACTTCTGTCGAAATTGAGGAAGGCACCCTTACGCGATATAACCATAACGGTGTTCGGCTGCATTATAAAAGAAATTACTTTTTCCTACGAACTTACGACAGACTGGAAGTCGCGTGTGGAAGACTTGGCTGCGAGGTGCAAGTCATAGGAGACATTCCGTACTTGCGCAGCACTACGTCGCTTATTGTAAGACAGATATACCGCCTTTAGAGCTTATATATCAATTATTATTGCTGTAATATGTGATTAAAGATTTATCGCTATCAAGTCACATAAACTAGGGGCTGAGTGGAAAACACTGACTTACGAGAACTTAAAATCACCGTTGTATGTTTACTCGACCAGCCGGCATCCATACGCTCTAAGTAGCCCGGTGTAACAACATCCAAGCGTAAGTTCCATGCGAGGAGCCTCCCTACCTGCTTTGCAAATAACATTGGCGTCTAGACGTTGCTGTTAGAAGCAGGCCAACCTAACTAAATTCAAACTCCTTTTTAGATCAGTCCTGGAGCAATACGTTGGATGTCATTGTGTACACTGATGTCTCAAAGACGTACATTGTGTATGTTGATACCATTGTGTACACTAACGGGTCAAAGATGGAAACGTTTTAGGCTGTCGGAAATGCCTTCCTCTCTTGGAAACTTACCAAGACGGCGTGTGTGTACACTGCCGAACAGTATTTAGTGTGACGAGCTCTTCGGCATTGAGAACACCGAGGTGATATAAAATTTGTTATCTATACGGATTCATTGAGCTTTCTTACTGCCTTCGACAATCCGGGTACAGCGGGCCCGCTGTTGTAACATATAATGTCGTTATGCATTGCGTTAGACGAGTTTTACTTGCTTGGTGTCTGGGTCATGTAGGTATTGAAGTCAACGAAGAAGCTGACACTACAATGGGACACGCTGCAGACAACCCAGAAGTCGATGAAATTGCCATCGACCTGAGGACGCAAACTAGCTGCTACAACCACCATTATTAATGTGAGGTAGCAAACGTGGAATTCACGACGCAGTAAGCTTTCAGCAGTGAAGCAGAGCGTCCGTAAATGGCAAGTGGCAGGTGATCACAGTCGTCGTGAAGGCGTTTGCGTCACCAGATAGCTAGTATATCTATGCCGAATTGATAACTGCTTTATAATTAAGGTATTGTGATAAATATTTGCGCGATGTGTACCGCAGTCAGTTGAGAGCAAGACGACAATATTCCGCGTTAAGTCTTCAAGGGTTTGAAGGATCTACGGGCTTATTAGTTCGTGCTCGGTAGATTGCCGACATTGCCTCAGAAAGGAAGAACAGAACGCAAATAAACAAGTTTAAGCTATCACTTAGTGGCGGTTCGTATTTAGGTTGCAAGGTTGCACAACCACAAGAAATTTTCTTATATTAATATGTTAATAGTAGTTTGAAATGATTAAACTATACACTATTATTTACGAAAATATTGACTACATTTTTAAATTCTGTATTGTGCGAAGGTGCAATAAAAAGTTTAAGAACAGTAAAAATTGCATATTCCTTGTGTTCAATGTTGGTGTTGCTACCTTAACAACAAATGGTACAACGTGCAACATCGTTAAATGGGAAACAGTGCAATAGTGTGCACGGCCATGGCGGACTGTAGTGGAAGGCCGGAAGGTTCTACGTGGGAATACTGGAACAAGCTGGACTTTCAGGCCGACTAGTACGATCTCTTAATTTATGTATTTCAATAATCAAATCAAGTCTTTTTTTAATTTCAGGTTAACATCCGTGTTATAATTCCTTGTTATTTGTAAATTAAAATTTTATTATCTTAAATACTGTAGTATTATTTATAATAAAATTAATAGGAATTGTAGTAATTAACTCATTCATATGATACGAATTCAATATTCAAACAAAATTAATTCCTTAGGCCTAATACTAATCCACTAATTTCTTCAACTTAAACATATAGTACTGAGTGCGCACAGACCTATAATTTAGGTTCAGCTATAAATACTCATTATTTTAGTAATGCTACGAAATTAGATCAACACCTAATATGTTCACGTTAGCTTTTTTATTACACAGTGCACAGACCTATTTAATATCATTCATGCTTTATTTTTTAGATAATGAAAACTAACAATACACTACTTTCAGACTATAACAATAAATAAAATATCAATGCTGCTCTTTTATTATACGTATTATGTATTTTATTTTTTTTAAATGTTAGTTACTTTGGGTACAGAAATAACATTCAGAATGTCTTAGAACATGATTTAATTATAAGAGCTGTGTTCCATAAACATTCATTACTGTCAACTAAAAAAAAGTTACAAATTTGGTAAGAATAAAATATATACCTTACACATAAAATTCATAAAATCTTCGGATTTGTAATTACGTTTACAACCAGGAAAACAACACGTAAGTGGCATTATCACTGACAAAGTTACACTAAATGAATTATGTACAATTTATTGTTTCCGTCGACTAACGTTTTGTTATAAATTAATTTCGGAAGGTTATTGCAAGTTAAAAATTCTAAGCACCCATTCTAGTTAAGCTTTACACGTGCACATTTTAGTTTAGGTGTGTTTCAGTAAGTATGCATGTTGATCAATACGTGTTTGAAGTCAGCTTATTAAAAAAAAAAAAAAAAAAAACACTAATAATACTGTAGTATCATAAACTATAACATTAAACAACAGTACTGCACTACAAAATGGTCACTGACAACAAACTGTAAATTTTACTAGAATGTTAACCGCTCACGCAATACTGATCACACTCCACTCAACTGTCGCTTCGGCCTCAGACGCAACGTTGCTACATTTGTACCTTCCGGCCTGACACTAGAGACGGCCATGGCACGGCATTTATTCTCAACATAGTGAGTTTGTTTGTCGCAGCTTAGATGCAACCACTCGCTCTATACGTACACGCGAATATCTGTTTCTCTCTACTCACACACAACACCTCCCATCCATCCGTCTTCTCTTCCACTGCGCGCCGTGCTTGAGACTAGGTAGAGCTGTTTCTCTATATGTTTACTTAAAGTTTCCCACGCTGTTCTCAGTATAGTAGAATGAAGGTTGTTTAAAATTTTTAATTCAAGCCGTCTGTTTTCCGTTATTGGTTTGTTCGTGGTAGAGTTATATGCGAAATTGACAGTAAGTGCGATTGTTAGCGAAAGAGTGTGTGGTAAATAAAAAAATGAATTCCTTTTGTAATTTATTAAATAAACGTATTCTACATAGTAGCGATGGAAAAAACTAAAAGTTAAAAGATTAGTGCCATATATATCGGGTCGAGGAATAGTTCAAAACCTTAAGCCAGGTAATAGACCATATCGTAGGTCTTTTAAAACTGAATTTATTATCATAACAGTTTATGTTTGTACATGTGACATTAAAAATATCTTGTTCTGTTTCCCTTGTTTGCTATTTGGTAGAGAAGATCCTTGGACCAAAGTAATGGTGTCAGATATTAATAATTTATCTGCCTGCATAAAAAAATCAGTTATCAAACATACACTTGTAAAATGTTTTAAACAGTTTGATTCTGAATACAGGCGTAGTATTTCAATGTATGATGAGAAGGTTAGGAATAACAGATAATCCTATACGCTTTATTTATAATAAACTGTGTGCGTTTCTATGGGGATTTTGAGTTGGCATTATGAATCCGATTCTTCTTCTAAGCTAGGAATTTTTCGGGGTTTAATCAATTTTAGTTCTAAGATGGACATTGCTTTAAAAATCATATGGAAAATGCAACGGTTTTTAGTATCACATCTAAAACAGTTAAAAACAAACTTTTGAGTTTAATTTTTGAGGTGTCGTGACCAAATAGCTCAAGAAGTAAAAGAATCTGGCTGTACAGCTGTTATATCAGATGAAACCAGTGATGCTGCTAATGTACTTCAGGAAGAAGAAGAAGAAGAAGAAGAAGAAGAAGAAGAAGAAGAAGAAGAAGAAGAAGAAGAAGAAGAAGAAGAAGAAGAAGAAGAAGAAGAAGAAGTCTTTTGTGCCATCAGTTTGTAGAATTTTATCTCGCAAAACAATATTGAATCCAGGCTCAGCGAATCTTCAAGAATGCTATGAGTACTGATGATACTGATAACAACAGACGAAGCTGAATGTTGTTTTACCATTTTAAAAAGAAATAAATCTGTTTTTAGGAATACAATGTGTCAATGTTAGCACTTGCAATGTTTTTTTTTTCAGATGGATTTTTATAATGAGGTTTCCTGACTTCAACCATAAGGCAATCGACAAGCTTTCTGCAGCAAAGGATAGGAGGACTGATATCCTTTTTAAATGAATCTAAGGTGTGTGGCTACTGATTTTTCTTATAGCTATAATTATTTATATTGTTTTCTTCTTATTTACTATTGCCACTTCAGTTGACAGCAACAAGCCCACATATGGAGTAATTATTTTAATATCATCCTGATAGTTATTACTATATTATCAATTCAACTTATGCTAGTACTTAATTAAATGAATTATTAATGTTTAAAGTAAGTATTACTCTAATAACAATGACTAAAAAGTGATATTATTAAAGACATATGTGCCCCCCCTCCAAACCTTATGATCTTTGTACAATCAACACTTCCTAAGACCAACCGCCGCCACTGCTATCGCTATAGATTTCTTGGGTCATGGTTGGAGGAAACAAGATTTCCGACAAGAATAGATGGCTGATGAAGGCATAGAGGCTAAAGAGGTGGGTCGTCGCCGTGATTGGCGAGATGTCTGCCATGGTTCTGAAGTGCTCAAGAGCTACTGGGCACAATGGAAACCTTTATCCTTAGAGAACGGATTGCTGAAACGGTCTTGGGAAAGTGCAGATGGAAGAGGCGTGGTCATGCAGCTGATAGTTCCCCGAAGTAAAGTGCACTCTGTTTTCAAGGAAATGCAAGATGGGCATCTGGAGGTCATCTTGATACCAATAAAACCATTGACAAAATACGGAAGCGATTCTATTGGAGTCTTCTTCGCTACGATATATGGTGTCGGACCTGTGAAATATGTGCTTCAAGCAAGGGCACACAAATCAGAAGCAAGGGGAAAATGCCATTCGAGAGAATTGCCATAGACATTGCTGTCACAGTTACTGACAATGGAAACCGGTACATCGTGGTTGTAAGTGACTATATTACTAAGAGGTTAGAAGCTTATGCAATTCAAAATAAGAGGTTATCACTGTGGCAAAAGGCGTTAGGTTACATCGTCTGTTGCCGTTATGGAGTCCCTATGGAAATCTATACGGAACAAGGGAGGAACTTTGAGTCAAGAGTTCCATCAGAAGGAGTCAGGAGTTCGGGCAACGCCTCTCCATCGTCAGATCGTCAGTCCGACGGAATGGTTAACTGGTTAAATAGGGAATTTGAGCAACATCTATCGAAGGTTATTCACGAGACCTAAACAGACTGGGAACAGAGTATACCATTCTTCCTAATGGAGTATAGGTCATCAGTACACGACACAACCGGCATAGCTTCAGCAAAACCGGTGTTTGGGAGGATAATTGGGATAACTCATGCATTTTTCATTATCAATTTTTTATATTTCTATACATAAGAATGAAATATTTTTAATCTTTAAAGGTTACTTAATCAATAATCCGCAGTGAAAGTGAACTTCGTGGTAATACGAGAAAATGAAGCAAAATAGTTGAAAAAAGTGAGATAGGTTTCTACTTTTATTAATTTTTAAGCTCTCTTGAATATACTTTGGCATTTAATTAAACGAGGAACGTTTCAAGTAAAATATGTTTGATGAGTCCTTTTTCCACTGCACTGAGTAAGATATGTGATAATTGAACTTGAAAAATTTCAGAAACAACAGTAAATGAATGAAAATTTTAAATTAAAATTCTCATATAAAATTAAATTTTATACACTTCTAATTTTCTAAATGGTATCGGATAATTAGTATTGCATTTACTATTGTGCAGGTACTTTAAATGTTTATATCAAAGTATATGCACAAGTATATGAACAGAAACAATAAGTCTAAAGTTACCACTGCGAGATCTCAAAGTGTAGTTGTCTCTCAGCAAAGTAACCGCTAATTTGCATGCCACAGACACGAAGCAGCTATACTGTTAACTAGACCGGTCAGTTTGTTTGCAGATAGATCGATACGAGTTCTCGATAGCAGTTCAGAAAACGTCTGAATTTATTACCACATATAAAGACGGAACTTCAACCATAATACTTTGCTGTTGACTATAAATAACCTTTTATCATTTTCGTGTTCAACAATAAGTTGTTATTGGAACCGTAGTATGAATACTCATCTCATACATATTGTAACGTTACAAAACGTCACAGTACCACAAAAACTCAAATTGAACACTCCTAAACGTCGAGATACCACATGAAACAACCAAAAATAACCTTTGAAAGAGGAAAGGGATTAAATACCAAATTAATTTAAAAGAATAAAGAATAACTCCTTCGTAAATGAACATGAATGCTAAAGTAATGAAGACAAACCGACGCGCGACGTATAGACTAGACAAAATGTGACTTAAAAATACCCAATAGATTAGGGTAGTGAGTAGACTATGAAACTATGCAGAGAAAAGAATCAGGACAACCCAAAAATACCTTGTAAAGGAGGGATGACAATTAAAAATAAGTGAGATCAAATGTATCATAAAATCAATTAAGTTTATAAGGTAAAGGAGAAATAATATAACTCAACTACTATAAATAAAGAAGTGAGTATCTACAAGATAAAGAGAGTAGAAAATAGAACTCCAAATTGAAGGAAAAATAATTATTAAAATAACAGACAAAGCATACTATGTGACATGACAATAACTATAACTGAGACTTAAAATAAGAAGATACCCAACAAGATTAGGAGAGTGAAGTAAGAACCATATGATTATGAAATATATGGTAATGTATAATATAAAACAATAAGATTGTAGCTTATCTTCAAAAAATATAATTAATGTAACCAAATGAATATCAGAAAGAACTGATTAATAATTAAAAATGTACTTAGAATATAAGTGAAACTGGACAATGGCGATCAGAATGATAAATAATAGATAGTACTATTAATAAATAATAATAAGGGAGTAAAATAACTAGTAAAAACAAAAACAAAAACAAAAACATGTAAACTTATTTTAGTCAGTGAATGTAAAAGTATATAACATAACCTAAATAGCTGTGAAATTACACTGGCAAATACAAAAATAGGTATTAAAAATGATATAAAACTATTATATGTTATACTTAAATGAAAATAGATGACATAAAGACTATTCTAAGACAGAGATTAGGTCCCTAAGATGTTATAATTATTGTAATTAATGTGAATTAACAGGATGAAAATGACAGAGTATAAAGGACTCATATTGTACATTAAAAACCCATAGAAACACCAACAAAAAGGGAGAGTAAATACTATCAATATAACCAGTAATATGTAAACTAACTATTGATATGTAAACCAATTAATAATTGCCACTAAATTAACCATTAATAATATACCTATAATGCACATGACCTGTTGCAAGATGCAAGGTTCATTAGTTGAAATACAAGAAAAAAGGCATCTCTTAATCAAAACTAAGTTAACCAAAAGTTGATATGGTTCTTCAGAATTAAGTGTGAAATGTTATAAGCTATTAATGTGCAACCATGATACTGTAAGAAGTAAATCTAACTCATAGTGCTCTAGGCCTAATGAAGCTTAGAACCGGACTTTGTGTTTTATTCACAATTGAGTGTTAATAATGTCAAATAATTACAGCAAAGGACTTGGAACGCATTGTATCCAATATAAGTGATAACCAAATGTTAATTAAAAAAATATAGGACATAAGTTTATGAAAGAATTGTAATAGGATATAAGTTAGAATTGTTACCTTTGTTAATCACGAACAGAATTATACCTTGTGAGATGTCTAAATGCTTAGCAGGACAGATGCCAGATGATGGTAAAGTTAGATTGGAGCTCACAAGTAGCATAAAGAATGATTATCCATTGTAAAGTATTTTAATAGTTTTAGATAAATAGTTTGGCGTCAGTTTTGTACTCTCGTACCCAAAAACCCACGCTTTGAACAGAATTAAATTATTTTGACAACGCGGGGGTGATGAGTTGATAATGAAATGCTCGACATTCCCACCAATCAAAACACCTATATCGAGAATTCCTAATTGGACATAGGTAGGAACAGCGAGAGAGACGAGCAAATTTTGGACAGTTCTTCACAAGTTTCAAAGCAGTACAGATGACAGCCTCTGCGTTAAAGTAATTCGCGATTAACCCATAATGGAGTGCGGTAACGAATGTAAATACGGTCAACCTAACCTTCAAGACGTAAAGTGAACCTACTTCGAGTACAAGTGTAGTGAAGTGGTGTATTAATACAACAATGAATGCTAATTCAAGTATATAAAAAATATATAAGTGAATATAAAAAATATAAAAAGGAATTAATAATTATTACATAATTAATATAATATATATTAATTAATATAATTAAAAATTAATAATAAAATTATAGTGACATTTATAAAAATGTCTTAATGAGTTTAGTACATTATATGATAATGCCATTCGAAATTGTTAAACACTTGTAACTATTTAGTAACACTACACAACCAACAAAACATTACAATCCAGCACTTTCAATTTATTAAACGTAATTTTATTGTGAACTGAGATTACGTGGATAACCTCACCATCACCGATTAACCTCCAAATTAGACGTCAGTGTTTAGACGAACTTTATTGTACTAGGTTAAGTATTTAATCAGCTTATTTTGTAATTACTCTCCTTTTACGATGTTTTAATAATTGTAATAAGCATTTTAGTTACGTATGTTGCAGTTAAAAGAACTCAATTAAATACGAATAACTTAGACAATTTTGTCAACAAAGACGTTTTATACAACATTGTGACCAACCCTGAAATATGAGTTTCGAACCAAATAACCGATTGTTTTCAGTAAAAAATAAACTGATTAATTGTTTTTAAAAAACGATTTAATATTACATCTTACGATGAATAAAAAGCATTTGAACAAAATTAATGAAGCACGAATTTATTTTATTCAGTTAACGAGCTATTAGTGGTTTTGAGTTAAGGTTATGTTTACATCTGGGTCAGTTGGTAGCACCCATGGCCAGTCGAATTGAAGCATTTCAAACATTCAATTAATCATCAACGACTATAACTAAAAGAATAGTGTTGTAATCAGTGAAGGATAAACAATAGAAGTAAGTACTTATTTTTATCAACAACATAATTATTTATAACCACAACCGAATTATTTAGCACAACAAAATTGAGTGACGATTACTGCGGGTGGTGTTAGTCCATAAGACAATGGAACTTAATGTAACTCAAGCCATTAAAGCCTGTAACCCCTCTTTCCCTTTTATGCTTTTATCTATAGAAAACCAACTCCCCCCCTTTCTTTTTTCCTTTCCCTTCTTTTTTTATTTATTTATTTATTTTTTTTTTTTTGAAAGAGAGGCCACAAGTTATTTAGGACTAGGCAAGAGCCTAGAGAACCCAAAATTGTGCTGGGTCCAGTATGATGGGACTTGCAAATGAAACTCTGATCTAAGATAACAATAACAGTATTTATTGTATTCGGCTTTTATACAATATATATACACCCCAAAAAAAGCACAATAATTGCAAGGACCTTACACTCAAAATAGCTCACTTCCAAAACCCCTCAATCGTTATTATAAGTCAAGTAACATATGCATCGCCAAATAGTTGAGTTTGAGCATTAGTGGCGCATAAACAACAATAATAATAATAATGTGAAATGGCGCACAGTCTCGACCCTCCCAGTAATTATACAAATCCTAACATGATATAAATATATATATATATATATATATATACACATATGCATAATCAAGTATAATAATGTAACAATCACATAAAACACAACACACGCATATAATTGACATAGAAAGATATTTACATATAAGAAACACATCACATGTTCACCTGGTTAACAGCGTATATTTGTCATCATACACCCTCAACCCCCCTTATTCTGACCAGATATCCGGCCCACCTTAATTTTCAATTAATAAATAACTAAACCCCAAAACCTCAGTTAATATATCCCAAAAGAGTAGAGTGGACATGCCCCAAAATTCTAATTAGATAATAAGTAAATCTAAATGTTCTAAGTAAGTATTGTGGCCTGCACACAAATACCACGCAGATGTGTAATTATCAATTTCGGATCTCAATAATGATAATGATAAGTGGTGCCATCACGAGGTTAACATGGATGCCCGGTTGCCTAACTGCATTTCTCATTTCTTTTATTCTCTTGACAGAATTTATAATAATAGTGGAACGTGACCACCCATGAATACTCATAACTGATACTGATTAGTCTTGTATTTTTTTTTTAACATTAATTAATTGGTATTGTGAGCAATAAAAGGTTAACCGTTACAAAATTTGAACTATGGCAAAATATAAACTGTGACAATATTTAACTGGCTATGGCAAAATTTAAAGTTTACAAAATTAGCTGAACAGTGGAATTGAATTTCGCAAAACAGAATCTGTGTCATGAAGGTACTGAAACATGCTTACAGTGTTCATAAAAAAACTTGACTTCAGGCAGGGTCATGCGTCCGGGCGAGATCCAGCAAAATCTGACATGATACAGTCCTGCAGTGAACGGCCCCTACAGGTGTCGCCCACATGTTAAAACACCTCCCAGATCTTTAAATTAATAATAAAATACATGAGCCCCCATTAACTGAAAAATTAATTAACCGTAAAATTTCCCAACGTGGACAGATACATCCGTCCATGCATGCTTAAGACAGAAACAATTTAGTGCCGACCCTTTTTACAGAAAACTCCCCTCGACCCGGGTGATACATGACCCTGGCCGAGTTTACAATTCTCAGAATGAGATAGACATTGATATATTCAAGAGGCGTAAGCCTTACAAAATTTACAAGTAACATATAACCCCCATTGTCCGGAAATAATTCTCCAAACTGGAGCGTCTGCACAAGTGTCTCAAAAGAGTTTATCGGCCACAACATTTTGGTTTAATAAGCTTAAATGTCACCTGGTTAGCAGCGTGTAGGTAGAGGGTCCGGTTGAGTGTATTTGTCCGTCCATTCCGGCTGACAGCCGACGGAAGTGTTTAAATCTACATCCTCGGAGGCGGGTGTTCGGCCTTCCTTCTGGAGCGGGACAGATTCCCGTCTACATCGGAAACCCTGCACAATTATATCTGTGATTACTTACAAGTTTAATAAACCACACTACCACATTTACCAGCTGACATTGCATGGCCTGCCCAGTTTATAAACTCCGAAACTTCACTAAGTATAGAACACCATTGAATCTAATAAATCGCTTCAAAATAACCCCTTTTAAATATTCTAATATATAATATATCCAAATACAGTCATTCCATAATAATAATCATTTCAATTAATAGTTATGCACAAGTTTTCATGAAGCACTTAACTCCCCCTTACAGGAATTAGCAAACTTTAACAAGTCCGTGATGTACACTGATTTCAGAAAAATAACTGACTTACGCCCCATTCTGGTTTAATGAATTGAGTATGATTATTACTACATTACTATAACACATTAATATATTATTACTACTAATATCTGTTAACCAGCGTTAAAATTGGAAACATACATAAAACAAATTTTAACCTGGTGCCTGCCACGTGGTGATCAATCACTGCAAAACCTATCGCACTGCATCTGAGTTAATATCAAATAAATACAATTTGTTTTTATGAATAATTAATTTATATATGTTAACACACTTACCGGAGGTCGCGTAGACTTCTACTTATCCATAGGAGCAGCTAGAAGACGAAAACCTTTACATCAACTCTGTCAGCCGGATGCCAGATGTTAATACGTTGAGAGCAAAAGTTGAACTGGCTAAACCGGCTACTGAAAAAACAGTACGGAACATCTGGCCTAGAGCGCGCACGGGTCGGCCGGCAGGGAGAGAATACATAACGACAAAGTCCAATATTGCGTGCGTACATTCTTACGTACAGCCGCGTTAATAAATACGTAACTTAGTAGTTCGACTATAGAAAGAAAAAACACCGCCGCGTTTTTCCCAAAACACGGCACACCCCCACCCCAAAAGGGGAACTTGGTTGCCTTACAGTTAAACGCCGGGAGGGTACCCTGCAGTGTACCCTACTTCCCAAAACAAGCCAGTGGTCTTCGTGATTAGGTCGGCCCAGCAGCACTTGCTCTCAGGAGAACTGAGGCTCAGAAGGAAAACGAAAGAGACGAAAGAAGGCATGTAGTATGTAAGTGTGCGGTGCTGCACGCTGACCTGATCAGGGCCAGCCCACAGCAAAGAGGGACAGCGAAGAAAAGAAGAAAGAAAAGTTCGGGAGCTCCCTGAGTTCCGACATCCTGAGGCTTGTCCACTAAAACCAGAACACGACTGCCACCTTGACAGGGCATCTGCCCTATATTCTTACGGGGGTTTTCTAATACGCCCTCCATTTTAAACAATACCGTCGCTGCACGGGGCAAGGGGGAAAGGCGGGAATGACGGTCTCCATGATGCAAGGGCCCCCCCTCGGGACCGGACGGAAAGCCAAGCTACCTGCGAATATGACACCCATCCCACATACACAGAAGTTTAACATGGGTGCTCCAAGGGCATGCGGTGGACGATGTGCGGTACGAGGAGCCAGGTCGACCCCGCGCCGCACTCCGCCCACCCTCCACTCTCTCTAACTCCATTTTTTTTTCTAGGTAAAGGTTAGGAAAATCGGAAGGTGGAAGGTCAAGGATCATCGAAAGGTCATGGGCTGGGACTAAAGGTTAGGACGTGGCTCCCTCCGGACATAAGGACAATTGGAGAAAGCCAAGGCTCGCGCAGGCAGGGGCGCATCCCTGAAGTAGACGAATCCCACTGGGACTGTGGGAAACATCGACCCGCTACCCTATCATTCTCGGTAACGCCCCCGGAGCACACACCCTGAAATAACAAAATCTCTACGCACCCAGAGACCACCAATCATCCCCCCCTGTCAGCCCGTTTACCCCTTTCTATATAATTTTAATTTCGAAATATGCGTAGTAATCTACTTCGGACTACCACCCGGCTCTTCCAACCGAGCCGTCACTGGTGACGCAAACCCCAGGATACGATATGGCCCCGACCAGCGATAAAACAATTTAGCGGCTCCTTTATCGGCAGCTGAGCTGATACGACACCCACGCTCTGCTACCATTCGTAACCCCTCTTTCCCTTTTATGCTTTTATCTATAGAAAACCAACTCCCCCCTTTCTTTTTTCCTTTTCCTTTTTTTTATTTCTTTATTTATTTATTTTTTTTTTTGAAAGAGAGGCCACAAGTTATTTAGGACTAGGCAAGAGCCTAGAGAACCCAAAATTGTGCTGGGTCCAGTATGATGGGACTTGCAAATGAAAATCTGATCTAAGATAACAATAACAGTATTTAATGAAGAAATTTGTGTTAGTGGTTGAAATCACAATCAGAATGATCACAGTTGCACACCACTATATAAAAATTATCCCGATTAGCGCTTTCAAGCCTCATAGCCCATCGTCAGATCGGAATAGGCAGAAATTATTTTAAAACAAATACTTCACCCCTCTCCCCAACCCTGTTCACACACAACAAGCTATAATATAAATGACCCTTCCCTACCCCCCAAACCCTGTCCCACGCCATCTGTTCAGTTACATATTTTTCTAGCAAATTCCTTGTGTTTCAGTGTTGTGTGTGTGTGTGTGTGTGTGTGTGTGTGTGTGTGCATCCTTTTAAACTTACCCTACTTCCTCTCCACACACGTGTGTCAGTCACACACCCTTATTTTAAACCATCCAATTAGTACTATGCAATATAATTCTTAATCTTATCTATCTGCCCTCTATCATTTACTTCTTAATCATGTTATAAAATATTTCTTCATTATCAAATTTAGAAATATTAGAAATATTATCAAGAGGAGTTAGAAATATTAAAAGAAAGAGAAAAAGGGTTAGACAGTTTAATTAATATTAAAATTAAATTTGATAATGAAGAAATATTTTATAACATGATTAAGAAGTAAATGATAGAGGGCAGATAGATAAGATTAAGAATTATATTGCATAGTACTAATTGGATGGTTTAAAATAAGGGTGTGTGACTGACCCACGTGTGTGGAGAGGAAGTAGGGTAAGTTTAAAAGGATGCACACACACACACACACACACACACACACACACACAACACTGAAACACAAGGAATTTGCTAGAAAAATATGTAACTGAACAGATGGCGTGGGACAGGGTTTGGGGGGTGGGGAAGGGTCATTTATATTATAGCTTGTTGTGTGTGAGCAGGGTGGGGGAGAGGGGTGAAGTATTTGTTTTAAAATAATTTCTGCCTATTCTGATCTGACGATGGGCTGTGAGGCTTGAAAGCGCTAATCGGGATAATTTTTATATAGTGGTGTGCAACTGTGATCATTCTGATAATAACAGTATTTATTGTATTCGGCTTTTATACAATATATATACACCCCAAAAAAAAGCACAATAATTGCAAGTACCTTACACTCAAAATAGCTCACTTCCTAAACCCCTCAATCGCTATTATAAGTCAAGTAACATATGCATCGCCAAATAGTTGAGTTTGAGCATTAGTGGCGCATAAACAATAATAATAATAATAATGTGAAATGGCGCACAGTCTCGACCCTCCCAGTAATTATACAAATCCTAACATGATATAAATATATATATATATATATATATATATATATATATATATATATATATACACATATGCATAATCAAGTATAATAATGTAACAATCACATAAGACACAACACACACATATAATTGACATAGAAAGATATTTACATATAAGAAACACATCACATGTTCACCTGGTTAACAGCGTATATTTGTCGTCATACACCCTCAACCCCCCTTATTCTGACCAGGTATCCGGCCCACCTTAATTTTCAATTAATAAATAACTAAACCCCAAAACCTCAGTTAATATATCCCAAAAGAGTAGAGTGGACATGCCCCAAAATTCTAATTAGATAATAAGTAAATCTAAATGTTCTAAGTAAGCATTGTGGCCTGCGCACAAATACCACGCAGATGTGTAATTATCAATTTCGGATCTCAATAATGATAATGATAAGTGGTGCCATCACGAGGTTAACATGGATGACCGGTTGCCTAACTGCATTTCTCATTTCTTTTATTCTCTTGACAGAATTTATAAAAATAGTGGAACGTGACCACCCATGAATACTCATAACTGATACTGATTAGTATTGTATTTTTTTTTAACATTAATTAATTGGTATTGTGAGCAATAAAAGGTTAACCGTTACAAAATTTGAACTATGGCAAAATATAAACTGTGACAATATTTAACTGGCTATGGCAAAATTTAAAGTTTACAAAATTATCTGAACAGTGGAATTGAATTTCGCAAAACAGAATCTGTGTCATGAAGGTACTGAAACATGCTTACAGTGTTCATAAAAAAACTTGACTTCAGGCAGGGTCATGCGTCCGGGCGAGATCCAGCAAAATCTGACATGATACAGTCCTGCAGTGAACGGCCCCTACAGGTGTCGCCCACATGTTAAAACACCTCCCAGATCTTTAAATTAATAATAAAATACATGAGCCCCCATTAACTGAAAAATTAATTAACCGTAAAATTTCCCAACGTGGACAGATACATCCGTCCATGCATGCTTAAGACAGAAACAATTTAGTGCCGACCCTTTTTACAGAAAACTCCCCTCGACCCGGGTGATGCATGACCCTGGCCGAGTTTACAATTCTCAGAATGAGATAGACATTGATATATTCAAGAGGCGTAAGCCTTACAAAATTTACAAGTAACATATAACCCCCATTGTCCGGAAATAATTCTCCAAACTGGAGCGTCTGCACAAGTGTCTCAAAAGAGTTTATCGGCCACAACATTTTGGTTTAATAAGCTTAAATGTCACCTGGTTAGCAGCGTGTAGGTAGAGGGTCCGGTTGAGTGTATTTGTCCGTCCATTCCGGCTGACAGCCGACGGAAGTGTTTAAATCTACATCCTCGGAGGCGGGTGTTCGGCCTTCCTTCTGGAGCGGGACAGATTCCCGTCTACATCGGAAACCCTGCACAATTATATCTGTGATTACTTACAAGTTTAATAAACCACACTACCACATTTACCAGCTGACATTGCATGGCCTGCCCAGTTTATAAACTCCGAAACTTCACTAAGTATAGAACACCATTGAATCTAATAAATCGCTTCAAAATAACCCCTTTTAAATATTCTAATATATAATATATCCAAATACAGTCATTCCATAATAATAATAATTTCAATTAATAGTTATGCACAAGTTTTCATGAAGCACTTAACTCCCCCTTACAGGAATTAGCAAACTTTAACAAGTCCGTGATGTACACTGATTTCAGAAAAATAACTGACTTACGCCCCATTCTGGTTTAATGAATTGAGTATGATTATTACTACATTACTATAACACATTAATATATTATTACTACTAATAGCTGTTAACCAGCGTTAAAATTGGAAACATACATAAAACAAATTTTAACCGGGTGCCTGCCACGTGGTGATCAATCACTGCAAAACCTATCGCACTGCATCTGAGTTAATATCAAATAAATACAATTTGTTTTTATGAATAATTAATTTATATATGTTAACACACTTACCGGAGGTCGCGTAGACTTCTACTTATCCATAGGAGCAGCTAGAAGACGAAAACCTTTACATCAACTCTGTCAGCCGGATGCCAGATGTTAATACGTTGAGGGCAAAAGTTGGACTGGCTAAACCGGCTACTGAAAAAACAGTACGGAACATCTGGCCTAGAGCGCGCACGGGTCGGCCGGCAGGGAGAGAATACATAACGACAAAGTCCAATATTGCGTGCGTACATTCTTACGTACAGCCGCGTTAATAAATACGTAACTTAGTAGTTCGACTATAGAAAGAAAAAACACCGCCGCGTTTTTCCCAAAACACGGCACACCCCCACCCCAAAAGGGGAACTTGGTTGCCTTACAGTTAAACGCCGGGAGGGTACCCTGCAGTGTACCCTACTTCCCAAAACAAGCCAGTGGTCTTCGTGATTAGGTCGGCCCAGCAGCACTTGCTCTCAGGAGAACTGAGGCTCAGAAGGAAAACGAAAGAGACGAAAGAAGGCATGTAGTATGTAAGCGTGCGGGTGCTGCACGCTGACCTGATCAGGGCCAGCCCACAGCAAAGAGGGACAGCGAAGAAAAGAAGAAAGAAAAGTTCGGAAGCTCCCTGAGTTCCGACCTCCTGAGGCTTGTCCACTAAAACCAGAACACGACTGCCACCTTAACAGGGCATCTGCCCTATATTCTTACGGGGGTTTTCTAATACGCCCTCCATTTTAAACAATACCGTCGCTGCACGGGGCAAGGGGGAAAGGCGGGAATGACGGTCTCCATGATGCAAGGGCCCCCCCTCGGGACCGGACGGAAAGCCAAGCTACCTGCGAATATGACACCTATCCCACATACACAGAAGTTTAACGTGGGTGCTCCAAGGGCATGCGGTGGACGATGTGCGGTACGAGGAGCCAGGTCGATTCCGCGCCGCACTCCGCCCACCCTCCACTCTCTCTAACTCCATTTTTTTTTCTAGGTAAAGGTTAGGAAAATCGGAAGGTGGAAGGTCAAGGATCATCGAAAGGTCATGGGCTGGGACTAAAGGTTAGGACGTGGCTCCCTCCGGACATAAGGACAATTGGAGAAAGCCAAGGCTCGCGCAGGCAGGGGCGCATCCCTGAAGTAGACGAATCCCACTGGGACTGTGGGAAACATCGACCCGCTACCCTATCATTCTCGGTAACGCCCCCGGAGTACACACCCTGAAATAACAAAATCTCTACGCACCCAGAGACCACCAATCATCCCCCCCTGTCAGCCCGTTTACCCCTTTCTATATAATTTTAATTTCGAAATATGCGTAGTAATCTCCTTCGGACTACCACCCGGCTCTTCCAACCGAGCCGTCACTGGTGACGCAAACCCCAGGATACGATATGGCCCCGACCAGCGATAAAACAATTTAGCGGCTCCTTTATCGGCAGCTGAGCTGATACGACGCCCACGCTCTGCTACCATTCGTAACCCCTCTTTCCCTTTTATGCTTTTATCTATAGAAAACCAACTCCCCACTTTCTTTTTTCCTTTTCCTTTTTTTTATTTATTTATTTATTTTTTTTTTTTTTTGAAAGAGAGGCCACAAGTTATTTAGGACTAGGCAAGAGCCTAGAGAACCCAAAATTGTGCTGGGTCCAGTATGATGGGACTTGCAAATGAAACTCTGATCTAAGATAACAATAACAGTATTTATTGTATTCGGCTTTTATACAATATATATACACCCCAAAAAAAGCACAATAATTGCAAGTACCTTACACTCAAAATAGCTCACTTCGAAAACCCCTCAATCGTTATTATAAGTCAAGTAACATATGCATCGCCAAATAGTTGAGTTTGAGCATTAGTGGCGCATAAACAATAATAATAATAATAATGTGAAATGGCGCACAGTCTCGACCCTCCCAGTAATTATACAAATCCTAACATGATATAAATATATATATATATATATATATATATATATATATACACATATGCATAATCAAGTAAGTATAATAATGTAACAATCACATAAGACACAACACACGCATATAATTGACATAGAAAGATATTTACATATAAGTAACACATCACATGTTCACCTGGTTAACAGCGTATATTTGTCGTCATACACCCTCAACCCCCCTTATTCTGACCAGGTATCCGGCCCACCTTAATTTTCAATTAATAAATAACTAAACCCCAAAACCTCAGTTAATATATCCCAAAAGAGTAGAGTGGACATGCCCCAAAATTCTAATTAGATAATAAGTAAATCTAAATGTTCTAAGTAAGCATTGTGGCCTGCGCACAAATACCACGCAGATGTGTAATTATCAATTTCGGATCTCAATAATGATAATGATAAGTGGTGCCATCACGAGGTTAACATGGATGCCCGGTTGCCTAACTGCATTTCTCATTTCTTTTATTCTCTTGACAGAATTTATAAAAATAGTGGAACGTGACCACCCATGAATACTCATAACTGATACTGATTAGTCTTGTATTTTTTTTTTTAACATTAATTAATTGGTATTGTGAGCAATAAAAGGTTAACCGTTACAAAATTTGAACTATGGCAAAATATAAACTGTGACAATATTTAACTGGCTATGGCAAAATTTAAAGTTTACAAAATTATCTGAACAGTGGAATTGAATTTCGCAAAACAGAATCTGTGTCATGAAGGTACTGAAACATGCTTACAGTGTTAATAAAAAAACTTGACTTCAGGCAGGGTCATGCGTCCGGGCGAGATCCAGCAAAATCTGACATGATACAGTCCTGCAGTGAACGGCCCCTACAGGTGTCGCCCACATGTTAAAACACCTCCCAGATCTTTAAATTAATAATAAAATACATGAGCCCCCATTAACTGAAAAATTAATTAACCGTAAAATTTCCCAACGTGGACAGATACATCCGTCCATGCATGCTTAAGACAGAAACAATTTAGTGCCGACCCTTTTTACAGAAAACTCCCCTCGACCCGGGTGATACATGACCCTGGCCGAGTTTACAATTCTCAGAATGAGATAGACATTGATATATTCAAGAGGCGTAAGCCTTACAAAATTTACAAGTAACATATAACCCCCATTGTCCGGAAATAATTCTCCAAACTGGAGGTCTGCACAAGTGTCTCAAAAGAGTTTATCGGCCACAACATTTTGGTTTAATAAGCTTAAATGTCACCTGGTTAGCAGCGTGTAGGTAGAGGGTCCGGTTGAGTGTATTTGTCCGTCCATTCCGGCTGACAGCCGACGGAAGTGTTTAAATCTACATCCTCGGAGGCGGGTGTTCGGCCTTCCTTCTGGAGCGGGACAGATTCCCGTCTACATCGGAAACCCTGCACAATTATATCTGTGATTACTTACAAGTTTAATAAACCACACTACCACATTTACCAGCTGACATTGCATGGCCTGCCCAGTTTATAAACTCCGAAACTTCACTAAGTATAGAACACCATTGAATCTAATAAATCGCTTCAAAATAACCCCTTTTAAATATTCTAATATATAATATATCCAAATACAGTCATTCCATAATAATAATCATTTCAATTAATAGTTATGCACAAGTTTTCATGAAGCACTTAACTCCCCCTTACAGGAATTAGCAAACTTTAACAAGTCCGTGATGTACACTGATTTCAGAAAAATAACTGACTTACGCCCCATTCTGGTTTAATGAATTGAGTATGATTATTACTACATTACTATAACACATTAATATATTATTACTACTAATATCTGTTAACCAGCGTTAAAATTGGAAACATACATAAACAAATTTTAACCTGGTGCCTGCCACGTGGTGATCAATCACTGCAAAACCTATCGCACTGCATCTGAGTTAATATCAAATAAATACAATTTGTTTTTATGAATAATTAATTTATGTATGTTAACACACTTACCGGAGGTCGCGTAGACTTCTACTTATCCATAGGAGCAGCTAGAAGACGAAAACCTTTACATCAACTCTGTCAGCCGGATGCCAGATGGTAATACGCTGAGAGCAAAAGTTGAACTGGCTAAACCGGCTACTGAAAAAACAGTACGGAACATCTGGCCTAGAGCGCGCACGGGTCGGCCGGCAGGGAGAGAATACATAACGACAAAGTCCAATATTGCGTGCGTACATTCTTACGTACAGCCGCGTTAATAAATACGTAACTTAGTAGTTCGACTATAGAAAGAAAAAACACCGCCGCGTTTTTCCCAGAACACGGCAGAAGCCGTTTAATCAATTTAATCCATTAATGAGGCAATTATTTCCAACAACCTAAACAAGAATAATCATAATTAAATAACGTATATAACCAAACCGTACTTTTAGAATAAGAGGCCGAAACCGGAATACTACATAATTGGCCCAACAACTTGGGGCTAACAAACACAATTAACGAAAACACCAATAAATTATATTACTATATCTATGAAGACATATGATGTAAATATATAATACTATACTTGGTTTTACTAGAATACACTAGTGAAACCTCTTGCCAGTTTAACGTAACAACCGTTTGGCGTTTCAACAGAATCTTAGCTTTAGTTTCCGCAGACGACCATCTATTTTTTGAGTCAAAATGTTTAGAGAAAAATAGTATTATTTAGATAGCGAGGTTTCACCTGGAAAAAAAGTGGTCCGGCAGTAGGTTTACCTGTCAAAGAGGTAGCCCGGGAGGTGATTTCCATAGGTAACGGTAGTCCATTTTACATTTCCATGGTAAGGAAGCAGCCCTGCACTAGGTTTACCTGCCAAGATGTTACCTACGGAGATGTTATGTGATAAAAAGATAGCCCGGTAAGTTTGTAAGTACCTGGATTATATTCAATGATCATGTAGCAGTTTTAAATAATATAATTTCAACTAGTTTTTACTTATAACTGTTTCTGCTTTAACAATTGTGCACACTAATACCCAGTAAATGACCGGATAATTCGGTAAAATTCAAACAAGTCATATCTAACGTGTTGCAAATCCCTTATTATCAATATATGTCAGTGACGCTATTATCTGTTACACAGTACACACACACACATATATATATATATATCTAATTTATTTAATATTTATAAATTCTTTACGTCAAGATGTTTTATTCCCTTATTTGTTACGTGTTTCGAGAAGCGTATTGTCCCCATCTTCAGCCTTCCTGATTTTATATCTTGTGGAGTATTTACGTTTTGGTTGGTTGTTGTAAATGATAACGTACTGTATTCGAAGGAGGAGGTATAGTATGATTTATTAAGCCGAGAATTCGCTGGTTAAGGAGTGCGGAGAGAATGGGTCAAGACATGCAATCAAATAAGTTCCTGTACAGAGAAATGAGAGGAGTAAAATGGTCAGGAAGACAGAGAAGGCGATGGCGGCAGGATGTGGAAGCGAATTTGGAAAGCATGGGAGTCAGGAATTGGAGGCGGCTGGCTGGATAAAGAAATAAATGAAGGCGAATATTGGAGGAAGGTAAGGTCCAGGCAGGGCTGTAACACTCCAGTCTACACAAAAGTTCGTTCAATATAGGACCATATCAATGCAGCTTCAAATTTATCAAAATCTTATCCTCTAGTGAAAGGTTTCCCACTAATTTCCACGGAGTGGTTTACCACTAATTGCTTCGTTACGGAGTTTCACGTTGTACGTAATGAAAATGTTAGTTTAATTAATAAAGTTCAATTAAAGTAGGTTTCTTAAAAATAAATAGCTGTTCCCCACGACTTCGTACGCGTGTTCTTCAATTTACTGCGATAATATATTTAGAACAGATTCTATTCTATTGGGTTGCCATAGTAATCAGATCTAATAGTCCTTTAAGACCCCAAAGGACCCCCTAGAGTATCGTATCGAACAAAACACCTGTTCTGTGTTGGTTCTCCCGTTGCGTAAAATATTTGTGCCAAGTTTGGTTGAAATCGGTCCAGTGGTTTAGGAGGAGATGTGGAAGACCCCAAAGGACCCCCGAAGGATCATATCGAAAAAACACATATCCTATGTTGGTTTCTCCTTTGCGTAAAATATTTGTGCCAAGTTTGGTTGAAATCGGTCCAGTGGTTTAGGAGGAGATCTGGAAGACCCCAAAGGACCCCCCCCGAAGGATCATATCGAAAAAACACATATCCTTTGTTGGTTCTCCCGTTGCGTAAAATATTTGTGCCAAGTTTGGTTGAAATCGGTCCAGTGGTTTAGGAGGAGATGTGGAAGACCCCAAAGGACCCCCGAAGGATCATATCGAAAAAACACATATCCTATGTTGGTTTCTCCCGTTGCGTAAAATATTTGTGCCAAGTTTGGTTGACATCGGTCCAGTGGTTTAGGAGGAGATCTGGAAGACCCCAAAGGACCCCCCCCCGAAGGATCATATCGAAAAAACACATATCCTTTGTTGGTTCTCCCGTTGCGTAAAATATTTGTGCCAAGTTTGGTTGAAATCGGTCCAGTGGTTTAGGAGGAGATGTGGAAGACCCCAAAGGACCCCCCCCGAAGGATCATATCGAAAAAACACATATCCTATGTTGGTTTCTCCCGTTGCGTAAAATATTTGTGCCAAGTTTGGTTGAAATCGGTCCAGTGGTTTAGGAGGAGATGTGGAAGACCCCAAAGGACCCCCCCCCCGAAGGATCATATCGAAAAAACACATATCCTATGTTGGTTTCTCCCGTTGCGTAAAATATTTGTGCCAAGTTTGGTTGAAATCGGTCCAGTGGTTTAGGAGGAGATGTGGAAGACCCCAAAGAACCCCCCAAAGGACCCCATCGAAAAAAATTCAGAAATCTTCGCGGGCGTGCGCACAACAACTCACCGAAGTTTCATCGTAATCGGATGAATGGTATAGGAACGCATACGGGACAAACAAAGAAACACATGAAACATTCATTTTACTTCCATATTCCTTAAGGAATGGAAGTATGGTGATGGCAAAAAAAATCGTGTTCGAGATTATTGCAGATTCTGATTCTACTACACTCAAAACATGAAAAAAAGTCGTTTTCCGAAAAGTGTCTGTGTGTGTGTCTGTGTGTGTGTCTGTCTGTCTGTGTGTCTGTCTGTCTATCTTGTGTCTGTAGATTTTTTTTTCTATGGCAAACGATAACTGCCGCAAATTCAAACAGAATCAAATAATTTTTGCATGCAGCCCTGATTTGCAGAGTACTCGCGACCTATTGTTTTTGGTGAAGATCGGTTGAGGGAAAGGGGTAGTTTACCTGCAACGGTTTTTTTTTAGCAAGGGTAATTTTGTTTGTTTGGCAAACGATAACAGCCGCAAATTCAAACAGAATCAAATAATGTTTCGCATACAGCCCTGAATTGTAGAGTTCTCAAGATCTGTTGATTTTGGTGAAGATCGGTTAAGGGAAAGGGGTAGTTTACCTGTAACGTTTTATGTTTTAACAAGGGTATTTCCTATGGCAAACGATATAAGCCGCAAATTCAAACAGAATCAAATAATTTTTTGCATACAGCCCTAAATTGTAGAGTTCTCAAGACCTATTGTTTTTAGTGAAGTTCGGTTGAGGGAAAGGGGTAGTTTACCAGTAACGTTTTATGTTTTAACAAGGGTATTTCCTATGGCAAACGATAACAGCCGCAAATTCAAACAGAATCAAAAGATTATTTGCATACAGCCCTAATTTGTAGAGTTCTCAAGACCTATTGTTTTTGGTGAAGATCGGTTGAGGGAAAGGGGTAGTTTACCGGCAACGTTTTTTTAACAAGGGTATTTTCTATGGCAAACGATAACAGCCGCAAATTCAAACAGAATCAAATAATGTTTTGCATACAGCCCTGATTTGTAGAGTACTCAAGACCTATTGTTTTTGGTGAAGATCGGTTAAGGGGAAGGGGTAGTTTACCGGCAACGTTTTTTTTTCAAGCGTATTTTCTATGGCAAACGATAACAGCCGCAAATTCAAACAGAATCAAATAATGTTTTCCATACGTCCCTGAATTGTAGAGGTCTCAATGACTTTCGATTTTGGTGAAGATCGGTTAAGGGCAAGGGGTAGTTTACCTGCAACCTTTTACGTTTTAACAAGAGTAAAGTACTTGAAAATTTATTTAAACTTTTTGAAACAATGGTAATTGTTAAAAATAAAATAATTTTGTTGCCAGGCAATAAAATTATAATTTTTTCATTTTAATGTAATATAATATTTTTCATTTAATACAGCAATAAAAAGGCAGGTAAGACACAGCCTGGCTGTTTGGCTGAAAATGATTTTAAATATAAATCTTAGAATATGGAAGTCATGTATGGTTCTCCATACCGATATTTTACTTCCATATTCCTTAAGGAATGGAAGTATGGTGATGGCAAAAAAAATCGTGTTCGAGATTATTGCAGATTCTGATTCTACTACACTCAAAACATGAAAAAAAGTCGTTTTCCGAAAAGTGTCTGTGTGTCTGTCTGTCTGTCTGTCTGTCTGTCTGTGTGTCTATCTGTAGATTTTTTTTCTATGGCAAACGATAACTGCCGCAAATTCAAACAGAATCAAATAATTTTTTGCATACAGCCCTGATTTGTAGAGTACTCACGACCTATTGTTTTTGGTGAAGATCGGTTGAGGGAAAGGGGTAGTTTACCTGCAACGGTTTTTTTTTTATCAAGGGAAATTTTTTTTTTTTGGCAAACGATAACAGCCGCAAATTTAAACAGAATCAAATAATGTTTCGCATACAGCCCTGAATTGTTGAGTTCTCAAGACCTATTGTTTTTGGTGAAGATCGGTTAAGGGAAAGGGGTAGTTTACCTGTAACGTTTTATGTTTTAACAAGGGTATTTCCTATGGCAAACGATAACAGCCGCAAATTCAAACAGAATCAAACGATTATTTGCATACAGCCCTAAATTGTAGAGTTCTCAAGACCTATTGTTTTTGGTGAAGATCGGTTGAGGGAAAGGGGTAGTTTACCAGCAACGTTTTTTTAACAAGGGTATTTTCTATGGCAAACGATAACAGCCGCAAATTCAAACAGAATCAAATAATGTTTTGCATACAGCCCTGATTTGTAGAGTACTCAAGACCTGTTGTTTTTAGTGAAGATCGGTTGAGGGGAAGTGGTAGTTTACCTGCAACATTTTTTTATCAAGCGTATTTTCTATGGCAAACGATAACAGCCGCAAATTGAAACAGAATCAAATAATGTTTTGCATACGTCCCTAAATTGTAGAGGTCTCAATGACTTTCGATTTTGGTGAAGATCGGTTAAGGGGAAGGGGTAGTTTACCTGCAACCTTTTACGTTTTAACAAGAGTAAAGTACTTGAAAATTTATTTAAACTTTTTGAAACAATGGTAATTGTTAAAAATTAAATAATTTTGTTGCCAGGCAATAAAATTATAATTTTTTCATTTTAATGTAATATAATATTTTTCATTTAATACAGCAATAAAAAGGCAGGTAAGACACAGCCTGGCTGTTTGGCTGAAAATGATTTTAAATATAAATCTTAGAATATGGAAGTCATGTATGGTTCTCCATACCGATATTTATATATAAGATTACAATTTCGTGTCATCTGTTGAGTTTTCGTTTTCAACTTCAATTTTCAGTTTCCATAAAAGACTTTTGGGACCGCGTGTACAGTACAAATCTGAACTGTACACATTGGGGTATACACTCCATAGTAGTTGTCAAGCCGACAATCTAATGTAATTGCTACACTTTAACAAACTATCCTATCAAGCAATTCCTTTATTAATACGTAATATATTAGCAGACAATTAACTACTTGAGTTATCGTTGGCCTGGAAAAATCTGTTCATTTACTAGGTTGTATAATGTCCTAGATGTATAACAGTTTTTTTGAAATGGTTAGTGAAATGTCATGTGACTACTTTTCCATATTCTGTTATTGCGAACAGGCAATTCATGGATATGCGTGTGGGACATAGGTAATTCTTTGTGTGTGTGTGTGTGTGTGTGTCGGTGGTGGGGAAGGCTGCACATGCGCGAAATATGCAAAGCAATGATGACAGGAATGCAGGTGAATTATTACAACAGTGATATTAACACTCCGGACTATGTTGAGTATTTTTAAGAGGACAGTACTTTGTTGCGGTTGTATAAAACTTGGACATCGAGTATCGTCTGTGCAATTCACAACTTAGTTTAATTGAGAGAAGAAACTCATTAATTACATACATGTGAAATTATGATTTTACACATTATGTAATAATTTCATAATTGGTCATTAAAGCCCATTATGAATATGGAATGCAACTGTAGGACTGTATTAAAAGTGGCAATATTAATGTTATAGGCCTATGTTGTTTTGAGAAAACTTACCAAGGAACGTCATTTATGCGGCTCGTTTCATTATCAACAACGTTTTCCATGGAGTTCCATTGCGTTAGAATTGATGAAATAATGAGGGTAGGTTGAGTGAATGTAGAATAACAAAAGTAATTGAAGTAAAACAGCTGAAAATTTTTTTGGATATTTATATAGGATGCATGAAATATAACCTAAACATATCGAAATGAACACCTACAACAAGGAGAAAAAATGCTAGAACTAAATTTCTTTTGGAGGAACAACGGGTAAGAAACCTCCATGAACAGCAGGAGCCTTGAAAACGTATACTGTGAAGAGAGAAGCAGTGCATGCTAGAATGTGATAGAGATCAATAAATATAAAATAGGCCACATTATACATGCACGCTCACGCGTGTGTATTTTCACATACTTTCTTTTACTCGTTGGAGTGTACTAAAAACTATTGTCTTTAAGCTCTTTCACATTTCCTGACTTACTATTAACTCTTTTCTGTCTGTCTGTCTGTCTATCTATCTGCCCCTTCCCCCTCTCTCTTTCTATCGCTTCCTCCCTCTCTTTCACACTCATTCTTTTCTCATCAGAGTTAAACACTGTAGGGCTATATCCCATTGCGCTACTAACAGAACGTCATTACTAAACGAAACTGCCAGCAGAATTGTAACTCAACTTCTTCCTTCGAAATCGATTACAATTTTTTTCTAAAACCAAACCAGTTCCGATTTGTCACGTCACATGCTGTTGTTTTATTAAACATCAAAATATAGAAATTATTCTGGCGTTTGACTTATCATTTGTATCAAAGGTTAGTTGTTACTAATTCAGTAGTTACTTCAAATAACCGTTAATGTTAGGGCAACGAACTGTTTTGATCCAACGGTTAAATTTGTTTAATCTGTGGCAAACATATATTTTATTCCATAAAACAAGAAATTACGCCGCATCACATACTATGCCCCATATCTCTCTCTCTCTCTCTCTCTCGGTCTGTCTAGACGCGCCTTCCATATTGTGATCGATTATTCTTCCCGTATCCAGGTCAGCTTTTTTCATTATACTACCCCACACAGGCGAAGTAAGAAAGCGCGTTTTGGAAGCGATGAGTCAGTTCACGACTGTAATTTAGATGTGAAGTGATAATTGTGACTTATTGTATGTGGACAACTGTAATTGGTGTTTCGAATTGTTTAGTACAATTCCGTTAAATGAGTGACATTTATAGTGTGTTGCATTAGGGTGTGTAAATAATCACAAGATTGGAATCTTGTTGAATAAGATGGTCTTATTTATTTAAACCTCAAGCATAAGTAAAATTTTATTTCTCTTAATCTTATTTCTCGCACGATCAGTGCGACCGTCGTACCTATATTATTATTATTATTATTATTATTGTTTGTGTTATTATTATTATTATTATTATTATCGTTGTTATTTTTTGTCGTATTAGCTGTTCTTCCAATTAATACAGAAAAATATATCCTTTTATTCTTTCTTTGGTATGTCCAATAAACATGCTTTCAGGAAACGTATAGAGAAATGATTCATTCTAGTTTTGAACTATTTTATCTAATATTTTAACTGAAAGAATAGCAATAAATAAAAACAAGACAATCGCTTCTTGAACCCACAGGTTAATTCATTTTGTTATAAGAATAATAAGTAAACAATTCAGTTAAGTTAAACAATTAAGACATCTGTTGCTTTGAAATCTGACCTGGATGTAGCGTACCCACATATTTCATATACTTTCTTTTAGTCATTGAAGATACTAAAAACTACTGTCTTTAAGCTCCTTCATAATTCCTCACTTACTATAATTTATTGTCTGCCTGACTATCCCCCTCTCTTTCCTTCTGTCTCTGTCTGTCTGTCTCCTCTCTCTCTCTCTCTCTCTCTCTCTCTCTCTCTCTCTCTCTCTCTCTCTCTCTCTCTCTCTCTCTCTCTCTCTCTCTCTCTCTCTCATTATTTTGTCATCAGTTACAACACTGTATATTCCATTGCTGTATTAACGGAACGTCATTACTTAAACGAAACTGCCATCAGAACTGTTACCGGTACTCAACTTCTTCCTTCGAAATCGATTACAATTTTCTTTCTAAAACCAAACCAGTTTCGGTTTGTCATGTCACATACTTCTGTTTTACTGAACATAAAAATACAGAAATTATTCTGGCGTCTGACTTACCGTTTGCATGAAAGGTTAGTTATCACTAATTCAGTAGTGACTTCAAATAACCGGTAAAGTCAGTGCAACTGTTTTGCTCCAACAATTACAACTTTGTTTAATCTGTCGTAAACATACTGTATATTTTATTCTCTAAAACAAGAAATTGTTTAAAATATGTAAAAACAGGTTATTAATTTGATAGATAATTATATAATTATAAAATATTGAGTATAATATCAAATATATACTAATTTTATAGATTATTAAAGTTTTAAGAGATATTAGGGAACCCAATCTCCAGGCCTCCTTAAGAAATTAATATATATTATAACAATAAGTATTAATGTGTATCTGTAATCTGACTTACAGATTTGTATTAAACATTAATTATTAAAAATAATGAAATTGTGTCAGAGTTTTATTTTAATAATCTATTTTCTTTGTTAACGCTTTTTATTATAAAATCAATTTATTACAAAACTCTAAGTAGTAGATATGCCATTTTCAACCTAAATGCGTTGAATTCGTTGGAAGCGGGAGTATGGAATACAATCAACGATTTCCAGTTCACTCAAACAAGCTGTCGATAAGGTGATGGACTCAGAAGATCAAGTCAGACGGCTGAAGGGGGTTAAACTTTTTAGCTAATTTTTAAATGTGGATACACGATTATTAAAGCAAACTGCATCCCATATTTTATATATGTAAAATAGTTTGAGGGAAATGATAACCAAACGGATAGATTTTGTTACACAAACGCCTGAATAATTTGACAAGTTTTGTTGCTTGGAACGAAGAATAATTTTTCTAACAAATGATACGTTTAATTATAGTTTTATAAATATATGTATTGCATTATGTATTAAATACATTTTTTACACTTAAAAAAATTGTTAGTATTACTTATTCTATTTACACGATTACTTTCTTTAGTTGTTTCAGTTCGGTAAGGAAAAATCTAATGATAAATGTACCGTGCATTACGAAAAGGATCAAATTAATTTAGTTCAATTTGTTTAAGTAGTGAAGATAACAATATTGCCACTAAAGTGAACAAACAGATTTTAATCCATATAAGGAATTTGCAAGGGTGTTGAACGCATGGCTCCTTGCCAACACTTTGTGGTCGCAGTGTTGTCAACCCATGTACGCCACACTACCTCTATCTAATCGGCTTGCGTCAATTGGTGTCGTGACTAGCTAACACATAAACACTTCTAATATGGTCAAAGGACGAAAGTGCGAACAGTAGGTATCAGGCAGCAGGGTTTCATGAATTATACGCGCATACACCATGGATAATCTGTATTGTACACCATTTAGTACAAAGTGTAACAGGTAACCGTACACTACTATACTGTAATTTTTAAGGAAAGGATAAACATTTCAAACAGTATTTTGAAAATTGTACAAAATTATTAACTCAGTCATCGCAAATCTGATTCAGTTATAAAACTTGTAATCTGTCTCATCTAACTTCAGATTTTAATAATAATAAAGCTTATTATAAAAATTTTAAATTTGTTTTGCTACTATTTGAAATAATTAATTTGTGGAGAATAACCAAACACCTTACAATGTATACTCAGCCCACGGTATCAGAGTTGTACTAACCACTGCGACAAACTTAGACAGATTCGAGTGGCTACCACAGAGCAGGAACATGTGTTTAGTGTGCAAGAAACACTTAACGTAAGCAATAAAAATGATTGTAGGTTTTTTGATTATATTTTGAGTTTTGTTATACAAATCCCTTGCTGTAGAATCGGTTTAATTGCTAATTCTCTCTGAATTTCCATTCGTTCTGCGTATTAGAATTACTGTAGACTCCTTAGCAAAAAGATATTATGACACAGTGATATACACTGCATGAAAACTTTATGATGACACGAATAGTAGAAAAACGCCTCACACAGATTTCAAAGCTACTACCCTGGCGTATAAAAGCAAAGAAAATAAATCGACTCACGTTATCTTTACATTGAAAATAGGAAAGTTTGCGAAACCCACGCTAAATAGTAAATAATAATTATGAAAAGAAGGAGGTCCAAAATACTTAGGAGTTAACCACAACAGATTAGCGTGACATTCGTTTCGAGTTCACGCATTTGCTAAGAAAAGAAATTTACATGGAACTTTCAACAAATGTATTGAACCTGTACAAAAAAATTAGAGCTGTCACTAAAAAGAAGCTATTGATCTACAGAAAAATTTAACTGTTTAAGCCCTTCTTGAACTTATAAATACATCTCTCTGGGTTTAAATTATAAATACTATTCTAGAGTATAAATACAATTCTAGAGTTTAAATTTTTATATAAATATCAAACCAGAGTTTTCCGATCAGTTGAAATTTCTTCATGGTTATTGTGCTTCAGGGTTCTCTGGAGATACTTAAAGGTAATAACCACTGCAGACGAAACTGTTAATTTTAGTGACCAGTGTAAAAATGAAACACACTTTATAAACATGCCTGCAAACTACATGCAGAAGGAGAACGTAGGTGATTAAGAATATTACAACCAACAGTCGTTAGAGCAGTTACCACTTAGATCAGCACCTCCTATGTCAGAAGAACACCTGTCACTTTAAATTATAGGAGAAAATCTACAGTGGATGCAAGTGTATATAGCAAGACACATGTTAGTAAAATGCTGTGAACATGGAATAGAGTGAAATAAAATATTCATAAGGTTTCAACAAGGCTTTAATAACATACAGCAAAAGGTTGTATGCAAAGCAAAAGTAATGGCTATCCAAGCAAAAATTAGAAGATTAATTCACATGACTCAGCAGAAAGTTCAGAGGTCAGAGCGATAACACAGGATGGAATGGCAAAACAGGTTAAGGCGAAGAGAGAGATAGCGTTATGATTGCTGATGGCGCTGTTTAAGTCGAATTGCGCAAGGCATAATAAGAAACTTCGGATTAGAACGACTAACAGTAAAAAAATCGCTTCTAGGAACAAAGGAAAGCTAGGAGTAAAACAGCGAGTTATACGTAGAGATGCTTAGGTGATGGGTTTTGACATCCCACATCAGAAAACGAGAGTGCAGACTAAAGGTGGTAGAAGAGAAGAGTAAGTGTTGTAACTTGGTAACTATAAGTTTTAAATATCTTGGTTAAAAATTAAAAAGTGCTTTCCAGTTGCGCAACGAATACGTGATCGATGGAGTGACTGTCACTGATAAAAATTTCGTTAAGTTACAACGAACTCTTTTTTATCAATTTATTTGTTTTACGACCTATGCAGTCACCTGGCCAACAAGGACAGTAAGTACACTTTGTGGGACATTTATTGTCTTGTAGGAAGTAATTGTTTGAGTACTCTTCGTTCTTATTCTACTATACAGGCCATATATATGGTTGATTGTGGTTCTTATATATACAATACATATATTTATAAAACTATAATTAAACTATCATTTGTTAGAAAAATTATTCTTCGTTCCAAGCAACAAAACTTGTCAAATTATTCAGGCGTTTGTGTAACAAAATCTATCCGTTTGGTTATCATTTCCCTCAAACTATTTTACATATATAAAATATGGGATGCAGTTTGCTTTAATAATCGTGTATCTACATTTAAAAATTAGCTAAAAAGTTCTAAATACCATTACCCATTTCTTTTAAGCAGTCCTGCGTGTAGAATTGATTCCAACTTTACTGTCAACTATACCTTCTTTAAGATTCTAATTCAAGGTTTTTAACTATCGTGTGTTAAAATAATGAATATTCCATTTCTTGTCTATTTGACCGCTTACTGCATTGAAAACAGCAGTCTGGCTGTGCGGAAATCTGTAACTGAGGTTCCGTATTATTTAGTGCGAGTCTTTTAAATAAGTGATATTTACGGGGGTGTTACATTAGTGTGTGTTGAAAATCACAAGATTGAATACTTGTTGTATAAGTTTGTCTTTGTTTATTTAAGCTGTAAATAAAATATTTAGCGGTTTCTCTGTATTTAATTATTCTGTTTCCTTTATTCAAATATGACGATCGATGCGACCGTTGTAATATTATTGTTGTTGTAGTGATTATTATTACTATTGTCGTTGTTGTTATTGTTTTTGCTGTAGTAGTTATTCTTCCAATCAGTACAGAAAAATATTTCCTTCTATTCTTTCTTTTCTATTGAGGAAAAGAACATGCTTGGAGAAAATGTTATATAGACATGATTCGTTCTTTATTTTTTATGGATTTCATTCTTAACATTTAAGTTAAAACGATAGAAATAAATAAGAACAAGACACCCGCTAGCAGAAAATAATTCATTTTTAATTTTCTGCCATTTGACGGAATGGCATTCACACCCTGACGACAGTAAATTACTTGGGCCAAATTTGAAACAATTTAACATACTTCTGGCAATCAGTTATAAGTAAACAATTTGCCATCCTGTGTGTAAAAGCAAGACATCAGTTACTCTAAAATTTGTCCTAGATAGCCTATATCCAAGTACCCAATTTTTTACGTCAGAAGTTTTAGGTAATGAAACATTGAAAATATTTCAATTTATTGAAGTAGTCAGAAATGTTGAAAATACTGAATTTATTAAGTCTGAAGGTTCAGAAATACATTGTATTAGATAATTAAATGCAAATTTAGATCCATTTTCCTTAGCTCGAGAAAAGTAGCAATGTTTTCTAAAAAGAGCCATATAAGGTCGTCTAGCACTGTATAAACCTAATTGTGAGAATCAGACAAAGGTAACTAATAGCTTCCATTGGCCACACTTTGACTTATCTCTCTCTCTCTCTCTCACACACACACACACACGCACAAAATTTGAGGGACATAAATATTGATGCCCAGCTAGTAGCAGCCTCAGGACTTCGACTAGAAACAGAGTTCACACTTTCCTCAGCTAAACGTTTCTTCTTATATAGCCTACTCAAATACATAATTATGGTGATAGTTCTTGGATTTTTAAAGATTCCATTCTGTATGACACTCTTCAGAAAAAGAATTAAATCAGGAATATTAATACGTATATTGTCTTAAATTATTATATTTACACTACCAAAGTTAAACAGAATTTTTGTATTAAGTTCTAAAATCCTCCATGGATATTTAATATGATGATATAGATTCTTATATGCGATAGCAGATTTTTAATATGGTGATAAGTATAACAATTGTCACCATACTACTAATTTTCCAGTTTAAAGTATGCGTTTTGTGCAATAAAATCAAACTGCGTGTATAAATTAATTGCTTTCATGCCGTTAATTACATGTAGGACAGATTTAAAAAAACTGGAAACAATAAAAACATGGAGACAACTCAAAACACCGTCATTGTCTCCTCCCTTACAGATATCACACATGTAAAGTCTGATATCTTGATCAGGTTTCTGCGACTGGCACATTTCATGGCAAGTGTAGCAACAAAATGAAAACTAAATCCATTTTTTTTTGCATTTTGCTTTTACACATCACTACTGAAAGCTGTGTTACAAATCCTAAATTGTAGTTGTCAGTTTGAGTGTAGTTTTGTAAAGTCCTTGCTTCTATATTTAGTAAATGAGTAATCTTCCAGTACACAAATTCACCTTTCCGCTATCTCCTTCTCTTCTTTACTAATCGCCTTTCCTCGACTTCTTCCAGCACCCTACTTTCTTCAGTTCTGTCTTTATCTTCATATCCAATCGTAGCAAAAAATGATCAGAATTTATATTATATACACTTCCACATGACTTTAAATTCATTATCACTCTCTGATAATGGTTGTTCACAAGGACGTTATTTATTTGAATATATATTTTCTATCTGCGCTGTCTATCTCTCTGCTAATACGTATATAGGGCTATGTAAGTGGTTTCCGAAAAGAAAGAGCCTGAGGACCACAATTAAAATCAGTAGTCTACTGCCTGGCCACACCGTAAACAATCAATTTTCGAGAAGTAGTGGGCCAAATAACAAAGACAATACTTAATTGTAAATAAGTAAAAACAGGTAATTTACACATTTAACATGTCTTACTACATATCTTTACCTGTTTAAACTATATTATTTGACTATAATGACGAATATATAAGGAATATTTAAAATGTAGTATAGTTATTTTCTGCTTTCTCTAACCAAGGAATGGTAGGAAATAGATTGGATCTTGTTATATAATAAAAACAAAAGGGGACTAGAGGAAATAGTCATTGCATTAAGCAAATAAAGTAAAATCTGCTGTACGTTTATACAATCAGTAAAACAGTTGTTCATAGGTTTTCCTGCAATACCATACTCAGTTACAATAATAATTTATTATTCATTTACTTATTAAAGTATATAAAGTAATTATTATATTGGTTTTCTAAGGTAAGGTCGCGGGCCGCATAAAAGGGTGCTGCGGGCCGTATGCAGCCTCCGGGCCACCAGTTGTAAATCACTGATACGTATCTTTGCTTTTGAAATGAGCACTCATTATTTTCAACTCTTCCTCTTCCGCAAGCATAGTTAGTCTCCTCCCGTTATTCTTACTGCTGTTTATTTACAGTCGTGCATATACATCATGTTTTTCCATGTACATCACCTATCGTTATCCTAACGTTATGATTATTATTTCACTGTCCAGATTATGTCTTTGTTATGTTATCATCAGAGTGGGAAAGCTTCTTGCAGCTTCTTGTCTTTCACTTTCCGTCTTCCGTATTTTCTTCTGTCGGAGCATATAGGCCTACATTTAGAATTGACGACACACCGACCTCGTCGGTGATTTCTGTGCAAAATAATCTATTAGTAAAACTGCCCTGAGCCTTCCTTTCAAATACCCTGTGACCTAATACCCTATTCATTAACGTCTTCATTCTCCACCGCTCGTAAAAGCTACGCAGTTTTGCAGGTTTTCAGTAATCGATTATCTTATATGTGCCTACTCTAATGTTATCTTGTACATTGTACGCACCTTCTTCCTCTTGTCTACGAAAGGTTTATAGCCCACCCTTCACAGATTCCTCGGAAATTCCATGTCCCACACCTCCCATTCCCTATTGATTCCAACTATGTCGTGTTTACTTGCTAAACTGCTACTTGCCATGTTTCGGACGAGGTCTTTCAGTGTTACCACCATTTTTAAGTTCTAAACTACGTCGTGGTTTAGGACTTAAAAATGGTGGAAACACTGAAAGTCCGCGTCCGGAACATGACAAGTAGCAGTTCAGGAAGTAAACACGACACACGTGGAATTACAGAGACTGCTAATTCAACTAACAAGATGAATAACTTACTCAGTAGCCGCTGGTTCCACTTTTTATCTCTCCGCATGACGGTAGACATAACAACCGTTTTATTTGTGAGCGGTCGGTGAGAAGTAGAAATAAGAAAAAGATGTGGTAGAATAATGGAGGGGTGGTGAGAGAGAGAGAGAGAGAGAGAGAGAGAGAGAGAGAGAGAGAGAGAGAGAGAGAGAGTCAGAACAAATAGGGTTTCAGAATCAATTACCTGGTCACAAGCAGGTAAATCCCCCCCCCCCCCGGCAATACCATTGCCCTTTAACCTCGCCGTTTGCTCAGCGAAAGGCGAACGTATTACGTATTCATTACTCGTTGCTGCATTTAGATCAGATCGGTAACAAGGCGCACATTAGTGCTTGCAATTCCCACAATAGGCCTGTGTTTGGCGTGGCGCCATGTGTTGCATATCCAACCAAGCTGGCCACATGATTGCGTTATTTAGATTACACTACGGATAACTGACGATGCAGACTGGTTAGAAATACGATTACTTGCAACCCATGTTTCCTTCTCTCTTATTTTTAAGTAATTGATTTGTAACCACGTAAATACGAAAAATAAAATGATGTTACTATTTAATTTTTATAAAGATGTATCAATTAAATTGTCAGTCCCTCATTTTACCTTTTTAACGTTCCCATATTCAAAATTCAAGAATTTTATATTTACTTCCCACCTGAGGTCACCGCGAGGCATTCCCAATTTCATCCCCCTTAAGTTTCACTCTACTGTCCTCTACTGTTAAAGTATTTACATTCGGCGCAGACAAAAAAAGTTACACTATTTGACGGACACCTTTTCTCGATTCAGAGTGATTGTTGGGCCACAGCTTATTTATTTCTACGTGTCACGTTTGCAGACGTTTGAGTGGTATCAAACTTACTTTGGCACATTAACTGTTCGTTCACTTTCGTGGTTTTTACTGTAATAACAACACTACTTCGATTTACTACACTTAAATTTTTTACCAAAAGTATGGCTCATTTTACAGCGAGATATTGACATTTAAAGTGATTCTAAATTGGGTTATATCTCATTGCATTAAATTGGAAATTTGTATTTTATTCTGTTACTAGATTACATTGATAAAAACATTTTCTGAACAAAATTAACAATCTGTTCACCTCAAATATTTTGTAATATAATTTGTTATAATCGATCAACATGAAAACTCTATTCAAAATACATTTCTCTTAAGAAATTGCAAACTTTTATATCACTGTGATTTTTATACATGTAGTCATAAAATCAGTGTGAACGGTGTTGTGATATCGTCAGATACGAACCTGATGTATGGAAATTAAGTTCAAGCGGGCTGATTCAAACTGTTATAAATTATAAAACCATTTTTATAGTTATTGAGAACACTTGGAAATTACTCTTCGTTAGGTTTTTGAGGGTCCCCGGATGTTAGGCTAATGGATAATCATTAATAACAAATTAAATTTATAAAATTTTAAAATGTACAAAATAACTAAAGTACCTAAAAATTTATCATAACATCGTACAAGTAAAATACGTTGTAAAATATTTTATAGGTATAATAAGGTATGATAATTGTTCTATTGCGTTCATAATTTACCACACTAGAATGCTGCGGTGTGTAGTTATGGCGTATAGAGAAAAACGAATCTTTGACGACAGCGAAAATTTCTTAACTGCAGCATCTGACCCAGTGTGGGCAAGTCACGAGGCAGACGCAGTTTACACGGCATGCGGTAACGCAAAATAAGCATGTTTCCCTTGTACTTTTTGTAAGACTTTTACTGGAGTTATAATGAATTTCGAAAACTTACTCTTCACGTAATTTTAATATAATGTATAGTAAATCCTAAATGTTATACTGTCAGGAGACACCCTCAGGATCCTGTAAAGCACCTCATCCTGTATGACTCTGATGACAAAAGGAAAGTGTGAAGACCAAAGCTGAGGAAGCTAGGTGGAGTGGAGCAGGACCCAGAATCGGCAAGAATCCGCAATTTGCCGATGGTTGCATCGGACGGAGACCGTTGGCGAGGTTCCTTTAGAGGCCAGGACGGGCATAGGATTGTAGCGACTCTGAAAATGGTGATGATGATATTAAAACCAAGGAAGTTGTGCTACAAAATAACAATAACATTTAATCTAGGGTGTGGTAAACTAGAGTTGTAAGAGTGGTACCAACTGTCGTAAATTAATCCAAACATAGGAGAAATTAAAAATCCGTAACATATAAACCTACATTAGAGTTTACCTCAGAAATTAGGAAAAATTTTTTCTGTGCCTCATGTAATCAGTTTTTTATTTATAAATTTATGATCAGTAAAATATATTTATTCTTTCTTACTACAGTTATATAAAAATATAACAAAATATATCTGTTCGTGTTGTTGTCTGTTTTTGATGTACTTTAATAAATCTGTACATTGAAAATATATTTTAATTGAAATTTACTCCGATAGTAGCTCAAGGTCAATTAAACCTCAGTCTGGATTTTCACTATTTAGGGTGTCAATAAAACGGCTTTAAACCCATTACACAGATGATGAAAAAACAATTCCATAAACTATTACAGATGAAGTATAAAAAAGAATTCCAGTACAATAAGTCACGCTTTAAAAACACACTAAATTGCCTAAGGGCGGTAGTTATATTTAGACTTGATTCTGTAGATTCTTACACTTCATCTCTAAAACATATTTCAATGTTTACCTGTGTGAATATACTATATTTATTTTATTGAGACCTTGTGTGTGTGTGTGTGTGTGTGTGTGTGTGTGTGTGTGTGTGTGTGTGTGTTACGTGTTACAAAGTGTCCAAAGTGGCTTATGGCGCAAAACATTGCCAACCACTGCCCTAACAGAATAACTAACGCCGTGGTAATTTGCAACCCGCAATACTGACTGGCATACGTGTTGAGTACTGGCCAATTGCAGGCAACGTCATGATGGTGTGTAGGTCTCGCATTTAAAGCGTTACTCGTCGGTGTCAAACATTCGTCGTGATAAATGTTTTGTCGCATCAGTGTAGTTATTAAAAAAGTACGTTGTTGACATGTTTCTGCACATGAACGGGTCGATTCCATTCAAAGCGATAAGCTGCGGTTGATGAATGCTAATTGTGGACTCAAAACAGTATCTCATCTTGCTAACGGTACAATATGATTGGGTGCACGGCGCGATCTATTTGGTGGACACAGACAATTCCGGGAAATGCTGCGAAATTATGAACACATTACTACAATAAAGGTTTCCTCAGTAATATAACCTGTAACGGATAAGACACTACATTAGAATAGAACAGTGCCTTGGATACGACCTTCACCCGGTTTCCGGGAATCCTATGGAATAAGTCATTATTGAAAACCCAGTGGAATGAATTCATACCACTAGCTCTGGACTTACAAGTGACGTTTCCATATAAGTCTTCCAGCTTTCACTCATGAAAATAATTAATAATTTTCCAAATATTGCATTTTTTTTCAGTTACTAATTTAATTTTTCATTCTGTGTTACTTTTTTAATGTAAATTCTCATATTTTTTATTTTTATTTATTTTTTCTTGTATAGAAAAATTATTTGTGGCGGTTGTTTATTAAAATAAAAGGTGGTTTCATTAAACAATGGTTTTACATACCTTTATATATTCGTTACGTAAATGGCTCCAAATTGCTTTGAACGTTTCTAGTACATTAGAACTGAGATCCTGAGGTAATAATGTAGTAGAAGTTTTCAAATCTTAATTGCTTCTCCTACTGACAGAAATAGTGAAGTGGCACTCTGCATTTAATTACTTTAATCGCAGTCCACAATATGGTGTCTTTCGGAATGAGTGGCAACAACTTCAGGTAGGCTATGTACCTTTGTCCATCCTCAGATAATTATGCCAACCTTTTAGGACCAACCTCAGTTCATTTAACACATTTGCGTGTGAATATACTTTGTTTCTCTTGCATCCAGTCTTTACATCACACTTTTCACGTAACTTTATTTTACCGCAGTTCAATGTTAACAACAAACCAATAAAAGCTAAAATATCGTCTGTTGACGCCATCATCCTTCGATTATACTGATCGACTTTCGCCTCGAAGTAAGCCTTGTAGCAGACCTGAGCACCCCAATAATGGGCTTACGTCAATGCCGTGCGTCTTTTTGGTTACACTGTAGTCGTCCTTCGATGCTTGTCATACCGACACCAGCGACGGTAGTGAATGAAGAAAGATTATATCAGATACAGCTGTGATGTCTAAAATGTCCAACGGGCTGCGGTCTTAACATCCTGTAAAGCGGAATGTAAGGAAAGATTAAACTCATGTGATAAAACAAACATTAACAAAAGTTAAACAAACAACGATTTTAACGAACTCTCGATTAGATTTTCTTTATGTACATGGACAACAGAATGAGGATGGGAAACAACATATATTCAGAAAAGAAAGGAAGCAAGTGGACTTAATCATCAAACAACTGAATTGGATAATAAGAAAGATATGGAATTTACCAGGAAACAATAAAATTCTAACATTTAGTATCCGTAATAATGCCAGTACATTATTGTGTTGGAGATGCGCCAGCAAAATCCAACATGGCTACAATTCAAAGATGTCAATCTGAAAATAGAAAATAATAGAATATGTATTAAACCAAACGCTCCACAGTGACCTAGGAGTAAGTATGTAGAAACATCATGCATCCGAAACAGAAAATCACGCTAAACTTGGAACCCACAAAAACCGGTTGATAGGAGCGCTGCTGGATGGAGAAGTCAACAGGAGGCTCAAAACAAGTTAGCAAAATTACATTATGTGATCTAGTAATCGTCAGTGGGCGTTTTGTATCCGTGTGGACTTTTGTCAAATTAGTTTTTGGAATATAAAAATTCTGATTGCTAATTAAACAGAATTGAAACAAAAATTTTCTTTCACAGGAAACGTCGGCAGGCAAGTAACAACAATAAGTGAAATCTGCGATTGGCGAAGAAATTTTTGGCGTTTCACCAAATTAAAATAAAATACCTAAGTTTTCATCTCATCTCTACTTTATCGTTATAAATATACAATTGATTCGGCAAGATTGTTACTTGTTATTGGTAAGCCAGAATGTAGATGAGAACCAACCTTATATGGAAAGAATACTCCTGGTCGACGTCGTTGGGCTAAAAGTCTTCGTTGTCAGGGTCTTTAATATATGTATATGTATATGTATATATATATATATATATATTGCAACGACACCCATATGCTGTATTAGGCATTGATTTGAATAAATATAAAATTTGTAGAATAAGTTAAGGGTAAATTTAATAGGGTCTGAGATTGTAAAAATATTTCATTGTTATATTGGGGGAGAAATTAACCTGTTTCGACAAGCAAGAAACACCTGCTCAATTGTGTGTGTGTGTGTTACGCGTGTATCTTGTGTGTGTTAGTGATGCATGTACAGACAGGAATCTCAGCTACCCTCCACAAGTAATTAATAAAATGATTATTTAATTCCACTGTGTAAAAACTAATTAGTTTATAAACAAACAAAAGGCACCAAAGTGTGAGTAAATTTTATAGTTATCCCCAGTGAGAAAATTACGTTAATAGGACACACAACGCGGAGACAGTGCGAAATAAATGTACCAAAAATACGCAAATTACCCTAAGACGCTCAAATTAATACAGTGAGTGGTTAATCAAATTAGCTATGATTTTTGCTATCTCGATTCTGTGAAAAACATTGCTATTTGCTAATAATTGCAAATATATGAAAATGTTCGGGAGTGGGGGATATCAGGTGATCTGCAGGTATCGACAGGACGAATTTGGATCCAACTGGCGCGGAATATCGAGAGTGTATAAATTAAGGGTTCGACCGAAAACCCTTCTCTTCATTCCAAGACCCAGTTGCAGAAAGATATTTCTTTCTTTGTCAGTTTCTTGTTTGTTTAGGGGAATTTTGTACATTCTGTTAAATAGCGAATAAAATGCTGCCATTTTATGTTGTGGTGGGTGGTTAGAATGGTTAGGTATAATGATGTTAGTGGAAGTTGGTTTTCTATGTATTGCATATTGTATGTGGTTGTTGTATCTTGTGATGGTTATGTCTAAATAGTTGATTTTGTTATGTTTTTCTTTTTCTTCTGTGAATTGTATTTTGGGATGTATGTTATTGATTTGTGTCAGTATGTTCTCTGCATTTGTGTTTTTGTTATTGCAGAACAATTATATTGAAATATAATATACCAAATTGGTTATGAAAATGGATACAATAAAAATACTGTGAACAAAATAGAAAATAAGATCAAATATAAAATAAAAACTGAACAATTAAGAATTAATCAAACTGAAAAACACATAAATAATAACAACAACAAAAAATGGGCCACATTCACATACATAAATAATAAAATGACAAAAATAACAAAACTATTTAAAAACACAGATATAAAAATAGCATACAAAACTAATAAAAATAAATTACAAAATCTAGCTCACACAACAAAGATAATACAACAACTAACGGCATATACAAAATTGAATGCCAAGATTGCAATAAATGTTACATAAGACAAACTAAAAAGCAGCTGAAAAAACGTTATTTTGAACACCTAAACGCATACAAAAAACCAGAAATATATAAATCCAATTTAGCCACACATGCAATAAACACAGGACATGAATTCCCAGACATAACCAATGTAACACTAATAAAACATATACCACACAAAGGCACCATAATGAACATTGTAACGTTACCAAATATGGTAGTTACATAAAATGAGCTAAAATAACGTCAAGTAAGAGAAAAGCATGAAAGTATGTCTAGATAAATATACCTATGTGTATAAAAGTGTGTGTCTACAAATATATTAGTATAAAAATCCAACGATGAGGAAGATAGTGTTAACATAGCCGCATCAAATACGAAATGAAGAAAGAAAATAACCATGAGCCAAAACAAAAATATCAGTAACCAGACCCAATAGGATCCAACAGTGAGGGGAACCAACAAAATAAGGACCAATAAACTCCAACAGCGAGGGAAACAAATGGAGACAATGACTACAATGAAAATATTGAAGAAGAAGAAAGAAGAAGGACAAGGAAACATACCATGAAGAGAGAAGAAAATGGATAGACCATGCAAGGACTCAGCATAAACCAAGTGTACTAGAGACAATAATAGTAACCAAAGGAATAGTGATTATCAAATATGAAAGGAGAAAAACAGTGTTTACCCATTAAGAAACCACAAACAATTACAGTGAGTGCTTAATATAAGTGTGAAACCTGTGAACAGTTAACTAATTCTAACCGAATAAACCACACAAACAATTCCAGTGATAAGGTTTATAGTGTAAGAAAATGTGTTAATCTCATAGTGAAACAGCAAGAATTAAATAGTCAAATATACACAGACAATTAGTGTGACTAATTTAATAAAGATTGTGATCCACATAGATAATCATAAGACCACCAGAATAGAATAAAATCGAACAATTATATTATTGTTCATAGAGAACTGACAATAAAAACCTTTGTTATATATCAAACAAAAGTGACATTAGATACAACCAGTGACAAGAAAGATATTGTAATTAGTACAAAAAGATTTGTATTATTGTTTAAGAACAAGTAGTGTAAACATGTGTATTAAAACAATTAAAATATTGTAGTAAGATACCGTACTGAAGTCATGTTAGTAGTAGCAAAATGCTGCATTAGAACATGTTGTACATTGTTACATAACCCCATAGGAAAGACACCTATGAAACAGAAAATCATACATGTTAATTTAAATAAATAACCATCAACTATAATGTCAATTAAGAATTTGTTATAAGTAATGATACACCACCATAGACAGTGTATTATGTTGCAACACAATGCCAATAAAACAGATCAAATGTGATGGCACAGAGATGGGAAAAATGGAGCCTAGTATGCCCAATTAGTTAGACAAAATACAATATTAAATCAAGTACCAAGAGTAATGAAAGTATTACCAGTAGTTAGATAAACATCTGATACTACTTTGAAAACAGATTCTGAACATAATGACAATGATTTTGTAACCAAAATATTGTAAACTAGCTAACTAAGAACACATAACCAGAAGTAAGCAGAAACATTGTATAACCAACTAGTTAAGCAAAATACTGTATTAAAGCTTGAACAAAGATTGATAAGAGTGTTACCAGTAGTAAGAGGGACACCTAATGCTACTTTGAGAACAGACAATGACCATGAGAATAGTCATTTTATATATAAATTATTAAAAACCAAATGACCATGATAGTGGAAGCCAAATGTAAACAAGCAATGAGGAGCAAGTTATTTGGGCAAAATACAGCATACAAACTTGTTTAAAAGTAGATAAAAATATTACCAAGAATCAGAAGAATGTCTGATACTACTTGGGAAAACTAAATCAAGTGTAACAATAACAATTTAACTATTGTTTTAACAAAAATAACTGACTACCATGCTATGACATAATGTAAACAGACCCATTACAAAAAATTGAAGGGTTCTAAGATAGTTAAAAGCTAGCAATTATATGTAGGGAATTAGGTACAATGAGTGTACACTAATTGCAATTATTACATAATCTAAATTGTATAGAAAAAACCAGAAGTAAAGTGACAATTGTAAGAAAAGAGATAGGAGGGTACTAAAAAAATGTAAATAGTATATTAAATACAGCCCTATACATATACTCAAGTATAAAATTATGTAAATAAACGTTTCTATTATTATTAGATTACAGTATTAGTGTTATTAGATAAGAAAAATTAGTTTTAAGTACATCTGTGAAAAATCAAATATGGACGCCCAAAGACGCCATAACAAGATATTGTTTGGGTAACAATAATTCCCAAGTTTTGAATTGAACCAGTTGAGATATGGACTCAGAGCGTTTAATTAAAAGTGTTTTAGTATAAATAATTAAATTTGGTGTAATAAACTTATAAATATAAGATGCACCATAAGAAATCAATAAAATCGTTATAGTGATTGAAGTAATGGACGGAATATAATCTTGTTTGGACTTTAATTAAAGCACAGGATGTCCGCAATTTACTGACATTAACCATTTAACGATAAGTCAAATATTAAGAAAGTTATTGCGATTTTAAACTTTTCAATTATTTTTTGTACCAGTGCTGACGTCATATAGCCTCAAACGCAAAGGCCAAAATTGGTAAAAAATTAAATATTTTAAGAAAATAAAGTGCTTTGGGTTAGAGAGTTTAGTTTTTTCAACCAATCGAATGAATGAACATTGGCAGACGAGCCACAGACGCTTCGAAGAAGCACCACAGTCACCTTTCAGTCATCTTACAGACAGGTCATGTCACTCGCCGATATGAAGAAGTTAAAATTTTGAATTGTGCGCGAACAAGCATCCATCAGTAAATCAACACACATATAACCTACAAACCACACTAGCATAAACGAGTGAAATGTGCGGAGTGTATACTATTTAAGTACGATTAGTGTACAATATCGATCGTACTTACGAGTGTTGTGTAAAAGATAAAAACAGGGAGTACAATTCTTTTTATTTAATTAACATTGAAACAGAAATAAAATTTTGTAAATACGTAATGTTGATTACTACGCAAGTCAGTAAAAAGCGAAGTATCAAAAATAATGATGGAATTTATCAGAATTAATGAAAATATTAATTCGCAATTATTAATATGTTGAATAAATATTTTAATTATTTCTCATCATTAAAAGAATTATATTTGAAGTATTTATTACAAAATACGAGCAATACCAATAGTCGCTCAATTGACTAAAGTTGTTTTCTTAATTTTTCTATATGTTAAAATAAATATTTTGACTTTCATGCGAAAAAGTATTATATGATACTGATAATGACACATCAAAACTATTATGAATAATATGTCTATACTTAGTTCAAGAAGAAATAAATATTAAAGATAACTAACCATAATAACAATTCACGTTATAAGGTAACCTTAAAGTCGTAACTGTAACTTGCCAATTTCTCTGTTACAAGTCTGTTCTCAAGTAAAATCCAAACCAGATGGAAATAATAACAAGAGTTTTTTTAATAAATTTTTCTCTTGTAAGTAAATAATTCTAAAAGTGAATTATTAAAATAAAGTAATACATTTTAGCTGTGCAAGCCAACGTGCTTGTTGATTGTCAAATAAATACTGTCGACTGCGTGCGCATTCCCGCGTACGATAATACCATAACTATCAGTTATATGGTACTAATTTTCGATTTTTATATTTGTTTGTTTGTTTTTAATTATTGTTCATTTAATATCATTATTAATGTTACATCTTGTACCTGGTATCATGCTACCTAAAAGAACCATACGAACATGGTAATTCACTGATACAAGAGGACATAACCTCTTAAAATTAAACTATTGTATAACCAACAGGTTTACCAGCCTTGAGGCTAAGCAGAGTCTTATTTTTAAATTTTGTTAATTGTAATTATTATCCGAAGGGTTATTAGCAACTGATTGTCAATTGTTCAAAGATTTTATAATATCTTTAACCGTTAATAAACCTCTACATTTTATTACCAGTGAAAAAAGAGTATTATTTCAAATTTAAATTAGCTCATTTATTCTTAGTCAGTTCTACCAAAAGGTGGCGGAAGAATTTAAATAGTTCTAATAATCCAGAACTTTATTTAGATATTATACCATTTATATTGTGTATGATAGTCACATTGAATATTCAACTAGAATATCTATTTGTATATGCAGTGTATGTATTTCAGCTGAACCGTCACCGAACAGGACTACAATATCCACGTGTGGTAAGCGAGGGAGGTTAATAACGGAGTGCGAGAAATATTTTAAATTAAAAAAAAAGTGAACCATAGATACCCACCTATTCGACAATACAATCAAACTAATAACAATAATAATTATAATTAGAACATTTTATAAAACAACATATCGTAGATACCGGTGCGTATCTGCAATTACACTACAACACCACTATATCTACTACATTATATTTATCTTTAAAAGTATCTTTAAAGATTGGCGCCCAACGTGGGGCGCGGATTAGGGAAAAACATACCATAACCAATAATCTAATAACCCCAATCCGTCAAGAGACTGCAGGTACATTGCCAGCGACGAGATGTACGGCACAAGGAGATCAACGTCGAGAAGGAGGGCATCAGAAGCAGAGAGGGAGGCCAGAATGGAAGAAAGGAGGCTACGTCAACGGAAGACGTCGAAGAAATTTTATTGGAAATAGAGGACAAACCGCTTGAACCGGCGGAGGAGGTTCAGCAACCTGACGAGGAGGAACCGGAAGTCATACCACAGGGAATTCCACCGGAAATAAGCCAACCTAAACAAACAATGGTACCTGGAGGAATCGACTTTATGGAAATGTTCAAGAAGGTGATGGAGAAGATAGAAGAAGGCCAGAAATCATCAAAGGAGGAGAACCAGTCCATGAAGGAAGAAAATAGGAAGAACATAGAGTCGCTGAAGGAAGACAATCGGTCCACTAAGGAGGAGTTAAGCAAGCAAATAGAGTCATTAAAGGAAGGCCAGAAATCATCAAAGGAGGAGAACCAGTCCACAAGGGAAGAATTGATCAAGAAGCTGGACGAGACCAGTCGATCCACCAACCAGAAAATAGAAGAAGGCCAGAGGGAGAGCCAGAAAAATATGGAATTATTAAAGGAAGAATTTAATAACCAGATAAATGAAACCAACAGGAGGATGGAAGACGGGCAGAAGAAAACTGAAGAACTATTAGAGAAGAAAATGGCCATAATGAAGGAAGACTTATCTACTGAGTTGGGAATAAAAATTGATCAGACCAACCAAAAGATCGATGAAATTAATGCTAAATTTAACCGAGATGTCGAAACCATACAAACTGACCACGAAAGAATATGGCAACAAATAAATATCAACAGTGACAAGGCGGAAGAAACTGCTAAGGATACGATAGAAATGATCGAAAGAAGATTGGGAGAAAATGTTGAGGAAACCGAAAAACAAATGGCCATATTGACAACAGAAATTAATGTCGAAATTTCTGAAATACGAAAGGAGGGAGAAAGCACCAGCCTGAAATTAGTACAGACAGAAATAGACATCAACCGGCGTATTAGCGATGTTGAGAAGACACGAAATGCCCAAATAGGAATGATAGCGCAGGAACAAAATGCAATGAAGGTAGCGCAGTCGACGTTAAATGAAAAATGCGAGGAAGTCTCTGTGAAAGTAGACGCTATTAAACAACAGGTAAATAACTACAAAACCCAATTAACGGAACGTCAACAGAGAGAGTTGAATGATATCAGAGATGAGATGCTTCGTCTGCGAACCATCCCAAACATCCTATCCGGACTAAGTCACCTGGAAGGCAGGGACCAGATTGAATTCCGAACATATTCAAAAAACCCATTAGAATTCTTAGAAAGGATAGAAGAGGTAATACACAGAAACCGAGAAAGCAGATGGTCCATCATTAAGGGGATGTTGGATGAATCTTTTAGAAATACATTCGACAATTGGTGGACAGCAACCCGTCACGAAGTGGGGAGCTACGACACTTTTAAAACGGTTTTTAAACAAAAATACTGGTCAGAAGCCACCCAAAACATCATCAGGGACGATATAACAAATGGGAAATTCGATATAAATGGTAGGCAATCGATGACTACCTATTTCTTAGGCAAAATCTGTCTGGCTAGAAATTTGGAGCCAGCAATTTCAGAAGAATGCTTGGTTACTAAACTAGCGTACCATTTTAACCAAGGTATTTCGCAAGGAAGGCTGAACTCACAAATAAAAACGATTCAAGGGATGTGTGACCTGCTAGAAAGCCACGAAAGAGAAAGGTATTATCAGCGAAATCGCCAAGTACCTAGCCAAGCATATGATCGGGGAGGGCCCGGAAATAATAACCCCACCAATCACAATGACAGAAAGAATGGAGAAATTTCAACAATCCAACACGATTCCAAAACCAACCAGTACCACGCCAAGATGGAGGTGGCAACAACGTAAACAGAGGAAATTATAACAACCCTCGTCCAGGTGGATATCAAAAGGACACACATTACCAGAGAGGTAACAATTACTATAGACCATACCACAACCAATCTCCCAATAACCAACCACGACAAGGCAACGGGAATCAAAACAACAATCATTTCCGTAGGGTAAACTACACCCACGCCAGCCGAGGTGGGAATCGCAGGAATTATTACCAAGGACGGAGGAGTTTTCCAAACCAACACAGTAACTCCAGTCACAGTGATAGAGAAGAACGAGAGTCAGGCTATAGATCCAATGGAAGCGACAGCAGTGGAGGCCACAGAATAATCACACAGACTACGGAAGCTTATCACAACGGACACGGGCCTGGAAACCAGGAACCCATCGCATCAACGTCACAAGACAGGCACGAAAACGGTGACCTGCCTTTAAATGCCAACCGGCAGTGAAAAGACCAACCACACCCTCACTGAACCGGACTATTGGGTCTGATATTTTGGCTAAACATTTGGCTTATTATAAAACATACCATAACAATTACCTCAAGAACATAAGAAAGGATTTAATGGAAGAGAAAGAAAGTATTATCGGAGATGCGAGCAACAGCGAAATCGCGTATATATCTGTGAAAGTCAACAACACAAATGCCACAGCAATGGTAGATACCGGGGCTAACGTATCATTAATTGACAAAATGGAATTGGACAGGATACAGTCAGAAAATAAAACTACCATACCAACCTTACCAATTAACAACATTATACTTTTTGGAGCCACCGGACGTCAAAATAAAACTATTCGACAACAGGTGCAACTGGACGTATCAAGCAATGGAAAAACGATCCCAATGGTATTCCTTGTAGCCAGTGGACTACCATTCACCCTACTCATTGGCTGCGACATATTACGAAAATACACAGCCATAATTAATATGGATGCAAATACTGTAGTAATGAAGGCAGAGGATGTTGAATGGACCGCCAATTTAACAGAATATAGGACGGCACCCTCAGAACACGTAATATATTACATCAGGGAAGGCCATGAACATCATGAAAGCTCCATCAACCAAGAACTTCGCAGCAGTCCAGAGGAAGCATTATGGTTGGAAAAAATTAATGAAATCAGAGAATTCCAGACCAATAAGAATAGCCATGAGTTGACTTGGGAACAGGGTGACCAGCTAATAAATATATACTATCAATACCGTCACGTATTCTCCGATACACCTGGTAAAATAAAGATTTTCCAGTGTGAATTGAAATTTAAAGACCAGGCAGAATTCAAACGAAAATCCTACCCAATCGCTTTTTCACTTAAGGAGCCGTTCGAGAGGAAATCCAAAGATTAATAGAAAATGATATAATTGAAGTAAGCAATTCCCCATACACTAATCCCATTGTAGCTGTACCCAAGAAAAACGGTGCAGTGAGAATTTGTTTGGATGCACGTGAAATCAATAAGTCCATAGTCAATGACAGGACGTCGCCTGGAGAAATCGACGAAATACTAAAAAGATTTTATGGCACCAAATATTACAGTATATGGGATACGGTCTGCGGATATTGGCAGGTTGAATTGCACCCGAATAGCAGAAAGTTCACAGCATTTATTTTTGAAGGCCGTAATTACCATTTTAAAAGATTACCATTCGGCTTAGTGAACTCAGTGGCCATCTTCGTCAAATGTATGGACGAGATACTGGGCCACAGCACATTACAATTTACGACAGTATATGTCGATGACCTTTTAATCGCATATAATAATTGGGAAGAGCACTGTAACCGGGTGGCACAAGTATTACAAAAATTGGAAGACAACCATATTACACTCAAATTAGACAAATCACAGTTGATCGCAAAGGAAGTGCAATTTTTGGGGTTTAACTTGTCAGAGTATGGAATTACACCATCCCAAGAAAAGATGGAAGCAGTCCAGCGTTTCCCCGTACCAAAAAATAAAAAGCAATTACAATCGTTCCTCGGAATCTGTAATTATTATCGAAAGTTCCAAAACAATTATTCTGAACTGACAGCTCGATTTTCGTCACAACTATCCTCAAAGGAGAAATGGAAGTGGGGGTCAGATCAAGACTCTACCTTTGAATTAATTAAGGAAAAGTTTCTCGAAACTGTTATGGTGCATCACCCTAATTTTGAGAAGCAGTTTTTCATGAACTGTGACGCCAGCGACCTAAGCCTTGGTTCTGTATTATACCAAGATGACCAAGAAGGTAATCACCAAGTAATCAGTTTCGCAAGCCGAACTTTAAATAAATGTGAACGAAACTACCATACAACGGAAAAGGAGTTGTTGAGTATAGTGTTTGCTTGCGAGAAATTTAGAACTTTCATATTGGGATATCCAGTAACAGTGAGAACAGACCACAAATCTATTTCATTTCTTAAAAACTGCAAGTTGAAGCATGGTAGATTAACGAGATGGACTCTTACACTTCAGGAATACAACATCCAGTGGAAGTACATACCAGGGAAGAGCAACATAGCTGCAGACGTGTTGTCCCGAATAAACATCAACGCCCAGACATTCGAAGGAGAAAAGGAAACCATTGCGAAAGTCTACCATCTACTGAAAAGCACATCTGAACTCACTAACATATTATCGGATATAACCACTCATCAAAACCAGGATCCCAAAGTATCACTAATTATTCAAAAATTAGCAAACAATGATGAGAACATAAAACAATTCTACTGTACTCATAATCAATTATTATTCACCAAACATAACAAAGATGGTGGAAAATGGAAGGTAGTTATACCAAAAGCCCTGGAAAAAAAACTCACCATCGATTACCACATACGCTATGGTCACATGGGCGCAGTAAAGGTCGTGAAAGCATTACAGGAACACGTACATTTCAAGGACATGAATAGAAAAGTTAGGAAGTATGTCCAAAATTGTCATATTTTCCAGTTAGTAAAATGCAGTAATGAGAAACGAGAAGGGGTAATGATACCTATTACATCGACAGCTAAGTTAGAGAAAATCTTCTTAGACATTTGTGGACCATTTCCACGGAGTGGTGGAAGGCACCAATATAAGTATATAATCATCATATTTGACCACTACACCAAATTCACCAAGCTGTACCCACTAAATCGAGCTACGACAAATAAAATACTGGACATAGTGAGAAACAAGTATATACCCGAAGTGGGTAACCAATTATCGATAATTACAGACCATGGGACGCAGTTCCGAGGACGAAAGTGGCGGGAAACATTAATCCATCTGGGAATTAAGACATACAAAACATCGGTGTATCACCCCAACAGCAACCCTGCTGAGAGAGTGTTGAGAGAAGTAGGAAGGATTTTAAGAACCTACTGTCACAGCCAGCAGAGGAAATGGGAGGAGTATCTATCCCCGGCTGAAGACTTCCTAAACGTAGCCTACCATCAATCGACTGACGAAACACCCTACATGGCTATGTACGAGCAAAGACCACCCCGGGAAATTACAGAGATCATTAATTTTCCAATAGAAACAGAGGTCAAATTTAACAGTACAAAATTCTATAATAACGCAGTTGAACGAGCTGACAAACTTAGGCTCAAATACAAAAAATCGCAACCCAAAGTTATCAAATATGAAGTGGGAGACAGAGTACTTATAAAAAATAGAGAACTCCCAAGTACAGTTGAGGGTATTGCGAAAAAACTGCTACTGCTATTCACAGGCCCATATACTGTAACTAAGAACAATTTCAATAACACTTATGAATTGCAAGACCCTATAACCAAAAAGATAAAGGGCACTTACAAACAAGCTTCAATGAAAAGATACAGCAATTAAAAGTATAAAATTAAAAGTGAAAAAATTAGCGATGTAAATTATTTTGTTGTGAATATTATGTAAAGGATGAAAATATTTGTTATGAAAGATGAAAATGTACTTATGAATATAACTGTTGACTATATCAAGATGAAAAATGAAATGGCCATGAAGATTATTGTTTATTAAAAAGTAAAAAATGAAAGTATAATTATGAAAATAAACGTTGACTAAAGAAGAAAGGATGTATTATTGCCATGAAGATTATTATGTGTTTATATTAAATGAGAAGTAACTGTATAACTATGTAATGAACATTGAATATATTGTAATTTTATAATGTGAAAAAACATGCTCCCAAAGAATTTATGTAAAGGATTCAGAACATTGTATTTATAAATAATAGAGTACTAGTACTATAAAAAAGAAGCAATATACGAGACGGACACCCAAGATCTATGGCATAACTATATATAAATATGTAATTCCTAGAGCCAAGTCAACAAGTAAGAATTAACATCATACCCGTACTATAAGTGAAGAGAGAAGGAGCAAATAAGAAGTTGGAAGAGCAAAACTAAATAAATATCATTGATGTAGACAAGCAACCACACACAACCACATTGTTTCCAGTGTATTTTACTAGAGAAAAGCCAATACCACATGGAATATATACCAACTAAAACCATGAGAAAGGAGAAAAAATAAATGTATTTATGAATTATATCTAGAAGAATAAACCCTGAAATGAAGAATATGACGAGATGACGTTTAATGCGATACAAAATGGAAAGATTAATCAATGATGAAGAAGAATGAAGAGTAATATACTAACGAAGATAATCATGAGAGTATACCAGTGATGAAATGTAAAACAAACTATCCCTATAATATGTGAAGAATTTAGTCGAGTTGAATCAAGAAAAGAGAGTATAACAATGTATAAACCGCAGATGCGTGAGTTAATCCCAAGGATATTTATTATTTGTCGGAAGAACGACCACTATTATTATTTTTTATGATTATTTGAGATGAATTGACTGATGAATAATGCCAGCAATCATTTATTATTATTGAAGGAGATGATTTGCCTCCATATTTATTGAAGTTAGTATGGCCAGTAGAGTTGAATAGCCAAAGTGAGCCGCTCTAAACTGGCCCAGCTAAGCTTATGTTAGGGAATTAGGGAACTAAATAAACAAGGGAGATGATTACATAGAGAAGAAATAATTATGATTCAAATAGAAGAAAGTGAAGGGATATATGTAAAAAACATGTGAATCGACATGGAAACGTACAACAATTGATAAATTCTTCAATGAAAAATAAAGAAACTGATCCAGAATTAATCAATTCTTATAGGAAGGCATATGTAACGTTACCAAATATGGTAGTTACATAAAATGAGCTAAAATAACGTCAAGTAAGAGAAAAGCATGAAAGTATGTCTAGATAAATATACCTATGTGTATAAAAGTGTGTGTCTACAAATATATTAGTATAAAAATCCAACGATGAGGAAGATAGTGTTAACATAGCCGCATCAAATACGAAATGAAGAAAGAAAATAACCATGAGCCAAAACAAAAATATCAGTAACCAGACCCAATAGGATCCAACAGTGAGGGGAACCAACAAAATAAGGACCAATAAACTCCAACAGCGAGGGAAACAAATGGAGACAATGACTACAATGAAAATATTGAAGAAGAAGAAAGAAGAAGGACAAGGAAACATACCATGAAGAGAGAAGAAAATGGATAGACCATGCAAGGACTCAGCATAAACCAAGTGTACTAGAGACAATAATAGTAACCAAAGGAATAGTAATTATCAAATATGAAAGGAGAAAAACAGTGTTTACCCATTAAGAAACCACAAACAATTACAGTGAGTGCTTAATATAAGTGTGAAACCTGTGAACAGTTAACTAATTCTAACCAAATAAACCACACAAACAATTCCAGTGATAAGGTTTATAGTGTAAGAAAATGTGTTAATCTCATAGTGAAACAGCAAGAATTAAATAGTCAAATATACACAGACAATTAGTGTGACTAATTTAATAAAGATTGTGATCCACATAGATAATCATAAGACCACCAGAATAGAATAAAATCGAACAATTATATTATTGTTCATAGAGAACTGACAATAAAAACCTTTGTTATATATCAAACAAAAGTGACATTAGATACAACCAGTGACAAGAAAGATATTGTAATTAGTACAAAAAGATTTGTATTATTGTTTAAGAACAAGTAGTGTAAACATGTGTATTAAAACAATTAAAATATTGTAGTAAGATACCGTACTGAAGTCATGTTAGTAGTAGCAAAATGCTGCATTAGAACATGTTGTACATTGTTACATAACCCCATAGGAAAGACACCTATGAAACAGAAAATCATACATGTTAATTTAAATAAATAACCATCAACTATAATGTCAATTAAGAATTTGTTATAAGTAATGATACACCACCATAGACAGTGTATTATGTTGCAACACAATGCCAATAAAACAGATCAAATGTGATGGCACAGAGATGGGAAAAATGGAGCCTAGTATGCCCAATTAGTTAGACAAAATACAATATTAAATCAAGTACCAAGAGTAATGAAAGTATTACCAGTAGTTAGATAAACATCTGATACTACTTTGAAAACAGATTCTGAACATAATGACAATGATTTTGTAACCAAAATATTGTAAACTAGCTAACTAAGAACACATAACCAGAAGTAAGCAGAAACATTGTATAACCAACTAGTTAAGCAAAATACTGTATTAAAGCTTGAACAAAGATTGATAAGAGTGTTACCAGTAGTAAGAGGGACACCTAATGCTACTTTGAGAACAGACAATGACCATGAGAATAGTCATTTTATATATAAATTATTAAAAACCAAATGACCATGATAGTGGAAGCCAAATGTAAACAAGCAATGAGGAGCAAGTTATTTGGGCAAAATACAGCATACAAACTTGTTTAAAAGTAGATAAAAATATTACCAAGAATCAGAAGAATGTCTGATACTACTTGGGAAAACTAAATCAAGTGTAACAATAACAATTTAACTATTGTTTTAACAAAAATAACTGACTACCATGCTATGACATAATGTAAACAGACCCATTACAAAAAATTGAAGGGTTCTAAGATAGTTAAAAGCTAGCAATTATATGTAGGGAATTAGGTACAATGAGTGTACACTAATTGCAATTATTACATAATCTAAATTGTATAGAAAAAACCAGAAGTAAAGTGACAATTGTAAGAAAAGAGATAGGAGGGTACTAAAAAAATGTAAATAGTATATTAAATACAGCCCTATACATATACTCAAGTATAAAATTATGTAAATAAACGTTTCTATTATTATTAGATTACAGTATTAGTGTTATTAGATAAGAAAAATTAGTTTTAAGTACATCTGTGAAAAATCAAATATGGACGCCCAAAGACGCCATAACAAGATATTGTTTGGGTAACAATAATTCCCAAGTTTTGAATTGAACCAGTTGAGATATGGACTCAGAGCGTTTAATTAAAAGTGTTTTAGTATAAATAATTAAATTTGGTGTAATAAACTTATAAATATAAGATGCACCATAAGAAATCAATAAAATCGTTATAGTGATTGAAGTAATGGACGGAATATAATCTTGTTTGGACTTTAATTAAAGCACAGGATGTCCGCAATTTACTGACATTAACCATTTAACGATAAGTCAAATATTAAGAAAGTTATTGCGATTTTAAACTTTTCAATTATTTTTTGTACCAGTGCTGACGTCATATAGCCTCAAACGCAAAGGCCAAAATTGGTAAAAAATTAAATATTTTAAGAAAATAAAGTGCTTTGGGTTAGAGAGTTTAGTTTTTTCAACCAATCGAATGAATGAACATTGGCAGACGAGCCACAGACGCTTCGAAGAAGCACCACAGTCACCTTTCAGTCATCTTACAGACAGGTCATGTCACTCGCCGATATGAAGAAGTTAAAATTTTGAATTGTGCGCGAACAAGCATCCATCAGTAAATCAACACACATATAACCTACAAACCACACTAGCATAAACGAGTGAAATGTGCGGAGTGTATACTATTTAAGTACGATTAGTGTACAATATCGATCGTACTTACGAGTGTTGTGTAAAAGATAAAAACAGGGAGTACAATTCTTTTTATTTAATTAACATTGAAACAGAAATAAAATTTTGTAAATACGTAATGTTGATTACTACGCAAGTCAGTAAAAAGCGAAGTATCAAAAATAATGATGGAATTTATCAGAATTAATGAAAATATTAATTCGCAATTATTAATATGTTGAATAAATATTTTAATTATTTCTCATCATTAAAAGAATTATATTTGAAGTATTTATTACAAAATACGAGCAATACCAATAGTCGCTCAATTGACTAAAGTTGTTTTCTTAATTTTTCTATATGTTAAAATAAATATTTTGACTTTCATGCGAAAAAGTATTATATGATACTGATAATGACACATCAAAACTATTATGAATAATATGTCTATACTTAGTTCAAGAAGAAATAAATATTAAAGATAACTAACCATAATAACAATTCACGTTATAAGATAACCTTAAAGTCGTAACTGTAACTTGCCAATTTCTCTGTTACAAGTCTGTTCTCAAGTAAAATCCAAACCAGATGGAAATAATAACAAGAGTTTTTTTAATAAATTTTTCTCTTGTAAGTAAATAATTCTAAAAGTGAATTATTAAAATAAAGTAATACATTTTAGCTGTGCAAGCCAACGTGCTTTTTGATTGTCAAATAAATACTGTAGACTGCGTGCGCATTCCCGCGTACGATAATACCATAACTATCAGTTATATGGTACTAATTTTCGATTTTTATATTTGTTTGTTTGTTTTTAATTATTGTTCATTTAATATCATTATTAATGTTACATCTTGTACCTGGTATCATGCTACCTAAAAGAACCATACGAACATGGTAATTCACTGATACAAGAGGACATAACCTCTTAAAATTAAACTATTGTATAACCAACAGGTTTACCAGCCTTGAGGCTAAGCAGAGTCTTATTTTTAAATTTTGTTAATTGTAATTATTATCCGAAGGGTTATTAGCAACTGATTGTCAATTGTTCAAAGATTTTATAATATCTTTAACCGTTAATAAACCTCTACATTTTATTACCAGTGAAAAAAGAGTATTATTTCAAATTTAAATTAGCTCATTTATTCTTAGTCAGTTCTACCAAAAGGTGGCGGAAGAATTTAAATAGCTCTAATAATCCAGAACTTTATTTAGATATTATACCATTTATATTGTGTATGATAGTCACATTGAATATTCAACTAGAATATCTATTTGTATATGCAGTGTATGTATTTCAGCTGAACCGTCACCGAACAGGACTACAATATCCACGTGTGGTAAGCGAGGGAGGTTAATAACGGAGTGCGAGAAATATTTTAAATTAAAAAAAAGTGAACCATAGATACCCACCTATTCGACAATACAATCAAACTAATAACAATAATAATTATAATTAGAACATTTTATAAAACAACATATCGTAGATACCGGTGCGTATCTGCAATTACACTACAACACCACTATATCTACTACAATCTACTTATCTTTAAAGTTCATTTAAAGATTGGCGCTCCATCGCGGGGCAGAAGTGATTGAAGATCACATTCAGAACTATATATCTATTCCACACTAATCTTTAAAGTTCCTTTAAAACATTTGGGAAAATTTACAAATATACAAACATAAAACAGAAAACAAACTAATATCCTAACAAATACAAATCAATACAAAACATGACACAATATTCAAAGCATTCAACATTGAAAATACACAAAAAACTAACACATACACCACAATCACACACAATAAAACCAATTTGAGAAACCAGAAGCCAACAGGAAGCCACAATAATAATAGTCAACCAACAACACATATGTACTTCACCAGACAAAAAACCGGAACGTTGAGGATGGGTACAAGATGGTACCCGAAACATGTTCCAAATAAGGAAAAATAACATCTTGAGGTAAATTTAATTATAAATATTAAATGTAATATATATATATATATATATATATAATTGTAAATATAACCTACTGCTCTTTGTTGTGTTCGTGTTTACGTGTTGTTATGTCGGGTGTCACACTCCGCGCACTTTTATATACTTACTGATGGCTGGTTCCTCTGCGACGATGTTGTCCTGCAAGCACAACTTAATCTACTATATGTATGTGGGCGCCACTTGGATATTTTGTTCCAAGAAATTATTATTATTATTATCATTGAAATTAAATTTTGATTTCTTAAATTAATTATAATAAAAAATGTGAACAAGACAGTTTGAATTGAAAATAACTTATGTTTAATGAACTTTAAAAATCGTCTGAAGGACTAACACTCGAATTAACAAAATTGCAGTGTTACAAAAAATTATTATTGACAAATTTTTAAATTAAGTATCGGCTAATAAATATTTATTTACTCAGTTGAATAGCATGAGTTTAGTGTATGAAAAATCTTTATACTCAGGACGTGACTCCTTTGAACTACCAAGACAAATCAATAGGATGCTTTACAAAAATTGTGTTATTTGAAGGTGTGTGACATGTGTAGTACAATTGTGTGACAAATGATACCAGGTAAAAATGATTTTAACTTTTGAACAACTCACGTTCCGGTGGGTAATTATTTACTGCACTGGACACTTCTCTTGGGGACGTTTTCAATCTTGCCTCTTCGTGTATACGCTCCTCGTGCACTGATAATTATTTATAAGTTAAATAACAGTTCTTAAAACTCCGCACGATTGAAATAAGTTTCGCACTGTGTCTATGCTTTGAATTCTGGCGGTGGCGATCAGCTGTCTGCGTGGTTTCTCGATTCGGCCGTCACAGCGCTAGTTCCAGACTCATGTAGAAAGGCTCGTGTCAGTAAATCGTTTTGGGAATGTTGTCAAAGTCAGTTTGTCTTTAGCAAATACCAGCAGAATTGATTCTCTCTATTAAAATTCGATCCTTTTTAGGGCCGCTGATATTCTGGCTGTGTGCGTTCTATTAAATATGGCGTGTTGCTGCTCTATTCAACAACACGTTGGCGTATACTTCTTGTAGAGGTTAAGTAAGTATTTTGTCATGTACAGGAAAAGCCTTTCTGTGTTCTCGTGTCGAATTCTCGTTCTTCGATTTCGCCTCGGATGTGATGATCAGTTTCGTGGGTGATGTGTCTCTTCTGGATTCAAAGCATAAAGTGTTTTTGTTCAAATTTCGTCTTCCTTATATACTCTGTAAGGCTCATTGTTTTAATTTTTTTACATGAACTTCCGGTGTATTTGTGTAAAAATTCCTTCTAGAACGTTCGAGAATAATCAAATGGAACATCATAGAACAAATTTGACTTCCGTAGAAGCTTTAGAACAAAAACTTCTTATTCTTCACACTAAAGGATATTATTGAAATTATTCTGGTATTTGTCAAACAATTTTACATAACTGCTTACAATCTGCATACAATTACTATTTTTGGATTCTCTGCTTTCAACTGAATATAATGATACTAATTACGATTGGTTTTGAACAAATTAAATCTAATAAAATAACATAAAATACAACTCTTACCTTGGAATGTTTTCACAAAATTCTAATTTTCTACTTACTAAAATGTTATGAAGTTGCTTGGTTCTTGCTATAACATTAATGCATAACATAATTATCCTTTCATAACAAAATAAACAAATATTAACACATATAACATATAAATAAGTTCAGTTTTGTGTAGTCATTACATATGGCCTAGGTTTTTTGTCATTAGTTCTTTACAGTAATTTGTTTTTTTCGGTATTATATATGGCATTTTCTGGGCATTCACTTAGAGTTTGTTATATTGTTTTTCTTTGGGAATACCTGGTTTATCCTGATACATTTTATTTTTACTGTAAGATTACTTAGCATCATACTGTTTTGCATAAATGATTCATATTCTTTGTGTGACAATTTTCACTTTTATATTTCAAATTCTCTAAGAATTAAGCTTGTTTTCAACTGAGTAAGTTTGTTTCTATAGTACACTATAGGATTGTACCTTTTTCCTTTATTTTTGCTAATATTCTGCAATTATTCTGTCAAATATGACTATTTTTGTGATTGTTTTTTGGCCTCAGCCTGGTATGGTATAGGTAAATAGTTTCCTAACTTGACTGTTAAAGTGTTTTAGTTAGTCAAATATATAAGTATAGTTACATTATGTTGTATTTCAACTTTAGAATATCATTTTGTTGCATTTTGACAACATTAAATTCATAAATATTACAATTTTATATGTTGTAGCGTGACAGATGTATGCATAATATTGAATGGCAATTGATCATTAGAATAATGAAGTTCTTCATTAGAATTTGGAAGAAAGCACTAAGTTTAATATAAAAAGATTAATTCATAGCAACTGTGGAAAGAAATCATTATTATAAAGAAAATACAAGTTAAAATAAAAGGAGTTACTAGTGATGAGTCATCCAAGACCAGTCTCATAACCAAAGGTTTTCAAGGTATAACCCAGGAAGGTAAAAAAGAAAATAACAAAGCAGTACTGAATATGACCAAACCCACAACGAGGGAGAATAAATAGAATAGAAACCCTAAAATAAGCCAAGATCAACCAATACAGGTTGTGTATTTCTGTAATAAAGAAGAAGATGGAGAAGATCCCAAGAAACCTGATGGCATCAAGAAGAAGATGGAGAAGATACCAGTCCCAGAAGGCAGGAAAAAAGAAGACTGAAGAAAGAAGAAGAGGGCAGCATCCTGAAGAAGATGTCATGCTCTTATAAAAGACACCCAAATCCCTATATCCCCAAAACAAATATCTAAAAACAAAAGTATAACGAAATAAAAACCACATGTATACAAATTTAAGAGAGAGGAGTGTATAAAGTAAAAGTTTCCTGTGAACTAAGATGAAACAATAATATAGTACCCATGGAACAAATCTCCATTGAAAAAACGCTAACCAATTTATTATGTTAATAAGACTATACGACCATTTAGCATTAACATAATATATAAGTGCAAAGTGAACCAGTGATAGTTTTGGGTATTATAAAAAATGAACCTTGTGTTTCATTCTTGGCAATCACAAACATTGGATGCAATGAAATATGCATTTTTCAATGACTTAAAATATGTACTGTGACAATAAGACATGAATCTGTTTAAAATAACATTTTGTTTTACATGAAAAAAGAAAAACAGAGTTCATAATACCTTTTGAACAATTAATACTATTTATTTGTTAATGACAGGGTGCAATTACCCAAAGACAATGTATAAAAGACTGTATAAAAACTGTAGAATCCTACTTATAATAATAGTTATAAATAAGAATATAGATATAAGGTTTTAATGTATATAGTACAAGAATGTTTAAAAATGTTTCAGATATAAGGCCATTTGTTTGGGTCTGAAACAACTAACATCAGAACTATAAAAATAGTTACCACTTGTAAATAGTAGAGAGTAATTAAGATGTTAGTTAGTACAAAACCTTTGTTGTAAACCATATTTACATGTTGGAAATGGGAATTTTGTTGCAAAATGTCTGATTTGAAGACAACCATTTATTTAAAAAAAAAAAGTTCTTTATTCTGTTTAACTATTATTTGTATTGTAACCAATACTAATTGTTTTTGTGTAATTTGAAAACATGTTTAATTTATAATACTATTTGTAAAAAGTCAGAGAGGGTATCACACATCATATATTGTTTGTAAATTATTTTGTAAGAAAAATTGTTAAAAAATCATAGGCCAAAAGAATGGAAACCAAACTTCATCAAAACAGAGAAATTACTCATTTAAAAGCAAATAAAAAAAAAGGGGTTTAGACAAAATAAACTTGAGATCATGCCATATAATTGCACATACCATTTAGAGAGATTTTAATAAATTATATTCAGAATTATGAATAAAAATGAAAATGAATAAACTCAGAAATTTAGACATGGGAGTCATATATTTCAGAATAATGTTTCAGAATACAACTAATTCAATTAATTACCAGAAAATAAGGGAATAGGAACCTTTTAATACAATATAGGATTATTAATATTAAATATAACTGATAAAATGGCTGAATTTATATAATGACAGGAAGTAAATTTTAATGTTTTGACCTTTCAGAGTATACCTAACTGAAAGTGTAATTACTATTTTTTGGACAGAAAACACTATAAAATGGCATTATTTAATCTGAAAATAACCAGAATGAACTGAAAGATTAATTTAAATCAAATCTAGTGAATAAAATTGACAAATAACCAAAGTTTAGGCATTCATATAGTGAAAATGTAAAAGTGCATACAGGATGTGAAAAATATTTGAACAATGTTAAGGATAATATTATATGGGCTAAGAGTTTAATTGAAACTGGAGGAAACAGTGAGTTAATTATTGGTAGTTGAACGGTTAACATGACATACGTTTAATAACGTGGATAACCTAACCTATAATCGTCATACAAGCGAGTGTATAGTGAGTTATTGTGAAATCGCGAGTGACTTGTAAAATACTTCTGAAACTATCATATTATAACAGAAACGATCAAGTAACACTCCATAACACAGAACAATATAAATCTACTCCGAAAAACACCATAAAACACTAGAAAACTGTATAATACATTAAACCAAATTAGTGACGGAATCGGAGAAAGTGTTTGAACTAATAATTATACAGATACACTAAATACAACCCAGAATCACTACACCAGTCACTACACAACATATAACAAGAGATTTGCGGACACGAGAACAGAAATATTGCGTCAAAATACATTATTTGGAATGCAGCAGCAACGAGCAACATTTTCATCGACTTGACGGCAGCCATCTTTCTTTGACAATCCCAGTGCCTCTTCTTGGTTCAGCACAGCTGTTTGGTGAAAACAATTATTATATTTACAATTTATTATTCAATGTCTGTGTTTATTAATAACTATTAATTTGATTGTAACGTTATACTTTTTAAATATTAGCCCGATTTCTCTGACTTTGGTAATAACTGGCTGTTTAAAGAACCCTATATAATTTTTATAACATATACTTGTAACTTTTTTCGATATCCTGAGAATCGATACTAATCGATAAGAGTCAATATTGCTGTTACTTAATAAAACATTAATACTTTTCAATACTTAATAGTTCTTTATTTCTTCAATAATACTAATTACCAATAATATAATTCTAATTGATAATCTACAAGGACTTTACCACCCGTAAGTGAAGATAACCTAAAAAAATAGAAAGGTAAACAAATATCGATTGGTTTACAGACAGTCTTATGAGTGGTGATAGATTATTTAAATTATACTAAAACTTTAATAAAAATTTTCAGAAGAGCATTACACTGTTTAAAACTTCACAGCCCTATATTAATTAATTGATCCTAATTAATTAATTAATAAAATTAAAATTTTTTTTTAATTTTCTTCAAAACAATAATTTTTGTTTTGAAACTTTCGGTGAAGCTGAGCATATATATTTCTTCATCAACTTTACGCTACTCGACCGGTCTTGCTACCATTGGGACTCGACCAGCTGGGAAACTTAAGGAAGTGTTTCAGGCCAGTAAGACGTCGAGAGCCACACCAATTAAACATATTACATTGGACTTGATTACATCGGAGTCACAGACATCCACAATAGCTTATATCATCAACACACAACATCATCTTTTAATTTATTGTATTACAAATTGGCGCACAACTTTAGGGGCTTTAATTAGCGATTGGAAGGCCAATACATTCTGCCAAATCACTAGTTGGAGCTAGGCAACAGCTACAAAGCCAGAGAATTTCAAGGGAAAATGCAACGACGTGCAACATCTAAGAAACGGGCGGCGGAGGCCGAGAAAGAAATAGAAGTTGACATGGACAACAAGGAGGCGACACCAGTAGAGGTGGAAAGTTCATTGCCACCAGTGTTGTCCAAACAACCGGTACAACCAGAGGAACAACCCGCAGTGCCTACTCAGACAGGGGAAATCAATGTTCGGGAGGAACAGTTAGAAAAACCTCCACAAGCAGAAAATACAACCATGCAAGAGATGTTTAGAGTGATAATGGAAATGAAGAAGGACAACCAAACAACAAAAGAAGAAAATCGTAAGGAAAGGAAGGAAGACAATCTAACATTAAATAAAAAGTTGGAAGAGTTGAAGGGAGACAACCAGTCTTTGAAAGAAGATATTAAATCCAGCAAGGAAGAAACAAATACGAAGATAGAAGAAAACAGCAAGAAGATGGAAGAGAAGATGGAAGAAAACAGCAAGAAGATGGAAGAGAGGATGGGAGGAAAGTTAGAAGAATTGAAGAAGGATAATCAATCCACAAAAGAAGAGTTGACTGGGATGAACAAGAACATAGAAGATTTGAAGGAAGACAACCAAGCGTTCAAGGAAGAATTCAAGTCAACTAAAGAAGAATTGATTAATAAAATTGAGAACACCAATTAGAAAATCGATGAAACCAGAAAGAAGATAGAGAAGAACAACCGGCAATTGAAGGAAGAGTTGAAAGAAGATAACAGGAAGTTGGAAGAGAAGATGGGGGAGAAATTGGAAGAATTGAGAGAAGACAATCAAATTCTAAGAGAAGAGTTAAGGGAGGTAAATCAGGAGAATTTGGATAAACTGGACGAAAGAATGGAATTGTTGCGAGAAGAACTGAATAAAGAAATCACTATTAACAAAAAAGCGATGAATAAGAAGATGGAAGAAGAAAATATAATGGTAAATCGACAGATTCGAGAGATTGATGGAAAGTGCAACCAGACCGAAAAGGAGGTGAATGAGTTTAAAGAAGTGGTGAACATCAAATTCACAAATATCGAAGAACATAGTCGTAGGAAGGTAGAAGAACAGAGAAAGGAAAATCAAGAAGAATTCGGAAAAGTACGCAACCAGGTCACAGAACGATGTAATGATATACAAGAGACCATGGCCAATATCACCGGGCAGGTGCGACAAAGCCGAGAGGAGATGGAAGCAATAAGAAACAGACCGACTCATTTCACCGGATTACCCATTAACGAAAGCCGAGAGTGGCTCAACTTCCGACAATACAAACGCAAGCCGATGGAGTTCCTGGCCAGGGTAGAAGAATATTTGACCAAGCATAAAATTACCCAATGGAGCCATAGCAGGGAGATATTCGACGAGTCCTTCCGAGACATTACAGATAATTGGTGGATGGCCAACCGGAGTGAAATTTCCGACTACCAACAGTTCCGGAAAATGTTTAAGACAAAATACTGGTCTGAGACCACCCAGAACTTGATACGTGACAATATTTGTAATGGAAGATACAGGTCACAATTAGGTAGCAGTATGACGGCGTATTTCTTGGGGAAGGTGTGTATGGCAAAACACCTTGAGCCAGCAATCCCAGAAGAATGTTTAGTGAATAAGATATCTTATCACTATGATGAGGACATTATCAGGGCCCGGAGAGGTAGTCAGATCAAGACGATCCAGGGAATGACCGAGTTATTGGAGGGATACGAGAACGAAGAGTATTATCGGCAGAGCAGGAAGAGAAATGAGAGACCAGAAGCAAGGCCGACTACTTACCCCAATAACGGCAATAACCATACAAATAACCGGAACCAGCCCAGTAATTACGACGGCCCTAACAACCAGCCGCGTAATAACCAGTTTAACGGAAATTTTAACGGCGTTAGGAATAACAACCCCTACCCAAACAATAGAAACAATTTTTACCAACATAATAATGTCCCATACAGTCAGAGAAATCCATATCCCAACAATAATGGTAACAGGCCTTACCCACCTAACCGAAATTACTATAATGATAATATTAATAATAATAATAATAGCAATAGTAATAACCGAGTGTCGCGCCCTAGGGTAAATTTTATAAGAGCAGAAGATCGCGGACCCAGGAGATACTATCAACCGAGGAGGAGCAGCTTCCATGGCGCCGACCGAAGATGGAGGAGTGCGGAACGAGACGGCCCAAGATACGAACAGGAAAGACGAAGTACCAGCCTGGAAGATCTTGGCAGACAACCGAACAGGGCGTTAAACATCAACCAGGGTACAGAACGTCAGGAAACAAACCAGAGTTTCCCGAACGATGCCTCGGTCAACAATAACTTAAACAATGACCAAAATGCTTTAAACGAGAGGAGGCAGTAATCAACAACGATGACCCGTTACTGCTTATACTTCCTGGGTTAGAAAAGGATGAATTGCGACAAGAAAACCAGAATAAAAACATCACTATTATCAGTAACCATTATCTGAAAGACATACGAACCGAACTTTTGGAAGAGAACGAGAAGAGTCTCAGCAACAGTAATAATGAGATAATTTATATAACAGCGGAGGTGGAAGGAGTTCCCGCTAAAATAATGATAGACACAGGAGCTAATATTTCAATAATAAACTCCAATGAGTTGGAGAGAATACAATGTACATGTGGAAAAACTTTGCCGATGTTACCAGTCAACAACATTGTGTTGGTAGGTGCAACTGGTCGCCAGAATAAAACCATTAGGAAGCAAGTTTCCTTAAGTGTCGTTAGCCGTGATATAGCTTTAGACATGGAATTTTTAATCGCCACCGGATTACCATTTGACATCTTAGTCGGTTGCGATATTCTTCGTAGATATTCGGCAGTAATCGATCTTAATTTAAATAAAGTATCACTTTTCCCAGACGGAGTAACATGGACCGCAGATCTGGTAGGAGGCACAACTATACTTCCCAGCCCTATACATCAACAACTTCGTAAAATAAATGTTATTAGAAACAGCCCTCTTTCTAAACCCATAATATACAATAATGGAGGAGAGGATTTATGGTCAGTTAAGATCCAAGAAATACGGAATTTCCAGTGCGGAAGCGATAACAAGAAAATACCAACACATCTGGCTGATCGTCTAATCGCTATATATGAGAAATACAAGGCGGTGTTTTCTGATGAACCAGGGAAGGTAAAAAACTACCAGTGCCAACTTCGTTTTAAAGAAAACGTAGAGTTTAACCGGAGGTCATATCCAATAGCGCAGTCGCTCAAAGAAGCCGTGAGAACAGAGATAAACAAGATGATTGAAAACGACATAATTGAGATTAGTCAATCACCTTACACTAGTCCAATTATTGCTGTTCCGAAGAAAGACGGACAAGTCCGGCTCTGTTTAGATGCGCGTGAGTTGAACAAGACAATTGTGAATGACAGAACATCTCCCGGTGAAATAGAAGAAATCTTAAAGCGTTTTCATGGTACTAACTTTATTAGCACCTGGGATACGGTCTGTGGGTATTGGCAGGTAGAGCTGCATCCACAAAGCCGCCAATACGTAGCGTTCATTTTCGAAGGGCGCAATTACCAGTTCAAAAGACTGCCTTTCGGACTTGTCAATTCTGTCGCCATATTCGTGGCATGCATGGACCAGATTTTGGGGCCAGAAGCGCTCCAATTTACCACCGTCTATGTTGACGATTTACTAATTACATCCGGAACCTGGGAGGAGCACTGTTACAGAGTGGAATTTGTACTAAACAAACTAGCGCAGAACAACATAACACTGAAGTTGGAGAAATCCAAGTTCATAGCGCGCGAGGTACAATTCTTAGGCTTCAACCTAGACGACCGAGGTATTACACCATCAGCAGAGAAAGTGGAGGCAATTCAGAGGTTCCCGCAACCAAGAAACAGGAAACAATTGCAATCTTTCCTCGGACTCTGTAACTATTACAGGAAGTTTCAGAGCCGATATTCCGAGTTGACAGCCAAGTTTCAACCACAGTTATCTGCCAAAAACAAATGGACTTGGGGTGAAGATCAAGATATTACCTTCCGACTGATAAAAGAGAAGTTTCTGGAGAGTGTGATACTTCGTCACCCAGATTTTAATAAACCGTTCTTTCTAAACTGTGACGCTAGCGATCTAAGCTTAGGAACGACATTATACCAGGAAGATGAGGAGGGACAACATCTGGTAATAAGCTTCGCTAGTCGCACACTGAACCAGTGCGAAAAGAACTACAGTGTGACAGAAAAGGAATTGTTGAGCGTGGTGTTCGCGTGCAGCAAGTTCCGGACGTACATTCTCGGATATCAAGTCACGGTACGAACTGATCATAAATCCATCTCGTTCCTTCGTAGGTGCAAATTGAGTCACGGCCGATTGGCTAGGTGGGTACTCGCCCTACAAGAATATGACCTGAAATGGGAATACATTCCAGGAAAGAAGAACGTGGTAGCGGATGTGTTGTCACGTATAAATCTGGAAGATCAGACTTTCGAGGGAGAGAAGGAGAGCTTAGTAAAAATTTATAACATATTCACGACCAGAGCCGATTTACAAGCTTTGTTAATAAATATCCGAATCCATCAGCAGTCTGATCCTAAGCTGAAAAACATTGTGAGTCGTTTGGAAGCCAATGATGAAACCATTTCTAAATACTACCACCTTAACAAGGGAATTTTATTCATAAAAACCGCATTGGACGATGAGACATGGAAGGTGATAATCCCACACCAAATCGAAAAGGAGGTCATCATCGATTACCATGTCAGGTATGGTCACATGGGAGCGTTAAAAGTAATACAAGCTCTAGAGGAAAATTGTAAGATCAAGAATATCAACCGCAAGGTGAGAACATACATCAAGTCCTGTAAGATCTGCCAATGTGCAAAAGTAAACAATGAAAAGACAGAGGGTATCATGATACCGATAACTTCCAACACAAAACTGGAAAAAGTGTTTTTGGATATCTGCGGGCCATTTCCCCGTAGCGGTGGTCGGCACAGATATAAATACTTGGTAATCATAATGGATCACTACACCAAGTATATAAAGCTATATCCGGTTAATCGGGCAACGACAGCAAAGGTTTTGGCGGTGATTATTGATTTGTATATCCCAGAGATCGGTAGACCATTTTCTATTATTACCGACCATGGTACACAGTTTAAGGGGAGGAGATGGCGAGACACTTTATTAGCACTTGGGGTCAAAACATATAAGACATCAGTCTACCACCCAAGTAGCAATCCGGCTGAGAGAGTACTAAGAGAAGTGGGTAGGATATTGCGCACGTACTGTCACAACCAACAGAAAAAGTGGCAAGAGTACCTAGCAGCGACAGAAACATTCCTAAATTACGCCCACCATCCAGCTATAGGAATTCCACCGTACTCAGCCATGTATGAGAAGCCGACTCCCCGAGACATTGAACAAATCATTGAATTTCCAACGAACAACAATAGGAAATTCAACCAGTTGAAGTTTTACAATAAGGTAGCAGAAGATCAGGAAAAACGGCAAGCCAAATACCAGAAGGCAATAGGGCGAATTGTAACATATAAAGAGGGTGAAAAAGTCCTCCTTAAAAATCGAGAGCTGCCTAGCACCTTAGAAGGCATAACCAAAAAATTATTATTACTTTACACCGGACCATATGTTGTGGTAAATGATAAGCATAACAATACATATGAGTTGAAGGAAATCGTTTCAGGAAAAATCAAAGGAGTGTACAATCAAGCTTCTATGAAGAAATATTATGAAGAATGAGTTGTGAGATTTAGAATTTTGAATTTATATATTTTTAAAAAATTTTAAAATAATGTAAGTACATCTTACAACCTAATATTTTGAGAAGAACATTTTGGAGAATTAAAAGAAGAAGAATTTTTTAATTTAATTATTTATAAAAATTTAAAAATAATGTAAGTACATCTTACAACCTAATATTTTGAAAAGAACATTTTGGAGAATTATAAGAAGAAGGAATTTAGAATTGATATTATAAAAATTCGAAAATAATGTAAGTACATCTTACAACCTAATATTTTGAGAAGAACATTCTGGAGAATTAAAAGAATTTTTTAATTTTATTTTAAAAAAATCCTAAAATAATGTAAGTACATCTTACAACCTAATATTTTGAAAAGAACATTCTGGAGAATTAAAAGAAAAAGAAGTTTTAATAATTTGAAAAAAATTCTAAAATATGTAAGTACGTCTTATTACAACCTAATAATTTTGGAACAAACTTTATGAAAGAAAAAGAAAGACTTTTGAATTGAAATATAATTATAAAAAATTTAAAATTAAGCAAGCACAGCTTACTACCACTGGATTATGAGAAAAACATTTTTGAAGAATTAAGAAGAAAGGAATTTTGAAGTTAATATACAAAAAAATTTAAAAATAAAGTAAGACCAACTTACTATAACTAAGTTTATGAGAAAACTTTATGGTAAATAATTAAGAAGAATTTGATTTTGGAAAAATGCCAAAACATTCAGAAATAATAGTAAGATAACAGTACTATAAACATTTCTGAATGAAACAATTCTGGGAATAAATGAATTAAACAGAATTTGTATGTTGATAGAACGTCAGAACTTTGAAACAAGATAAGATCAACATATTACAAGGATTTATGAGAAATATTTTTCAATTAAATAAAAAGAATAGTTTGAATTTTATATTAAAACTAACCAAGTTCCAAAAAATAATTATGTGTCAATTATGATTGAATTGAGAAGAAAATAAAGTGATTAATTCAGAAAAAAGAATTAATTTTAATCCAGAATAAATGCTAGACATTCACAATAGCATTTGAAGGAGTAGAGAAGAATAACAAAAAAAAGTGTAATATGCCAGAGAAGGAAAAAATTTGGAAGCAAAGAGACTAATTACCTATGAAACGATAATGAAAACAGTTAATTAAGAGCAAAGAAAAACAACTCATATCAAACATATGGAGAAGATGATTTCGAACAAATGATAATAATAAGACCTATATGAAATGCAAAGAGAATAAATACCACATGAAATATAATATAAATGAATTAATGTTAATGAATGCGAAGGCAGATTAATAACTTTCTAAGAGAAAGGAAAGAACCAAAATGCTTAAATAAAATGATCAATATAACAACCTGAATATTTAATGTAAAGATACAATGTCAAAAAATTAAATATAATATATTAAGACCATTCAAATAATGAATAAGAAAGACTATATATAAAGACCATGCTAATACTATGAGTAACCAGAAGAAAGTATAAAGAGAATTCAGATGGAGAAGAAAGAGAGTTACACTGTAAACAGTAACCAGGATTATTAAAAGAAAGGTTTTCAACCATAATTAAATTAAATATATCAGACAAGTTAAGAGTTTTGAAAAAATATATATATAATGAGTATAATAATGATTATGAAGATTTATTAAGATAGAAAATGTGAGATAATCTGAGAGACTACGAAGTGGAGAATCCAAAGATATTTTTATTAGTCGAAAATGAGACTACTTTTTATTTATTTATTCGATGTCTGACTGAAGATAATTCCAGCAGCATTATGTTTTTGAGCAGGGATGGATATGCCCCTGTACTCAATTTATAGAAGTGGTGTATGGCCAGCAGAGAAGTAGCGTACAGTGCCCCTCTGATCTGCCCCAGCCCACGTGATAGGGAATGTTAGGGAATTAATATCCCAAGGATACAACACGAAGTTGATATAGAAAGAAAATGTATTACAATTATAATATATCTCAGAAGACACTAACTATCCGAAAAGGATCAGTAGTAAGACAAGTAACCATATATATAAAATTAATAAAACTCTAATATAAAAAAGTCGATATAAAAATGGAGAAGAAAATGAATTATAAGAAATGATGAAATTATCATAAGAAATTATTTCATCCATAAACATGTCTGAAATAATTACTTCTGGAGGAGAGCAATCTGTAGCGTGACAGATGTATGCATAATATTGAATGGCAATTGATCATTAGAATAATGAAGTTCTTCATTAGAATTTGGAAGAAAGCACTAAGTTTAATATAAAAAGATTAATTCATAGCAACTGTGGAAAGAAATCATTATTATAAAGAAAATACAAGTTAAAATAAAAGGAGTTACTAGTGATGAGTCATCCAAGACCAGTCTCATAACCAAAGGTTTTCAAGGTATAACCCAGGAAGGTAAAAAAGAAAATAACAAAGCAGTACTGAATATGACCAAACCCACAACGAGGGAGAATAAATAGAATAGAAACCCTAAAATAAGCCAAGATCAACCAATACAGGTTGTGTATTTCTGTAATAAAGAAGTAGATGGAGAAGATCCCAAGAAACCTGATGGCATCAAGAAGAAGATGGAGAAGATACCAGTCCCAGAAGGCAGGAAAAAAGAAGACTGAAGAAAGAAGAAGAGGGCAGCATCCTGAAGAAGATGTCATGCTCTTATAAAAGACACCCAAATCCCTATATCCCCAAAATAAATATCTAAAAACAAAAGTATAACGAAATAAAAACCACATGTATACAAATTTAAGAGAGAGGAGTGTATAAAGTAAAAGTTTCCTGTGAACTAAGATGAAACAATAATATAGTACCCATGGAACAAATCTCCATTGAAAAAACGCTAACCAATTTATTATGTTAATAAGACTATACGACCATTTAGCATTAACATAATATATAAGTGCAAAGTGAACCAGTGATAGTTTTGGGTATTATAAAAAATGAACCTTGTGTTTCATTCTTGGCAATCACAAACATTGGATGCAATGAAATATGCATTTTTCAATGACTTAAAATATGTACTGTGACAATAAGACATGAATCTGTTTAAAATAACATTTTGTTTTACATGAAAAAAGAAAAACAGAGTTCATAATACCTTTTGAACAATTAATACTATGTATTTGTTAATGACAGGGTGCAATTACCCAAAGACAATGTATAAAAGACTGTATAAAAACTGTAGAATCCTACTTATAATAATAGTTATAAATAAGAATATAGATATAAGGTTTTAATGTATATAGTACAAGAATGTTTAAAAATGTTTTAGATATAAGGCCATTTGTTTGGGTCTGAAACAACTAACATCAGAACTATAAAAATAGTTACCACTTGTAAATAGTAGAGAGTAATTAAGATGTTAGTTAGTAAAAAACCTTTGTTGTAAACCATATTTACATGTTGGAAATGGGAATTTTGTTGCAAAATGTCTGATTTGAAGACAACCATTTATTTAAAAAAAAAAAGTTCTTTATTCTGTTTAACTATTATTTGTATTGTAACCAATACTAATTGTTTTTGTGTAATTTGAAAACATGTTTAATTTATAATACTATTTGTAAAAAGTCAGAGAGGGTATCACACATCATATATTGTTTGTAAATTATTTTGTAAGAAAAATTGTTAAAAAATCATAGGCCAAAAGAATGGAAACCAAACTTCATCAAAACAGAGAAATTACTCATTTAAAAGCAAATAAAAAAAAAGGGGTTTAGACAAAATAAACTTGAGATCATGCCATATAATTGCACATACCATTTAGAGAGATTTTAATAAATTATATTCAGAATTATGAATAAAAATGAAAATGAATAAACTCAGAAATTTAGACATGGGAGTCATATATTTCAGAATAATGTTTCAGAATACAACTAATTCAATTAATTACCAGAAAATAAGGGAATAGGAACCTTTTAATACAATATAGGATTATTAATATTAAATATAACTGATAAAATGGCTGAATTTATATAATGACAGGAAGTAAATTTTAATGTTTTGACCTTTCAGAGTATACCTAACTGAAAGTGTAATTACTATTTTTTGGACAGAAAACACTATAAAATGGCATTATTTAATCTGAAAATAACCAGAATGAACTGAAAGATTAATTTAAATCAAATCTAGTGAATAAAATTGACAAATAACCAAAGTTTAGGCATTCATATAGTGAAAATGTAAAAGTGCATACAGGATGTGAAAAATATTTGAACAATGTTAAGGATAATATTATATGGGCTAAGAGTTTAATTGAAACTGGAGGAAACAGTGAGTTAATTATTGGTAGTTGAACGGTTAACATGACATACGTTTAATAACGTGGATAACCTAACCTATAATCGTCATACAAGCGAGTGTATAGTGAGTTATTGTGAAATCGCGAGTGACTTGTAAAATACTTCTGAAACTATCATATTATAACAGAAACGATCAAGTAACACTCCATAACACAGAACAATATAAATCTACTCCGAAAAACACCATAAAACACTAGAAAACTGTATAATACATTAAACCAAATTAGTGACGGAATCGGAGAAAGTGTTTGAACTAATAATTATACAGATACACTAAATACAACCCAGAATCACTACACCAGTCACTACACAACATATAACAAGAGATTTGCGGACACGAGAACAGAAATATTGCGTCAAAATACATTATTTGGAATGCAGCAGCAACGAGCAACATTTTCATCGACTTGACGGCAGCCATCTTTCTTTGACAATCCCAGTGCCTCTTCTTGGTTCAGCACAGCTGTTTGGTGAAAACAATTATTATATTTACAATTTATTATTCAATGTCTGTGTTTATTAATAACTATTAATTTGATTGTAACGTTATACTTTTTAAATATTAGCCCGATTTCTCTGACTTTGGTAATAACTGGCTGTTTAAAGAACCCTATATAATTTTTATAACATATACTTGTAACTTTTTTCGATATCCTGAGAATCGATACTAATCGATAAGAGTCAATATTGCTGTTACTTAATAAAACATTAATACTTTTCAATACTTAATAGTTCTTTATTTCTTCAATAATACTAATTACCAATAATATAATTCTAATTGATAATCTACAAGGACTTTACCACCCGTAAGTGAAGATAACCTAAAAAAATAGAAAGGTAAACAAATATCGATTGGTTTACAGACAGTCTTATGAGTGGTGATAGATTATTTAAATTATACTAAAACTTTAATAAAAATTTTCAGAAGAGCATTACACTGTTTAAAACTTCACAGCCCTATATTAATTAATTGATCCTAATTAATTAATTAATAAAATTAAAATTTTTTTTTAATTTTCTTCAAAACAATAATTTTTGTTTTGAAACTTTCGGTGAAGCTGAGCATATATATTTCTTCATCAACTTTACGCTACTCGACCGGTCTTGCTACCATTGGGACTCGACCAGCTGGGAAACTTAAGGAAGTGTTTCAGGCCAGTAAGACGTCGAGAGCCACACCAATTAAACATATTACATTGGACTTGATTACATCGGAGTCACATACTCCATAATAGTCAATATCATCAACACACATATATTTATTTAATTTATTTTATTACAATGTTCATCACATGTTTTCAGTTAATACGGTTTTTTGATTATTTTAATTGATTTCTAATCAATTTACAGCTTTCTCTATTTAAGATAATTTGTTTATCTTTGTCTAATTGACATTTACATATAGTTTTTATATTAATTCTATAATAATTAATTTTCACATAAAATCTGAGTGGTTGGTCTCAAATCCAACACCTTAATATTTTTTGTCATAACTTTTATATATTTTTTATTTTAACTTACATCCTTTTTAATAGCGTATTCAAATCCTTTAAAACATTTATTTTATTTATATTACAAAGTATAATAATGGATCTTGTCCCTTAATTCACAATAAATAGTTTTTTATACCCTATTCAGAGTTACAAAACTTAATAATTAATGACTTAATTTCGGTTGTTTCTGATATTATTTCTCTCTCTTATAGTATATTATTAGTTTCACACTGTTCTTCACTTAAATAATATATATGGGGTTTGAGTCTTAGTCATAGTCTTTGTCGTTTTTTCATGTTAGTGATATTAATTATCGGACAATATTGCAAAATTTTTTCGGTTTACTTGGGTTCGATACTGTTCATCTCACTTTCCTCTTATGATAAATTACTATGCAAATAATTTCCTTTATGGAACGTTTTGTGACGTTACAATATATATATACACTAATATATATATATATATATATATATATATATAAATACACTATATATTGCGACAGTACAATCATATGCTGTGTACTGTCCATTTAATAGATAAAATAAATATTTAAATTAAATTTATAAATATGTAATAAATAAGCAGGTATGAGATTGAAAGCTGAGTTTATGTTAAAAATATGGAATGTAAACAGACAGGAACTGACCTGAACACTCACGCGACTGTCGGTGAGAGTGTGTACAGTAGTAAGTGATGCGTGTGAGTGAGGCCAGTTCGAGCATGAAAGTTTGCAATCTCACCCTGAATAATTGTCAAATTACAGTTTTTATTTAATTATAAGAAAACCATAGATGGTAGGAAAAATTCAAAGACTCCAAAATATGTATAAAATTAATACGCATGTGTAGTGAGAAAACGGCGTGAAAAAGACGCGCAGTGCGAATTCAGTGCAATTTTAAGTGCGTAGTAATTACACGGATTATCCTATTAGGATCGTAGTTACGTTGGACATGTATAATTAAATCATCCATCGTTAGAGCACCCTGTAGTGCACATTAGACTTTGCCATTGGCAGAAATGTGCGAAAATATGAGATTGGACGAGAGTGGGAGAACTGACGCCACTGAACAATTTCAAAAAGGCAGAATTCTGTCCCAACAGGACCTGTACGCTGCTCGATTATAAATAGGGCACGAGAAAAGCCAGCCCTTCTTTTCAATCAGTCTTCAGTAGCGGCGTGACGCTCTGTCCGTTGGCGACGCGAGTTTTTAAATTTTCTTAATTGAACAGTAGTTGCGGGCGGACGCTGTGTTCGTCATAAGTGCAAAACAGTAACTCTTAATCTGTTTCCGAATACGAATGTAGAACATACTTTACGATGTCTACACACACAAACGTCCGTCAGTCAAGACAAGCTACTATGATACATCATGCAGAGGAACGCTATGCTGAACAATAGAAACGTCTCCTAGAACTACAGCAGCAGGTGCAGATCAATCTCTCACACTATACTACATCAACCAGATGGGACCATGATAGACGAGTAACTGGAGGACGACGAGTGGAACCTGGGGACGTGCAAGGAACTCCATCAGAAGAGGACCTACGGATCAACGGAGGACATGAGTAGGAGCTATAAAATCGAGGTGACAGATAATCCATTTATAAATTTTAAACGAGAGACTGAAGACATTTAAAAGACATTTTGAAATTTAAACATGATTAAGAGTTTATGTAAAATATAGATAAAGAGGTTTTGAGAATCTGATTCAAATTTTATAAAATATTTTCTTTGATGTTTAACGATTAATTTAGTCAATTTCAATTTTATTTTAAAATTTGTAAAGCAATCAATGATTGTTATGTATGCAATACATAAATTAACGTAGTTGAAAGTATAAAAAAAACCAATAATAAAAAAAAAAATTAAACTGCAGTAAAGCACACTGTCAGACTGAGAAGTCGAATTTTAATATTAACAAATAAGTATTTAGAATATAACTTTGTACTGTAGAATATAAGATTTATTTAATGATAAATGTATACAATTTATACATAGAACAGACAATATAATATTTATGCATGAGACTTGGTAATATGGTGTAGTAACTGTCTGTTGATTGGTTGTGGGTTCTTTTAAACATACTAGAAACTATAACAAAAACTCTTACTATTAATGACTATTGTCTACTAGTGTACAAAAATAATTTACAATTATAAAGTTTTTGTATTGTCTTTTAGTTATTGTTTTTGTTGTAATTCAATTTTTACTGTCGTAATGTTTGTTTGAATATTTGATTTAGTCTTGGAGTGATCTCACCAATCTAGCAGTTTTCTTAAAGGATTTATTGGTTGATTCTTTACTCTTGGACATCTGTGTTTTTGGTCTCTTGATTAAAACATCATTCTTCTAAGTTAAGTTGTTTTTCCTGGTCACCTTATCTGTTATTGCTCTTCAATTTGTATCAAATTCAGCCCTCATTTTTACACGTTCTGCCTTGCAATTAGAAATGTTCAACAATCCTCTTCTTCTACTCAAAACACTAATTTCTTTAGTTAAGGCCTTGGCTATATTTTATGGGGCACAGGTTCGGTTTACCATTTCTAATTAATAATATTCGGTTGAACTTTTTTTTTTCTTCCTTACATTATTTTATTATAAGTTTTTAATGTAAAATTTTATCCTTTTCAATTAGTTACTTTGTCTTGTTTCACTATATGTGTTATATACCTGTTTCATATAGATTATATATTTCTTCAACGTTCATATTTTAATTATACTTAATCACTCTCTTCATACATGATTCTTTCTTTTTAATGTATTTCACTGTTATTTTCCCTTCTTAACACTGTCACACAATATAACTTTTAGAATTACAGTTTGACATGATTATATTTGTAACACTTAAATAATTCACTTTCTATAGTTTTTTTCTTGATATATAAAATAACGGTCTGAGGTGCGCAGACCTCCTCATAGTTAAATAGGTTTTCACAATATCGAATTTCTTACATACTAGTTGTATATACTTATATATTATGTTCCTATTTATAAATTACTATTTACATCTTTTGTCATGGGATCTTTGACTTCTTGGTATTTTGGTCATTGTCAGCCATAGTTTGTCACAGTCAGTAAATTATCTTTTAGTTAGTACTGTTATTAGTTTTATGTTTGGTGAAATAACACGTTACAATATATATAAAATATTTATATATACAATAGTATATAATATTGTAAGTTATTATAATATATAATAATTAGTATTTGATATCGACCATGATAAAGATTAGTCGAATGGTTTTCTATTGACATCTTATGACAATGGAACCAGAAACGCTCGCAAACAAGTTACTCATCTTCCAGGAGAAAGAAAGGTACAAGTAGGCCTACTATGAGTAAAAGAAGTCTATTAAGGCCAACAAAATTGTTTAACAGGAACGAAGATATTGGAAACAGAGAAGTGAAAAGTGTTTAGAAGGAAAAGTATTGGAACGTAGGATCATCCGAAGAGAGGTAAAGGAGAAATAAGAAGGTGTTCTCGGGAGAGGAACTGATAAGAGCGTGAGGAGAATGAAAGAATACTAGACAAAAGAAAAAAAAACTTTAGAAAGTGAGGAATGTTGTGTAGTCGCACCCCATAAATAGCTGAAACAGGAAAAGGAAGGAAGGAGTAATAATAATAATAATAATAATAATAATAATAATAATAATAATAATAATAATAATAATAATCGTCATCATCATCGTCATCATAATCATCATCGTCATAATAATCATCATCATCATCATCATCATCATCTTAATCATAATAATAAGAGATGATTGTCACTCAACTTTTAATTTCCTCAAAACCACATTGTTGAGATGGGTCTCGACATATTTTCTTTCGCTTTACCTCTTATAAGTTTAAACGTGTCCTGCTTCTTCAAATATGTTTTCTCGATTTTCCCTGTTCCGCACTTGTTCCCTGTCTTTTATAAACCCAATACTTCTTACTTTTTATAGCCTTGTTCCCATCGATGTTTAGAGCTGTCTCTTTTTCCTCCGTGCTTCTATTTCTGTTGCTGGTCATCTTTGAGGTTAACCTTCTTCCCTTCTACACGGATTCTCATATTAGCGTACTCTTTAGGTTTTGATTAAGTTTACTATTTTTTTCTTTCACTGTTTCTTTTATTTTGCAATGTTTCATCAAGTAAGAGTAACACTAATAAACTATTAAGTTAAGTTATAAACATATTGTTAAAAGATTGGGACTAATTGGAACGAGCGAAAAAGATAAAGTGATTTAAGGAAAGAAATATGGAAGGCTTGAAGATTGTGTTTTGGAGGAAACTGGTGTATAGTACAAAATGCTTTGGTGGAATTTATAATAATACGTATCATGAATTTTGTGACTGTACATATTCAGTTCTTGTGAGAAAGCAAATTTATTGAATTCAGTCCGGAATAGACGATATATCCGCGTTTAGTAGCGAACAGTTTTCGGAAGTTATAGGAAGAACAGAGCTAGAGTAATCTTTCTAGAAACACAATTAATTAAAAGAAGTGAAAAGAATACAACTTTTGGAGAAAACTAGAACAAGTACATGAAATTGTATGCTCTAGAGTAAAACTGTTGAACCATTAGGTTAACTTGCGTGCATCTCTTTAATACATGTTGAATGTATCTCTAAGCATTTTTAGTTCCCCCCCCCCAAACACCACGTAACATATAAAAATAATAGTAATGTTTCAGAGATGAGAGGTTATCATAAAATGAAATAATTGATACAAATTTGAAAAATAATAAAATCGTCTTTTATTAAAAATCAAAATTCTTTAATACATGCCCTTCCTTATAAGCGTGCATGTACATGACATATGCATGTAAATAATAATCATATTAATGAAATGAAATTTACAAATAAGCGTCTGAAATTGCCTCACAATAAAATTCACACAAATAATGAAATCATGTAATTTAAAAAACATTAAGGAGCAATAATTTTTCATATAAATTTCATTCTAATGGAAACAGTTCTACAGTATTTACAGTTTTGATGAACTATACATACAGTTGCACATTAAAGACGTTATTTATTCCGAAATTATTGTCTCTGTTTTCTGTAATGTCTTTCCATTTTAATTAAATCAGTTCATCATCACCTGGTGCTGTCGATCACCATCCATGCCATGGTGTGTGTGTGTCCTCGGTGGTCATCCTGAAGACTCCTTATCCGTGCTCCAGGCTTGTATCATGACCTCAACACGCGATACTGAGCCGGGAAACATGACACTCACACTACGATGGCCTGACTGCAAGAGAGAGAATGGTGTGCCACGTCTTTGTAGCCTGGCTTTCCATTCCTATCAAAAACTGATAACACAGCCCCAATCGTGTCTCCGAGTGGCACTACAGGTTTGACGTCACTTTCAACAATAATTCGCATAGTTCAGAAATTTTATTAACTCAGAATTTATTAACACAAATAAGTGTTACTTCTATTGATACTTAGAAGATTTTATAATAAGAATGAAATTATGAAGAAATAATTAAGCATCAGTAAATGAAAACGCTGGAAATTTTTTTCCTTCGTTAAGATTTATTACAATTAGTAACAATGGATTTAAAATTTCATTCATTATTTTTGTATGTTTCTTTAAATTACAGGTAACATACTGTTGAAACATTGTTAATTGTATACGAAAAATGTATTCAGTTATAATACAACAAATATTAGTTAATATTAATAATTATTTAATTGTAACTAGATTCATTAACGATACCCTATTTCTTGAAAACAATACCCGAGCATGATTTAATTAGGGGAAAAGATTTATTGTCTAGTGTCAAACGATTGTAATCGCATTTCAGTAAAACGATTGCTGTCCGACTGGCAGCTGTATTCGCACGTAACGTCTTTTTCTCACTAGAGGCACGAAAAGATTTATTTGATTAAAGTTTGTTTGCCTACCCGTTTGCAATTCCCCTCTAAATGTTACCTGTTACCTCTTTTAAAGACACTATTGTTGTAAATGTGTTGTTATCTAGTCTGTTTTCCTGGAGCGGTCGTATTCCAATGGAATAGGTTACTTTATACGATTTTTGATCAGTTTAAACATTTGGTCTGTGATAATGATTATTATTCAATAAAATCTAAGCTACTTTAATTTAAATGTTAAATCCACAAGAAGAAGAATGTCATTTGTACTCTGTCTAGGAGAAGAGGCACAGATATATAGTTGGGCAGTTGAATTTAGTATTCCTGGAAGTCAATGTGCATGAAACTCCGCTTCGAAACACAAGCAGGCCTACTGCAATAAATGTGTCCGTGGAATACCGTACATAATCGGCCACAGTTGTGAAGTATCGTATGTGTGGGTGGTTGCTTGTAGGGGCAATCTGATTGGACTGTGAGCGAACGCATTAGTAAATTGGCTTGGCCGTTGTTCTGCTCGGCGGTTGTAGAAGTCTTCAACACTGTTGTTTATTTTATATTTTAATGTTGGTTTCCTTAAGTGTCTGTTTGGTATTCAATTTCTGGCGTGACTTAACGTTTTTGTAATAGCGGATATCTTTTGTACATGACTATTTTTGGGTAGAAACCTTGGACCACTACTTTATTTACTGCACATGGCAAACTTACCTACCGTAACTTAACAACAAGTGTAACCTACGGCGATGATGCAGCGATATTGTCTTCAATACAAGTGACGCATAATCTAAAAAGTCGGCTTAGAAAAATGCAGATTGGCTAAATAAATGAAGGTATTAAGGAAGACGAAAAAATATATTGCATTCACTCTAAACAGAAAACCGGTCCCACAGATTTGTTAAACTAGCGGCCAATTCCTCAACAAGAAACAGTCAAGTAGTTAGTATTGCATTATGGCCGTCGACATACATGGGAGCAACCCGTGCACACAAAAAGGAGACAGTTAGGCTTAAAATAGGCTTATAGTACGAACTGGTTAATACTGGTTAATAGTACGCAATATAAAATTATAAATTAATAGCGAAATCGTCCTCCACAAATCTATTTTGAGACTTACATACGTACAAACATAAGGTCATAATTTGATGGATTCAGCAGCTATTTCTATATACATCGTTTGAAGATTTCAAGCTAAAATCCTGAGGGAAGTCGCTTACGCACGATGGTACGTGTCCAGTGGTCTGTGGGAATATTCAGTGAATGAGTTGGTTACAAGATTTAGGGTTAAATGTTTTGATAATTTAAGTGCCCACTCTAACCAATTAGTTAATACCTAGACACGTGCCATCAATGAAGTCTGTAGCCCTGAGAGATTAAAGCTACTCACTTACTGAATAGATTTTTATGTCGTGTCTGAAGTACTATTCCTGTCAGCACTATAATAAGTAGTAACGTGCTGCTTTTTTAGGTAATGACCTAGAAGCCATAATTATGTGCCAGGAAATTTACCTAATCCAATTTTATTATGGCAGATTTTAAAATTAATGGAAATAAAGAAATAAAGACAGAAAAGTTTAAGTCGAGTGTATTGTTTTGAGAACTGTCTATACTGCTCTGCGGATTGTAAATGCTCTGCGGTAGTAAAAAACTACGAACAGGATTTTTATTTTTATTTTATTTTTTTTGAGTTTTTGTTGAATATTACATATTTATTATATAAATAAATTGTTAGAAGTTTATTATTTCTCAGTTTGTTTTTAGATTTGCTACTGTATTTGTTAACATCTTCTATAATTTTAGTTAAAATTTTGTTAAACTTCGTAACAGCTGAAGATGATCACAGACTTAGAGTGATGTAAACGTCATCGAACAGCATGGTATTATACCACCGGAAATTTTGTTTAAAGATCAACGGCCCAAGAAACTTTCGTGCTCTGAGTACTGTCGTGTGTTCGTTGGTCATAAGGATATTACAGTCATAAGTTCGCTTAAAGAATTTAGCGTCAAGGCAGGGAAAACAGTCGTGTACATAACTTCATGTAAGCAGTACATTAACTATGAAAGTTAAGTTGTTACGTCGTAGCTATTAAGTACAATTTTTTGACGCCATTTACAATGGTAATTACGTTAATAGTAGACTTAACAGTAAATGTCTGCAGATATTATTCACTTGGCACTAGCCAATGTCAGTAAATTTATCGCTAACGTACATATTGATCCGTGTTGAAATTGTCTGTTAACAGTCTTTTTCTACGCATAAAAGCCTCAGCCTGTATGCTACTGATTTAACTTTATGGCTTGTACAACTGCTGTCACTGGTACGCTGCCGTTATACATTCTCGTTGTTAGAGCTTGTTTCGCGCTTTTACTTTCGTCGTGTCTGCACATTGACGACCTGTACTGTAATTTTATTTACAGTTTGTCGCACAGTCTAGACGTTTTTACATCAGTTTTGTTTACAAGAAAGCGTAAACGTGTTTTATTTAAATCTCAGTGATTTCATCACCCTTAAAAGTTTTACGAGCGCAATTATAGCTTCATAGCATGAAATGATAGCCACGTGGCCTCACTTTCGACTATTAGTCGTAGACGGAATATTATTAGTTCTTTACTTGGCTGCATAGTAGTGTAAAATGATGATAGTACTCGATTCTCCTTACCGAAGCTCTTCTCCTATAGGCTTCATAATCATATTAGCAATAACGATTATAACGGGTGGTAACATCATAAATAAATTTTCTCATACCCGCTGATTCAATCGCTGTCCTATGAGAAGCATAAAAATCATATTAGAACAGAATTATCGTACTTGCAACCTTACTTCTATAATAAATATTCATTTTAATGAATACACAGCCAATGAGGTATACCCAGCCATCTTGAGTATAACACTGTAAAAGAAGCCGTATCACTCTAGGCTCTTTCTGATTACTTTTTACTATCGTCGGACATGAAGGTATTTGTTAATCTAAATGTACCCTAAGTAATAAGTAGCAAAAATCAGTGGGAAAACTAGCCGTGTACCTCCAAATTGCAGACTATGAACCCTAGTACAGAATATTGGGCCTCGTATTTCTGAAATAACAGAAATGAAGAAGTCATTCTCTGTCGTCTGAGAAGTGACCACAGCCAGCTCACTCCTGCTGGGAACGTGTTAGTGAGTTTGTTGAGTGAGTTTGAAAAGCCACATTAGGCCTATAGCCTTCAAATTCAATCTCAATTTTCTCAATCGTATACTGGCAGATTGTCACCATTATGCAACAGAATTCCAATTTAATTGCAAGAAATTTGACATGACAACTTGATTTTTTGAAATCCTCTTGATCTTCAAAAAGAACTAGTTATGTTACAGGCAGAGTCCGCGTGTGTAGTAATTATAGTTTGTTTTAACCTGCAATGGGATTTTGCGTGCGTAAGTGCGGGAAGCTCGACATGGATTCGTCCAATCAGCGTCATAGAATTTGGCGCGCGTTGCCAGTTATCTTCACCACTGCCTTGAACACGTGGAGATCCGCTGTGATTTTTATGTGTATACATTTTCCTCGTGTCAATTATGATTTTACTCCTGGTTTTAGTTAATAGTTTTCAGTAATTCAATTCAAAGACTATTTATTGGAAGTGGGTCATTTATATTAAAGTGCTTTTATTTTAACGGCTACAACTTATACCTGATGACAACCACTTCGTAAAAAACGGGCTCATTCTTGTATAGAAAAAGAAATTTGACCCTGTCTGAAGACTGGTCGTGGTGTCGCTTTGCAAAACGAAGCACGTGAATTTGTTTGTTCCGTGAAGGAATACTTTAAAAGAAAGAGGGACAACAATTGACCACTTTTACTTCCAACAAAGATCTTGAGTGGACGTCTGCGGCATTAAAAATATGCAAGAGTACAGTTACAAAAAATTATAGCGGAAAAACACAAAGGAAGGAAGGAGTATTTAATATTAAAAACATGAAAAATTGAAAAACTGTAACAAAACTTGACACCTTTCGGACAGACGTGTCGGCATATTTGCGACGGCGATAATAGAAACTTGGAGAACCCTTTGGTCATCGTCAGTACAACGCACAGTGCCATACTAAGATACTGGATAATGCGGCGACCATGTCATCACTGAAGGTAGCAACTGTTCAACGTTTCATTTGAAGACCGTCTGAAGAAGACAGAACTACGGGAGCTTATTTCTTTACACAAACCTCGTTTTCCAGTGTATTTAATAGACGAAATGACTAAGGAATATGGAAAAACACAACTCAAAGTTATAAGAAACAAAGACACAAGTTATGGACACAAAGGTATAAGCTTGCCCCCATATCATTGTCATTTTAATTCTGTTGAGTTGATATAGGCACAAATTAAGGGAAATGTAAGGAACAAAAAAAGTTCAGTATGACCTAAGTTACAAAAGTGACTATGAAAGATTTCAAACAGAAAGCAACTGGAAGCTATCAAACAGTTTTTAAGACAGCTATTTCCGAATTTCAAGGAACTTTATACGTAAGGTACATTACGTAATATAGGCTACATTATATACAGTAGATATATTGGGATGTATAGGTGTCGCATAAAGTAAGAAGTAGAGATATACTGTACTGGAATGAAGTGGATTTATTAATTACTAGTGGTCGCCCAGTGGTCGAAATTCGACCGTAATTCATTACATTTTTAAGTTTGAACGTTATTGAGGTTCTTTTGTCAAAGAGTATACCTCTAAAATCATTGCATATAATTTTTTTGAATTTTGTTCTATTACGTCAGCTGCGAGCGTGTACAAATACGTCATTAGCGTGTGTTGTTTGCCTTAATTCCCTGCAATACCTATGAAATTTAAAATTTAATGTTAGTAACAGTTGAAAAAAAAACACAATTACAGATTGTATTCGTATTTATTTTTTGATATAATTCATTGTCAGTTTTAACTTTTTCATGTTATTATTGAATCAAATAAACGCTAATAAAAATGAGACTTGACATTCATAGAAGTATAAGATACATTGTTTTCAATTCCAGTGGATTACATTTCATTTTTGGTAAGGTACAAAATTCGAAAACAGTTTGAAGATTATCTGCTACAAAGCTTATATAATTTTTTAATTTTTTTTTCTATGCATTAATTTTCGAGTTACTTGAAAAATATGAAAGATAGGAAAAATGAGGTTTAGCTTGGCTAAGCCATATTTAAAAAGCAATAACGCGTTTTTTGATATTTCCTTGGGTTTTTTTTATTGTCATACTGACCAGGTTTCGCCAAGGCTACACAGTTATTTTGCCTATCTTTTTCGAATTATATAAAATTTAAATAAAAAATTAATACAAAATAAAAAAAGAAATAAAAAATACGTGCCTCGTATTTTTTCATATATTTTTCATTAAATCAAAAACACCGGGCGGTTAAAAAAATAAATGTTGTCCATTGAAGTTAAAATAGTTTGAAAATGAATTTAATGATTCAGAACTTCCGTGTAAACGATGTTTTTTGTAAAAACTCTTTCATCATTTGCTAAATGCCCTTGGCCATTATATTCGGAAATATAAAATCTCAAACCATCGAATGATCGAACTCTACTTGCTGCGACGTACAATTGACCATGTGTAAAAACTGGCTGCCTCAATAAAATTCCAATTTTTTCGAATGTTTGTCCTTGAGACTTATTTATTGTCATCGCAAATGCAGGTATAATTGGAAATTGAGTTCTTTGAAAGTTAAATGGTAAAACAGTATCGGAATATGTTAAATTTATACGTGGAATCAAAATTCTCTTATTGCGTGCGGTTCCAGTTAAAACTTCGCAATCAATAGCATTACGATCTTTTTTGTTTTGTCTTGCATTTGCAATTGCTTGACGTTCTTGCCCTTCTCGAAAGTAAACATTCTGTCTACGCGGTAAATGAATGTCAAGTCTAACGATGACATGTGATTGAAAATGCATTGGTAATTCATAGATGCGCCATAGAGCTTCAGTTAATCCGACATAACGGCCATTTAAAAAATTTTTAACTTCATCAATTTGTATTTCTTGACCTGGTTCATTTCTCTCTGAACCTAGTTCAACAGATGCACTGTCATAGCCTTTATACACGTATTTATAAATGTATTTAACACTATTAACTGTAGTGCATACTTCAACATTTATATGGCAATTAAATTTGGCAAGTAAATACCGATTGTATGGTACAACATAACGATTGTCGAGGCAACTACCGCGAACTTCAGCATTATTACCATTATCACGCCTTCTGTATAATGGATATCCATTTAGTGATTCACATGTAAATTCATTAAATCGTTTTGGATAATCTTTTGTGCATTCTCCATCTCTCATACATACAGAATGAGACCGCATGGACCATGCATCATGTGTTTTGCAACATAATCATGTAATGTAGGATGTGTTTGAATGTTAGGAATCTCCGCAGATACAACTTTATCAATATCGGTAGCATTAACAATTTTATCTTGCTTATTTAAAGAGAGTAAAATGTGAGCATGAGGCAATCCTCTCTTTTGAAACTCAATTGTATAAATGAGTGCTTCAACTTTACCGAAGATTTTTTTGGGTAAGGCCCTCAATTAATGCTTTCAGTTTGGACTTGAATACACGCAGAACAATATCAGGTCGAAAATTAGCTGACTCACCTACACCAATATTGCTAACTATTTCAGGCCAACTTGGATTGCAAGTCATTGTAATAAACAAAGAAGGCTTTCCGAAATGTTGTACAATTGACATTGCATCTAAATAATTCTGATACATATTTCTTGGAGATCCATTGAAAGAAGGTGGTAAAATTACTCTACGGCCAACATTATTGGCATTGGGGTTCAATTCTAAATAATCTGTTAAATTGTTGTAAACTTCAGACCTAAGTCTTGTTTGATTTTGTCGAATGAAATGTAACCTTGTGCCCTCTATTTTCACATACACATCAACTATCCACTGCAGAAATAATTTTTGTGAATGGTGCAACATGCTAAAATCTTCTCTAATTGCAAGTCGATAGGCTGCATACTGAAGCATGGTTAATTTATTTCTGGGCGCTCTTGAATTAGATGTAGTTGGTACATTATGAGAAATATTGATATGCCACCCAGTAATCACCATTTGGAAAAAGTAATGGTTACTCTAAAGGGTCCAATGATGAATCGAAAACAGAGATTTTGTAATGGTACCATTAACTTTTGAAAACGAAACCATATTTCGTTCAAAGGGTGGCTCACCATCAACTGTACTAAATTTTACTGCTACATCAGTTTGAACTGCATCATTATAACGGCGTAGATCTAAATCACGATTTACTTTAATGAGCATACAAATTTCTTTATTTTGAATTTCAACTCTCTGACAATGATCTTTCATTGCAATGAATGACCGAACGAAAGGATTAATGCGTTCCAATTCAAGAGAGATTTCGCGCATTATATTGTTATTGCATGTTTGTTTATAGTGTTCACGTAATCTATAATTGACAACAGTGTCAACATCATAAAAATATAATTGCGCATAACATGGTGAGCGACCATATACAGCAGTCATTGGACCTGATCTGTGATAAAAAACATCATGCATTTTTAAATGATACACTCCACGCGTAACTGTATCCGAAATTTTAGCTTCTGAGCTAACCATGGCAAATGATGAAGTGTATTTACGAATGTTTTCAAAATAATTTTTTGACTTTCTTTTTATTGAAGGTTCATTTGAAGTAAGTCCATCATACAATGATTTAAAGTATTCACTTTGACTTAAGGCCGGTAATATTGCTTTACCCTTATGACAACATGAAGTGAGTGCAGTCATTTCACCTAAAGTGACCTCAGATTCGAAATGTTTTGCATTTGAAAACCTGCATTGTAAATGCATTAATCCACAATCAAAAGTATTAAAATTTCTTTGAATGACATTCAGTGCGCATTTAAATGTATCCCTCAAAATAATTTCATCATTTTGTATACTATTTACACTATTTAAATTTGCATTTGGTCTATTATCATTTTGACTTTCACGCGAATATATATTCCTTCTTCTTTGTCTTTAACTCCGACCCGTCAATGTTATACTATTTACACTATTTAAATTTGCATTTGGTCTATTATAATTTTGACTTTTACGCGAATATATATTCCTTCTTCTTTGTCTCTCACTCCGACCCGTCAATGTTCTATGTCGAGGCATAATGGAAGTAGGTGCGAATATCTGAATGTAAAAAAAAACATGTAATGAAATTACTGAAACTAAGATTAGACAGGGTTTAATTTAAAAATAATAAAATGTACTAACTTTTTTGAAACCACCAATAATAATTAGGTGAGAGTAAGTCAATTCAAATTGCTGCTACAAAATTTTCCTTTTGCAACAGGTGTATATTAAGCAAGCTGTATTTCACTATCAACTGCACATTAATATATAAAACACAGATATATAATATACAAAATATAAAATAAACGCTTTTTTGCCTTGACATACACTCCACAGACTATTGAAAAAGGAACATTTGAAATCACACAAAATTCACAGCTCATTCAGTCAATCTGTCAGTAATTATTTTTTGGCAACATTTTAAAATTCTTTGGCGACAATCTCTACTCTGTGCGACTGTTTGACCACAGACTATTATGTGTTTGACATTGGCAGTATGAACGTAAACAAACGACAGACTATTATGTGTTTGACATTGGCAGTATGAACGTACACTAAAATGAAAAAATTATAATTTTATTGCCTGGCAACGAAATTATTTTATTTTTAACAATTACCATTGTTTGAAAAAGTTTAAATGAATTTTCAAGTGCAAATGAATGTTTTATTTTAATTAATTTAATGTATTTGTAGCACATATTATATATAAAAATTAGCTTTCTGCACTCCGTCTCCATATAAACTTTAACTATGCCAAATCTCACACTCTTCCGTGCGCGCAATATGCTTAAAAAGGGGTACAAAGTTTTCTCTTCACGTATTAATATATAGATGCTATTATTTTATAACAGTCTACTGAGCTTTTATTACAGTTTATAAAAAATAATTAATCTGTCTCTCTTAAGCTCTGTAACACAACTAAAAATTTTGTTTCTATATAATGAAATAAATTAATATATAATTGTTTTTTTGTCTTATTTATTATAGAGTCTTCCTTTTAATTTTTGTCTATAATTGTATTAAAAAATACAAGTTTACTTCCCCTTACTTGGATTAGAGATCCTTCAGACGTCGGAATGATCCTGGACGGTCGTGTATCTGGATGAGCTACGTGGGTTGATATACTCTGTCCGGCCTCAGGGCTTGCAGATAGTTCTCACGAGCACGGTTAGATACTTTCATCGCTAACAGATGTTACTGCTAAATTATTGTGTTATTCTTACACTTTTTTTATTCGGCTTTAAGTATTTATATACCTTAATCGGATATCTTGACACACTAATAATATTTTTTGCACTAACTCTGGGAAATTTTTTGCTTGTATTAGTCGCGGTTAGCAAACCGATCGTCATGAACCACGCGGGGCTTTACACGTTATCGATTCCCAAGAGAGATCGATCTATTCGCTTAACGATATTGCCATCAACTGAATTCTCGTAATCTGATTGGTTCTTCGGTAACCCCTACTCATGATTTTTCTACAGATAATCAAATTTCTTGTCCAAGAAGGGTTCAGAACAGAACAACTTTTGTTCAAGAAACCTGATAAATTTTACTACTGAAATTAGAGCCATAAAATCTTTTATATAAAATACGCGTACATTTAGTTACTTATTTTTTAAATAACTATTGTCATCAGTTAGGTCTTTTTGTTCAAACATGATGTATCCTCGCACACGCGCACTACACACGCGACTAATCATAGTTACGCACCAGTTCACAACAGTTAAAGTTGTTTCACAAGCTTAAAAAACTTAAAACTAACATTTGTAACAATGTTGCTTATCAACTAATTTATAATGTTCTATTTCTACAATCTCTAACCTCCTATCTCTACATATTCACACGGTGGCTTTAAATGCTATCAAATGCTTTTAGTCTCTACTACATCGCATATGCAATTATAATGTCTATTACAATATATTATTAGTAACATTACAAGAAAAGCGGAGAAGTCTAACAAGATTCAAATCATACATTTACTATAGACGCGAGACACGACACAGTCTGGTAACAATGATTTAAACAGGAATTGGTGTTCAGGAACAAACTATAAAGACGGTACGTTTAGCAAAACAAGCAAAATATTAAGTAAATGTAAGATAATGTATATAAATAATGTATATTTTCCGGAAGTACCCGGTTGTGCTTTGATTTTCCTTCAGCCAGATGTTGCGGTTTTATGTGTAGTGTTCACCTTTCAGTAGATCCTTTGACCATGTCAGCGGTAATTGTGGATATTGACAAGTGGGTCTTCATCAAGAAGACAAGGAAAAGACCGCTTCCTCGACCCCAAGTGGCTTATTCCAATTTAACGTCATACCATTTGGACTCTGTAATGCACCGGCAACATTTGAAAGATTGACGGATCTGGTCCTCCGAGGCCTGACATGGAAAAAGTGCCTTGTTTATTTAGAAGAATTTCATAGTCATCGCGAAGACTTTCAAAGAACATTTGGAATACCTTAAGAAGGTTTTAACTAGAATTCACGCTGCCCAACCGAAGCTGAGCCCGCAGAAGTGTTGTCTATTCCAGAAGGCAGTACAGTATCTGGGCCATCTAATTTCGGCAGCGGGTGTTAGCATGGATCCTAATAAGGTAGACACCGTAAGAGACTGGCCAGTTCCGAAGAGTAAACACAAAGTTCGGATTTCCTGGGGTTATGCTCATATTACAGACGTTTTATGAAAGGCTTCGCTACTTTTGCTAAACCACTACATGAGCTAATGGAAAATAAACGAAACTTCCAGTGGTCGAGAGATTGTGATCAAGCATTCGAGACTTTGAAAATATGCATTATGTTCACAGCCAATTCTTGTTTTCCCAGTTTCCAAAGGGAGGTACATCGTAGACACAGATTCAAGCAATAATGGTCTAGGAGCAGTTTTGTCTCAAGTTCAAAACTAGGAAGAACGAGTAATAGCGTATTACAGCAAGACACTTTCTAAACTGGAGATAAATTATTGCGTTACAAGGAGAGAGTTGCTGGCTATCGTCCGAGCTTTGGAGCACTTCCATAAATACATCTACGGGAGAGAGTTTTCACTACGCAACGACCATGCCGGGTCTTGAGACGCTTGCGTGGGTCTTGAGATTTAAAAATCCGGAAGGGCATTTGACAAGGTTGCTCGAACATTTCCAACAATATAACTTCAAGGTTCAACATACGCGGGGGCGTCTGCATGGTAATGGAGATGGCTTATCTCGAAGACCGTGCCCGGAAGACTGCCGACATTAGCCCAAAAAGGAAGAACAAAACGAAAGCGAACATGTTCAAGCCATCGCTGTAGATTTCATGGCAGACGGCTGGACCGCACAAGATTGTCGACAAGAACAGATGACTGATGAAGGCATAGGACCAATGTTGAGAATCGGAATAGATATTGCTGTACCTTTCCCAGTTACTGAAGATGGAAAACGGTACATAATGGTTATAGGTGACTACTTTACCAAATGGGTGGAAGCTTATGCAGTTCCGAATCAGGAGGTTACCACTGTGGCAAAATCGTTAATTTAGAACTTATTTTGCCGTTATGAAGTCCCTATGGAAATACGTACGGATCGAGGGAGGAATTTCGAGTGAGGAGTGTTTAAAGAATTATGCCATCTACTCGGAATTCGAGAGACCAGGACAACTGCTTTCCATTCTCAGTAGGACGGAATGGTTGAGAGGTTCAATAGGACTCTTGAGCAGTATCTTTCGAAGGTTGTTGACGAGAACCAAACAGACTGGAACCAACGTATACCACTATTCCTCATGGCGTACAGGTCACCAGTACATGACACAACCGGCATGACTATCAAAATTGGTGTTTGGGCGGGAGATTCGTTTTCCTGGGGACTTGATGTTCGGATCACCTGAGACTCAGTCCCAAGAGCCACAGAACTATTCCTCGCACTTAGAAAATCAACTGCGAGAAATGAATCGCTTGGTAAGAGGACGGCTGAAGATTCCCAGTGATAAAATGAAAACTCGGTATGACAGCAATAGTGTTGGTTTCCAAGAAGGCGATCAAGTTTGGTTGTTCAACCCAAAGCGCTGTCGTGGTCGCTTACCTAAACTTCGTACCAACTGGGAAGGACCGTACTCTATGAAAAAGAGAATCAATGATATTGTTTATTGGATTCAACAGGAAGAACAGCAAAAATTCAAGGTCGTTTAACTATATCGCCTCTCCAAGTATTACTTCAGATATTGTAACATGACATAAGATAGCGCAAAATATCACTGATGATTAATAAAAGAGAAAGCTGAAGGTAGGAAGAAATGTTAAAAAACTTATAATTTGAAGATTAATGACCCAACTACGAAATAACAATTGACTAAGAAACTGACTATGACTTGACCCAATAGATTGGAGAAAACAAGAAGATTGAAGAAAACAAGAAAATAGAGACAAGAAGGAAGGAACGAGAAACAAAATGTAACCCAAAGTATGACCACGATCAATGTAACCCCAAGATATAACTGACAAATAATATGTTAAGTAAATACACTAAAACAGATAGGGCATAAATAAGATGTCAAATATAAACTATAAAAAATAAACTAGATATGTTAAATGAAAAGCAAAGAAACATGAATTTATAAATATAAGATAGGAAGTCAGAAATAAAAATTACCCTATTAAAATGTAAACTAGTCAGAAAACAAGTAAGTTATAATTGAGCTGAATAAAGACAATCATTCAAAACCAAAAGTGACCAATGTGAAATGAAAATGAAACAAATATTAATTACCAATAACCACACAGTGATACTAAACTAAATAAACAAACAATATGTCAAATATCAAGTGAAAGTGACGATAAATAAAGAAACCTCATATGAATGGAAAAGTGCAGTGTAGGAATATACGGTATAAAATACTATAAGATGCAGACTATAGTAATATAGCAAAACAGTCTTTAATAGAATATTATCTAAAAAGTATGAAACGAACTGTACCATTATTAATTTAAGTGATAGTAAGTAAGAATTACAAAGAATAAGGTAAAAGTTAAATTAGTAGAGTGGAAGATAGGAGAAGCAGACTATATAATTTAGTGAAGGAATTTGTAAGTGAGTTATATCGTGTAAAGTACTGTTAAAAATTATTATTATAAGAGTTCCATTATTGTAAAAAAACCATAGAATTAATTAACTTAGAAGATAGGTGAGATAGAAGTAAGAAACCAATAACAGTTAGAAGTTTAATTTCAGAACCTGGTAAGAAATATTTTAATAATAAAAGGTGTGTTGTTAAAAGCACCAATGTTTTTTTGTTTATCTGTTTCTATAAAAAAATGTTCAATGAACCAATAAATAAAGTTTATGAATTATAAAGAAGGTTGAATAGGAGTATTGTGAAACCTATGTTTTAGGCCTAGCATGAAGGAGAGAATTTTATAAGTTTAAAAAGAAAACAATAACCAAGGGTCAATTAGAGTATATAAAATGTTTAAGTAAGTAAGTAAGTGTATCAGATATAAAAATGTATAAATATTATTCAGTTCAAAAATAATTACAAAAGAAATATCTATAAGAAAATAAGAAAAATGTTATTAACTAATCAAAAATAATCATGAGGGATATCAAAATAATCTTTAGTAAAAAGGCAGAACAATGGTGTTAGTATAATTAATATTACTACTAGCATAAGGAAGTAATTATAATTTAAAGGATTTTGACATATTTGAACAGAAATAAAACGTTAGATTATAACAATGTTATAAGATGTTGACCAATGAGAACTACTATAATTTGAAAGGTAACTATGGTAACTCATGGTTGTTACATAGAGTGACCGTTGAAATCTAATGACTTCATTATTGACCAGCATAGAGGGTGGATGTATGAAGCCCTTGAATCCAAATTAATTTTAAAAGCTTTAAATTTTTCCAAATTTTGAAAGAAGAAGTGTAGGAAGAAGATTTAACTGAACCAGTGATGAGATGACCAGTAATTAAAACATTTATACAACAAGTATCACGGCCAAAACTTGGAAGGAAGTAAAGTAATTTAATACCCGCCCAATTCTGGAGGAAGAACTGAAGGGACCTAACTCAACCTGAAGAAGACGATCATCTACAAGAACTGATGGAAGCTGGACATTGGATTTCAACCATTTGAACGGGAATCTCAGCTAATCCAAAGAAGAAAGGACTTTTAGACGTGTTCCAGAAGAAGAAGAGGTTCGCAAGAGAAGCTACGTCCAGGAATCGATGAGTATAAATTAAATACTTCACCCCAACTCAAGCTTTCAATTACCCACACTACATAAACGAACTATCTAATTTTCACTTCACAGATCACAAAATTAACTTTTGAACTGAACTTGATTATAAAATCACTTTCGATAAAATATATTGTAACGTTTAGACCTGTTAACTGTAGTTACAAATAAAAGAAAAAAAAATTTATTTAAAAAAAATTTTTGTAAAAAAAAAAATTCATGTTTGTTATGGTTAAAATTTAGAATTAATCCTGGTTTTGTGTTTTGCTTAAAAATTCAAAGTTCTGTGAGGCTATTTTGGTTTAATTTACACTTCTGGTAGATCTTAACAAAATCTGGAGTTAATCAGATTATCTCCTTTCAGCAATCGATTAATGATTTTCAGCGCTGCTCCAGTATCTCACTTTTAGTTAATATTTCTCGTCTTCCAGGAAGTCTTGTAGTTAATTAAACCCTTAAATTAAAATGTGAAATAATTTTACAATCCAAATAGTTGACATAAATTGATTTATTAACAATAATTATATAAACATCGATGTAGAGCAATTGTTCGACTCCGTCACAGGGATATATCGATAGGTGATTACAGGTTAAATTTTTATATAAGTATTAAAAAAGGTTCTTTCAACGATTATTTTATATAGTCAGAGAAGGGCAGGCCTAGAAAGTATAACATATACAGAAAATAATCTTAATAATTAATAATTAACAAATTGTGAATAATATATAATATTTAGTATATTTGTTTTTTCAAACCAATCTGCAGGCTATAAGATCAGTCTAGAAGGTTGTAGTGCATCACGGGACCATCATGGCGTCTAGCTGAACTGATGAGGTTACACGTATATATGGTCGCTGGAAAATCTCACAATAAATTCACCTTTATAACTGTTTTATAGATCTCCGAAATCGTGTATACTGTCTATTATGTTGTTTGAGGTATCCTGGATGAGTGTTCAGTGTTCACTGGTGTTAATTGTTTTCTGTTAGAGGTATTCACTTTATGTCTGTTCGTAGCGAAGAATCGTTAATATGTTGTATAGTGAAATATTAATATTAGGTAGTTTTAATGGTTTAGATCACTTGTATTATGTGGTGTATTGTTCGTTTTCACCGTTGTCGAAGAGTATTTCATAAGTTTCAAATCGAAAAGTGTTAATTTATGTAACTCCCGTTTTCCACTGATTTTAGGCTTTACCCATTACACTCCATTGTACAGTTTTAAGAACGCGATTCAGCATCGACCGTTCCGTTTGAATGTTAACAAAGAACTAACTTACTTCCTTCATCTTAGGAAATATCTTGCCAAGTTAATATTGGAAAAGTATTGTTAAAATATTTTTCACTTCCCATGTACATAATTCCAAAGTACATTATATATGGAATATTTTTAGTTTATTGTTCGCTTTCATGAACTATTAACCATATAATTGGTTTATTTATCTCAATCTGTTTAATTTGATGTCATAGTCCACATTTGTTGAGATTTTTGTTAAAATTAACATATTTCTGTCTTTTTGGAAATCTAGGCCCAAAAACCTGTTTCCGTTCTTGTACACAATTACTGCCATTTTAAGTGTTATTAATATAATTATAATACATTTCAAATGGTCACAAATCTTTCGCCTTCCTTAATTTCTTATAAATTTAACATTTGAACTTTCTTTTAGTGATAATTTATTAATTTACTATTTCTCCTCTGAAATATTTAATTATTACATTTCAAAAATTTTCAATAATTTAAGATATTTTTCTATATTACTCTTTTAAATCATAGGATCATTTACAGTAGTTGTTAATTGACCTACCTTACATAAATCTTGGTAGTTTACATGGTTCATTGGTGAATTAACTGGTTTATATTAATTTTTGTGAATTCATTATTTGGACTAGAGTTTAGTATTTTACATGTACGGTTTTTTCAAATAAATTTAATTCTACTCCTCCTCTGACTCTTAAAAGTTAACACAACATGAAATAAAATTGTTTACATAATTATTGATATGTGTAGCATCTAATTCATGCTACTGTTACAAAAATAATAATTAACATTAATCAGCAGTCTTCAAAGTTAGACATGTTTGCTTAAACTGTTTTGAACATACATTTAACACATTTTATAAATTAATACAGCATCCATACTTAAACATTTTAATTAGTATGTATGCTGTTATATGACTAAAACATCTTACTCTAAACATATAAACCTGTGAAGCAATTACAGTAGAGAATTTTTGTGTGTGTAAACGGCACTGTAGCGGGCGTCAACTGTCAAGAGTGATGCATGTTATAGCCAAACGGCCGCCGTTAGACAATGACTTAAGAAAGACAATGCCTCGGCACACAGCAGATGTTGGACGTGGATGAACAACATAAGCGCAAAAGGCTCAAATAACAAAGAAACAAAAGACTGTGTCTTTTCGTCACAATTACCGACAAAGCGTGTACTAAGGGGACGCCAACATTTTCGACATACACGTGTGAGTTAGCGACTGCACATGGACATAACATTTTCCACAAAAGCAGTCTAAGAGCGGATGCAATTAAGAACAAAAGAACATGCATAGCCGCACAGCGGGTAACTTGCTTGCTGGCACGACATACGGAGCATCTTATAGGGCTGCAGAACAGATGTTAGTTCCTGGAAGATGACCACCATCAGCGTGTGAACGTAACAAGGGAAGTCGAGGACAATACGGCGATTCGACACACCCGGGTTATGGTACACACATGTGCGGAAAGGAAATCGCTTGGAAAGGACACTAGGGAACGTAAGACAATCACGTAACAGACAACCGTGTAATTAGGCCCGTCGTCATACGGGGAGGTGGTGTGGACAGCAAGACTTTTAGAGAGGGGTCTTGACTGACCTATCAGGAACAAGGAATTCGGCAAAGGCGGGTGTTAAGAAGACGTCAACATGGAGACAAGGGTGAAGAGCGAATGGGAAGTAGACTAGAGACCCCAGCCAGAGTTGTGACGACTGCACATGGCTGCAAATTGTAACCATTAAAAAAAAAAAAAAAAAAAAAAAAAATTAAGGTTGCGAGCTATTAACCATTTAAATCTCACAATAATAATAAAAACATGTAGGTACTAAGTGTGAAAGGAAGAAGTAATTAATAAGGGCAAAGAAACTGTAATAAAAAGGCATATTGTAAATAATTTTTATTGTCGTATTTAACCCTTGCTTGCTATCAGGCGCCTACCTGTTGATTCCGGACTCGACATGTTTTCCGAGTCTTCTGTAATTAAGAACAAAATAAAAAACTAATGTTAATAATTAAAGAATCTGAAGACACAGATAGTCACTAAAACTACTCATTTAAATTATGTATTTTTATCTAGGGATAGTTTGTATGAATAAAAATGTTTATTTAGAGAGAGACAGGGACTATATTCTCGCGGAATAAACACCCCACTACCTCTTGTGCAGTACCAGTGGAAGCGGGCGAAAAATCTCTCTCTCGCTATGAAGACTCCAAGCAGTGCACACGCACGAGCAAAAGCTCTGTTGGAATGTTGTGTGATTTGTTGTTAGTTTGGCTTATTTCAAATGTAGTTTATTAACTGCTACACAAAAGAGTGTAACATGTAACATTAATTAAAAATCAGAAACGTGGTAACAAGAAGAAATGTGTGACAACAAAAGTACGAGTATTAATAACGATGACTGCTAACTTCACCAACTGACGACACTTTTCAACATCCTACCCGGAGAGGTGAACTACCAGAATTTGCAACTCTAGTAGACCCGACAGAAGATGCAGTTCGAGACATCAAAGAATCTACGCCTACCATCGTAGAAGGTTCGACCTAGACTGCAGACGTTTAAGCCTTTAATGACTAAGACCAGACCTAGATGAGGACGACGCTTTTAAGGATTCCCAAGACGGACACTCCCGGAGGAAATTTCTACATACCAAATTAAAGGTGACTCGATAGCACGTCTATCGAGGAATAAATAATAATTATAATTGTAACACAACACACTTTAAAAGAGAGACTTTTCAGAGACGATTAAACTTGTAAAGATTAAAAAAGCATTAACTCTAAGAATTTAATGTAACTATTCAGACATCATACATTGTAACAGTTTAAATCTTAATGTATCGTAGTATAATTAATACCATTCTTCAAATGGAATAATAATGAAGCATAAAACTAAAGGTCTTGCAAGCTAATATCATGAATTGAATATAATTAAAAGTTTGATGACTAAATACCTAAGGTTACCCGGATCCGTGGTATAGCTAAATAAAATCTGTTGTGATCCCAAAAGTTTAAATAAAGACTTCAAATAACTTTAATAATTCAATTAGTAATGTAATGGGATCTATCTTTTGAGTAAATGTTATTTTTTTTAAATGTTTAATAAAGAGAAGTCTTCTTACGATTATTAACTAAAACTTCCGGGCTGAAAGGCCGTGGTCGATTGCTTAAGTTTCTGCTAAACGTTTCGGCCGCACCACCGGTGGCCATCTTCAGTAGCAAAAGAAAAGTGTTCGATAGATGATACGCCGAACACGTCTCCCAATGGACTGGGAACAAGCAACAGTGAGTACCTGCTACGAAGCCTCTATTTATAACATTTTGTCCGCTTCAGGTGTATCGCACGGACCAATGAGATGCCAGCTCGTCATACTCAATTCTGATTGGCCATGGAAAATAGACCATGCCAGACACTATTTAAGGAGAAGCTTTCTCCTCGGCACCGCTATGCGGACAGTGGGGCCACGTCGGAGGCAGCAGCGTTGGCCAACCGGTACTCATATGTCCCGGGAGGTTTCTCCGCTGTGACTCGGACGCGTCACCGCTGGCTTCAGGGCCCAAACTCTACCAGACTTTGGCTAGGCTGAGCACCTCACTTGTGAGATCCTCTCCCCTACCCAACTGCAAAAGGAGCACACCATCCCACCCACTTGACCTTGTTTTACCTAAAGTCCTTGAGAGAGCCCGACCTACTTGCAGTCATCGGAGGAGTCACTCCGGGCACTGCTACCATGCAGGGGCCTTGAGCCCCGTCCCCTCATTAGCTACGAGCTACGAGCTCGGCGGTTCATAGCGACGGACGCATTCTTATGAATATGGATGGACTCCAGATGCAGGCGAGTGAAGTAACCCCGGACAGAAGACAACACGCGGGCTTCATCAAACATTACCCGGTGATCGTCGTGGGACAGAGCGTGTTCAGCAACTGCGGACTTCTCCGGCTGGCCCAGGCGGCAGTATCTCCGATGTTCAGAGAGGCGCGTCCGGACACTACGCTTCGTGGTGCCTATGTAGACCTGGCCACACGTACAAGGAATACTGTACACCCCGCACGACGAGAGTGGATCCCTGGCGTCTTTCACCGGTCGCAGGAACTGTTGGATCTTTTTGGTTGGCTTAAAGATCGTCCTGATGCCCCGCTTACTCAGCAACCTGCCGATGCGATCAGTCACGCCACGGATGTAGGGCAAGACAGCAGAGCCAACAACCTCAGGCAACTCCGACTGGTCCGGCCTACCAGATCTTCTCGGCCGGGCAGCTCTCCTAACCTCCGCAGCAGAATAGCCGTTGGACTGCAGTGCTTTCTCGAGATGCCGAAACTCATCTTCGAGATACCGGGGCTCACAGATTCTTTTTGCCCGGTCTACCAGAGTCTTCAGCACCGCCCTCTTCTGCCTAGGATGATGATTGGAGGTCTTGTGCAGATATCTGTCGGTGTGCGTTGGCTTCCTATAAACTTTATGTCCCAAGCTGCCATCGGTCCTTTTCAGGACCAACACATCCAGAAAAGCCAATTGATCACCACTCTCGCGCTCCATCGTAAACTGTATGCGCGGGTGTACAGCGTTCAGATGTCCAAGGAAGCGTTCCAACTCTTCATCCCCATGGCTCCAGACCACGAAAGTGTCGTCCACATACCGCAACCAACACTTCGGCTTCAGAGGCGCAGATGAAATTGCCAACTCTTCAAATCTCTCCATATAGAAGTTTGCCACCACAGGGCTGAGAGGACTTCCCATGGCCACGCCATCCAACTGTTCATAGAAGCCGCCATTCCACTGGAAGTAGGTCGTTGTTAGGACCTGCCGGAACAAAGCAGTGATGTCCGCCGAGAACAGGTCACCCAAATACCCCAAGACCTCCTGAACAGGAACCATGGTGAAAAGGGAGACCACATCAAAACTCACGAGAACATCGCCAGGCTCCAGCACCAACTCCCGGATCCTCCGAAGGAAATCAGAAGAGTCCCGGACGAAAGAATCCGTCTGCCCGATGTGCGGCTTGAGCAATCCAGTGAGGTGCTTTGCCAAGGTGTAAGTCGGCGAGCCAATAGCACTGACGATGGGCCCCAGCGGAACGTCTTCCTTGTGGATCTTGGGTAAACCATAGAGACGAGGGGGAAGGGCCTCCGAACACCGGACGGCCGTCTTCACATCAGGCGCCAGAGAAGATTGCTTAATCAAAGGATCCGTTTTTCTCAAAACAGTTGTAGTCGGATCTTTGTTCAGCCTCCGATAAGTGGCCGGATCTAACAAACCTTCAATCTTCCGCTGGTAGTCTTCGGTGTTCAAGACCACAGTGGCACTCCCCTTATCCGCCGGCATAATGACAATGGATTCATCCCTTTTTAATTCCTTCAAGGCTCGCAACTCCGCCGACAGAAGATTGCATTTTGGCGGAGCGGCCCTTCTAAGGGCCCTAGAAGCTTCCATACGTATTTCATCTGCCTGGTCTCGGGGTAGTCCTCGGATGCCTGCCTCCACGCTCGCCACTATTTCTTCCACCGGTATTGTCTTCGGGGTAACTGCAAACTTCTCACCTTTAGCTAACACCGAGGTCTCATGTGGTGTTAGTTGACGGTTCGATAGGTTTATAACCATCCTGTCCATCCTGTCACTATCCAGTGTTCTTCCCCTGGTGTTCTGGGAAGCGAACCGCTCGAATTTTTCACGCTGTCTCTGACTAGTACTGGCATGACACGACTCAAAAGCATTATAAGTGAGTCCAATGTTTGATGAAGCCCGCGTGTTGTCTTCTGTCCGGGGTTACTTCACTCGCCTGCATCTGGAGTCCATCCATATTCATAAGAATGCGTCCGTCGCTATGAACCGCCGAGGAGAAAGCATCTCCTTAAATAGTGTCTGGCATGGTCTATTTTCCATGGCCAATCAGAATTGAGTATGACGAGCTGGCATCTCATTGGTCCGTGCGATACACCTGAAGCGGACAAAATGTTATAAATAGAGGCTTCGTAGCAGGTACTCACTGTTGCTTGTTCCCAGTCCATTGGGAGACGTGTTCGGCGTATCATCTATCGAACACTTTTCTTTTGCTACTGAAGATGGCCACCGGTGGTGCGGCCGAAACGTTTAGCAGAAACTTAAGCAATCGACCACGGCCTTTCAGCCCGGAAGTTTTAGTTAATAATCGTAATGACACCGGCCGTGAAAGCCTACGCACTAAGAGAAGTCTTCTTGTTACACACATATACTGAGTACATAAATCAACAGTTTTCCCATTCCCTGATTCCTTCTATATTTACTCTGTGTTGTTCTGATTAAATTTCAGCTCGTCGAATAAGGCAGCCTGAATAATTGGCAGAACCAATTATTTCGGGTTCCCCAAGTTATAACACTAGAGAAGATGTTATAAATTGCGCCACTCTGCTTATTTTGCTTATTTGGCTAATTTTGCTATTTTGCTATTTTCTGCTATTGTGCTGTTGTTTAATAATTAACTGTGTACAGAGTGTCACAAATAAATTGCGTCACTCTGCTAATTTGTTGAAATTTTGCTGCTAATTAGTAAAAAAAAAAAAATTTTGGTGACTTGTGTTGTTTAAGCAGTAATTGTGTCCCGATTAACCCAGACCATAAGCTGTTGATTTATTCACTCGTGTACTTTAAAATGTGTCTAAAATCTTAAATAAAATTAAACGATAATAGTTATTATAATAGTTTTATAAATAAGTAAGTTAATTATTATTTAGATATAGGAATGAACATCATGTTAACTAAAGACGCCCCAAGAATACGATATAACAGCAGGTACGCGCTTGTCAAAAGTTCATTCATCAACCTGTCGGTTTGTAAACAATTTCAGACCAGTAGAATTCCTGTCTGCGCCTGCGAGTGTGTGTAAAGTAAACTGTCATAGTGAACCTCTCCCCCATAGTTGAGTTAAACAATAACGACTGCCTCTTTGTTAGTTCTATTGTGATAATAAGCGTGTCTGTTCATGTGTTAGTAACCGAAGGGGGAATCTTTTGCCGAACGCATATGTAAGCCTGTGTGAGATTTCTCTCTCTACCCATGTAAAATGACAACCTTTGTCATCTCATTTTAATGGATTATTAATAAAAGTGTAAGAATACGATTTATTTATATTTTTATATTTGTGTAAAAAGATATAGCGTTGTATAATAGTAAATGCAAATAATAGAACAATTAGTTATAGCCACTCACTTTACGAAAATGGCTGAATTTAATCCTGATCTATTATTAAAAGACGAGCTATGCTACGAAGCTCTTTTACGAGGTCTAAAACACGTGAATGTAACCGTGTCTGAATTACGAAAATCCTTACGGCAAACCGGATCAGAGACAACCTCGCAGTTAGATAATTTGCGTGAACTCGATTATGACGGCGAACGAGAAACCTGTTATGCGAAATATAGGGAACTAATAGTATTATCTCAGAATCTACAGCAAAAAAAAATCACCTACGGAACTTTTGCGCGTTACTCAACGTATAGAACATTTAACCCGCCGCTTGAATAATTTATTAAGCTGGCCCGATGTCCCCGTAGTCCCCGCAGATGTGCATAAATTTGCGGATGAGGCATTATGCCAATTACCCATGATTATCAACGACTTACGACGAAAGTCAGATTCTTCGAGAATGGAGGAAATTGAGCATTATTTGCAAAAATTATATATCTCCCCTGTTCAATCCCCTACTTTAGAACACCCTCCCACCACATCGAACCCCGAATCTCCCACCGTACCTAAGATACAACCGAGTCTTGAACCATTACCCAGTAGAGAATTAAATACCTTAACTATGTTAGAACCCTCACAGCCTAAAGTTCAGTGTACTCGCTCTAGTCAATATGCTATTACAAATCCTAATGCAACCACTAATACTTCGAAAGAAATACCAAATGTAAATTTTAATGTTGACCTCTACGGAAAGATTTCCCACCCCGTAGAGAAAATAATTAATGAAATTCCTTACACAGATGGGTTAAGTATCACGATACTGTTGACTTTTATCAGATACCTACTGCAAATAAAAGATCTACAACAATTAAACGATCGGCAAATACTGCAAGTTATCTTACCCAAATGTAAACCACCTTTACGAGATCGTGTACTAGAATCATTAAACTCGACTCTTCCAGTAGAAGAACTTCATACGAATATAATCAAATATTTTATCCCCACTGGAATTTATGAGGACATGAAAAGAAATACTGTACTTCGAGTACAAGGAGCTCATGAAAGACTGGCCCACTATATTGCGGACATCCGAGAATCTTCACGTATACTACAAGTCGACTGGACTGAGAAACAATTGGTCGATACTATCCTAGTAGGCTTATCTCCTGATGAACGCTCCCGTTTAGCACTAATAAGTAGACCCCTAACTTTCGCTGACCTTGAACAATGTAGTATTCACTCTTCCAATGTGTGGTACGCAGATCAGCACAGACATGCACCGGTATCCACTACACCACATAGAAAAGAAATGCAAGCATTAGTCTCAGACGCAAGAAGTGTACGAGAAAGAAGACCATTTCAAAGATCAACCTATGGCCATGGTAAGTCCAAAGAGCCTCAACCACGACAGGAAACCAGTGAGACCCCACGTAAGGCATATGTATGCTATAACTGCGGAAAACCTGGACATCTCAGTAGAAACTGTAAACGGAAACAGTATAATCAAAAAACAAATTATCAAAAAAAACATGTAAGGCAGGGAGATCCGAAACCCTGTGTCTTCCGCAGCAACGTGAAAACAGGTAAACCCCTGAGAGACAATAAAATAAAACAAATTAATAAAAATAACAAAAGAAAACTAGACCCCTATGTAAAAAAATTTATCGATAAATGTAACGCTATTAATAAATGCGATTTCAGTAAGTGTCAATTACCGTATATACAAGTTGACCTTGGTGTTACATCCACCCTCGGTTTAATTGATTCCGGATCAACGCGAAGTTTAATTAGTCAAGACCTAGCCAATAAATTATTTAAACATAATTTAGTTAAACGCTGTCAATCAGTAAATATTAAATGCTCTACCGCTAACAAACAAAACTTAATGATAAAACTTATCATCACGTTTAAGGTAAAAATTAAAAATCTGACGTGGTATTTTCCAATGTTAGTATGCGACGAATTAGGACCCGAGTTAATATTGGGTGCTGATTTTATCAGTAGAACAGGACTAATTCTAAATATTCACGATAAGAAATTTTACTTTGGATTCGATCGTTCACGGAAATATAACTTGGATGATAATTGTAATAACAGAGAAAGTACTAGCACTACTTCTTCACATCTAAAGCATCACGAATGTGAATTGGGTCATCTGGAAAGTAAAGATAGACGGAACATACAAACTTTAATCAAACAATTCTCCAATGTCCTCACCCCTAAGTTAGGACTGACGGACCTGATAGAGTACAAAATAAATTTGAGCGATAATAAAGTAATACGTTTAGCCCCATACAAGTTATCACCTCCAAAAATGGAAGTAATGAGGAACCAAATTAATAAACTATTAGAACAAGGAGTCATCGAACCCTCTACGTCATCTTATTCATCCCCCGCGTTTTTAGTACCCAAAAGCAACGATAAACATAGATTAGTTGTAGACTATAGACAACTAAATAAACGGATAGAATTTGAATCAATACCACTTCCCGACATCCACAGTGCTTTTCATTATTTTACGAACGCAAAAATTTGTACCATTATGGATTTAAATCAGGCATTTCATCAGATACCTCTTTCGGAAGAATCAAAACGTCTCACCGCATTTGCCGTCCCATTTCAACCTGTACCAATTTACAAGGGTACCATTTGGTATATCCCAAGGTAGTTCTGTATGTAGCAGATTATTAGAAAAATTATTTCATGACATAAAGTTTAAATATGTGTACCACTATCTAGACGACATTGTTATTTACAGCGAGTCAATGGAACAACATCTTGAACATCTGCGTGAAGTACTATCCCGATTGGAGAAAGCTGGATTAACCGTAAACCCCAGTAAAGTAAATTTTGCTGTGACACAATTCTCCTTTTTAGGTCACATCGTAAAAGCCAATGGAAAGGTAAGCATAGACCCAGAGCGAACCCGTGCTATCAGAGAATTTTTACCACCGCGGGATGCGAAAGGAATTGCCCGATTTTTAGGAATGATAAATTATTTCCACAAGTATATCCCACATCTAGCCGAAATTGCAGCACCTCTAAATACTTTAAGAAAGAAGGGAGTTAAATTTGAGTGGAATGAGCAACACCAAACCGCATTTGAGAAATTAAAAGAAAGCATCATATCGCCCCCCGTACTACAATTAGCCGATTTTACAAAACCGTTTGTTGTGCAGACAGACACTTCAAGTGTAGCCCTAGGTGCAGTGATATATCAGGAAGTAGATAACTCGAGATTACCTATTAGTTACGCTTCACGCACCCTGACTGACCAAGAAAAAAAATACTCCGCATACGAATTAGAATGTTTAGCTATCGTTTTCGCTTTTGAGAAGTTCAAACCTTTTTTAGAACATAAAGAGTTTTTGTTAGAAACAGATAATCAAGCTTTATCGTGGCTACTGAATCACCCAAAACAGTTAGGTCGTATCGGAAGATGGGTATTAAGATTAAATTGTTTTAAATTCAAAGTACAACATATTAGAGGCACCCAAAATGTAGTTGCCGATACCCTGTCACGTATGTTCCATCCGAGTAGTAATACTTACGAAAACAAGAGTAGAGAGACGCCGATTATTAATACTTTAATTACCGAATTTCCTCTTGCATTTACGGATTTAGCCTTTTATCAACAACAAGACCCGCGTTTGAGTGCAATTATTGAACAACTTGAAAAAGGAAACAAGTCAGAAAAATACCTATTAAGTAAGAGAGTATTATGTTGTAGAATAGCGAACGGAAAATATTTACGAATAATCGCCCCTGATATTATTAAACCTATGCTGATGGAATATTATCACTCTTCCACCATTGGAGCACATATGGGAATAAATAAAACCATACATCGAATTCGTAAAGAATATCACTGGGAAAATATGAACAGTGAGATCGCTAACTTTGTAAAGAAGTGTAAGTTGTGCGCACTCAGCAAACCAGCGAGAAACAGCCAAATAAGTCAGTTAATCTCAGAGATTCCTGCTACCCCATTTGCCAAAATTTATTTAGACTTTTCAGGACCCTACCCACGTTCTAAATCAGGAAATACAATGTTACTAATTTGCGTAGATTCTTTTAGTAAATTCGTCTGGATGTACCCCATGCGGCGAGCTTTAGCTACGACAACAGTAAGCATTTTACAGAATAGATTATTCAAAGAATTCGGTATTCCAGTCCATCTAGTGTCGGACAACGGACCACAGTTTAAGTCTAAGGAATTCAGGAACATGTGTTTCAAACTAGGTATAGACCACATTACCACTACAGAGTATCGTCCGCAAGGTAATATAGCTGAGAGGTATTTGCGAAACCTAAAATCTGCTTTGATAGCCTACCATGCTAACGACCATACTTCTTGGGACCAGAACCTATCCTGGATACAATTCGCCTTTAATTTAGCATATCATGAAGGACATAAGTCTACCCCATTCGAATTATTGTTTAAGTATAAACCTAACCACCCATTATCCACAAAGTGGAAAATACATGAATTGTTACCCCTTGAAATTAGGGATAAAAATATTAGGAAAATATGGAGTGAAGCGCGCGCTTATTTACGAACAAACTTAGCGAAGTCAAGGAAATATTACGAGCAAAAGAATAATAATAATAAAGTAAAGTACCAAATCGGAGACTTAGTTATGTATAAAACGCACCCAACGAGTACTGCAATCGATAAGACAACTTCCAAGCTAGCATACAGATGGAGCGGTCCTTATCAAATTCACAAATACTTAACTCCGGTAACTGTAACCCTGTACGAACCATCTACTCAAAAATATGTGCGAAGGACACATATTTCGCAGATAAAGCGTTATCACGAAGAAGAAAATGGTAGCGTGCAAGTTAAATAAATAAATAAATGTAAAAAACAAAAGGTAGAAGTTTTGTACTCAACTGCAAAGAGTACTTGCGTAACTTTTGGCTACCTTGTCGTATAAATAGGTACGAGGCCTGATCAACCTTGAATCCTATTCATCGAAAGTAGAGCAAAGCAAGAAGTCAGCTGACATCCAATAAATAAAAAAAAAGGGAAAGAGTAATTTCTATAACTAAAAAAAAAAAAAACTAACACAAAAGAAAAATCCGGTAGTAGTTATAAGTAGTAGAGTTAAGAAAATTTAGAAAGTTGAAAAGACGTTTATAGTGTGTGAATTTTATGTAGTAGTAGAGTTAGTGTGTAAATTATGAAGTATATGTATAGATAGTAAGAATCAGCAAGTCTAGAGTGACAAATGCTGCTCGTAGTTACAGATAGAGAAAAACGGGTGAGAGAAATTTCACACGGTACGCCCCAAGCATACTCTCGGTACGTTGCTGACCATATTTTCAGGAGTCTGTGTTGGTTAAGAGGCGGAGTATGTGACGATTTAAATTGTAACCATTAAAAAAAAAAAAAAAAAAAAATTAAGGTTGCGAGCTATTAACCATTTAAATCTCACAATAATAATAAAAACATGTAGGTACTAAGTGTGAAAGGAAGAAGTAATTAATAAGGGCAAAGAAACTGTAATAAAAAGGCATATTGTAAATAATTTTTATTGTCGTATTTAACCCTTGCTTGCTATCAGGCGCCTACCTGTTGATTCCGGACTCGACATGTTTTCCGAGTCTTCTGTAATTAAGAACAAAATAAAAAACTAATGTTAATAATTAAAGAATCTGAAGACACAGATAGTCACTAAAACTACTCATTTAAATTATGTATTTTTATCTAGGGATAGTTTGTATGAATAAAAATGTTTATTTAGAGAGAGACAGGGACTATATTCTCGCGGAATAAACACCCCACTACCTCTTGTGCAGTACCAGTGGAAGCGGGCGAAAAATCTCTCTCTCGCTATGAAGACTCCAAGCAGTGCACACGCACGAGCAAAAGCTCTGTTGGAATGTTGTGTGATTTGTTGTTAGTTTGGCTTATTTCAAATGTAGTTTATTAACTGCTACACAAAAGAGTGTAACATGTAACATTAATTAAAAATCAGAAACGTGGTAACAAGAAGAAATATGTGACAACAAAAGTACGAGTATTAATAACGATGACTGCTAACTTCACCAACTGACGACACTTTTCAACATCCTACCCGGAGAAGTGAACTACCAGAATTTGCAACTCTAGTAGACCCGACAGAAGATGCAGTTCGAGACATCAAAGAATCTACGCCTACCATCGTAGAAGGTTCGACCTAGACTGCAGACGTTTAAGCCTTTAATGACTAAGACCAGACCTAGATGAGGACGACGCTTTTAAGGATTCCCAAGACGGACACTCCCGGAGGAAATTTCTACATACCAAATTAAAGGTGACTCGATAGCACGTCTATCGAGGAATAAATAATAATTATAATTGTAACGCAACACACTTTAAAAGAGAGACTTTTCAGAGACGATTAAACTTGTAAAGATTAAAAAAGAATTAACTCTAAGAATTTAATGTAACTATTCAGACATCATACATTGTAACAGTTTAAATCTTAATGTATCGTAGTATAATTAATACCATTTTTCAAATGGAATAATAATGAAGCATAAAACTAAAGGTCTTGCAAGCTAATATCATGAATTGAATATAATTAAAAGTTTGATGACTAAATACCTAAGGTTACCCGGATCCGTGGTATAGCTAAATAAAATCTGTTGTGATCCCAAAAGTTTAAATAAAGAATTCAAATAACTTTAATAATTCAATTAGTAATGTCATGGGATCTATCTTTTGAGTAAATGTTATTTTTTTAAAATGTTTAATAAAGAGAAGTCTTCTTGTTACACACATATACTGAGTACATAAATCAACAGTTTTCCCATTCCCTGATTCCTTTTATATTTACTCTGTGTTGTTCTGATTAAATTTCAGCTCGTCGAATAAGGCAGCCTGAATAATTGGCAGAACCAATTATTTCGGGTTCCCCAAGTTATAACACTAGAGAAGATGTTATAGAGTATCTAGGAGGAGTCTTCGCAGAATCGGAAGCGAGAAACCAATCATGACAGTGATTGTGGTAAGGGTATGCTATCCGTGGAGGGAGTCGTGTTGCGGAAGAAATAAAATTAGGTGTTCGCAGAGAAGGAGAGTTCAGTCTATTTTAAATTTGAGTGCAGTCTCAGTTCGGTCGTATTCTAATTTTTGTCAGTCAATTTTATTTCGGTATAAATCAGCCAGAGTCTTTCAGATGGACTGTAGTAAAGTGTATTGAAACAAGCAGGGAGATCGTTCGGGAGTGTATCAGAAACTATGTAAAACTGTAGAACTAACCCGTGCGTTAATAGAATTCACAAGATCGTGGAAGTTAAATACTAAGACAACGTCGAGTCAAGTACGATCAGACTTTGTGATCATAAATATCCCGTTTTATGAATCGAATGCGTGTGACAAAGTATTGACAATATATCACATTACCGTGACGTGAGTGACATGAGACAATATAGTGAGATTGTGCCACCAATTAACCCACTGAAATGCAAATAACACCAATTATATTTGCATAAGTGAATACATTATAAATGGTACGATCGCTCTAGTTGAACGCGGCGTAAACTATTGCACACGTACATCGAGAGTGACAAAGAACCTGTACGCAAAAGTGTTTTAGACAATGAAGAAATATTCGAATTAACGCTATTAGTCATTTCATGCGAGTATCCGAATAAAATGTGGAACAAATAGTGTCGTGACGGAGTGTCAAGCGTAATTTAATTGGCGCATCACAATTCAATGACGCGGAGTAGATTAATCGTCTTATCTTCAGCCTGGACCTCGTCGCAGAATGAGGAACTACGCAGTTAGTCACCGCAAATTGGATACAAACACCAAGTAAATTATTATTATTCATGTACCTTTAGATTAGGTTGCCACTGTCCTGCCACTCAAAAAGAACTCGCCACTGAATTGAATATACATTTATTTAATTGCTCTAAGTAACGCAAATTGAGAAATATGAATCCATAGAGTAGGATATATTGAAATTTATAAAGTCATTAATTAACCTTTATTGATTTGTAGATGTTCATAAATGTTAGAGATAATATGACAGCATTGTGTATTTAATATGTTGTATAGAAACGCTAACTTTATTCAGAATTTAAATGACATTGAAAATATATAATAAATTTGTATTGTTCACGAAAGTTAATAGTGTCTGAGTCACATAATTGTTATTCACCCAAAACACCTGTTTACCTGTGGTGCTCCAGAACGCGGGACGTATTAAAGTTCAGTGATATCAGAGTGTATCATCATATATGGTATGCCCGTCCTGGAGCAGTAAACAAGATCTGTAGTAAAAACCTACAGTTATGGAAAACTCCTTAGAATGGAATACAATTAATTATCATACCTTACATGATGAAGTTCTTATGAGCAGATATATTTAGCATCAATAATAAACCATTTATTCAAACTGATAAAGAACTGTCAATCATAGTAAACAAGGTAATTTAGTTATTTGAACAATTAACATTTACACTCATAACTTCACAGAAAATATAAAGTCGTATATGACCACCCAAACTTGGCGTTGCGATCTAATTAAAATCAATTAATTAATCTATGCAGATAAATTTGCATATAAGATACTAACGTTGTATATGGCGCCCAACGCGATTGCACGAAGCGATTGCTCGATTAATTAATAATAAATATTATTAGTGAGTTGGCTGAGGAGAGGCAGTGGCTATAAGCAATTGTTAGACAGTAAGTCAGTAGTAGAAAATAGACTTAGTTTAAGCATACTTGAATGATTACGCGTAGTCGCGCGAAAATGACAACCAATAATTCAGATAGTATGGAGTTCGACGTGAACAACCAGCTAGGCGTCGAAGGACGTGAGGAAGATACGACGCAGAGTGAAAACGCCAGCGCCGGCGAGACTACAAGGGGGGGGACAATCGTTAGTACCTCGCGAGATGAACTTTCAGTTATTGCTCGAGTTCATTAAACAACAGAATGAAGAAATGAGCAAAAAAATGACCGAAAAAATGAGCGAAAAAATGAAACAACAGAATGAAGAAATGAGTGAAAAAATAAGCGAGAAACTAAGTGAGAAACAGAATAAACTAGGCGAGGAATTGAAACGACATAACGAAGAACAGATTGGAAAAATAAAAGTAGAATTGCAAGAACACACCAAGAAATGGGAAGAGAAAATTAGCGAGTTACAGAAAAAGAATGAACGTGGAATGAAAGAGTTGAAGAATGAATTAACAAGACATACCAAAGAAAGTAAAGAAGTGAGAGAGAAGGACCGACAAGAATGGCAAGAAGCAATTAATAATACACAGAAGACAGTAGACCAAATAAATAACAAAATAGACACACATATTCAAGAAACCAACAGGAGGAATGAAGAGTTGAAAGGAGTTGTCATGAACAACGTAGAACGACTACGGACAGAACAAGGAGAAGCAGTAAACTCGTTAAACCAGAAGATCGTAGAAGTAGATGACAGACAACGATCGGCTGTACAGAAAATCAGTGAGACAGATAAAGAGAAGGAGACACGACTAGAAGAATTAAGAAACCACATCGCCAAAGTTAAAGAAGGCCAATAACGACTACAGCGTCAATTAGCCAACGCAGAAGTCGGATCGACCGCAAGAACAGGTGGGCCGCATAACAGCGAATTAAAATACAACGGCACAGACCGATATCCCATCGAATTCCTCAAAGAACTGACCGAAATCCAGAACACATTCTACCCAAGTGACGATGTAATGGATCGGTCGACATTTAGAAGCAGACGCCGCGATTTGGTGGAGGGTGATACGAGACCAAATCCGTAATTTTGATGAACTTAAAGACCTCTTCACACAAAAGTATTGGGGAAAAGAAAGACAGGACGCAGTCAGAGACAGCCTAGAATTTGGCCGGTTTAATTGGAAGGGCAATCTGAGCGCAATACAGTATATGGAGCGCAAGCTACTTGAAAGCCGCCAATTAACGCCAGCAATCACTGATCGTCAGTTAATCAAAAAGATAGCGCGCCATTTTGGTAAGAATATTGAAATTGCTGTGGTGACAAGGGGGATTAATTCTATCCAAAACCTTGAATCATTGATTGCAGAGTACGCCACGATTAATCAGCGAACGACCAGAGACAATGACTTTGTAGGGAGTCACGAGAAGGTGAATGCCCGAGGTGTGGGGGAAGCAACAAATACACCCCAACCATTTCACAATAAGGGTGTCAGCTGGAAACAAAAACAGCATGTGCCGAACAAGGAAAGTGAAAGCGGTCACAACGTTAAGGGGTTTGGACGACACACTAACCGACAGCCCATAAATTCCTTGGAATTTGTAAACAACGGTGCGTCAACCTCGACTGATAAGGGGAACGACGTAGATAAAGAAAAAAAAAATTAACCCTACAATACAATGAGATAGCCGATATACTGACTAAGAACCGACTTCACGAAACTAACATACTATTACCAGATCTTAGAAATGAATTAATTTATGAAGATGAATTAAAGTTCGAACAACGGATTTCTAAGTGTCCAGAAATATTAATTAAGTTCAATAATAATATTACAGTCCTTGCCTTATTGAATACAGGGAGCGCGATTAATGCGTTGTCAGAAGAATGGTTAAACCAAAATAAACATTATTTAGAACCTTATGAGGAATTAAGCATGACTAATACACTGATTATTAGTGCAGTAGGTAGTAAGTCTAAGCTAGTACGGAAACAAATCTTTTGTGACATTTACATTAGTGATATCAAGATAGACTGTGTATTTTTAATTATTCCGAATTTAATTAGAAATTGTATATTAGGTATTAGCTTTATGGAAGATAAAAGATGTTTGATTGACGTGGAAAAGGGAGTCGTCGAATTTAGAGGAAGAGAGGAAGAACAAAATGTCAGCATACCCATTGTACACATGGAAGTAGTAGAAGCAGAAGAAGAGGATGAAATCGAGAAGAAAATAAACGCGAAAATGGACAACATAACAGTTGTGGATGAGGAAACATTAGAAAATCTGAGAGAAGTCTTAATGAATAATAAAAGTTTATTTCGGGAGAGTCCAGGGAGAATGGAATGTTATCAACATGAATTTAAAGTAACGGACAACACGCCTTATTTCCAACGCGGGTGGCCAATTCCACTTGCATGCAAGCAAAGAGTTGATGCCGAAATCAACAAAATGTTGAAACACGGTGTAATTGAGAGGGGAAATAGCCCATTTATAAATCCAATGGTCGCCGTAATAAAGAAAGACGGAAACGTCAGGCTGTGTTTGGACGCACGAAAAATCAATAGTGTTACCATTCCCGACTATGAAGGACCAACTCCTATCCAAGAGATATTCGCAAGGTGTGGAAGAATGAAGTACCTGTCCACAGTGGATTTAACCAGCAGTTTTTGGCAGGTGCCACTAAAGAAATGTTGTCGCGATTACACCGCTTTCATGTATGAGGGGAAATGTTATAGATATACAGTAACACCATTCGGATTAAGCACCAGTTCTGCCGCTCTAACGAGAGGACTAGACATGGCACTTGAAGATCCGGTGAAGGAAAACACAACCATCTATGTTGACGACTGTCTTTGTTACTCGAACGACATCAAGACGCATCTGGTACATTTAAATTGATTATTAAGCAATCTACGCAGAGCAAACCTAACGATTAACCTCGATAAATCGCAATTCTTTCGTCAAGAAATCGCCTATCTAGGGTATCGCTTAACTACGGAAGGAGTACAAGCAACAGAAGAAAAGGTTGCTGCGATCAGAAATTTCCCAGTTCCGAGAAACCAGAAGCAATTGAAAGGATTCTTAGGATTGACTAACTTTTATAATAGATTTACTGCTAAGTACGCAGAAACTATTCAACCATTACTGGATTTATTGAAAAAAAATAAAAGGTTTATTTGGACATCAGGACTAGATCAATGCTTCAAGGGAGTGAAGGATTTATTTATTGAGACGGTTATATTAAAATTTCCGAAAGTCAACCAACGATATTTTCTTCAATGCGATGCGAGTAAATACGCCTATGGTGGACAACTGTATCAGTTGGATGAAGAGGGGAATGTGGGTGTTATTGCCTACACAAGTAAAACTATTAAGGGTGCGGAAAAGAACTATTTCACGACTGAAAAAGAACTATTAAGCATTGTCAGATGTTTAGAGAAATTTCGAATATATATCTTGGGTCAACCATTAACGATTATAACTGATAATAAAGCACTCACTTTCATGCATAAATGCCATCTAAACAACTCCAGGATAACTAGGTGGATCCTATCCATACAAGAATATAACTTTAACATCCTTCACTGTAAAGGTAAAAAAAATGTAGTGGCCGACATACTCAGCCGGTATCCAGAAGACGTAACGGAAGAGGACCAAGTTGATGAGAACTTCGAATATCAGATAAATCAGGTAACTATAAAAATGAAGAAAGACGTATGTAGTATGATAAGAGACATAGGAAAATTCCAGAAGGAGGATACGAAGTTGGCATCTATTATAGATAATCTAAACAATAGTAATGAAAATGATATGTGTAAGTTTTATAAGTATATTGATAACAAGTTGTATAGGAAGTGTAAGAACAAATGGAAATTATACGTGCCAGAGAGTATTACGGACGTAATCATCTCCGAAATACACCAGATGTACGGCCATTTAGGAGGTAAGAAATGTACCAAACTGTTACAGGAGAGTTTCACATTTGATAAAATGTCAAGGAAAATTAAAGAGTACTTGAAGACTTGTGACAAATGTCAACGTTGCAAGGATAGCCAAAATAGGAACCTGTTTGGCGGAACGATACCTATTTTACCGTCAGAGAAAGGAGAACTCATTAGCGGTGATTACTACGGACCGTTACCGGTATCGACGGGTGGCGTAAAATACATCTTCGTCATGGTAGATAACTTTACAAAATACGTGAAGTTATACACGTTGAGAAGGGCAACAACGGCCGCAACTATCAGGAGAGGCCGACAATACATCGAAGAAGTTGTAAAACCGAAAGCAATATTAACGGACAATGCGACGCAGTTTACATCGAAACAATGGGTGAGAGGAATGAGTGAACTTCAAATACAACTGAAGTACACTGCCATTCGCAACCCGTGCGCCAACCTTGCCGAACGTATTAATCGACAATTAGGAAACATGTTCCGTATATTCGTCGGCGAACAACACACTAAGTGGTCACGTTTTATTGCAACAATTGAAAGCTGCATTAATGAAACGTATCACGACACCATAGAAATAACACCATACGAAGCGCAATTCGGTAGGAGACCAGCACGCGTTTGGGAAAAATACTTAAACCAAGAAATACATGAACATAGTATAACGGACAACCACCAAATCTTTGTGAAAATGAAGCTGAAGAGAGAGAAGCACGCAAAGAAAATGAACGAGGATAACAAAATTACCAAATTTAAAATGGGAGATCTAGTATTGGTAAGGACATATTGCCAATCGGATGCCATGCAGAAGAAAATTGACAAATTTTGTGAATTGTATTGTGGGCCCTATAAGGTGAAACAGGTCTTAGGGGAAGCTACATATATCTTGGTTGAATGCAGCGATGAACAGAAGGTCCGCGGCAAATTTAACATAAGGCAATTAAAAGCATATCATTCCCGGAAGGAAAGGGAGTAAAGAAAGAAATCAACGTGAAAAATAATACATCAAATTATTTAAGGACAAGACGTGTGTTTATGTTACATAAAGGAAGGAAAAGGCAAATTACTCAACGGCTAAGTGGGGAAAAGTTAGAGGAATACGTAACGCCTCTAACGGTAATAAAACAAACCATTCAAGTTTGCTTAGCTAAGAGATAGAATTGTCTTTGTAATTAAATCAAGAACTATGTCATTGTGTTATAGTTAGTAGTGAAATCATAGACTAATTTGTAAAGATTTAAATTGTCTTGTTTCATGGTAAAACTCTGAATAATGTACGTGATAAAATAGCAATTGGTAGGAGAAAGTAAGCAAAGGTTTGTTACTTAATCATATGAAATAATTAGCTATAAATTATTGGAACGTACAATAAGAAAAAAAATCATATTATATAAATTGTGTAATCGTAAAAATTTTAATGAGAGTTATAGTGTGGTAGTTGTTAAGTTCAAATAAAAGGGGAAATGTAAATAAGGTTTTGTTCAATTGAAATGAGATGTTGTTGAGAAATTGTAAAATTTTAGGGGAAGAAAAATTTTTTTTTGACACGTATAAGAAGTACATTATTAATGTTTATATGTGTAAAAATTTAGCATAAATCAAATTGTAATATAATCTTTGGAGAATATAACCAAGGAAATTGGAGTGAATAGGTAATCAAGATATTTAAACGTAAGCTTATTGTGTTTTCTTTTGTTGTAACCAAGTTGGTAGGACGCTTGTCAACAAAAGGTAAAATTTAGCTTGTAGATTATTTAGGAGTAATGCATATTAAAAACTTAAACGAAAAGAAAAAAAATGTGATAACTAGTTAGCAACAAAAGAACATTTTTTTTTACTTTATTTACTTAAAAGGAAGGAATTTTGTAGACATAGAACATGTAAATGAATATTAACTTAACCATTTAATTACTAGAAAATCTGTAAATGGATTCATAATCTCAAACAAGCGAGCAATAAATTCAGTATCGATGTTATGAACGACGGTGGTGTGATAATGACAGACAGTGTTGAAAATGGGGGAAGGAAAGGGTAAGTGATGCTACACTCTTTCATGGGGAAGATGATCTTTGGTGACTACACTCTTTTTAATGAAGATTGACCATTGATGAAACTTCAGCAAGGGCATTAATTTGCGATTCCTTGATTCGGGACTCATCAATGAACCCAAATTGGGGACTCTGTGAAGAAATTACAGTAGAGAATTTTTTTTTTGTGTAAACGGCACTGTAGCGGGCGTCAACTGTCAAGAGTGATGCATGTTATAGCCAAACGGCCGCCGTTAGACAATGACTTAAGAAAGACAATGCCTCGGCACACAGCAGATGTTGGACGTGGATGAACGACATAAGCGCAAAAGGCTCAAATAACAAAGAAACAAAAGACTGTGTCTTTTCGTCACAATTACCGACAAAGCGTGTACTAAGGGGACGCCAAAATTTTCGACATACACGTGTGAGTTAGCGACTGCACATGGACATAACATTTTCCACAAAAGCAGTCTAAGAGCGGATGCAATTAAGAACAAAAGAACATGCATAGCCGCACAGCGGGTAACTTGCTTGCTGGCACGACATACGGAGCATCTTATAGTGCTGCAGAACAGATGTTAGTTCCTGGAAGATGACCACCATCAGCGTGTGAACGTAACAAGGGAAGTCGAGGACAATACGGCGATTCGACACACCCGGGTTATGGTACACACATGTGCGGAAAGGAAATCGCTTGGAAAGGACACTAGGGAACGTAAGACAATCACGTAACAGACAACCGTGTAATTAGGTCCGTCGTCATACGGGGAGGTGGTGTGGACAGCAAGACTTTTAGAGAGGGGTTTTGACTGACCTATCAGGAACAAGGAATTCGGCAAAGGCGGGTGTTAAGAAGACGTCAACATGGAGACAAGGGTGAAGAGCGAATGGGAAGTAGACTAGAGACCCCAGCCAGAGTATCTAGGAGGAGTCTTCGCAGAATCGGAAGCGAGAAACCAATCATGACAGTGATTGTGGTAAGGGTATGCTATCCGTGGAGGGAGTAGTGTTGCGGAAGAAATAAAATTAGGTGTTCGCAGAGAAGGAGAGGTCAGTCTATTTTAAATTTGAGTGCAGTCTCAGTTCGGTCGTATTCTAATTTTTGTCAGTCAATTTTATTTCGGTATAAATCAGCCAGAGTCTTTCAGATGGACTGTAGTAAAGTGTATTGAAACAAGCAGGGAGATCGTTCGGGAGTGTATCAGAAACTATGTAAAACTGTAGAACTAACCCGTGCGTTAATAGAATTCACAAGATCGTGGAAGTTAAATACTAAGACAACGTCGAGTCAAGTACGATCAGACTTTGTGATCATAAATATCCCGTTTTATGAATCGAATGCGTGTGACAAAGTATTGACAATATATCACATTACCGTGACGTGAGTGACATGAGACAATATAGTGAGATTGTGCCACCAATTAACCCACTGAAATGCAAATAACACCAATTATATTTGCATAAGTGAATACATTATAAATGGTACGATCGCTCTAGTTGAACGCGGCGTAAACTATTGCACACGTACATCGAGAGTGACAAAGAACCTGTACGCAAAAGTGTTTTAGACAATGAAGAAATATTCGAATTAACGCTATTAGTCATTTCATGCGAGTATCCGAATAAAATGTGGAACAAATAGTGTCGTGACGGAGTGTCAAGCGTAATTTAATTGGCGCATCACAATTCAATGACGCGGAGTAGATTAATCGTCTTATCTTCAGCCTGGACCTCGTCGCAGAATGAGGAACTACGCAGTTAGTCACCGCAAATTGGATACAAACACCAAGTAAATTATTATTATTCATGTACCTTTAGATTAGGTTGCCACTGTCCTGCCACTCAAAAAGAACTCGCCACTGAATTGAATATACATTTATTTAATTGCTCTAAGTAACGCAAATTGAGAAATATGAATCCATAGAGTAGGATATATTGAAATTTATAAAGTCATTAATTAACCTTTATTGATTTGTAGATGTTCATAAATGTTAGAGATAATATGACAGCATTGTGTATTTAATATGTTGTATAGAAACGCTAACTTTATTCAGAATTTAAATGACATTGAAAATATATAATAAATTTGTATTGTTCACGAAAGTTAATAGTGTCTGAGTCACATAATTGTTATTCACCCAAAACACCTGTTTACCTGTGGTGCTCCAGAACGCGGGACGTATTAAAGTTCAGTGATATCAGAGTGTATCATCATATATGGTATGCCCGTCCTGGAGCAGTAAACAAGATCTGTAGTAAAAACCTACAGTTATGGAAAACTCCTTAGAATGGAATACAATTAATTATCATACCTTACATGATGAAGTTCTTATGAGCAGATATATTTAGCATCAATAATAAACCACTTATTCAAACTGATAAAGAACTGTCAATCATAGTAAACAAGGTAATTTAGTTATTTGAACAATTAACATTTACACTCATAACTTCACAGAAAATATAAAGTCGTATATGACCACCCAAACTTGGCGTTGCGATCTAATTAAAATCAATTAATTAATCTATGCAGATAAATTTGCATATAAGATACTAACGTTGTAAACCTTATTCTATGGATTTCATGGCTTTGAACAATATCAGCCATTTAAACTTCTTAACTCTATTAAACCTTAATCTATTTTCAGTCCTTTCTGATTTTACTATTATTATCTAACATCCCCTTGTACAGTAAATATTTCCCTCACATACTTTCTTTATTATTGGCATTCCTTTGAATGTCTTGAAATAACAAAGTGACCTTATTTAATGAAATATTGGAAATATTTTCCATTTTAATATTTCATTACTTGTTAATTATAAAATATAAAAGTTATTTTATAGCACTTTGTTTAAGTTATAGATACACTACAACTTGAAGTTTATTACAGTTAAAAACACTTCCACTAGTACACATTCACTGTTGGTTCTGACTTATATTTGAGTTTTATTATTCTCAGACCAGACCTTTAGTCATAATGGACTGTGAAGATTTGTTTATTTTTTATCATATAATAACTTTAGTTGGTGCACTTCTTATCATACTACACAATACTTTTATTTATAAATAATTACAATTTCATAATGTTTTGGGATGTTATACTTTCTTTAATGGTATCATTTGGTTTGGGGTTAATGGTAGTTAATAATAGGTTTTATTGTGGTTCTTCCATCCTATTTCTTCCTTTCTTCTCGTCTTCCTTCTTGTGTTCATTCTTGGGTAAACCAAGGTACTCCGTGTTATCTTGTCCGATGGTTGGTTCGGAGTATCTTATTTATTATCTGCTTTTAAATTTCTTCTTCCTTCTTGGGTTTGGAGTATCTTCTTTATTATCTGCTTTTAAATTTCTTCTTCCTTCTTGGGCTTGGAGTATCTTCTTTATTATCTGCTTTTAAATTTCTTCTTCCTTCTTGGGTTTGGAGTATCTTCTTTATCACCTGATACTAACTTTACTCTTCTTTCTTGTTTCGGGATATCTTGTTTATCACCTGATACTAATCTTCCTCTTCTTGTTTCTTCTTGTGTTTGGGGTATTATATTTATCACCTGCTCCTAACCTCCTGGGTAATCTCCTGATTTTTTAATATGAGTTTCCTTTAATTTATTTTCTTTGACTTTTATGGTTGCATTTTTATTATTTAATTATTGTTTTTCTTTTATAGTGGTGTTTTCCTTTGAAGTGTAATTGAATTTCATTTGACATTCTTTGAGTATATGTAATTTAATTATTTTTATGATCTTATTTGAATTAATTATTGGTGGAATATCTGTCATGCTACAACATCAATCACTGAATTTTGATTTTATATTGAAATAGTTTTAGAAACATAAATTGCTAACAAGAACTTAACCAAGCTTGCACTAATTCTCATTGCCATAACTTACTTTTCATGTTTTAAAATATCAACTATTGTGTATTAGATATAAGGAATATTATAATTTATGTGCATTTATTAGTCTGTAATCCAACTTCTGTAGTCCAAAGAACTTATTCCCTGAGCAAAAATTATTATTTAAAAAAAAACATTAACCTGTACGCCATGATGGCATTTTACGTATGAATACTGAACGAAGCCGGACGCTGCCAATCGAGCAATTTGTAAATGTCGGAATTATAAAAAATATATGTACCATTTATCCACTGTAATTGACCAGTTAAAATAAAGAAAGGTTCAATAAATATTCATATTTCTCAATTGCTGTATGTTTGATTCATATAAAAAGGGTAATATAAGAATTTGGGACACAAACAATAAACATACGAAAGTTGACGAATTCGACTCGGCCAGACAGCGTGAGCCAATCAGACGGCGAGGCGGAAAAATTTGAACTGAGCGACGAGAAATACGGTCGACTAGTAAGTATTGAGACAAAGTATAAACCGGCTCGCTGCACACTATTAAATAATTTAACATCAATAATAATTAACAATACCGGTAAATCGCTACATCACAATACGAATTGACAGCTTGGAACAAACAGGCTTAAGAAGAGTGCAGTGTTACGCAATGGAACATTCTAGAACAGAGGAGTGTGTCCCAGCAGACCCCAGCTGTAATGTTTTTGTGCGTACATATTGCTAATTTGAGAAGTAAGACAATTACGTGACTCTTATCATGCGTCAACAATCGAGGCTATTCCAGATCGCACCGGTCTGCGCACTGTGTTCAAGGCCAGACACGACACTGTTTCTAGTGGATTCGAGAGCGCCTGTAAGAGGAAATTGTGTAACACGTCATCCGAAAAGTGACAGATTATGCAGGCACCTCAGAGGGGTATAAATATAAGAATCCAGCGACGGCCAGTTTAGTTTACGTCGGTCGATTACTCAGTGCGTGCAAGTGGTTGTTACTGAAAACTGATAATTGTGCGGGACTATATTAGTTGACATTATTATTGCGTGTGGACAAATTTAACTGAATTATTGCACGAGTATAATCTTGTTGAATAACTTGTTGATTTCAAACTGTTATTTGTAAGTAATTAAAACTGGTGATCACTGACTTAATTGGTGTTTATTTTGTTTTCCAGTGTACCATACGACGATCAGTGAGACCATCGTAACAGCATTATACAGTATAATGAAAAGAAACATTTGAAAGAAGAATGTAAATATAGAACTATACAAGAATGAATCATGTAGAAATAAATATATTAAATCCGTGATTTGAAAAGGGGAGAAGAAGAATAATCATATCTCAAACAATATAGATTTATGTGTTTTAATAAACACTTATATTAAATATTAAATAAATAAATCTTAATAAATACATTATTTTTGTAAATATATTTTTAGCTTGAAAAGTCTGCTAGTATTTCAAAATTGTATCAAAATTTATATTTTTGGTACATCGACAAATGTCAATAAAGTACTCAAAGTAGCTTCTTATTTCTCCTCTTTCCTTTAAAGGGAATTGCTGTTTCCGTTGATGAGCCACATCTCTGACTTATAGCCAAACTTTGCTACCTTATGACTTGTTACATTGTTCTTTTATCGGAACGTTAAAATGTAATGTGATGGAAACCTAAGTTTTTAGAAAAATTTACCAATGACGTAATCAATCACACCACGGCACTGATACTGTCGTCTTAACTTAGAAGCCGGCTCAAACCCCAGCTGGGAAAACTTTCTCAAGTTATTATCAACTTGCTGATATAGAAAACGTCTTTACTAACATTACGTTTTTATAAACGACTATTGGTGCAATTTTTACTCTACGTCATGACTGGATAGAAAGTTACAAACTCACGCGTTCGATAATAATTGGGTTATGGGTTCTGGGTTGTGGTGACTGCGTTCTGGTGAACGTGTACATTTATAATGAATAAATAACTTTATTTTTCGTCAGTACATAATCTGAAGCTTTGACAGTTTTTTCGATAATCTGGTATTAAAATTTGGCATATTCCAACTCTGTTTGAATATCAGAACAGAATTTATGCACGTGCAAACTCATCTCATAGGTTCTCCCAAGTACATTCAATATCATCAACATTATCATTCTCATCACATATTGTTCTTCCAAGTGGAAGGACTCAGACATCACCGCTAAATTCTCCCATCCCAGTTTTTCACATTCGGTGTACCATAATATTCCTATATATTACCGTAATATTAAAAATTTCTATTCGTAATCAACGAATCATCAGTAAAATTTCCCTGACTCCAGTCGATAATTTTATTCGTGGTCACACTAGTTTAAGGTCACCTTCGTATTAGGCAGTGATGGATATTTTACATCTATGTGTACCATGTTCAGTCTCCTATTTCCTTGTACATACATTCACCGGTTAACTGAAACCAATTCATATCGTGAGAGAAAGGTATTCTAATGTACCCTTAAGATACCTGACTTCACAAGCAAATTGATTTATGACAGCACTGACTGTATAAAGTGGAGAACTATCCTTACTTAAAAGAGACCGTACACAGAGCTTAAACAAGCAGTTCACGTGACTTTTTACCATGAAAAGGTAATATCACTCTAAAGACCCGTTCACACTAAAGCTACAGATACCGGAGAATCGAAAGGGTGAGGCGCGCGAGGTAAATCATTAACATTCCTGTGAACATTGACTCACGATACTGTGAATAGCCTTTTGTTCTGTAATGACTCGGTGCGTTTCCCTCGACCTGATTGTTGACTTCTGTGAATTATCTGTTTTGTAATAGTCTTGATATCTTTTCAGTAGTCGGTGTTGTCTTGCGAATCTCAGTTCAGTGCTCCATGTGTGTGTGTGTGTTAGTGAAACTAATAAAGTAGAACTATTAAAATTTTTCATAATGGCTGGTATGAACAGCAGGCTAGGCGAAGAAGTTATAAACGGTCAAAGCAGGGAAATATTTAGCAATGTGTTTAAATTTATGATGAAAGAGACTGATAACAAAGATGTGACGATTCCAGTTGTTAGAGCTAGGGAGCGAACTGCTGGTGCTATTGTCGTTTCTGAACGTGTGGTGACCAAAATAAACATGGAATTACGACAACTTGAAAATCGCAATGAGGGTGGATAAGCCTACTTTATTTGTTACTCCGAACAAGAAGCAAACGAAAGCGAAACCTGTAACTGGACTAGATGAGATTGATCAAGGTGTTGTGGGCGGTTAGTGCATGAATTTTATATAATAAAAAACAATTCCCAACAGCAGAACTCTTAAGACAAGAACTTCAAAAAAGAATAGGGTATACCGGAAGTGAAAAAGTGTGCGTGTAATCCTGGAAGAACTGGGTTTCGTTGCAAAATAATTAGGAATAATAGAAAATTACTTATTTAACAGTCTGATATCAGAGAACAAAGAATTAGTTATCTCCAAGTTGTCAAGAAATATAGAGATAAAGGCCGTCCTATAATTTATATGGATGAAACATACATTCATTCTTTTCATGTAAGTGGAAAAGTATGGTCAGACGATTGCAGCAAAGGCATTCTTTCTCCGATTTCTAAAGGAGATCGTATGATTATTATACATGATGGAGGAGAAATAGGTTCCTGGTGAACATGTGGAAAGCGTCATCTTCTTCAGGAGACTATCACAAAAATGTGAATAAGGAAAACTACGTAGAGTGGATACGTGAAAAGCTGCTTCCAAAACTAAAATCCATGTTCATATTGTAAATATTGTTTAAAGAAATAATAGAAGTAAAATTATTTATAGACTGCATTAAATTTACTACAGTACTTTATAATATACAATAAGTATGTATACTGCGAAACAAATTTATCATTGTTGCAAACAATACTTGGCAATTTTTTTTAAAGTCAGTTAGCAGTTTTAGTTCAAATAAGGTAAACTTTTTAAAATGGCCGTTTTCTAGTTTTGGCCTCTGAAAATTTTCTTATTGATCATCAAAGCTTGATTCCTTGCCAACTTGTTTTCGGTCAATAAAGTTACTTGTCCATTTAGTCTGATTTGGCTCATGATTAAGCACAAATAATTTTTAACGAGTTTCAGCTTGTCACAAGCAGAAACTTAAAGTACAAATTATTACAAACAACGTAAAGGCAAAAGACAGGTTTGGAACCGACTCTTAAAAGTCCATCTCAACATTAAATTGTAAAACTTGAAGAGCTGACCTTCCTTTGTAGTAATTTCTGTTCCTTGAATGTGGCGTCTCAGCCTTTTTATTTTTGCTGTAATCTCGTCTTTCGAAAATTTGACATAGCATTAATACAGACTAAAAATTAGTTTTCGCGATTTTTCATAATTTGCTTCAATGAAATTAACCGACTGCAAAACCGTAAATTTGTTATGTACATCTTCCATTGTTTTTCTTTTTGTTCGGAATTTTTCTCACACGAGGTTCGAGAAGAAATCCTTACAATTGCTGTTTCCATTTCTTTATATTTCTTTGAAGAGAAGTCCAAAGCACCACTAACTAGAGGATCTTTACTTTCTTCAAGAAAAAGTTTCAAACCTCATACTTTGTTTACAGCCTTGTCTAAGGAAATTCCTTTAATTTACAGATAGTGTTGAGTGTGGTTGATTTTCTCCAAAGGGTCTGACCACAGATGCAGAAAAACTATAAATGTGAAATCGCAAATATTCGCCATTATAATCTGAGCCGATCCTCTTGTATCCAGGCTTTTAAACTGGTCGCACAGCTCCTCCACTGCATCGAGTAATTTATGAAAATGGTTCTTGAAGGGTTTCACAGCTCTATGCTGTGCGTTCTACCTTGTGCCAAAACATTTACAAGGACGAAGGGTTTGTTAACGTTTTAGGAAGGAAAATTGTAGAGAAAGTGGGCTCTTTTAACTATTTTGGGGGTACGTGACATGAAATGGATACCGCACAGAGAGTCTAGTTTGATACTGTACCGTCTCTGAAAGTTTGACAGAGGAAATCACAAGTAGTGAGAGTGCTTTCGAAAAGGCAAATGCGTTGCTGACCGATAGAGGAGAAATTGCATTGGTACGAGAACGAGATTTGCTAAATATTCTATTTGGTGTCTGATTCTATACGGTAGTGAATGATGGGCCATCAAAAAGAAAGGAGAGAGGTGACTAGAGAGTTTTGAAATGTGGTTGCGATGCAGAATAATTAAGATTTCATTGCCTGACAGAGTGAGAAGAAAAACTGATAAAAGTAATTAAAAGGGGGAAACATCGTGTTTGGGGCACATACTGTATAGCGATGTTCTGCAGCTAAGTATCACTGAGAGAAAGATGGAAGGAAAAAGAACGGGAAAGGAGAAAGGTTAGAATGTTTGATCACAAACGGAAGGAGCTTTGGACACGTGAACACAGATACACAGAACCGAGACAAATGGAGTCCATCTAGTTGAAACCTGTTGAAATACACTGTTACTAAAAAAATAATAATGTTTCCAACCCAAAACTCGACACATGCTGAAAGTCAAGAAAAAATTTACACTGTGTCGGTAACTATAGCAACTAAAATTTAAAAGAATACTCTACCAGATAAATTCATACAGTACGTTATTACAAACGTATGATAGTACTAAATGTTACAAAACGGAGTACGAACTAAATACGAGTGACCAAAAAAATCTGATAATTATAGAGAATATACACGTGCATAACAGCGCTGAGCGTTAGTTGGAAAGTGGAGCCTGTTGAGAGGTATCAGGCACTCTCACCACATTTCTTGTCTTATCTCACATCAAGAAACGTGAATGAGTTGGTATTTGAGTGTGTCTGTAGGTCAGAGCGTACGGCCGCACACATAACTAAGCCTGATTGTAAGAGGGACAAAGAGCCAATAGATTAATTTGGATGGATCCAATATTAAACACTCCAAGCGCCTTGACCGGCTGGCGTCAGGACAAGTCTGTTACAATGCACACGGTTCGTGTCGCCTACCATCTAGCCTGAGTACCGTCGTAGTGCATTGTATCTTGTTGGATGTGATATTCGTTTATTTGGTATTGATCAATGTGTATCACTGAACCATTCCGATTGATTTTGATGTATCTCTACACATTATTATCTGCTTATCTGCTTCTTGCACTCCACTTGCCATTGTCAGCCATCCGAATACTGGTATAACTTAGATAACTCTAACAGATAATACGATTATAGAATTGCCAAACAAATTATAGTTAAAACTCAAAATTTTCAATACTAATGAAAGCGTGTAACCAGTTCAACTCCTCACTCAATAACGACATTGCTAAATAGTAATTCTGCTGACTCGGTTATTCTTAAGACTGAAACTAGAGACAATGAAAGTTAAATAAACGTTATACTTTTTCTGCCTGCTTTTAAGATCTCATATAAATTTTGAAGTATATTCGATAGGTTGTATTATTTTAATTTGATTCACTAACGATTCTCAGTTGCTTGGGTAGCAGCGGATGATTAAAGTCGGCAAAAGATTACTTTAATTTTCTTAAGTAGTCCCATTGTAAAAACACGTCTCCTGTCTGCCTGTCAGACGTATTTGGTTGCATCGACTTACGGCGACTCATTAACGGTAGAAAAGAAAAGTCTTATTAAGAAAGATGTCCGTTTGTCTGCCTTGTTGCTATCCATTTACAAATGTTCAGCTTTTATCAACAAGAGTATGAGCCGCGCTGAAAAGTTATTTTCGTGATTTGTTTTAACGGGTTTGTTGTAAAAGGTGAAGGAGAGAAGAGAGCGATGATAGAAAAAAAACTTACATTATTTTCTACTGTAAGTCAGAGTTTACTGAAAGACAAAGGATATGGAGCCCATATCAAGCTCATTTACCGCGGTAATTGTTTTCGCTTCATTATAACTCCCATGATACGTAGACTTAACAACATCCCCGTAGATGAAAAAGACTACAAAGACGAACTAAACACGACAAAATATCTAGCAGAACCTAACGGATACGACAGAACAATAGTCAATAAACTCCTACACAAAACACAAAACAAACAACAGACAGAGACAGAAAACGAAAAATTCATAACACTAACATACATCAACAAACAAACTGAAAAAATAGCCCACAAATTCAAAAAACCAGGATACAGGATCGCTTACAAAACTACTAACAAAACAGAACACACACTATCAAAACACACACACAAAGCACAAAACAAATTCGATCTACCTGATGTTTACAAACTAAATTGCTCAAATTGCAACAAATTCTACATAGGCCAGACAGGACGTAGCTTCAAACTTTTGTATTTTTATACATTGAACACACAAAGGCACTCCACTCCACTATAGAATCAACCTTTGCAAACCACCTCATTGAAGCAAATCACACATACAAAAACATCGACAATAACATGAACATTTCTGCACGTACACACAAAAGGCCGAAAACTAGACACTCTAGAACAATTGGAAATATACAAACACACGAAAACAAATAAAAACGACATCCTAAACGAACAGACACAATTCAAATCGCACGCATTATTCGAACATATCTCACCCCACACACACACAACATCGATCTTTCGAAATTCGATTCCGTCGCCCACAACAGGACGGACAGCGCTACCAGCGGCAACCTCTGAAGAAGGTTTTTAAAAGTGAAAACCGGTTCAGGTTGTAAGGTAAAACTTTATGTTTTTACTCGTAAAAAACTTTGTGTTCCGAGTCGTTAATGAAATAGTTGTATTTAACTCCCATCTGTTTGGGCGTAGTTGAACCGAACACGCCAATGCATTTCAGTAACTGCACTTAGGCCTACTTGAACGTTGGAGGTTATATCAGAAGGGGAACGTACGCAGGAATTCTTCAAATGCGAGTTCCTCGAGTTCCCTGTAAACTTAGGCGTAAACTTTTGGAAGATGTTGGGCCTACTGAATATCTTGATAACATCACAATCATTTTTAATAAACATGTTAATTATGTAGTTTCCATATGGCATAGCTCTTGTCGACGAAGTGAACAAATCTTTTATATACTAAATTTTATAGTTGAAAATTAAATACAATTTTGTGAATTACACCGCATAAATTTTAAATGATTAAAACTAATTAAAATATTCTGCTCACTACTTTGTAAGAATATTAGATTATTTACCTAATAATTACATAAATTATTGACTCAGTAATAAAAAATGTATTTATTTATTTCAGTTAAAAGTAACAAAGTTTAATTAAGTCGGACGACTTCAAAATTTAAATCCAGTATGTGTAGTGACGGAGCGGTCGTGGCGTAGTGGCTAGCGTGCGGCGCTGCTACGCTGTCGGCGCGGGCTCAATTCCCGCCGGGGGCCATCTGATTTAGATACGACCGTTCCCCCTCGCAAGGCAATGACAAACCAGCGAGAGGTATCCTGCTTAGTATAAACCTTCCCCAACTATGCCGTTCGGATCCGGCCTTAAACTGTAGGTCCCATATACCTGTGAGAGACTCAGTACCACACGCACCACGGGTATATGCGGGGAGGGTACTAACCAGTCGAAAGGCTGAAGGACTACGAATGTGTAGTTATTTGTAGAATGTTTTAATTAATTTGAAAGTAGTGTCCATTTTTAACTGAATATTATAAATTCCATAACTGATCTCACTAAAATCTGTTTATGGTTTTTTATTATTTTTAACATCAGTTTATAATTTCAACTATACCTCTCAAAACTGGAATTTATTAAATTTGCAAACACTGTTTAAAGTCATTTAATAAAGAAAACTTTGACAATTTTCTAGAACAACGGTCATCCCTGTTTACGGATAAGACATGTAATATATTTTTGATTTACGTTTACTTAATTAATACTTTGTCATAGTTTCAGATTGGAAAGTTTCGTTATCCTTTGGGATAGCTGCGAAAATATAAATATTTGCTACAGGCAAGACTCATGTTAGAGGCGTGCTTTACTGTTTATTGATTACATTTAGCAACCGAATGCGCAACATTAATAAAAGCAAACTAATGAATCTATTAAAGTGCGCATTGTGTATACCTACGTTTGTCTGTTTTTACATGTAGGTCTTATTTATGTATTATGTGTAAAATAAAAACACACAAGACATATGAGGAAATCTGTGGTATGTTCCCTGTCTGGTCACTTGTCGCTGTATAACTTGGTGTTCTGTGGAGTGTTGAGAAAATCAGATAAAAGAATTACTTAAATCTGTTTTACTTCAACTTGTCAAGGAACTATAAGAAAGTGTATTTCCATGAACAAATTTACGAGAACATCTGATACGCGGTTAGCACAAAACAGGGAACTGGACTATTCAAGAAACACTAGGGGTGCATTTATTAGACCAGAGTTACGGCGGTCTATCATGTGTTACAAGTTCTTTGAGGGCGTGCGAGTGGCCTGGCTTGTCTAATTTATTACTGCGCATTTTCTCTACGTTTGACTGAAACATAAGTAAGCCAAAGTAAGCTATGTTGTGCTTAGATATATAATATGAGAATTTGCATAAACTTCAAATCGAAAACGGAGTTTGGCAAGTCCCAAAAATTGGTTGGCGGATCTCAAGGTGTACCAGGCTAATTAGAGTAGCAAAACAAAGGAATTAAAAAAGGTGGAATATATTTAGTAACGCTGACTTTTGTAAAGGAGGTATCATTCTATAGTAAACATGGAACAACTCAATCAGCGATAGTATAGTAAGCTCATCCAGTCAAATATAAATATGAGTAGTGAATATTTATATATTTATGGGAAGTGATAAACATAATGTGCACAAGGCTAGATGCACTAGATAAAAGTTAGATGAAAGTTATATAAAAGATTTCAACTTTGTCGACTTCAAAAACAATGTCCTCACAACCCGGCAAGCAGAAGCTCGAAGTAATACGTCAGAGAAATCAATGGACGGGATAAATCAATTTACGTATGTCATATCCATTGTATGTTATCTTAGTGTGTGTTACTGAACTTGATTAATTTAAATGGAAACTATAGTCCTACGTAGCAAATCTTCTGTGTTCAGCAATGGACGGGCAAAAGCTAACAATGACGACGATGATATAATTTTATTGTATTATGAGTAGAAAAATGTGAAAGAAAAATGTACATGTAGAACTACATAAGAATAAAATAACTAAAAGTAAATATGGCGAATCCGTTTATTGAAAAGGAAGGAAGGAACAAGAATCTCAAACAATGTATATATGTTAACATATACGTTTATTAAATAAAAACATTGTAATAAACACATGGTTTCCATAAATATACTTTTGACATTTTAACTTGAGGAGATATATAATCTTTTCGAAGCTATATTAAAATGTATATTTTAAGAAGATTGACGTATATCAATAAAGAAACAGAAATTACTTCTTGTTGTTTTTTTCTTGGTTAAAGAGAGTTGGTGTGTCTCCTTTGATGAGCATTTTTCTGACTAACAGTCAAACTTTGGCCGCTTAAAACTTGTCACACTATATTGTTTTATCAGAATGTTAAAGTGTATTGTGACGGTAACCTGAAATTTTGAGAAAAAATTATCAATAAAGTGATCAATCAAACCACAGCACTGGCACTATCGTATTAACTTAGACCGAGTCAACCCTAGCTGGGAAACGTTTCTCAAATTATTATGAATCTGCTGAATAGAAGCTGCCTCTATGGGCATTATCTTTTTATAAGCGACTATTGACATAAATTATTTTTGCTTTAGGCCTACGTCTAAAATATCTGAACGGGAGAGAAAGTTACAAGACAAACTACGTTTAACGTATCTAAAAAAGTTACGTTAGATAATAATCGTAGTTTGTGGTAAACGTGTTAATTTATAATAAGTAGAGAACTTCACTTTGTCAGTATACTGTCCAAAGCTTTGACAGTTTTTCGACGATCTCGTATTGCAATTTAACATATTCCAAACTCTGTTTGGAAATGGTTCTTGTCCTTTATAGTCAACTATGTACCGCGGTCAACGAATTATGGTGTAGGACGCAGAAACTAGTGAGGGCTGGATTCACAATTATGTGTACCTTTCTTCAAAACAACATTGGTGACGGTGAAGCTGATTCGTATGTTGAAATGAACTCGAAATTTTTTAGAACTAGTTTAAAAAATACGTTGGTAAACCAACGCAAAAGTCTCTCGTCATACCGAAAATACGTTAGAGAATTCGTTACGAACCAGGAAGTTCTGTTGTGAGCGGCAGCGGGTCCAAGAAAGCGTCAATGTTTGAAAATTTATTGTCACCGCGTGGAACTGTTATCGCTAACTTTTGTGTTACTGATGCGCGATATTCGGAACGATTAAACAAAAACATGATTTCTTCATACAAGATTTTTGTCGTCGGACGAACATGCACTCTTACATATGATAACTGTTTTGAAAAGTATTTAGCTGTTACACCGCACCTTCTCGTCATACCAATATTTTTGTATAAGTATCCGGTCGGCCTTCAAAGGGTGCGCACCCATACGGACGTGTGCAAGTACAAAGTAATGTGATTTTAACATTTAACGACCTCAACTGAGGGAATTAATCTGAAGATGGAACATATGTTCCAAAACGCTTTATTTTAAATAAAAAACGAAGTCACACTTAAAAAGATATAAGTTAATTTAATAATTTATAAATAACGAAGTGACTTGGTTACCACCAACAATATTTATCACAATACTTTCGTCATTCCGCATTTGTTCCTGGAAGAGTTTAGATCGTTCTTGTCATGTAAGTATCGTTATCGATTCTTGTGACTGTGACATTTTAACAAGGAGGATGGGTTGGCCACCGTTAGTTTCTGGTGAGTATCAGAACCCTTCTTCGTAGGAAGGATTATAATCAAATTAGTTAGGTGTGCATAAAGCACACAAAGAGCAAGTGTAAGAAGAAATGTACGTGCGGGTGGATCCAATTTTTAAACAGGAATTTTCAGGATAGGAATTAGTTGGAGAAATGTCGAAAAATAACAAACTGAAGACTCGAAGGGAATGCGAAACGTAAGCAAAACAGAAAATCCACATAAAACGACGACGGTCGTATTCCCAGGAAAAATGTTGGGTCTCATTAAGAACTCATATTTTCTTCTAATTGGTCGTACGAATGTATTAGGCAAAAGGTTTTTTGTGTTCGTAGGAGAACACGTCAAAAACCTACTGAACGATGACAAATATTTTTTAAAATGCACGTATAAGAGTTACCCAAAATAGTTCGCACAGCTATACATTATCCTTGTTGATCTTCGCAGCGCATTTCATGACACGAATGTGTATGCAGTTCTGTTTACGCTTTTACCGGATATAACGGAATCTACATTTTTGTGTTTATGTACTCTCTCAAGAAATGGTGTTCATTATTTTCGCCAAAAATGATAAAACTTGCTTCTAAAGCTTCGGCTATCAGTGCGACGAGGAACATATTTCAAAATACTACAGAAAGTGACTACAACTTTCATTTTAATCAATCTAAAGACAATGCAACACTGGACTGACTGTGGAGTACAAAGAAAACGAGTATAAAAGACTTACGAGTAGGACTTACGTTTTGGCATATATGTAAATTAATCGAGTAGATGATGGATGGCTCCTGATCGTGGAACATCTTGCCGAAAATAAGAATTTAGTTCTCTCCGTATTAAAGAGATAGAAGTGGATTTCTGGAGGCAATGTCGTGGGAAAAACCAGATTAGATAGAGTTGGAAACGCAGACATTCAGGAAGAAATGGAGATATGGTATTATAGCGACAATAGAAGTAAAACGCTTGAAATGTTTCGGATATGTTTAAAGAACGTAAAATAGATAGCCAGAGAAGGGATCCGAATGGACAGGACCCTATAAGAAAAAAGGGAAAAACCAAAACTCACTTGGAAAACAGAGGTGAAAAAGACAATGGATAGAAGAGGGTTCAACAAAGGAATATATAAAGATTAAAGGTAGCGGAAAGTATGTTTAGGATGCAAGAGACCGCCAGAAGTTGCTGCTGCGGCGGCTGTGAGTGTTTCGCGCGAGCCGCGGTCTTATGTTCGGTGGCTGCTCTCGCTGTTGGTTCTGCGCCTCTGTCCACTTCGCTCGGCAGCGGAATGTAAAGCTTTCTGGTGTCCAATCCCAATGTCCTAATTTGAATGGTCCCTTCTTTCTTCACCATTTTCCGTTCTTCTTAGATCTTGCTTCCTTCGCTTCGGAATGAAACTTCCTATAGCTTGCAGCTTTGTTTGAGCGAGGTGTCTTTGCACCCGTGACAGGATTGCAGCATTTGGATCAAGCCCAGTGGCTGTCAGAAGATAAATTAGTGCTGGTACATTCGACGGGTTATCTAATTCTGGAAGTGAGACCTCCAACGTGATTATTCTCTAGGTGGCGGGGACGATGACTTATAGTTGGGGCACTGCTCCCGGAACGCTGTAATGTGTGTTTTTTGGTACTCATTGTTGGGTACCATTGAAATATTACGACTTATTTAGATGTATTTCCGCAAATTATTACTCGTGTCTTGGCTTTCCTCTTGCTGTTGTGTAACAAGAAGCTATTTGCCGCTTTATAGATGAGTCTGACAAATTGTAAGATAACAAGAGACAACCAATTTGACGAGATTATATTTAAAATCAAATACTTCAAAGAATAAAACACAAAACACCATCAGGTGTTATAGCTTCGATAGTGACACTTTAATCTTTAATCTACTGTTTCGATTATTCTTAAGAAAGAAGGCTTTCAATGAAAATACAGATTAAGTAAAATTAAACATTTTACTTTTTACACCTTATCTGGAAATGTCAAACAAATTTTTAATTATCTTTTCAATTCGATTCATTAACGACTCTTAGCTGCTGGTGCAGCGCAACCGATGACTAAAGTCGGCAAAAAAGTATTTTAATTTTCTTTAGTAAGCTAACTATAAAAACATGGTAATCTGTTGTAATCTACTGTTCGTCTATTTGATTACAACGTCTTACTGTGACTCATTAAAGCTAGAAAAGAAAATATATTATTAACAAAGGAATATCTTTAAATAAAAAATATATCTTAATATATTTTATTAACAAAAATGTATTTGGCTACCAAGGTGACACTAATTTTTTCAAATGCTTAGCTTTTTGAAGTAATTCTGTAACCTGTACTATCACTGAAAAGTCGTTTATGCGATTTGTTTTAGCGGATTCATTATATTGGGATTGAAGAAAAGAGACGTGTTTTCTTTACAGTTCATGAGAATTTTAAATTTAATGATTTCTTTGCCTTAAGTTCCGTTATTTCAACAGAGGTTAACTACATTATTCTCCATTTAAAGTCAATGTTTACTGAAATTCAAAGGATATGAAAAGCAGAATCAATCCCACTTACCTATCAATTACTTTCCTTCATTCAAGTTCCCCTCACCGTAGTCGTAGTCGCAACAAACATCCTAGCGTAACTGCACTTAGACACATTGATCATTGTCAGCTATTCCAAAGGGAAAACCTGTTGAGCACAGACGATTTCTGAAATATGATTAGTCACAGAAGTTCCAGATGTCAGCATACTGATTTAGATGTTGTGCTGTTCGCTACACTACATGTTTAGCTAACAGAATAATAAAGTTAAAAAAAAAAATGTTAATTAGGTATTCCTCACATGATATCGCTCTTGCAAGATGACTAAAGTAAAATCTCGCTATTGAATGAATTTTTCAGAGTAATTTGTAACGTTCATTGTTATATAAAATCGTATTTATGCTATCTTTAGCGGGCCTTAAAGTCTATAAATATAAGTAACGGTCGTTAATATTAAATTCATTGTTTTCAAGATCTCTCGTAACGTGAATATTTGATCTACAGTAGATTTTCTCTTTCTGAATGCACTTTAGGGACCAAGTTTTTTCGACATATGGGAGCAGTCTCGTGTAAATCGTGATAGACAATATGTTATAGACGACAGTAAGTAAGGTAGTACCTCCAAAATTATTAAAATCTAGATCTCCCTTTTGTATTGTAGGCAGATTACACCACAGTTCCATTCTCTAAGTGTTCTTTCTTCGATACAAATAATTGAAATCAGGAAGTGCAATTTTTGTATTAAGGTAATCTTTTACTTTTAAAAAGTTTTGTATACAAGTTATTAAACCCTATGACTTATTATTCCTCAGTTTGCCTATTTCTAACTCTACCACTACCTCATCCGGAGGTTCTATTTTCCTGTTATTTCCAAATGTCGTAGACAGTCTTCTGTTTATTTCTTCCTGAAAATGTCCTGGATCTTTATCAAGAGTTTTCTTTAACAGTAAGTGGAATTAATTTGCCCATCTATTGGGGAATTTTTTTTTTATATGACCGCCCTCTTCCTTGCTAACAACCACCTTTGGATCAACTGGTTTCCTAACATTGTTGACTATATTTTGTAAAACTTTTTAACTTTGTTATTTTTTCAAGGACATTCCATCTCTTGAAGTTGGTTCCTTCCCATCCTCTTTGCTTTTGCGTATGTATTTTATTTTCAACCTTCCCTAACAGTTTGTGTTCTTCCACGTCTCAGCGGTTTCCCGTTTTTTGTAACATTTTTGGTAAGCCTCAGTTTTTTTATTAGCTGTTTCCTATATTTTTCATCAAACCGATAATTTCTTGGTGGATTGCCTTGAAAGTCTAATTCCGTTTCTGATGCTACGGCTTGTTTATATTTTTCCCAAGTTTTATCAAAGCTATGTGTTTCTTCCATATTCGATAGACTATCGATCAGGCAAGCTTTTTGTATACTTTCTGGCACTCTCAGGTATTTTCAGCTTCTCTATGTTGTGTTACTTTGCCTCCTCCTTTAATTTCCTTGATATTTGATAATCTAGACATGATCTAGTCCCTTCAATAAGATCTGACAGTTATAAGATTAGACCTATGCCTACCGCTTATTAAAACATCGTCAGTTTGATTCATTGTTGTTCCATCTGGTGATATCCATGTATACTTATATACATCCTTAGATTTAAAAATTGTATTATCAATCAAAAACCACGTGAAGCTGCGAAACAAATTGTGCTAAGGACATTATAAATTGTATTCATTTAGTCTAAGGCCATTAAGAAATTATGCAAGCTATGTTGACTAGTTATAGGTAAAAAAAAAACATTTATTTACTATTTGAGTATTTAGATCTCCAAGAATTATTTTATTGTCGTTCTAGGGGGAAGTCGTCTACTGCTTTTTCCAACAGTCTATAAAAATAGTTTTTATTTTCCTCCGGAGAAACCTCTGTAGGAGCGTTTAGAGAATATACATTAAAACAAACCTGCCTTTAAGAGACAGATAACACTTGCGGTGGTCTATTGCTTTGCAATCCGTTACCAGTTCTTTTCCTTTCAGTTGAATAATAAATCCTGTTCCTGGCATATGTTGTTTGGAGTGACAGTTATAATATTCGTGGATGAGTGGTAGTTTATCTTATCCGTGATTTCAAACCAATCCATCTTATATCCTGAACGACAGCCACTTCAATCTTGTACTTTGAAATCTAAGGCCTGGGCTGATGTCTGTCCGGCATGGAAGTCTCTTCCGCCGGCAAGCCTCAACTTTCACTGAAGCACACAACCCCCTTGCCCGCACGCACAGGCCTTCGATAAGGCGATATCCCCGGTGGGGGTAAATGAAAATGATGTAAAAAGTAAATTTAACTTAATCCAAAAACATGTTGCTTGTTATTCAAGGCCGGGATTTTTTATCCTACTCTCGTATAATAATTGCATGTACATTATACTGTATCCTACTATACTGTTTTGCTCCGTAGCAAAAAACTGATAAAACAACTATTTATAAATAAGATTGAACGGCCACTTCTGATGTATTTTTTTTTTATTTTCATTGTCTCACAGCTGATTATGTACCAAAGTAGGACCGAAAGAAAAAAATATTCCTACGCTTAGGTTGTTGATAACTACGTGACATTTTGCAGGCGTTGTGTGAGAGGCAAAATTACGCAACGCTCTCGATTTTCTATACACAGCTTTCATGCGTTTGTTGATTATTCTACCGGCACTCAAGTCCACCTTGTCACGTATTACACCACGCAAGCAAAGTATAAAAACAAGTTCTGGAAACGGCAAAAATTGATATTGAGATTCAGAGTGAGGTTAGTATAAAGTTAAAATGTTAAATTGTTGAGTGCAATCATATGTAACTAGAAACTTGTATAAGTTAGTCCAAAACTGTTAATTAGATGGCATATATTAATTGTAACATTAGGTATGTTGGACAGTCGTGAACGTTGAAAAAGTATTGTTTACGTAGTCTTTACTAATTTAAATTGTGACTAAAGTTCTAAATAGCAACTTCTCAGTTTTCAATTATTCTGATTCCATTGGTCAAACGCGAAGTTGCTTGCTACCGTCGTAACAAGTCACGAACGTTGCGTTGGACACAGGTCCGTGTAAAATTTCTACTATTATTCGGTGTTATATTGAAATCAACCTGGATAAGATTGGTACCATGATTCAGCATTTATGATAAGAAAAAATGTGAATATGTGTTTGAAAGGCCTTTCTGACTTGCAGAAAGTCATCAATAACATCAACAGAAACGATATCTACTATTGGCCACTTCCCGATATCTGGAGATACCACATCTGGATCACAAAGAGCAATACTGTTGTTTTTAAAATGATAAAAGAACTCGACATCGTTAGTAAACGTAGTAGCTTAACGTTTATATACAAATTTTAGAGATAAAAGTGATATGTTTAAATGTCTGGTACTGGAAAGTCATATTCTGTACAAAGTATAAGAAAATATTGTTATGATCATTGAACATTTTTACTTGTTTCCTTGATACCATGTATCAAGAAAGGCATTGTACCATATGATACCAGTGAAGCTCTGGTACCATGTACCAGTAAAGCCATTGCTTGCAACACTGGAGTTTAACAATATACTATCTAAATACACGTCTCAATCTTCTTCATTCTTGATGCTACAACCGTATGTGGGCCTTACCTTACTTACCTATTGTATACCATCTTCTCCTATGATCAGCAACTTTCCACTAATTCTTAATGCCTATATTCTTCAAATTCTCAATTAGGAATTCCAATAATCTCTTCCCTGGTATTTCTCACACTCTAATCTCTACCGGTTTTTTTGTAGGTGTCTTCCGGTGTCTACAGGTGTCTTCTCATCGATAGGTGTGTCTCGGTCATCTAATTTTTACATTTTATAAATTTTGCAGTATCTGCATTTTGTATTTGAGTGTTTAGTTCGCAGTTCGTTTGGATTCTGCAGGAGCCAGCTTGGTCTTATAGGAGTCCAAATAATCTATTAAGTATTCTTTGTTAAAAATATCTCAGCCTTTATATGACCTCCTCCCATGTCTCGCTACCGGCCTCATACGACTCTTGTACCTCTCAAAGTAGTCTTAGTTTTAGTAGTAATTCATAAGTGGTACTTTCAAGTAAACGCCAGTGTAAGCTGGTTTAATGTTCGCTTTTGAAAATTAGGTTAAATGACTGTCTCTTTCGGTTTGAATTAAACCATGGCTCGAAACTAACAGCCACTGTACTGTAGACATAACATAAAACATTTCTGTCAGACAGTTGTATCGACCTACGGTGTTTATGAGTGTGCACGTAACAAAGTACAAAGAGCAACTAGTATGTTGGATTTAACTGGTTATGTTCTGTTCCCGGTAATACTGATCGTTTCGGTTATTCTACTGTGAGACATAATCAGCGCATCTCGTGGGACGAGCGAAACGTTTTATGTCAGCACAATAGAACGTGACTAACTCAGACTAGCGTTGTTCTTTATAATAAAACAAACATAATGTTTTTACATAGTTTTATAACAATCACACGTAGTGTTTAAAATGTTTAAAACACTCAATAAGTTTTAAGCGGTTAAAAACGAATCAAACAGATATAAAAATTGCAGATCAGGGACAAATTAATTCTGCCAAAAGTAAATTTACATACTTCCAATCTGTGTCACGGTTATTGGGTTTGTTAACGAGCACTTTTATGTGATATTAAATTATCACATCTTGTTAGGAAAGTTATCTATGAATTTGTTACAAATTAAAACAGAGCAAAGTTTCGAGAATTCATTTCAACATTTTAATTTCATGGAGCTTTCAGAATTCACGCGCGTTCATTATGATTTTCATTTTTTTGGAGTGAATATATTACTGGACATAATTTCATCTGAATACTGTATAAAATTATCTTTGCGTACAACCATTAAGAGCGTCAGCTGCAAAACTTTTAATGAATTTGAAAACCAGCATCGAAACACAGAAAACGTTTATTTTTTGTTTTACGAACGTGACTAATTGCTGATTCAATCACAAAACGTTTTATTTGTACTTTGAGTAATTTATTTGAACCAGTTTTACGTATCTGACGAACAACTTTTTAAGTTACATTTACTTTCAAAATATTGGAAATTCAATAATACAAACTGTTTGAGGATAACTTTATACAATAATAACAATTTACTTTATGGGCCACAAATTCCACACACGCGCGCGAACACAAACCGCACTCATTCTCTGTCTCGTTCTCTCTTTTTCTTCTTTCGTAAAGTAGCATTTCGTAAAATTAATATAAATTAAAAATAAGCAAAAAATAGGATCATTGCCGTTTAGAAATTCGACAAGTAAGATCATTCTTATCACTACTTATCGGGCACAAAAATAGTCTACTTCAAAATACCTCTACTTAGTAGAATTAATATACGTTTCGTTTGATTTGAGGCCGTCTTTAGGTCCATCCATTACAGCTTATTTAACAGTGATGGTTACTTAATATTTGCACAAAGCAAAAAATAGATTTCTAAATGTGTAGTATAATCAAATTAGCTGTTGCAGAAACGTACGAACTTTAACGTTAAGGCTATGTAAACATACAATATGTTCCTGTTTACTACTAAAATACCCAAAAATCCCAGAGTGTACACGAAAAAAGATTGACTCATGACCCAATCATATATTTAACTAAAACGACATATTTATCTTCACGAAAAAATGGATTCCTGCCATTCCATTTAACATGACAACACTCATATTGAACAAATATTTTTAGAAAGCAAACAAAAAAGCAGGTGAGAACAAATATTTTGAGGGCTTAACTAATAGCTGTAACGATTCAACAGTGGAAATAAAAGGAATGATTACTATCACATGCGACTTCTTTATCAATCTGAAATAATTCTTTGCAACAAAACTTTAAGCATGAATGTAACAGATGGCATTCTAGTATATTGTTACGACGGTCTACTCGATCGTCGTAGGTACAGTGGAAACAAAATAAGTACAAGACACCAATTAAGTCACTAATCAACAGCTTTAATTTCACAGTTAAACAGTTAGTAATTAACAACACAGTCTACTACAACAAATCAAATAAAAATTGTTCACACGCAATAAAATGTCACTAATATTAAACACAAATTGTATTACAATTATACCGGCCGATTATAAAACGCAACACTTCACTAATAACCACTTGGACTTACACAGTAATCTCGCCCGATAATAACTCTCGAACCGCACTGAAAATATATCGCTGCTCTACTGACTACAAAGGCCGGTGCCTCCAAGTATTTATACAACGCTCACAGACCAGGACGTTCCTAATTGTGTCTTAGCGTCCGTATGAACTACGTAATTAACTGCGGCATTGACATATTCCGCTCGGCTGGCGGCATCGAGAAGACTCTCGCAAATGCGTCTTCAGTCACGTATGCCGCACACATTAGAGCGAGATTCTTTTGGCACATTCGACAAACACGTAGATTGTTCTGTGATATCGTAACACTGCCTCCTCCTTAAGCCTGTTCGTCCCGAACTGACAAACCTTCTCTGAAGTAATACTCGACCAGGCAGTCTAGGTGGACGTCCTTGCGAAAGATAATTCTCCGGTTCCTCGAATTCAGTCTCGTGTGATCCGAACATCACGTTCCCAGTAATGCGAGTCTTCCGCTCAACCACTAGTTTCCCTGGAATCATTCCCGTTGCGTCATGTACTGATGACCTAACCCACCACTGGCTGATCCAAGTTTGTTTGGTTTTCGTCAACAACCTCTTTTGTAACCTCATCTTCAGCCACTTTTCCCTCGGGCGCTTCTATCAGCTCAGGAACAAGCAAGAGTTTTGTCTCTACACCCATAGTTGGCTTTCCAGTCACTTCTTTTGTTGTTACACTTATTTGTATTTCCTCTGCTAGTTCTTCCTCCATTTCCGCTTGCAGTAGGGAGGGTTCCTCTTGACCGAACCTGTTGACTTTTTCTTCGACTAATACCACTCGCTTAATCGAGTGGTCGGTAGACCCTGTCATTTTAGACATGCAAAGCTTTATCTTCTCTTGGCCAACCTTCAGGACATTCTCTCTTAAGTCCACAACTAATCCGTAGGCATTCGTAATGTCCGAGCCAAGAATCACTTCATCGACAATGTCTGCAACGAGCAACATTGCAACATTCGGTGGCTAAACTCGAGAAGACCAGGCGTACACGTACGTCTACCTTTCCTAGCACCTTGACGGGGCTTCCAGTCACAGTCTGTATTGTACAAGAGCTAATTAGAGGCTGGCGGTTTCTGACTAAGTCAGGGCGCACAATAGACACTGTAACTCCCGTGTCAACTGTAAATGATGTTTGTTTACCTTCCGCAAATCCAGTAACAATCAGGTTTCCACTAGTTTTATGTAGCGTGGAAACTGTGTGCTGTTCTGGGGCTTTACTTCTCCAATTGGTGCGATCACTCCCTTCTCTCGGTATTTTCATCTCCCAACAGTCTACCTGTAGATGACCACGTTTCCCACAGTTGTAACACTTCGGTCTTCTGTCTTTATCGTTTGGTTCGAAAGATCGTTGTGGCGCTGCTGACTTCTTAAACTGTTGTTTTTGAATCGTCTCTTTATCCCGTCCGCCATGACGATACTGTGGTATTGGATCAGTTCGGCTACAACGTGATGGCATACTTTGATTAATGTAGTTCTCCGACTTGGCAACTTCAAAACGGAGAGCATGAACAAGAACGTCTGGTTTATTATCATGCCAAGCCATTCTTAACACTTGTTGTAACTGACTATCTCTGATACCGTCAATAAACATAATGAGAGAAATCCACTTCCGGAAGTCCTCCTATTTTTCAGGATAAGCCAATCTCGTCAGTCGGTCGACATTCGCTTCAAACACTTGAAGGCTCTCACCTGAACGCTGTCGCCTCGCTTTAAGTTGTTCATGGTACACTTCGCACAAATGCTGGTCACCGTACCGTAATTCCAGAGCTTTAGTTAATTCGGCATAGGCGTTCTGACTGTCAGATGGCACTTTCTGTATTAGTTCTGCGGCAGGCCCTTTTAACCAAGAATTAGTGAAAGTCCTTTCTCTTCTTCCGTCCATTTACTTAAGCGAGCGGCAGCTGCAAATTGGCGAATGTAAGTTGCCCTGTGAATGCTTCCATCAAACTTTGGGGCCTTTGCGAACACTACAGTTTGTTTTCTCTGATATTTTGTATCTTCACCAGCATTTATTGATGGTCTTTCTTTATCAACTATTTCTTTGACTAAATGTTCGACTTCCTTTTTAATTTGTTTTATTGAATTCGTAATAGAATTTTCTAAATTTGACATACTTGTTTTTATAGTTGACACAGATTTTTCTATTTCAGATATCCTGTCAACTTGTTTGTTCAGCTCACCCCGTAACAGGACGAATTTTGCAGTAGTATTCTCTTGTACGAACGCCTTAACTTCGTCTGATTGACCACTAAATTCTTCTTTTTGCCGTCTCTCTGGTGTTTCATTTTCACGCTTACGTTTTTCTTTTAGTCGTTCTTCCATTAGTGCTTTTTGTCGTTCCTCTGCTGCTTCTCTTTCTTGTCTGAGTTTCTCATCCAGTCGTTTTTCCTTTTCTGCCGCCTCTTGTCGGCGTCGTTCCTCGATCTGCAGTAGCTTTCCTTGGAATGATTCTATCATCTGACTGGTATCCATTGTTTTCCGATTAATTACGAATTATACTCGTCTTGTACAAAGTGTCCACTGTTTCCACTGTTAACCGTTCTATCCCACTTCTGATACCACTGTTACGACGGTCTACTCGATCGTCGTAGGTACATTGGAAACAAAATAAGTATAAGACACCAATTAAGTCACTAAACACCAGCTTTAATTTCACAGTTAAACAGTTCGTAATTAACAACACAGTCTACTACAACAAATCAAATAAAAATTGTTCACACGCAATAAAATATCGTGATATATGTAAAATGACGTAATGTATTTTGTTAAATTACAATTCATTTACATTGTTTCTGTGTTTTGATAGAGTCAACGTTTTGAGCAGATTCATTGACTCACTTTTCTCTCTTTATTAAGTGATGAAAATTTCATTCGTCCAATATTATTTTATCCTTCATATATAAATATATATTTCTGACGTTATTGTGCCTTAACCTTTGTATTCGGTCACTTATATTTTGTAATTTATTTTTTCAGATAATTTATATTCATATTGGTAACGTGTCAACGTATTTATGGGTTTCTTCAAATTCTCTGACCATACGAAATTTATGTCTGTATTTTATTAATTAGCCACAAAAGCGATTTTTTTACATTCAGTCACCGCAACATGAATCACAAAAATATTTTCGTCAAGTTTTGTGTGAAGCAAAAGTAACTTATTTACTTTTGCACTGTATAACGACCCATTCCCTAACCTTGCGTCACTGTAGAGTTGCACAGTTGGCTGTGGTACACCTCGAATTCAAACTAATTTCCAAACTACCTATCAATCAAATAACCGCTTATTAGTTCTGATTGGTTTAACTTTGAATTGCCTGCGTAGTATATGCATGGCTAGACGGGGCTGTAAATTAACTGGTTAATATTGTCGGAAATTATATTAGCTGTGTATATTACCGCATCTATAACATTGCCCGGTGACTTAATTGTGTGTAATATTTCAAACTACTTTTGGAAATGTTTTTTAAGATACAGTGACAAGAAAACAAAATGCTGATGTTAACATTCCTCTACATTCCGTTGAAGTTAAATAAAATGTCAAAGCTGAGGTAGTGCCATCAAAGAAATGTGATCAAAAATCAACTTTTCAAGTTTTATTAGTTTAGTGTTTACAATTAAATTTTAGATAAGAGATTCTACAAATTTTAAGGGGGATGTAGTTGGTTACGACTAGTTCACACAAGTTGAAATTATTTTTCTCCTTTCTGCTTAAATTATTTTTTAATTAATTAAATTATTAAATTTTAAATTATTTTTTCACTTTGTTTGATCTTCCTGATTTCTACAAATCTCCTGTATCACGCGGGTTTATATTTTATTATAAATTGAATATCACAATAAAATTTTCTTAAAACGCCTTCTAATGATGCGTTTGCCTATTATATTGAATCTGCTAAATAGGCTAATATTTTTATTACATCACGCATACTGTATATCGGACATCATTTGGTTTCGATGTGTAAATACCTAAGTGATTCTAAATCAAGATTACGTTTTAATAGAAGTCAAAAGTACTTGCAACTGCTCTGCAGGTAGGCTAATGTGTAACATAATTAAATACTTGTTACCGTTAAAATTTACTTTTTCATATGTAAAACTTACTATGTATGTTAAAATTTCATTAATTTTTGTGATCCTTGCTGTTTGATGTTTTTAACGTGCACAACGAATCTTCTTACAACGTGTAAAATTTACTGCCACTTCCAGCCATATAATTTACACGAGACAGAATCGTTTTTGTCCACCTTTTTTTACAACCTTCAATTAAAAAAATTAAATTAAAATGATTATAGGGAAGCGGTTTTTCAATTATTAGGGCAACTTTCTTTTTTTTAATTTAAAAAAAGAAAGTACTACGAAACTCTAATGCTGCCTTTGCCTTTAAAAGTCAAAAACAAAATAGTGTAAATTACAGAAGCTTGCTGTGAGCAGTTCAGCAGATATTTCCACCCAGTGTGTATACCAGCCGAATATTGACTATACAAATAAGGAGAATATTAAACGAATATTATACGAATATTGAATATAATAAGGAGATTACACTACTTACATTGTAGGCATCCTCATGATAATAGAAGAGATATGTTAAGAGCTATGGCTGCACTTATGTTTGCTCTGCGGCTGGTACTGATGGTATTTCTCCTTAAAAAAGGTGCTCTACACGACGTAAAGAATTATAGATCTGTGTCTGTTGTAAATACGGTTACAAAAAACTTTGAGAATACTATTCATGATTACCTGTACAGTCATTAAACAGTGTTATTAATTCGTGCCAGCATAATGTTATGGACACGTTTCTCGGCCACAAATCTAAATGAGATAATGTTCTTTGTTGCTCCTTAGGTGGAGAATGGGAGGCACGTTGTTACCATTTACTTTGGTTTTAGGAAGACTTTTGGTATGGTGTGAAGGAAGCTCTCTTGTTATAATATTACAGGACCCATGAATTTCTTCTTCTTCTTCTTCTTCTTCTTCTTCTTCTTCTTCTTCTTCTTCTTCTTCTTCTTCTTCTTCTTCTTCTTCTTCTTCTTCTTATTAGCAGCAGCAGCAGAAGTAGTAGTAGTAGTAGTAGTAGTAGTAGTAGTAGTAGTAGTAGTAGTAGTAGTAGTAGTAGTTGTTGTTGTTGTTGTTGTTGTTGTTGTTGTTGTTGTTGTTGTATCGCTTCCCGGCATTTGGTCCGATCCTTTTGCTCAGTCTTACTGCTTTGAAACTGAGGTTGTTTTATTTTCTCTCACGTTAGTTTTGGTACCTTTACGTCATAGGCCTTTAACATCTTGAGCAAAAAGGGCTTAAGATGTGAGCTAGGCTCTGTGCCTGAGTTCAGCCTGTTCGAGCTGGGCAACGATCGAGCGCAGTCAGCCAGTGTCATTCTGTGCACTGTTTTAAGACTTTGGGACGACCGAAAGCCACGCGTTGTTTTCATTTTCCATTTGTGGATAAGTCACATCTTCATATTGTTTCTGGAGCAGGTCGAGTGCGGTCAACCTGTTCCTGCTGCAGGCCATCGGTAGGAGTTTTTCAGATAAGACGGATATCGTTTATTTAAGGAAAATAAATAAAATAATTTATTATTACAGGAACGGACTCGAGATCTTTTTTTTTTAGTTTTAGTTCCTAAGGGTGTTACTGCCACTTGTATCCATTGTATAACTCTCTTTTTATTTTAGGTTTAGACATTTCCTATAGGCTACTTTTATTATGGCACCCAGTAGTAAAATTTGCACTGTGATAAGCCCATTTTTGGAAAGCAACAATTTCTCAATTGTCTTGTGTGCAGTCCGAGTTTCCATTTGGTTTGTCTGAATATCACAGAGGATGAATAAATTATTTATAAGCACGGGGTCTTTACATTTACTAAGTGTGTATGGAGGCCGAAGCTGATTAATGATGATAGCCTACGTCATTTAGGAGGTGTGACATTGACATTGGTAAAGCCGATGCCTATAAGGTTAGCGTCAGTGACAAAGATGCTCCTGGAGCTTCTGAATCATACGTAATTGGTTGGAGGTACTGCTGTGGGAGCAGACAAAGCTAATGGTAGAGTCATTTAGGGATAAGTTAAAGTTACTGACGAGGAAATTCAGTCTTCTTCGTGAAGAGTATAGTAGTTTAAAGTCCACTACCGCTGAAATTCAGTTAGATAAAATTTTTAACGCTAAAAAAAGTAATCGACCAAAAAGAGCGGAAAAAGGAAGACCAAGCCGTAAAGGCTGTCGATGACTGGAGTAGAGGAGTACATTTCCCAGGAGTCGAGTGATCGGCTCCACCTTCTTCTCCTGGCACCTTTTCTATTCTGAAAAGTACTGAAAAGTAGGGATGTTGATTTGGACACAACTCCTGTGGCCGATAAGAGTCTTGGGCTACGATCGTTGGTAAGAGCAAACGTCTAAAAATGACTAAGACCTCAACTAGGGCTAAGTCGGAGACGTCGACTAGGAAAATTATTTTAGGCAGCAGGATGCTGGAAAACAACCTTGCAGTTAGGAAGACGAAGGCGCTGTTTGTGACATGATTTGCGACTCACGTGATAGAGGCTAAAGTCGCTTAGTTATTTGATGACCTGCACATGTCTTCTTTAGTCTGCACCAGGCTCAAAACCAAACATAACAGTTACAGTTCTTTCCATATTTGCATCTCGGAGACAGAATTTGATATGCTTAATAAGTCCGAAGTATGGGCAGCTGGTCTACTGGTTACTCTTTTAAAATGAAACTAAGAGAAAACCAAAAATTTATCAATCCCTTGTCTGAATGGGAGGACACTAAATAAGACACGAAATGAAAGAATATACGCTGTTCTATCAAAATGTCAGTGGACTTAGAACCAAGTTTGAGAAAATTTATTCGTCACTGGTTGATAGCAGGTATAGTGTCATCACTGTTTCCGAGACTTGGCTGCTTCAAGATCATTCAAGTGCTTCCTTCTTTCCTAAGGGATTCACTCTATATAGAGCTGGCAAAAAGTATGATATTTATTTAATACAGTTGTGTTAGTGGTTATAATCAAAAACAGAAATAACACTGTTGCACACCGCTGTAGACATATTATTCCAATTAGCGCTTTCAAGCTTCGCAGTTCGTCATCAGATCGGAAATGTACTAAGTATATAGTGATGTGCAATATACTAATTTTTCTATAGTGGTGTGCAACAGTGTTATTTCTGTTTGTGAAAAAGTATGATAGTGACTTTAATGGTATTTAATCATTTATTATTAAAGCTGTGGCTGAGAATGCCATTCCCGTTCTTGCCACTAGTTTTCCTTCGAGTTCTTGTCACTATCTAGAGAATATTCACCACTGAGAAAAGTATCTGTTGTTACACATATTCCAAAGAAAGATTCTAATATAAAATCTAATTTTTGTCCAATTTCAGTCGTTGGTGTTATTCCCAAGATCTTTCAAAAAGCTCATGTATAATAATGTTTCAAAGGACAATGCAGCAATGCAAGGATAATTAATGCTGTAGGTTTTTATATTAGCTGTCATTTGTAACTAAACAACAATAATTTATAACTTACATATGCCAATAAGTCACTATTAGCTGCGTTTTTGTTGTGGCATTAATAAATAAATTGTGGCCATCGCGTGGCAGAAGAAATTAATAAAATATAAAAAGAAATTGGAATCCAACCATTGTGGCAATCCAACATGTGCATTCGGCGGAGCCACTGCATGCAACTAAATCACGAGAAAACTGTAAACTGCGTGTACACTGGCAAGACCAATCCGTCTTACTATGCTTATAAGACTGGCGGTGTGGCTGTAGTAAAAAATGATTTAGTATCTGATCTGGATGTTCTTATATATTTAAAGCTTCTCTTCCCTCAGGGCGTTGTAAGTGTTGTCTCCAGAGCCCGCAGACATTAAGGCCTTATCAAATTGACTGGAAGACACTTTAGGAATACGGATTCCTGCGTGACTCTTTGTAAATCTTTAAGCCGAAGCCGTCTAGAGTATACTTCACATACGGAACAAGAACCGTGAGTATACATCTAACTCCACTGAAGGAGTTCAGAAAAGCTTCTTGCACTGGATAACTAACAGATTCAACGCATTGAGTCGTGATGTGGAGGCTGTGGAGGCCACGAAAGCTCTTGGTCTTCCTTCACTCTTGACTAGAAGAACTCACACAGCCCTCCTCTTTTTTCATTCAGTTCTTCTTGGAGTTAGTGGATTGGCTAACTAGTGAACCATTACCATTATTATGAAGGTCCCTACTTACATACTTCGTGTTAAGTTGTAAGTTTATTGGTGGACGTGCAGGATCATGTAGTCCAGTTGTGAGATGCATTGAAGTTTCCAACCTCTATGTTAACTTCGACTTCTTTAGTGACAAAAATAAATTTTAGCGGCCAGTAAGAGATGCAGTATTCTGACTACACTTGTTTGACCTGCCGCATTCATTTTATGGCGTGACTTATTACAGGCACGTTCACATTTGCATTTACAATTTACTATGCCTTCTAAATTTTGTTGTTGTCATAAACGTCTTCTTACTTGATGCAATGAATCCCTCAGATGCACCTTTCCCAAGTGTAATATACTGAGTTTCTGTGAACCGTTGTATTACACTTGTCCCTGTTCCTCTACTGAGTGTCCTGTCCCAGCGGTTGGGTCAACAAGGTGTAGGAATTTAAAAAATAGTTTTAAAAAACTATTAAAAAATATATTATTGTTATTATTTTTACTATTAGGCTTAAAACATTTTTTACATTTCTTAACTTCTAGTTGCCCTGTCGGGTTATTCTTACTAATTACTTTAGACTTACCACTATTTTAGGCCTATATGTTCGTTTATAAACTTTATTGTCTTCTTGATACTCGTGAAGTACAATTTCTTTATTTGTACTGTAATAATACAGGACAAACTCACGTCATAAGTAGATTGTAGTAATAAGGTATTATACGGAAACGGAAAATGCTACGACATGAAAGAATTACAGTACGTAATGTGTTGCAACTTACTTTATTCTTTAATCTTCTTCTGCTTCGTAATGGTATATCCGTTATCGGACTCCATTATGCATTATTGCTGCTAATGGTGATAACCATTTAATCTAATTGGATATATAGCGCAGAGATATTATTTCATATCTGAATCCTTAATATGTTTCATTCTTTTGTGAAAAATTGTATGCAATATTTTTAACCCTGTCTCTACTACACATTAATACAAGAAAAGAGTATATCTTTATACATGCTTTGAAAAACGTTTGCCAGATTATGATTAGTTATTACTTTTGTTTTTGTTTTTTACTCTTGCAGCGCTTGCGTAGTAAAAATTACCACTAACCTTTTTAACCAATTCAGCAAAAATACTGTACGGTTATGAAAATGATTCGACCGTAGAGTCAACTACAATTAGTATTCAGCTAAAAGTCGGGTATTAACTTTCCTGAATTGTAGAGAATCAAAAATCCTTTGAGCAATAAGTGACCCGCCAGTATATGTTACGAACCAGGTTACAGTATATCTCCGTACGTCAAACGTCCAATAGGCTACATTCATGAAAGACGCTGTAAATATTATGAAGGGGTAGAACAGCCAGGCAGTCCTCTCCTCGAATTACTTGCGCAAAAGCATAGCGCTGGAAGATTGGAAAGTTGTTGGCCAACGACCCTGGCATTAGGTAAAAGAGTTATTTTCACCACGCCAGAAGCGATGCTAATAACAACCTGCAAATAAGAACAAGGGATTTCTTAAGCCAGCAAAGTAGCTAAGAGTAAGTCCTATAATTTGTGTTTGGTACTGTAAATAAATAAATAAAATATAACGTTCTGTGTAACGCATGTCATAATCGTAATCGGAAGTAACGTTGCACAAAGTCATTGTTGGCGAGACTACGTATTTGCAGATTTTTCGTGCAATAATAACGTTTAAAAAGAGTACGCAGGCGGACCGTAAGTTGATTGGCAGAAATGAATTTTTTGATGACTTCTAGTGTTGAAACGTTTTGTGAACTCCGGCCACCGACTACACACGATTTTCAAACGTCCGTGTGGATTATTCGACAGAATTTATTGTCGGTATCAGGACTCATTTGCGGACGATAATCATAATATAAAATGAATTTAGATGTGTGATATACTATAATTATATTTAATTGATACAAGCGTAATAATGTACGTCTCTTATTATATTAATTATACGTTTTACTATTATAATAATAGTAGCCTCTTATGTGTACCAGTCATTATTACTCTTTACGTAACAAATACACAAACGTATTCAAACAAAAACACTCACTGTATATGGAGGCCTAAACATCATTACTGTATTGGCTGTATGCTGCTCCTGATGATGATAATAAATTATGACGAAACGCAGACACAAATGTTTGAAGATTGCTTCTAACTAATGATCGAGCCTCACAAAACATTTCATCGTTCACAGTCACTACTAGACGAAGGACAACTATCAAAGGATTGTGTCCAGCAATGTGTAGTTCACTGTGTACTTCCTACTTACACATTTTGTTGAAGTAATTAAAGAGTATGGTTTCTGTATCAATCGAAATCAAGTTCAGAATACAAGTTTACTTATCCGGTTATTACATTTATAACATTACTTTCTTCGTTGAAATTAAGGTCCGGGCTATTGGACCGTGGTCTACTATAGTTATCATTGTGAAAGATGTTGTTATCAGACGTTTCGGCCTCACTTGTGAAGGCCATCTTCAGTGAAACTCGGTTTCTAATAAAACTGACCAGGCGTTCGTCGGTAACCACAATACTGTGGTAAAGGATTCTTTACAGAAGATAAACCCCGTTTATCACTGAAGATGGCCTCCAGAGGTGAGGCCAAAACGTCAGAGAACATCTTTCAGGATGATAACTGTAGCAGACCACGACACATTAGCCCGGATTTTAATTCCAACAATTGTGACGCCGGCTGTGAAAGCTGTACTTTCTCGGCGCGAATACATTCTATACGTATGTTGTAATATTCTTCTAGAGTCTGTTGTTTGTTGTATATATTTATTTGATTAGTATATGTTACTGAGTTAGGTAATAATACCTATCAGCAACAGCGTTTGTATTATTGTATCCGTTTACAAAATAGTTACAGTGGAAGTAATACGAATGGTCAAAGGCTACAGAGCTTGTTGTCCGGGACAGTCCACAATACAGAGTAATACAGCACAATATTAATATTATCGCTTTTGCCTGCAGCCACTTACAGCTAATTACCGTTAGCATTAACTGCTGTAGTAACTGTTCCGCTTTAGCCGTTAAACGCAATGTACAAGCGATAACAACGGCGGCAGCATAAGGATTATGCACGTTCCGTTACGTACACTGTAACGACGGACCGTGTTAGTTACAGTATTCCTTCCAATGTAATCATTAATTTAACATTTCATCGATAATCTATGTCACTATCAAATTTCTTATAAATTCGTTTCCGTAGCCAACTTAAGTAACGCGAAATTCGCCACAACACCGAACGTCAGTGTACATCTGTCCTCGTTTCAGTGTGTGTGTAGTCAGGAAGCAGAATTTCCACCCAATCAACACAGGAGACGCACTGTTGTTTCGTGTAGGCTATATTCAATACAAGCTACCAAAATATATACACGGGCCCCCTAATCCTAATTTGTATATATATGTATCTAGTATATTTATGAATTACAAGTGCACGTAGGTTTGTGATGGAGTAAAAATTAAAAAAATAAAGAACAATCTAGCTGCTCTTATTTTCTTGGAAAGATTTGTAATGGATATTTAATACAATAGACACGGTGAAAATTTTGGGCTAAGACCAATAAATTTAAGTAAATTATGAAAAGCGATAGAAATAGAGCGTTGAGAATCAGGTAAAAAATTATAGTGAGAAATAAAGACGTATCCATAATAATGAATGGAAAATTAGTATTACGGAGACACACGTTTAACATGAAGGGGATTTTTAAATAAATGGAATTGGTTCATGTAATAGAGGGAGAACTCTAAGGAATAAACTGTAAAGATTATAAAAACTTTGTGGGGAAGGTAAAGGTTAGAGAACGTAGCGTAGAGCGCTGTACACGTCTTTGTTTGTAGAATGGAAAATATCAGGAAAGGACAGACGATACTAAGGCAACATGACACTAGATTTGTATATAATAGAAGTCAATGAAAAGCAAACCAGCGGAAGCTGTTTTACCTTGGTGGAGTGGTCGCATAATGCTTACAGTATTACGTAGGTAAGCCTCAAAGAAAAAAAACAGCGCATTCTAAGTCAACCTATATTACAAAAACTTCAAATGTCCCTAACATAATAGCACGTTGGTAGAAGTCAAAAGACTGATATTTGCAAAGACATTTGTATAAAGCCCAATTCGCTTTAGGGAGGAAAACTGGAAAATTGCGTGGAAAACAGTACGAGGGAAGTCATTGGGAAAACACGTTACTGAGAGATTAGTTGAAGGAAATTACATTTTGGGCTACGTTATAAACCGGATAAAGTCGAAAGGTGATTTATATAAAAGGAAAGGGTAGTGTGCATCTCAGATATACATGGGTAGCCTTAAAGATATCGAGGAACTACATGAAACCAAACAGAACAGAAAATTTTAAGATGAGTAGTTGCACTCGTAAGGCTTATTTGTTAGAACAGAAAAAAACCATAACGAACTTATGAAAATAAGACAGACGTCTTTAAACTTTTACTGTTTAAAGTTTCACAGTGAATCGTTCTTCAAGAGTGACATATTTTTATTACAAACATATACAACTCGGTTTTATAATCGTTGTTTCACTGAATATTAGATTACAGGCAACATAATTATTTTACTGACTTAAGCGAGATTATTTGAAAAGAGCTGTTGAGTCTAGCGTGGCCAAATCTCAGAAATGACTTCTCTCCTATTGTGCCGCCGGCTTAATAATAAAGACCGGACATCAATAGTTGGGTTAATGTTTCACAGTTTTTTGTGGTTACTCTTCCCAGCTATTTAGCCACTATATTGCAACTTTTAGTTTTAAGGCTGTTTCAAAGTCAATCAGAAGAAACAAATTGAATAACATCACAACATTATATGCACACACACACACACACACACACACACACACACACACACACACACACACACACACACACACACACACACACACACACACACACACACACACACACACACACACACACACACACACACACACACACACACACACACACACACACACACACACACACACACACACACACACACACACACACACATAACAGTATAGGTTATATTATAATATTTTAACAATATTGGTTAAATTAAAATGACAAAAGTAAGAAAATTCTACATACAGAAGTAATTATAACTAGATAACATACATAAATTGAACGAGACTGTACATGTGTGCAGTAAGTATGTAAACAAATTTATTTTTAATGAAAAGGTCTTTCATACTTTGTGACTTCAATTTCATTACTTTAAAAACAGACACTTAACGTATCCCGATTGTCTTTTATAATATAGGGACATGTTATAAATCTCCTTGTTGTATTTCCACAGAAATATGTAAAGCCTGTAGCAAATATAAAAAATTAATAACTATAAATTATAGTGGTGTGTTATACTTTATAATTTAAAAATTAAAGTACGGTTAAAATTACAATAAATCAACACAAATTGTATTCATATACTTAAATATATATTTTATTAAACCAGTTGCGTTTTCCCAATACATATTAAAATGCATACATAATTATACATAGCCCTATACTGTACTACTGAATTGTATAAACAAATATTTTGTTGAATGTTTATTTTGTTCCTTACAAAAGTGCCGATGTATCATGTCCTAATACTGGATCTCTCAATAACTGACCTTATCGTAAAATATATACAGATATTAAACGAAATTAAAACTATGGTAAAATTTTGAATAAGTACACAGATTGTATTCATTAAGATATTTATTTCATTAAAATTATTTATTGTATTTCATAATACACATAGGAGTACATAAGACTGGTTAGAGATAACGTTTGTTCTCCATTAAGTAATGCTCAAGTTTCTAAAGTTCTAATATTATGATCGCCTTAATCAAAACATCAGAACAGGTTATTGTGTGTACAAGGATCCAACGTGAACAAAGACTTTTAACATTCACTATGGAGCGTTGCTCAGAGTAAAGATGCGAATCAACAGTGTACGTTTCACAGAACAGATAAACGCGGAAAAGAATGGAACGGTCCAGAGTAGCTCGCATGAACCCTGAGCACTTGCAGATGGCCCACTCCCTGAAGTCGAAACGTCTGTCTGTGAACTGTTCCACTGTATACACGTGCAGTTACACTGGCTAGTGATCCACAGGAAGCGTATGTCCGTCCACGCTGGACACCATTTCCGCTTGCACGCGTGGATGTCGTTATATGGATTACGGCACTTTTCATTTAAAATAGTGCAAACAGAAGCAAATAATCGTGAGTTAGGCTAGAAATAACGCGATTGTGTGCGTATGTATGTGTCCTGCCTGCTTTTTGATACCGGTAGTCATAATAATAAAACTTTGGAAACGTAAACATTAAATAATGGAGATATACTTGCTAGCCAGGAACTACATCTTCACGCGTGGACGATTTAATTTAAAATGAAAACAAATTTAGTTTAATCGCTTATTAACGGATTTATTTTATTTTTAACAATTACCATTGTTTAACCCAGTTTAAATATATTTTTATTTAAATTCATCAAAGTTTTTCTTCCGAGATGACCTGTATTTCTCGTTCTATGTGTGTGAACCAGAATATAATATTATATGAACCTGGCAATTTTTTAACATTGCTTTTAGTTATAAGACTACTGGAATATTTGAATATTGGAATATATAATTGAAGATATACTTTTTTTAACGGCATTCAAATAACATTCGTTGCCATGGTAACCATAAATCTAATCTGCTACATATTCCCAGACATTACACAAATTTAGTAACCTATTTTATCCAAGGAAAAATGTATTAATATTATTTTAATACACTTTATTAAGGCAGACAGTCTGATTTCAATATTCACTGTAAACGTTATACTACACGTTAATACGAAATTTTAAATATCATTTACAACATTATTTATTGTAAATGTTACAGGTTTTTTTAAACATTCCATATTAACACCGAACACTATTTCCATAGGTTAAAGTGGCAACAGGTTTTATTTCAATAGACATTCCATGTTAACGTTCCATTTTTTCTATAACATTGGTTAATTTCTTAAAATACCGTCAGCAGACACTTTTTGCAAAGCTTCTTTACAGAAATAATCTACATCATGAAGAAAGCACAAAATTGTTAATTAATATACTTTAAACTAAAGAAAGCATTTTATTGTGAATTCATACGGAGGAGAAGAAATTTTCCATATTTCATATTTTAAACGTATACGCAAATACTATGTAATAAACCTGTTTGTATGCTTAAAACAAAGTTACTACTATAAATATTAATGTACAAAGCTACAAAAAAAAAAACAAAATAGTCTTAAATTAAGACATTGAAAAAATTTACAGGCATTGCACAAATGCAATGCACAGAGAAGGGCATTGAAAATGCTTCAATAAATCTAAAAAATATATATATTTATGTTCATTCACCAATCAATGAATTCATTCTTCATTCACCAATCAATGAATTCATTCTTCATTCACCAATCAATGAATTCATTCTTCATTCACCAATCAATGAATTCATTCTTCATTTATCAATGTACAGATTATAAGTTAAATGTAGTCGGATTCATAAGCGAAGTTTTATAAGTGTACTGCGTTCTTGACAACAAAGAAGTAGTTTCTATGGAAACTCACCGGTTCCCATTTTCGATCACGCACCAGAGATCGGCCGCAAATGTGCGACACGTCCTTATAAACATTTTCATTGTTAAAAGTCGTCAACGTTTTTCGACTTTCAGGGGGGAGAGTCAGGTCCCGTTCGTCCCCCCCGTAAATACACCTCTGGCTTGTAGCCAAAAACCTTACGCTTTGTGACAGATACGCACATAACTATGAACTATGAAACACACATGAATGAGAAACACAGCGTAGATTTTTCTATGAAGTTGATTACGGTAATTGAAATAATCTGTATAAATATATAAATCTGAAAGTCTGAGGATTTGTTTCTTTGTACTGAATAGAAATCTACACCATTACACCGTTGCCACCGATTTTGCATGGGTAATCTTTGACATAAGGCGGAAACACTGTGTAACTTGGAATTTGATATTCTGCCCCGTTCGCAAGATTTAGGCTCTTTTAATTATGCCCTTTTCTTGACGCGTATAAAGATGTCACCAACACCGTGGAGACCAGAATTAATTACCATAGTAACAAATAAATAAAGAAATGCTATTTAGCGGCATCGGACTGTACCTTTATTCGTTCCTGCAGTTCATTTTCGATGTTTTTAATATGCGATTGCATCGATATATTACGATGTGGAAAAGAAGAAGTTTACTAATTGTAAATATCTGTTAATGCAAAGCGAAAATACGTATTGTTTTCATTTTTGAGGTTTTGAAATTGGAATAATGTGACCCCCGTTTGAATTAAGCCATTTAATCCAATACAAATTTTTAAGTGACAACGGTTTTTGGTTTTCAGTTTACTGCTGAAATAAATAAGAGCCATAACGTTTAATGTATATATACAACGCTTATAACACAGTAACACTTAAAATAAAGAGCGTAACGTTTTTGAGTTAACGGGTACTTGTTAAACAATATTGGTACACTTCTTCTTCTTCATATCGTGGTATATCGATATTATCGCATAATCGAAACTCGAAAAAGTAGTGTAGGTACGGTTATTGGGAGAGTTAATATTTAATTCAGACAATAAGTATCCTCTAAACAATGTTCGAATTACGCGTATTTTATTGTGTTATTACCGTTTACTTTATATGGAATTGATTTCATTATGTTATCATACGTTTTTCAACCACTTTAAAGATAGTAATGATTATGTCTCCACTTGTTTTTTCTTTTGTATGAAGCCGACTCGAACAGTCCCTCCCCAAGACCAAATTCTAGATACGCCACTGCTGCAAGCTCAATCCTTGTCTGTTGCGTGTTAATCTCTTTATCGCTCAGCGGCTTCTACAATTCGTCTCTTCCATTAGGCTACATCAAAAAACGTTTAACGTCCTCGTTAACTCTAGAGGTAGCAGATTCCGTACAGTAATTTGTGATGTATAGATTGGAAAGCTATATATAACTTATGACTAAGTATTTTTACCTTACTTGATTACCAGTAGGTATAAAGGCTGATATTTCTAAATGTTGTGATACGCAATCTGACTTAACGAACTTAAAAACAATCGCAGCTATTTGATACTCCATCTCTGTGTCAGGACAATAAGTTTTCGAAAAACTCTCATGTATATCTGTACAACGTAGGAGAACTATTGTACTACGACCGTTACTGTTTTATAGGCGTGTTATTAAAAATTATGATTATCAGTGTCTCTAGTGCTGAGTGATGTATTTCACATTTCTAACTTGCGGTACACGATATTCATACCGTAATATTAACGAACGAGAAAACGCAGTTCTTGGGTTGCTTATGACACGTCGTGAAGTCGTCTGAAGTTGATTTGAGAAAACAAACTTTAGTGTTGCGTTGCGTATTCTACACTTGACCGTTGTGAAAAAGTCTCTCCGCGTTATTATATCGTTTTAAATAGTTAATACCAGTGAAGGTTTTTCTTTATTTTAAAGTCTTTGTACAGTTTTTCTGCACCAACGAAAGAAAGTTTGAAAGTTTCCAAATACATGAGTTCATAACAAACATAAAAATATACCCGTAGTGCCACTTCATAAATTACTGACTAATTGTTATTCTAGATTAGTTGTTTTTATAAAATATACCCGCTTTCTCCCTTTTAGCATAAAGTCGTAACGTACAAATAGCCGTATTGTTACTTTCGTCAGTTTTTACTTATGAATGCTATATCATTTTTGCATACTATGCATTTATAAAAACAATGTTTACCATGACAGTAAATTACGTAGTACAACTTAGTAAGTTCAACATATATGTACTATAGAACAACGTATTATAATATTTTTCCAACAAGTAGGAGGTATTATGGAAACATGTACGTTGTTATGCTTTCGTGACTTTAGCGGCGAGCACGTTACTGGCGGAAGTGCAATAATAGGTCAGTGTGATTATATGTTGTAATGACAGAGTGCGGGAACAAAACATGGCATTTCACGCGTGTCATTTACATCTCTAAGACGCAACCACAAACTTGTCAACACCACGAATGGAGACCTGCTTCACGTTTTGTTAAAAAAACCTTCAATGAGGTGTATGCATGTATGTGTTCAGGTTTGGTTCAAAGAGCATTTAAAATTTATTCAATGTTGTCGAACTTGAAATGTGAAAGTTATTATGGAAATTTTCTCCCATGGATCGCTACGATACTAATTTCGATGGATTATATTTACTATCAATCTTTCATAAGTTTTAGTAATTTCTTCTTTCTCCAGGCTATATTTTTAAGTAAAGACATTTTTTCTAATTTTATAGGGGCCTCATTGCTGTTCCAATTAACATAAAATTTTTATAATGTTTTTAAAATTTAGATGAAACTGTAACACTTTACGTAAAATTGTTGTATTACGTTAAATTTTATTATTACTAAGGATCTTAGTATTTATTCATACAACTAAACAAATTTGTCTATATAGTAACCTATCTAATAGGTCACATTTGTTGTTGGACAGGCATCCATCTATGACTTCCAGAATAAGATTGGCCGCACTCATAGTTTACAATCCTAACTACAGCACTGACAGTTTCACAAAAGCACTGTTGTTAAGCAAGTGAATAACTTTAACGTTTCCACATGTTAATGCAGCCGGTAATCGTGCTTCAGAGCAAATCTCCTGATTTCATCAGCAACTGTTTCCATTTTAAGATCTTTATGAATATCATACTGTAATTCCGGACGTAAAATGGATCATTATGAGTTATTCGTCGGAGAACTTAATTTGAAATCTTGGTAAATCTTGATTAAATTTACTTTTATATGGTATACGCTATAATATGAAAAATTTCTCAAGATATTTTTTTTAAGGAATAACTCGTATAATAATTTTTCAGACCACTGGTTCTTTTTTTAAAATTATATTTGGAAAAGTCTTAACTAGATGTTACTTTTGTTTTTCGTCTTAGTGAATGCAAAATGCGTAATCACAATAACAGAGCTGTGGCAATGACTCTACTGTGGAACGTACCATAGTCAGTAAATATGTTACTGATGATAATGTTATTAATCAAAAACTAATTGTTATTCAGTAATGTTATTAATTAAAAAGTCTAATGAGGATGCACTGTTAGTACGTAATTATTTTATGGAAATTATTGGCCTTATATCAATATGCTCGTAATAAAAGGACTTACCTAATGATAGTAGTTCTCTTAAAAATTAGTAACCCATTGTATGTTTTTTTTAGTAAAAATGTTTTATAGCGCATAAAATCGGTCAGGTTTCTGAACATAAATTGTTCTGTTTCTAAACGTTCTAGTATAAGTAAATCTGCTACGTATAAGAATATTATGAGAAGGGGTTACCAAGAAGCCAATCAAATTTCAGGAAATTCAGTTAAAAAATAAGACTGTGAACATACAGTTAGCCTCGCGTCGGAATCGATAACGAACGTAAGCCCCGCTGGTCCAAACTGTTTGATCTGCCAGTTGGAGCGAACGCAAGTTAAAAAATCGTGTAGACTTACTGCAATAGTTACTATTATTGTCTGATAACCACGAAGTGCAAGGTAGTCTACTTAGGAATATACAGACACTTCAAGCTAACAGGAAACGTGTAAGCCTAGTAGACCAGTCTGAGAAGTAACAGTATCGGTTCGCGGTGTGAAATTGTACGTATGTAACCGTGCCCTCAAAAACTATTTAGACACTCGGAATTTACTATGTCGGACATAGTAAATTGATCTACGTATTCCTACAGATATTACCAATCCGTCGTCTGAACGATCTGCAGTCGACATTACAGGGAAGTGACCTTGTATTATTTTATGCACACTTTTAAAAATATATTTACAAGAAATACTCTAGTACAAGTTACGTCAGTAAAGACTTTATAGACCTAATTAGATAACACAAAAAGCATTTTTTAAATAGCAATTTATTTCACTGGAAAAATTAGATATCATTTGGGGTTACGAAGGTTAATAGAGACAAATTATTATTTGTGTAAACTGTAATAAAGTCATAGTAGATTGTCTGAGAGTCAATAGCATCATTAATAAATCCGTTTCTTGGATTTTGTTGTGTATGAAGTTTCCGTTGATTAACTAATTATAAGTACAATAGGCCTACAATAGTGTCTCTTTGTTTAGGATGTCGTTTTTATGTCTTTGTGTACATATAAACGACATCTTAAACAAAGAGACACAATCCAAATCATACGTACTATTCGAACATATCAGACCGCACACACACAACATCGATCTTTCAAACGACGGCGCCGTCACGAAGAACAAGACGGACAGCGCTCTTAGTGGCAGCCTATGACAAAGTTTGTAATAGGCGAAAACTGGTTCAGGCTATAAGGTCATAATTTTACATTTTTACCAATAAAAAACTCAGTGTTCCGAGTCAATAGTATTGTACTTTATTAGTAGTGTACGTTTCATTCCAGTAACTTCTATTTCGATTGCTTATTCTATGCTTCTCTAATACCACGCAATATGTGAAGTATAATGTATGGTAAAAGCACCATAAAATATGAAACTATATTAGAAGGCACTTTTAATATAACACTGGGAATATCCAACAGGATTTTATGAATCGAGTCAAGAACAGCGCAGCAGTAATATGACGTCCAGAAATGAGAAACTGATTTATAACAAATCCAGACGGAGGATTGCCAGCCAATCACATAAGACAGAAGTGAAGTAATACACAGTTGGCTGTAGCATAGTGCTTTATTTTGAAAAAAAATTCGCGTTAAACTTAATTTGTATCGACGAGATTAAATGTGGAGGTCTGTATTTTAATTTTATGTATCATTACTGTATTTTAATTTTATGTATCATTACTGTATTTTAATTTTATGTATCATTACTGTATTTTAATTTTATGTATCCTTACGGCGTTGCCTGGTATAGCAGTCGCACAATTTATTAGTCGTCATACAGACGTAATACACCGCCGGAAACTTCCAGCAGTATCATGGAACATCCAATAGGTTATTCTAGGAAGACCTAGTGGAAGTGTAGTGCTATCTCGTCTGTGGTAGCGTTGTTTACATTCTTGACCATTGTTTATACGGTTACAGTTCAGTTAGTTATACGGGCTGTTTTACATCGGTAAGAGTGCGGTATTTATTTAACTATAATAATATGTAGTTTCCCATTATTATAATTATTTAATTATATTAGAATACTAGCTGTTGCCTGCGGCTTTGCACGCGAATATTTGCCTTTTAATAAATATTTTAATACAATTTTTATATTGTCTCTGTCTCTATGACGTTCTGTCAGCTTGTATAACAATTTTGTACTCATTGGTCAAAATCTCTCCAAAGCTGTTTTCAACACTTGTACTATTTTAACTTGTACTAAATTATTATGTAGCTGCAACAGCCGTTGGAGGTTTAAAATTACCCGTTTATAACGCCTTTGGTGATATTTATAAAGTACATGTTAAATCAAAAACGCTAAATTCTTTATTTTTAACTGTTACTGTGTTATAAGCATTGTGTAACACATAAAACGCTATTTTTCCTCAACTATGGCTTTTATTTATTTCAGCAGTAAAGTAAAAACCAAAAACCGTTTCACCTAACCTCACAAATGAAAACAACACATATTTTCGCTTTGCATTAAGTAATAGGAGAATTTACAATTAGTACACTTCTTTTTTTCCACATCATAATATATAGATACAATCGCATATTATATAAAACGTCGAAAATGTACTGCAGGAATGGATAAATGTCCAGTTCCGGTGCCGCTAAATAGCTTTTGTTTATTTATTTGTTACTATGGTAATTAAGTCTGGTCTCCATGGTGTTGTTGACATCTTTAGTAGTAGTGTTTAATATATTTCATTTCTTATTCATTGCATCATCAGAAATACGTATAAACATAAATCTTATAATCGTTTAAGACAATTACAAAATATATAGTCGTATCTGTATACAAAATTACAAAATATATCGATACAATTGTATATTAAAAACTTTAAGAACTTCAGGAACGAATAAAGATACAGTTCCGATGCCGCTAAATATCATTTATTTATTTACTTGTTACTATGGTAATTAATATGGTCTCCATGGTATTGTTGACATCTTTATAGAAGTCAACGAAAAGACATAATTAAAAGGAACTAAATCGAGCGAACGTGGCAAAATATCAAATTCCAAGTTAGACAGTGTTTCGCCTTGCGTCAAAGGTTACCTGTGCAAAATGTGGTGGCAATCGGTGTAACGGTGTGGATTTGTATCCAGTACACATAAATCCTCAGAGTTTTTGAGTTTTATATGTACAGATTATCGTTTATCAACTTAGTGATTATTACCAATTGCCGTGTAGAGCACATGTTAGTTCACTTTGCATAATTAACCTAAGGGGATTGCGATTACGTTTACCATAGATATACTAACACAACTTGTGAGTACTAATTTTTCTGGAAATTTTTGATGCATTCCCACCGTTATTATATTATGTAACACGCCTTCCACCCTATTTTTTTATATCTTCTATATTTATTCTTCTTACAAAAATATATATTATTGTGATGTAAAATACCTAGTATCATATTACATCCTTTGTTCATACGCGGGAACTTTCATACTTTTACCACGTGAGTTAAGAATTGCCACAAATACAGTTAATGCATTTTCTCGCAAGGCCTATTTCTGAGGACTACCTGTAAAACGAGTATGTCTAAGTATGTATAAACGAGTATGTATTAGTCTAAGTGATGGCATAATTAGAAGAATACGTGCGATCGTTTAAGGGCGTGTAACTGTTTCTAGCAATATAGAGTGCCTCAGAGCTGTCATAGTATTATATAAAACGTGAGAGACAGACAAATGAATCTGAAAAGTCGGGTGGAGTGACGGTCGACTTGACTTTACAGTTTTTGTTCGTTATTTACGTTTTTCGATATGAAGGCGGGTACCGCTAACATTTATTTACTAGCAAGAGAGAATCGTTTCAGTTTGGGAGGGCAAATTTTAACTTATTTGTGTGTGTCTGTTGTATACCCTTCAGATATATATTGTAACGTAACAAAATAGTAGTTACATATAAATAATATAACACCTCGAATAAGAGTGTACCACGAACATATTTCATCAAACATGAGAAGGAATAACGGAAGTATAAAAGCCAAATGTGTATCTATATATAAGAATAATGTCAAAGCAAGCCAACGAAGAAGAAAGAAGAACCATAATAAAAGTATCATCAAAGTGAGAGGAGGAAAAGAGAAGATAAAGGATCAAAGTAATACGTTAGCAACATAATCCCAATAGATCATAATAGTGAGGGGACATATTAAAAATTATCATAATAGTGAGTGAACATAATATGTAAACAAGATAAATGTAAATTGTGACAAATAACTATGAATATGATGTAAATAATTATGTTATGAATATGATATGAGTTATAACACATAGTGAGGGAACAAAAGATACCCTGTAAGTGATAAAAATTAACAAATGAAGAAGAAGAAACCGAATAACTAGAAGAGGAAGTATGAAGAAGAAGAAGAAGAAGAAGAAGAAGAAGAAGAAGAAGAAGAAGAAATGTAGCATGAAAAATGAAGAATATGTAACAAAAACAAGACACCAGCATTCCCAAAGTAAGGAAGGCAGCAAGACAAGAAAAAGTGATAAGATAAGTGTAATGACTACCAGATTAATAGCTATCAAATTATCCAACAAGGAAGGATAATGAAACCAATATGATAAGAATCAAGTGTTGAAAACTTAATAAGTAACCACAGACAATAATAGTGAATACCTTATATGAGTGCAACGATAAATAATATAATAACATTACCCCAAATAAGCACCACAGACAATATAAGTGAAATGTTTATAATAAGGGAGATAAAAAGTGTTGACAAATGGAATCAATGATTATCAAGTAAAATACACAAACATTCAGTGTACGAATAGTAATCCAAGATTGTAACACAGACATACTTAGTAAGACCACCAATGTATTGAAATTGAAAAGAGAAATAATTGATCAAAAGACCAATGAAACAAAATTTAAATCCTTGATATCAAATATGCCTGAATGTCAGAGTAACACAGGACAAAATGTAAATAAATATGATAACTAATGTGTTGTAAACAATTCAATTTGTTATAGAGAGACAAAACCATGTATACAAACCAAGATACAAACCCACAAAGTGTGTGACATAAATAAGTAAAGATTAAGTATTGTTGTATAAACAGATAGTATAAAATGTGTACAAAATATGTAGAACATTGTAATAGACAATAGTAATAACATGTTATAATAAGATTACAATATTTAGGCAGAATGTTGAACAAAATAGGATGCATATTGTTGTCAAATCAGTAACACATAACCTCATCTGAGCAGGACCTACAACATAAAATCACACATAATAATTAGATAAAGTAATTAAAAGTAATTTTTCAAAGCAAAAACCAAATAAGGACAAATGTATAAGATAATGAATACAGTATAAGCTGAGGAACATAACTATATAAGTCAAATTATTGATACAAACAATAGCCAAATCAGACAAAACACCAGGTGACTACAGAGTTACACAAAAAACACTAACAAAACTTGTTAATAGTGAGGAGAATGGGTTACCAGTAGTAAGAAGAATACTCAATTCATCTATGGGTATACTTAACAATCAATAGATGAGTAAATTAATGACAATTAAATGATAAACCAATATACTTGACCGGTAGGACTAGATGCAAATAACCATTCTACTGAAATTTAAAGATAGTTAAACCAACAAAAAGTTAATAAATACACTAGACAGACAATGTACAATGTCTAGGTACATTTTAATAAATAATTATACATGTAATAAATACTAACAATGACTAAATAAGAGTGTCAAAATAACGAAATTATAGCATGGTATATTTAAACAATGCTATATGATTAAATGAGACTCCATTTACTGGAATAAAGTATCAACAAAGGTGTAAAAAGATGTTAAGTACCATTTAAATACCGGAAGGGTATATTAGGATAAGGCATAATGTTAAAATAACCAAATACAAATGCTAGGACATATATGGTTTGCACGCCAAGAATTCATTTTGATAAAATTATAGATATATTAATATTTCGTATTAACTAGTGAGAGATATGGACTCTAAACACTTAATTATAAATATTAGAGTAAGATTACACCGAAATATAGTGGAAAAGACTTATTTTTTATTAAGAACCACTATAAGTGAATTGTGTGAAGTGAATTAAATTGTTTATGAACGGATTTGTAGCTTGTTTGGACTTAATAGAAAGACCCAAGTATCCGCAAAACAATGAGCCCATTCATTTACTGTATTGATCAGACAAATCGTAAGAAAGTTATGTATAATATAAGATTTTCTATCATTTCCGAAAAGGAATGAACGCGTCACAGTATAATCTCCGACCCAAAAACGGACGCCAAAAAATTAAAAGTTTTAATGTTACCAAGGCGTTTGGGGTTGAGATTAAAGACTTTTCAACCAATGAGATGACCTGATTTTACTAGACGCCAGAGAGAACTTCGACGAGAAGGATTAATTGTATTGTAACCATCAAGGCGAGCGGAGCGTGCGGCAGTCAGCAACAAGATTTTTCAAATTTGTGCGCGTCGCGTCACCCAGTATATCTTAGTAAACTAACCTAAACAGAGTAGTTAACCTTTTGCGTGTGACAGTGCGACGAGTGATTGTGAGAAATAATTAACATCGCTAGTGTATAATAAGGGCGATGAGAAGTGTTAGTTACAGGGAGTAATATTTATTAACGATATTTAAAAAAATGAAATATAATAATTACCGATTGGTAAAAATTATATCGAAACTACTATAGTCAAGTACGCACTGTACATGGCTAAACTAGTAAATGATTGTAAATTGACAGGCACATGAGTAAAAGTTCTCGACTTGATTAGTTATGTTAGTTAATTAAAATATTTCTTTAATATTTTAAAGAAATTAATACGTGGAGTCAAAATAATATCAAATATCGAGAATAACAAGAATGAATATAGACGCTTACTTGACTACTTCAAACGTTAAACCAAGTCAATTGTAAAATAACCTCCGAGAACTCTCACTGCCGTTAATAAACAATACTATCATGCTAAATATGTGTTGAATATAGATTTAAGATTAACATACTATGAATTAAAATATTTTAATAACTCTCTCTGAACTACAGGTAGAGTTAACCTATAAAGACAAACGTTCAATGTCAACAAAGAGTCATATTGTAAATTTATAATCCTTTTGAAGAGACTCAAGTAATAAGAATTTATCTATTCAATAAGATACCTTTCATTGGTAATAATTAACCAAATAATATTATTTTAATACGCAGCGTTAATGAACGCGTATTACGCCTGTCTGAATAACTGACGACTGTACGCCAGTAGTACCATGATACGATAGTTTTGATATCGTATTTGAGGTTAAATATTTTTGATTTTTAATTATTCTATATAAAGTAATATTGTTCAGTATTAACATCTTTGTAACTTGTATCATGACAATTAAAAGAACTCATGAACTTTGGTAATAATAACCAAAATTAACCAAACAAGGTTCACAATAATATAGTATATCGTATCAGTGTTACCAGCCCTGAGCTGAAAGATTCTCATCAAATAAGTAACTTTCTTGTTGTTTAAAAATTACTCATTGTTTTAAAAGGAATTCAACTTAAATCAATTTGATGTTAATAAAGTAATAGTTATCTCACTTGTGAATCAGTCGTATTTATTTTTCTTACAATAGGCACAAGGAAAGTTCATTTAAGGAGCAATTGTTTCCCAAGGTGGCAGCATTGTAATTGAGCGGCCCGTGTTTAAATATTTAATTCAATATTAAATACAATTATCATTTTATTTACTGTCTGCATACTAATGTCAAAGTGATGTATTTTGTGAATTATGTTATGACTTTTCAGTAATATAGAGCCTATGTGAGGAGATTGAGGACGTTCACTGATGGTAAGTGGGAAGGTAAACATATCAGAGAGCATCAAGAGAACATTTTTTACAGTCCTTTTAAACCACAACAACTAATTCGAAATCATAATAACCCATAAACATTTAAAAAACACGTATATAAACATTATTTTTATTATATTACAACGTGGCAACCATCGCGGCGCGACTAACAACAAACAACAAGAATAACAATTGCTTATTATTTAACAACTCATTATATTACAACGTGACAAACCCAACGTGGGGTTTGACTAAATAAAGAGAAGTAACACAACACATAATAAAAATAATTATATTACAATATATAGCTATTATTGTGACTTGCCATTTTTGTTTTCTGATTTAAATTTCTTGTACTTTGAATTTATTTATTTGGAAAAACTGCATCAGTAGGCCTACATCTAAGTTACTCACTTTCGTGAATTTCGTATTTTCACTTTACAAAACCGAAGTAGAAACACTAGCACATTTCTTAAAACTACTGGAATTTTATAAAACATAACAGACGTCTGTATCCTTGACGTTCAGTCACAAATGGGTTTTCCTTATTCGTAAGAACTGCTATTTTAATTACATCTGGTTGAATTCGTTTTAAAGAAATCAGAAAATGGTCGCATAAAAGTCGTAAAAACAAATTTAATTGTGTGTGTGTGTGTGTGTGTGTGTGTGTGTGTGTGTGGCCGTATAGCACACTCTGTTACTTATACGTTACAGAGTTCACCAGGTCCTCTGCTTCGTATCTAATCCGGCTATAATTTAATTCTACTTCGTCCCTTCCGGGGATGTAGGGCATACACGCAAACTTGATTGTAAATGAGGCCGACACCGCAAAACCTACAGAACAATGGCGCAAATTCACATGAAATAGAATTAGATCGTAAGCGCAAATAACACGCCTATTGACGATGTCTTTAATAAATAATGCGCAGCCCGATGTCTTTTGGCAGGAATTTGTAGCAAACTAATTGCTACAGCGTGTCTACGTGTCTAAGGGACTCTTGGTGCCTTATTAATACTAGATAGTTACTCTTGGTAAGCATTTTCTAAGTATTTGAAAAATAATGTACATTTACTTTTTCTCTTCTTTTGGGAGACGCTTAGTGACATTTTTTATTTTAACATTATTTCTTGAAAAATCACATAAATTTTCGGTTAGAACGTATGAATTACGTAGAGTAAAATGATGTTTTCAAGTGCTGATAGTAGTTTTCAAGACCGTTACAGACAACTTCCTCTTCTGATAGTTCTTATCCGTTTCGGATGTTGGATATCATACAGACTATTTTAGCTTTCTGTACTGCTGCACGAAATAAGTGAGTTGTATGCCAAACAGGTCCTTAAATTTCTTTGCCATGAGATTCTCTGTGGCCCAATTCCCCTCTTTCCAAGTATTTTTCCCTGTAGCATGGACTCCAATAAGTAAAATATCTGTTCATTTTTCATGAAATGTCTCAGCTACTGAAGCTTTCTTATCTTCACTGTGTTAATAACTTCTCTTTCTTTCTTCATCTTTCTAAGAACTTCAACATTAGTTATATGTGCTGTCCATGAAATGATCAGTATTCTACAGTAAAGCCACATTTCGAAAGATTCCAATTTTTTAGTTGTGGCTTCAGTCAACGTCTAAGTTTCTACACCGTAGAAGAGAACCGAGATAAGTAGCAGCGTAACAGTATCATCTTTGTGTTTATTGTTAAATTGTGACTTCTGAATAAACTGCTCATTCTAGTGTACACTGCTCTTGCCTTTTCAATTCTGCTCTTTACTGATTGAGAGTGCTCCCATAGTTCATTGACTATAGTACCAAGATACGTACATTTCCTTACACGTTCAACTGGCCTATTTTTATACGTATTAAGGGCGCAGTTTGTGAACATGTTCTTAGATGCATCCATTAGCTACAGACAACTAATAAACACTAATTACACATTTTTGTCGGAGTTGCTGGCTGAGCTATTACAATCATTAAACAATTTAACATTAAATGACTATTAAATGTATTATCTTTTCTTGCTGTTTACATTCAAGAGATAAACGAGTTTGTCCCGGCTGCAAATAACAGCGAATGTGAACTCGCACACATAAACACTAGTAAACTAAGTGCATCCCACTCATATACAGACAGATACATATTTAGCATAGGTGATGTTTGAGCAGAAACATTTTAACCATGGCTACACAAAGGTAATTGCAGTCAGCTGAATGGCGCCTTCAGGACGTTGGCCGACGTAAAACCTTTTGCGCTGACAAAATGGCGGGGCTTCCTTTATCCCTACACTCCAGCAACGCACACGCTATCATCACTACTTACCTATTCTTCACAAACGCCCACTACATACTAACTCACATAGTAACTTCTTAACACATACATAAATTTAGAAATAGTATGTATTAGGCCTATAACACAAATGCAAGCCATTCTGTAATACAATAACTCTGGGTACACATAAGTCATATGTCTATGTTTATATCTACAAGAGGTTAATTTAGAGATACTTGGATTCAGTGCATTCAGTGTTTATAACAAATCTTATACTAAGCTACTAATGAGCGGTTACTTGATTAACAGGGAGTTGTGAAGTTAGTTCGGATTTGAAATTTACTCCGATCGTACCACAAGTTAACTATGTTTAGTTTTAAGTTACTGATTTCAAATACGTTCTTTAAAATACAAGATATATGTTGATTAAAATGCAAGTTATGGATCTATTCAAAATGTATTTAATAATAACCTAACGTGTTCCTTACAAGGGAATTTTTTCGATAACCGACAATTTTTTTTTAGCAAATTACAAACAAATAGAAATCTCTACTTTGTCCCCTTCGTGTATAACGTGCAGTAAAAGTTTTCTTATTGAACGTCTTTCCTACACATCATTTGTGAAAAAAGTGCTCCCATAAGTTAGGTTAACAGAAGGTTGTACTGAATTTGCTGATTTTTTTTATAATTTCCCGTTAGTTATGTGTGGTTATACGATGAAAGGACAAGGTAGAAGGGAACAAATAAACAGTTTATTTACATAAAATGATCTGACAAAACTATAGAAACGATAAACCAAGAAACTACAAACACAAAAATGGGTGCAAAGACGTCAAGAAAACAACATGCAACGTTTCAAAACTCATGGTGTTGTTTCTTTCATGAGATAATTTTGATCAATCGTATAATTCGGATAAGAAATCAGAGTATGTTATGCAACAGTACAACCATTAACGGTACTGTGCATTGCCAAAATAAATGAAATAAATAATAAAAATAAATAAATATGAATTAATAAACATTATTCAAATTGCATAAGCTGGATCGTAGTTAAAAATAGGGAATGCAGAATTCATCCATGGACATGCATTTTCGACACACCTGTCACTAGCGATGTGTACACGCGTATTTTGTTTGTATGTGTGAAGCCTGTCCGTTCCTGAAATGTAACCAACCCTTTTCAAGTAGAATAGTTGTATGTTTTATTTTAATTATAAGAAAAATATGTACGATAGGGTAAAACAAAAGACATCAAAGTGTATGGAAATTAAAGGTGAATAAAGTGTTAAAAGGCCGTACTATACGTAAAAAATGAATAGCTCTTTTTGTGATTAACATAAAGAAGTGTAATTTACGTATAGTAAACATATAAAAATTAGTGATCGATTGAGCATCGAGTGATGTGAAACAAACTTCGTAATTCGCGAAGATAGGCAAAAATTGTGAATTGAACCAGAGAGTGGGAGAAATGACGCTTCGAGAGAATCTGACAGGTTCAATATTGTTCAGACATAGTTTTGCACGACCTGACTATAAATACCAGATCGCGCTAATAAAGTTTCTTCTTCCCGATTCAACCGTTGCCACAGGAGGCTATGTCAGTCGACGACGCTAAGTCACATCTATAGTAAGAGTCACAGGACAAGCTAGATGTCCAACCAGAGCAGCAGAGTAAATACGATGAAGTCTATGGACACACCGGCAGCATATGATGTGAGGCGAGACGACTATTAACAATACATGCAGTGGAACACGATCAGAGGACCAAAGGAAGACGTACGGATGATTAACCACGTCAAACGAGGTGATAAAAACCATCCATTGTAATTATAGACATTTGAAAGACACTAATTAAAGTTGGAATGAAAGACATTCAAACCAGTATTAAAATAAATAAATTGTACATAAATGTAAAAGCAGAATAAAAGTTAGAATAATATTTCTTGTATTAAAGTTAGTAATTGAGAGTAACGTAAATGGTAAGAGAAATATTTAATTTTTGAATTAACGTAATTAATAAAGTCTTGTTGATAAATGAGAATGCATATGCAGTAGAAAGTTAAAACAAATTAATATAAAAGAAATTTGAATACAAGTAAACTCATTATTGAAGCAAATTAATCAGCAATTGCAAAAAGATGAGCGCACAATGAGTAAGCCGAGAGCAAAATAAGTATTTAATTAATTAAAATTAGATAATAAGATTTATGTATAACTTGTGTATGTAATTTGTTAGCAATAATTTGTGTACGAAAGATTCGTATAAACGATATAATAATGAGCCAATATTTAATATGCGAAATGAAAGATTTGGTTTAATAAATAAATAATGGAACAATTTTAAACTTAAATAACGTATCATCTTCTTATTACGATTACACCCATGCATTCAATACATTATATGAATACAAATTGTGTTGTTATAGTTAATTATATTATCTTCTGTATTAGGAACCTTACAGATTATTTATTTTATGAGATTTTATGAGATTTCTGTCTCACAGGATGTCAGGTAATGCACATCAGCAATTCTGAACCTAGATTTAAAAAATGTGTTTGGGAATGTTTTCGTTCATGTTTTAACATATTGTTACGACGGTCTACTCGATCGTCGTAGGTAGAGTCGAAACAAAATCAAGACACCAAGTAAGTCACTAATCACCAGCTTTAATTTCCTCAGTTAAACAGTCTCTTAACAACAAATCAACAACACACAAACACAAATCAACAAATTAACAACACAGTCTCTTACAACAAATCAAATAAAAATTGTTCACACAAAATAAAATGTCCATTAAAATTGAACATAAATGTATTACAATTATCGCGCCCGATTATTAAACACTTCACTAATAACCACTTGAACGCACACAGTAATATCGCCCGATAATCACTTGTAATCGCCCGACAATAAACTGAACTGAGCGTCCCTGAGTAATTGTACTTATAGCCCGCCGAAAATCTAGACGATTCCACATACTACGTATTACCTCTAAACTATGACGTAATTGATTGCGGCCTTGAGACAGTGAGAGCGGCCGCGCGAAATTTACACCGTCTAACAAATGCCTCGACAAGCACGTACGACACACACGTTACATTCCGGATCCCTCTGGAACATTCGATAAACACGTAGATTGTTCTGTGATGTCGTAACAATACTTTATACTAAGAAACTTACGTTTATCGCTGAAACTTCGGAGATATTCAGGATTCTTGCAAAAGCTTGAGAAAATTTTTTAGTAACAATGTTTAGTAACAAAATTAAGAATAAATTAGCGTATAAAAAGTCAAAATTGTTAGAAAATAAAAGTAAATTTTGTTAAATAAGTTAGATAAACTCTCTACTTAATGTTTGGTAGTATGCAGAGTTCTCCGTGCTTTTTATTTCAGATGTGATTGTATTATGCACGACGTATATGTTACACAGAGAGACGAAAGTGAAAAGTAAATTTTGTTGTATTTTTCAAGTAATTCTTTTTGTACTCAGGTGTAAGCTACTTAAATGTTTTCCAATATTGTACTAAAATTCCAGAAAACAAGAACTTTTGATCTGCAACTTTTATCTGTAGATTTTTTCTAATTAAGATTTTCTCTAGAGCTGTCGATTTCACCCTGGTCAGTCATAGTGTCGTAAATTAAACCAGTTGGTTTACGCATTTCACATCAAGGTAAGATTTCAGAAGCTAGTTTATAGTTAAAATTATTTTATGCTTACCATTACTCTCAGAAAATGAGGTCAATATATGCACTTGTGAAATAATATATACCAGTTCTTAATGCTCCGATCACTAGTGTTTCTTGGTTTCGTACAAGAAATTTACAAAGCCATTCATTATGGTTCCATCCTGAAACAGGCAAACTCTCCTGTCGTTATCGAAATTATAAGCACAGCCAACTGATATGGCTATTTATGATTAAGAGCGTGTTCAGCAACTGCGGACTTTTCCGGCTGGCCCAGGCGGCAGTATCTCCGATGTTCAGAGAGGCGCGTCCGGACACTACGCTCCGTGGTGCCTTCATCGTGGGAAAGAACACGCTCTTTCCCACGACGATCACCGGGTGATGTTTGATGAAGCCCGCGTGTTGTCTTCTGTCCGGGGTTACTTCACTCGCCTGCATCTGGAGTCCATCCATATTCATAAGAATGCGTCCGTCGCTATGAACCGCCGAGGTGAAAGCATCTCCTTAAATAGTGTCTGGCATGGTTTATTTTCCAGGGCCAATCAGAATCGAGAATGACGAGCTGGCTTCTCATTGGTCCGCGCAATACACCTTAAGCGGCCAAAAAGTTATAAATAGAAGCATCGTAGCCGTATCTCACTGTTGCTTGTTCCCAGTCCATTGGGAGACGTGTTCGGCGTATCATCTATTCGAACACAATTATTTCGCTACTGAAGATGGCCACCGGTGGTGCGGCCGAAACGTTTAGCAGTATTTTAAGCAATCGACCACGGCCTTTCAGCCCGGAAGTTTTAGAAGATAATCATAATGACACCGGCCGTGAAAGCCTACGTACTAAGATATGGCTATTTGTTTAAAGGACCCTAATTAAAAAAAAGGACAGTCATAAAAAAGATATTTGTTTCAGTGTGTCATTATTACAAGCCACTAGTATTTTTTAAATAGCGATATTATTTCTTTGTAGATTTCTTGTTTTACGTGTACATGTTTTAAACCCATAATTTATACAACATTGCATCCATAGTTTAATGTCATTTGTTTTTGGTGTTTGAAGAATATTGAAAGTAATCTGACCAACAATCTTTCGAGACTAGACAGGAACTCTCAAGATTGAAATATAAAACGTATGTTACTACATAGTTAGAATATAATAATATAGGCCTAAATCTTAAATGTGTGTGGGGGAGGGGCACGAAAGCGCGTACCACGTTCACGAAACTAGGACTAAAGAATATTATTTTGATAATAATCAAAATAATTTGATTAATAATTTTATTTGATTAATTAATTAATTATTTGATTTCACAGTATTTTGCTTTATTTCTAGTTTGCTATAATACAATCTTTATATTTAAGAAAGGTCATATGGGTATAAAATGGCTATGCAATACATCTCATTAACCATAAAAGGTTTTTGGTTTTCATCATTTAAATACAGTTTTTTTAGAATTACGCAAGTCTTGTTTCGATCAACACAAAAGGTAAGATGCCTTGTCATAGCGCGAACGAAAACTTTTAATGTTGTTCAAAATAAGGTATTGCGACAGTACAAATAAGTGATGTACTGAGTATTGAATATAAAAATTTAAATATACCTAATAAACTGTAAATAATTAATAATGTATTAGAAATAAGCATGTCAGGGGTTGCAAGCTTGGCTCAGACAAAAATATGAACAGGTGTTTCGACCTGAATCGACGTGCACACACACACAAATGTAACTGAAAGTGTGTACACCAGTATTTTGCTAGTGTGTGTGAACGCAGGTCTATGCAGGCGAGTGTACCACCCCAAGATGAATAATTGCATAATTACTGTTTTTCCGTAATTATTCATAAACTATAATTAAGAAGTAAAATCCAAAAACACAATAAAATGTAATAAAATTTACTAAATACTGTGTACGAAAACCATGTGAAAGTGCCACACCGTACGAGTGTAATAATGAAATAACTGTGTACAAATCGAAAGGGTTAAGTTGCAATGTCCAAAATTACAGTGAACATGTGTTGTAAAAATAGTTATAAGATAAGTATAAGAGTATACTTATAGGACACTGCAATTCGCAGAAATATAAGAAATAGCGAAATTGACAAGGAGTGGGGGAACTGAATCCAGAAACAATTTCAGACATGTCGATTTCGTACCACTGCAGGTGTTGACCAAGACATGGGTATAAATAGGACACACAAGCTACAGTGGTTCTCTTTCTTAAATCATCCACGGTGCAGCGGGAGCTTCTGCCCGTCCGCACAGAATATTTAAATTTTTGTAAATAATTTCATCCTTCCAGTTACGTACAGTTATGTAACTGGATTGTAAAGCAAACAATATTTAAGTAGTAACAAAATTACATAAGAAGATCCACATAAGAAGATCAACTGACGTCCGAAACAGCACGAGGAGAAGTTCCAGAGAGCGATACGACGCTGGACAGACAGAGAGAGAGTCGACGCTGGACAAGAGAGGAAGTCGACGCTGGACAAGAGGAGAAGAGAAAGGCGACGCTGGACAGAGAGAGGCAGGCGACGCTGGACAAGAGGAGAAGAGAGAGGCGACGCTGGACAAGAGGAGAAGAGCGAGTGATGCTGAAGTTCGAGACGAGGACGATTACAGAGGAATCCAATGATTGAGTATGATTGACGACGATAAGGTGATAAAAAACTTATTTATCTCTTAATCGAACAATTAACGTAAAGACAATTAAGGACATTCTTGTTCTATTTAAAAGTAAGAGTCAATGTTTATTGTAAAATTTGAATTAAAATCATAGATATTATTGAAATAAGATTAACGTAAACAAGAGCTCAAATTAGTATTGAAATGAAAAGAGTACAAAGCATTTAAGTAAAAATTAGCGTTAAATATAAATCAGTACTGAGAAATAAAAGATAAATTCAGTAACTATTGATATTTTTGAGTTACATTGCAATATATAAGAAAATATTTAAATATTGATATTTTGAAACACACTAATTGACTGAGTAGTCTGGAAATTCGTTAATACAGTAATTAGTAGAATAGAATATTTAGTCAGTAAGGATGTATATAGCATAAGCCATACGGCATAATAACGAAATAATAACGAATGTTTTAAGTCGAAGTAAGTGCCATGTGCACAATTTTATTAATACCAAATAAATTTGAAATACCGTTACAAGTTACATAGAGTTATTATTACAGATACACCTGAAACCCAAATTAAATGTTATATTGTTACATAATTTGTCGCTCTTGAACGTGAGGCCAGACACGCCTATTTTTATGTATATCGTATCGTTGCATAAGAAATATCGCTTCCAACGTGGGGCATCACAAATTTATATTATATTTATTTATGCAGTTGTATCGTTACAGTATGTTACTACATCATTCCGAAAGAAGGGCCAATTTAATTACTCGTATAATTAGTTTGACGGCGTATAAATAACTGTAACAAAACTGTGAAAATCCGAAGCATATTATAGTCAAATTATATACTTAACTTCAACCAAATTTTAGTACTATATGTTTAGTCTTCTGTTCCTGTTTTCTGGATAGTGTTGCAAGATTTTGTAGTAAATTTATCCAATTGTACTTAAAAAAAGTAAAAAAATGAAGAAAAAACAATGTGGATATTATTCTAAATAACTTTCTTAATTTCAACAGTGTTCGTAAGGTTTACTGCATCCTGAAAATAGTAAACGTTACGGTCGAGTGTGATACAATGTTCTGTTAGAGAATATTATGTTCTTATGTTCGAAACAATTAAACTGACAAGAAAATATGGCCAAGCAATATGTAATTTGGTTTTACGCAAGTCATTGTTCTCTTTTTTAAAAAATATTTTAAAGAATATTATGTTCTTATGTTCGAAACAATTAAACTGACAAGAAAATATGGCCAAGCAGTATGTAATTTGGTTTTACGCAAGTCATTGTCCTCTTTTTTAAAAAATATTTTACTTGATCTGAGTGAATAAACATGATCCAGCTATTCCACTGTTGCGTCTACTGTGGAAAGGCATTAGCTATTGTAGTCGCTATGGAGTTATGTCCCTCTCACTGTCGTATCTATGAATCGGCGTAATTAAGCTAGTTGGTATAACTACAGAGAAAGAGTTCTGCTCGAATTGTGCTAAGTAAGACTTAAGAGAATGTTGGTGGTGTTGAATATACAAGTAACCCCATACGACAAGTTTAGTGATAATGTTACGCTGTAAATTTATGATAATCGTAGCACGTTATGTACTGACATTATTATCTGAAGGGATTTCACAGAAGTTACTGCAATAATGTGTATGATCATCACACACAATTCCCTCTCTCTTCTGAGTCGAGTAAGTGAGTGCAGTAATTCCAGCGTAGCGATATTTTATTAACAATTGAGCTGCTTAAACAGTTAATTAAGTCCTAAGTTACCCAGTTGTTAACAGGTTGTTGTCAGCTGCTTGTTAGGCGGTTGTCATTTTGACAAATTTTTAAATACACAAACTGCATTCGTGTTTAGACGCTTACGTCGAAGGAAGCTTAAATATTAAGGTAACAGTAATATTTTACTAAGTTGATGTTGTATGTGTTGCGATACAATGTGAGTAAATAACATTAGTGTAATTATGTCGGTTCCTTAAAAATGCGTGTTTTATCTGTTTCTCTTATTCTGAATTCAGAATTCCCATTTCTGAAAAGAATCCGTTCTCATGAGTATGTACAAATGTTGTTCTAATAATGTATTGTATAGCTGCGCTTTTCTAGACAATATAGTATACTGCCCCGAACAGAGTTAATTCCTAACTATATTGTTTCTTCGAGTTCGAGTTTACCGCCGGGGGACACGAGCTAGTTAATACGAACAGGGACTTCATAGATGAGTCTGGGGTTGTTGTTGTTTTGGTGTTGAAAAAATGTTATTTCCGTAGTGTTAGTGCGTAGAATAGGATTCATCATCTGACTTCCCTCGAGAGATTCTCAGACAGCAACAAGTAATTACTGTTTGTAGGTTCTAAAATATACGTAAAAAATTAACTAAAATTCTTTTGCCTTCAGTTATATATGATTACAATTATATTTACATTCTCATAGCCATCAGTTATAAATATATTTTAGAATTTTTAATATAAAAATGTATTATAAAATTTATGTTTAAAACATAATTTATTTTTTATAAACCCTTCAGTCTGTTAAGGAGTTATGAAATATACGATATTTGTAAATTATAGAAGTATTTGTGATATTGGAACGCAGAGTGCAGCATTAATCTCTTGATCAGAACATATTGACTAAATTGTAGAATTTACTTTGGTAAAATCGATGCTGGTATTCTTTCTGTATGCTATATCCAGAGTTGGTCAGATTGACAAAGGAAAAGATTGTTATCTATCAATTTTGTCTTCACTTCGGCTTTGAAAAATATAATTCTTTCACCAGTTTTGGTAAGCTGTCCCGAATGTTTTGTTACTATAAAAATTTTTCAAGTCTGTGAATTAATTAATTAACAACTGACAAAATGATTATTTAAGTTAAATTTGAGTAAATTACTCAAAATATGAAGATTATTGAATGAAAATGTTATTATTCCTAAATATTATTTAAAAGATCAATTCTCTGTAAATCATGTTAATCAATTACGTTTCAAAATTTAATTATTTCATGAAAGGCATTACTTTAACTATATGAACTGTATAATGGCTTAAACTTACGAATTTTTAGTCTGTAATTATTTATGGTCAATAAAGGTCGGGTTGCATTAATATTAGTCCTATGTTAGGTATATAAGTTAGACAACTAAGCTACTCCAGTTTTAGATATCCCAACTAATGCGTTATGGTATCCTCAGGGGAACGTTGTAATTAGGTGGCCGATGTGTATAATATTAAACATACCCTTGATCTGGCTTCGAACCCATCATGCACCATTTTTAGTTTAGAACGGTTGTAATCAGTCTATTATGACCTAAGAAATTTCAATTTTAGTAAATTAAAGTTTTTGACGTACATTTAACTCACAATTATCCGCATAATGACGTGGTTATATTCTCGGTTGATCCAAATCCGTGGCCAAGTCCCAAACAACGTTTCTTAGATAAAATGAATTAATTATGTTTAACTAGTGGTCGCCCAGTGGTCGAAATTCGACCGTAATTCATTAAATTTTTAAGTTTGAACGTTATTGAGGTTCTTTTGTCAAAGAGTATACCTCTATAATCATTGCATATAATTTTTTTGAATTTTGTTCTATTACGTCAGCTGCGAGCGTGTACAAATACGTCATTAGCGTGTGTTGTTTGCCTTAATTCCCTGCAATACCTATGAAATTTAAAATTTAATGTTAGTAACAGTTGAAAAAAAAACACAATTACAGCTTGTATTCGTATTTATTTTTTGATATAATTCATTGTCAATTTTAATTTTTTCATGTTATTATTGAATCAAATAAACGCTAATAAAAATGAGACTTGACATTCATAGAAGTATAAGATACATTGTTTTCAATTCCAGTGGATTACAGTTCATTTTTGGTAAGGTACAAAATTCGAAAACAGTTTGAAGATTATCTGCTACAAAACTTATATAATTTTTTAATTTTTTGTTCTATGCATTATTTTCGAGTTATTTGAAAAATACGAAAGATAGGAAAAATGAGGTTTAGCTTGGCTAAGCCATATTTAAAAAGCAATAACGCGTTTTTTGACATTTCCTTAGGTTTTTTTTATTGCCATACTGACCAGGTTTCGCCAAGGCTACACAGTTATTTTGCCTATCTTTTTCGAATTATATAAAATTTAAATAAAAAATTAATACAAAATAAAAAATGAAATAAAAAATACGTGCCTCGTATTTTTTCATATATTTTTCATTAAATCAAAAAAACCGGGCGGTTAAAAAAATAAATGTTGTCCATTGAACTTAACATAGTTTGAAAGCGAATTAATGATTGAGAATTTCTGTGTAAACGATGTTTTTTGTAAAAACTCTTTCATCATTTGCTAAATGCCCTTGGCCATTATATTCGGAAATATAAAATCTCAAACCATCGAATGATCGAACTCTACTTGCTGCGACGTACAATTGACCATGTGTAAAAACTGGCTGCCTCAATAAAATTCAAATTTTTTCGAATGTTTGTCCTTGAGACTTATTTATTGTCATCGCAAATGCAGGTATAATTGGAACATGAGTTCTTTGAAAGTTAAATGGTAAAACAGTACCGGAATATGTTAAATTTATACGTGGAATCAAAATTCTCTTATTGCGTGCGGTTCCAGTTAAAACTTCGCAATCAATAGCATTACGATGCATACACATGATTCGCATTCTTGTTCCATTGACTAATTCTTCCTTTGTATTTAAGTTTCTGATCAGTAAAACGATGCAATTAACTTTCAATACTAACTTATGTGGTGGCAAACCACTAATAGTCAAAGAATTCAAAAACTCTACTGGATAGTTATTGATTTCATTGTCATCATCACAAATTATTTTATCGTAGCTATATGTTTTCTGTTCACCTGGTATTCGATTAAGTATGTCAGTATTAATAAAAGTACAATCATTATTTTTAGGTGCTAAAATAACTGACTTCAATATGTTATCTGAGAGTATTTTTTATGGAAATATTTCCATACACCTCATTAATAATATTATTTTCATCTCCTATTAATTGCTGAGGTATTTCAATAATATTTTCACCAAACTGAGGGAATTGTGGGGCTTCATCATTACCAATTTTTTTCAAGAATTCGACAAATTCTATTTCACTTGGTAAGGCTCTCATATTTTTAGTAAACGTTACTTTATGAAAATAAACAAATTTATGCCAACTCGTGACACAATTTTCAATTAAAGTTGCACGTGATCCATGTGGGACAACTGGTAAGATTTGCCGAAAATCACCGCACAGAAGTATCGTTTTCCCTCCAAATGGTTTATGTTTATCATTTTCATCGCATAGATCCTGCAATAATCTATCTATGATTTTCAATACTTGCAGTGGGCACATAGAAATTTCATCAATGATGATGAATTTATGTAACGTCCATAGCTACTATTTGCGGTAATATTCGCTACAGAATTTTCCAAAATGGGTATAGGCAATTTAAACACATTGTGTAAAGTTCTACCTCCAAGTAATAGAGTCGAAGCTATGCCACTGAACGCTGTTGCAATGCAACTAAGATTAAGCGAATTTAATTTGTAAATGATTGCTGTTTGTGTGAATGTTTTTCCACAACCTTCATGAGCGGTTAAACAAAAAAACATTAGATCCAGTATCATGATGCAAAACTTCACGATTCACACGATCAATTAGATTACGCTGTTCAATATTTGCAGTTTCATAATGCTCAGAAAACAGAAACTCTTGTTCTATTGGATCAATAGCATTTGCTTCGTCTGTTCTCTGCGAATACGTGGGAACTAGTAAACCAAGTTCTTGACATGACAAATTATGAACATTCAAAATATCTTCAATTTCTAATAAAGCTGTATTAAAGGATACTTCTTCGTTGTAATCTCTCAAAAAATCTTCACTAAGATATACTTTAAATTCATTCCATAACGCCAATGCACTGGCTGGCACATTTAATGCACAAATTTAACCAAATAAATTTCGCATTTGTTTTGGTGAATGTAATTCTTTTGCTTCATTTAAACATTCGCGCCATTCATTATCATTTGAAGCAATGCCGCGAGCATGGCACGCTTCAACAAAAGAAGTGTGTATAATTCCATTGTATGTTCTAACATCCTAAAATGATTTTAGACCACAGACATGTAATAAAAGCAATCGTAAATGGAAAAGTTCGATGTCTTTTGGTGATACTACATATATGCGTGTAATGATTTTACCACCTCCACGCCTTCTCTTCTTCCATTTTTTCGGGAATTTTCCCACACATAATGCAAAGGAATTTCAATATACTTATATTCATGCGCTGATGGATCTGATCGATTCAATTCAAAAAATGCTAATAATTTTGTTTGTCTTGCATTTTCAATTGCTTGACGTTCTTGCCCTTCTCGAAAGTAAACATTCTGTCTACGCGGTAAATGAATGTCAAGTCTAACGATGACATGTGATTGAAAATGCATTGGTAATTCATAGATGCGCCATACAGCTTCAGTTGATCCGACATAACGGCCATTTAAAAAATTTTTAACTTCATCAATTTTTATTTCTTGACCTGGTTCATTTCTCTCTGAACCTAGTTCAACAGATGCACTGTCATAGCCTTTATACACGTATTTATAAATGTATTTAACACTTTTAACTGTAGTGCATACTTCAACATTTATATGGCAATTAAATTTGGCAAGTAAATACGGATTGTATGGTACAACATAACGATTGTCGAGGCAACTACCGCGAACTTCAGCATTAATACCATTATCACGCCTTCTGTATAATGGATATCCATTTAATGATTCACATGTAAATTCATTAAATCGTTTTGGATAATCTTTTGTGCATTTTCCATCTCTCATACATACAGAATTTGGATTAAGTACACCGCATGGACCATGCATCATGTGTTCTACAACATATTCATGTAATGTAGGATGTGTTTGAATGTTAGGAATCTCCGCAGATACAACTTTATCAATATCGGTAGCGTTAACAATTTTATCTTGCTCATTTAAAGACAGTAAAATGTGAGCATGAGGCAATCCTCTCTTTTGAAACTCAATTGTATAAATCAGTGCTTCAACTTTACCGAAGATTTTTTTTAGTGTAAGGCCCTCAATTAATGCTTTCAGTTTGGACTTGAATACACGCACAACAATATCAGGTCAAAAATTAGCTGACTCACCTACACCAATATTGCTAACTCTTTCAGGCCAACTTGGATGGCAAGTCATTGTAATAAACAAAGAAGGCTTTCCGAAATGTTGTACAATTGATATTGCATCTAAATAATTCTGATACATATTTCTTGAAGATCCAATGAATGAAGATGGTAAAATTACTCTACGGCCAACATTATTGGCATTGGGGTTCAATTCTAAATAATCTGTTAAATTGTTGTAAACTTCAGACCTAAGACTTGTTTGATTTTGCCGAATGAAATGTAACCTTGTGCCCTCTATTCTCACATACATATCAACTATCCACTGCAGAAATATTTTTGTGAATGGTGCAACATGCTAAAATCTTCTCTAATTGCAAGTCGATAGGCTGCATACTGAAGCATGGTTAATTTATTTCTGGGCGCTCTTGAATTAGATGTAGTTGGTACATTATGAGAAATATTGATATGCCACCCAGTATCACCATTTGGAAAAAGTAATGGATACTCTAAACGGTCTAATCATGAATACAAAACAGAGATGTTTTTAATGGACCATTAACTTTTGAAAACGAAACCATATTTCGTTCAAAGGGTGGCTCACCATCAACTGTACTAAATATTACTGCTACATCAGTTTGAACTGCATCATTATAACGGCGTAGATCTAAATCACGATTTACTTTAATGAGCATACAAATTTCTTTATTTTGATTTTCAACTCTCTGACAATGATCTTTCATTGCAATGAATGACCGAACGAAAGGATTAATGCGTTCCAATTCAAGAGAGATTTCGCGCATTATATTGTTATTGCATGTTTGATTATAGTGTTCACGTATTCTATAATTGACAGCAGTGTCAACATCATAAAAATATAATTGCGCATAACATGGTGAGCGACCATATCCAGCAGTCATTGGACCTGATCTGTGATAAAAAACATCATGTATTTTAAAATGATACACTCCACGCGTAACTGTATCAGAAATTTTAGCTTCTGAGCTAACCATAGCAAATGATGAATTGTATTTACGAATGTTTTCAAAATAATTTTTTGACTTTCTTTTTATTAAAAGTTCATTTGAAGTAAGTCCATCATACAATGATTTAAAGTATTCATTTTGACTTAAGGCCGGTAATATTGCTTTACCTTTATGACAACATGAAGTGAATACAGTCCTTTCACCTAAAGTGACCTCAGATTCGAAATGTTTTGCATTGCAAAACCTGCATTTTAAATGCATTAATCCACAATCAAAAGTATTAAAATTTCTTGGAATGACATTCAGTGCGCATTTAAATGTATCCCTCAAAATAATTTCTTCATTTTGTATACTATTTACACTATTTAAATTTGCATTTGGTCTATTATCATTTTGACTTTCACGCGAATATATATTCCTTCTTCTTTGTCTCTCACTCCGACCTGTCAATGTTATACTATTTACACTATTTAAATTTGCATTTGGTCTATTATCATTTTGACTTTCACGCGAATATACATTCCTTCTTCTTTGTCTCTCACTCCGACCCGTCAATGTTCTATGTCGAGGCATAATGGAAGTAGGTGCGAATATCTGAATTTAAAAAAAAAAACATGTAATGAAATTACTGAAACTAAGATTAGACAGGGTTTAATTTAAAAATAATAAAATGTACTCACTTTTTTGAAACCACCAATAATAATTAGGCGAGAGTAAGTCAATTCAAATTGCTGCTACAAAATTTTCCTTTTGCAACAGGTGTATATTAAGCAAGCTGTATTTCACTTTCAACTGCACATTAATATATAAAACACAGATATCTAATATACAAAATATAAAATAAACGCTTTTTTGCCTTGACATACACTCCACAGACTATTGAAAAAGGAACATTTGAAATCACACAAAATTCACAGCTCATTCAGTCAATCTGTCAGTATTAAGCAAGCTGTATTTCACTTTCAACTGCACATTAATATATAAAACACAGATATCTAATATACAAAATATAAAATAAACGCTTTTTTGCCTTGACATACACTCCACAGACTATTGTTGCCTGGCAACAAAATTATTTTATTTTTAACAATTACCTTTGTTTGAAAAAGTTTAAATGAATTTTCAAGTGCAAATGAATGTTTTATTTTATTTTATTTAATGTATTTGTAACACATATTATATATAAATTTTAGCTTTCTGCACTCCTTCTCCATATAAACTTTAACTATGCCAAATCTCACACTCCTCCGTGCGCGCAATATGCTTAAAAAGGGGTATAAAGTTTTCTCTTCACGTATTTATATATAGATAATTGTCAGTTTGCATGTGAACGCTATACAATTGACACCGTAATATTATACGGTTGAGGCATTAATATAATTTATAGTACACTACAGCAGATGAATGTAAGACACAAAAATACTGAGTACATCTTCAATCAGTTAAAAAGCCTATTACTATTTTTCTCAGCTACCTAATTCTCTTGAAACATGTACCAAATTTTTTAAAATTATCACCTGACTGGTGTCTTTGTCCCATTGAAACCCGATCTTTTCTCAACGAATTCAGTGCTTTTTGTAAGGCGATTGTCGATTAAATAAATCTTTTTTCTCTTTTAATGCTTTAAAGTCTAATTTCTAAAAAAAAGCTATGATAGAATCTTTATTTATTTTTGTGTTGTTTTGATTTGCCGTAGTTAACCAAGATAAACTGTAATCTGATAATAGGAAACAGCTTGTATTTTAATTCGTTACTATTGTTATTGATCATTTTATTTTCTCATTCCTCAATTTACTAAATTTTATAAAAAGTAGTTCACTTTTTAGTCAAATTCTTAAAAAGTATACATTTAGTACTTTTTAACAAATTTTTAAAATGTTTACTCGCTTTGTACAGTTTATGGATTACAAGCGTATCGTGTATATTGTACATACAGTTCTCTGTCTGATTTCGTGTGTATGAATACTGTACATAAATCCACGTAGTATCAAACATAGTCATATCATTTAGTGTATTATTAAACAGTACAAAGTCAAAGTACATAATATACTTCTTTTTTATTTATGAACCCCTGAAAAAGATAACCGTACAAATAATTCTGATAAACGTAACACAGGATTTAAAATAAATTCATATTGCTCTGTTTCCTGTTCTTAGGCCAGTTTACCTCATTTAATAAGATGTGTGAAACAATTTTTCCTGATGGGTTTATACACCCCTGATGAGCTTTGGGTGTCTATATGAAATTTGTAAAGTTCTAAAAAAATTATATGTTTGAGTCTATACATAAATAGTGTTAGTTTCATCAACACATTTGTAAGTATTGTGTTGGTACATATATACGAAGTGCATTAAGTTCTTGTTGTAATACAGTCCGGCTTAACTAAAATGGTGACACTGTTATTGCATTGTTTCAACTCGGACCATCAACTACTATCGCTAATGTTTTCCACGTTTTTATAAAGTCACTTCGACAGTGTTTTCTATCTCATCTGAAGACTCAAAATGAACCGCACCGTTGGCGTTAAAAATCGTAATCTTTAATAAACTCGTCCTTAATTTGCAGCATAAAAACGTACTTCCCTCCACTGGTTTTCTTGAATGAACCCAATTAAAGAATAATATCAGTTACAGTAACTGTGATATTCGTTTTGTTCTATCTTAAAACGTTACAGCGATTTCGTCTAAATCCGTCTGTTGGACAAAAGAAGTTTAAATAAAATAAACATTATCAATTTTGTTATAAACTTTTCCGGCTGAATATCTCACTTTAATAACATCGTGGTATACGGTACACTTATTCTGAACATGTGGTCTTCCCAAGTAAACTGTTTTCTCTTTACATTCATTTTTAGTGGCTCCACATTTAACTCATTTCGTTTGGTTGTGTTTCTTGTCCTGTCCTTTTTTCATGTTCTTCAATTATTCTAACAAATTCTTTCATGTTGGGAGTGTTTGTTCCTACGCCTTTGTAGTTGTCCACTTTTCACACCCATACAGAAATAGAGGGAGAGCCAAAAAAACAATATTATAGAAGTGAATTTGCGTATCCAATCTAGCTTTATTTTTAAACGCTTTATTAGTACTCCCCATACTTATTAATTTTGTTAAAAAGGCCCCTATCATATGTATGCGTTACATCATAGCCAAGGTACTAGAAGGGAGGAACTTGTCTCTCAACCAATTAGTTTTACAACCGCCGCAAACGTTTGAACCACCGATTGCTGCAGTGAACCATTACATACTGACTTTTTACTGAAAAAGAAAACTGAAATTTGTTCTTTAAAGCAAAATAAGAAGTGGTGAAGATAAAGTATATTTAACAAGAAGATAACTATTTTGGTCATATGGTTTTATTTTACATTAAAGTATGAAACCATTCCTTTTAAAATACCGATAAATGAATTATAACTTATCACAAGACAAATGGCGCCAATCGAACATCTTATTCATTTTGTGCGGATCGATGGGCGCGGACGCCAGTTACTCGGCGGCGGCGAGCGTTCCACGCGAGCCACGGTGTAATGTTCGGCGGCTGCCTCGCTGTTGGATCTATCCCGCAGTCCTCTTCACTTACTTAACAGTGGGATGTAGAGCCCGCTGCTGCGTCAGTCGATGATCTTCGAGTCATCTTCTTTCTCTTCCATTTTGCTCTTTCCTTCTTCCTTCTCCGGGCTGGCTGTACGACGTCCGACGAAATGAATTTTTTCGACTGAGTGACTGATTTTGGGCTGTGTGAGTAAGCGTACAGAGACAACCCACTCTGGAATCTAAGTCCCGAGCTAATTTCTAGAGCTTCTGCCTCATGGCCCTGCCCAAGTAGAGCGATTTCGCTCTATAGCAGGCATACAACGCCTATTTGTGCTAGCCAAACTAGCGCAGTATACACCGAGGTCGCTTCCACGTATCACCTGGTCGTATACGGCACTGGCCTACCCTGGCTATAAGAGGGTTGTCTGGGTTCCTTGCCGCCGGTACATAAAATTTGCGTGAAGACGCCGCAAAGTGTCATCCAAGGAGAGAACACCGAGTCCAGGCGAGAAGTGGACCTTCAAGACCCTTGTCAATGTTTTTCAGCTAGAGGGAATCGACAGAGGACTTTGGCCTCTAGCCGAAGACCTGTCGAGGACGCTTTGGAACTTTTTTTAAGCATTGCGGCCAGGTATCCCCATACCGGAGCGGGCGTAAGTAATGACCGACAGCAAATACGCGCAGACGATCATTTTGCCAAATTTCCTTGTCATAGCCAATCTCACTTGATTTATGTAGGGTCAATTTATATTAATGACTTAATCTATATATAGCTTTTCTTTGAGCCTCAGGAAGTTATATTTATAAATCGTCTACAAACCTTTCTACGTTCATAATTTGTACACCATAGACAGACAGAAGATGGGCGGTAACGATGGTTTGCCACTACAAAGCGAATTGCATACCTCGCGGGTTCTCAACCTTCTGAGTTGAGCAGGGCTACCCGCGCAAGTCGAAGGGTTCCCGACTGGCCCAAGTGGCCTACCGGCGTCTCCTCGCTGCCGCACAGTGTTTTTGGGGCGTTATTATCTGGACCACTGCAGACTAATTCTGTCCTTTGCCCAGTGGTTGCTCGGGGGCAGAACTGTGATATGGCCAGAGTAACGGCGGAATCGAAATCTCTGTTTATTCAGAAACCTTTAAGTGCCTAAGTAGTATTTACAAGTACTTTCCGCATTCGCGCGGGTGAAATGTTTAATTTATATTGTTGTTGCAACCTCACGAACACAGGTTTCGTATACGTCATCGTACAACGTATCAATTGGAGGATAATGTCATTGTCGTAATCTAAGGCTACGCTAAATCATGTTTACGGAATCAGTGTACAAGAAAGTTATTCTGTCAGATTTTTGTTTCCGAACTATCATCCAACTAGTAGTATTAAAATAAAATACGTCCTGCTACAATGAACCATCCAACCAAAAACTGTAAGCATTGTTTACATAGCTATAAGAAGACTGGATATTATTGTTTAAAACATGGGTTCAGCAGGACTTAACAATAAACGTCTGTGTGATGGTAATTTTTTTCAAGAATCTGCTTATTTTTTGCCGACATCGATCCATGATTTGTAGTCAGTCAAATACATTTAAAAATGGAAAATTTAAACTTTGTTATTGTTATCATATTGTCAGGTAAAAAAAAAAAAAAAAAAAAACAGATAATCGGCACACATGCATCAAACGTTTGTGTGAAGGTAACTTTATATGCAAATATTATTTTCGTGGTGGTGTTGTTTAAAACGTTATTCATTTGATGAAGTGATTCTCTTTTGTTTATTATTCGTATGTTCATAGAAAGCGCTTTATAAAGAGTACATCAATAGCAATACCAAAAGATAATCTGGGAATTCATTAACTTCACTTTATTTGCAATACAAATTAGTAGGTGCACGAAGCATTTACAATTTAGATCATGTCCTTCATATTTGTAATAATTCTTCCGTACTTAGCTGACTAACTTGGAAAAGAATTTTTCTACAAATGATATTTCTATGGCTTTTCATTTCTCAGTATATGGGCGTGAGTGGTACTTACTAATTAAATGATTTTTTCATCAGTGAGAAGACCTAAGGTTTTACACTAAGAATCCTGCAGAAATCTTTACCGGCAGCAGAAAGGTTATTAGTCGACTAGTATTTAATTAATGATGAAATGGCAAATCAGTATCGGTTTTTAATTGGTTAGAACCTTTCTTAAAAAAAAAACACCTTTCTTTTCTACACAGAATAATATGATGCTATATTTCAAGACGAGAGTTAATGATAAGAGACTGTGTGGGACTGCTCAGAAAGAGTACTCAGTAATAAATCGTAGTACTTTTGTCAGACTTTCACTAAACCTGACTGACCTTTCTATTTGTTTCAAACTGAATATAATATCTCAAAATCCATAATGATTTACTATTTTACAATAACCTTCGTAGTATATATTAGCTCTTCAAAATATTGTACTAACGTCCTTGAGCAAAATTCATTTAAAAGCAATCGTATATTATTTTTACAGCCTATTTAAACTTTCCACCTTGTTGATTCTATTTCTTTACTTATTCTGAAAAATTATTTAATGAACACCGAACTATTGTGGGCGTATAGAAGAAAATGATCATAAAGATTTTTAAATATATACATCAGAATAGAAAAAAGTTACGGTTGGTGTTAAAACATATGGAATGACAAAGTAAAATATCGGTATGGAGAACCATACATGACTTCCATGTTCTAAGATTTTTATTTAAAATCATTTACGAAATGAAATGTTTCCATAGAAACTACTTCTTTCCACTTATTGATTCAGCCTTTGTGGTCACTAACGTATACCACCACACGTTATCGCACTCGATTTTCACTTATGATGGCAGTCGACGGCACTGCAGAAATGTCTGGTTTTGCAGAAAACATTGGACTACGGCCAAACAGGCCGGGAAGGAATTTTAACAACAAACTACTACTTTGTTGCCGATAACGTAGTACACATATAAAAATTATCCCCTCCCCTTCAACTATAATTTCCATTTATAGAAAATTACCCCCACCCCGTTCAACTAGCCTCTTCATTTATAGACATTTCATCTACGTTTCTACAGTGGATTACTAAGATCTTCTTATCAGGATTCTTTATTATCAAAATTAAGTACTTTACTCTTGTTACAACAAAGAATGTTTCAGGTAAACTGCCCTTCCCCCGTAACCGATCTTCACCAAATGAACAGGCCTTGAGTTCTCTACAATCTAGGGATGTTTGCAAAAACTTATTTGAATGTGTTTGAATTTACGGCAGTTATCGTTCGTCATAGAAAAAATTACCCTTGTTAAAACATAAAACGTTGCAGGTAAAATACCCCTTTCCCTTAACCGATCTTCACTAAAAACAATAAATCTTGAGAACTCTATAATTTAGGGCTGTATGCGAAACATTATTTGATTCTGTTGGAATTTGCGGCTGTTATCGTTTGCATAAAAAAAATTACCCTTGATAAAAAAAAAACGTTGCCGGTAAACTACCCTTTTCCCTTAACCGATCTTCACGAAAAACAGCAGGTCTTGATCACTCTACAATTGAGGACTGTATGCAAAAGTTATGTGATTCTGTTTGAATTTGCGGCTGTTATCGTTCGCCAAAAAAAAAATCTGCAGACACACAGACACACAGATAGACACGCAGACAGACAGAAAGACAGACATATAGACACACAGACACTTTTCGAAAAATGACTTTTCCTTCATGTCTTGAAGGTAGAACAATAAGAATCTGCAATTATCTCAAAAACGATTTTTTTTTTCCATCACCATACTTCCATTACCTTATGGAACATGGAGGTAAAACAGGTGTCATAACACATTCGCCTGATAACCATTAGCTGAAACAAAGTAAAAATAATGTCACAATAGTCTTAAAGCACGGCATCAGGAACATGAAATATCGAATGAAACACTAATTACAAGACGGACAGAATAGTGTTTAAAACAAAAAAGATTCACTCATTATGACTCTTTTCACTTTTATAAAGAAATCTCTTTTCCAACACAGCAAATGTAAAATTAATACCCCAGGACACCCAGTGATAATTAATGTAAATGTGAAGGGAACACAGTTATAGTTTTTCTGTTACACGGATGCAAAACACAAAAAAGTAGCTTCCTTAACTTGAATGCAATTTTTTCTTCCACGTGGAATTTAATCCTGTAAGAATAAATGATGTTGAGTTTTGTGACAACTAGAAATTCTGTTTAGAGGCAGAAGAGACGTTCGTGTTTGATTTGTATGATATGATTATAAAAACAGTTTCAATTATGTTTCAGTTTAAAAACTTTAAATTTTAAAATTTTTTTATTTTTCTGTTTCTCTGTTTTTAGTGACACACTTTACTTTATTTTACGTTACAGTTAAACTCTGCCAAAACTCTAATTCACAGTAAAGGGATTATACATTTTTTATAAACACACGCACACACACACACACACACACACACACACACACACACAATGTACACATTAAACCGTGTGTAATACGGCTTATATGTATATTTTAAAGAAACGAAAGAAATTAGAAATGTAGTTTGTAGTTTTACCGTCTTCTTGCGGTCTCGGAGTGTTGTAGTCTTGCATTCCTTCATGCTGAATGCTTTGAATACAGTTTGTCTTCATCTCACAATGTGTATATTTAATCTAATTGCTATCGCCATATACAAACACCAGTGGCTAACAGAGTAACGTATTTGAAACATTCGACAAAATATCTGTTGAATCAATATGCGTAGTTAGTTTTGGTATCATGTCCATTTCTTACTGTTATTCTTGAGAGCATATAAAGGTCACAGTAGCATCTAAAATAATCTAATGAGATTTATAAATTGATTTTTTATTATTGTGTACTGTTACAAACTTGATCGGAAACTTCAAATGTAAACGTTATGTTAAAAGACAACTTCCTTCTCTTGTAAAACAAGCGTTTGGGTATCATTCATAAACCTTCAGCAAAATCCGGTTGTTTACACTAAGGAATTCAACTCTTTACCAAAACAATTACGTGTAACTTGTAAAAACCCCTTTTCAGAAAGTAGTATATATGTAATTTGAAAGTTTCTACAAAATACTGCATGCGAGAATTTCTTTAAATATACCATCAGAGAATATGGTGTGTTAATGCACAATTTGATATAATTACGCGAAACTGTAATATTATACTCTAGGTATCTAATGTGTGCAATATTTTGGAATGAGAATATTGAAACACAATTTTTATATTCGATTCAGTGGTGTTATACTGAAATTATTGATTTACTGGTCTTTCCAAAGAAGGATAAACAAATATGAGTATATTGAAACAAAATCGAAAAATCATTTCTTGGGATAGACGAGGAATATCATGAAGCATAAAACGTGCAATTGTGTTTAAAAAAATAAATTTTAATCAGTCTATCCTTCTACAAAGATATCAAGTTTATAAATAGCACAATACTGCGCATTAAACTGAGAAGCAGGGAGAGAACTAAGCTAGGCATAACTAGGAGGGGCTGGAAAACCCATTAAATTGTTAAAGTGAATTCAGTTTAAATTTATATGCAACATCATTGGTAAAAATATCCTGCTAGTTTTTGTTACGGCATGCGTCCATAAATTATGAAAAATTCATAAATTATATTACTCGATTACGTCAAATTCATTCATCGAAGTAAAAAAAAAAAAAAGAGGAAACGATACTGAGATTTGCTTTTAATATAATTTGAAATGATTTTTATTAAAGATTGTGCAATTTCGAATAGGAGGTGACATTCCGTTTACCTTAGGTTACAGAAAATACTGTAGATGTAACATGACAAAAACACAGAAACACATTATCCAGACACCCATGCTGCCACAATTGCACTAATTAGTGGTATCGTTGCAGTTATGACTGTCGCTTTACTGTAAGCCGGACTGTACTGCTTAAAGGGATACAAATGTGTTATTATAAAAAGTTCAGCTCTTCAAATAGTTAGCGTGATGATATATAGCTAACATTCTTTTTTTTATCATGTTTTAAAAGAACACTCTTGTTTAATAAAATTGTCTAGGTTAGGTTTCAACTAAATGCTCTCTATTTCTCTCAGTCATGTGCATTTATCTTCACTAACTATAGCCTATAAAAAGGAACACAAATAAAAGCAAATAAAATTGTTTTACCACTGTTTTGATATTGTAGAAAATTTACACCAAAATATAACCAGAATCAAATACTATAAATGTTATATTATAAGTCTATCACGTTTTTCCCTGTTGTGCTTTACAGCTAAAAGTTTTTGACTTACTCTTTGTGATTTAAAAATATTTTTCACAATAATACCTTACATCTGATTCTTGTTTAGAATATCTAAATATAAGACATGATAATTTGTTGTTATATATTTTTAACTTTTTTATTAGTTATGGCAAACATAGTTCAAATCTATGAGTAGTAAGTTACGAAATCCTAAAAGAGTCGACTACTTGTTTATATTCTAAAGAACTACATTAATACTCCTGTCGCCAAGAATTTTGTCTAGAATTCAAACTCACAATATATATTGAATTTTGTCAACGTAAATTCGGTCCTTACTATGTGTTAGTGTTTCTTCATACAATAATGTTATAAGTAATTTGTTTAAAGTCAATATTTTATTGTAGAAGATGCTTATAAGTTTCGATTTTTATTTTATAATTATTAGAAAATTATGAGTTCACAGATGAACTATGTAACACTAACGGTACTGAAACAACTGCTAGATTGTGTAGTTTCTGATGTATAACTGGATAGTGCAATTTTGTATTGTATAGTATTTATTGTTCATAGCCTAAAGGTAGCATACATACAATTTCCAATAAAATATTTATTACTCACATTTTAAAAACGAACGATTTTGGTCACAGATCATCGTCAGGTCATATACAGCATACTTGCGGTCACAATATCGTAAAACAGCCACTATTTTTTATGTGAGTAATAAAAAATTTATTGCAAATCGTATGTATGGTACCTTTAGGCTATGAAAAATAAATACAATACAGTAGAAAATTGAAGTTATAGGTGCCATTAGTAAACAATAATTGTGTGTATATTAAATACGTCACATTATCATTGGATAGTGCAATCTGCAGAATTCGATTTGTCAGATGGTGTGTCCAGTGCTTCATTAATATTTAAAAATTTTACATATTAGATTTTATACGTTGCTTAAGATTTGATCCGCTATTATTGGAAACATAACTTGTCCCAGATGTAATGTCACCTTGGTTTGAAATCGTAATACTGTCATTTATGTCAAATTCAGAAATAATTTTTTAAATCCTTACCACTTGACAGGTAACCTTTCGTACAGTGAAGCCTTTTGAGGAGAATCCTGCATTTTTAATTTGACGATAGTTTATAAAAATAATAATTTAGGGACAAAATTGTTTTCGACACTTCATATGATAGGAGAGACATATATATCGAGGAAGTCGTTGTCTTACGAGCCAATGGGAGAGAAGGGTGAATTGCAACAAAAATACAACCATAGATTTCTAGTGCTTGGGTAAGATTAGAATTAATCTATATTGATTAAACCGTGTTTAAAATGATAGTGACCTGCTGATTTCTACACAGTACAGAAAGTTAATTCTTTTTTTAACTTTGCATTACAACTATTTTACATAAAAGTAATTTATTCTCTATTTTGGAGATTTTCAGTACTGAAGATTAGTATATTTAAAATTGTTTTTTCTTGTATGACGCACAGTAACCGTAAATCAAACGATTTATAGAAGATGGAAAATGGTTTAAAACGTTATAAAATAAAACATTGTATTTAAGCACTTTCATACTTGTAAAATATCTTTAAGTGCTGTGGAATGGTGCATAAGGATACTTAGCCGCGTATGTAGTGCGCGTGTGCGAGGTTACGTAACTATTTTACGGGTTATTTATAAGAAACTCGTTAATTTAAATAGCTTTCGAGACATAGGAAATTTTGAGATGGGACGTACATCACACTACTCATAATAAAAAGACCTACCTGACGACAATAGTTGTTCTGAACATAAGTAACTGAATGTGTGCATTTTACCTGGCGCGGCTCTTGCGGAAATCTGAAGAAAACTTAGAGTGGTACCTTCACTCACCCAGGAAACGCTGCCTGCGCGTAGCAACGCTCCCTTCCCGAACACGAACGACGAAGAGGTGATCAGTCTCCGCGCCGCTCACCGGGCAAGGCGAGTGAAAGTGGGTTAGTAATTAACTTCTTGATACACAGGGTACATGATTACGTCGGAACGTGAGGGTGATAGTTCGCGACGGTAGGTTTCAGCAGACTCGCATGACCTTCATCACGTGCTTTGGGCTTTCCTAAACACGGTACAAACCAACTTTTGAAAGACAACAGCAAAAGCACCTGGTGACAGTAATTTTCCAGGTTCGATGACTGATGCTTTCCGGAAATAGTTTAGGGCCAGACTTCTGGGCTGCAGGGACACTTAGCGCGTAGCTGAGAGAGAGAGAGAGCTCGAACCTTGGCATGAAACTTGCCCAAGCCACAGGGCGAAACTAGGGGGGTTTTCTATACCATTACCATAACCCTGGTACATGGTTAAACCGGGACAAGTGGGGTCACACCAAACTACACTGTCAAAGGGGGGTCACACCAAACTACACTGGCAAAGGGGTCACACCAGACTACACTGGGAAAAGGGGTCACACCAGACTACACTGGCAACACTGGGGGGGGGGGTTACTCATTACGAGCCTTTTTTTTCTTTTAACATGGTAATGTTTTTAGGCTGGGGGTCAATCCATTTTCAACCTTTCTCTCTCAGCGCGAAAGCTTCGCACTGCTGTAGTTTCTTTTGCAAAAGTGCTTAATGGCAACGGGGGGTGAAACAAGTAGATAGAAAGCGGAGATATTGACCTACATTCGGCAATAATTGAACAGCTGATCGGAAGACGTGTAGCGAATTCGATAATCAGATATATAGTACGGTGAACAAGGTACGGGGTTATCAAACAAAGTATGCGAACTGAACGGGCGGGATGACGCGAGTACCGCAGTACTTGCCGTTATCGCCCAAGCAAAGGTCATTTACCTAACATCTCTTCCTAATATAACAAATCAACAAATTCCAAATAAAACTTTCCTAAAACATGACTATTGACAAGGACCAGATATTTAACTCAACAACGGAAAATTTAAAAGACACAAAAACAATTTACATAAATTATGTAGAAAAAATCATCGACATGTCTCGAATAGGACTTGGATGGAAACCACGTGGCCCAACCACGCAAAACCCATCAGTTTCTGGGAGAGAACAAATTATTTTCTCAGCCGGACGCGGCAACTTACTGTAGCAAAAGTTTGCCATGCTGGGCGTGGGAATTGTATCTACTGGTGAGGGGGAAATGAGTAAACAGAAGCATAGTACTACCGACCCAAACAGAACGGTAATCAAAACAGCTGATTGGAAAGAAAACAGATCAAAGTTGCCCGTGGACTCAGAAAGCCAGACGCACAATAGATTACATGAGACCATACAACGGTTTATCAGATAACCAGGACAATAATAGAAATTTCGCTGCACGTGCAGTTATCACCTGACCAAAAGTTATCTCGCCGCTGTTTCCACATTACAACAAATCCACTGACTTAAAATAAAATTTTCTCTTTTTTTTTTAATATAAGACACAATGATAAAATGTCGCGGCCAAACGCAAATCACTAACAAAATGACAAAATTAACAAAATTACACATTACAAATTACACTAATTATTTTGAATGGTTCTAATACTATAAGACATGGTCCACCAATCATGGCACGGACATGCTTAAAACACGATTTACTATGAAATGACCCAACCACGGACAACCACGGATAACCACGCTCTGCTACCACTTATGTGCCACGCTATACTGCTGAGCCCCAAAAACGTGACACACAAAATACACCAGAAATAATTAAATACTATTACTACTAATGTCTCCTTACTTACTACAAATGTACCTAAAGAAACCATGATATCTACATAAATATCAAAAAAAGGGGTGTGAGTGCATTAAATAAATCTTAGTATCACCAATCAGTGAGCAGAGAGGGCCACAGCCCGTTTATTTGAATCCAAAATGAGCCTCGAAATGTTTGCAATCATAAATCAGTCAGTGAAAAATTAATAAGTGAATTAATTATAATTGATTAATTTAAATACCAGAAGGTTATATACTGATTAAATAGTTTACTGAAATTTAACAGTTGCGTAAGTTAAAGCAGGGTTAATCGACTAACAAGAACTAAATAGTATCATAAATCAATGCCAGTTTACAACAGGCAACATGCAACATGCAAGCTATGAATCGTTCATGAAAGCTTTTTTGTATTATCTTACACCACAAAGTACTTGAATTAAAAGATATTAGTTCACGTCACCTAAGGTGAGAAATTTGATTTACTCTTTCTTTTTCTTTTTTGTTTTTGGTTATTAGCACAGTAACTCCTGCAGAGTGTCACTAATCATTACAGTTTTGGTAGTTTGAAGTGCTCCGTTCGTCGCGACGTCCGCGTGTTTTTTCAGTTCATGTCGTGGACTGATGTTGTATCCATTCCAGAAGATCTTAAAAGGAAAATGCTGCAAACGGGTTGATGTTCGGATTCCTTACTCCCGTAGGTCGAACCAAGCTATGAACTGAAAGTTCCACACCTTTTAGTACACCTTAGGTAGTCACACAGTTAACAAGCACGCGCACATTCATTCATACAATGAATTACAAGTTCACAAATTTACAAAATTACAGTCACAATACATGCAAGATTACAACTTCAAATCATACATAATAAGTACTGACATCGAATCTTACATCTCTGTGTTTTTTCCTTTTAATCAACTGACTGAATATTTAGTTTTTCTTTTGTTCGAGGCTAATTACTACAACAAGATACATTATGGTTGGTTAACAGTTTTTTACATAATATACAAGTTTTATTTTTACAAAAGGTAATAAACGAAAATAATTCGTTACCAGTATTGATTTATGATGACTGAATAATTTTGAATACCTTGGTCATCGAGGCTTCCAGTTTAAAGGGAGCTGAACGGGAGGCTCTGCTCACTGAGGCGGTCTGGTGTACGACTGACATGAACTTGCCAGGGCAACGGCTTCGTTGTAGAGAACACGTGGCGTGACGTCAGGGAAATTTGACCAATCAACGGATAATTGTTTTTTGGTCGCGCGACTATCTAAATTTCCCATATTAAACTTCCTTATATAGGCGGTCGTTGCAGCCATTCGGCGATAGTGCCGAATAACTGCAACATCCTGATACCGATGCTATTAGAGTATTCGACGTTATTCTTCATTTTTTTCTATCTCGTTACCTTTACTTTCTAAATTTTTTTTATCAAGTTGATACAACATCCGTTCTTATGCCGTAGGTTTTTACTATTTGCTATTTGCAAGCATTTACTATTACCAGTCTTTACTATTTGCTTGTTACCGAATTTAGCGCTTCGAGGTGTAAGTTATCTACTTTAGATCTTAATTCTAGCAATAATTGTAATTTGGCAAAGACAGATCTTGATGATAAAGGTTCAAAGGGACAGTTGCAAGACGAGTAGCAAAACAACAGATTGAGGAAGCAGAAGAAAGCTTAACGTTGAGCTACTGAAGTGTAGGCCTAAAGCTGCCGTTGTGAAAATGAAAACTGCTGTGTCCGTAGAAAAAATATCAGCATGGAGAACAAGAAAGGGCTTCAATTATTAGAAGCGTCTTTAAAGGTTATAGAGGTTAATCAAACCATCCATAAAAAACCTAAATCTCCAAAAGAATACTCTGAATGACACGGATCAAATTCGTACGTCAAAGATGGAGGCTACTAGTATAAGAAACGACCTTGCTAGTATCCCCAAGGAAAATAAAAAACTGGAGACAAAGAGAGAAAGGGATATAGTCTCCTCCAACTGAATGGACTAAAGTCCAATTTAAAAAGGACGCCAGAAAGAAAAGAGTTACGCACTCTGGTGACAGGCCGTCATCGGAGATTACTGCCTCAAAAGTAGAAGAAGGCAAAGAAGAAAAATAAAAATAGCGTACGTCCAAATGGGGTTTTAGTAACGATTAAGAGGAAAGATTTTATGCCAAGTTGTAGAGTAATATTAAGCTAGAAAGTGAAATTAGGGAACTCGAACATCGCGATACGGTAAATTTGAAGGACAAGTGCTGACGACATGTTGCTAGAGCTGGGAAGCAAAACTCAAGAAGAAGAAGAAGAAGAAGCTTTGAGAGTCAGCCTACGGATTGTCCTTGGTGAGGAGGCCACAGTGATGAAACTGATACCTAGAATCACTCTAGAAATAAACTATTTTGACAGCGTGGTAAAGGAAGAGGTACAAGAAGCATTTATCCGTGAATTTCGTAAGACTGTAAATGAGGTTAAGGTTTATCTTACGAATAGTAATATGAAGCAACATAAAATGGAGATCAAAGATGTGGACGTGGAAAGCTCCTCGAAATATTACAAATTAAAATTGGCTGGAATAAATTTAGAGTGGTACCAAGTGTTATGGTCACACGAAGTTTTCGATGCTTCGACTTTTGTCACAAACGGAACAAGTGGAGTCAAACAGAAAAGATAAAGGTCGATGCACGAAGTGTGATAAGAAGGGTCACGTGAGTGGTAAGTGCATCGAGGGAAAAAAGTTTTTCCTGTCTAATGATCTAAACACTTCTCACTCATGTTCGGACGCTGCCAGGCATTCAGTCAGGCACTTGGAAAAGCAAAAGTAACGTAAGATGTTGAAGATCCTAAAAGGGAGTTTCATAGAAGCGGAATGGCTGATGATCTCTTGAAACTCAGGCTAGAATTTTCTATTGTCATAATAATAATTAGTTAGTAGTACCACAAGAATATTGACTCAGTTTGGTACTCAGATCGTTTGGGAACTGCGACGTTATGGATACCAAATCGGTCAAATCTTCTGGTAGAGAGTAATGGATTCGAAAATTGATGTTTATGGGTACGGAGCAGGAGTACTACATATATAGCCTAACCAGTTTACTATATTATACATATATAATATTTCAAGACACGAAGGTAACTTTCTGAGCACACAAATTTTTAGGATACTGAAACTGTAGGAATTAAACTAAGCAGGCTCATGGCAAATTTTGGTGGTTCAAAGCCGTGTAAAATTCTGCTGTCCGTAGTTGAAATCTGGACTGACAGACTCAAGATGAAAAAAAACCGTAAAAGGATAGCATCAGTGCAACGGTGTGGGGCACTGCTGATGGCTTGCGCATACATCACTATATCTGAATCGGCAATATCAGTAATTGCCTGATTGATACCTGCAAATCTCTTGGCGCATGAGGGAAAAACCAACTTTGAAAGAAAAATGGAAGTTGGCACTACTACGACAGCTAAAGTTGAAGTGAGATTACAGACCATCCGCATTTTGCAGGAACGCTGGAATCAAGAACGTAGAGAAAGATGAACCTCGAGCTTGTTAGACATCTGTACAGACAGATTAATCGAGGATATGGTAAGGTCAACTAGGTCAACTATTGCCTAATCCAGTTCCCTTCACGGCGCAGAAATGTTTGTCCTCACATGAATCACATGGGGAAAGTGGGAGACCCAGAATGCGTTTATCGTAATTCGTATCGGGGTGTTGCATTTCACGCATTCTTTGAATACCATATATGTATGATACTACGAGACCACCTCGAAACTGAACCAGGGCACATTATCTGTGTTAAAAGTATTTACACAATACTCAATAGTGACAAACGAGGTGTTAAATTGGTTGACTACGTAGATGATGTCCTAGATCTCAAGAACAGAGACTAAAATGAAACCAACGCAGGCCACGCAAACTACTAGTGCGCTGCTTGTTACACACAAAAGGGGAATAAATAAGACTTTATTAGGCTAAGCGTGACTGACACCGCCCCGAAGTAATATGAAGCGGTTCCAGGGTGCACTGACATCAAGCAGTGAAGATTTGTGTTTTGCTGGGTGAGTGTCCCACACACCTTAGGAGTCCAGACCCTCCAATGGCGAATATTAGTTTTCACTGTTTCTCTCGTTAAAAAAAAGGATAAACATTTACCTAATTGCAAAATTAACCCTACTTTTAAAGAAGACGAAAACAGCTTCATTCCTAATATAATCATACGCATTAAAGACATACTATAGACTAGTAAAATGTAATTTACGATTCTGATTGTGGAACTAATGAAAAAAAAGAGAGCTGAGAAAAGTAGCTGAATTTGTAGGGTTTAGAAGTACGTTGAAGCGAATGTAATCTAAACGGAACGGTAAGGTGTCTAGGAGAGATAACAGTAGTAACGGCAGTGCTGAGCTAAACTGCCTATCCTTGTAGGCGTAATCCAATATAGGTTTGTTGAAATATTACTGAACACGCCATATATACTTTTGTGGGTTCGAAAAACCATTACAATTCTATATTACATGATTACTTTGTATGGTGTAATCGGAAAATATATACAATAATTTTTAACACATCTTTACAGTAAAAGGAAAGTATTATAAAAAATCGTCATCTTAGTCTCATGAATAAAAATATACTCATTTGTTATTGCTAAACATTCAAAAATCACTTAAGGATTCACTTAAGAAGGGAAATAATTTTGCTATACGTAAAAAATTTCCAATTGTCGTTAAACCATCTATTCTGATTTTGGAATGACTTGGCTGTATTTTAAATATATTTTAATAATTAAAAAACATAGTTTGTAGATTATGTGCTTCACTGAGTTCAGAGTTGTACAGAAGTGCAAGTTGAGATTTCGGTCGGGCTGTACGCCTGTACTCTCTTAAATTTTGTTACCATTTTCATTAATTTTTTAATGAATATTTAAATGTTTTTATAATATTTTATATATATTTTACTATTTCTGGTTGGAGGGAAATATAGATTGTTTGTAAAATTAGAATAGTCTTTGAATCCTCAGAAAACTGCATAAGTCAACAAAATTCAATGCAGCTCCGGAAAGGTCCATTGGGCAGACGAGTCGCCTAACTTCCACAAAAGTCTAACAACATGTCAGACATACGAAGAACTTAGCAGTTGAAAAGTTAGTAATTGCTGAGTATCCAGCCGTAACTAATCACATGCTAAACTTCAAATGCACCTGTTATAAGATCGTGTAATAGGTGTTAAGAGAGAATGGCCCTAGCAGCAATAGAAATTAATAAACACAAGGATAACATCAAAAGAGAAACAGTCACTCTCAGCACAACATGGTATCCTTTACTAGGTTTGACTGTACGTGAGTTGACTGACCGCACAGATAATGCATACGGCGTAACACCTACAGGGCAAGGTACACTTACCGGACCACCCACCGCCACTTTTAACTATATAACTGAGTTCCTTACAAGCTCATCGTCAGATGATACTTATTGTGATATGAGTGAAACGTTGTCATACAAGAGATTTTTGACGCGGTCCATATCGGAAGATGACTTCAAAAACATAATAGATATATAAACTTATCGTTTCACTATAAATATATATATTTTTTTTAGTGCGTAGATTACTAAATTGAGGATTAAGTTTTGCTAAAGGACATAATGTGTTTTTATTTTTGGTCAAAGTAATTTTTTATTATTTTAAAGTACATTTTATAAATTCTACAAGTGAAAAATCTTTAAAAAGTTTTATTTTCCCTACATAATTTTATTACCTTTACTTTACTTCTTTTGATCAACTTGTGTCCAGCAATAGGAGTACTGATCAAACGAATTAACTAAATCGCGGTGTGTAAAGGGAGTAACAGTACTTATCACGACAAAATATGTCCCTGGACAAATTTAGGAGCCGCCGGAGTGCTTGTTAATGAAATTAGTAACGCTAACAGTTGTATTTCCCCTGAGTGTTTGGTGTGCTCGCTGCGATGGTTGTCTAATTCGTCCCTAAAATTACAAAACATACGTACGCCCAGTCGTAATTCACAATACAAACGAGGTGACGGAAAATTGCGCGTTTATTAAACAAATTCTCTGACAATTAACTACTCCATGAAAGTTATAAAAATTTTTACAGTAGAGCGCCATCCTTTCGTTTGGTAGGTCGTATGTAAGAAACGTGGGACGTGTTGGTTAATTGAAATCTCATGTTTCGTATTCCAAAACGCGAGCACGTTTAGCGGGAAAGATTGGGAGAGTTAATCAAAACTCATATATAATATTGTAGTAAGGGGAAAATAGAATTCGATCAAAAGCAACTAAAGTTTAAGTACTTCTGATCAATATCTAACATTTCCACCATATTTCGTGGGATCTCCTTACTGGATACAACACCAACAAGAATCTACTCTAGAATATTCAAAGGGAGACTGAAGCCAATAGTTGACCCATTACTATGTGGAGAACAAAATGGGTTCAGGAAGGAAAGGCAGATGGTACATTGAGGCTACCTTTACGCTTAAATTAATTATTGAGGAAAGAAGAGAATTTAATTTAGAAACGCATCTAGCGTTCGTAGATAAAACGACACTTCTGACAATATTAAATGTTCGCTATTCTAGAGCATAATGGAAAGAAGGTTCTCTACTCAGTTGATTAGAGTGCTTAAGGGCCTTCATGACAAGACAACTATTGTCTTAGATTTGAACGGTAAACTAACGGAAGATATTTCAACAAATAAACGTGTCAGCCAAGAGTGCTCCAATTACCAACACTTTTTAACATATACATAGATCACATATTTTATCGGTTTTGGAATGCCAAAGTTAACCCAGAAATATCACTTAAAAGAAACATGCTTGTGAATCTTTTGCTCTACGCAGACGATAGAGTAATAATACAGGAAACAGAAGACCGGTTACGGAAGGCAATATTTACATTTAATATCTTACGACATTATGGGCTAAAGATCTGTTCCACCGAGAATCGATTTTGTTATTATAATTACATGAAAATATTTTTTATACGACTAAATGAATACTTAATAAAAAATATAAAGAAGTAGCCTATACTACTGTATACGTTCCACTCATATCACAGTGAGTCCAAATCCCAGAACAATGGTCAAAATAGGAAAACGTTTTTCAATTTATACGAAGTTTGGTGTAAGGGTGTTTTTGAGGTTGCTGATTATAAACACGAGGTCAAAATAATGAAAAACAAAATGAGAGAACCACTATGTCCGATGCAATTGTTAATAAGACGTGTAACTAATGCGTGCCTAAGATCGGAAATTTAACTAAAATAACAAATATAGTAGGCATAGACAGTGGTTATGAACGTAATGTAACATATAACTCATAATTTTACTTTCTATGTATGGGGAACAGAAATATGTATGTATTTTCTATTTTTGCAATAGGACTGTGACTTTTGGAGAAGTATTCAATCATAAAAAAAAAACGCCACCACGTAAGTCTCTACTGCATTCTAGAAATTTTGCTAAATTTAGTCACCAATCTGTTTCTTTTCACTACCATCTTTTCTACCGTTATAATATTTTGCCTTTCACGTTCTCTGAGTGTTTACGATTAAAAACAGTATTCCGTACTGATGGAGTTGTTAAAGATCCAGGTTTAGCTGCTGTCTCGTAACTTCGGCAATTAAGATTTTATATATTCTTTGGTTAGTTGTACCCTTACTCTGTACGGATTTTTATCGCCCTCTTCTCATTTCTTTATTTCGCGATTGCTGATGAGATTTTTCAAAAATACTTATTTTTTAAATTATTAACCCCTACATTTTTAAACAAACAGCCAAAATATTCACTTTTATAAATTGTGTATTCTACACTTTTACTTCTCTTATCGACCTCATAGAAATACACGACTTTCTTGCTCTAATCTTTTATCCTGTAGAGTATAAAATTAAATAATTAAATATTTTATTAAATAATTTTCAGTTTTACACTTTCCAACTGACAGTTTTACGTGGTTACTATGCCAAGTATGAACATTACTGTATTTATTACTTTTATCAATTTTGCTTTTTCAACTCTTTTTCGCTGCCTCATAGTGTTGCACTTCTTTTTTACTTTCTTTACTCCTCTTCTGATCGCAAATGTTTATAAAGGCAAATAAGACTAACAGTAGAAAATAATATATAACAGAATAACTCAAGTTATACGAATCTATCAAGTGGTGCAAAATGAGACATAATAAATAGATTTTCTCATAATTATTATCATAAACCTGAAATTGTAGTAATGTCACATACAAAAATGTACGCAGAAAACAGCATTGAGCAACACGAAGGCAAGTAATCGACAAATTTTCGTAGACTCGGAAACAGAAACATAAGGTTGAGTAAGTCAAGCGTAGGTGCCTGTCATTCAATAACGAGAGCCACCTACTTAACATCCCATGACAGTAGCAACATTGAGAATGAATAAACATAATAATATAATATTATTAATAAGAATAACATAATAAACATAAGTCTTGAATAAACAGAAAAATTAAATGTCATCGCAGAATCTGTAATGTGCACAAGTACAGTACTCACTCTCGTCCATTATATTCCTGAAATATACAGACTAGACAATTTAAGCTGTATTAGAAAGATTTTGTTGTGCAGCATTGCATTCGCTTACTGTAGTTTTTTTTATTTAGCGAACTAGCTGTACGTCACATATCCTCTGTGGTTTTATATTTCCATTTGCGATTCACTTCTACTAGTATGTATTTTAATTTATTTTAGAGAATCGGCATTTAAAACATCATGTTGTTTAAATTTAAACGTGTTGATTACGCAGTACGATCTGTATAGCAACCATACTGATGAAAAATCCGGTTGAAAATTATATTGGTTGGTAACAGTACGCGGCCCGTCTCAAACTTTCCATGCTTCCGGTTCAGAGTTTTTGTATCACGCTTGGGTTCATTTACTGGTATCTGACCTATGAAGCACTAGAAGTAGCAGACTCCACTTAGTCAGTATTTACAACAGAAGTTTGTTACTCATTATAACACTACCTGTGCTTAAATGTAACTTACCAGAACTTACTTACATGTATGTCTATACATAATATATACATGTAGTGAGTGTGTATTGTAAATATAAAAACAAAACAAATCAGGATAGGTAATAATAAAAAATTACATATTTTAAAATAAGCATTCAATATCCGTTGACTCTGTTGCCAATCATTTAACCCGGTTTTCTCTCACAGCCTTCTGTACGTAGGGAAGTATAGTCTGTGTAGGCTGCCTGTAGGTAACTCTGTATGTCTTCTCTACTATCTTTGCACCTTTTACAAAGACGACAGTGGCCTGTGTGTATACAAAATCTTTATGTATACATTTCGAGAACTCTAAGCTCGTTAAACTAAAAGAGAAAAAAATATTTGGTTTGTGTCTGGATTACCGTTAATCCAACTGGCAAGTGTTTTTAAATCTGTATGGAACTGACAACACTTTTATTTGAAACATTAGAGAGTACATTTTTTATTTATTTTTTAATGTGTAATGTTACAAAACAAATTTAATTATTTCACTATGAAACTTTTTTGGAAGGAATGTTATAGTTCGAAGATATTTTTGTCAGTTAAAACATAACACGGTTAAAAAGAATTAAAATTCTTAAAATGTGCCACAAATTAGAATGTGATAATTTTTTAGATTATATCATTAAACTGCACTTGCGATACTCCTTATAAAAAGAAAAAAAACACAGTCGAAGGACACCACATTGTGACTCTATTGTCTCGTGTAAATGTTGCCTTGTTACTAACATTGCCGTCCAACTAAACGAGGCTACTGTGTTTGCCCGAATGACTGACACCACAGTTCGTGAAGACACTATGGCTCATGAGCGCCGTATACACCGACTGCGCGGCCATAGTCGAAACGCCTGAACAACAATGAAACTTTGACCACTACTACACAGAAACAGAAACGTTAACCCACAATATTATTTGTAAGGAGGCTGGGTTGAAATTTCTAGACTTGAGGATGAATGCAATCTGTCAGTCACAGTGAGTAAACTGTGTGTAGGTCGGATTTTAAAACACTGAGCCACCCGATAAGAAGATAAGAAACAGTCCTATTCATACACGGGTTATTTTTACCTAAAAGAAACCTAATTACAGTCTATGGAAGTAACAGATTCAAAGAAACAAATGTAGTCAATACAAACAGCAAAAGCAAAAGCATGGTTAAACAGAGAATATGTTTTGCCATGTGCCACATAGAGCTCGAATAAGACAGTAACGTTGTAACTGCGTTTGCCTGTCAGGCCAATAAATAAGATATCAACCGAGTAATCATTGTTTCTTTATTCATTGCTGTGTTGGGAAAGAAATGTAGTCTTTTTCATCTGATTTGCATAAGCTAGGTAGGCCTACCGTTGGATAAATTATAAAAAGGCTAGTCTTATTGTAACGCAACATTGTTTGTTAAAAATAATGATTTTGTAAAATTTGAAATTAAACATTTTAATTAACTACTTAAAAACATTTTAAGATAAAGTTTTGGTTTGTTTTGTATTCGTAACAAATGTTTTGTATTCGTAGTGCTTATACCAAATTTCAAATCCACATCTCATCTCACTTGGCGACACTATTTTTCTAGTTGTTTTAATAGTTCATCTTTTTTCTTTTTTCACAGTACTAAATTAATATAGAATATTGAACTTTCACTTGTGAAACTTACTTGTTTTCTCCCGTACGCGTTTCGGCGTGATGTGCGCCTTCATCAGCGGATTGAGATAGACTCCGCTGATGACTCCGAAGATTGAGTCTATCTCAATCCGCTGATGAAGGCGCACATCACGCCGAAACGCGTACGGGAGAAAACATGTAAGTTTCACAAGTGAAAGTTCAATATTCTATACTATTTTTCTGTAAAAAAACATAGATACATGCAGACGGAAAACGAAAAATGTTTTGGCATATGTTTATTGAACGTTAATCAGTTAGTTTAATGAGTAGAATCACTTCCCAACGTTTGGTACCACTTTTGGGAATATTCTGTGGCCTATGACTTGTGGGAGAGTATATCTTGAGTGTGTCTTTATAAGTGAAGCTGCTAAAATTTAGCTACACGCTTTATCGTCAAGTATGTTTTATAACATACTAGCTGTTACCCGCGGCTTCGCACGCGAATATTTGACTTTTGATAAGTACTTTAATATAATTTTTATTGTCTATGTCTATATGGAATTCTGTCAGCTCGTATAACAATTTTGTACACATTAGTCAAATTCTCTCCAAAGCAGTTTTCAACACTTGTACTACATTATTATTTTGGTGCAACGGCCTTGGAGGTTTAAAAGTACCGGTTTATAAAGCCTTTATAAATATTTATAAAGTACCTGTTAAATCAAAAACGCTAAATTCTTTATTTTAAGTGTTACTGTGTTAGAAGCATTGCATAACACTTTAAACGTTAAGTTTTCCTCAACTATGGCTTTTATTTATTTCAGCAGTAAACTAAAAACCAAAAACCGTTGTCACCTAACCTCACAAATGAAGACAAGAGGTACTTTCGCTTTGCATTAAGTAACAAAATAATTTACAATTAGTACAATTCTTCTTTTCCAAATTATGATATATCGATACAATCGCATATTATATAAAACATCGAAAATGTACTGCAGGAATGAATAAATGTGCAATTCCAATGCCGTTAAATTGATTTTGTTTATTTACTTGTTACTATGGTAATTAATTCTGGTCTCCATGGTGTTGTTGACATCTTTAGTAGTAGTATTTAATATATTTCTTTACTTATTCATTGCATCATCATACGTAACGTAAAATAACGTTTAAACATACATTTTATAATTGTTTAAGACAATTACAAAATACATAGACGTATCTGTATACAAAATTACAAAATATATCAATACAATCGCAAATTAAAAACTGCAGGAACGGATAAAGGTACAGTTCCGATGCCGCTAAATATCATTTGTTTATTTACTTTTTTCTATGGTAATTAATTCTGCTCTCCATATTGTTGTTGACATCTTTGTACGCGTTAACGAAAAGGCATAATTAAAAGGGCCTAAATCGTTCAAACGGGGCAAAATTTCAAATTCCAAGTTAGAGAGTGTTTTTGCCATGTGTGAAAGGTTACTTGTGCAAAATTTGGTGGCAATCGGTGTAACGGTGTGAATTTGTATTCAGTACACATAAATCCTCAGACTTTGAGTTTTATATATATAGATTCCCCTACGTAATCTACATCATAATATTTTTTGTTAAAGTTAATTATTACTTAAGTAACAGGGTACATTATTTATTGTTTAATTAATCCACTATAAATACAATTTATTAATTACGAGTTATTTAATTAATGATATTTAAAATTAATTGTTCGGTAAATTATAGTCCATGTCATAGTTAAACCACAACTGACTGAATTTATATGGACGGTTTAAAATGGAGTAGACTCACTATATTGCTCACGCCGAATTACACAAATGACCTTCCTTAAACAATATGATAACTTCAGGTCTATAAAGTCATCATATTAGAGACACGGAGATGAAATTGCGAGCAATTAAAAAAACAGAGATAAGATATATAAATTAATTGTAGCCAAAATGTACTGTATCTAAAAATCAAACAAGGTAAGAAATATGCTGCGCGGTAATAGAAAAGATCATAGTACTGTAAGCAGCAAACGTTACGTCCTATTTACATTAATACTTATTCTCCGCCATTACAACGAGTGCATCGTAGTTTCCAGAACCCATCACCACATGCACAGTTTCCTTTTCTCGCTCGACCCTCCGCTGTTCCTCAAATTTTTTTTTAACCGGTCAAAAATAAACCGTCATGGCCTATACTTTCAACTACTGTCCTTTGTCTTTAAGATATTCAAAACTTCTTTCTAAGCAACTTTATAGCTCTCAATCTTGTTAATGTCAATATCTTCACACCCTTCAGCCGGTCTTCTTTCCAAAGTCCAGTTTACAGATCCATAAAGTACTATGTTATAAACAAAGAAGGTTTAACAAACAAACAAAATGTTCAGAAGTTTCTGTTATTTGTAAGCAGATTTTTAGTCTAAAAAGCTTACTTATTGTTGTTTTCATTGCCTACTTATACCTTTTGTCTTCTCTAATCACTCTGTCCAAATGTCCTGAAGACAGCAACCACAGAAAGTTTTAACTTGATTGCAATCCATATAAACGGGATGGAACCAGAGTCCAGGTTTATGTGTTTGCGCTGGTGTGATACGATTATGCGGTAGTTGTGGAAAGCCAATATTAGATCAAAGGATTTATTTCGTTTAGTAAACTTAATAAATCGCTTTAGTGATTAAAATTTCCTGCTACTAATAACGCGTAAATGATTACTTAAGTTGGGAAAGGAAATTATTCAAATCACTGTGAAATTCTTAAACCTGCTTAATAGATCTTGTGATTTTTCTTTAATTATTATTATCTTAGAGATAGTCGTTCCTCTGTCGTTCACAGAAATTAACAATTCTCCTGCGTCCTACAAACCTTAGCCTCCTGTTAATTATAAATTATTTGTGTACTTAAACAGATATAAAGTATTCACATAAATTGTGCATATAAAAAGCTCTAAGCAGAGTTGCTTACACTATATTTTACGTATTAATATTAACGAGAGATCAAATTAGGGTGAAGAAAGGCGTGTAACTTTACGCGTATAATTACACACATAATTTAGACTCCCTGTAGTTTTATACTGTACATGTAATGTTAAGGTATAATTTATAGCTTACAGCAAATTTTTTTAAAACAAAATTTTGCAGTTAACATGCGCCGAGTTTTTAGAAGATTGTTGTAGAGCGAAATGGAATTTGTGCAGAACACGAGTTTCTGAAACCTTGTTGCGGTTCGTGTAGAAGTTATATTCGTGTGGCACCTTATTTGCATAATTTAGTTGCGGTAAATGTAGTTCCTTCATATAAAATGTTGGCTTGTTAATTTTAAATATTTTTGAATGTATTTCGTTCCCAAATATAGCTTTAAATATTCTTCCTGCAAGAGATTTTTTGCTTTGCTCTTCAATGATTCAGCAGAAGTAAAATTTTTATCTCCAGTAGAGCAAATTGTAGACCACGTTAACTTCCTTGCATCTGAACAAATAGTTTAGAAAATTCGTCTGCATAGAATCATACACATTTCTGCACAGTTTAGGTCTGGCAAACTTCATTCCTCAATACTGAATGGAGGGTTCTTATATTTCAGATTTCTTTTCGTGTTTAGAGGAACTTCATTTCCAAACGTAGTTTCTACTTGTTTGTCCACATCACGGGAATGTGTATTTTAGAAAGTGTTAATGTCGGATTAGTCAGTGTAGAATCGTCTACGGTTTCATCTACGTCATTTAATTTTACTTTAATTTCGTCAGAAATCTGACCTTTTTTTCCTTTGCATTTCTCGTCTTATCTGCCAAATTTGATTTGATTGGTTTGGTACCATCGATTAATATGACTTTAACATGATGAGGAAAAGTTACTTTATTTTTCTTTGGCTTTTTTATTTTATGTATCAGATTTGAAACAAATAATAACTTGCTTACACTGTCATTTTTTAAAATCGCCCTATTAAATGTTTAAAATTTAAATTTTACTGAAATACACTCGTATGTTTCTCACGCAAATGAAATCGCTTATTCAGACAATAGTGGGATACAACATTGTTGCAAGGACCCACGCATCTAGAACTGCGATATTTTTGGCGTTGACAGTTTATGAAGTGACAAGGAAAGATATTTTGAATCACGATAATGTAAGAGTGAAGCACAGAAAGTACAACTGTACAACTGTTACAGAGGAACCGGTAAGAAACAAACCTCAGAGAAAGAAAAATAAAACAAACACTACGATGACGGTGATTGTGGTGTTCAGTAGTACGTACATTAAGGTACATCTTAATGTGTGTAATTGTGTGAGTGTGTGTGTGTGTGGGTGGGTGGGTGGCTCCGGGTGCGCCCGCGAGCGATATTGCGCATTTGAATGTTACTGATGTTTACTTAAAATTTACATCAATATCATTGAATTTTATGTACAGAACTACTTCGTGCAGAGTCCTCGGCCTGAAGAGTTGTAATATGTTTTAAGGTTTTCTGTAAAAAAACGTATAAACGTAATATATGCCTATAGTTCACAACTTTACAAAAACATTCTATTCCAAATTCTGAATAGTCTGACTAGTTTTCACCCTAACTTTTAATACTTTATACGACAAATTGTTAATTGGTACTAGGGTTACAAATATTATATTTGTTATTTTGTTTGGAGTATTACTGGAGGCAAGAAGGAAGTAAATATATATTTATTTGTTATTAAGTATTATATCGTTTTTTGATTAGCTACTTCTCTAAATCTATTTGTCAATAGATTGACAGCCGTCGACTGCCATCATCAGTGAAAATTGAGTGCGATAACGTGTGGTGGTATACGTTAGTGACCACAGTACTGTGGTTAAGGCTGAAGCAATAACTGGAAAGAAGTTATTTCTATGGAAACATTTCATTTCGTAAATGATTTTAAATATAAATCTTAGAACATGGAAGTCATCTATGGTTCTCCATACCGATATTTTAGATTTATTACCATGTCGATATTCATTTTTCATAAATATGTACTTCTTGGTTCTATAATCTAAAAACGTACAGATTTATATACAATTAATTTACGAATCGACTTACCCAGAACGATATGTGTGGGACTGCCGTATGCTCCAGGGGCACGTGTCCCATTAGCCTTAGTGAAATGCCCCACTCGATAACTGAGTGGAATGAACTCAATGTGTTGACAGATACTGTAACTCGAACGTCTAGTCTTCTATGTATTTAACAAGTATTCAAAATAAATTAAACTAATTCTAACTTAAAAGTTCATTTTACACAACACTATATAAAGCAGTAAATTAGATCAGAGGATTGCATAAAGCCAAACTGTGAAGAAATTTACAGTAATATACTTAATATGTTTATAAGTTAAATTTCTTCGTCGTATATAAGCTTCAACAATACTATTGATTTAACTACCTGTTTGGCGCTGTTGCTAGTACACTGCTGTTACTGTTTCTTCTCACAAAAAAAGCGAGTTTTGTACTATTCCTCTACTTGCGTCTGCAGTTTGCGAGTAACGTACCGTAATTTTATTCACAGCTTCTCTCACAGTCTAGACTTTTTATTACGCCTGTTTCGTATGTAGATGTTAAAAGCAAGACGAAACGCGTTTTATTATATTTAACGTATACGATACCTTCAATATTGTTACATAAGGTTGTACGTGAAATATTTATAAGTGAAAATATACAGAACAACTACATAAACAAATATATATTACAACAACATTATTTGTTGCTGAGCCCCCAACTTCTTGTGAGCTATTTAATTTTGCAACATTACTTACACTATAAAATTATGACAGGTGTAATCGTAATAATAATAACACAGTGTAATATGGTTTAAATCATTTAAAAAGTTATTAATCAAAAATTCCTTATTTGGTTGGGATTTAAAATATCATTATTATTTGCTTGTGTGTAGTCGTAGCACACATCTAATTTATTAACATATAAGTGATAATCTCGTATTACACATAGGCTAGACATAATATACAATCTTATACTATAATAAACATTTATAATTATCTAATATTGCTCTCAGCTTGCTCATTAGTGTGATAATTATTAGATTATCTAATCTCTTTCTAATGATCTAATTTCTTTTGAATATACTGCATATTCATTGCTTTGTTTTCTAATAAAAATTTACTACTTACTTTTATATTAATTTAAATATCAATGACTAAGTTATTGCTTCAAAATTATAGTTTAAAACAATTTTAAAACATTACTATTATTACTATACAAATAAATATTTACATTTGCAAAATTTATTAATTCATCTTTGAATTAGATTGTCTCTCTTTTTACATCGTTAATTATTGTCTTTATGTGAGTCTTTGTTTTACAAATGCATGGTTGTTTTTCACCTTATTGTCGTGGTAAATAGGCAGCGTGTCCTCTTCGGTCCTAGGTCCTCGATCCTGGATGCTCCTTTGCAGTCGTGTAGTCCTGAAGTCCTTGATCCTCGTCCTTCGTCCGTAGCCTCGTCCCGTACGCTGGATTCTATTTCATGTACTTGGCTGCTCCCTCGTCTCCTGTCATAGCCTCAGGTTGCAGGTGCTCTCACGAAAGTGATGAGTAGTTGTGAAGAACCTCCGGCTGCTGCTGTGGTTGATCGAGAAAGAGTTGTTGTCTCTGGGCAGAGCCTCCGGCTGCCACGGTAATTGTACGAGAAAGAGAAAAAAGTTAGCGCGTCTCGTGTATTTATACCCCAGGGCGCTAAAATCATGTTTCGACAATATTCTGCATGTCAGAGTCTGTCGTTGGCGTCCCTTTTAAACACGATTCTTTTCACATTTAATTCGCTTGTCTTCGCGATATTCGATGTCTTTTGCACATTACCCGATGTTCAACTTGTCGGTAATTTGTATGTGTTCACTATGTATAAACCGTTTTTCTTTATCTTAATTAACATAAGTTTTATTTATATTTATTTTTACTACAATCGCACTTTTTATTCTGTTCACACTATTTTTTATACACATGTGCGTCTTATTTTTATACACACTTTGGCGTATTTGGTTTTGTGACATTATGCACACTATCTTTACAAAATAAACAAAGTCATATAATTAACAGCGGTCATCAAGGGTGACGGTTTTCAGCAATTGACAGGTCACACACACAAATGTAACATACACGTGTACACACAAACATAGCGGAGTGGCGTGATCAACCTGTCCCAACATGAAAGTTTGGTCGTTCCTTTTACAGTTCAGATAGAAAGCTGAATTATTATTGCTAACAATATGAATTATTTAATTACTTTAATTAATTATTTTAATTACTTTGTGCAATGCACAGTACCCTATATATTTGTACTGTCGAAATATATAATCAAAAATTTATGAAACTTTATTTTGCTTTAAAGTTCTCGTTTGCGTATCACTTTCCTAACAAATCCTTGATGGTATATAGTTGTTTTAATACATTGTTAGGGGTGTTATTGCTATGAAGGCTTCTGACAGTTTAAACGAACGTATTACAAATGAATTGTTTAGTGGTAATTTAAAAAATAAATATAAATGTTACAGAAATAAAATAAGCAAATTATTTTTGAAATCTCTTTACGATTAGGCTAAGTATTTCTGAGGATGAAAACATGAATACTAATTAAAATGATTAATATCTGAGTAATAGTAAAAAGATTTTATTGTTAAGCTGAGATAAAGATAACTACGCGACATTTATACGCATTGATTACGAAACGGTCAAGATTATTCGAGACGGACGTTCAGGACGTTTGATAAATTTAACACAAATTATTGTATAACAGTGCCTTTGATTATTTTTACCTGTTATTTGTTTTCTAATTTTAGTTGTAATTAGCGACTTCATCTGGCGTCAGTTATTCTGTTTCCACTGTACAACACAACGATCCGTGTGACCGTTGTAACACTATTTACGCATTTAAAGAACATTCCTAGACCAACGTAGAGCATAACTAAACATTGACCTACTATATAAATAACTAAAATGGAAAGTGTAATAAAATATCAAAATAAAGTTGACGTTATATTATCGAAATATGGTTACCTACAAAATAATATTAAAGTAAGCAATAAAAAAAAAAATCGCATGCGTTATTGTACGACGCAATTTTATATTTTGTACGAGTGGAAATAACGATAGACCTGAAGTGTTAAACTTCGTATGTACGGAAATCTATAACCACTTAATATAAAAACATACGATGTTTTGTACGATGTACAATGCTTTTCAACTGAGAAACTGTTTGTTCTTGACGTGTGTTCCTAGCACTACCAAATGCGAAATCCGGTATCTTTTTCAGCGTTGCCTATTCGTACGTCCGCGCTTACCGCTTACTTTTTGCAGAGGTCTCACTAATTGGGCGGAGTCCGATGAGCGTAGCGAAATCAGGCATAGCCCTATATCCATTACTCGGTGCACAATTTAGACCGCGAACTCCTCCGAAACTACTCAACCGAATGTTATAAAATTTTGCATAGATATCCGGACTGTATTTTAGAGTGCACACATGTCATTTTTATTTCTCTAAATTGTTTGGTTCAAAAGATATTACGATTTTGTTTTTAATCTTAGCTTCAACGCGTAAGAGGAAGAGAGATAGAGATATCGTGGACCATCTACGGCGATATGTCTCACTCGCATTTACGGGGCGCTAGGTGACTCACCGGTCACCAGCCAATTTTGGCGCTTGCGTGCCGGTGCGAGTGCATGTGCGGCTTCCGCCGCCCGCGCTGTCTGACGCCCGATAAGATAAGATTTTGCTGTACCACAAATGACGGTGAGGTGCGTGTACGGCTCCCGCCGCCCTCGCTGGCTGTCGCTCGATAATATTTTGCTGTATACACTTTGTATTCGTGTCTCACACGTGTTTAGTTCAAACAGTAGTAGAGTATTGTTCTATGGTGTAACCAGTTGTACGGATTGGACTTAAGTGTTGAACAAGTGTCAATTTTTAGACGAGAATCTATGTAGTCGCTGATGCAACTGCAACTTTCCAATACATATTGCAGCGAATCAAAGTTCAGGTAAATTTTAATCCAAATTCTATTTAAATTATTATTTTTATACTACTTATTCAATTTTGTACTTTTTATTTAAGTACATTTTTCTCTTATACGCATATTCTATACATTCTTATTCATTCTTATTTATATATACGTATTATTTATACTCTACATCGACGGAGAAGAGGTCCAAATCCTGTCCTGTCTTTTAACTACAAATCAAAGACGGATGAGACTGCGACAAAATGTTGCTGCAGCAACTGTTGAAGGCCCTGCAGAACATAACATGAATCACGTGTTACATGATCAAAACAACACAGGATATAGGAATCTTCAGGATGAATTTGAAGATAATTTACAATTTGTAGAATTCTATGAATGTGTAAATTGTTCTCGAGTGTTGATGCAGCAAACATTTATTGATATGTGTCCGCAGTGTAAGCGAAACCGAAATAAGTTTACTCCAGTTAATCGTATGGATCCTAAAGATGTACCTATAGAACTGATAGAGAACAACTCTTGATAGCAAGAGTACAACCAATGGTGTGTATGTATAGGGTGAAATCGAGAGGCCTTCCCGGTCAATATGTTTATAAAGGAGATATTATAAATATTGGTCAAAACATAACGGAGATTGTTAGTACCTTGCCCCCACACCCGCTTCACTGAGCACTACAATTGTAAGAAAGGAAAGTGTTAATGGACATCGGGATTTTCATGTGAGACGTGACAAAATTTTAGAAGCACTCAATTTTTTGAAAATGAATAATCCATTCTATAATGATATCAGTCTTAATCTCTGTCTGCCTTCGCCGTTATTGTTCAAGACGGGACTCAGGTTCCTCGGGCGTCTCAACTGCTCGCTTAGCATTTGGATGGACCTGAACATTGCTTTGTCATTTTTTTGGAGGCATTCCGCAAAGTAAGGTAATAAAGTACTCATACTTCAAAGGACGTGAATGATAAGGAAAACAAAAAGGATTGTAAAGTTATTTGAAGGTAAAGCTTAAAAGAAGTGTTGTTAACTGGAACTTGAAAGAAGGTTCGGTTTAATAGGAAGTGAAGAGTAAGAAAAACAAACGGGACTATAAAGATAATTCTGGAATCCATGGTGCTGTTGACATCTTTATAAACGTCAAGAAGAGGGCATAATTAAAAGGGCCTAAATCGAGCGAACAAGGCAAAACTTGAAATTCCAAGTTAAACAGTATTTTACGCTTTGTGTCAAAGGTTACCTGTGCAATATTTGGTGGTAATCGGTATAACGGTGTGGATTTGTATTAAATACAAATAAATCCTCAGACTTTGTATTGCAACAGAACACAGGATGTAAGTTCATATAATTGGAATATTAATGCTATAACACATTTTCTGACGGCCGACGGCCGTAGACATGATAAAAATTGATTTTGTTCTTTTCTTTGTAAAGTAGTCATAGGTTTTGAACCAAGCTATGTTTAAAAAAGTATGTTATGTCAAAATGTTCATAATTTTATACTCTTTTATGTCATGTGAAACATTTGTGTGTAAGTGCGCGGTTGCGGGTGTTATTCATATTTTACTTAATAACTTTGTTGAAAATTGACATTTCGTTCTGAGATTTGGACAGGATGTTCTGATGGTTATAAGCTACATTTTCCATATACTCAATTCTTCACAACTGTAGTTTTTATGTTTTTTTTTTTTTAATGAAATCAGTTCTTCTTTATTTTCGTTATCTTTTAGAAAGTAATAAAATTTGTAGATTAAATCTAGACAGGCCTTTGTAGAATCGTACAGAGTTTAACCTGATGTCTGGCTATCACTAAGGATTATGACGTTGCTAGATTTTCCACCAATCAGAAGGTCTAAAAATTATTTGAAACGGTCGATTACAGCGTACGGATGGTTCAGTTTGTTCGTAAGTCTTGCCAAAGAAAGACGTATTCGCTGTCACGAGATTTTCGTGACAAGACAAGTCAATTTCCTTAAGACTTAGTAGTTGGTTAACGGTTCGAGTTTTTCGTAACTATTGCCACTTTATAGAACTCAAATAATTAAATAGATAATATTCTTGTGCTTTTTCGCAAAGAGTGGAAGATTTCCGGATTAGGGCAGAATACCTACCGTGGTATTCTGATTATTAACGCGAGAACACTTCAAGAAGCCGGAATAGTGTAAGCCTAATACACGATCTATTTATACCCAGTTTTGATCCTGAAGTTAAGAATATTTAAGTTATAAACAATAACGGTTTCATATATCAGTGCGTGGTGTCGAGAGGTAGATATTCAACGGGGTGATTTTTGGTCGGTCGACGTGCAGCGGAGCAGCGAGCGGAGTGCCTGGTGTCTACGTAACCTTTGGAATTCTACGCAAAAGTAACTTATATGTAAAACAAGCCAATACACTCATTTGCTGAAAAATATTTCTTTATTAAACAATTTTATATTATAAACCCATAAGATAACAGAAAATTTTATTGTGTTAATGAATAGAATTTTCCTACCTCCAGATATAGACTCGGTTGTAGTAATTTCAAATTAACCTATATATACAGTAATAATTTGTATCGTTGCAATATATATAGATAGATAGATAGATAAGGATTCGTAATCAACTCTTCTTAATCTTCAGCCAATTCTTGGTCTCGGTGTTTTAGCTTCTTCGTTCACTGATAGTTTTCATTCTCTCAACGTGACCTCTCCAGATTCACTTAAATTCTCAAAGCGATAAATTATCGTGTTTACTTTTATGTGTTCCCTGATTTGTTCTTCCGCTTTTTGGGTTATGCCAAATACTATCCGTTCCAAACCGGTTAAAAGTGTCATTATTGTCACAGCCAAGGTGAAGAATGCACTGATTACAAGATTTACGTTATAATGCGTTTAAAATTTGGCTTTCAAATCTGATAATTCACACGCTTATCCAGCCCTTAGTTCATTTTCATTTGTTTTATTTTAAATAACACTTTGTTCATTATTAGCTAACTTAAAGTCTCAGTAAGCCTATTTTCTGTTTACTTTCTGCTTAAAATGAGGACAGAGGAAGACGCTTAAAAAAATAAAAGTGTTATTAGTACAAAATATTTAATAACCAAATCCATTACATAGAATTCAATTTTGTAAGTAATACATACATTTTTTTAACACTTGTAAATGTTAACGACACATCGTTCTGTTTTTTCAATAAAGTCATGAAAACTAAATGTGCCATGGATTATTGTGATTTCCACACAATACTTGTCACATACTGCAATAGTACACACGTATGTGATTCAACGGACTCGTAAAACTTTATCGTCCCCATAACTAACAAGCGTCCGTTTAACTACATGTACAGACTACAGTAATATTGCCGTTAAGAATTTATGGACTTGTGAACGTCTGCAATGGCTCTATCGGAGTAATAGGTTTCGTTCAGTTTTATGTAAGCCAATTTGAGGTTAATGGGGCCTCAGTGTCCCAACTAATTTTACCAGAAAGATGTACAAAACACAAAAACTGAGTTTGTTAAAAACTGAGTTTGAGGAAGTAGAGCTGCGAATGCGGATGTGCTAGTGTTTTGTTTCCTTACGTTTTGTATGTAATGAAATAAAAAATGAATTGTACTTCCTAGAATATAATAACTACAATACTTAAACTGCCAAAAACTCGCAAAGTACACTAACATAGATCTCACTTGTTTTATAGACGATTATTGATAACCCAATACGTTTAGAATAAATGGCAAACTGTAAGCTAAATGTACAATGTTAAGGCAGCAATACCTGGATAACTATTTTTAAGATTAAGGTTATGGCGTTATCAAACTTTTATAATACACTCAGTCAGAGTATAGATTACTAAAGGTGATGTTACTATATTAACCTCTTAGAACAGCGGTATGGGACGCAGGCCTAGGAAGCGATGAGCAGAGTAATATTTTGAAAACTTTTAAGCGGAACACGTATTTTGGCAATTTTATGAGGTACAGGAGAGGAAGAAAATTAACTGTGGAACTTGTCACGTGTTTTCTTAATAGATCTTGGTAAGTCGCAGAAGTGCAGATTCAAAATACTCAAACATTAGAATCAACAAAATAAATATCTTCAAGGTCCTTACAATGTTTGGCGGTTATTATGTATTAAGCATCGTGGCTCCAAATGTAGAGTCAATCGTCACATTCACAAATGCAAAACCTGGATGGGTGACCGCACAACGAGGCAAGAGACACGTACGAATTGTTGGTTTTTCCATTAAATCAGGTATTGACAGTATTAAAATAAATTAATCAATATGTTTTTACCTGTTTTCAAAGACATATCACAATTCTAAGAACACCATTAGATTAAGGACATTTAAACGCATAATGTGATGCAAAATTATTGCAGAAAACTGCAATAATAAAGACGTTATATAAATTAATGTTAATTACTACCATAATTAGCTAGTAATTCACAAGTGAGTTATATCTAATATGTAAGTTATATCTAAATGACGAGTGGAAAATTACAAAGACAGTGCAACAACTTGCGTAAATATTGTAATATTCAGTTAATATGTTCCTTGGGGTATTTGTAACTAAATAAAAAAAACCTGTGTTTTATTTTTAATTAGATGATTATTTATCTGAATCTCATGAATCTCAGGGTAAACATACAAGTATCATTAAGGTCTGGTACAGTTTACACATAGAACAGACAATATAATTAATACATGAGACTTGGTAATATGGTGTTGTAAATGTCTGTTGAATGTTTGTGGGTTCTTTTAAACAACTAGAAAATATAACAAAAACCTCTTATGATTAACGACTACTTTATAATAGTGTACTAAAGTAATTCACAATTATTACATTTTTTTATTGTTTTTTCAGTTATTGTTTTTGTGGTAATTCATATTTTTACTGTCACAAAGTTAGCTCGAATATTCAGTTATTGTTTTGGAGTGATCTCACCAATCTTGCAGTTTTCCCAACAGATTTATTGGTTGATTCTGCTCCTGGACACCTGGTTTTTTGGTCTCTCTCTGTCAAAACATCATTCCTCTAGGTCTTGGGTTGGTTTTCCTGGTCATCTCAGCTTTTATTGATCTTCAATTTCCATCAAACTCAGCAGTAATTTATCTTTTATGTGATGGCTTTCAATTCACAATTTTCAACAATCAATCTTCTTCCACTCAAAACATTAATTTATTTAGTTAAAGGCCTTGGCTATTTTTATGGGTCACAGGTTCGGTGTACCATTTCTAATTAATAATATTCAGCTGAACTTTATCTTTTCTTCCTTACACTATTTTATTATAAGTTTTTAATATAAAATTTTATCCTTTTCAAATACTTAATTTGTTTTGTTTCACTATATGTGCTATATATACCTGTTTCATATAGATTACATATTTCTTCAATGCTCATTATAATTATGTTCCATCACTTTCATTATACACAATTTTTCCTTACTACCGTATTTCACTGTTATTCTCACTTTCTAGCACTATCATACCATACCACTTTTATAATTATAGTTTGATCCTATTATATTTGTAAAACTTAAATAAATCACTTTATTTTATTTATTTTTTCTTGATAATAAAAAAATATCAAGTCTGAGGTGCGCAGACCTCCCCATAGTTAAATTAGATGTATTTACATTTTAACTAGTAATGAAGTTTTTAATAATAATATAAATTGTCTTATTAGAATGAATTAGTTTAACACAAAATAAAAACATATGTAAATGTACTCAACAGTGCGATTAATTGATTATTTATTTACATCTTTTGTCCTGGGATCTTTAACTTCTTGGTATTTTGGTCATTGTCAGCCATAGTTTGTTACAGTCAGTAAATTATCTTTTAGTTAGTATTGTTATTAGTTTTATGTTTGGTGAAACGACACGTTACAATATTCAGTTTATGTGATCGCGAAAACGGACTAAAAAGTGATCAGTAAATAAAGGGACGCTTCGAAGGAAGTGAGAATTTCTAACATGTCAGAAACAATATCTGACATGTCAGTTTGAGGCCTACTATAAATACCTCCGGCAATTTTGGGCAAAGTCTGACTCAAGATATCTGTACACGCCGTCACTATGTAAGCCTGCCGATTCATCACACGTTTTCATCATCATCATCACCATCATCTTCAAAATACTACGATTGATGGAGGAACGGCGGATCATCATCCACAAGCCATAGAGTACAGGGAACGCAGCAGCATTATCATCATCGTTATTGTCATCATGCACGAGATGCACACACACGCAACGCCAACTTGGACAATACGCAGGTGACAAATGAACAATTATATTTTTGTGCAAAGAACTCATAAAGAACCAAGTATGATATAGGAAAGACGTAAACACGTAAATGCAAATAATGTATATTTAAAGTAAAAGACGTAATAGTAAATTGTTGTTAAAAACAATAATTTTCTTCTGTTCAATTTTTAAAATTGGATGTGTCATTAGAAACATAAATACTTTTCGAGTAAATGTTATTTTTTTAAATGTAAATAGCAACAATTACATTTTATTTTTAAAATATTAATATTATTTTATAAAATAGTTGCTATTTTTAAAAATGAGTCAAAGTCAGACACCCATGCAATATAAAGTAATTGTATAATTTGTTCATCTTATATGTTTAGATTTTTAAGATTTTATGTTACTAATGTGTGCTGAATAGAAATGGTGTGTTAAGTTCTAGAGAGCATATACTTATAAAAGATAATATTTTTGATGTTTATAATTTCAATTTTTAATAATAAAGTAATTTATTTTCAATATTTTATTAATCGTTAATTGAATTTTTTAATATGTTTTAATTAATTATTTCATGTCATCAACGTCTCACTTCTCCTATAAAAAAATACGTTTATTGTGGAACCATATATATTTAACGCAACGAACACAAAAATTCTACGACCTGGCCGGTGTTTAACTCTTTATAGTTGCGTTGTGTACATGGTCAGAAATGTATTCATTTATTTTACAATCCTGGTAACATTACATAATATATATTCTCTATTCTCTACATGTTGTTTTTGGTTGTAGGTCTATATGTATTTTTATGAAGGATGCTGACAAAATCTGATTAGTTCTATTCAATTTATATTTCTGTCAAACCAATATCCATAAACAAAATATTTTCAGAAATTAGAATTGTCGTCTTCTAAACAGAGTACACAGACTGATAAATGGTAACGCAGTACGAAAAATTATGTTGAATGTTTATTAAGAACTTTTCGTAGTGAGTTATCTTACAAGAACGCTGAGTGCAGAAAACAAATTGGAAATCTGGAAACTCAGGGAATGTTTACAAAGAAGTAATCAATCAAACAACGAAACAACATCATTATTATCAGCACGTACACTCAGTCGCTGGTGGAGGGGGGCTGGAGCAAACTTTGGAAAATTTTTGTCTCACATACAGAAAATATTAAAACTTATCTGTGATAGAACTGTGTATCTATGTAGGCCTATCTGTGTATGTGTGTGTGTGTGTGTGTGTGCGTGTGTGCGTGTGTGCGTGCGTGCGCGCGCGCGTGTGTGTGTGCGTGCGGGCGAACGTATTGCGAGCATTACACAGAAAGTTAAACGCAATGCAAACATTCAGATTTTCAACGAACTTCATGTAATCTACACAACAAGATTCACGTACATTAGAATGTATGGTGTATGGAGACAATATCATACTTTCAGTTTTGTAATAAACAATTATCATAATAAGAATAATTCAGAAAATTATTCAAAATTAATCCACAAACTGTTCAAGCAACATTTGTCAGAAAGAAATGTGTTACCTTTGAAAACGTATCTTACTTAATGTTGAGGTAGACAGGGTCCAGATGTAGTCTGCCAAGAATCACAACAAGAGGCTTAGAGCCAATCAAATTATATCATAATATAGTTAAGAGTATTAAAAAGATAATATATTAAAATAATCATGATCAGGTTTTGATTATTACCATTTCATTTAAATAAACTAACACATTTTATTACTTAACAACTCTTATTTCTAACGTACTTTTGTTATTCAACATAGTTCAATGTTGTTTTTGAATAATTTTTGTTTCCTTACTAAAATCATTTTAATCAGGACACATAAGAATATAATTGTAACGCGTTGAAAGTGTAGAAGACATTTTCAAATAATTTATTCCAAACTTGTAATCTGCTTGTCATGCGACCAATAAACAAGTTCAATGATATACATAGACGTGCATCAAAGAGTTTTTCACTGACAACTCTTCTTATTATCCATTGGGTGTTACTAAAGTTTTGTCAGCTCAAATCCCGTGTTTGCCACCGAGTGGCACAGGACCTCCCACTTGAAAAATACATTGAAAAACCTAAACTTCTTATTATTGTCTACAAAATACACACACATACATAAAACCTTTAATTAAAAGTCTAAATGTTTGAACATCTAAACAAAATGACACTACCACTTACTGGGCATGAACTGAAAAGTTACATCAATATATTAAACACTGTAGACCATAATATTATCAGTTAGCATTAATACTTAATGTTGACATGGACACAAATAAATGATACAGAGGATAGAGTACAGATAACGTAGACGGTACACACGTTATTCATTGAACCTGTAATGCAGATCTGATAATTGATGTATTTTTAGTCCATAAATGTCTTCATTGTTTTCCAGGAAATTAAAAGCTAGGGGGTTAGGTCGCTGTTAATTTAGATGTCTGCTTCCTGTTAAGCACAGAATTTCTTATTCTACAGTAGGAACTTTCAGGTCTCGGTGTATACAGTTGTTGGGAACAAACCATGAAGCATCGATTATTGATCTTAGAGTTTTGGACTGAGAGCACTGTGTAATCTCTATGGTGCTCGTACTAGCAGTACCCCAAAGTCGAATGAAGTAATCCATACCGTTTTAAGAATTGCTTTGTATATTAAAAGTTTTTTGAAGAAACTTAACCGTGATTTTCTACTTATTAGAGAATAGATATTTCTGATCTTGAAGTGAAGTTCAGTCTTCTTGGAAGTGATGTATTTCTTCCACGTCAGTCCTCTAAGTGCCCTGAAACTTTCAAGGTATTTAGCATTTTCTGCTTGGGGTATTGGTTAGCCAAAAAATATCATACATTAAAGAAAATAATAGTTAAACTATCAACATGATAGTTACAAAAAAAATAATCATTTAATATCAACATATTACTTTTAAAATAATTTGAATGTTGAATTTCTATATGCTCTTTCAAAGCGAATAAGAGTTGTTACTGGCAAAACTGTTAGTAATTTCATGGTAGGCTTATAATAGGTCAATGACTTTATGTTTTGCTTTCTTCTATACGGAATGCAGAGCAATCATATGCAGTTTTTAAATCTCTCAAACTGTAACCACAGGATTCCACATGTAAGTGTTTCTGCGTCAGACAGTAGATTATTTCGTCTGCAGTGGCTAAAACTAATTGTGTCTGGATACTGTACACCTTCATGAAGAGACTCTCTCTCATTCACACTCACTCATTCTCACAGATACAAACATCTACAAAATCTACATACAGCTCTTTGTATGGTGCTACTGTAGCTGGTGAAAACGGGTACTTGTCGTTTGTAGCAATCAGTGTAAATTTGTCGGTATGTATTGGACAAGCTTCACATATTTTCTACATGCAGCTGACAACGTTGATAAACTTACCTGGTTTTGTCACAATCAAGTTCAAAGAGTTCTGAATTTTTTTCATAAATTCTATAACAAGCCACTCCTTGCAGCTCTCAGTATATTGTAATGTCACCTTACAGACTAAACTATTGCTTCGATCTCATATACTAATAACGGTGATTTCGCCATCGTGTACCCGAACCTTTATTGGTCTCGTATGTGAACCAAATTTATACAAAATATTTAATTCTACTTTGAATTTTGTGTGTATACCTAGAGTTTGCGGCTCCTGCCTGTACATTGGAACCGTTTTTATAATCTGTAAAATGTATCGGCCATGAGACTCAGTTTATGTTCATTTTTTCTTCATCTCTTTGAGAACATATATACTGTTCTTTTTCATTTGACAATGCTTCGCATTTAAATGTCAAAATATTCCAAATACCAAAGCTCAAATACTACTCCCGTCCCATTCTGTTTGTTAAAAACTTTTGGTATTAAACTGTTTAACCAATTTAGAAGAGGTGACTCTACGGCTCAACCTGGAGTACCAGAGTTTTATTGTTGGAAGTACCTTTCCATACTATTTATTCAGGCCCCAAAAACAGGGCTGTCACTTCCAACGTGTCCATATTTACCTCAGTTGTAGTCCTTTTGCGTATTCCTGGATAGTACTCCTTAGTCAGGGACACCCGTGCGTGCCGCAAAGTTAAACAAATAGATTCAAACAATAACGATACGTTAAATGAAACGATACTGTTCTGCGATTTGCAAAGGTGGATTAAATGTAAAGTCAGGAGTTGGTTCGCTTTAAAAAGCTGTCCTTTACATGAAAGTAAAAATAAGGTTTTTAAGCTTAAAACATTATAGTCAAGCGTGATCGTTTGTGTGTGACTGAAAAATATCTATGTTTGTGCGCCAAATAGGAAACGAGACTAATGAACAGGAAGGGGAACGTGAGCGTTTCATCTGGATGGTCTTAAGTTGAATCTGAATGGGCGTTAAGACAGTGTGTAAATACACAGGTCTCCTATTACAAAGTCTGGTAAACACCATAAAATAGCCAACTTACTGCTTCTGTTAATTAATTCTACTACGCTGCTATCAGCAAATTGTTGACCTTCTTGTAATAAGGTTCTATGTTTGTTGAACTCTCTCCCCTCTACCCCTACTACATTTCACCGGGTGGTTAAAAATGTGGAACACTTCAAATTTATATCAAGGTTACAAAGTTTACAATTAAAGCACTTTGCCTCTGTAAAGAGTTTTAAGTTGAATTTGGATATTTTATTTTTGAAAATAATATGCTGTGATTAATACGAGATATAGTTTGAAAATATACCGGATTAACACAAATATACTGCAAGAAGTATCAAATGGCTATTATTAGTAGCAAGTTTGATACGTAAGAAGTCATACCATAACATTTAAACTAGTCGTATTTAGTAGTTTAATTGGTTGATTAAAAACAGTACATATGCTTTTGTCCGCACAATGATTTTTATTTTTCAAGTGGATATTTCTTCAGCAAGATATTTCTTTAAATTCGGGAACAGAAAAACCACTGGGAACTAAATATGGCGAGTGCGGTGCATGTGGCTAATTTGTAGAACAATTCAGGAAGTGTGACAAGTGAATTGTGTTGATGGGAAAACACATTTTCTTTGCTAAATACGGACGTTTCGCTTTAGTATCTTAATTCAGTTCTATCAGCAATACAGCATAGTACTCTTCGCTGATAGTTTTGCCTTTTTTAAAATTCTATGAATACTACACCCTGCCACTTTATATAAACTATACCATCATTGTATTACATTGCGTGGTCTATACCATAATTTTCCAGTTAATGAAGCAGTTATGGAGCACTTCCGTCCAATTCCACCTATGGCTTGCTTTTCTGTCCCTGGCGTGTAATGGTGTGTAACGCACATTTTGTTAACAGATACTCGGTTAGATTGCTTTTGAATTTATCCAGTCAGTCTTGAGAACGTTCATTCAGATGCGTCTTCGACTGACCGTCAGAAAACGCTCATCCATCATGCTGGAAACATTTTCATGAATAAATGTTGGTGTATAATGTTGTGGACACGACGTGCAATTGCAATGTCAAGGATTAGTTTGTGTCCATTAATTAATTAGATATTGTCCATTTTGTATTGTTTCATCTGTTTTAGGTGACCTGAAAGTTCATCGCACAAGTAGACGGTCGGCCATGATTGAATTCAGTGCTGCATTTCTGCAGAGTTGAAATCGATGTGAAGAGACTCGTGAACTGGAATCCAATTTTTTTTTTTCAAATTTGTTGCGTTAAACGTTTTATCACATTAGACTTTCTCCACATTTCGAAAAACTTCTAGCATGATTACTTCATTTGATCACAACAATCAAACTAGGAAAGACAGCGCGCGGTTTTAAACGTTGTAGTACGCCATAATCTGAGGGATCGAACTTGCGATCAGTCATAGCCATTTAACACACCTCACGATGACTCTGTGTCAGGCCGGGAACTTTCTGAACTATACCTTCGTATGAGTTGCAAATCCTCATTGTGTCAACAGCGACATAGTGTATAAAGAGTTATAACTTAGGTATGTTTAAAATGTCATTGTAAAACGCACATTTTACAGTGCTATGAATCATATACAAATAATTAGTTCTGATTTTGTTTGTCGTGAAAATGATTTTCAATTGTACCTTAATCTACAATTACTTTACACTATAAACACTAGTGACATTTATGCTGCTAATAATTATATTAATCTATCTTCTAACTCACATCCTGTTTATATATTCAAACCGTCCAGTGCCATAAATAATAGTGTTGCAGAAAACTAGAATTATTGTCAATAACATAAATTTTTTCTTACAGCATCAGTAGTGTCATCATTTTAGTCAACATATCAGAATTTCGTTATTCTTATTAACAATATTCAGTGGCATTTTGACGTCTTCAGAGTCTTCGTGTTTCGTACTGTCTACTTTTTTCCTCGTGGTCTGCAACTGTTACTAATAGAAAACAGCTCCCCATGACCTTAACCATCGGATACACTTCTCAATGAATTTACGCTTACTAAACAGTTTTCTTAGAGTCTTGGCTGGCGGACGGTGTTTACATTCACTCCCCCTCGACACACTCATGGATGCCGCCAAGCGAGGACTCACACCACTGAGATTCCTTCACTGCTAAGGTTTTTTCAATGTTTTTGTGTAATTTGTGAGGTTGTGTTGTGTTCCCTGCCTTTCTGTAAGCATACGTCGCTCATTCACTTGACAACCGTATTCTGTAAGGTATAACAACAGGCTTATTTGAATGTAGTTTTGTAGCCGAGACTTTCTGTCACTGTAGTGATATATATAGTGTTACGTAATACGGAACATTCTACCAGTATCTCGGCTATCCTAGCAGAACGCAGCTGTAATATGTGTGTGCGTACATATTGCTGCTACTTTGAGATGAAAGACAATTTCGTGACGCTTGTCATGCGTCAACAATCTAGCCTATTCCGGTGGGCGCACTGTGTTCAAGGCCAGACAGATTGGACGGTTTTAAGTGGATTCTAGAGCACCTGTAATATGCAGTTTGCTCGACACGTCATCCAGAAAGTGACCGATTATTCTAGAATTTCAACGGGGTATAAATGTAAGAATCCAGCGACGGACAGTCAGTTTACTTCGGGCGATTACTCAGTGCGTTCAAGTGGCTATTAGTGAAAAGTGATTATTGTGCTGGACACTATTAGTTGACATTATTATTGCGTGTCGAGACATTTAATTTGAATTATTGTACGAGTATAATCTTGTTGAAAAACGTGTTGATTACAAACTGTTAATTGTGATAATTAAAGCTGGTTTTTAGTGACTTCTTTGCTGTCTTGTATTGTGTTTTCCATTGTACCATACGGCGATCAGTGAGGCCGTCGTAACAATATTAAATTGTGTCGTAACAATGTTAAGTTTTGTAATATAAATTTTCTATGTTTGGAATTATTGGCCTGAAGTATAGCCGGAACGCTTTCTGCAATAAAATTAAATCAGTTATGGCTAACATGTGTTTTTGAAATGTAGTCTCCATTGTTCAAGCATTGCTAAAATTTAAATGTGATAAAATTTGCTTTTAGCAACTTGCATTATGTTGTCTTGTCAAAGTGTAGGCAAATTAAATGAATAATTTGAGCTTCGCCTCTTGTCTCTACAAGGTGCATTCTTACGGTGCATTGTTCTTGACTTATTTTTTGAATTATATAGTCTGGTCCAGCAATCACGACAATTAATTCACAGTTTTTTTTTGAAAAAGTTTTAAAGTCCCGCATATTAGAACGGTAAGTTTTAATATAGTGACAGCTTATTTCCGTCTAAAGATACTTTTTCGTAGTTTTGTAGTTCTGTGTTGGTGTTTCTGGTCTTGACTACCACGAATTAAAACTTCTTTTCTTTTAGTTTGCTGAAACACAGGATTCGATAATATTTTCTTTAATTTAACTACAACGGCTATTTTTTGAATCTACTAAGTATTTTTCCATTTTTTTGGATTTATATGGAACAGTGTTGTCACTTTCCTGAATAAAGCTTAACAGAGTTCATCAATAAAATAACTTCAGTACATTTTGCACACATTGTGCAAGCTTGCGATACTGTGAACAAAATTAGGTTAATCTGAAATGTCATCTTATTACAGATAATTTTTAAATCTCTAAGTAAAGCGCAATCTCTTCCTGTTAAAAAGCAACAAAAGTTAATCAATTACCCAAACATTAGATTCGCTTGTATATCATCACAGGAACATTTATATTGCACTGTATGTGACTAATAATTTTTATACTTTGTAATGTCAAACCCAAGTGGTATTATTAGGATACTGAATACTGATTGTGTTATTTCAAAGTCAGAAGGCACATTAACGTACTGACATTATCCATTAACGCGTTTTGAGGAACCACAGAGCTTAATAGTGATTTACTTAATGTAATGGCTGCTTGATATTACTGTATGCAGCAACCCGTCGCTGAAATCTGCCATACGATATGATGACAAATAAAAATCAACAAAATACGATAAAAGTAATGCTAACAGTGGTTGAGTAATGGTCCTGTCTTTCGAGAAATAGAGAATAGTCATCACCAACCGGACCAGTGTATTACTGCAAATAACTATAAGGAGCGAACTGACAAATTACCAAATAAAGTGATATATGTAAGATGTGGAATAGAGTACAAGTAAAAGGATAGCAATTACTGCAAAAGTAAGATTAAGCAATAGTGTAAGCAATAGAATAACACTGAGTGTTTACAAAGACACCATTTAACAGCTAAGCAAAGATAATTTACCAATCTTTTGCAAGTGTATGGAAACCTTATTACACTTAATAACCTCAGGCAGTCTTAGTAGAGAGCAGTGTTCGAATACATTACAATTTGCCTGGTATATACGAATCAAACGAAACCAAAACTACACCAGATATAATTTGACATAATTTGAAAAATAAAAAATGCAGTGAATCACAGTATCCATAAAGCTGAAGGACGATAACAAAGTATAATCCAGTTGGCTATGTGCATAAGAAGATTTTCAAATTACAGTCTGTTGGAATAAGACGACAGATAATTACAGCAACGGGTCTTTTAAACAAAAACCAGATAACTAATGTTTCTAAGGTAAAATTAGCGAGTATATGACAGCTGCAATCAAAAAATCAGTCCACCTGGAAACGTGCCGAGTATTCTGTACACATTTAAATACGTAAGCAAAAACACTGTGCTAGAATATTTGTCATTTGTCCTCTAAACAGAAGAATCAGTAGTAGGCTTAACAGTAAAAATGAAATGTGTTATGAAATATAATAAGAAGGGGAACAACCACAAAAATAATACTCTCCTTTTTGGTAGAGGAATCTCCCATTATCAGTTTTTGAAATACATACGCTAATCCATTACTCGTTTAACAAAATACGCAGTAATAATCACTAACGTTAAATTTATTGAATCACAGTTATAAACTAAAATAAATTAAATAATTTCATAATGTTCACCATACGCTGTTAGCTGTACTCATCTGGTTAGTTGTTTGCATACGTTATTAGAAACCACACTCTGTGTCATTGATAAAGAATAAAAATAATTTGTGCGTTGCTAAGCGAGTGTCAAACATTCAGGGACGCTCTATTTACTGTTAATGAGCATCAGACATTTGTAGACGGCACAATATATTTCCAGAAAGATCTCTATATTTCCATTCTGTTGAATATTATTTTGACTCTTCTTTTAAAACGTGGCAATATATGTTTACGTGGTGTGTGTGTGTGTGTGTGTGTGTGTGTGTGTGTGTGTGCGTGTGTGTGTGTAGAGAGAGAAAGAGAGAGGCAGGGAACGATCACGTAAGACGATGGATAGAAGTAGAGTGAGGAGTATCATAATTTTAATAGCATGAAATAATATACATTGAAAACAAATTTCTATGGCCATTAAAAATTCGTTTAGCAAATACAGCTCATCGCGTACGGAATCAACGGTACCAGGAAGTTGCAGCTTGTAATTATGTAAATTACAGTAACACAGTAGTTTCCGTGCGCGACCGTTGCTCTGTGACAGTCTATTAAAGAGGGGCGTTTAACCGCTTGATTGCATAATGTCACGAAGATCTATTTATAAAGGTTAATAATGTATAATATTGTGTGTGTGTGTGTGTGTGTGTGTGTGTGTGTGTGTGTGTGTGTGTGTGTGTGTGTGTGTGCTATACTGCTACGACCAAAGTCTTGAAACAAAGTATTCTGTATAAAAATGTGTATATTATAATGGCAAAGCGATATAAATAACTCGCATAATAACCATCATGATGGGTATTCGGTTGTCGCATTATCGTAACGATGCGTTGTTCAGGACAGTCTAGCAAATATATTAATGACGCTGTGCGTTACTGACTTTGTTCGATTAATATAACTCCATCTGGAAGGTTCTGGATGATTCTACACAACAGACAGCCGAGTCTACATATTTAAAGCCCATAAGTCTGCATGGAGCCGGCTGAGAGATTAGGAATCTGTTAATGTGAAATTGTACGGTTGTTTGTAGAACATATCTTATAGTCTTATTGGAGAGCTGGTTACTGAAAGTGTTAAGTATTCAGTGATTATTTGTGTTGTGTACTCTTGTAGTTTAAGTTGGCTTTACGGCTTACAATATTCGTTGTATTTAGGGAGTAGTGGACATCTGTATAATAAGAGAATTATTGTTAAATAAGAACAATTAATTAATTAAAGGTCGGTGAACTTTAATACAAACTACGGATATTGGTTTATCTGATGATCAATAACGTTTTTTTACTGTTTTCGCATCTCAAACCAGGCAATCCCTCTCGAGCAACATGTTGTAGGCTATACAACGTTGAAGTTGTTGTACTATTGAACGTTGAAGCTATATCTGACAACTGATGGCGACATGTTCACTATTCACGACATGCCTTTAGATTACTTCCGCAATAATGCTGACAGCGTCTACTCTTCTACCTAATTTGCTGTAGAGGTCCGTAATATGTAATGTCACTCCCTTTATCATCTTTGGAAAGAAATCATTATTACGCGTAAATGAACATATTGGTATCAGTCACGACTGTACGTTTGCTGTCCAAGTAACTTGAACACAAATGTAGTCTGTCAGTGTGACGAATCGACATATTACAGAAGTTTATAATTTCATTTTACTTAAACTTTATTTCGTTAACACAGTATCAGTGAAACAATTATTAATTCCCTTCACTTAATTACACTTTGTCTCCATAACCAACATCTTTCGTAGCATCCTCTTCAGCACTGATCGATTTTACTACTGAATTTTCTTAACCACATAAGCTCCTCTACTATCTCTATTTTTAGTACTTTCTGTTTAAATTAATCCAAATATTCCTCTTAGAATAATCCTTTGAATATTCTTCCTACTAATTACAAATTTCTGCATAACCGTATATTTTGCCAATAAATTAAATACGGAACTTTTAACAATAAAATATGAGGGACACTCAAAAAGTTAGACTCAATAATATATAAAAAAATGTTGAATATTCAATATGTCTTAAATTTATCTGAAAGTACAATTAAAGATCTACTTTTCATAAAATTACTAAATTTATCTGAAAGTACAATTAAAGATCTACTTTTCATAAAATTACAAAGTATATTTAAACATTTATAGCAGCTTTCCGGTACTAGTTTTTCCGATAACCATTCTCGCTCCATCAGTGTAATATCGCCATTTCGCAAGGACCTTTTCATGGGATCGAATATGTGAAAATCACGTACACCAAGGTCAGGACTTTAAGGAGGCTGTTTCCACTCCCAATCGAACTTGTCGAGGATTTCCTTCGTGAGTCTGTCAAATGGTGCAAGCAACTTTCTTCACATTGCAGACGCTCAGAGATGACGTAGTCCACAGTTTCATGAAAAATAGCAAATTTTGCCGTTTTTCGGCCACCGTGATTCGCCTATTTGCAAGGAGCAATTAGACAAAATCTAAAATCGTTTTCTAAAACAAGATTAGATTTTATTGATTAGGAGTTCATACAAAAACCTATTCATTTTATCAAATGATGAAAAAATAAGTTATGTAATACAATGTTTGAATCAATGATGAGACAAGATAGTTGTGAGGATTAAATGGCAGACAGTAGAACACATAATTATGTTACGTGTACAAGACACGTGTCGTAAATGTTAATTAATACACGGAAGCTAATAAACGGTTAATCTATGTACACCGTCATAACTGTATTAAGGGGATGAGCCTGGGGAAGCGGAGGAGGGAACCACTTCTAACTTCCTAACCAGTGTATTATGTAAACAATAAAATTGTACGAATGACGAACACTTAGTCCTGTAATAACAATAAATTAATATTGTTACGACGGTCTCACTGATCGTCGAATGGTACTGTGGAAAACTAAATACAAGAGACCCATGAAATCACTGATAACCACCTTTAATTATCATAATTAATAATTTGTAATCAACAAGATAGTCTATTACAACAATTCAAGTAAAATTGTTCATACGAATTAAAATGCCAATTATAAAGAGTTCTAACACTAATTATAACGCAACAATAATTCGCTACAATACTTCTATCAACACTCGATCCGCGCTAAAGAAATCTCTCAACACCACTTAACTCACAAGCCGGCTGCTATGGCGCTAGTCCTAGCCCACGCCTTCTAGAAACCTTCCATCCTCAATGTGCACGCCACTCAATGCTGACGCTAATGCGTATTTCAAGTAGCTTCTTGAAGAATCTAGAATAAACTTGAACGCTGCCTGACTGAGGCATCACTGGGCTTCTACCTGAAGGGGGATGAGTGCAAGGAAGCTGTCGGTTGTTCTATGCGGTTCGATACGATTCTCGTTACACTGCCTCCTCCTTAAGCCTGTACTTCCCGAACTGGCAAACCATCTCTGAAGTAACACTTAGTCAGGCGATCTAGGTGGACGACCTTGAACTTTCGCTGTCCTTCCTGTTGAATACGTTACACAACATCATCGATTCTCTTTTTCACAGTGTAAGGTCCTTCCTAGTTAGTCTGAAGTATAGGTGAGCAACTACGATGGCGCTTTGGGTTAAACAACCACCTTGAAAACCACTTTGACCTCCTTGGAAACCCACCCTATTGGTGCGAATGTCATACCGAGTTTTCATTTCATTTCATTTCATGGCTATCTTCAGCCGTCCTCTTATTAAGCGATTCATTTCTCGGAGTTGGTTTTCTAATTGCGAGGAATAGTTCTGTGTCTCTTGGGACTGAGTCTCAGGTAATCCGAACATCAAGTCCCCAGGAAGACGAATCTAACGCCCAAACACCAATTTTGGTGGAGTCATCCCGGTTGTGTCGTGTACTGATAACCTATACGCCATGAGGAATAGTGGTATACGTTGATCCCAGTCTGTTTGGTTCTCGGCAACAACCTTCGAAAGATGCTACTCAAGCGTCCTGTTGAATCTCTCAGCCATTCCGCCCGACTGAGGATAGAGGGGCGTTGTCCTGGTCTTTCGAAGTCCGAGTAGAGGATGGAATTCCGAGTATGGAATTTTGAATTCCAGAATTCTTTAAGCACTCCTGATTCAAAGTTCCTCCCTGGATCCGTATGGATTTCCATAGGGACTCTATAACGGCACCACCTTTTCCCACAGTGGTAACCGCCTAATTTTGAATTCCGTAGGCTTCCACCCACTTAGTAAAATAGTCGCCTATAACCATGATATACCGGTTTCCATCATCAGTAACTGGAAATGATCCAGCAATATCTATGGCAATTCTCTCGAATGGCAGTCCAACGTTATACTGTCTCATTTACCCCCTGCTTCTGGTTTGTAGGACCCTTCTTGCAGGACATGTTTTACATGACCGACACCATTCATCTACATCGTGGCGTAGATGAAGCCAATAGAATCGCTTTCGTATTTTTGTCAAGGGTTTTGTTAACGACATAATGATCTCCAGACGTTCCATCATGCATCTCCTTTAAAACAGACTGGACTTTACTTCGGGGAACTATTAGCTGCATGACCATGCCTCGTCCATCTGCACGACGACTTTGCCAACTGCCCTTCCGGATTTTTAAATCTCAAGAGCCATGCAAGCGCGGCATGGTTGGTGCTTAGTGAAACCTCCCTCCAATAGATCTATTTATGGAAATGCTCTAAAGCTCGGACGATTGCCATCATCTTCGTAACGCAATAATTTCTCTCTCGTTTATAAAGCCTAGCCTTTGTATCCTTCCACCACGTTGTCTGCATAGGTATACTAGGTATTGGCAGGATCTGTTATATACATTTCCTTCAAGGTTTATTTCTATCTTTCTTATACGTCTCTCCAGTACTAGATTGAATTCCACTGAGGAAAGCGGATCACTCTATCTTAGCTTCCTTTTCATTTTAAATTGTTTTGATGGAACTCCCTGTTTCCTCACTTTATTTATTGTTTGCGTGTTTCATTTTTGTGAGGTTAATCAACTTCTTGGGTATTCCAAAGTCTTCCATTGTCTGTCGTAAAAATTTTCTTTTTAAACTGTCACCTGTTTATAATCTACGTACATTTGGGGCACGTCGATACTGGATTCGTAGCATTTTTCCAAACTCATTCGTATAGTGAATACATGGTCTATAGTCGATCTTCCGCTTCTAAAGCCTGATTAGTACATTCCTAAAACCTCCTCTGTATATGGCTTAATTCTTTCAGCTATAAAACTGTGTTTCTTCTTAGGTTATTAAATTATGTTAATTTTCGTATAATCCTTATGTTCAAAGTAATATTTATTACGTTTTATTTTGGAAATAAAGAAAGATTATGGGAAATGTGCTAATATGGAATCTGTTTTACGGGCAAGGTATTACCGGGTAGGAAAGAATCTGTGGTTGTCGTAAACCCAGTTTTTGTTACACTAAAAGGAGTAATTAAAATTGCACTGGGAAAAGTTAAAGGATTTTTGCCTGACGATGCACTTAAAAATTTGATGCTTTTGATTTTAGAAAACTTATTTAAGTCACTTATAAGTCATATTTTTAAATTATATTAAGAAAATATTTAAATACTGTAAATATTTTTATTCTACTCATGGGGTCTGTCATAGTAACATTTGAATTTCTCGTCTCCCTTGGAGATGTCAGCTTTGTAGAAAACTGATTTGTCGTTAGAAACCTCTCCTGAGTTGTGTTATATTATTAAAAAGCAACACAAAACCCATTCTTCGTGATGTATGGTGTAGGTAACATAACGATAGATAAAGTGTCGTATGTGAACTGTTTTATAGTCTGAAATGACTACAAATATTATGAGGATAGCATATTCTTACACAACATTATAGTATTAATGAAGTTAAAAATTACACACACATGGTGATTTTTATACGTGCTGGCAGTTGATAGATATAGGCTATATGCAAATTACAGTCCATCTGTCTCACTTAAGGAATGAAGGAATGAAGCGTAACGGAAAATTCTATATTTCCCATGTAATTCTATGTAAATTACTATTCTGCCGGGGCGACCGTGAGCTATATTTGGTTTGTGACAGTCTATTACTGGCACGCATAGTTTAATGATTTTATAAAGTCACGTAGGTTCGTTTACTATATTTAGTAACGTATCGTATTAAGTATTTTTTACACTGTTATTACGACTTTTGATCTTTAAAAGCAAATTATATACGCCAATGTGTGTGTGTGTCTATGTACTCAACTTGAAAGATAAGTTAATGGTTAAAAGTACTTCCCCGTCAGAAAAAATCTATCTACTTTTGTGTACTCAGCCCTAATTGCACCCACCATAATTAGTTAAATATTAAGGCAAATAGAGTCTAAAATAGCCGATAAAACAAATAATATTTTTAATACTTTCTCTATAGCGTATGTGCGCATATTGTCATAGCTTCCTTCTGTTAGCAGATGTGCTATCTTGTTTGTTGTCAGGATTCAAAGTAGACATTAATACACCCTTTCCTGTATATGCATACACTGTAGAAGTAAAGAATATATTAAAAACTCCACACGAGCAAAAATTGGAATACAAACACCATGATTAACATCAATGGTTACAATTCCATCAGACTTACATAAATCAGTATCGACCTTTAAAAACATGAGATAGTGTCTCTGTATTGTCTATTTCTATCGTTCTATTTTCCACTTTTACTTCTTGCATTACAAAAAATCCAATAATGCCTCAACAAAAGAGTATACAGCATTAACTGACTGCACTTTTTGTCGTGATTTTGGTGACGTTATAGTTTTTAAAACAAAGATTTGTTTCGCGTGTTGATTGCGACAGGAAAGGGTAAAAAGTATCTCAGACATCGGCTGTACATGTCAGGCGTTACGACAGCCATTTCCTTGGAAAACACACTTCTTTTACTTCTTATTTTAACTTATATACGTTAACTTAACTTACCATTTTGACTTATATTACTAAGATATATATAACAATTTTTAATTGTATCAATTGTCTAGAATTTATTAACGACTCAAATCCATTTCGGGGTGCAACACGTTTTTGATTCGCCTAAATTAATATCGTTTAAAGATATTTTGGTTATCAGTCAGTAGTAAAAAGAAACTGCCAAATTTACTTAAAGCTTCTCGATAAGTTCTGATTCCCTATTTATATAAAAGTAAAAAGATTAAAAACTTTTTAAAATACACGCTTTTACTTTAAGGACTAATGAACAATATAAAATAATTTTTTTGTAGCACACAAAATGCTTTCATAACACATTACTAAAGAATAAAAGCGTAGGGGTCTGTTTTTGTTAAGTTTTTTAATTCTTATTTTCCTTTGCTATCCTCATTTTTTTTACAAGACGTTAATTGCAGTTGTGTAAAAGTGCAACACATTAATCAATCTTATACTTTATTATTTCGATCGTTATTTAAGTTATCAATGAAAACCGCTGACATCAGTAATGAAAAGTAAAAATAATTAGACATAAAACTAATAAAACCACTTTCATAATAAACTTTAAAATCACCTCTCCGTCCCAGCCCTGATCTCCTTTTCACTCCTAATAAAGTACCTCCTATTCCCAATAACTCGAGTAATTGGTAAGGATGGGAGAGAGGATTGAATATGCGGCATAGATTCGTTTGCATATGTAAGCATGCAAGTGATTGTATGTTAAGTTTATTGAATATCTATCTGGGACTTAAACCGACGACCATTTTTGTGAGATACTTGGTTTGTCTACTTTGTCTATCTTGGCTACTTTTTGAGATTGCGAAATAAAACAAAGTCTGAACCCTTCGTCAAAGTAGCCACTATAAACCTACAAAGTTTCATTAGATCGTCCAAGTAGTTTCTGAGATTAGTGCGGCCAAACTTCTTCCCTCCTACAGATTTAAAAATTAAAATCGGTGACTTTGATACAAAAAGAGAAATGAAGTTTAAACAACTGTCATCATCGGGTTGTAATATTTTGTAAATTTTAGCAACAAAGTACGTGATCAGTGGATTAC